>CM060441.1:141395044-142727044 GCA_030545235.1 Helianthus tuberosus
TCTACCATGTGCGTCACCGAGATACAAAAAAGCGTGGGAAGTAATACACAACCTCTGGCTCTACTCACTGAGGAGTGGGCTATCCATCCAGATTTTCCGGAACAAAAGATTATCATCGGAGCTCAACTTCCCGAACGAACTAAAAGACGGCTGTGGAAATTATTGTCCAGCTCCCTCGATGTATTTGCTTGGCAAACCTCCGACATGGTTGGAGTCCTTCGTGTCCTGGCCGAGCACAAGTTGAAAGTGTCGCATGCAGTCAAACTCGTCGCCCAAAGAAAGAGGAATATGGCTCCGGCCCGTCATAGAGCCATTGCCGAAGACGTATGAAAACTTTTAAGCGCAGGAATTATCAGGGAAGTGCGGTATCAAACTTGGGTCTCCAATCCGGTAATGGTCACTAAAAAAGATAACACCTGGAGAATGTGCGTCGATTTCTCCGATCTCAACAACTCATGTCCAAAAGACTGCTACCCCCTTCCGGAGATCGAATTAAAAATTGACTCCCTGGCAAGTTTTCGCCTCAAATGTTTTTTGAATGCATATAAGGGGTACCATCAGATACAAATGGCTCTGGAGGATGAGGATAAGACAGCATTCGTAACAAACGAGGGTCTTTTTTGCTACACTAAGATGCCATTCGGATTAAAAAATGCCGGAGCCACCTATCAGAGGTTGATGAACAAAGCGTTTAAGGGTCAAATCGGAAGGAACTTAGAAATCTACGTGGATGATTTGGTCATCAAGAGTGAAGCCGAAGACAACATGATTGATGACATACTCGAAACCTTCACTAGGCTTCGGAGTATCAATCTCAAGTTAAACCCCAAAAAATGTTCATTCGGCCTGGAAGAAGGAAAATTTTTAGGGGTATGGATAACTCAGTCCGGTATTCAAGCTCATCCGGATAGAGTCCAAGCTGTGGTTTCTCTGCAGCCTCCGAAAACGGTAAAGGAAATTCAATCTTTGAATGGTAAGCTAGTGGCGCTGCACCGGTTCATCTCCAAAGCTGCTGACCGCACCATTCCTTTCATGAATGTCTTAAAAAGGAGCACCAGTAAAGGTCAGATTGAATGGACAACGGAAGCTGCTTCCGTCTTTCAGGAGTTAAAAGTTTGTCTGGGATCCCTACCCACTTTAACTGCACCGGTAACAGGTGAGACGGTCACCGTATATCTCTCTGCCTCTCATTTCGCCATTAGTGTGGTACTCGTAGTGCACCTAAATCAAGCACAGATTCCGGTCTACTATGTGAGCCGCGTCTTAAAAGATTACGAAACCAGATATCCAATGATAGAAAAGCTGGCGCTCGCTTTGGTACACGCGTCAAGGCGTCTCAGAAGGTATTTCCAAGCCTTTAACATAGAAGTGCAGACTAACCTCCAGATCCAACAGATTCTGAGAAAACCTGAGGTCTCCGGACGTCTTACAAAGTGGGCCATAGAACTCAGCGCATTCGACATCACTTACCGAACAAGGGGTCTGGTAAAAGGCCAGGAGGTAGCAGATTTCCTTACTGAGGTTCCCAATGGAGAAAGCACTAAAGAAAGACCCGTCCTCCCAAAGTTCTGGAATTTATATACGGACGGAGCCTCCAGTAAGGAAGGAGCTGGGGCTGGCTTAATTTTGATAGATCCGGAAGGGATAGAATATACCTACGCCCTACGTTTTGAATTGAAGACGTCAAACAATGAGGCATAATACAAAGCACTCCTAGCCGGACTCCAAACTGCTGCCAAAGCCGGGGCAAGCTCCGTCTTAGCCCATGTGATTCATTGTTGGTTGCCAATCAAGTTAATGGAGAATATGAGGCACGAGAGGAAAATATGATTCGATGCCTGAACCAAGTAAACAGTCTAATGGCCACATTTGATTCATGCAAAATTGTTCATATTCCGAGGAGCAAGAACAAAAAAGCTGATGCTTTAAGCAAGTTGGCTTCGGTCACTTTCTGCCATTTGTCCAAGGAGGTCTTAGTTGAAACTTTGCAAGCTCCGGCCATCAGTCAAGGCGAAGCTGTATTGTCAATCTCCGTGTAAGAAAAGTCATGGATGACACCAATTCTGGATTATGTGGAAAATGGTACACTTCCGGAAGTTAAGGCTCAAGCACGAAAGATGAAGACCAAAGCGCTCCAGTACCAAGTCCAAGATGGAAAGCTTTATCGAAAGACATTCTTGGGTCCTCTCCTAAGATGCTTAACACCGGAAGAAGCCAGCTATGTAATCAGAGAAATTCATTGGGGAATATGTGGGATACACTCCGGGCCGAGGATGGTCATAGCCAAAGCAATGAATGTCGGATACTTTTGGCCGAGAATGCACCAAAGCACTGTTAATGAGCTGCAAGCATGCGAAGACTGTCAGCGCCATGCCCCGGTCAGCCATTGCGCAAAAAACAGCCTCGTACGTGTGACCTCGGCCTGGCCTTTTCAGAAATGGGGAGTTGACATTGTTGGTTCTTTCCCCGTCTTCACCGGAGGTGTAAGGTTCCTACTTGTCGCCATTGATTATTTCACAAAGTGGATTGAAGCTAAACCCCTCCGAACCATCACCGGTGATCAGATACTACGGTTTGTATGGGAGAACATTGTATGCCGGTATGGGATGTCATTATGCATTGTGTGCGACAACGGAAATAAATTTTCCGAAAAGCCATTCAAAACTTACTGTGAAAAAATGCATATCGAACAAAGCTTCGCTTCGGTCGCCCATCCCCAGGCTAACGGATAGGTTGAAAGAGCTAACCGCAGCATTGTAGAAGGCATTAAAAACGGTTGGGTAAGGAAGGAGTATCTTGGGCGGACGAGCTTCCGCATGTCCTATGGGCGCACCGAACAATGTCAAAAACGAGTACAAGGGAAACTCCCTTTAGCTTTACCTACGGCTCAAAAGCAGTTATTCCCGCTGAAGTTGGTATACCCACCCATCGCATGATGCAAAGCCAAGAGGATAATGAGCATCAACTCCATCTGAACCTCGACCTAGCCGAGGAACGAAGATAACTCGCGACCATCAGAGATGCCAAATACAATAAAGAGTTGGAAAAGCATTATAACTATAAGGTTAAAGAGGTCCGATTTAAAGAAGGGGATTATGTCATGCGGAGGAATGATGCCAGCTTGGTCGAAGGAATAGGAAAGATGGCTCCAAAATGGGAGGGACCCTATATAATCAAAACATCCGGAAAGAATGGAGCTTATACGCTCGTCAAGGTGGATGGGACTCCCGTCCCTCGTACCTGGAACGGGATGCACCTCAAAAGATGTTTCCTCTGAAGAACTTTCATTTTGAAAAAACTTAGAATAAAGTATGTAATGCGGAGGGTTTTGCCCGCACCTTTCTATTTTCTATTATTTCCAAAGTAATGCGGAGGGTATTGCCCGCATCTTTCTATTTTCTATGTAATGTGGAGGGTAATGCCCGCACTTCATATTATGTTTTTACCTAAGTTTGTAACATCCAAAGGAATATACCCCGGAATATTTTAGCATAAATAGATAGCACGAACTTTCTATCTTACAAAAAGTTGCAACATGAGTAAATTACCTTCGGCCGAACTAAGGGATGCCAACACTAAAGACTAAGGACGGACTGGCATTCGTCCATCTTTTACTTTCACTAATAAATTATCCTAAGTATAAAAACATAACGGATCCGCACACAAGTAAGAACGTTCTAGAAAATTAAAATACAAACATAAAAAAGCATGGACGCATGTAAACAAATGATTGTATCAAAAATAGCCGGATTAAAATATCCGGGGGTTACTTAAACCATTCACAAAGTTGGGATAATTGTCAAAATATACAAATGGTAAAAACAAAGATCAACACAAGGATCGGAACAAAAAAGGTGCATATCCCAAATTGCCAGACATGTCCACCTTCAAAAATTCACTATCTAAAACATTTGGAGGTGCATACCCCAAAAGAACCAGGCATGTCCACCTCAATCATTCACCGAAGGCTCCCCCGTAAAAAACAAAGCATCCTTGATCTTCGAAAGTGGCTCATTCACAAGATTCGGCAAATCATTCACTACCGGAAAACTAAGAGAGTCAAAACAGGCAATAGCAGTATTCAGCTCACCCTCCGAGTTCCGATTGATCGGAGGAACTTCCCCGTAAGGAGTTTTCTTTTTCAACGCATGAATGTATCCACCTTGAACCCCAGAGTTGACACCAATGGCACTCATGGCATTATTAACCGCAGCCACTGCCTGGGTCATTTCCGGACCTTTATGAATGTTTTTTGCTAACAATTGAGCTCCTTCGGTCAAAAGCCATACTTTGGTCGCTCGGAGGTCCTCTATCTTCTAGGACAAATCAGCATTCTCTAACTTCAGCTCCTCGATCTCAGCCTTATGATAACCTTTCATTTCCTCCATCCGAGCCTTCAAATAGGCTTCTCCTGTTTTGTGGGCATCACGTTCTGATAAACGCATTAGAAAAAATAAAAGGATGAAATCCAAGCTAAACAAGAAATAAAGAACGAACCTGCAAGCATCCTTTTGTAAGCCGCACGGGCATTAGAGACTACCTCCTCCATCTTCGCTAAAACACCCTTGTGTTCTTCGTCCTTTTCTTTCGAAGACTCCATAAAGCTCTTCAACTCAGCAGACACCCTGTCCCTTTCCTCCGCAGCGGATGCGGCCGCTGCCTGAGAAGATTGATTTTGAGAAACCAAAGATTTTACCTTCTCCTTCTGAGCCTGGAGATCTTGGGAAAGTTGGGCGAGCTTTTTCTCGGTATCCGAAGTATTTTGCATCTTGCGTTTCAAGGAAGTAGCTTCCCTTTCTAAATCCTCCTTCACCGATTCCGCTTCAACCCACCTGCGGTATAGCTCAGTTACATAAACATTTGATTAAGCTTGATTAAGCAACACCGTGGCTCCTAGATCCTGGCCCTTCATCCTCCTACTCCGGGAGTGATCTAAGGGAGTGTTAATGTTGAACAAAAACATTCTTGCAGTCAGTTCATCCATTACTGAATCTTTGTTCCTTAAATCCCAGTCCGGCACAAACTTCTCCTCAGCGGTGGCCGGATCTATCTCCATATCGTCCGAAAAAACATCTGCATATCGAAAGAAGGACATTACTTTGGGTCCGAACCAGGATGGGGGGATAGAAGATACGTGGTCTTCCTCATAATCAAGGAAACAGTCCGGACCCAAAGAAGAGTCTAACATCGTACCTGAAAAAGTCACCACCTTCGCATCACCTTGGGTCTTCCCATCGCCGTTACCCGTAACCACCGGATCTTTAAACTCTATAGTATCGTCTCGTTCACCGGTAGAAAACCACCGGAATATGTAGGAGTTGGAGCAGAACGAGCCAGAGCAGCTTCATCCCGAGACGATTTACCACCAGATAGATGTTCGTCTAAATCGGTCAGAATATTATCGTCGGAATGAGAAGAGCTCTTCTTGGTTAATTTCGGTATAGGAAGAGAAGTAGACGAGCGGATCTGAGAAACGTCGGCTTTACGTTTCCTAAGGAGCCCTTTCGGCTCGGTAACCAAGGAGACCCCCTTACCTTTGATAGAAGCGCTTGACGGACGATACAGTAAAGCTTGATCCAATTCTTTGACCTCCAGGTCACTATCGACACCCTCACCTTCAGGATCGGTCCGAACTTAAGCCGCAGATGACCCGGGAGCATCTTCTTTGGATCCCGAGCCAACAGAAACGGTCTCAGCAACAGGAGCCTCGGAAGTAATAGGCTCAGCCTGCGGACGAATTTCCTGGGCGAAAGAAGAAATCTGCTTCAAAAGGGGCACTTCACCCTCGATGTAAGACATTTCAAAACCATTCGCTAATTTATATGATATAATTTACATTCAAAGTTCCTTTTCTACAAAATCTTAACATAACGATATTTACATAACGTTTAACCCTTCAAACATTACTATTATAACTATTATACATAAGTTTGATAGCCAAAAGAAGCTAGTTTATTAGCGGAAGCTTTTGTAAGTTGTGTGTTCGGTCCTTATTCTCGCTTGATCCTCATCTGACGCATTCCATGAGCAACCTAACCACCATAACATTCAACTTCATTAGTTATGAATGCTAAAAATATGTTTACACAAGTTTTTATAAACAAAATAGCAATTAGCAACATTTTTCAGAACTGGTAACCCGTCGCGTGACGCGACGGGATATAGAACTTGGTGTCGCGTGACGCGACAGGCGTCACGGGCCGCAACGGTTCCATTCAACAGCGTCGCGTGACGCGAGCTCCTTATTTCGGCAGTAGGATTGTTGAAAAATCATGCACATTTCCAGCTCCACTACCTTTTACTAAAACAAACATAACTTGTCCGTTATTGGTCCAAATTAGGTTCCGTTTATTCCTACGTGACCGTAATTCGATATTCTATAGTATTGAATCAAAATCCTACATTCACCTGAACAAATTTCTTTTATTTAAGCCCTCGGATTATGGACATTTTCATAATTATTCGACCCGTTTTCATTTATGAACCATAGAATTCACTTATTAGCTCCAACACATCTATAAGAGCTTTCACATCAACATACTTAAAACTTTAAGAAACCTTTTATTACAACTTAAGTGCCGTTAACGAAATATATACGTATTAATCAACCCATTTGTCCAACTTAGTTACATTTATCGATTTGTCTTACCAAAGCTTAATGCGTTGGTGATTTTTTTGATCCGTTTGATTTCTCTAGCGAATTCCATCGCCTTCTTGAAGTCAAACATGTAGTATTTGAGTCAATTTGACCCGTTTAAACTTTCAAGTGGAATCCACCACTTTCATCATTTCTATATCCTCGAAATGTCTACTTTTTCTTGTTGGATATTACAAACGAAATCCTTCGTTTTAGTATTATCCAACATTATAACGATTTGATTATCATCCAACAATCTAGCATAAAAGTACTAAAACAAGATATTACGAATCGAATAGCCGCGTACCTTTTTCAAAGCTTTTCCTTTAAGCGGGTATCCGTTCCACCTTGCCCACTTGATGATCCACCCAAATCACCTATATAATTTGATTCGAATATATTGCTTAGAACTCATAGTTCAATATTCGATATTTCATTATCTTGATTAATGAATTAAACGATTACTTCATATATTTCAAGTATTCCAATCCATTCAAGCATTTCATCGAACATCTAGTGTGCATAATTTGTATTCTTACACTATCATGTTCATGGTTAATAACTTTAACCATGTTTAGCATAGTAATTCGATTCCTATAACAAGAACACTATAATTACACTAGAATTTACATCATAAGAAATCAACTAACATCTAATATCACAAATATATGTAGTCTTCACAAAACTCATATACCCTTATGTGACAAACATTGAAATTCATAGGTTATGTCATGAATTGATAAATTTGTTGTCTAAGATTAGTTCCTAGACTTGTATTCATCATACTTTACCCATAACCTGCATTAATTCACCTTAAATTTCTGTTACAAGAATTCAAGAATCATCAAAACACTTTCATATATCAAAATTAAACATACCTTTTGATATACTAAGTATGAGAATCACTTCTTTAGCCTTGAATCACCCTCAATTAGGTTTTGATTCTTTGATTTTGAGTGAAATAGTGAGATTAGGGTTTTAGAGGAACTTGAGGTCGGTCCTGGAGTCTTGATCGAACAGAAACACACACAAAGTGTGTGGTTTCATGTTTATCTAGTGTTTTAAAATCATCTTTCAAAAATTGCACAATTGGTCCCTCAAGTTTCTAAGTTAATACAATGGGTATAATTCTTTGATTTCCCCATCTTTTCTATTAATAATTTAACTAGGTTAATTATTCCTAGTTTCGATTCTTATTATTTTATGATTACTATTCTAACTTATACATGTATAACGACATATATAGTTTAATAAATTTAGGGGTGTTACAAGTCTACCCCCCTTAAAGAGGATTTCGTCCTCGAAATCATAGTACGTACCAAATAAGGAAGGGTATAAGCGTCTCATTTCTTCTTCGGACTCCCAAATGGTGTCCGATCCCTTCCGGTGTTCCCATTTGACTTTAACTTGATTAATCTCTTTATGCCTTAAGCTTTTGACCTTTCGATCAAGAATTTCAATAGGCTTTACGACATAATTAAGTTTGTCATCAACTTCAATGTCGTCATAGCTTACATAAGTCGTTTCATCAGCTAAGCACTTTCGTAGATGTGAAACATGGAAAGTGCTATGAATACCGCTAAAATCTTCTGGCAGTTCTAGTCGGTATGCTACCTTACCCACACGCTCTGTGATTTTAAATGGCCCAATAAATCTTGGACTCAATTTTCCCCGTTTTCGGAATCGGATAACCCCTTTCCACGGAGATACTTTAAGCATGACCATATCACCAACATGGAACTCGATTGGCCTTCGTCTTTTATCCGCGTAGGACTTCTGCCGATCTTGAGCAGCTTTTAAATGAGCCCGAATCACTTCAATCTTTTCATTAGTGATACTGACTATATCTTTATGAGCTAATTCTCGTGGACTCACATCACCCCAACATTCCGGGTTCGACA
Organism: Helianthus tuberosus; assembly: GCA_030545235.1. NCBI lineage: Eukaryota > Viridiplantae > Streptophyta > Magnoliopsida > Asterales > Asteraceae > Helianthus > Helianthus tuberosus. Next base: position 141,403,583 of record CM060441.1, read on the forward strand.
CTTTCTGCCGTAAAGCATTTTATATGGTGCCATTCCGATACTGGAATGGTAACTATTATTATATGAAAATTCAACTAGTGGTAGATAGATATCCCAGCTACCACCAAAATCGATAATACATGCTCGTAGCATATCTTCGAGTGTCTGAATAGTTCTTTCACTCTGCCCATCGGTCTGTGGATGATATGCGGTACTAATGAACAACTTAGTACCCATCTCCTCTTGAAAATCGCGCCAAAAGCTTGAAGTAAAACGCGTATCTCTATCCGATAAGATAGACACCGATACTCAATGGCGAGATATAAGTTCATTTGTGTAAACTTCTGACATCTTCTCAGAAGTGTATGTTTCCCGAATTGGAATAAAATGAACACTCTTGGTCAATCTGTCAACTACTACCCATATCGCATCAAATCCACGTGATGTTCTTGGTAGTTTAGTTAATAGATCCATAGTAATGTGCTCCCATTTCCACACCGGAATGTCTAATGGCTGGAGTTTATCGTAAGGCTTCTGGTGTTCTGCTTTTACTTGTAAGCAAGTTAAGCATTTTTCCACATACTTCGTGATGTCTCGCTTCATTCCGGGCCACCAATAATTTTGTTTCAAGTCTTTGTACATTTTTGTAGCCCCCGGATGAATAGAATAGCGGGACTTATGGGCTTCGTCAAGAAGAAGAGTTTTAACATTGCAAGTGTTTGGAACCCAGATTCGATCGAAACGGGTTTTCAATCCATTACTATTATCTTGCAAGTCTTTGAACTGACCCACTATTCTTTCCTTTTTCACATTTTCTTCTTTTACAGCTTCAGTTTGCGCCTCCTTGATTCGTTCAAGTAACCCTGAGGTCTTTATTAACTGCATCGACTGCACCCGAATAGGTGAATATTCTTCTTTCCTACTCAGTGCATCTGCAACTATGTTGGCTTTTTCGGGATGATAATGAATTTCACAATCATAATCCTTCACCGTCTCGAACCAACGGCGTTGTCTCATATTTAGCTCCTTTTGATCAAAGAAGTACTTGAGACTTTTATGGTCAGTGAAAATAGTGCATTTCACACCATATAAATCATGCCTCCATATTTTTAAGGCAAAGACTACCGCCGCCAATTCCAGATCATGTGTCGGATATTTCTTTTCATGAATCTTTAATTGTCTTGAAGCATACGCGATCACTTTTCCTCGCTGCATAAGTACACATCCGAGACCAAGCTGGGATGCGTCTGAATAAATAACCATATCTTCAGTCCCATATGGTAACGTTAGTACAGGGGCACTAGTCAATTTTTCTTTAAGGATACGGAAGGCATCCTCTTGTGCACTATCCTATACAAATTTCTCATCTTTACGGGTCAACTTAGTTAATGGAGTTGCAATTTTGGAGAAATCTTGTATAAATCTCCGATAATAACCCGCAAGACCTAGAAAACTTCTAATCTCTGATGGATTCTTTAGAGGTTTCCATTTAGACACAGCTTCTATTTTCGACGGATCTACCGACACTCCATCGGTACTAATAACATGTCCTAGAAACTGTACCTCCCGTAACCAAAAGACATATTTTGAAAATTTTGCATAAAGTCTCTCACGCCTAAGTGTTTCAAGTACTTCACACAAATGATATTCGTGATCCACTTCGCTTTTTGAATACACAAGAATATCGTCGATGAAAACAATCACCGACTTATCCAACATTGGCTTACAGACGCGGTTCATAAGATCAATGAAAGCCGCAGGTGCATTAGTTAATCCGAAAGACATTACTAAAAACTCGTAATGTCCCTAACGCGTTCGAAATGTTGTTTTTGGTATATCTTCTTCTTGTACTTTTAACTGTTGATAACCCGACCTTAAGTCAATCTTCGAAAACCAACTTGTGCCTTGTAACTTATCGAATAAGTCATCAATCCTAGGAAGTGGGTATCGATTGTTTACCGTGAGTTTGTTTAACTCCCGGTAATCAATGCACATCCTCATACTTCCGTCTTTCTTCTTTACAAATAATACTGGCGCTCCCCACGGAGAAACGCTCGGTCGAATAAATCCTTTGTCTAAAAGGTCTTGTAATTGTGACAACAATTCTTGTAGTTCCGACGGCGCTAATCGATAAGGAGCCTTGGCTATCGGTTTCGCGCCCGGGACTAATTCGATGCCAAACTCCACCTCACGCTCTGGTGGTAACCCCGGTAGATCTTCCGGAAAACATCTTCAAATTCTCGTACCACTGGTACGTCTTTGATTTCTAGAACCTCTTTAGTTGAATCATGTATGTAAGCCATATAAGCCTTACATCCATGTCGAACCAGCTTGCAAGCTTTGATGAAAGAACAGATTATGGGGCTGCAACTTTTCTCCCCATAAATAGTAACATGTTTTCCACTTGGATACATTAGTTGTATCTCTTTACGGTTGCATATTACTTTCTCGTGATATCGAGCTAGCCAATCCATCCCGATTACCACTTGAAATTCTCCCATTGACATGGGAATTAAGTCAACGAAATACTCTTCATTGTCAATGCTCAGTTTGCAATTCCAACACATATCACAAACAATAAAGCTTTTATTATCACCTATTTCTACTTCTAGTGGTATAGGTAATTTTGTTAACGTGAATGTAGGGTGTTGAATAAATCGATGTGATATAAAAGATCTATTTGCACCCGTATCAAATAAAATTCGTGCAGGAATTGAATTTACAAGAAATATACCTGAAACGACACCAGGTTCGGTTTTAGCCTCAGCAGCTGTCATGTGAAAAGATCTAACCTTTGCTTTCTGGGCATCAGGCTTTGCATCAGTGGTGTCTATAGTTCCAACTAACTCCGGGCACTCAGACTTTTTGTGTCTCGGTTTATAACGTTTATAGCATACCGACACCTTCCCTGGGCAATTTGCAACTACATGTCCCACTTTGCCGCAAGTAGGACATGGTTTGTTTTTAAAATATCATTCGCCCTTGTGATTCTTTCCATAAATTTTACATTGAGGCGCTCCTCCTTTTTCAGCGCCTTTCTTAGGAGCTTCATTAAGCTTTTGTTTCTTTGCAGGGAGTGGATTTTTCTCAAATGCTCTCCTCTCACCCCTATCAATTTGCTTTTTCAACTCAATCTCTCTTTCAAGTGCGGCATTTACTATTTCAGTAAGATGCACATATTTTGAAGGAGTCATGAACTCCCTATACTCCGCATTCATCATGTTGTAGTAATAGTAGATTTTCTGTTCTTCATTCTAAAGCAGCTCATCACAAAACCTAAGCTTTTCAAGAAAGATTCCTGTAATCTTCTCTATCGACTCACCACCATGCCTTAGCTGAATAAACTCTTCTTTAATCCTATTGATCACAATTTTCGGACTATGGTGTCTAAGGAACGGAGTTTTGAATTCTTCCCAGGTCATAGTTCTCGTGGCCTCAATCCCCTATTCCTTCTTCAGATTATCCCACCAATCCTTAGCTTGGCCTCTCAACTGACCGGTTCCATATGCCACGAAATCAGTCTCATCACAATGGGTCATTTCGAATACCCCTTCGATGTCGCTAATCCATCGGTGACAAACGATCAGATCAACTTCACCATGATAGAACGGGGGTTTGCATGCCATAAATTTATTATATGGACACGCTTTCAATTTACCCGCATCTTTCTTTTCATTCATCTTATCATCTATTACCGCTAAAAGCGTAGTTTGTAGTCTATCGATGAACTGAGGCAGACTAGCTTCTAAAGCTTTTCCGACTTCCTCGGAAATAGTAGCTTTCATCTCTTTAGTTACACGAGATGTTGATTCCTTTCCGGTTTCACCGGCCATTTCTTTAACTGAAATTTTCACAATAGTTAATCAATAACTATTTAATTTATCTCCACCTTGTTACATGGAAATGTATATTACACATACTTAAACACAAGTAATGTGTATTTCTTTTTAGGTTCGATCAAGTACATATCTTGCCTTACTTTTCTTACTTAGTGTATTTCCCGGGTTCGAGCATAATAGTACACTCCTCCCATAAACTTTTGTATACCTTACATCATCTAAATCTATACATTTGAACTCATTTATAAGTAACTCTTACCGGATGTCCTGATCAAGCTTTGAACCGAACACACTTTGTCTTAACGAGGCTATGATTACCAACTTGTAAGACATTTCAAAATCATTCGCTAATTTATATGATATAATTTACGTTCAAAGTTCCGTTTCTACAAAATCTTAACACAACGATATTTACACAACGTTTAACCCTTCAAACCTTACTATTATAACTATTACACACAAGTTTGATAGCCAAAAGAAGCTAGTTTATTAGCGGAAGCTTTTGTAAGTTGTGTGTCCGGTCCTTATTCTCGCTTGATCCACATCCGACGCATTCCATGAGCAACCTAACCACCATAACATTCAACTTCATTAGTTATGAATGTTGAAAATATGTTTACACAAGTTTTTTTTAAACAAAATAGCAATTAGCAACATTTTTCAGAACTGGTAACCCGTCGCGCGATACGACGGGATATAGAACTTGGTGTTGCGTGACGCGATAGGCGTCGCGGGCCGCGACGGTTCCATCCAACAGCGTCGCGTGACGCGAGCTCCTTATTTCGGCACTAGGATTGTTTAAAAATCTTGCACATTTCCAGCTCCACTACCTTTTACTAAAACGGACATAACTTGTCCGTAAATGGTCCAAATTAGGTCCCCTTTCTTCCTACGTGACCGTAATTCAATATTCTATAGTATAGAATCAAAATCCTACATTCACCTGAACAAATTTCTTTCATTTAATCCCTCGGATTATGGACATTTTCATAATTATTCGACCCGTTTTCATTTATGAACCATAGAATTCACTTATGAGCTCCAACACATCTATAAGAGCTTACACATCAACATACTTAAAACTTTATGACACCTTTTATTACAACTCAAGTGTCGTTAACAAAATATATACGTATTAATCAACCCATTTGTCCAACTTAGTTACATTTATCGATTTGTCTTACCAAAGCTTAATGCCTTGGTGATTTTTTTTTGACCCGTTTGATTTCTCTAGCGAATTCCATCGCCTTCTTGAAATCAAACATGTAGTATTTCAGTCAATTTGACCCGTTTAAACTTTCAAGTGGAATCCACCACTTTCATCATTTCTATATCCTCGAAATGTCTACTTTTTCTTGTTGGATATTACAAACGAAATCCTTCGTTTTAGTATTATCCAACATTATAACGATTTGATTATCATCCAACAATCTAGCATAAAAGTACTAAAACAAGATATTACGAAGCGAATAGCCGCGTACCTTTTTCAAAGCTTTCCCTTTAAGCAGGTATCCGTTCCACCTTGCCCACTTGATGATCCACCCAAATCACCTATATAATTTGATTCGAATATATTGCTTAGAACTCATAGTTCAATATTCGATATTTCATTCTCTTGATTAATCAATTAAACGATTACTTCATATATTTCAAGTATTCCAATTCATTCAAGCATTTCATCGAACATCTAGTGTGCATAATTTGTATTCTTACACTATCATGTTCATGGTTAATAACTTTAACCATGTTTAGCATAGTAATTCGATTCCTCTAACAAGAACACTATAATCACACTAGAATTTACATAATAAGAAATCAACTAACATCTAATATCACAAATATATGTAGTCTTCACAAAACCCATATACCCTTATGTGACAAACATTGAAATTCATAGGTTATGTCATGAATTGGTAAATTTATTGCCTAAGATTAGTTCCTAGACTTGTATTCATCATACTTTACCCATAACCTGCATTAATTCACCCTAAATTTCTGTTACAAGAATTCAAGAATCATCAAAACACTTTCATATATCAAAATTAAACATACCTTTTGATATGCTAAGTATGAGAATCACTTCTTTAGCCTTGAATCACCCTCAATTAGGTTTTGATTCTTTGATTTTGAGTGAAATTGTGAGATTCGGGTTTTAGAGGAACGTGAGGTCGGTCCTGGAGTCTTGATCGAACAGCAACACACACAAAGTGTGTGGTTTCATGTTTATCTAGTGTTTTGAAAACAACTTTCAAAAATTGCACAATTGGTCCCTCAAGTTTCTAAGTTAATACAATGGGTATAATTCTTTGATTTCCCCATCTTTTCTATTAATAATTTAACTAGGTTAATTATTCCTAGTTTTGATTCTCATTATTTTATGATTACTATTCTAACTTATACATGTATAACAACATATATAGTTTAATAAATTTAGGGGTGTTACACTCGATCAGCTCATCAAAATCGAAGTCTAGGGTATTAAGGTTTGGAACCTTCAATGCATTCCTAAGTGACATCTCGTCCCCAGCAAAATTAAAGAAAAAGAAGTTAGAAGTAAAAAGAAAGGAAAAAATGCGGAAAGGATGACAAGAGGCCGGGAAACTTACTTTCACCTTTCTTGTGGATCACCGGCCACTCTCTATCCCCTCGGCCCTGAGAAAAACAGACCCGTCCCAGTAAGAGAAAATGTTCGGGAAGGGAACAAATAGGAGATTGGTTATTAATCAGGGCTTGAGCCATCTGATGGTTAAAAACAAAATCCTCGCCGAGATCGAAGGACATAGATTGATCCTTAAACCTCCATACCATCTCTACCGGAAGACAACGATCATCCAGCCAAAAGAAGTTGTCCTTCCAATTTTTGAGGCTGGATCTCTCGTCTCCGGAAGGACTAGGAATACCTTTCCGATGGGCGAATGTATACCAATCGCCGACACTTATAAACTCATAAAAATATCTAAAAGCATTCAAATCCGGTTTCCGGTCCAAGGCCTTGCAGGAAAACTCAAAATGGTTTATCCGGCTCAACCCGAACGGGTTCACCTGACAAAAATGAACCCGGAAAAACCGAAGCACTCTAATAAAATTTTTTGAAAAAAGGGACTTGGTAATTTGCAAAGTTACACACACGAGTGTACAGAGGAAACTTCCCTTGACGGAAAGGGTATATGGTTTCATTTTTAGACGGAAGAACCAGACGGAGATCTATGGGGATTCTATAATCCCGGATAAACTTGTCCAACTGTCGTTGAGTAAGGACACTAACGCTCTCAGAAATATTATCTTTTCCGGGAGCCATGATTATGACTATAAAATGGGACGCACCTTGAAGAAAAAGAAGAACAGAAAGGGAGGAGGAAAAGAGGATAACAATTGAGAGAAAATTTGAGAAAGTAAAAGGTAAAAAGAAAAAGTGAAAAACGCCTTATATAGAAGTGCATAAGGCGGTTTACAGCTGGCCAATCACATCAAGCCGTCATGTCATGCCGATTACAATTCCCCAAACGGGGGTTGATACTTTGACCTGTCGGTGACTGACGGTCAACTTGCATACCTCACCAACACCACATCAGCTCCTTAATCGCATCACCACGTCATCTGTCTGAAAAAGCTTAGCATAACATTTTATCAAGTCCTCTTCAGCACTTGATAAACTGGGGGACTTGAAGATACATATCTAAGTCCAGACCTTATCATAAGGGACAGACCGAATCTCTTCATGCCGAACATTCTGATGACCTTCATACCTCAGCATGCCGGGACCGAACGTCAGAAAAAGTGCGTCTAGACGAATGACGTCATCTCTATTGACTATTATAAATACCCAACCAAGTATAAGCCAAGTACGATTTTCTGAACCTTCGTCCTACTTTCTCTCTTTATCAAATACTTATCCTCACGCCGGAGGGTGGTCGCAGAGGGGCCCTCCCATCTCTGTTGCGAGCCTAACGGTTTTCTCTTTTGTAGGTTCAAGCCCTCAATCTCTCCAAGGTCCAATCCGACCTCTTTGAATTTTGGATCTTCACGCTACAAGCACCTTAGAAATACTCTGCCTCATCGCATAGATCTGAGACGTATGACCTCCGCCTTTCACTCTAGTCCACATATCAGCTCCCGCGAACTTGTGCCGCCCGAGAAGAAGGATCGGTTCGAACGCTTTGTACCAGAGGATTTCCGGCTGTACGACCTCGATTGGAACGCCGTTGACTTTGATCAGGCCTTTGCCGGCTTTGCAGTGTGTCACGGCTACGCGGTTTTTTTCCAGCCGAAGCATTGGACGGAGTTTGATGGTGGTGCCGCATTTGTTGGAGGTGGAGAAGATGATGCAGGGTTTGGTTGTTAGGGTTTTGAAGAATGATATGTGTAACTATTAGACCACTGTCTGTAGTGGGGCTTTTATTTAAAAAAAAGCCACCAAACACGTCTGAAAACGCCAATCACCCACCCTCTGGCGTGATTCGGCGTTATTTAAAAAAAAGCCCCTAAAGCGTGTTTTGAATCACGCCAAAATGGCAAATTGTTGGTCAATCACATGCATCCCTCTTTTTCTTGGCCAATCCTCTTTTTTTGGTTAGTTTTTTTATTATTTAATTATTTACACCCCTTTTTAACATAATACCCACATCCCCACTACACCTATTTTAGAAAAAAAAAAATCCTAATAATGCCTCTTGCTGACTGGACTGCCACATGGCGGAAAACACCCAATGGTGGGGGCATTATTCACCCTTACCACTACGCATGGTCTTAACTATTCGGCCCAGTTGGTAAGTAACCAAATGGGCTAGCAAGCCCTAATTTGTACCAATCAAGGACTAGAAAAAAGCCCAGTGTGGTTTTGACCCAACCTAAATTGTCAGTTTGTATACCGGTTCCCTTCTCGCCACTCAAATTGGTTTCAACCTTAACTGGTTTGATCCAAGCCGGTTTCAACCTGACCCAAACTGATTTGAATAGGGTTCGAATATTTTTCACCCATACAGTTTTATTATCTGAACAAATTTCTTCTCAAACTGATTTTAATCAAATTTTATGAAATCGATTTGGTTTATAATCCGAACCAATTTGGCAAAACAAAAGGTTTGTAGACCTTTAATCAAAACTAATGCTAAACATCAAATTCGCACCCAAATCGAGTCATGATGCCACTCATTGCCATTGGTAATATTATTATTATTATTTTTGAATGGCTAATGTTACTCTTCCAAACTCCTATATTTACACGTAATATTATTATTTACCTATCTATTAATATGTAAAGGATTTGAATAATGTTTTTTGGTGTACACGCATGCACATCTTATTATCTCACGTGGTATCTTTTCCCTTCAAAGCCTTTGTTGATTTCTTTTGAAATGTTGGGTTTATTTGCAGCCACAACGAGTTAAAGTTTCCGAGCCTTCGGATACCACAAAACAATGCTTGACAAATCTATATTTCGAATGAAACGAATCGATTCCTACAGAACAATGTCAGCATCGGTATTCACATTATCTGAACTAGTGTTGCCTTTTGTTTTTGTGGTTTCGATCAATATAACATATTCTGCTTCTTTTCAAATATAACATTTAAAAAAAATTCTAAATATATCTTTGTCACGTGCTTATTTTTTGTGTATGTTTTGATATAAATTGTATTTTAAAACCGAACCGTCACAACACGCGGGTATAATTCACTATTTTTATTTGAAGAAACAAAATTAAAACATTGATGATTCTTACCTTTGGTAATTGTTAAATACTAATTAGGTGTAAACCAGTGGAATTTTCCAGCACTACACGGCGGGAATTTAGTTGATATCGGTTTAATTTGTTACGGAACCAACACTTGCTATAGTAACCAAAAGAAAAAAAACTTAAAAGATAAAGTCGTGTTATACCCAAAATGAATTCAACACATATCTTACATCGATAAAAAAACAAAAAAATGAATATATGTTCTGATAATAACGATCCTGGTATCGATGTTGTTCATTTGAAATCGGTTGATTTGTTACAGTACTGACACTTGTATAGATTACGATACCAAAAAGTAGGGATGAGATTGGTACCGTACCCGTACCAAATTTGAACAAAACTAAGTACCAAATAACGTACCGAATATATTGGTATGGTACGGGTACGAGTATTTTGGTACGGTACCCGCTTTGGAAGCATTTTGGTTTTATTTTATTTTTTAAGCACTTTACAAGTACTAAACAAGTAAAATCGGCACAAGTATCATACGATACGAGTACTAAATAGGTAAAATCGATACGAGTACCATAAATACTATAATACGAAATAAAACATAATGTACAAAAAAACTTTTAAAGTTCTATATAAAATTCGGTACGAGTACCCGTACCAATACCAAATGCACCGAATACCAAAATCAATAGAATTGGCTACCAATACATGTACCGAATATCTAAAATCGGTACAGATACATATACGAGTACGAGTATTTGAGAAAAAAAGCTCATCCCTACCTAAAAAGTAACGTATAGAACTCCGTTCAACAAAATTGATGCCAGAATATTAAAAAAGTCCAATTGGATTTTAACACCTCAAACTTTGAAGAATTGGCCGATAACACCCGCAACTAACACTTTGATCTGTGACACCCCAAACTTTTAATTTTGTTTGTCATTTCACCACTCAGTTAAAAAATGAGTAACTGAGTTAGTCTTTCATCCTAGCTGGCATTATTAATCCTACATGGCACCCATGACGTGGCAAACACATGGAAGTTTGTTAGTGTTTACGCCTATGTGTCAAGACTTATCCTACGTGGACTTAATGACATGAAAGTTATATAAAATCCCAAACCCACCGTATGACTACCCCATCCTTTTCCCTTCTCTCTTCACTCTCTACAACCGCCATCTCCTCCACCAACCCCCTGCCCCTCCACCAACCACCACCATCACCAACTCCGGCCGTTTTCAAGCGATTTCCGTTTTCAAGTGATTGAACTAACCAATTGAACAATCTGTATACATATATCACCAAACCCTAACCCTAGAAAAACCACAAAAACAACAAAATCAATCATAAACTCATAGTCAAAACCACTACAAACCTCCATTACACCACCAGAACTCACCACCTCCGCCGCGTAGATCTGAAATACCGCCGCGATTGTCAGTTACAGCTCGGAGAAATTGAGTTCGAGTTGACGTGTACAGTTTCTGGTTGCGAGAAATAACTGAGAATTCAGATGCTAGTGGCGGATAGTAGCTAAAACCGGTGACGATTGGACGGTGTTGTAACGGTGGCCGGAGCTCCGGCGAGAGAGAATGAAGGTGGTGGTTGCAGAGAGTGGGTGGTTGATGAAGAGGGTGGGGTAACGGCGGATGAAATTGATGAATAGGGTGGTTGCAGAGAGTGGGTGGTTGCTGAAGAGGGTGGGTGGGGCGGTGGATTATGGCTTCGTTGAGGATACCTGCGGCTTTATGGTTGATGAAGACGGTGGTGTTCTAAGAAATTGATAGAGAACCGTGGTGTTCAGGCAGTGGTGCATGTAGGGGCGGTGGTTGGCGGAGAAAATGGCGGTGGTTAGTGGAGAATAGTAGTGGTGTGGTGGTGATGTTAGGGTTAGATTAAGTGTGGTGTTTGGTGGCTATTATGCTAGGGGCTGCCATTGTTGGAGTTTTGTTCACACTAACATTAAAGATTATTGTTGGAGTTCTGCTTCACCGCCATTAGAGTTTGCAGGTTTAGTGTTTGAGAGAGAAAGAAGATGGAGGGTTTTTATAAAGGGAAACAGTGACACGTCATTCGCCACGTAATCCGGTCCATCTCAGCAAGTCTGTGCCACATATGCAAAAATGGTCCACGTAGGATGCCACCTAGGATTGAAAACTAACCAAGTTACTGATTTTTTAACTGAGTGGTGAAATGACAAACAAAATTAAAAGTTTGGGGTGTCACAGATCAAAGTGTTAGTTGCGGGTGTTATCGGCCAATTCTTCAAAGTTAAAGGTGTTAAAATCCAGTATTTATAAAAAAAATTAAAAAAATTGCATATTCTAAATTTATAAAAAAGTTAATAAGAAAAAACTATCATAGAAAAATGCAATTAAATATATAACATTTAAAGTTTAAAAATTATTATTATATATTATTATACATATGAAAAGAAAGTTCCCATGAACAGTAAATGAAATTTTTTAAAGATTTGTTTTTCTTTTTTAATTTTAATGTTTATTTGATTTTTTATTAATAATATTTATATATTTATATATTAAAGTAGAGAGATCATGAATAATAAATAACTTTTTTAAACTATTTGTTTTAGGAACTGTTCATTTAATATTTTTTAAATAATTTTTGTACGTTAATTTTTTAAAAATAAACTAAATATACATCAATGTATTTTTTCCAACATTCCGATATAAATCTTACTATTGATGGATATCGTTCTGCCGCTATACCGAAAAGAAAACCGACTAAACAACATAAGTGTTGGTATTCATATTTATGGTTTTCAGTAAATCTTATTGAAAGTAGACACTGTGTCGCTACCGTACCGAACGTAAAACTGAACGAACAACATCGATATTTGGTACCGGTATTTATATTTTTGCTTTTAGTTTCAACAAACTGATAGTATCACTATTAACTGTATTGTACCATATTGAGCCGGACCTAACAACATCGGTATTGGCACCGTGTTCATTTTATGGTTTTCGGTCGATGTAGAGCAGATGTTGATTGCTATACCGAATGCGTGTATTGTGTCAGTACGAAATAAACCGAATCGACACCGATCGAGTTTCCGCCGCAAAGCGCGGGGAAATCAACTAGTACATAGAATATTAAACTATAGAAAACACTATTCATTAATGTAGAAAATTCTAATTCTAATTCTAATGATATATATTTAATCTTTTCTAATCCGTTCATTCTAAATCAACTTAGGTCTACCTCTACTGCTCCTCTCTTCCACAGTGAGGTTATCCACTACTCTAATTGGTGCTGTCGTTTGTCTCTTCCTCACGTGTCCAAATCATCTAAATCTTCCATCTTTGATCTTATCTGAAATACCAGCTACTCCTAACTTATCCCGAAAAACATCATTTCTTATCCGGTCTACCTTTGTGTTCCCACACATCCACCTCAGCATCCTCATTTCTACTACATCCATCTTGCGTGTATGTGTCTTCTTGATGGCACAACACTCTGCCCCATATAACATAGCAGGTATAACTACAACTCTAAAAACTTCCCTTTTAATTTGTTGGGAACCTCTTGTCGCATAACACCCTAGTGGCGGCTCTCCACTTACACCAGCCGACCTGGATACGGTGGGATATGTCTCTATCTATCTCTCCATCTCTCTGAACAAGTGATCCTAAATACTTAAAACTAGTTGCATGCGGTATCACTTGACCCTCGATGGTGATTTGAGACTCTTCATTGTTGCTCGCACAACTGAAATCACAGAAAAGGTACTTAGTCTTAGAGCGGGTAATTCTTAAACCCTTGTCCTTTAAAGTTGCTCGCCACTCATTTACCCTTGCATTTAGGGCATGTTTATTCTTTGCCACTAACAAAATACCATCGACAAAGAGCATGCATCACGGTAGTGGCTCCTAGATCGACCTGGATAACTCATCTAAAATGATAGCAAAAAGAAAAGGGCTCAATGCAGAGCCTTGATGGAGTCCTGCCTCCACAGGGAAAGGAACAATGTCCCCTACAGGTGCGAGAACACTAGTTTCAATCCTATCATACATATCATTAATTATATCTATGTACTTCCCAGGAACACCCCTTCCTTCTTGTAATGCTTCACATTTTTGTATTTTTCTTATTTAGAAAGTTGTATTCGTATTTATATTTTTGGAAACATTGTAATTCGTATTTCGTTTCAATATCAAGACTTTGATCATAATGGGAATTCCCTTTAATATTCATATGTGTTACCTTTCATATTTGTGTTATATATGCAATCAATATTTAAATACGTGTTTATACGCAAAACTGAGACTTAAAAATACACTTTGGATACCTAAAAACAAGTTAAAATACAAGAAAACGACATAAAGTAACCTAGTTACAAAGTGCAGGGACTAAAAGTGAGCAAAACTAAAAGCTTTTTCCACCTCCTTTCTGCTCAATCACCTTCCACCTTCATTAACTCCCAAACCCTAATTCCCACTTATAAATACAAGCCTCCACCACCTCGTAGACACTTTCCACACACTAATCTACTCCCAAACTCTCTAATCCTCTCAAGAATTTCAAGCAAGGAAGAATATCTTTAAGTGTTCTAAGTGAGTTTTCACTCACTTTTCTTCACCTTTTTTTCTTCTAATCTTCTTTCAAACTACTTGGGCAACCTCTTGGAAGGTTTCCACAAGTTTTCCATGGAAAACTAAGGTGGAACCTCACCATATTTGAGGTCCAAAGTAGCATAAAATTCTACTCTAATTTATTTTTTTTGTTTCTTATATATAATGCTTAAAACTTAGTGGAATCTTGTACCCACCTTGCTCCCAACTAAGCTCATAGTTGTGGTTTGTGTTGTGGTTGATTTTCACCAAGAAATAAGGTTCTAAACCTCTTTATAATTCTGCCCAAAGTTTTCTAAGTGTTGAAACCATCCAAGCTTAATGTGTGAATCGTGGAAGCCTTGGCTTTCCAATGTAGTTCCACTACCTCACTTGTTGATTTTGTTACTTAAACAAATACCAAGTATCTTCCAAGAATCAAAGTAAAACAACCCCGCCTCACCTCCAACATTTTCCATGTTGGGTATGACATGCCCGGGTTGTTCTTACTTGGCTACTTAGCAAACTTAGCTAGTTGTACTTTTATTTTTATTCATGACCAACCGGGTCGTCAACTAAGTTGATGACTTTGTGCTTTGGTGACTCATACAATGAGGTTTAATCCTACCTCCATGCTTCACTTACATGATAATACATGATGGACTATATTATAACTTATACTATATAATGTATACTTATAAAACGAATTCTTGATACGAATTGGATTATGGTTAGATGTCAAAGACCTAGGTTAAACTATCTTCATTTCTAGACTCCTCGTTTGTGATTCTAATGGGCAAGTTAGGACCCATGAAAACTTAGTGTCCAAATGAGTATTTAGACAAGATATACTTTCGTGTACACATACTTTTTATATAGTTAAATCCGAATCCAACTCTCTACGAACTCCAAATACCGACACACCTACGTTTCCCCAATGTAGGGTAACTTTGGCACTCTACCCTCAACGACTCGTCAACTCACGATTACTTAGAAAGTTTTGCAAAACCGTGAGTATACATGACTCCTTTTTATTTTTCAACACTTTTGGGTGCAATACTTATAATTTATTAAACTCACACAATCACATACAAACATGCTTGACACAAACAAACAATCCGTTAACATGCTTAATACGTGATGCTTAGAACTCATACATGCTAGAATCCTTGTTTGCACTATACTTTGTCATTACATTTGTACAAGTCTCCCTTAACATGTATAACGCTATAGGAGTAACACACTGCCCATATTCTTGAGTTCATGTTAAATCATACAAAAACGGTCCTATCGTTGCGACGACAAGATTACGCTAGTGGAAAACTTTGGGTTGACAAGTAGGAGATGCATGCTAGCATTGTTATGATAAGTCTTAGTTTACGATTATGCCATGTGGATTCGTTTAACCGTTTTTATTCTTATGCTAGGAATTCAAACTTGTATGCTCGCCAATACTTTATGTGTTGACATGTACTTTAATATGTATTGCAGGAACTTGATGATGTTACGTTGAAAGAAATCTAGTAGGAAGACTAGAAACTCATTTTAAATTTTATTTACGTATTATACTTGTTTCCTTGTTCAAGATGTTGTACTTTGCTTCCAAACGTTATATTTCCGATTTAGAAATGAAATGAAATTTACTTGTTAAATACTTATCACAAGTAGTCTCGAGATCCACCCTACAATATGGGGTAAAAAGGCCAAAATAAGTGATTTTAGCCCTTATATGTATCCGCGAGACTCATTTGGAAAAACGATAGGCATAGGTATATCCAAGAACAAACAATTTTTCTATCTTCTGATTCAAAATCGTGGTGTTACGTGTATCCTCCCCTGTTCCGGTCATGGAATAGATGAAATAGTTATGAAGTCTCTTGCAATCTCGTTTTTGTCTCATTCCGATGTTTCCGCCATCGGTTGGGGTGTGGCACTTCCAAACTAACCCAAATCAGTCTACCTGGTAGTCGTATGCCTATCCAGATCAATAAACACCATATGCAAATCTCTCTTCTTTACTATATACTTTTCCATCAATCTTCTAAGAACATGTATGCTTCTGTAGTCGACCTCCCAGCATGAAACCAAATTGATTCACCATAACCTACGTTTCTTTTCTAATTCTAGTTTTAGCTTCCCGTTCCCATAATTTCATAGTATGGCTTAACAGCTTAATCTGTCTATAATTCCAACAACATTGGGCGTCTCCTTTGTTCTTATATAGTGGCACTACAACACTACTTCTACATTGATCTGGCATTTTTCTTATGTCCACTTGTGATTCTTGTTGTGACCCCTTGAGTCTCCTTTGCCACCCAGATAATGGTACTTGCAATATCCTCCCACAATTGGTTTATGTCCCCACTCGGTTGATTTAGTGCATTGAGATGACTATCTCTAAACATTGTAATCTTTTCGACTTTCAAATTTCCTCATCGGATCCTGGGTCGGATCTTCTTCTCCACCTCAATTATCTTTTCTCGCATGGCTATATCTGCTATTAATAAATGATGTTGTGCCACTGCTGCCTCTCCTGGTATAACCTTGCATTCCCTCCACCATTGTAGATCTCTTTTCCTTATCAAAAGGTAATCAATTTGTATGTTACATCCCCCGCTGCTAAAAGTAATCAACTATGATTTGTAACGCCCCGCTTTTTGTAACTTTCCTCTTTTAGCAAGTTTGTTTGTACTTTCCATTTATGGAAACTTTAATCTTTTGTATTCGTATTTCATTCCAAACATCGTAATCCGAGACTTGAATCATAATGGAAATTCCATCTTTCACATACTTGTGTTATGCATTATTCGTAAATACTTGTTGATTATTCGTGATACATACATACTTAGTGCCATTTACATGCAAATTCATACTTATCATATATGCAAAATACGTTTATACATTCCTTTATTTATGCACAACACTTATACATTGCACTTACACGCTTAAAATCGACAAAACCGAGCAAAATTGGAAGTTGGGCCTATGGGCCTGAATCTCTCGTACGAATGGGCAGGCCTAGTCGTCCGAGAGGCCCACTCATCCCAAATTGGCCCAATCGTCCTTAAACCCTACTCGTCCTAATGTGCACTCCAGTCTATAAATACCAGACCATTTCCTTCATTTCAAATCTTCAAACTTCCGAAGTTCTCTCTCAAGCCAACTTCGAGCGTATCACTTGGAGCTTGCCTCAACCGTTTCTAAGTGAGTCTAAGCTCACAAATCTCTGATTTCATCTATCTTCTTCCTTTTCTTATGATTTTCTAATCTTTTACCAAGATCCTTCACTAACTTCTGCTAGTTTCTCAGAATTTCAATAGCAATCTGATACTAACTCTCAGATCATTAAGGACCAAGCTGAGCCATGAAGTAAATCTTTCAAACTATTTTAAACAATCTTTCTAACTTTAAACTCAGCCGGATCTGAGGTTCTCTGAGCTCACAAGCTAAGTCAATAGCTATGGATTCAAGTTTGAACCAATTCCAGCCGAGTAGGTAATCAGTTCAAACAAAACTGAACTGATTTTACCTAGAAACAGTCCCATTCGTCCGAAAGTGCACGGCCAGTCATCCGAGAGGGTAACCCTCTCGTACGAGAGGGAATGCCATTCGTCCGAGTGCAACTGTTCACTAAAGTTCCGACGATTTCAAGTATTGAATGACTATCCAGGTTACTATCTTCAATATAGATGATTCTGGAATGTCAATTGTTCTATGGGAACTTTGGTTTCCAATGTAGACCCACCACCTCGCTTGAACTTGTGAAACGGACACCCAAACAATCTCCTAGACCTAGAACAAGTGAACCCCGTCCAGCCTCCGACACTTAGTTAATTGTTTCTATGTCGTGGTGGCACACCTGGGTTGTACATTGTTCGGTTGTTTGGCTTATTTACATTCTGTTATTTCCTTCCGTATTCATGACCAACTGGTCAGTTAACTATGTTAACTGATTTGTGCTTTGGTGAACAATAATGAGGTTAAAACCTCCATGCACGACTTCTATGAATCTTATGAACCTTCTGGACTGCTAATATACTAATATAATAACTAATAAACTTGACATAAATCACGAACATAACTGTTTAATAGTTAAAACGTTCCAGATGAGATTCTGTCCACAACCAGTCCCTTTCGTACGAATGGCCCTTCCGTCCCAGACAGTCTCTCATCTGAACAGTTCGTATTTCGGTTTTCCCGTTATTCTGTTTTCCGTGTTCCTTGTTGCTGATTCTGTCGGGCAAACCAGGACCCGTAAAACCACAGAAAATCAGTGTCGGGACAAGTGCACGGATAGAATATAATTTCTGTTTTATTATATTTTCGTATTATATTAAGTACTTTAATTCTGTTTCGTAAATTTTCAACTCCAACTCACGCCTTCGTTTGCCATGTAGGGTAACCTGGGTGTTCTTGTACTATTACCATCATCCCTTTTCTTGCCGGGTAGAATAACCTTGGCGTTCCTGTACTACGTCTACCAACACAACGCTCGCGGGATTTCTCACGAAGAATTAGCAAAACCGTGAGTACACTCGAACACCCCTTGTCGTTTTACACTTTGGGTGCAACATGTTTAGCATATTAAATTCACAATCTCACTTATACTTTATGCAAACACAAACAATCCAAATACGTGCACGTTCATATGTTATACTTGATTCATGGTTCTGGACTATTCTTATGTGATAAACCTGTCATTAACTACGTACGAGCCTCCCCTTAACATGTATAGCGCTATAGAAGTAACGCACCACCTCTGTTCGTGAGGTCATGTTAAGTTTATATTCTTTTGCGGTTACACAGAGGGTTGACTTGTTATTCGCATGCCAGTTTTACGTTAGTCTTGATAGCTAGACTTGTCATGTGGATTCGTTTAAATCTTTTATACTTATGCTATGCATTAAACTTGTGTACTCGCCGATACATTTTGTGTTGAACTATACTTTTAAACATGTTGCAGGTTGATGATGATTTTAAAATGGGCGTAGCGACGATGCTTTAGATACACATTTAGAAATCTTTAGATTTTGTGATATTGTATCAAGTTTTGAACTATGTTGTATTGTAACTTGTTTTGTTGTATCTGAATCAATGTTGTATTTTTGTTTCGTATGATGTAACCTGACAATTTGCATCAATGAAATGAAATCAGTTTATTTAAATTATTGTCACTTATAGTGTTATGTTGCAATGAACAATCTCGTTTCCGTCTCACTCCGATGTTTCCGTCATCGGTTGGGGTGTGACATGATTCTCTCGTCTTCAAGAATGAGTTTATAATGCCTAGGTCGTGGGCCATTGCAAAGTCTAGCAGATCTTTACATGGGTCGTTCCTATCACGAAAGCCAAAACCCCCTATGTAGCGCTTGAAATCCATCGCTATCCTTACCAATATGGCCATTGAAATTACCTCTTATACAAATTCTTTCTCCCCTAGGTATGCTATTCACTACTATATCTAGACAATCTAAAAAATCCCTCCTCTCTTGATCCCCTAAACCTATTTGCGAATACGGCCTAACCACAAATCTAAATGTGTAATTAACTATGAATTTATGAGTCAAATAACAAGAACATCTTTGACTAGCCAACAAGTCAAGCTAGAGGACTACTGTTATTCAAATAACTTGAAGCTCGAAATTCGCTCATAAATAGTTTGCTTGAAATCAAGTTAGTTGTAAAGAGCCGGCTCGACTTGGCTTGCAAAAAATCCGAGTTCAAGCTTGACCATGACTCGACTTCGTTCGTGGCATGTTTAATTTAAACCCAAATTGTTTTTATGTTTTATATCCTAGGTTCTTTGTTTTTATTATTATTCCACTGAATTGGTGACATGGTATTCAACTTCTTAGGTAATTTGTTGAACCTTGGCAATGTATATGTTGGAATTTAATTTTAATCCTAGTTTAATTATGTTATGCAGCCAGTATTGTAATTTGTTTAAATCTTGAAATGTTGATCACGTTTAGGCCACCCGGGGCGGTGGGATATTTGCACGTGATGGAACTTTTCAACGCGTGGAAAATCACAAAATACCAGCGCCACCTCCATTTTTCACGCTGGAATTTTTATAACGTGTGCTATTTTTGACGCGTGATGATTTGAGTGTTGTGAGGGAAATTGTTGGTTGGGGGGAAATTGTTGGGTGTGATGGTAAGTGATGGGCATTGATTCTTGACTTCTTGTGATTGATCCGGTTTTGCTGGACAATTTTTTTTTTTTTTGTCATCTTTAATGTATAATAATAATAATAACGGTTGAGCTTCAAAATAATTTTTAATTAATACTCAATTTTTAAGTAGAACCGCTAAAAGTCAGAAGATTTGTTCCATATGCTAGAATGATACGTAATATCCAAAATGTCACATTACATGTTAACATATGCTAGATTGTGACCATATTATAATACATTTTATTAAATAGTTACACCATAGACATGATAATATAGAAATTCACAAAAAAAAAAAAAAAAAAAAAAATTAACTCGGGCCGACACACATTATCCCGATCTTCCAATACTTTTGGTTACATTTATAACAATATACGTAAGAGTTTACTTCAGTTGATCCGACGACAAAGCGTCATTCCATCACCAAGGGGAAGCATACATATTTCAATCCTTGAATCAACCGCTAAGGCTTTGTTGAACTCTAGTACGAAATCTTTATAATATTGAACATGCGGTTTCATTGGTGCATCTGGTGGGGCGACCACAGAACCAAGCCACAAGGTGTTATCGTAACCAATCAACCCACCTACCTTAACCAAATCTATTATGCGTTTGTGGTAGTTGATGTAGTTGTCCTTGTCAGCATCAACAAATATGAAATCGAATGTCCCATGATATTTTTTCTGAACATTCATGAACAAACAAATCATATGTAAAAATGTTAAAAATACATATCGTCCACACTATATGACTAAAGACCAAAAATAAGGTTATTTTTGGTTTTTAGTTGCTCTCATTTGAGTTCAACACTTGTGAGTACTTAATAGCATAAGATACTAAGAAACTTTATCTTACATCTGCGACCATCTGATCAAGAATAGGCATCGCGAGATCTTCTCTAAACTCGATTTTGTGGGCGACTCCAGCCTTCTCTATGATGGGAAGTCCCATTTCATAGGTTACACGGTCTGTATCAATGGCTAAAATCTGTAATAATATTATAAACTTACAAGTTACTTATTTACCATGATATTATTTATTGCAAGTTCAGTTTAGAGACAAATGAACTATATTTTCTACACTATAGACATATAATGCATATAAAAATATAATTGTTATACCTTCCCATCATCGGGAAGAGAAAGGGCGGTAGCGAGTAGAGAATAACCGGTGAAAACACCGATCTCCATAGTGTTCTTAGCATTCACTAGTTTCAGTAATATGTTCAAAAACTGTCCTGCATGGGCTGATGTTGCCATAGTACTCCTGAACATATATATAGATATAAGTGACACGACTATATATGATGATCATGAACTTTAAATAATTTTTTGGGGTGTCGAATACCATGGATGTGTTGCGGTGACCTCTCTAAGTGCCTTTAGTGAATCCGGTTCCCTTGGATGCACACTGGTTTCAAGAATATACTGCCGACCGAAAACGAAAACTCTAATCGGTTAAGTTACGATACGAGTACATGTTCGAATTAGGGGTGTAAATGAGTCAAGCCGAGCACGAGCACGCTTAGGCTTGAGGTCGAGCTCGTTTAACTTATTAGAGCTGGAGCTGGAGCTCAGCTCGGTTCGAGCTGTTGTTTCTAAAGATTGAGCTTGGCTCGTGGGTAGCTTTTCAAGCTCGAGTTCAGGTCGTTTATTAATTTTTTATGTTAACTATATTTTTTTTACAAGTTTTATATATAACAATAATACATGTATATTTACTATTTAGCTATTTTTAACATAATTTTGTAAATAAAACTTATATATATAAATATATATTTAATATATTCAATTAAAATGAAATAAATAATAAGCTTGGGCTCGTTTACTCAACAAGCTTATTTATAGGCTCGCTCTCGGGCTTGGGCTTTTCAACGAGCCGATCTCAAGTAACCTACCTGTAAGAGGGCATCACTCTGCAAAAGACACACTGGCTCTCCAAGAGTTGACTTGGGTTTAGTCTCTCCACTGACTGCCATTTTCTTGTTTTTTTCTTTCAACAGATGGGAAATGTGTTACGTTTGTGGGATGAGTTTAAAGGCCAAATAAGGGGGTATATATGGATGTGAAAGTCCGGTTTAAAACCGGCTGAACTAGACTGGCCCACAACCCGGTTGGAGGTTCGTTAGAATCATGTCTCGTACCACAACTTAATATCTTGTATAGTTGTATTATAAATTATACATCGTATTCTCCAACCTTAAATAATAAATAAATTAATGAGGCAATTAGCAACAGAATCTTCGACCGCCGAATCTTGATTTCTTGTTATAATAATAGTTAATTTGTAGCATAATTATATTAATCACACTAGTTTAAGAACCACCGAGCTTCGCGGGTGACTTAACACAAACATATAATATCTACCGGCATTGAGATGAACTTTGTAATGAAAAAGCTTGTCAATATAAACATATAAAAATGATATTGAAATAAAAAAAAAAATTATAGATAGATGAGTACATAAAAAACGTGTCTCTGAAAACAACCTAACAAAGAGCACGCTTACTCCTTTTTAATGCAATATAAAATACATGTTACAGTTGATAAGTAATGCATAATTTCATTTGGAGCAGCCATGATTTCATTGTATACCAAACCTTTACCACCAAAATGGTAAGATTATGAATTTTAGCATCTAAGGTTTCCAACTAAATACTTCATTACAGTACGTGAAAACACATATAAAAAAAAATAAAAGCCCATGGAGTTGGTTCTTTAAAAATAGTAAGTAAAACCTTCAATTGTTTTTCAGCTCAACAATTTTGGTTGTAGCCAACCTTAGTTAGAGGTGGGGTGGTCATCACTCATCACTCACAACATCCAATCAAGTTCCGCCATGTCATCAACCATTATTCCATCACTCAGAACCTTTTTAGTGGGGGTGGTCATCACTAGTGATGGAATTCCATCACTCACAATTTTTTTTATTTTTTTTTTAAATTATAAATTAACAATAAAACACTAAAATTATAAATTTCATTAAAATTAAAACACACTAGTTCAATTGAACATACTAGAAATATTTTAGACTACAATTAAAAAAAAATAATAAAGAAACTCTACTCCTTGTCCAAATCAGGAAACTCCAGACCTAAAGAACCTACTAGTTCAATTAAATCGTATCTTAACCGAAAGCGAGTTTTTTCATCACACAAGTCTTGTTGGATATTTTCTGGGACGTGAACTTGTGTAGGAGGAACCGGCACCCAATCCGGGGATATTGCACGTCCGTCTTCTTTGATTAGCATATTGTGTAATATGATACATGCATATACTATGCTATGTATTGATTTCTTGTTCATCGCACGAACCGGTCGGCTT
Source organism: Helianthus tuberosus (assembly GCA_030545235.1). Lineage (NCBI taxonomy): Eukaryota > Viridiplantae > Streptophyta > Magnoliopsida > Asterales > Asteraceae > Helianthus > Helianthus tuberosus. Next base: position 141,427,154 of record CM060441.1, read on the forward strand.
AGTATGCCTCATCTACCATTTAAAACACCAAAAGCCCTCTCAACATCTTTTCTTGCCGATTCTTGCAACTTTTTTAACACGATTTCTTTAGACTCGACAGGAAATGAAGGAGCTTTCACAAAAACAGACCATGATTAGTAGATACCATCCACAAGAAGAAAACCTCGTCTGTAATATCGTCCATTAACATAGAATGGACAGAAGGGTGCGGTACCATCCGTTACGGTTTGGAACAACGGCGACGTGTGCAAAACATTGATGTCGTTGTTTGAACCTGGAACACCGAAATATGAATGCCAAAACCATAAATCATTTGACGTCACCGCTTCAAGTATGATGGTTGGTCTTTTGATGTCACCCTAACATACGCCCATCGTAACTCTCTTGGACAATTTTTCCACTCGATATGTGTACATCGATGCTATCGAGCATCCCTGGAAAACGCCATCTAGCCTCATGTGCGGCGTAAATACATGAGATGTCGTGTCTCGTCGGTCTACGTAAAACCTCTTTACCATACAATTTAATGACCGTGTTGCAAAAAAATTGCAGACATTCACGTGAAGTTCTGGTCGACATAGCTAGGTATTCATCAATTTGATCGGGAGGATTACCTGTCGCTAGTTGGCGAATAGCGGACGTGCATTTTTGTATCTGCGTGAAACTAGGTTTCCACTCGCATCGTAACCTTCTTGAAACCATTCTTCGTTTGCTTCGATGTCTCCAACAATCTTTAAAAATAATTCTTTTGGTAAACGAAACCGATCTCTAAACGTTTCGGCATTGTAGACCGGATTCTCCACAAAATAATCGTTCATTAACACTTCGTTGGCATGTATACGATCACGATCCACCATCTTCTTCTTTGAGCGGGACGAACTTGATTCAAGTTCGTTATACACCGACACAAAATATTTAAGCGTCTCATTGTCAGAAGACGACTGGGTATCGCTATCGCTATCAATCGGAAACGTCGAATCCGTAGGAAATCCATTTGAGAAATATGTAGAATGTGTGATATGTGTTTGTGTTTTGGTGTGGGTGAAATGGTTAAAAGTTGTGAAGTATATATAAATGGTTTAAACGCTTTTTTTTATTAAACATTACCGTTGAAAAACGGTCAAATAATCACAACGGTCACAAACTCAACAAATTTCAACGCGTGAACTTTTCCACGGAAACAAAATTCAACGCGTGATAATTATAGGTGGCGGCAGTGTTTTGGAGGCCATCACGCGTGATGGAAACCCATCACGGCTCCACCCCGCCTGCCCTTAGGCCATGGGGTGTACTCTAACATTTGAGATGTTAACGGTGACATGGCATGTTAAGTGGCATTGCAAACCACTCCCTTCTTGTGTTAAGGGGTATTAAATGAGTTATTTGTTAACATGTTAACCGGATGTTAAAATAGTTAATTAATTATTTTTTTCTTTTTGTAAACAAAAAACCACTAAAAATAGAGTTAGATGAAGTTAATGAGATTAAACCATTTCCTTGGAGTAAGGCATAGTGAAATAGGAGGAAAATGGGTGATGTGACACTTAGGTAGAGGTTTTTTTTTTTTTTTTTTTTGAAAGGTGAACTTCTTAATGGTGACCATTGTCACATCCGCACATCGCGGACCCTCTCCAAAAACGTGGGTCCAGATAGCGGGGCCAGCGCTGGGTTAACCAGTCTTGGGTCGAAGGCTTTCCCCCGGAAACCGTACTGCCTCCACACGATTTTACTCGCTGGAGTAACAGCCGGATGAAAACCGGAGTGACGCTCAGGATCAAACCCTCCTCGGTGGGTTTTTCACCATCATAGCACACATGTCACAACCATATGCCTTTGCCGGGAATCGAACCGGAGTCTCACAAAGAAACAACCGGTCCAACAACCAGCTGAGCTAGAGGGATGGACGACACTTAGATAGAGTTAAGGAAGGTTAAATTATACCCAAGGCCTTAGCCTACCTGAAATCCATCGATGTGATCTCACAAGAATTATAATCTGGCCTAGTGTCATTTCTTTTTTGTTGTAGTCCACTTTCAATTTTGTTTTTCATAAATAATTCAACCAAAAATTTAGTGCTTTTACCATTTCATGCATGAAACCTAAGATACCTATCCACATAAACTGCATTTGATTAACCTAAATCTAACTTGTAGGATGTGATTATTGAGTCGGTTCCATATGTTTTGTCATGAATCAGAAATATTCGATGATGTCAAAAACATAAATAAATAAATAAGATAACCTTCGATTCTTCAACAAAGAACACCACCTTTAGAAGCGAGATAACCGCAATTACATGATTAATTGGTTCAATTGCTAGTTCGTCGAACTACTTCTATACACAAATGCCAGAGATGAAGGCGTGATGGTTCACTTCACCCATCGCATGTATTCGTTGTCCATTTTATTTATTTCTTTCTTCACAATCAACACCAAAAGTTTATTAAAATAGAAGTTACTTAGTAAGCCAAGAACACACAGCCATATTTTATTACAGTTTGACTTTGGATACAGACCACATGATTATTCAAGTTAGGTTGGCATCAACCCTAGTTAGGCAAAATATACCAACACCACACCAAAAAAAAAAAACAGTATTACGCATGTGGAACTAAGGTTAGGTATTAAATCAAGCCAAGTGATTACAGTTATTGTGTTTCCTAAACATCTGATAGTAACAAACATCAATTAAAGTGGTAGAAATAACTAAAACAAGGATCAGAGACATTTGACAATAAAATCACCTAAATCAAATATCAACAAAGTACCTAATGAGAACAATAGATTAATTGGTAAATATTACTTACCAATTCTTCAAACATTTTGGAGCAATTCAAGATGAGAGAATGGTGTTCGTGTCTATTGTTGAATTCTTCAAACATTCTGGAGCTGCTCCAACATTTTGGAAGTTCATGCTCCAACACGTGGGCATGGTTACCATTTTAGTAGGTGACGACGGGCCAATGGATTACTCCATTTATCCGTCTTTGGGCTGTTACCATACGGGCCCAACAGATAAGGCCCAAAAAACAATTTAACTTGCCCACTAAGGTTTCCCTTGTATCAAATGTGCGTGAAGAAAGGGATCAGAGAGTGCAGGCTGCATTTAATGCATGATATGAAGAGGATATCGGGCACGATATGAAGAGGATATCGGGCTGGCATTGTACTTCTCAGCCAGAAACATTAAATGAAAAGGAAATCTTACCGTTGGGGGTCAGACACGTGTCTGAGCCCCCCGAAGACCAACAAAGTCCGTTAGATCGTCTCGTAAATATCCCATATGCAAGATAAGGCCTTCCGGTTATATAAGGAAGGTAAGAGACAGCCAAAGGAGACAGGTCTGAGGTATCACTAAATACCCTCTCATTTATTCCGACCACGGTTCCTCTATATTAAATACACACACATTTATTAGATTCACACCATAGGAAAACATTCCGGTGATTACACTCATCGGAATAAGCTCCTTACACTCTCCGACAAGTTTACTTATTCTCACGCCGGAGCATGGTCACGGATCCCCCCCGGGGCCCTCCGTGACGACGCTAACGGTTTACTTTTTTGTAGCAACGAAGGCTGAGATATTCCGACGTCAGCGAAGACCCTTTGAACGTCACCAGGGATTTGAGTCTTCGACATTGGCGCCATCCGTGGGACTATATAGTCTAGCTGGTATTTCCACTCCGAAACTCCGACGTTGAAATAACCCATTTCACGAGAAACAACATGGCAACACCACCAAGCTCACGCACCATTCAAACGGTGCAAAACGATCGTGATAAGGTCACCGTAGAAGACATCACCCATGAGGAGGAGAATGAAAACCAGGTGTAAACCCTTGAAAGAGAAGAGGCCATCACTCCAGATTTTGTTGCCATGAACAGAGAAAAGTTGAAAAAGCATCTTGAGGATCTAGAAAGATAGGAGAGACTTGATAGCCTCAGGGCTAGACTATCCTTTGACACACCGTCCAACCAGGAAGGGGTGGATCCGCAAAGCAAAAACGGTGGCAATGATCCTCTAGAAACCTTCATGACAGCCCTCAGGCAGATGTCCTCGGAGAAGAGAGAGGATCTCATCACAGGAAAGAAACAGAAAGGAAAAGAAAAAGAAAAGGAGAAGGAGAATCAAAGCAATGATGGTCTGGACCAACCTTACCTCCATCAGGACTTAGCTGAAATCTCAAAGTTCACCAGGAGAATCGCTGAAGCACCCATGCCCCCTAAGACGAAGCTACCTCAAAACTTCGACAGGTATGACGGGACTAGAGATCCTGAAGATCATCTTCATGCTTTCAAAGGTGTAGGACAACTGGGACGGTGGCCTATGCCAGTTTGGTGCCACATGTTTGTGCAAACTCTAACGGAGGGAGCCAGGCTCTGGTTTGATAGCCTTCCCCTAGGAGGAATTGACAGCTATGAAGAGTTAAGTGAGAAGTTTTTGAGGAACTTCGACCAGCAAAAAAAGGTAATAAAAAATCCAAACGAAATCATGCATATAAGGCAACGGGATAACGAATGAGTAGATCAGTATATGGAAAGGTTTGTCAAGGAAAGTATGAACATCAAAGATGTCCCGGAGGTTATGAAGATCAGTAGCTTCATCAACGGACTGAAGCATGCACATCTATGTGAAAAACTAGGGGAGGAGTTCCCACACTCATTTGACAACCTCATGGATAGAGTCAGGGCCTTCGTCAGGGGCAAAGACACGGTCAGCAAAGCTAAAGAAATGGACACCCCGCCCCGAAGGAACAACCAAGCTCCGAAACCCCCAGAAAAAAAGGTACACCTTACTCACAAAAACCAGCTTTTGATAAAATGTTGCATGATAGGGCGAGACCCTCGTGTTCCCCATATAGGCCTCGGGGGAGGGGTTTTTTCCCTTACTCTGACAGCTTCACCCCTCTCACCAAGACTCCTAGTGAAATATTGGCTACTGAGAGGGTGAAGAATTCCTTTTCAAGACCACCACCCATAAAGCCAGGACCAAAGGCACAACCGAACGAGTAATGTGACTTCCATAGGGGATTCGGTCATAAAACTGATGATTGTATGTATCTAAGGAGAGAAATAGAGGCCGCGGTAAAAACGGGTAAACTGGCTCATTTGGTTAAGGAAATTAAGGAGGGAGGAGGGGACCGAAAAGGGAAAGACGCGAGGGAGCCTGGAAGGGCAGATGTAGACATGATTAGGAGAAGGGATGAATTTGATACCACCAGGAGTGTAAAAGCCAGAGTCCTGGGCTCCCCAGACCGCATGAAAGCTCCCATTCTGATGTCACACCTGGAGGAAAACGGAGTACAGCGACTCCCCCTCAACATTTCAGCCATAATAGCTGGGCACAAGATAGCCAGAATACACGTGGACGGGGGAAGCGGAGTAGAAGTAATATATGAACACTGTTTTGTAAGGTTTGACAGGGATGTGAGGGATCGGCTCGAGGAGGATTCTATCCCCCTGGTGGGTTTTAACAACAGTATATCACACCCCTTGGGAAAAATCAGACTTCCATTCACAGTCGGGGTAGGGGATCGTGTTCGAACCACAAATTTAACTTTCACAGTGGTACGAGCACCCTCCAAGTACAATGCAATTTTGGGAAGGCCTGGGATTGGAGATCTGCAAGCACAGTCATCAACCCCACATGGAGCTCTCGTGTTCCAAACGCCAAAAGGCTTGGCTTAGGTAAAATCTTCATATGAAGTAGTTTCTTCTGTCTCTGAGGGAGAAATATCTGAGAAACCCCAAAAAGATGGAGTCGAAGAGTGGGTCCTTTGTGACAGGTTCCCGGAGCAGACAGTTAAGGTGGGAAGCCACCTGAGTGACAAATGCAAAAGTGCTCTCAAGGAGCTGCTTCTCTTCAACATAGACGTGTTTGCATTCCAGCACGGAGACATGACAGGAATCCCAAGGAGTCTGACCGAACATCGACTCAATACATACACATGGGCAAGACCAGTCAATCAAAAGAAACGGAGCATGGGCCCCAGCAAGAGGAGGGCCGCCTGTGAAGAAACCAGGAAGCCACTCAGAGCCGGAATAGTAAGAGAAGTGAAATATCCATCCTGGGTTGCTAACCCAGTCATGGTCAAAAGGAAAGATGGGGGGTGGAGGATATGCATTGACTTTCAAGATTTGAACAAAGCATGCCCTAAGGACTGCTATCCCCTCCCCGAGATAGACGTCCAAGTGGATTCCTTCTCTCAGTACCCCCTAAAGTGCTTCCTGGATGCTTACAAAGGATATCATCAAATTCAGATGTCAATGGAGGACGAGGAAAAACCCGCCTTCATTACAGACGAGGGAACGTTTTGCTACACCAAAATGCCCTTCGGGCTGAAAAATGCGGGTGCCACTTACCAAGGTTCATGAATACCCTTTTCAGAGAGCAGTGGGGATGGAACTTGGAGGTATATGTTTATGACATTTTCATAAAAAGCCTAACCGAGATGGCCATGATAGACGATATAGCCGAAACCATCCGAACCATGCAAGATGTGAATATGAAGCTAAACCCAGGGAAGTGCTGCTTCAGGGTAGAAGAAGGGAAATTCCTGGGAGTAGTGGTTACTAAGGGCGGAATCAAAGCTAATCCGGAGAAAACTCAAGCGGTAGCCGAAATGCGACCCCCCAGGTCCCTGAAGGACATCCAGCAGCTGAATGGGAGGCTAATCGCCTTGAACCGTTTCCTATCAAAGGTACCCGACAGGACTCTTCCCTTCATGAAGGTTCTGAAAGATTGTCTCCAGACGGACAGGTTTAAGTGGACCCTGGAGGCGGAAGCCGCGTTTCAAGAAATGAAAGATTACATCTGCAAGCTCCCGACCTTAGCTATCCCAGTACCCGGGGAAAATCTGCTTTTGTATTTGTCTGCTTCAAAAACGACCATAAGTGCGGTTATGATGGTGGAACGGGAAGGGAAGCAGATACCAATATACTTCATCAGCAGGACCCTAAAGGGTCCCGAGGAACGTTATATGCCCATGGAGAAGTTAGCTTTAGCTCTTGTTTTTGCATCTCGGAGACTCAGAAGGTACTTCCAAGGACACAAGGTCACCCTAATGACAGATCAACCCCTCCAAAAAGTGCTAAGGAGGCCGGAGTTATCTGGTCGACTGGCTAAATGGGCAGTAGAGCTGGGGGAACACTCCTTGGAATTCAAACCCAGAACAGCCATGAAGGGGCAGATACTGGCCGACTTCTTGGCAGAAGTCCCTGAGGATGAGGAAAAAGAACTTTTAAAGTGGGAAGCTCTGGAGAGGGAAGAAAAGGAAAAGGAAGATAGGGCAATATGGAAACTGTTTACAGATGGGGCCTCTAGCGAAGAAGGAAGTGGAGCGGGCATAACACTGATTAGCCCCGAGGGAGTTGAGCTAACCTACGCCATCAGACTAGACTTTGAGAATACCAACAACACAGCAGAATATGAAGCCCTCTTAGCCGGACTAAGATTGGCTAAGAAAATGAAGGCAAGGAATGTAGAAGCCAATACTGACTCACAACTGGTAGTCAAGCAATATCAGGGGGGTATGAGGCCAAGGACAATACGATGGCGTAGTGTGTAGCCAAAGTGAAAGAAACAGCCAAGGCTTTTAAGACCTTTAAGCTGGAATATATCCCCCGCGGGAGAAATAGGAAATATGTTGCCCTCAGCAAGCTGGCCTCTGTGGCATTCGACCACTTAGTAAGAGAAGTCAAAGTGAAAGTCCTGACCTCCCCCTCTCTTGACATAGGAGAGGTGGCTGCAATCGAAAACGCACAAGATACATGGATGACACCGATTGTAAGATTCCTCAGAGACGGAATATTACCTGACGGGGACTGGGCAGCCAGGAAGGTAAGAGTCAAAGCTTTACAGTATGAGTTGATTGATGGAGAACTTTACCAAAGGTCATACCTAGGCCCATCCCTGAAGTGCGTTGATAATGAAGAGGCTAAGTATGTGATCAGAGAAATACATGAGGGGATTTGTGGAATGCATTCTGGGCCAAGGACAGTAGTGGTGAAGGTAATGAATGCGGGATTCTATTGGCCTAGAATGTATGAGACAGCATCAGAGGAGATCAAGAGATGCGACAACTGCCAATTCCACGCACCCATGACGCACCGCCAAAAACACCTAATGATACCTGTTTCAACGTCTTGGCCCTTCCAGAAGTGGGCCATCGACATAATTGGGCAATTCCCAGAAGGCCCGGAAGGGGTTAAGTATGTGGTGGTTGCCATCGATTATTTTACCAAGTGGATAGAGGCAAGACCCTTGGCAAAGATAACCGGGGAACAAATGAGACGGTTTGTGCTAGACAACATCGTCTGCAGATACGGGGTCCCAAAGGAACTGGTGAGTGACAACGGTGTTCAGTTTGCTGGAAAGCCCTTCAGGCCATGGTGCGAGCAGATGCACATACACCAAGTGTTTACCTCCATCACCCATGCCCAGAGCAACAAATTAGTGGAAAGAGCAAATCAAAGCGTTATCAAGGGGATGAAAGGGAGACTCGAAAGGAAACAAAAAGGATGGCTGGAGGAATTGCCATTTGTGCTGTGGGCATATAGGACCACCCCCAAGGACTGCAACGGGGAAACTCCTTTCAGCTTAACTTATGGGACGGAGGCTGTCATCCCGGCTGAGATTGGATCCCCAACTACCAGAATGAAGCTCAGGGAAGCCGAAAACGAGCAAGACCTCCGGATGAACCTGAATTTGCTTGAAGAGAGAAGGGAAGTAGCAGCAGTCAGGGAGGCTAAGTACAAAAAGCAGCTCGAAAGCTATTATAATGCCAAAATGAGAAAACTCAATCTCGTCCCGGGGGACTTGGTCTTAAGAGCAAACGAAGCCAGTCTACAGGAGAAAACCGGAAAACTAGGGCCCAACTGGGAAGGACCTTACCGGGTTACGTGGGCAAACGGCAAGGGAAGTTGCAAGCTAGAAACACTTCAAGGCAAGGAGGTCCCAAGAACATGGAACCTTATGCAGCTCAGGAAGTACCACATGTGAGACACAAAGAAGTCTTTAAGGAAAAACGACAATGGAGCCACTTTTGTAATGATTAACTGCTAGTCAGGGGCTGACCTTAAGAAAAAAATCTTTTGTAAAAACTTGTACTGGAGGACATGGTCCCTAAGAAATGAATGACAATGGACAATTCACTTGTCCCTTTTTGACAAAATGACAGGTATTGTATTAAGGAAGACGTGCCCAGGAAAGCTACAAACCTAATAACGAGCAAACACACGTGTAAAAGGTATACTCAACATACCAAACGCCCGGCTGTGGGGCAAAATAGGGTCTAGCTAACCCAAAGAAAACAGACAAACAGGCCAAAAAACATAATCTTACATTATAGACTTGTCCAGCGATTGTCCTCACAATCCTGGTTTATAAAACAAACCATTAACACGACGTACTTTTGTAAACAAACTACGAAAAAAGCCAGCACATATGCATTAAGAAATTTTTCATGTACAAACTACAAAGTGAACGTACAACAGGAAGCCCCACCGGCCCTAAAAGAAAAAATAATATACAAGCCAGAAGGCCTGATAAACAGACTAAATAGAGTTTTCCGTAAACATACTACAAGTAACTAAAAGTCTTCAGGAAAATGTTGGCCCGGTTCCCGGCAAATACTCCTGCAAAAAAAACATAGGCAAAAAACAAGATGGCAATATACAACCACAAGCCATACGATTAAGTACCGGGAGAGCCCCTACACAAAGGCTCTCTCCCCAAGCATCAAAAAGTTAAAAGTATCCTAGAGTGCATAAGTGTTTAGATTACAACCATATCGAAGAATGTTAACGTTCAGAAATTACTGGGAATCAGCCCCAGAGAAAGATTTCGGAAACGAGGGACCGGCAGGAGCAAGCAGGGCTTTCAGTTCGTCGATGGACATCATAGGATACTCCAGAATCTTTTCAAGAAGGGCTGGGGTCTTACCCCCAAACTCTTTGTCCAATTTAGACAGCCGCTTCTTGTCCTTGGAATTATAAAGCGGAGTCTCCTTCCTGCCCAAGCCCTGAGCAGAGTAAATGTACCCATCCTTTAAGCCTGCCTGATAACCCACATCTCGATAAGCCTGGTAGATCTACTCAAGACTACTTTTAAACTCCTCCGACTGGGAAACAACAGTAAGAAAGGCTCCAAAACCCTCGGTGATCAGCCAGTGCTTCTCCTTGGCCAATCTCTAGTTATCATCCGACGCCATTCCATACTCAGCATATATCATATCCAGATCTTTTTGAGAAACGGAGTCAAGCTCCTTCTGATGCTTCAGCTCGGCGGCCAGCTCCTCCTTCTCCTCCGCCAAAGCCGCCATCTCCCTCTCCCAAGCCCGTTCTCTCCGCTCCAACATGACACCAGCCCCCTGAATAAAAGATGTTACAAAAATCCGAAAGGAATCAAACAAAAAAAAGAGAGAGAGAAGGGAGAACGGCTACGCACCTTCTCCTCCTGCAGTTTACGTTCAACATCAATCACTTGGCATCGGAGCTCAGCAGCAACAGATTGAGAGGCCTTAAGGTCACTCCTGAGACCCTCATTCTCTTTCCTCAAATCATCAACCCGCTGCAGCATGCCAACGCCCCTGAAAAGACCCTCACAGAGTGACATGCTGTACTGATCGTCAAAAAGATCATCCCTTAAGGCAGAGTTCATAAACCTATGAGAGGGAGGGACAACATGACTCAAGAAATCCCGGGCAGTTTCAGGGGCCCCCACCACTGAAGATTGTGTAATTTTCCACTTAGGAACGTAGGGGGACGGAAGGGCATCGGCAAACAGGGGAGCCAAGGGGGACCGATAAGCAAAACCCTCAAATTGAGAGGGTTTGCTGGTCCCGGTTGCATGATGAGGAGAGATCTCGAAAGCCAGAGTAATACGAGCAACGCTTACTTCGGGAGTCTTGTCTCGAACACGAGAAGAGGAGGGGGCAGTGGGGATCTCTATCAGAGCATGAGAACTTCCCTGCTCAAGACAAAGAAAGAAAAAAGAACATCAGAAATATGCCAAGACAAAGCAAATATAAAACAACAGATAAAATGATGAACTCACCAACAAGGGTTCACTCACAAAGCTGGAGGACCGCAGGTGCTTAGACAAAGAACCTTTAGCCCCAACAGGGGGAAGTTCAGAGGCAGCTTTTGTGGCAGGAGGGGCCTTCTGTCCACTGGCGCTCCGGAGCCTCAGCCGGATATCACATGGGGCCGGGGCTTGTTTGGGACTAACAGCTTTTCGTTTACGAGCCAAACGGCTCTCCAGGTCTTCCTCATCTTCATGACTAGAATGCTTAACTTGAAGAGAATCAGGGGAACTCACTTCTCCATCAGAAGAAGCCCCCATCTCCTTCCACAGCAGCACAGCCCCCTGCCTGAACGGACCCTCCAGTAACCTGTATCTCAACACCCCGGTTCAACCTCATTATCAACCACAAACTTAACATCTCTGGAATCCCCTTGAAGCAACCTCCACAAAGTCAAATCTGCACAAAAGAAATACAAAAGATGACTACACAAGCCCTAAAAATAGAGACAAATACAACAAGCCAAGAGCACAAGAATACCTTTTTTACCCAAAAAAACCCTGGGATGAACCGAGTAGGAGGGACTCAACCCTCCCATAGCCAGGATCCCCTCAGAGAAAGTAAAAGCTCTCGTCAGATTCTCATACATACGCTTCCATTAGACGATTTCGTCAGCAAACAAGATGGGAACACTGTCCTCAATAGCAGCCTCGGCATCCCTCAATGGTGGAGACTCCGGTATCATAGCAGCAGAAACAAAAATAAACCTGCTCTTCCATTCTTTAGGGTAGGTGGAGGTCGGCATGAAGGAATAACAAGGCCGAGACACACTATCCTTCCGTTTGGCAAAGGTGAACCAATCCCTATCAGAGATTAACTTATAAAACATACAGAACCGGGGAATAGACGGTTCCCCGGAAACCGCCGCACAGGATAACTCAAAATGTACCACCCTCATAAACCCTAGAGGGTGCAATTGGGAGAAATGAACTCCAAAGTGACGAACAAAGCTATCTTAAAGGAAGAGAGGGGATACCGGACACCGCAGGAAGAAAACGCCAAAGTGTAGAGAACAATCCGGTCTGGTGTGCATTCGGCCAAGTCATCAGGGCCAGACAAAGTGGGAGATAAGCGTTTGGGTATCTTGTAAGTATCGACGAAGGACTCTAAATCCTTTGTCGTCAGAACGGACCGAATCATAGAGCGGCCAGTACGGCTCATGGTAAAGAAAGAGACGGTGATCGGAAAAAGTTGAGAAAAGAAGGGAGAAGGAAAAACTAGTGGGAGTTAAGATAAATTCAAAGGAAAATGAGGGTCTTTAAAGAGGTAACTGACACGGAGAAAACCGTCACATCACCGTCTCTTCAAATTTCAAAATTGTGCACGTGTATTAAGGAGATTAAACCCCAACCGTCGATTCTCGATGATTAATGACCCTCGAAAAAGAAAAAAAAGGGCACATGATGATTAACTGAGGGTGGGCCCGCATTCCTAGCCCAAGTAGACCGTCCCTGTTGATGATTATGACTCAGCCCTGGATTACGAGATTTGAGTCTCATAACCAGGGACTAAAGATGACTTGACGACGGGCCAATGGATTACTCCATTTATCCGTCTTTGGGCCGCTACCATACGGGCCCAACAGATAAGGCCCAAAAAACCGTTTAACTTGCCCACTAAGGTTTCCCTTGTATGAAATGAGCGGGAAGAAAGGGATCAGAGAGTGCAGGCTGCATTTAATGCATGATATGAAAAGGATATCGGGCTGGCATTGTACTTCTCAGCCGGAAACATTAAATGAAAAGGAAATCTTACCGTTGGGAGTCAGACACGTGTCTGAGCCCCCCGAAGACCAACAGAGTCCGTTAGATCATCTTGTAAATATCCCACATGCAAGATAAGGCCTTCCGGTTATATAAGGAAGGTAAGAGACAGCCAAAGGAGACAGGTCCGAGGTATCACTAAATACCCTCTCATTTATTCCGACCACGATTCCTCTATATTAAATACACACACATTTATTAGATTCACACCATATGGAAACATTCCGGTGATTACACTCATCGGAATAAGCTCCTTACACTCTCCGACAAGTTTACTTTTACTTATTCTCACGCCGGAGCTTGGTCACGGATCCCCCTCCCCCCCGGGCGCCCCCGTGACAAGGCTAACGGTTTACTTTTTTGTAGCAACGAAGGCTGGGATATTCCGACGTCAGCGAAGACCCTTTGAACGTCACCAGGGATTTGTGTATTCGACAGTAGGCCAGCTCCAACACACCTTATCAAACCCATTTTGGGCCTTCGACAGAAGCATATAACCGGGGGCCAACCGAAAATTAAACACCCCAGCCTTCATGGCTTCAGTTTCCTTCAGCATCGCCCAAAACTGTGCTGTAAACAACGTTAAATAAACCCAAAACTGGGCCTTCAATCTTGGTAACCCGTAAGTGGGCCTTCCACAAATCAGTAGCACCGAGCCCCAAAGCTAGAATGGTAAGCCAGACCTTCAACAATAAACCGATGGGCTCCCCCCACCAGGTTTGTGCCTTCATCAATAACCTAATACCAGGGCCAAAGAATGGTAAGCCCGACCTTCTTGCTACAGACCTAAAAAAACCCTGCAAAACCTCTTACATCGTTCACATTCACAAAACCTCTTACATCTTTCACATTCACAAAAGTATGGCAATCCCATGCCCCGAAGAGGAAGACATCGCGTTATCGTTGTCTTATGTAGCAATCAACACATCCCCCGACCACACCCTGAATGGGAGCTGTGAATTGTCAAGTGGTACCAGTAGTTATTTTCAAAAATATTGTAGCAGAAATTTCATCAGAACCGTGAGTTAGGAAAAATAGCAGAGTTTAGAAACACCAGAATTTTATTTATAACAGATGGGAATAAAACCCATATCTTACAAAGATAGCTTTATTAAGGGATAAACCCAAATACATAAAACAATCTTTATTAATTTAGTTGATAAAATAAGCCACATTTTTAAGGCTTTCGGTGTCGTATCACAACTCTTATTCCTATTTACTACAATCACCCGAAACAACGCGTTTAAAAACATTTTATCAGTAGGAAATACGGGTGAGTTCATTCATTTGTATAAAAACACATTCTTATAATTACATCATTAAGGATTTTTACATTTGTTTATATCTTTCAATTACTCAAATCAGTATTTGTCACTCGATGGCAGTTCCTGTAACTATGGTCATATCACTATTGGCCCTCAATTTTCCAATAGTAAAGCTTATCAAGTAGTGTATACAAAACCCTACATACTGGTAGTAATTTAAAAATACAAAAACTTAATCACTGTAACTATAAGTAACAATTGGAAAATGTTGTGAGAAAAAAAAAGAATGACTCACCTTGTAGGTCTACAGTTCTTGATTTAACAGGCCTTCTGATTCTAACACTCTAGTACTAAGTCTCTTGATTAACACTAAGTTCATATTTCCGAGTCTTCTAATAATTAAGCATCTATTTTATCAGTGAATTTATAGTTTTAAGTCTTCTGATTCTAACCCCTAATTTCACAGAATGTAATCCATATTAGTGTATAAACCCAACTCAAACTTTAACGATAATCATGAGATCAAAACCTCAACGTAGTTAACAAAGTATATCCCAATTCAGGCAACACTTTCGCATTCATTGATTGGTTTCTGATCAATTGGACAGGGTATCGTTTCAGTGATTAGGGTTTAATACACGAGGATACAGAGAAATAGGGTTACGACAGATCAGAAATCGATTTCAGAAGTTTAAATGGAGCAACTGGATCTGTCCCAGACCTGGCCCTTATATAGGCCGGGTGGACCTCTCCCGCGCATTGCGGGAGGAGACAGGGACTCTCCCGCATGGAGCCAAGGAGGTCGGCCTGGCTAGATCTGCCACGTGTCCAACATAGGTTTGACACGTGGCGCATGGGTGTGACACATGTCCTCAGTCGCCTTTTTCGTCTAATCGCGCATTTGTCTCGATTTTCGTGCCGGTTCTTTTCACATATGCTCGGGTCTTGATCCTAAATGGTTCAGTTTTTAATTACGAGTCTAGTAAGGGTACTTTTGTGCGAGTTGGTTCATCAACCTTCAAGTTTTCTTAACCGCTAAGTTTTCTGATTGAGTAATACAAGTTTCGTCGCGCGCACTTGGGGCTTTGATTACAGGTTGTCATCGGGAATATTTTTTAGGGTTGTTACACAATCCGTCACGAACCCACATCTCCTACTCAACGGACCACTTTTTGGAACCGGGTGCACACCAATTTGTAACCCATGTTAGTGAGACCATTTGAACCGTGGATCAAATAGATTCATGATTCACGTTAATCCGTTAGAGGATTTCAAGATTCCATGGTAGGTTCTTGAATGTGCCAAATCCCCACAATGACCTCTCGGAAGAGGAAGTTATTTAAGTGGTACTTATTGACTATAAACCCCACTACGACGAGGACTTTAACCACATAGCGGCGTAACATATTATTTCGACCTATGTTTAAGTTTTAATGTTAAATTTTGTAAAAACGTTTGTGGCTATGGTAGGGGCCGCCACCACTACTAGTTAATGGATAAGTTGAGCATTTTTTTTGAGTTGGCAACTGATGATTGATCGGGGCTAGGGTTCTTACCATAGAGTGCCCCTTCCACCCTAAATGTTAATATCAATATTTTGTTCCTATAAGTTCTTTAATGTATGGATGTTTGGATCTACAGCTTCATATCCTCTTAAGGTTTTGTAGCTTGAAAATCATTGTTTTTAAGACTTTATTCCCTTTTGCTTTAGTTCCCATACCATGTTTCTTGATGGTATAATATGATTGTTGTTTGCGTGTGGTATGTCTAATTATTGGGGGACAAAATTGTCTTTTAGATAAGTGTTACAGTTCAATGCTTTTATATTTAGATGAATGAAATTTTGAAACAAAATAATGTCTTTAGGTCGGCTATTTGGTAATTTCTGAATAGTTAAGTGTTGAACCAGTAAGAGGGTCTGAACCATTAAAAGCCAGTATAATGCTTAATCGTTCAGTGGCAAATGTCTGACCAATTCATATTAGAGGTCTTAACCATTCAGACTCAATATAATGATTAACCATTCAGAGGAAAATGTCTGGATCATTCAGACATTTGCTCATGAAACAAACAGTCTGAACCATTAAGTGTTGAACCAGTAAGCGTTCTGAATCATTTAGAGCCTCATTAAGAGCTAAACAAACATCACCTTAGAGTCTTAGCGATGTAGATGCTATGGTTTGGCTTGATTCGGTTATTATTATTAACTAAAATGAAAATTAAAGTCACCGGTTAATATATTTTATTTAATCATTCAGTTTTCGGTTAATCAATTCAGTTTATTTGGTTAGTTTGTCGGTTTTATCTATTGTTAGGGTTGTAAACGAACTGAACGTTCAGTGAACAGTTCGTGAATCGTTTGGCGGGAAGTTCGTTTATGTTCGTTCGTTTAGTTAATGAACGAACATGACGTGTGCGGGTGTGTATATATTTTTTAGATACATTTTAGCTCTTTTTACTCGCCAATTCACGTTTTAAATTTATAAAACACGATATTTTACTATCACTCTACACACACGTTAGGGCAAGTGCACCCATCGCGGACGTAGTATAGTGATGACAACATACCGAGGTCGTCCAAGGACACAAGAGCTTTTAATACCGGCTTATCGTTAACGTCTAATCGAACCAAACTTTGATAAAAAAGGTTTTTAAAGATATAAAAAGATAAACTAAAAAAATATATAAGGAAAAACAAATAGACAAGAAGGAATCACTTGGTTCCAACTCTTCTTTTATGTATCTTTTTGATGATTTACGCACTTTTGGCATTTTAAGAGATTATCTTTAAGTTATAGTAGTAGGCCCCCTTCCAAGCAACGTTACCCTCAACCTATTGGTCTGAGTCAGCAAGGATACAGTCCTGCAAGGTCAGATTATTGAAAGATAATTAAGTAAGGTGTTAATGCGAAAAGTGGTAGGCCCCCTTCCAGGCAGCGATTGTATTTTATGTTGGTTTTTGTTGTTATTTTGCTCCTTTTTTGCATTTATATTCTTTTGACCATGTTAATTTTGAAAGGAACAAAGAAATGAGCTTTTCTCAACATTAGTACTGAAAAATGGTTGATTTCACGCCGTATTTGATATAATTTATACGTTGTATTTTAAGCACATCAAATACGTTGTCCTCAAGCAAAACTCTTTGTTGTGGCTTACACACCCAAACGGAATGGGTAGAAGAGTAAGTTTTGGACTTATCTTTAGAGTGTCGGGAATCCAAGTTCTAATTTTATTTTGTTTTTATTTATTTACAATCTTATTCGTCATGATTTATTTACAACGTAATTAAAAAAAGATTATTTGTTTTTGGGCCTGGCATGCCTTTATAAAATTATTTTTAATTATATACACGTTTTACACACCTCACAAGTAATCACTCAACATTCGGCCGAAGATGTATAATGAAGTCGCTCGTACCCGGTTTGGAAGTTGCTCCTACTCTAGGCTTGGCAAGCAATCAAACCTCATCCTTTTTGATGTTTTAATCATTGTAAGTATCGAGAGGAATTTTAAAAGGGTAGGTTGTGGTTCGGGTAGGTGTATTTTATTTAAAGTGGCTAAAAATTGTAAAATTTTGGCCTTTTCTTTTAAAAAATTTGTTTGTGACTTGCCACCACTTCTCTCTCACGGCGCCAAAAACTTGACTTGTGCGGGTGTGTATATATTTTTTAGATATATTTTAGCTCTTTTCACTCGCCGATTCAAGTTTTAAATTTATAAAACACGATATTCTACTATCACTCTACACACACGTTAGGGCAAGTGCTCCCATTGCGAGAACGTAGTATAGTGATGGCAAGATACCGAGGTCGTCCAAGGACACAAGAGCTTTTAATATCGGCTTATCGTTAATGTCTAATCGAACTAAACTTTGATAAAAATGGTTTTTAAAGATATAAAAAGATAAACTAAAAAGAAAAAAAAATATAAGGAAAAAACAAATAGACAAGAAGGAATCACTTGGTTCAAACTCCTCTTTTATGTATCCTTTTGATGATTTCCGCACCTTTGGCATTTTAAGAGATTATCTTTAAGTTATAGTAGTAGGCCCCCTTCCAGGCAACGTTACCCTCAACCTATTGGCCTGAGTCAGCAAGGATACAGTCCCGCAAGGTCGGATTATTTAAAGATAATTAAGTAAATTATTAATGCGAAAAGTGGTAGGCCCCCTTCCAGCCAGCGATTACATTCAACCCTTTGGTCTTAGTCAGCAGGGATCGTGGTTGCAGAAATCGGCCTAGGCGGCCGATTAATCGGCGCCTAGGCGCTAGGCGGTCATCTACCGCCTAATTTTGAGCAAGGCGGTCAATTAATCGGTCATGGTCAAAAATCGGTCAAAATCGGTCCTAGGCGGTCAAAATCGGCCCTAGGCGGTCAAAAATCGGATTAATCGGACAATATTAGTCAATCAAAATCGATCAAAATCGGTCCTAGGCGGTTCTAGGCGGTCAAAATTGGTCAAAATCGAACCATACTATCTGAAACTTGAAGTATGTATGTGAATTTTGAAGTATTATTTTTATATTATTGGGTATATATATATAATTTTGAAAAAATACATATAAAAATCCCATTCCGATTAATCCCTAGGCTGTACATCACCGCCCGACTAGCGCCTAGCGCGTTCTACAACATTGGCAGGGATACAGTTCTCGCAGGGTTGGTTTAAAGTTTTAATCATATTTTATAAATAAGGGATTCAAGCGGTTCTTACTTCTCCCGTGGGGGATAAGACCGCCCGCTCGTGAAATTGTACTATGCTTGAACCATGTTCTTGCAGGATCTATACATTGAACGAGACATAAAATTTACCCAACCACCCTTCTAACCCCCTTCCAGACAATTAACGCGCTTTATATAGACCGTAAAGACACGAATATGTGATTCAATGACATATGAAGAATGATTAGATAAATTCTCCTTCAATATAAAAAACTAGTTATTAAAGTCAATAATACATACCCAATTAAAAAGGAGCCAAAGATTGGAAATAAAAAAGTAATACATAAAAGATTTGTCTTCACCAAGTGATGTAAGAGTTTAGCCAAGCATTGCCTTTGTTTGACAAAGACTCTTACGATCGATCTTGGATCCCGAAACTACGACACACTCTAAATGATGGAAGATTGTCGCAACCCCCGACCCCTTGCCCCGGGAGGCGGGCGGCCACGAGCTTCGCACTTTCGGTGATATCGGTGTTTATTTAATTTAGCAGCGGAATTTACATCAAGACCGTAGTTAGGAAATATTTTATCAGAGTAAAACACCTCATTTTATAAATAATAAATACATGGGTAAACCCAACTTTCCATTCATAATATGTTTATAGGGATAAACTCTATTTTATTCAAATAAAACTTCTTCTTTATTTAGGTAACTTTTATAGCCACTTTTCCAAGCCTTCAGTGCTCTCCAGCTGGCTTCTATTTGACTTTCACATTTTGTTACCTGAAACGCGTTTTAAAAACATTTGTCAGGGGGAAATACTGGTGAATGAATCCCATTTAATCAAAACAAGTTTTATCATTTTACAGTATTGAGGGCAATCCAGCAATTACATTTGTTTACATCTATTCAATTACCACCTACGGCACTATCAATCCTGACTTGTGGAAATGTTACTACTCACAGTGTAGTAACTCATTTTGTATATAAAACCCCAACATACCGACGATAATTGTAGAATTACAAATACTCAATCACTGAGAAATATAATTTAAAACATTTGAGGTTTTGTAAAACAGTTTACAAAAAGAGGATAAACTAACATTGCTAGTTTAAGTGTTTCCTTGTGACTTCCTAGTTATAATCTATTAATTTAAACAATGCACACGTGTTAGTATAATAACCCAAATTTACATTAGCTATACCCCCCTCCCGAGACAGAACTCCAACGACGAAGTTAGGCAGATCCTCGACATGCGTTACGGAGCACTAGATCAATCGGGCAGAGTATGTAATACGTAACCGGGGGTTATAATACTTACAATGAGGCAGAGCTTTGCTAATTTAGTGGGTATTATACCCGAGCAGAATTTCTAATATATAGAATTTGAGAGAGAAAGTCGAATTTTGAACGAATTGTAAACTGAAGCCGATGGCCTATATTTATAGGGTTGTTCGACCACTTTCTCGCGCCCCGCGAGAGAAGCACTAAGGGGATTCACGACCCGTGAGCCATCTAGACTAGGCTCTAGCTTGGCTGAGTTGACAACTAGTCTCGACACACAGCCTGCCACATGGCGTCACCGGGTGCTCCCTGGTGGCCAGCTGTCGTGGCCCACGACTAAGATAGACAAGGGGGTCGCGCCCCGCAAGCGCACCCCTGATTTTGATTTATTTGAATTTTGTAAAAACTAAGGTATTTCGGGACCGATTTTCGTATACGGGGTGTATTTTAGGGCGTATCAGGATATTATAAACAATTTGTGAGAGTTGTTATATCCTCCCCACCTTGTTTTAGAACTCGTCCTTGAGGTCTACTAGAACAGGTGTGGATATTTCCTTTGCATCTCGGCTTCAAGCTCCCAAGTGTATTATGGTCCTCTCTTGGAATTCCATCTCACCTTGACCAGAACTAATCTCTTGTGTTTGAGATTCTTGATTTTTCTGTCTTCAAGAGGTACTACTAATGATTCATCTGCTAAGCACTTTTTGAGATTACATACATGAAATACATCATGTATTCCTGCCATTTCCTCTTGCAGTTGTAGTTGGTAAGCTACGGGTCCTATTCTTCTAATAATCTCGAAAGGTCCAATATACCCGGGGCTTAGCTTTCCCCTCTTAATGAATCTAACTATTCCTTTCCAAGGCAAAACCTTTAATAATACCCTATCTCCTACTTGAAATTCCAATGGCTTCCGTCTGTTATCAGCATAACTCTGTTGTCGATCGCGTGCTGCTTTTAGTCTTTCCTTGACTTGAATAATCTTGTCTGTTGTTTCTTGTACTATCTCTAGTCCAGATAATTGCTTTTCTCCAATTTCTGCCCAACAGACTGGAGTCCGACACTTTCGTCCATAAAGTGCTTCGAATGGTGCATCATTGTTACTGCTATGATAGCTGTTATTATAGGAAAATTCTATTAATGGTAAATGATCGTCCCAATTTCCTCCAAAATCAATTACACAAGCTCGAAACATATCTTCTATTGTCTAAATTGTCCTTTCGATTTGTCCATCCGTTTGAGGATGATAAGCTGTGCTTAGATTTAACTTGGTTCCCATTGCTTTTTGGAAACTAGTCCAAAAATGAGAAGTAAAACGACTATCTCTATCAGACACAATAGATAACGGAATTCCATGTAATGAAACTATTTCATTTACATATAACTTAGCTAATTGTTCCATACTGAAAGTTTCCTTCATTGGTAAGAAATGAGCAGACTTAGTTAATCTGTCTACAATCACCCAGATTGTATCATTACCTTTTCTTGTCTTGGGTAATTTGGTAACAAAATCCATTGTTATCAATTCCCATTTCCGTACAGACATTTCCAATTGCTGCAATAAACTTGAGGGTTTATGATGTTCAGCTTTAACTTGTGAACAGGTTAAACATTTGGCAACATAGGCTGCTATATCCATATTCATTCCTATCCACCAGAAATTCTTTCTTAAGTCTTGATACATTTTATCACTTCTAGGATGTATCGTATACTTAGAATTATGGGCTTCTTCTAATATTTGGTGGCGTAGGTTTCCTTGCTTAGGTATCCAAATTCTTTTCATATGGAATCTCCAAATTCTATCTGTTCCTTGTTCTAACTCCTTAATCATTCCTTTCACTTTCTCAGTATCGTCCTTGATTACTGATTCCTGTACTTCTCTAATTTGCTCATTTAAATCTATCTGCAAATTTAATTTAAGAGACCGTACTTTTCTTGGCTTATCATGATACTTTTGACTTAAAGCATCAGCTACTACATTAGCTTTTCCTGCATGATACTGGATACTACAATCATAATCACTAAGTATTTCCATCCAGCGTCTCTGTCTCATATTTAACTCTTTTTGCCCAAAAATGTACCTTAAACTCTTATGATTTGTGAAAACTACAAATTTATTTCCATATAAATAGTGTCTCCAAATCTTAAGGGAAAAAATTATGGCTCCTAATTCTAAATCATGGGTCGTATAATTCTCTTCATGATTCTTAAGTTGTCTAGAGGCATAGGCTATAGCTTTTGACGTTGCATCAATACACATCCATAACCTAACTTACAAGCGTCACAATATACTACAAAGTCTTCAGTTCCTTCTGGTAACGCTAGTATGGGTGCGTTGGTTAATCTTTGCTTAAGAATTCTAAAGGCTTCTTCCTGTTTTTGTCCCCATTCAAACTAAACTGATTTGCAGGTCAGTTTGGTTAAGGGAATGGATATTCTAGAGAAATCTCGAATAAATCGTCTATAATAACCTGCCAATCTAAGAAAACTTCTCACATCCGTTGGTGATTCAGGGACTTTCCATTTAGTAATTGCCTCAAATTTTGTGGGATCCACATGAATTTCCTTCATGATTAACTAAATGTCCAAGAAATTGCACTTCTTGTAACCAAAATTCACATTTTGAAAATTTAGCATAAAGCTTTTCTTTTCTCAGTAAATTTAAAAGTGTATGCAGATGCGCTGCATGTTCCTCTTTACTCTTAGAGTAAATAAGAATATCATCTATAAAGACAATTATGAATTTATCCAGATATGGCTTACATATTCTGTTCATCATGTCCATAAATGCGGATGGGACATTGGTTAGACCAAATGGCATGACTGTAAATTCATAATGGCCATACCTTGTTCTAAAGGTAGTTTTAGGAATGTCATCTTCCTGTACCTTTAATTGATGATATCCTGAGTGTAAATCGATCTTAGAAAAGAATCGAGCTCCTTGCAATTGATCAAACAGATCATCAATTCTCGGTAATGGGTACTGATTTTTAATCGTGACTTTGTTCAATTCTCAGTAATCAATTCACATACGCATTGATCCGTCCTTCTTCTTGACAAACAAGATTGGTGCTCCCCAAGGTGATGAACTTGGTTGTATGAAACCCTTCTCCAGAAGTTCGTCCAGCTATTTTTTTAATTCTTGCATTTCTGCGGGCGCCAAACGGTAGGGTGCTTTGGCAATCGGTGCTGCTCCTGGTAGTAGGTGAATTCTGAATTCAACTTCCCTATCTGGCGGTAGTCCGGGTAGCTCTTCAGGGAAAACATCTGAGAATTGAGATACTACGGGAATATCTTTCAATTCTTTTTCTTTAGTGTTAATGATTATGGAAATCATATACACTAGGGATCCTTTTCTTGCACAACTTGATGTTTTCGTCACAGAGATGAATTTCGTGGATCTAGATGGCTTATCTCCTTTAATTGTGATTTTTTCACCCTTTGGTGAATTTACTTGTATTGACTTTTGATCACATAGAATACTGGCTTTATTGGCTACTAACCAATCCATACCTAATACGATATCAAATCCAGCCAGATTAATTGGGTAAAGATTAGCAATAAAACTATGGTTGGAAATTTCTATTCTTGCTCTCTACAAGATTTCAGTGATCTTAATGGATTTTCCATTTGCTGTCTCTACTATACATTCTTGTCGAAGTTTAGTTAATGGTTGATTAAGAATTTTGCAAAATGAAGTATTAATAAAACTTTGGTTCGCACCAGAGTCAAATAATACTTTAGCAAAAACATCATTAACTAAAAACATACCGACAATCACATCCGGAATCATCTTAGCTTCTTCTGCAGTTAGAACAAAAGCTCTAGCATTATTAGTAGTCTTGTTGTTCATGGCTGGAGCTAGTTTCGGACAATTCGGCTTAATATGCCCTTTTTCTCCACAATTGAAGCATACTCCATTGCTGGGTTTCTTCCTACAATCTTCTTCCTTGTGTCCTGATATCTTGCAGAAGTTGTAGTAGGTGGAGCATCTTTCTGAATGTTTCTTCTTGCAAGTCCTACAGTAAGGTGCAGAAGTAGAACCTATACTTTTCCCACGATAGTTATTTCCATAACGAAATTCTTGGGTAAGTTGCTAAACTAGGTTCTTCGTCTGGTTCTTCTTGTGTATGTACTAGTTCATCAGTCAAGGTATTTACTAGTTCTACAGCTTCTTCTATGGTTTGTGGTCTAGCTGCCATGACTACATGTCTAATCTCACTGATTAATCCCCAGATGTAATGGTAGATTAATACTGGTTCTTGTGAGGCTAGGGTTGGCACAATTCTAGCATATTCGAAGAATATGGTAGTGTATACCTTACAGTCTATTCCAGTCATTCTTAGGTTTAAGAACTTATTAGTAATTTGTTCTTTTTCATTTGGAAGACAAAATTTCCTTTCGACCATGTTCTTAAACTCAGTTCATTCCATATTATAAATTATGTCACTTCCTCTAGACTCTAGACTGGAGAATAGTATTCCACCATTATAAGGCTGCATTCTTAAAAAGATTGGAAGCAAACATGATTTTGTCTTCCTCTGCGCACGTGCTTATTTTTAAGACAGTCTCTGTCTTTTCTAACCAGCGTAGAGCTGCAATGGCTCCTTCATTGCCAGAGAATTCTATTGGTTTGCAGGACCAAAATTCTTTGTAAGAACAACCATAAGACATGGTTCTTCTTCTTTTTGGAATAGGCAATTGAAGTAACGGTCCATTGTTTATGCTGTGACTAGTAGGGGTGTTCTTTTTAACCGATAACCGAAAACCGAACCCGACCCGAAGTGACCCGACCCGCAGAACTAGCTTAACCGATTAACCCAAACCCGAGAAACGGCTAAACCCGAACCCGATATAGTTAATTGGGTCGGTTATTGGATAATACTTTCACCACTGAAAAACCCGAATAACCCGACCCGAATAACCCAATAACCGAATAACTAACCCGATGAACACCCCTAGTCTACATGTTATGCTATATCACTTAGTATTTTATTATTTATTCCCATATCATTTTGAAATTTTCTGTTACTAAGAGTAATAAGTATATAAAATTACACTATACAATCGCGTTAAATGATGATGGAACACTTGTAGATATTTTCTCTCTACACAAATCATTTTCCCTGTTCTTTTTATTTCGATTTTAATTAATAAAATAATAGTTATTTTGCGCATCATTCTGTAGTTAGTTTTCATTCAATAATTCATCGTTGATAGTGGCAGCCAGCCACTCGTTTTCTGATCAGAATCATGGTCTTTTTACTGGGTAAATCTTTTAATAAGAATAATAACAAAGTGATGAAACACTATGTATGCAACAAATGAGGTTTAATGTTATCTGAAGTATCAATGCAATATGTGTTAAACTATGGTTCGATCTAGAACTTATTGAAGAACATGAATCATGATTTAAGCCTTAAGGACAACCTTGTTTTCGTTCTTCTATTTAGGTGATAAAAGTTAACCGATAACCATTAAACCCGACCCGATAAACCCGAACCCGATTAACGGTTAAGCCCGAACCCGATATAGTTAATTGGGTTGGTTATCGGATAATATATTTTCATCGCTAAACCCCGAAGAACCCGACCCGAATAACCCGATAACCGAAGAACTAACCCGATGAACACCCCTAGTGACTAGGTTCATTAGGTGGTCGTTTACTTCCACTTTTACTTTTATTTTCTGACTCTTTAACAGTTTGGATGATATATGGCATAGCATCTATAATCCCTTGTGCCACTATATGTTGGACGACACTGTTATCTAATTGGTTCCCATTATTATCGTTATTCTACTTTTCCTGATTCACTTCGTTGTCCATTTGGATTTACAAAATTTATCAGGTATCAATATCACAGAATAAGATTTAATGCCAACAATTTGCACAAACAAACCCATTGGTCAAAACCGTCGATCATTGCGACATTCTACTCTTTATATATATAGGACAAAGATCCGTTAAGAACAACTTCTTATTGCGAGAACCGCGAGAACCAATGTGAACACAACCAAAAATGCCTAAAAATAGCAAAAAATCACACAATTTTTTTTTTATATTTTTTAATAAAAAAATCGCTACTTTTCGAAGCAAAAAAAAAAACATTTAAAAAAAAAATTTTTTACTACTAAAAGTAGCGATTTTAACATAAAAATATTAAAAAAAAATTAGATTTTTTTTTATTTTTTTAGGTTTTTTGGGGGTTTCGTTTTTAGCATTTTAGCTTGGGGGGGGGGGGGGGAGGGGGGTGGGGGGGTTTAGGTTTTTGGGGGGTGGGGGAGGGGGGTTTAGCTTTTTGGGGGGGGGGGGGGGTTAGGTTTTTTGGGTGTTTTAGTTTTTAGCATTTAGCTTGGGAGGGGGGGGGGGTAGGTTTTTTTTTTTGGGGGGGGGGGGGGGGTCTTGCATGAACCTTACCCTATATATATGCATCTATTACAACTATAACTGGAATTTAAAACATACTACTAGTTATGCATCAGTAGGTATTAGATTATCTATTTTAGTTGATTTATATGTATTATTATAATATTTTTTTTTTCAAACTACTCGTATTTATATATATATATATATATATATATATATATTATTTCTACGGGTTAAACTGCATCTCCCGCTCGTCATACTTCCAAACGAGCTTCTCTCATATCCCTTTTATTCTCTCTCCTTCATCTATCAACTCCTCACCGTACAGGCGGAGTTCCTGAACATTCTCATCACTCATAGGTGGTCGTGGTACGGGTACTGGTTCAGGATACATAGGTAAAGGATCTCCATATGGGTATGGGTTTTCTAGGATTTCCCGAACATACTGGTCAGCATCCCAATATGGATCTAGAGGGTCAAGGTTAGGATATGGTGCTACAGGGTTTGGTATGAGTTCCTCCTGTGGGTAGAGTTCTCGATAATTCCAATGGTCATCATTCCACGGATCGTAGACTAAGGGATTGGGTTTTGGAACTCTAGGTATCTCATCTGGGTTAAAAGCTGGTATGGGAATGGGCTCCTCTTGGTTGGGTTCTATTTCCATAGGCTGAGTGGGAAATAGTGGTAATGGTTGTGGTGCAATGATTTGTTCTAGGTTTGGGTCTGCGGCTGTGGTAGCTAGTATGTGAAAGTTGGCCAATCTCCTATTGATTATGTCTTGGGTCTGAGTGTTCATCTCCCTATTTGATGCTGCTAACGCCCTTTGCTGACGCAACTTTTTCATTCTTTTCCTACGCTCATGTGCTCCCCAACTGAACCATCCTCTCTTTTTGGTAGGGAATGGCTCTTCGGATTGCACCTTAAATACAAAGATCCCCTCTTCTGTGTCAGCTGAGTACCCAGAAGGAGTAGGCTGGGAAAAAGTTCCTTCATCTCTAGGATAATTAGACAATTGACGATAAGCGTCTGATGGTCCTTTATCACTCATACTGTAAACTAACAGATTGTCAAACGACACACAACAATAATATACATGTATGCACATAGTTACATAGATTATTTCCTAACAGAATTGACAATTTCCATGTCAGCAGAACACTTTTGTGGCTCAAATCAGTGGATGTAGCTCTGATACCACCTCCTGTCGCAACCCCCGACCCCTTGCCCAGGGAGGCGGGCGGCCGCGAGCTTCGCACATTCGGTGGTATCGGTGTTTATTTAATTTGGCAGCGGAATTTACATCAAGACCTTAGGTAGGAAATATTTTATCAGAGTAAAACACCTCATTTTATAAATAATAAAATACATGGGTAAACCCAAGTTTCCATTCATAATATGTTTATAGGGATAAACCCTATTTTATTTAAATAAAACTTCTTCTTTATTTAGGTAACTTTTATAGCCACTTTTCCAAGCCTTCAGTGCTCTCCAGCTGGCTTCTATTTGGCTTTCACATTTTGTTGCCTGAAACGCATTTTAAAAAAAAATTTCAGGGGGAAATACTGGTGAGTGAATCCCAGTTTAATAAAAACATGTTTTATCATTTTACAGTATTGAGGGCAATCCAACAATTACATTTGTTTACATCTATTCGATTACCACCCACGACACTGTCAATCCTGACTTGTGGAAATGTTACTACTCACAGTGTAGTAACTCATTTTGTATACAAACCCCCAACATACCGATTTTTATTGTAGAATTACAAATACTCAATCACTGAGAAATATAATTTAAAACATTTGAGGTTTTGTAAAAACAGTTTACAAAAAGAGGATAAACTCACATTGCTAGTTTAGGTATTTCCTTGTGACTTCCTGGTTATAATCTATTAATTTAAACAATGCACACGCGTTAGTATAATAACCCAAATTTACATTAGCTATACCCCCCTCCCGAGACAGAACTCTAACGACGAAGTCAGGCAGAGCCTCGACATGCGTTACAGAGCACTAGATCAATCGGGCAGAGTATCTAATATGTAACCGGGGGTTATAATACTTACAACGAGGCAGAGCTTCGCTAATTTAGTGGGTATTATACCCCGAGCAGAATTTCTAATATATAGAATTTGAGAGAGAAAGTCGAATTTTGAACGAATTGTAAACTGAAGCCAATGGACTCTATTTATAGGGCTGTTCGGCCACTTTCTCGCGCCCCGCGAGAGAAACACCAAGGGGCTTCGCGGCCCTCAAGCCATCTAGACTAGGCTCTAGCGTGGCTCAGTTGACAACTAGTCTCGACACACAGCCTGCCACGTGGCGTAACCAGGTGCGCCCTGGTGGCTAGCTGTCGCGGCCCGCGACTAAGATAGACAAGGGAGTCGCGCCCCGCGAGCGCACTCCTGATTTTGATTTATTTGATTTTTGTAAAAATTAAGGTATTTTGGGACCAGTTTTCGTATACGGGGTGTATTTTACGGCGTATCAGGATATCATAAGTAATTTGGGAGAGTTGTTATAAAGATGGATGATGGTGGTGGATGATGGTGTTGTAGTGGTGGTGGTGGTGGAGTGGTGGCAAGTGAGAGAGAAGTGGTTTGCCAATGGATGGTTTGGAATAAAACCAAGCACCCCTATTTATAGCTGAAAACATATCGTCCAACACGACCCATGCCCGCCTGGCACGGCCCCATGGCCTTTAGTCTCTCTCCTCTTCATAAACTGCAGTGTCAGACCTTGTACTAACACGGTCCCGTGTGTCAACGGCACGACCCGTTGCCAATGTACTTGCTGTACTATCTCAGATTTTGTAAATCTTAGAGTTGACCACACCCCGTGTTGCCTTAGCACGGCCCCCTGTTGAAATCTAGATTTGTCTTTTGTTGTTGTCTTTTTCTTCTGCAGAGAATTCTCACTGGGCACGGCCCATGCTAGGTGGGCACGACCCCGTGGCAAAGTTTCTGATTTTGTTATTCCCTTGGTTTTGATGTGGATGGGGGCTTGGCGAGTTGCGTCAATCCTTCTTCATTGTATTTTATGTTGGTTTTTGTTGTTATTTTGTTTCTTTTGTGCATTTAAACTCTTTTGACACTGTTAATTAGAAAGGAACAAAGAAACTGGCTTTTCCAACATTAGTATTGTAAAAGGGTTGATTTTATGCAATATTTGATATATTTAGAACAAGAAATTCGGTTCAGTTAGCTAAAAGAACGAACACGGACATATGTCTCGTTCGTTCAATTGCATTCGTGAACGTTCGATAACGTGTTCGTGAACATTTGTTCATGTTCGTTTGTTTATTTCGTTCATTAAAGATTTTTTTAGCATTAATATATTTTATCTATACTTTTTATATTCTTTAATTCGTATTTATCTTATTACCTAAACAAATAAAATAAGAAACCCCATTTGCATCTTGTTTATTCACAATTCCTATTCCTTCTCAATATTAACATCGAAAAATACTATTTACCTTCGTTCAACAATTTGGGTTCAAGGTCTAGTGTCACTCCCTCTCGCCATCCACCTCTAGCCACCTCCGTCTTCGCCGATTTTATATGTATTCGTTTGTGTTTGTGAAACGTTTGTGAACACGTTCATTTCGTTAATGAACGAACATGAACATAAAATCTCGTTCAGTAAGTGTTCGTGAACACATTATATCCTTAAGGAACGAACACGAACAATATCTTGCTTGTGTTCGTTGCACTGTCGAGAGTTGCCGGGGTTTAAGTATCGTCATGACTTTGTTCGAGACGCGTTAATGGATATTCTCAGACGAGCAGGGATCTCAGCAAAGAAAGAGGCACCGGTTAATTTTCTTACAGACCCGACGGAAGGGAGGTCCACCCTACGCCCGGCTGACGTGCTAGTTTTTGGTTGGGAGGGCGGGAAACATGCTTGTGTCGATCTCACAGGTGTATCCCCCTAGCCGGGTTTAGGGAAAATGGGTTTGTGGCGGGGCAAGCGGTGTTGAAAGCAGAGTCTAAGAAAGTGGAAAAGCACGCGAAAGCTTGTGAGGATAATCAGCATGCCTTTGTCCCCCTAGCGTTTGACACGTTTGGCTCCTTGGCGCCGGAGGCGGTTCGGTTCTTGGCTAGAGTTCAGCGTGTGGTCCACAACAACTTTTCGACCCCTCAGGGGCGAGGCTTTGTTTTTAGTAGATTAGGGTTTTCCATTCAGAAGGGGATGGCGACGCAGTTTGTTGCCCGTCTACCTGCTATCCTTATGTAATTTGCCGTGTTGATTGGAATGAAATATTTTTCATTAAAAAAAAATTAGAAGAGTATTGGTGAGATCTCCTAAATTTGTTGGTAATCATTTCTCACGTTTATATAAAAGATAATCATAGTGTTTTATCATTTGTGTGTTCGAGTATTGAGTATTTGTGTGTGACTTTGAAGTCATAAAAGAGAGGCGTACAAGCAAGAATATGCGCCTCACTTGCTTGGAGTTTTTCCTTTTTTATGTTTCAAAACTAGTTGATGCCCCGCCCGCGTTGCGGGACGATGACCGAATAATTCTCAATCAATTAAAAAAATACTACTATAATTTTGCTAGGAAAAAAAAAACAAAAACGATGATAAGACCGTAATTTTGGGTTCAGGGCAAAACTGTAATTTTCAGGACTAATGAGTCAGTGTTAGGTAGCTACTTAACACGAAAAAAATTAAATAGAGTAAATCAATTAAAAAAAAAATCTTTATAGTTTTGCTAAAAAAACTAAAACGGTGGGAAAAACGTAATTTTTAACTGAGTGCGAAATCATAATTTTAATTCAGGTATAAAATCGTAAATTAAATGGAACAATGGGGGAGTGCCAGGAAGCTGCCGGCATGACTGTAATTTTACACTGGGGGCAAAATTGTAATTTCACTAGAAAAACAAACAAAAACGATGGACAAAATGTAAATTTAAGTTGAGGGCAAAATCGTAACTTGGCTGTGAGAAAAAAAATTAATGCAAAACTATAAATTTATACGGGGCAAAATCGTAATTTTGAACTGAGGGAAAAATTGGAATGTTTAGCTGGGAGTAAAAGCGTAAATTTATTTTTAAGTGGGGGTAAAAACATAATTTTGAACTGATGGCAAAAGCGTAATTTTAAGGGGAAAAAACTAATGGCAAAACTGTAAATTGAAACGGGGCAAAATCGTAATTTTTAACCGGGAGCAAAATTGAAATATTTAGCTGGGAGTAAAAACGTAAATTTATTTTTAAGTGGGGCAAAAACATAATTTTGAACTGATGGCAAAATCGTAATTTTAAAATGGGATAAAATCATAAATTTGTTGGACTAATATGAGAGTGCGCGGGCTGACACTATTTCCCCTGCCGCCCCTTTCCTCCAATCAAAGGAAAACCCTATTACCGCCGACACTTTGTTTTGTTGTATTTAGGAAATAGGAAATATGAATGATGACATCCCAAGATTCAGTCTCATCTTAATTGCAGAAATCCTTTCATTATAAATGAGACCTCATCATATTTTTATAAATTCATAACACATATTTATTAGATTTTAGGCTAAAGTTTTTTTTTAAATATTTCCCTTCAAATATGATAGTGTTATTTGATGAACAAATCAAAACGTTGATTATTCTCATTTTAGTAATTTTTATATTTTAGTGAATATCAAAACTAATTTCATGTTATTGTAGTTATGTGTTCCTCTTATAGTCTAGTTAGACACTTTCTATTAGGGCACATATCGTTTAAAAAATTAGTGAAAAATAATGTTTTATAAACTTCAATACATAAATAATTAAACATATAATCATTTATGACTTTGTGTTTAACTTAACAAGAGATTTTGAACGAGCTAATATATCTATAGTATGTTAGAACCCCGTGTATTACACAGGGTTAAGTCAACAAAATATTAAATTATTAAATAAGCAAAAAAATAAAATAATAGGAACATTGAAAAAGGAAATACTAAAGAAAAGAAATATTCATAAATTAAATATTATAAAGAAAAATAATAAATAGTTATCGTCAACCGACTCGGCGAAGAATTCGTTCTCTTACTCATTGCCAACCAGTTATTCCATTGCCTTGGCATAAACAGGCTAAGGGGCTCTTTGTTTAGCTCTTAATGGACTCTTAATGGTCAAGACCTCTTACTGTTCCAGAATTTAATGGTTCAGACTGTTTTTTTCAAAAGCAGATGCCTGAATAGTTAAGTATTATACAGAGTCTGAATGATTAAGACCACTTGAGACATAACTTCTTCCGATAACTAAACTTCAAGTCTTAGCTACCAGAAATAAAATAGAATAAGGGATAAAATTTCATCTAGTTACTATCAACATTTCTTATGTTAAAATAGTTACCTTAATTTTCGACCTCTAAATATATGTGTTAAACTAACCAATATTTTTTTGTTAGATTAGGTATGCTAAACCTTTCTACAAAATCAACTTTTACCTCAAACATTTTAATTTATAAGTTATAATAATATTTTTTGTTTAAACCTACCAAAAATAAATTTTACAAAAGTGTTATATTAGATTTATAATGATGATTATATATTTTTAAATTACTTTACCAATTTATGTCACACCCTGCTAGTAGCGGAAGCGTATTGTGTGTGACATAAGAAATGTAATCATTGCATCCAAATGAGTAAACATAATAAACCATAACGATGCCATAGATATATTGTTTTCAAACAAAGTTTTCAAGTTTCCAACATAGTTTTCTAGTTTCCATAACGTTTACAAACATTAACCAAAACATAGTTATATTACGCAACACAAAAGATAGTTTTTGACATAAAACATAGTGAGGTTTTGTCCCCTATATACCCATACGAAGTTGAGATATAAAAGACAAACCCTCCAAAAGCGGTTAACGTTGTCATTGACATTCCCGGTTCCTGTAGTGTATCACCGGATCAAGACTTGTTTCCTGAAATACATGTAGTTTTAAAAAGTCAATAAAAAGTTGAGCGAGTTCATGCAGTTATTGTTGTCATATGAAATCTTTGTATTCTTGTAATGAAATCCTGGTATGTTATTAGCATTTATGGAGTTTAAGGATCTATCAGTGGGTAGCGATCCCCCTGACATTATGTACCATAAGTACACAACCAACCCGAGATAACTTTGACATTCTTGGGATCACAAAAGCACTCCAGGGTATACCAACCAGGAGTGGAGCGTGTCTCAAGCTCAATAGATGTACACATTTTTCACCTTGGTCACTAAGTGATTAATGGTTACTATGTCATCATCCTACTTGTGTACATTGATCATGTTATAATCTAAACCCATAGCTAACATACCCATAGTTTTGACATGTATTTCCCCTCGACGGTTTTAAGATAAAACATTGAAATCATTGAAAGGAGGGACATGAACTCACAAGTTTGCGTTCCTTGTATGTAATACCGTAGTGAGCGTCCGTACGTGTGATTAACCTACATGTGTACTAACTTTATTAGACACTAGGCCTTATTGGACCTCGTACAAGTTGTTCATCTTGAATTCTTATTGTGTTTTCACTTGTCATTTTGGAACAACTTTGTATTTTAGTGTGTTGGTAGTTTGTTCGTTCACTTGCTATGTACATAGATTTCATAAGTGTGCACATGTATTCTATGTGTATTGAATTATGTGTGAACGGGCTTTTCCCTTAACATGTCCTCGTGCCGCGCACGCATGTCATTGATTCTTTGCTCATGTCATTGGACGAGCCCATGTCATCTGTGTTATTGGGCCTAACCCATGTTTTAATGTTATTCGGCCAAGCCCATGTCTTTCATGTTATTGGGCCTAACCCATGTTTTAATGTTATTGGGCCGAGCCCATGTCTTTTATGTCATTGGGCCGAGCCCATTTTTCTTGTCATTGGGCCATTGGCCCATGTATTTTAGTAATTTGGGCCTACCCTAAATAATTTATCATTGGGCACTAGCCCATGTATTTTAGTAATTTGGGCCTACCACAAATGTTTTGTCATTGGGCCTTGCCCGAAATCTAATTTTAGTGAGCCCATTAGAAATAATCTTGCATTTTACTAAAAAATTTACCAAGTATGTAAACTTTTAAAATGTTCATTTGTCTTATGAAAATACTTAGTAATTTTTATAGTTTTTTACTTTCCGGATTCTTGTTATCGGCCTCATAGATTTGTGTTCGTTAAGTGTCTAAAAATGTGTTATTTTTAGACTCGACATCGCAGTAATTTTCCTCACGATGTTGATACTCCTAATTGTCGTCGTCGAGTGTTATGTATGATTGTTTCGACCATTTCTTTTATTCGTTCGTTGAATAGCATTTCATTGGAACATGTAGGAAACATGTATATGTATTTTTGGTGTCTTTTTATACTTGTTACACACAAGTATTTCTTGTAATTATGAGTGTATTATTTTGATCACCCTAAAGGTATCTAAGTACATACACATAGCACAAAATACATATACTTGATGGGTTTCCAAAATATATATTTTTTTGTCAAAAATTATACTTATAAATGGTTATTATTTTTACCCATCTATTCTTGTAAAAATATATTTTCAAGTCATAAGAACTCTTGAGTATTTAGGACTTAGACATTTTCATCAAATCTTCCATAGTGACGTTTAACTTTGTTAATCACCCTTTAACCCTATTTTTAATCGTGATTTCATTTTTAGAAAAATTCGCCATAGTTTCCCCTAAACTATGACGTTTCCCACGTTTTCAAAACGCGTTTAGATCATCAAATCAATTTTCAAATCATCATTAATTCATCAAGCTTTCCAAAAATCATTTTTCAAGCATTAATTACATAATTTTACCTTCAGATTCTTATGAGCATATTATTTGCACAAATCTATCCAAGACCTTAAAACAACCATTTTTCAAGTTCATCTTTATATAAACTTTGATTCTTATTATTTTTCATTCTTAAAAATTCCCATATTTTTGTAAAAATTCTCAAGACCTTTTATGATTCACTTTGTAAAATAAAAATTTACATAAGGTTGCTTTATGTAAAAATCAAGTTTATTAGTCTTTTTAAGATCTTGTCACATGATTATTCTTGGTATAAAATTTACTTAATCATGTTTACATACACATGCTCATAATATTTGAAGTTGATGATCTTGTGTGATTTAAACATTCATATGTTTAAATCACATTTTTAAGTTTAACATGACAAGGTTATGATGCTTATAAATTACTATAACATGTAAGCATTAAGATCATCATAATATCATTTTTCATACAACTAGTCTTAACATAATCATCATAAATGACAAGATTACACTAACTAGTTGCACTAATCTACACAAATCAACACATAATATGGTTATATTTAGTGTTTAATAGCTTTGAGATAGGGTTTTTGGTGTGATTTTTATTAATCTTTAAGATGATCAACTTGTACTTCCATAATCTATACATAATAATGAACTTAAATAGGGTGTTTAGGAGTCTTACAACTTTGCACAAGCAAAATAAGAAGATTAAGAAGATGTTTAAGTTCCCAAGAAGATCCTTAATGTTGCTCCATGTTTAAGCCTTGCATTAATGACCTTGAAATGCCTTGAATGTGAGTAATTTATGGTGTTTAATGGTGAGTTATGGTGGACTTTAGTGTTTGTTCTTGGAGCCAGGAGTTATAGGAACAAGAATGGGGTTTTTTTTTTTTGAAGTTTGAAAGTTGTAATTAATAAGGATGATATCTTGTTATAATATTTCAAGTCCATACTTTACATCTCCTACACCATACTTGAAATCTCTAATATTTCAACAAAAATCTTGTGGGTGGGACCCACTTTGACCAATTTCTAGAATGGGGGGGGGGGGGGTAAAGTGTAACTTTTTTATAAAAGTTATAAAAAATCTAGATATTTTGGTGATTAAATAAGGTATGGTGTTTAGGGTTTAATTGCACCATTAAGGGGCAATTAGGGATCTGGAATGTTAATCGACCTTAACCAGTTCACTAAACTAGTAGAAATTGCATTTTGATGCTTTAGATGATTTCCGTTTGGTTGTCGGCTAGTTTACGACACTTTTGCGTCGTACCGACGAAACTTTGTCGCAATTTGTTATTCCATCGTCAAGCAATGTATGAAGCGATTCCTAGTCCCAAAATAAGCTTAACTAGTTCACTAGCTTCTTCATTTGGTTATTTTGTGACAAAAATACCGCATACTAGCCTTTCGGGTCGATAACGAACAAGTTATATGAATAGCGATATAATACCGGAAACTTATAATTTTGGACCCTACAATGATATTCCCAATGTGTTTTTGTGTATATGTCATCAATTATCATAATTCCGGTGTTCCAGAAATGCTTAATTATAGTTTCAGACGAGTTAAAATTGTCATATTTTTAGCGAAACGGACGTTTTAGTGATTTGGGCGTTGTACCGGAAAGTTTTAGATTTTTGCAAGATATGTTTTCTCATTAGTGTTTTCTTATGTAAATGGACTCATTTATGTTATCTGTGTGTCGATTTTCATTGTTTTGTTCTGTTTTCACGGTTTTACTGGCATGAATAGTGTAACCGTGAATAGTGCGCGCAACACTTTCTACCAACACTTTTAGGACATAGTTTGATTGGTTTCGCGACACGATGAAAACCAACATATGTTATAGTATTGTTCTCTTGTCCTAACATTGTTATATAATGAATGACACAGTTACGTAATTAAATTACGCTAATTGCATGAGATTATATACTAAAAATAGTGATTAGACTGTACGGAATGAACGGTTATTTGCCATTTGTCACATTCTCCCCGCTGTTAAAAAGAATTTCGTCCCAAAATTCACGTTGAGTTATCCTTTGCAGGAAACTTCTCAAACAGGTGGGGGTACTTTGTATTAATCTGATCTTTACGTTCCCAGGTATACACGGGTTCGTGACATGAGTTCCAACGGACCTTTACTAGTTTATTACGACATCTCCTTGTCTTGTGGACTTTCTAGTCCATAAACTCAACAGGTTCTTTGGTAAACTGGAGTTTGTCGTCTACGTGAATTTCATCCACTGGGATGATAACGGTCTCGTTGGTTGGACTTTTTATGAGATTCAACACATGAAATGTGTCGTGTACCTTATTGAGTTCTTCTGGTAGTTTTAACTTGTACGCGACGGTACCGATCTTTTCCAGCATTTCAAATGGCCCAATGTATCTCGGGTTTAGTTTTCTGCGTTTTTCGAATCTAGCTACGCCTTTCCAAGGCGAGACTTTTAGTAAAACTTTGTCTCCGACCTCGAAGGATAATGGTTTACGTCTTCTGTCCTCGTAGCTCTTTTGTCTATCACGAGCCGCTTTGATACGGTCTCGTATCTTTGATATCTTGTCAGTAGTCTCTTGGACTAGTTCGGGGCCAATGAGTTGTTTGTCTCTAACTTCCGCCCAACACAGCGGTGATCGGCACTTTCGTCCGTATGGTGCTTCGAATGGGCGGCTTGAATGCTTGTGTGATAACTGTTACTATATGAGAACTCTACTAGAGGTAAATGAGTATCCCAGTTTCCGCCCAAATCCATCACACAAGCGCGAAGCATGTCTTCCAACGTTTGGAGGTTCGTTCACTTTGTCCATCGGTTTGCGGATGAAATGTTGTGCTTAGATCTAAACAAGATCCAAGCGATTCTTGAAATGATTTCCATATTCTTGACACAAAGCGACCATCCCAATCCGAGATTATCGAGATAGGCACTCCATGATGTGCCACAATCTCGTTGAGGTAGATTTCAGCTAACTTCGCGGTGCTGTCTTTTTCCTGAATAGGTAAGAAGTGAGCCGACTTGGTTAATCGATCAACAATAACCCATATCATGTCATGACCTCGAGAGGTCCGTGGGAGTCCTGTAATGAAGTCCATTGATATCTGCTCCCATTTCCAAACAGGAATCTAGGGTTATTGTAATAACTCAGATGGCTTTTGATATTCGGCCTTGACTTTTGCACAAGTTAGGCAATTCCCAACATAGGTCGCAATATCTCTTTTGAGATTAGGCCGCTAGTAATGTTCTTTTAAGTCTAGATACATTTTATCCGGATCCTGGATGTGTTGAATATTTTGGCTTGGGTACTTTATCCAGCACCAAGTCTCGTAGACCGCCAAAATATGGAATCCATATCCTTCCCATGAAATATAGAGTGTCATCTTTATTCGTTTCCATTAGTTTTTCCAATCCCCGTAAGGATTCCGCTTGAATGTTTTCCGGCTTTAGAGCTTCTTGTTGTGCATCGTGCACTCGAGTAGTGAAGTTCGTTTGAATTGTCAACTCTAAAGCTCGTACCCGTAATGTTTTGACTCATTCTTTCCATCTCAAAGCATCCACCACAACATTTTCTTTACCTGGATGGTACTTGATTTCATAGTCGTAGTCATTCAACAATTGCACCCAACGACGTTGTCGCTTGTTTAATTCCTTTTGATTAAATATATGTTGAAGACTCTTCTAATCGGTGAATATGGTAAACTTAGTACCATAAAGATAATGACACCAAATCTTTAAAGCGAATACCACCGCACCTTTCTAGGTCGTGAGTGGTATAGTTTTTTTTTTCTCATGAACTTTTAACTGTCGTGACGCGTACGTGATGACTTTTTCACGTTGCATTAACACGCAACCTAAGCCTTTATGAGATACATTACAATACACCACACAGTCATCGGTACCGTCTGGGAGTGATATGATTGGCGCTTGGCATAGTTTATCTTTAAGTAGCTGAAAAGCCGTTTCTTGTTTTCTTTTTCACCCCACTCGAACTTTTTATCCTTTTGAGTGAGCAGGATTAGAGGTTGAGCAACTTTGGAAAAGCTCTCAATGAATTTCCGATAATATTCCGCTAAGCCTAAAAATTGTCTTACTTCTGTTGGGGTCTTTGGGGCGTTCGTATTCTTTATGGCTTCTATCTTTGATGGGTCAACATGCATTTCGTTCTCGTTCACCATGTGACCGAGAAATTGTACCTCGCGAATCCAAAATTCGCATTTCGAGAATTTGGCATACAATTGTTCTTTCTTAAGCAGCTCCAGAATAGTTCTCAATTGTTGTTCATGTTCTGCCTTGGTTCGTGAATATATTAATATGTGTAACACCTCGAAAATTTGTGTTAAATAAAATAACGACACGTGTCATGTATGACAAAAACGTTATAAATCCGGATCTAGTCAAAGATGTATGGTAGGATTTAAGGCGTCGACATGTTAATTAAATACCTCTGAACGACCTCATTATAAATCCCAAGACCCTAATATTTATTATAAACATCTGATATAATCCGGTAAATACTCACAATAATTTATTCCAGTTGCAAGAATGGAAATCCTACGAAGAAAAAGCATGACAGCCCTTCGTTTACGACTTTTTGATAATGTCCAAGACAAATTGTACATCATATAAGTGATCAAAACTGTTCCATGCACGTTCTTGAGGTCCCATAATGTAAATTAGAAGCCCACAATTCGTTTTACTTGTATTACCCGTTCAAAGCTTGAAAGGCCAACGATTTTCACCTTCTGCCACAGGATTACGGACCGTAAGCCTTACCCTTACGGTCGTAAGGGGTTGCCAGCGACAGAAAAACCCACAGCTGCCTGTTTTGAACGTTTTAACCGACTTTGGTTGATATTTTCTGCATTTGTGCGCGCCCCCTACATGCTTTATAGCCCCTAGGACACCTGTTGATGATCAATGAACATTGGTAGAGTGATTTGTCATGTTTACAAGCCATTACATCCACTATATAAAGCTCAAATGTTTTGCAACTTTCACCATTCATCTTCTGAGCAATTGAGAAGCACAAGAGCAGACCCAAGCCTTCCTAATTATCCATTAGACACTTGTAAGTATGCTTAACCTTCTCTAATTAAGTTTTGCTTAGTATTTAGCTTAAAAGTCAAACCGTTGTAATTAACGGTTGACTTCGAGATTAATTAATAATGGCTCAGTCATATCTCGAATTAAAAGTACCTTTAAGTAGGTAATTATATGGGTAATAAACCCCTAAGAGGGCACTCACTGATTCCCATCCTAACTAGGTTGTTTGTCGAGTCAAAGATGGTTAGAAAAAGTCAACTGAATCGTGATCTTTCGTTTAACGCATAATTAACAATGTAAAAGGCGTGTAACCTATTTTGTCATTCATATAACCTGATGATAAGTATAAGAATTTGTCTAAGCCTGTTTGATTCGACAACTTTCTGTTTAAAGATCGATTCGGAACCGAAAGGCGCATAGTTTGACTTTCTGCTTTGACTTCAGTTCTGACCCGATTTAGGTAGGTTTAGACATGCCTTAAAGTTCCATTAGGACCTAGTTACATGTTGGTATAACCCTCTGCGTTTATACCACTTGAACCCTCGATTGTCCGACGTTTCCGTTAAGTGCTTAAATATTGACCATAATGCCCTTATGTCCATAAAACGAGAATTTTGGAAATATGAAAGTACAATCATCTTAGTTACTGATTATTAAACATGTCTGTAAATTTTCACATCAGTCGGAGGTCTAGATTAGAAGTTATGCTTAATGACGTAATTAGAACACTTCTTAGTAATTAAACGGCGTCATTAGCGTAAAGCCTATTTAAACCCAATTTTTGACACCAAACCTTTTACCCACTGATGTAATATAATATTTTGGGATTTTTGAAGATTTTTAATTATTTTTAAACTGATCATAAGCTAGGATTATCGCCTTAATTCAGTAAATACCGAATATGCCCTTTTAAGCCATAAAATGAGTTTTACAAATCCTATTAACGCCAATCCAATTGCTACTGATTTTAAATAGTAAATGAAGTATTTTGAACCTGTTTAAATGATCAGAAAACTCAGAATCCTATTTTAACCCGTACGTCGCTTAAAACGGCGTTATACGCGTATTAAACGCATAGTAAGGGTTTAAAACCATTTTGCCACCTAAGACTTAACACCAACGGATATAAACTGTTAAGTTAAGTTGTTTTACTGATAAAATCAGACCCGGATCACAGAAGCTTAATTAATCCCTTTTATAATCTTTAAAATGACCAAAATACCCCTACGGGGCTTAATATGAGATTAAACTCGTTTTGGGCATAAGGGAAGGTATCCTACTGATATCACAACATATTTAAGGTATGTTAACTTAGGAAACCTGTTTAGGACTCTTATGGTTACCCGTTACGCTTCATACGCGTTCGGTTCGGTTTATGTAACTAGTTTACATAAATTAGCCGAAACGGGTCAAACCTTATCGGTTTTATCTCAAAATCCAGAATGTGTATAATATTCCCATATTAAGCAAGTCTTCAAACTTGTCGGGTCTAAATCACATTCTATCCGGTCTTCGCTTAATCGTGCGTACGAACCGTATCTTTAAAACTAACCGGTCTAAGCTTAAGCTTAACTAAAGACCCGTTAGGATTCTAATAGGTTATTATAAACCTTCGTTCCAGATTAGGAGAACCAGTAAAAGATACTTGCACTCGCTGATTTTGATTTATACTTGCTCAGGTAAATACACTTAACTTATTTTCCCTATACGGGCTTGGGGTACGGTATATAAAATACCGCTTGGTCGGGCATTGAATCTTTAATTTTGTGATGGTTAAAGTATTGAGATGTCTCGTTTAAATTGTTTTGTTTGCTTAAAGCCTTTGGGGGGTTAATGACCATGTCCCGGATATCCCTGGCATCATTTTACGAAATGGCCACGACTTAAGCACGGGGCGTAGGCGTACGCCCGTCGGTGTTTCATATAATTAATGGGGTGTGTCCATTGATCTTTAACCCGGCTCGATCCAGGCTACTGAATGCATAAGTAACATGTAAATCCTTTACAAGCATTATATTCTAATAATTATCCCAAGTTATAAAATATTATTTGTGCCTTGTGCCTTAAATGCATTTTCTTAAACTCTTTTCAAAATGAGTCGGTTGATTGTATTTACCAGTGTAAACTGGCGTATTTTCTCAAAAAGGTTAAGTGCAGGTACTACGCGTAATAGGCTGGCTTTTCTCCTAGCATCCTCAATAAGTCTCGCAAGCTTGGATGTCATAGACTGTTGAACATTGTTTCCTTTTATTTTGATCTACCTGTGGATTTATATTCGACTACTTGTGATACTTAATATTACAATATTGTTTGGTTGAAATGAATCTATACTTTGCTTCCGCTGTGCATTTAAATATTGTGTTGTTTGACTATTATGTTACCAACCACGTCACGATACTCCCCTACCGGGCCCACTGGTAAAGCGGGGAAATACGGGGTGTGACAATATGTCCTTAATGAATACGATCACGAACTTGTTAAGGTATGTCTTACATACCCGGTTCATTAAATCCATGAACACGGCGGGAACGTTTGTTAAGCCGAAAGGCATAGCAAGAGACTCGTAATGCCCGTAGGGAGTCCTAAACGCTGTCTTAGGAATGTTTTCCTCTTGAATTCTCAGCTGTTGATATTCGGATCTTAGATTAATCTTGCAATAAAAACTGGAACCTTGTAATTGATCGAATAAGTCGTCGATCCTCGGTAAAGGATACCGATTCTTGATAGTCAGCTCGTTTAGTTCTCTGTAATCAATGTACATCTGAAAGGTTCCATCCTTCTTCTTGACAAATAACACCGGAGCTCCTCAAGGTGAGAAACTCAGTCTAATGAATCCTTTATCAAGCAGTTCCTGAAGCTGAGTAGATAATTCTTGCATCTCCGAGGGCGCCAGTCTATATGGAGCTTTTGCCACCGGTGCCGCTCCTGGCACTATATCGATATGGAATTCAACTTGTTGTTTTGGAGGCAGTCCCGGCAAGTCTTTCGTAAAGACTTCGGGATATTCCTTCACTACAGGTATGTCCTCCACCTTGCGCTACTTGGCCTTCTTGTCAACTACATGGGCAAGAAAGGCGATGCATCCTTTTCTGAAACATTTTGGAGCCTTTATGCATTTAATAATTCGTAGTGGCGTGTCTTGATTCTCCTCGTGCACTAAAGGATGATGTTCTCTCGTCAGACTGGGGGACGGGAATGATCTCCTCATGACATAAGGCTGTGGCTTGGTTATCGGATAACTAGTCTACGTCAAAAACTACGCCGTAACAACCCAATTGAACGGGTAAGATGGCCAATGTTAAATTTCTGTGCTTAAAGTTCGAGTGTGCATCCTTTAATGCCTTCTCCCAACTCAACTAATTTACCGTTGGCCAATACTATGGAATGAGGGGGACTCTAGCTTACTTGACTCTTGGCTAAGTATATTTCAAATTCTAAGGGGATGAAACTAATACTGACACTGGTATCGAACAAAATGAATGCAACGGGTCGGTTAATAGGAAATGTATCGGTGACCCTTAATGACTTCACATGACTCCGCTCATTCCCCATTAGCTAACTTGATAGAGTAAGACATGTCTAACCTACATGACTCTATTTCGTGTATATGCTTAGTAGCTAAAGACACTGGGTTAAGCCGATGTTGGTATCCAAAGAATTGATACATACTGGTTGTAGAATAGAACATACCCATGGCAACAATGGGATTTTGGGGAGTATTCATAGTTCTACCCATACACTTACTTATTCACTTGCTTGATTCATCATTAAACATCCATGCTTGTAGAGATCTCTTTGCCACAGTTAAAATCTCCTGGTTCTTTCTTGGGTATATCTAACTCATTAGTTTCCGTTTTGTGCTCAGCCTCACCACACTGTTATTCTTGGAACTTTTGCAAGTGCCCTCATGGTGAGAGTTTCACTTATCTCACTCAGAATTTTTGGCAAGTTATTAGCGTACTCCTTGATGCCAGCTTCATATCTCAGGGCTAAACCCCAAATGTAGTGCTCAGTGCGTTTGGATTCG
Organism: Helianthus tuberosus; assembly: GCA_030545235.1. Classification (NCBI taxonomy): domain Eukaryota; kingdom Viridiplantae; phylum Streptophyta; class Magnoliopsida; order Asterales; family Asteraceae; genus Helianthus; species Helianthus tuberosus. The sequence goes on from CM060441.1 coordinate 141,471,405, forward strand.
GGTGATATCCAGTATGCCATAATCCTTAAGAGTTCGTAGAGGCGTCGGGGTAACTAACAACATTAGCTCTAATTGTGATCGAGTTCTAGAGTTCGGTTTCCAACTTTGGAATTTTTCCACTAGCGGGCAATACTTTCCTCGCGTAAGATCCTTGAGTTCTTCCCATGACAACCTCTTTGCTGTCTTACTCCCTATAGTTTGTACTTGGAGATTCCATAAAGTTAACGTCTCCTCCAACAGAAGAGACTATTCGTTTACCAAATCATTTACTTAGGAGTACATTTACTAGCATAATTAACTGACTTCATTGTCTTTATTTAGCGGACATAACTTACCGCACCTCTCGTATCAACGAGGTCTCGCGGCTCATAGTCTAGAAAAGCCTTAGGATTTAAAATCCGGTGTGCTTGCATCTCCAAGTGTGGAATTGCCACTCGTTCTCATCTCATTGGAATTTGAACCACTTGAGCTACCGGTACCATCAATACCATCAGTAGTGTCATCTCAACAACCTCATGTTGTGCAATTTCTTCAACCTCATGTTGTTCCATAAAAACTCTAGTTTGACTTTAATAGTAGGACGTTGATTTACTGCCCCTTTTTGTGACATCTGTGTCTCCACGACCATCAAACAAATACCAAATCAATGAAATATTGTATTTCATACTTGGGATTTGTATAAATATGTGTATCATTTGCACATATCAATTCTCGTTCGATTTCAAGCTCTAAATCGCTTTCTGGAAAGTTATACGCAAACTGATGCGTAAACGTAATCAGTTTAATGCGAAAAACACTCCGGAACAGTGACACAGGCTTAACATACCTTAAATAACCATTACATAACTTAGAAATAAGTTTTGGAAGGTTTGGTGTGTCGAAATCAAGTTTATTCGCTTAAAGGGACTAATTGCCTCAAACTGCAAAAGTCTGCTGATTCGTATGGTATCGAACCTTCCGGAACTTGATCATAAGTTAAACATGCCATAAATATCCTTTACATAGCCTAGAAATAGGCTTTGAAGTGTTTGGTGCGCAAAAATAAACTTATGTGATCAACAGGGACTAAAAGCGTCAAAAAGTGCATAAGTTTGCATTTTCGCGCATATCTTATGTTCTGAATATATCCGGACATCCAAAAATTTATGTAATCATTAAAATATTTTATTTTCATGACTGGCATGATAAAATTCCATTCATCGCGCAATTTGGATCGTTTTGCGTCCGTTACGACTTCCGTCATAATTAACCGAATAACGCTACCGTACGACCAAACGAACCGACATCCGAGATGTTTTTGAGCATATTTTAAGTTTGCTATACATTAACTTCATTTTAGAAATTTTAAATGGGGTTAACGGGGCTTAAACTTGTTAAAAATGCATCAAAAACCAAGTTTTGGGCTTGTAGGGGCCAAAACTGTCATTTTGCCAAAGTTGGCTTACACGGGGCGCGTAAGACTTCCCTAACTCTTACGCGGGGCGCGAGAGCTGCCCAGATCTGCAAAAAACTAGTTTCTGCAATCAGCAGTTGGTTTCTGGCTTTGGTTCTTGGTTTTTCAACTCTATGAGCTGGTTTTTAGGCACCCATAGGTTTGTAAAACAATGGGCACACATAGAGGGCCAGGATTGAAGCTCATTTATCGAGGAACGATCCTAACGGTGGTCCGAAATCTATAAATACCCACCTTGTTTCAATCCAATCTTCACACTTGATCTGAGTTTATGCTCTAAGTTGAAGCTCTTGCATCATACCTGAGTATCTTAGATCAAGTTCTTCATTGCTTGGACCTCTTGTAAGTATTCTTTCATGCTTTTATGCGTTTTTAAGCGTAAAAGTCAAACAGTGTTTGACTTTCTGCTTTGACCGATCAATGGTCAACACGAAGTTCATTTAAACTTCGCAACGTGAGCGTAATCACGATGGTTATAGTCCCTTGTGACTATACCTACTGATTACCACGTTATTTAGGCATAGTGACGAGTCATAGTTTCGGTCAAAATACGCGTTTATGCGTATTTTGCAACCAAACTATTATTGGGTATCAAAACCCTTTGTTTTGATATCAAACTTGTTTTCTGACTTCGTTAAACATGTTTTAACATGTTTAACTCGTCACTTTTAGTTTAGTGCTTATATAGGATCATAAGATAAGCGGTCTAAACAACCGCTTAGACTTTCGAACCCGACCCGTTTGATCGATCATTAGGATCTGACCAAACATATTTTGTGACCATAGTTGTATAGGGAATAACCTTCCAAGGTTATACGTTATGGTCACTTCGTCTAGTTAGTTGTATGATAGGTAATTTATATGCCTTAGGAAAATGACTAAAATGCCCTTTTTACGCATAATTTCATTTTAAGCATATGTAACCTAAATTTTGACATCTAAACTGATTAGGTAACATTATTAGACATGTTAAGGCATATAATACTTGTCATAGCACTAGTTAGGCGATCCGAACGCGTTTTACGCGAATGACGCGTTAAAGTAGCGTAAGCTACCTAAACGGGTCGTAATGGGTGGTAAGCACTTAGGTTCGGTTTCGATTTAGTATGTAGGATTTGTTAAACCATATCATATGAGTTCCAATACTCATTTGGTTTACAAAACCTCATCCTATCCGATCTTCCGATTTAGGTCCGGTTTATTAATATAGTTACCCATATTAGGTCCGATTGATTTCTGTGATCCCTCTAGCCTTGCTTGGTTGTTATTCAAGACTTCTAAGCATTCTCAAGTGAGTACATAGTTCCCCTATTTTACTGTTTTCGATTGTTTTGGGGTGATTCATATGTGTTAAATGATTTCGATGTTTTAACGATGGTTTCAAAAATGATTAAAATGGTTTATATTAAATTAATAACGATTTCGATAATGTGAACAAACTTGTTGGGATTAATTACATAACAAATAACATTCATTAGTTTTGGCCGAACAGACCAGTATTAGGTTATGGTACCATAGGATCTGTCAAATCCCGTTATCAGACTGCACCCATGGTTATGTGTGGTGGGTATGTGGGTAACGACTGAATCTGTGATTGTTAACTTAACCTTTGGTGGTTTGTTAATGCGAGAAGCGATAGGCGATTGCGAAGGTTTAGATGTTATTAGCGAGGCAACCAAAAGTAGTTTCACAATTAAAATGAGTTAAACGATTTTGGAACAATTTAAACGAATTGAACAAACGATTGGTTTATGGTTAGTGTTTAGATAACGGGACAGGTGTAATGTGTTGAAAACATGGTAGATACGCCGCTGGTACTTCTTAGATATAAGTGTTTTCATCATATTACATACCGTGGCATTATTTAGTTCACTTGGGTAAACGATTTTGAAACGATGTCACATAACGAGGTTTTTCTAAATAATATAAACCATACGAGTTTTATTAACGAGATGATTTACAATTTGGTTTTCTTAAATAAAGGTTTTGGGTTAAGAATCATGGCTACGAGATTTTATAAACTATAACCAACTTGATTTGAGTTGGTTAATTATGTTGCAATACTTACACTTTTCAAAACAAGGTTTTTAACTTTTGACTCTTGTAGTCTAATGAGGTATTGCCACATGAAAACTAGCCATGAATCCGACACTCTCATAAAACCTATGTGCTCGCCAGCATTTCTTTGCTGACTTTGTTTTTACATATGTTTCAGGTGTTGATTGAATGATGTTGATTGCTAGGATGCAAGCTCACTTAGGACTGGACGAGGCCTTAGTCACTTAATAACAATAATAGACTATGTTTAACTTGTTTGTTTTGTTTTAAGACAATGTAAATTATCTAATGAATCAATAAAACAAAACTTGTGAATCCATGGTTGTGAAACAATGATTCTGTTACAACACTCCCCGATGTTTCCGCAGCGGTTTCATTGTTTTAATGCGGTCGGGGTGTGACAGAAGAGTTGGTATCAGATCTCATGGCTATAGAGAATTAGGTTATTAGTAATGCTTTGACCTAGTCTCTAACCTTCCTAGGACCCTAACACAAGATTCTTGTGTTTAGATCTTAAAACAATACCGTCACTTGTCCTTAGGTGACAACCACAACAAGAACACAAATTTCAAATCCGCTTTGAAAATCAATCATCTATCCTAGGATGATTTATTATAAGGTTTTGAACCTTCAAAGTTTTCAAAATTTCGTCAAATTTTGGGTCTTATAATGTGAACACGTGCAATCTGGAAGAGTGGATGCCTGTATCCCGAGTTTTCTGTCTAAGGCTAGAGTGTTCGTACAAATCCACATAATCGGACCAGTCACTCTTACCTGAGAACTCTTGGGGTGAGTGTCCACTTATAGGCTAAAGCATGTCTTCGTGATACATTAACATGACCCGCTTACTTTGATTAGTTACCGTCTTATTTGTTTGCCTTAGGTAACAAACAAATGATCGCAATTTTTATGCGTCGTCATTCTGTTTTGATTATCCGATAACATTTCACTTGTTTCTTCCTATATCTTCCATTTCCTCTAGAATGTCTCTTCATCGCAGCGATGCTCAGATGTCCGAACTGGCTACAAAATTTGCCCAACGAATAGGCGTAGTAATCCAGAAGACTGCTGAATTAGCTGTTGCTATGTCTCGTCTCCAGGATGAAGCCACCCAAGAAGCATCAAAGGAAGCAGAAGCTAAGCCTTCGAAAATGTCACACCCCGATATTTTCACCTATTACCGGTGGGCCAGGTTGGGAGTATCGTGACGTAGTTGATATCATCATAGTCAATACACACAATATAATAGCACAGCGGAAGGCTTGGTGAATAAACTATTACAAACCATAATGTTTGAGTGTTCGAGTGAAAGAATATACAGACTGGAATGTAATAAGATCCACAGGCGGATCATAATTAAATACAAAGAAACAAAATAAACAGACTTCAGGTATCCATGGATTTGCAAGATCCTCTTATGACACCAAATAGCTCCAGCCTATTACGAGAGGTACCTGTCAAATCAGTCTTTAAGAAAATACGTCAGTTTACACTGCTAAATACAATTAACTGAATCTTTTGAAAACATTTATGAAAAAATTGATTTAAGTGCACATGGCACAATATTTTATAACTTGGGACAATTATTTAAATATAATCTTGTATACAGATTTACATGTTTGTTTTACAATTGGGGCCGGTTGGAAGCCGGTCGTGATTAACCGACTCACCACTTATAGAACCCACAAAGGAGTTATCCCCAACATGTGGGTTTATATATTATTTAGCATTTGCATCTGTCAGGTGTATGCCTACACCTCGTGCATAGGTCGTGGCCATTTTCAAATGAAATAAGCCGAGGATATCTAGGACACGGTCGTATTAACCCCCAATGCTTATGTTATCAAACAAGAAATATTAAAGCGGGTTATGTAAATTTATTAATCACAATCCGATTAAATGATTTCATACCCGACCAAGTGGTATTATTAGAATACCATATCCCAAGCCCGTATAAGGGAAAATAAGTTAAAAGTATTTACCTGATGCTAGCAGTATAATCCTAAAGTTTTTTGATGGCACCTTCTACCGGAAGCTATTTAATCTGTATAGAAGGTTTATTAACCTATTAGGATGCTAACGGGCCTTTAATTAAATCAAGGACTCAGACCGGCTAGCTAGAAGGAAAACTTACAGTTCTAAACGCTAGATTAAGCGGAGACCAGAATAGAATGTAGTTTAGACCCGACAAGCTTGGATACTTGTATAATATGGTTAAAGTAAACACATTCTGGAAATTGAGGATTTATTGATAAGGTTAAGCCCGTTTCGGCTATTTTACGTAAACTAGTCACGTAAACCGATCCGAACACATAAACACGTAACGGGTAACCAAATAAATTATATACAGGTCTTAATCGTTATTATTCTTAAATTTTGTTAATACATCAGTAAGATGTTAACATATATGCCCAAAAAGTAATTTAAACCAAATTAAGTCCCATAAGGCATTTTGGTAATTTTAATGCTCATAAAAGAGTTTAAATATTAAACTGAGTTCCAGGTCTGATCTAATCATTAAAAATATGCATTTTTATAAGTTATAATAGTAGGGTATTTTATATATGTGAAATTTATCTTATATAACCAAACTATGCACTGTAGGGGCATTTTGGTAATTTCACATAGGCTTTAAAGGTCAAAATAGAATTCTGAGTTTAAAAACTTTGGCTTACTGTTTAATTATATAAATTAACTTAAAACATCAGTAGGTAATAAATTTTATATGCCAAATAAGGTTTTAACTCATACTATGCGCTAAAAACGCTAAAAAGTCGGTTTTAAGAGATATTCGGGTTAAAAATAGGAAATCTGAGTTTTTGATCAGTTTATAAAGTTCAAAATATTTTATTTAACATATAAAATCAGTAGCAAAAAGTTTGACATCAAAATGTTATGTAAAACTCATTTTATGCATGAAAAGGGTAAAACAGGCAATTACCGAAATCAAGCTATAATCTTGTGTTATGCCCAGCCTAAAAATAAATAAAAATCTTCAAAAATCCCAAAATATTATTTTACATCAGTAGGTAAAAATTTTGGTATCAAAAATTGGGTTTTGATAGGCTTTATGCTAATTACGCCATTTTATTAATAAAAAACTTTCTAATTACGCTATAGAACATAACTCCTAATCTAGACTTCAAACTGATGTCAAATTTTTGGGACAAGTCTAAATATCAGTAGCAAAGGTGTTTGTCCATTCATATTGCTAAAAATCTCAGTTGTGTGTCAAAAGGGCGTTTATGGCATTTTTAAGCATATTAACGATCATGTGCATATAATTCAAACCATTATGAACCATGTACTATAACTCCATGGGGTTATACTACTGAGTAATGTGGTCCTAATGGAAGCTTAAAACATGGGAGAATTAAGCTTGAACGGGTCAAAACTGAAAGTCAAAGCAAAAGTCAAGCTTTTGTGACTTTCGGTTATAATTTGACCTTAGACTGAAAATTGTCGGGTTAGGACTGATAAAACATGTTCAAATATTAATTACCAAGTCATTAGAATGTTAAAATATAATTTAGAACCTCTGTTTTATTAATTTTAACCATTTTCAAACTTTCTGTCCAGTTTGACTTTTTGTCAAACTAGTTTGACCCGACAATTGACTAGTCAAACGAGATAATTAGGAGGTGCCCTTTTAAGGGTTAATCACCTACCTTAATATGGTTCTATAACCACTTTCGTTTTGATCAGTGGTTAGACCATATGTGATTAAACTGGAAGTCAAACCTAAATTACGACAAGTTTGACTTTTAGGTAATTAAGCTAATTAAAACGACTAAGCAAGTAATTAGAAGCTTACTAATGGTCCTAGCTGTCGTTTCTACACTTGGAATCTTCTCCTAATTGATTGCAAGCTCCAGAAGTTGTCCCTTTGAAGTTGTTTGCAAAATGTGCATATGAACATATGAACTAGAGTTCTTTATATAGCCATTTGCAAGATCATAGATCACTTACATCTGTTATGGGACATCCTAGGATCACCCCAGGTGTCCTAGTTGATGAAATAAACCGACATATAGCCCCTAGAGTCGATAATATTGAGGTTGAGGCGGTGTAACAACTTGAACCCGCACCTGTCAAGCTTTTTCTGCGCTGGGGACTCTTACGCGGCCCGCGTAAGATGTCTGCTTGGGCTTATGCGGACCGCCTGGAACCAGGAAACAGGCAAAACAAGTTTCAAAGCTGGCAGAATCAGTCCCTGGTGGTTTTAAACCCTATTTAACCTTCTTTTTGACAAGTAAGGCCCTTGTAGTTAGTTTATTGAGGGTCAAGGATATATAAACAAACTTTGTTAGTCTCGGGTTCGTTAATTATCACTATAAATGCAAGTTTCGTCAAGTTGACACTTATAGCCCAAAGTCTTGAAAACATGTTTAACGATCTCGAAACACGTGAAATTTATACCACTTATTCTTGAGAGTATATTTGAATATTTCGAAGCCTCGGATTCGTTAAAAGGTCACTCAGAGGTCAAAATTAACATGTTGACACGTTTAACCCTCGTAGTTTTATAATCTTCCGATTATTTTCACAAAGGGCTTCTTATATCCAATCAATCTCTCGTTTAAGAATATATTCATCTTGTATGGTCATTCAGAGGCTCAAGTTTGGCATGTTGACACTTTTAGTCCCTCCGGACACATAATTTCACTGTTTGTCAACTTCAGTCCTTCAAACTCAATCTTTCACATATCTTGGGTTTAGGGCACGTGTCTATACATAATTGGACATGTTTTTACGTGGTGTTACATCCTCACCCCCTTAAAAGAAATCTCGACCCCGAGATTTACTGGAATAAGTGAGGGTACTTTTGTCGCATAGTGGACTCAACTTCCCACGTGTATTCAGGACCTCTACGGGCATCCCACTTGACCTTTACTATAGGCACATGCTTCCTTTGGAGCTTTTTAACCTGACGATCCTCGATCGATATAGGTCTTTCAACAAATCTTAGGCTTTCATCAATCTGTACGTCTTTATGAGAAATGGCTAGTGATTCACCAGCTAGACATTTCTTGAGATTACAGATGTGGAACACATTATGAATTCCACTGAGCTCCTCTTGCAAGTTTAGCTTATAAGCTACACTGCCGGCACATTCGATAATCTCGAATGGCCCGATATATCTAGGGCTTAGTTTTCCTTTCTTACCAAAACGCATCACACCTTTCCAGGGTGATACTTTCAGTAAGACCTTGTCACCAACCTCAAACTTTAGAGGTTTTCGCCTCATGTCAGCATAACTTTTCTGCCTATCTTTGGCGGCCTTCAGGCGATCACGAATCTGGACAATCTTGTCTGTCGTTTTAAGGACTATATCAGGTCCTGATAACTGAGCTTCACCTACTTCCGCCCAACAAACAGGTGTTCTGCATTTCGTACCATATAATGCCTCAAAAGGCGCAGCCTGAATGCTTGTATGTTAGCTATTGTTATAGGAGAATTCGATCAAGGGTAGGTGGTCATCCCAACTTCCACCTAAATCAATAACACATGCACTAAGCAAGTCTTCCAGCGTTTGAATTGTACGCTCACTCTGTCCATCCGTCTGAGGATGGTAAGCAGTACTAAAGTTCAAACGAGTGCCCAAAGATTATTAAAAACTTTTCCAAAAGTGAGAGGTGTATCTGGTATCTCTATCAGAGATAATAGACACTGGCACGCCATGAAGAGACACAATCTTATCGACATACAACTGGGCTAACTTGTCGGAGCTATGAGTCTCCTTGATGGGCAAGAAATGTGCTGATGTTCAGCTTTAATCTGAGCACATGTCAGGCACTTAGCTACATGTGTAGCAATAGATTCCTTCAAACCTATCCACCAATAATTAGGCTTCAAATCTTGATACATTTTGTCACCTCCAGGGTGAACTGAGTATTTGGAGTTGTGGGGTTCCTGGAGGCTTACATCTCGAAGTCCTCCTTGAATAGGAACCCATATCCTTCCGTTCATTCTGAGGATTCCATCCTTCCCAGGTGCTAACTGTTCAGTAGTTACACCTAACTTTTCATTTGTAAGATTAACGTCCAAAACAGCATCCTTCTGTGTAGCTAATAGTCTTTCATTCAGACTATTCTTCAACTCAATGCTCTTGGCATTGATCCTAATTGGTTTGACTCTTTCCTTTCGGCTTAGAGCATCAGCGACCACGTTCGCTTTACCTGGATGGTAGCGAATATCGCAATCATAGTCATTCAGAGTTTCCATCCAACGGCGTTGTCTCATATTGAGCTCTTTCTGATTGAACAAGTGTTGGAGACTTTTGTGATCCGAATAGATCACACATTTAGTTCCATATAAATAATGTCTCCATAACTTAACTGCGAATACAACGGCACCCAACTCCAAATCGTGGGTGGTGTAATTTTTCTCATGCACTTTTAGTTGTCGTGATGCATAAGCAATTACCTTGCCTTTTTGCATAAGCACACAACCCATACCGGTGTGTGAAGCATCACAGTATACGACAAACTCTTTGATTCCATCAAGTAATGTTAGCACTAGAGCATTGCTCAATTTCTGCTTAAGAATCTCAAAGGATTCTTGTTGTTTCAGACCCCAATCAAACTTGACATTCTTACGGGTTAAAGAAGTTAATGGTGCAGCTATCCTTGAGAAGTTTTCAATGAATCTTCTATAATATCCAGCTAATACCAGAAAGCTGCGAATTTCGGTTGGAGTCTTTGGTGCTTCCCAATTCATCACAGCTTCTACCTTAGCGGGATCTACTTGGATACCTCGCTCACTGACAACATGTCCAAGGAATTGGACTTAACGAAGCCAGAATTCGCATTTAGAGAATTTAACATATAACTTCTCTTGTTGAAGTAATCTAAGATGCATCGAAGGTGCTTCTCATGATCATCTTGATTACGAGAGTAGATAAGTATGTCATCTATGAAAACGATGACAAACTTATCTAAGTATGGTTTGCAAACTCTATTCATAAGGTCCATGAATGTTGCTGGTGCATTAGTGAGCCCAAAGGGCATCACTAAAAACCCAAAGTGTCCATATCTTGTTTTGAATGCCGTCTTAGGCACATCTTCAGTTCTAACTTTGAGTTGATGATACCCAGATCTCAAATCAATCTTCGAGAAGAAGCTCGCTCCTTGGAGCTGATCAGATAAATCATCGATTCTGGGTAAGGGATAACGACTCTTGATCGTTACTTTATTCAGCTCACGATAATCAATGCATAAGTGCATTGATCCATCCTTCTTCTTCACAAATAATATTGGAGCTCCCCAAGGCGAAGAGCTAGGTTATATAAAACCTTTTTCCAGTAAGTCATCTAATTAAGTCCTGAGCTCTTTCATTTCAGTAGGTGCTAGACGATAAGGAGCTTGTGTAATAGGTGCAGCTCCTGGTAGAATGTCTATCATGAACTCTACTTACCTTTCAGGTGTAACACCCGTCTAATTAATTTAACGGTTTTCGTTTATTTACGAAAATAAACATGAAATTATATGTAAATACTGTCGAATAATACGGGTGACTTAAAACTTTTACAAATTGAAAATAATACAATTTAATATCTACGGAATTGCCGTTTAAAATGACGACGAAACAACGTGCGGAAGCTTTAATCTCGTGTGTTCGGTTCTTGAACGCTGCTTGATCTTCATCCGGGTACTCCTGATATTCGCCTAAAATCAAAACCAACTCAAAAGTTAGTTTTGATAATCAAATAACAAGGTTAAACGAGTTTGGAGTTCAAAATAAACAAAATACGAAACTTATTTTTCGCCAGCTAACTGGCTTACGGACCGTAAGCCTGGGACCTTACGGTCCTTAAGCGTCTCTCGCGCCATGCGAAGAAAGCGTGTTACTCCCTCGCGCCACGCGAGGGAGACCATTTTCCAGCAGATTCAGAGCTGTGTCCTGCATTTTCAGCAACGCTAGATTTTACGGAAATGGCCATAACTTCTTCGTTATTGATCCGTTTTACGCGATTCTTTTTCCTATGCGACCATAATTTAATTCTCCATCATATGGAGTTAAAATACAACATCTAACTTCACAAAATTTTAGACTTCAAGCTCTCGGCTTGAAGTTCAATTACGACACTTTTTGACCCGTTCGCGGTTTCATCTAACAAACTTGTTTATGGCCCTTGTTTCTTTTGTAAACATATTCATATATATGTATTAATTTCAAACATGACGGAGGAATAGTAAATTGACATTAACGGTTGTTAGTTGATAGCACTTTTACTTTGTTTTTTTCCCACCACCTGCAGCGCATATGTCGACCCGCCATATTTTAGAGTGAGAAGAAACAATACCGCCAACTGTTCCGGCGCATCCTTAGTTCCAGTCTTGCGCTTAGGTTTGTGGTAGCTGTTTGCTCGACTGGGTGGTTCTACCTGGAAGTTAGATGACGGCGGCGCCTTCACAATTTAGGGTTTCATGCGATTGGTGGTTTGTACATGTCGACAGAAGATTTAAGTGTTGCCCATTAGTCTTCGTTTACTGGTTGATGTTTTGTTAAACAGGGAAAAGGTGGAACCATTTTCTACTTATAGAATTTTCTATTGAACGAGGTGTTAGTGTGTAAGCAATCACCTTCCTTAACTATTGATAATTTTTCAATTTCTTTCAATTACAATCTTACTATTGATTATTTTCTGGTTTGTACATGTTACAATTCGAAGGCGGCGTTCATGCAACATGATCTCTTGTACAGAAGAAAAGTAATACCATGTTCACAGCTTCAGGATGAATCAACAGCTAGCTCTTTGACTAAAGAATCATAAACTGCCAAACAGTTGTGATAGTTCATTCATAAACTGATGCCTATGTTCAGTTACTCCCACTTTTTCTTATTATTTGTTTTCTCTGTTTCAATTGTTGTCCTTCGATATTGCAATTGGCAATGCACTATCTTCTCTTTTTGGCAAGGCATAATGAGGCATACTTCGCGAGCCGCAACGCGGCTGAATACATCCTAGTTATTATGATTATTTCCTATTGTACAAGGTTCAATTCACGGGTTATTACACATTCTTAACCCGTTTCGCTATTACTTCTATTTTGACCCGTTAAGGGTATTTATGCACTAAGGTCCCATATCATCCCTTTTTATACTTATCCTAAGGATTTAATCTATCAAAACACTTATTTCCAACAACCTTTAAAGGTCATTTGCCCGATTTACCCATCAAGGGCATTTTAGTCAACTTTAGCCCCTCATTTACGACGAAGGGCATTTGCTACTAATTTGACCCAAAAATGTATGTTTAACCACAATCGTATTTATACGTACCTGGCTCGAGTCAACCTAGTGACCCGTTTCGACACCTTGCTTTTATTACCGATATTCTTATGGCGACGCAATTACCCAAACTACTATTCGCCCCTGTAAACACATGACTTGACAACCACATTAGTTGATTTTGTCAAATGGCGTTATTCCCACCATTTGGCCCGTTCGACCTACATAACCCAACATTTTCATATGTAACAAAACATGGCTTTTAATTACCAATCACACATCCGACCCGTTTCGGATTTTCTCATTAGATCCCTTTTTTTCTAAAGTCATTTCTTATATTTTTAACCCATTCGGCTTACGCTATGGGTGTCCTTTGAACCTTAATTTACTTTAGTCGATACTTGACTAAATTTCCATTTTTACCCATTTCCCATTACTAGTTACGCTATAAGGTAACTTTAAGAAAAACTCACTAATTCTTAACCAATTCGTGACTAATTTACCATTTTGCCTCTTTCACCATTAATCATGGTTTAAAACATTTTTATTCGTTCCGACCCATTTCGTTTCGTGTCGGAACCCATGATTCGAACCTAATCCTTTATCGTATTCATCGCTTATAAAATAAAAACAAATACTACAAGTGGGTGTAAGTTTTACTTACCTCGCATCCGAAGTACGCTTTTCCTTCTTATTTGCTTCGTTTGACCCGCTTCCTTTCCAAGCCTCCACCTAGCTTGTCAAGCGTCAAACTATCATCATAATTCGTAAGACGGTTAGATTAGTCATCATTAATTATGACTATTCCATCTTACGGGTTTTACATCAAAATTCACCATTTGATTTCATTTTGGTTAGTGTGACTTCTTAAAAGTCAATTTGTCTATAACATATTCAAACACACATTTGGCACATTGAACCCACTTAGACATTTTCATCCGAACTCTTTAACCATTCTAGTTTTTTTACGCACCAATTTAACTTAGCTCTCGACTATTGAAGCTAATCATTCATTTGTTAAGCAATTAACTAAAGGTTTCCATCTACATGTAAAACCCGTTTCATTATAGCATTAGACATTCATCCAATCATCAAATATAATCAAGTTCTACATATTAATTAGTAGACATCATGATTCCAAACACCTATTTATATGAACCAAAATCACTAGTTTCATCATAATTTATTAAACCCCTTTCATGAAAGTATGATCATGTACCCAATTTCATGGTTTAATCAAACACCTTCCATTCATTATCATGCATGATGATTCTAAACATAGTCTTATCATCAATTTCATCATAACAATAAAACCCACTTAGCTAGGTGTGGTGATTCAACCAAACACCTAAATCATAGCAATTTATTCTAAATCTTCACTTAGGGTTTGTTCCTAAGCAATCCTACATCCCAAATTCAGCCATAACTTATATGATTCATACATAGATCGTATCATGCAAGATTAACTAATTTTCACAACTTCATGAATGTTAGAAATTCGACATACCTTACGATCCCCTTGACTTGGTAATCGTTTATTCATGTTTGGTTGTGAATTTGAGCTTCATTTTGACCTTCAATTTGTTGATTTTGTTAAACTAGGGTTTTGGAACCCCTGCTCTTGCTTCTGGTCGATCGAACTCACACACACATGTCTGTGTGTGTGTTTTGATTTTTATTATTGTTTTAATTAAAACCTTTCCTAGTTTGCCCACTTTTAGTCCCTCATATTTAGAAGTTTTATAAAGAGGGTTAAAATCTTGATTTCTATTCATTCACTTGATCACAAATAAATAACTAGGTTAATTATTCTTAGTTAACTTAGTAGGTTCCGGGGTTATAACCCGTTTCATTCTAAGTCCCGTAAACTCGGGCCTCTCATAACTTTATTTCCTCATAAACATTCCTTCACCCCTTTTTATTTAACATTAGATCTAATTGTTTAGAAATCTTAATATTCACCGGGTAAATTTTACCACTAACGGTACTTTACCCGTCTTTTAGTATTAACGTGGTTTGATTACCAAACCCGTTTTCGGGGTGTTACAAGTCTACCCCCCTTAAAGAGGTTTCATCCCCGAAACCTTGCTTACGTAGTTCATTGGTTTAAACCAAACGAACTTGGTTTCATTTTTAAAGCATTCATTCTTTTTGGTCAGTATTTTATCATTCGTATTGACATGAGTGTCTTTCATGTGTAAGTCCTCACGAACCATAACCTTTGTCTTGTATTTCTTATCTTGTCGCCTATTTAACCGAGTAATCACTCGACCATTTAGTCGCGTTAGTCCATCAACACGTTTACTCCGCGTTTGTCTTATGCTGACAAGCGCTTTATATTGGTCATAACACTATCTTGACCTTGCATAGTTTTACCGACTAGACTAATTAGTCACCGTCGCTTCATACCCGTCACCCGGGTATTCTATACTGCTATCTTCGTCCTTATGTGTGTTTACGATTTCTTAAACCTCTTCTTAATACTTATGTTAGCTAACACGTTGCTTTTGACTAAAAATTAAATTTTTAGTTTACGTTTTCCCTTTGTCCTACGTCTTTTCTCGTATCTAGGAATTTTACGTTCGATGACTTATTCCTTTCTGTTGTCATTTTGGCAATGCCTTCGCCCCTTTGTGAAAATAACACAATTTAATAATCGTGAATTTTTTTGTCATTTTAGTCCATTTAGATGTTTTAGTGAAATCTTCCACTTTTGCCCACCAAACTTTTCATGACCTCTTCATTTTAACCCGTTCGGTTAACTTAGCAAAACTCATCGCTTTTATACAAATTTTACCTTCCGATATTACTTTACGCGGGGAGTTACAACCAGTTTCCTCGCTTTACATTATTGACCCGTAGGTTCTTTCACTTAGCCTCATAGGCCATTTCTTTATATTTTTCACCTTTTTAAGATGAGACCCAACAGTTCGTTTCCTTCTATTTGTGACCCGAAGGTCTTTTTGGTCCCGTAGACCTTAGCATTATTTATAATATCATAAGTTATGATGATCCCGAAAATCATCTTTTATCCAAGTCATTATTCAACTGTATATATATATATATATATACGGTGTCAAGGTACCATTTTTATCTTTCAAATCTTTTATTTTTCGCTTTTGCATTACGTTTTACCTTGACCGTAGTCTAAGGCTACATTTGTTTTCTTTTAAATTATTCTTCCGACTCTATGACTTCTTTCGTCATTACATGTCGGTTCGTCTCATTCTTATCACTATTCAGTTTACGCCTCTATTTCCTTTCAAACCGTTACACGTGTTCGTTATCTTAATGTTTTGACACACCAGTTTCACTGGTTTGCATTTCCCTTTCTATACTCTTTTATGACCTATTACATAGGTTCATTGATATTTCGCGCTCTCATTATTTAGCTTGCGCTTATTTTCATTTTCAAGTGTCATTCTTTATTAGTCTCGTTTGACTTGTTTGTGTGAAACTTCCTTACTTGTGAATGTTAAACTTCACTCTTCATTTGACCCTTTCATCTTAAAATAGTTGAACGTAACTATCAAAAATTTCTGTTTGCAAAATCTTATCATCTTTTAGTCGTGACCCATAATCCGAGTTTTTTTTACTTTCTAATCCGCGTTCCCGTCTATTGGGTTACGCATATTCTTAAAATCATACCCGTCTATCGGGTATCCTTATCGAAGTCATTTTCAAAATAATCATTCTGATATGATTTTAGACTTCGTTTTAACTTATCTGGTCGTCTTAGCGAAATCCATCGCTTTTATTCAATCGTGTCCTTTATTCTTTATTTAATTTGTTTGACTTGTCCGTGTGAAGTTCATCACTTCTGACAGTCAACTTTTATCCCTATGCCTTAGCATTCCCATTGGTCGGTCTGTATTTTCCTTTTTTTTACTTAATCCTTGTCCCTTCTCTCGGGCTCGTTATTCTCACGTAATACGTTTCCGTCATCCGACTTACGTTTACGTTTACTATCAAACATCTTACTTCTTTGATTCATTTGGGTACTATTTAAGTTAGTCCCATTCACCCCACCCTTACTACATCGGATGTAAATGTGTCCGCTATAAGAAGTTCATGGTATCATATGCCACTACTTACTTGGCCAGAGTAAGCGATTAACACATGACACGCATGACCTTTTTATAGTTTTCACATCACGCCCTATGTAAGTAATGCCTCTATTTGTTTCTTTTGGAAACAATATCCCGAATACATTTTCTATTCGGGTTTTTCCAAGTTTTTAATCTACATATGCAGCTTTCAATTTCTACTTGTTTGTTGCATATTACTATTTGTGCAATTAAATTTAAAATGTGCACCTGGTAATGCTTGCCCTAACGGGCTTCTCTTGCCATTAATCTTGTTTGCTATGACCACACGATTTAGGTCCTTGGTGAACATGTTCTTTGGACCGTTCCTTTGTCAAATCCGCGATTTGTTAACTCTCGCTGCGAGTGTCCTTCAACTAAAACATTTACAACAGTTAGTAATTTCGACATTAATTGATGCCTGTATTATAATACAAGGCTTTTCTGCTATACGCATCAACGCGTGTAATTCGTTGACTAAATCTATTATATATCGTTTTTATCAGTGTAACGTGTATTGCACGGTAACCATATGTGTTGTTCTCAACACTTTAATCATACCGGATTAGCGATCAAGCCTCGAACCGAACACATTTGTCAACAACCTTGAGCTCCGATTACCAACTTGTAACACCCGTCTAATTAATTTAACGGTTTTCGTTTATTTATTACCAACTTGTAACACCCGTCTAATTAATTTAACGGTTTTCGTTTATTTACGAAAATAAACATGAAATTATATGTAAATACTGTCGAATAATACGGGTGACTTAAAACTTTTACAAATTGAAAATAATACAATTTAATATCTACGGAATTGCCCGTTTAAAATGATGACGAAACAACGTGCGGAAGCTTTAATCTCGTGTGTTCGGTTCTTGAACGCTGCTTGATCTTCATCCGGGTACTCCTGATATTCGCCTAAAATCAAAACCAACTCAAAAGTTAGTTTTGATAATCAAATAACAAGGTTAAACGAGTTTGGAGTTCAAAATAAACAAAATACGAAACTTATTTTTCGCCAGCTAACTGGCTTACGGACCGTAAGCCTGGGACCTTACGGTCCGTAAGCGTCTCTCGTGCCACGCGAAGAAACCGTGTTACTCCCTCGCGCCACGTGAGGGAGACCATTTTCCAGCAGATTCAGAGTTGTGTCCTGCATTTTCAGCAACGCTAGATTTTACGGAAATGGCCATAACTTCTTCGTTATTGATCCGTTTTACGCGATTCTTTTTCCTATGTGACCGTAATTTAATTCTCCATCATATGGAGTTAAAATACAACATATAACTTCACAAAATTTTAGACTTCAAGCTCTCGGCTTGAAGTTCAATTACGACACTTTTTGACCCGTTCGCGGTTTCATCTAACAAACTTGTTTGTGGCCCTTGTTTCTTTTGTAAACATATTATTATGATTATTTCCTATTGTACAAGGTTCAATTCACGGGTTATTACACGTTCTTAACCCGTTTCGCTATTACTTCTATTTTGACCCGTTAAGGGTATTTATGCACTAAGGTCCCATATCATCCCTTTTTTACTTATCCTAAGGATTTAATCTATCAAAACACTTATTTCCAACAACCTTTAAAGGTCGTTTGCCCGATTTACCCATCAAGGGCATTTTAGTCAACTTTAGCCCCTCATTTACGACGAAGGGCATTTGCTACTAATTTGACCCAAAAATGTATGTTTAACCACAATCGTATTTATACGTACCTGGCTCGAGTCAACCTAGTGACCCGTTTCGACACCTTGCTTTTATTACCGATATTCTTATGGCGACGCAATTACCCAAACTACTATTCGCCCCTGTAAACACATGACATGACAACCACATTAGTTGATTTTGTTAAATGGCGTTATTCCCACCATTTGGCCCGTTCGACCTACATAACCCAACATTTTCATATGTAACAAAACATGGATTTTAATTACCAATCACATATCCGACCCGTTTCGGATTTTCTCATTAGATCCCTTTTTTTTCTAAAGTCATTTCTTATATTTTTAACCCATTCGGCTTACGCTATGGGTGTCCTTTGAACCTTAATTTACTTTAGTCGATACTTGACTAAATTTCCATTTTTACCCATTTTCCCATTACTAGTTACGCTATAAGGTAACTTTAAGAAAAACTCACTAATTCTTAACCAATTCGTGACTAATTTACCATTTTGCCTCTTTCACCATTAATCATGGTTTAAAACATTTTTATTCGTTCTGACCCATTTCGTTTCGTGTCGGAACCCATGATTCGAACCTAATCCTTTATCGTATTCATCGCTTATAAAATAAAAACAAATACTACAAGTGAGTGTAAGTTTTACTTACCTCGCATCCGAAGTACGCTTTTCCTTCTTATTAGCTTCGTTTGACCCGCTTCCTTTCCAAGCCTCCACCTAGCTTGTCAAGCGTCAAACTATCATCATAATTCGTAAGACGGTTAGATTAGTCATCATTAATTATGACTATTCCATCTTACGGGTTTTACATCAAAATTCACCATTTGATTTCATTTTGGTCAGTGTGACTTCTTAAAAGTCAATTTGTCTATAACATATTCAAACACACATTTGGCACATTGAACCCACTTAGACATTTTCATCCGAACTCTTTAACCATTCTAGTTTTTTTACGCACCAATTTAACTTAGCTCTCGACTATTGAAGCTAATCATTCATTTGTTAAGCAATTAACTAAAGGTTTCCATCTACATGTAAAACCCGTTTCATTATAGCATTAGACATTCATCCAATCATCAAATATAATCAAGTTCTACATATTAATTAGTAGACATCATGATTCCAAACACCTATTTATATGAACCAAAATCACTAGTTTCATCATAATTTATTAAACCCCTTTCATGAAAGTATGATCATGTACCCAATTTCATGGTTTAATCAAACACCTTCCATTCATTATCATGCATGATGATTCTAAACATAGTCTTATCATCAATTTCATCATAACAATAAAACCCACTTAGCTAGGTGTGGTGATTCAACCAAACACCTAAATCATAGCAATTTATTCTAAATCTTCACTTAGGGTTTGTTCCTAAGCAATCCTACATCCCAAATTCAGCCATAACTTCTATGATTCATACATAGATCGTATCATGCAAGATTAACTAATTTTCACAACTTCATGAATGTTAGAAATTCGACATACCTTACGATCCCCTTGACTTGGTAATCGTTTATTCATATTTGGTTGTGAATTTGAGCTTCATTTTGACCTTCAATTTGTTGATTTTGTTAAACTAGGGTTTTGGAACCCCTGCTCTTGCTTCTGGTCGATCGAACTCACACACACATGTCTGTGTGTGTGTTTTGATTTTTATTATTGTTTTAATTAAAACCTTTCCTAGTTTGCCCACTTTTAGTCCCTCATATTTAGAAGTTTTATAAAGAGGGTTAAAATCTTGATTTCTATTCATTCACTTGATCACACATAAATAACTAGGTTAATTATTCCTAGTTAACTTAGTAGGTTCCGGGGTTATAACCCATTTCATTCTAAGTCCCGTAAACTCGGGCCTCTCATAACTTTATTTCCTCATAAACATTCCTTCACCCCTTTTTATTTAACATTAGATCTAATTGTTTAGAAATCTTAATATTCACTGGGTAAATTTTACCACTAACGGTACTTTACCCGTCTTTTAGTATTAACGTGGTTTGATTACCAAACCCGTTTTTGGGGTGTTACATCAGGAGGTAATCCAGGTAACTCGTCAGGAAAGACATCAGGGTACTCGGAGATGACTGAGATATCTTCAATCTTAGGCTTCGGATCATTTGCAGTCACTTGTGCCATGTAGATGACACATCCACTTTTTAAACACCGCGACACCCTAAGGATAGACACATTGTTGGGCAGCCCGTATTGTGTGTCTCCTTGAATGGTGATGGATTCACCAGAAGGGGTTTTGATAATAACTAGCTTTTTATCACAGGCAATTTGGGCTTAGTTATGCGACAACCAATCCATGCCAAAAACTATATCAAACCCAGCCAACTTCATTGGCAAGAGGGATAGCGGGATAGAATGATTCTTGATGGATATAAAGCATCCATCGAGAAGAGTTGAAGTTGTTTCTAAGGTACCATCGGCAAGTTCTACCTCATATTTTATGTCTAGAGTCTTAATAGGCAAATTCAGTGACTTACAAAACTTATGGTCTACAAAAGACTTATCAGCACCTAAATCAAATAAGACTCTAGCATAATTATTATTAATTAGGAATGTACCTGTTACGACGTTCTCGTCGTTCACCGCTTCTCTAGCATTCATTTGGAAAACCCTTGCATTGGTTTTCTTCGCCTCCTCGGGCTTCTTCGCATTCTTGGGGCAATTGGTCTTGATGTGCCCCTTTTCATTGCAACCGTAACAGGTTGCATCCTTAATGTTCTGGCACTCTACAAATTTGTGCCCTTTCTTTTTGCAGATCCCACATGGTTTGGCTTGTGGGTCCTGGTTGCATTTTCCAAAATGCCTTTTGTTGCAAATCTTACACCTGGGCTTGTCATTCGACTGCCCCTTCTTAAAACCAAAGTTTCCTTTGTTCTTTTTGTTTGATTGAGAGGACTTATCTTCCCCTCTCTTCCTCTTCCCGTCATCGATAGTTCTCTTTGCCCTACTCCTTACGATGTCAAGGGTAAGGGACAGAGATAGATCCACAGCAGATCTATAAGTAGTAGGCTTAGAAGCCTTGACGTTTCCTTTCACTTCGGGTGCTAAACCATCGATGAAACGCGCAATGCATTTGGGCTCAGGAGTGACTAAATATGGTACCAGCCTTGACATCAAATTAAAGCTGGTCGCATAGGATCTACAGTCTAGATCCTTCATCACCAAGGTAAGGAAGTCAGTTTCAATCCTCTCAACTTCGTGCTGAGGACAGTATGTATCTTTCACAAGATCTACAAACTTGTTCCACGAAAGGTTATACAGATGAACCTTTCCAGTGGACTGTACTAACGCTTTCCACCAAGTGAGGGCATCGCCCTTAAAGGATTGAGACACAAACATGACTATGTCTTCCTTAGCACATCCACTTATGTCAATCACAGTCTCCATTTCGTCTAACCATTTCATACAGTCAATTGCTCCTTTTTCTCCCGTAAAATCCCTCGGTTTACAGGAGACAAAGTACTTATAAGTGCAACTCTTTTTGTACTTAGGAGTCTGGTTTAACGTCACTCTTTGAGGCTCAGAGATCTGATTGGATGAATGTTGAGATTCATCCCTTCTCGATGCATGTGACTGTGATAAGGGTTTTGAGTGAGTTTTGGACCGAACATTACTCGGTTCCTGGAATATTTTATCTACCGCTTGAGCAACCGTGGTATCAATCATCGCTTGCAGTTCAGCGTTTGTAAGATTTATCTTAGTTTCATTATTGTTTCCTTCCCATGGATGACTGTTTACTTCATCAGATCCAGCCATGATTTGGGTACTATATTAAACAATAATGGTATATTTAAATTACGTAATGAATTATCGAATTGATAATTAGATGGTCAGGGTATTATTAAACCGTATAGACCATTAAAAATCATTAAATTATGATTTGCCTAGGTTATAATAGAACCTTAACAAACAATTAATAGAATATAATCCTTGATATTTATTAGACAGGGGATATGAATCACAACTGTCAATGTCATGAAAGACATATTCATATAGCACAAGGCTCGTGTCGAAGGACATTTAGATGGCACAAAAGCCTTGTCACAAGGACGATTATGATCATTGATCTCTTGGATCAGTGATTTCTTTAAGGGTCGAACATAGTTCATCGCCTTTTTGACAAGAAGTCTATAAAATACAACTTTCATTGTCATTATTACACCTTTGCTTATAAGCATACATCTCAATTGGATGTTTTGGTGTATACATCTTATTGATGTTTATTAGCCATGATTTACATTGATCATATAGGCTATATATAAGTGACTTGGAAGGACCCAAGTACATTTGGAAGCTTGTGTGGTTTCTCGTACCGCACAACCAGGAATGTTAACATATTTTCAGATGTTAACAGAGAATTATTTTCTTAAAAAGGTTGTACCATCATAGCCATTTAATATTTTGGCTAGGTTATACCTCTAAGAGTTTCTTTGGCGGATCAATCAAATTCGAAATGATATAGTATGATGTAATAAAATACATATTTAAATTCGAAAATAACTTCATTAAACCACGAAACGAGTACAACATTGCCCTAAACGGGACTTAAAACAACACAAACTGCCCACGCAGGGGCTACTGAAACAGAAAGTAAGTCCACGCAGGGACTTGGTACATGAAAACAAAATAATGTCCTCGCAGGGACTTATTGAAAGACAATACAACATAAAACAACCACTTCCTACTTCTTCTTACCTTTAATAAGGTTCGCGAGACCTTTGAGAAAACCATTATGCTTCTTCTTAGTTTCACTGGCTTCATGTTCAACCCGGTCTAACCTCTGTAAAATCTCTTGAGTTTGTTCCTGTTGTTGAGGAGGAGGTTGCTGGTAAAGTGGGCATTGGTATCCCTGCACCGGATATCCAGTTGGGTAAACTGGAGGGTAGGAAGAATGATAAAGTGCATTGTACTGAGCAGCTGTAAGGTAGGGATCATGGTTTCCATAGTCCGATGGGTATCCTGATGGATTATACCCAGATGAACCTGGGTATGTCGGGATCGGGTTGTCGAAACCCAAAGGCGGCTGCGGTGGTGCATGTGAAACTGGCGGAAGGTTGACTTCAGGCACCGTGTGTGAGGGTCCACCCAATTGGGGGTCCTCTGGGATAGGAGGGTAAGAACTTGAACCATGAGGAGATGCGAACCATGGTCCCCCACGTACAGACATTCTAGCATTTCTCCTTCGCCTTGGCGGCTCGGGAGGCTGTTGAGGTGGTTCCTCAACTGGTAAAGGTGGTGGGGTAACAACTTGAAGTTGTGGTTCAACCAAGGGAGGTTGGGCTGGAGAATTATGGTATGACGGGGTAAAGAACCAATCATACTGAGCCATTTTCTCAGCATACGAATCAGGCCCTCGGTACGGTGATCCTTGATAAGGTGAACCACTCGATATGCTAATAGGGTGGCCCGATGTTCCAGTTTGCACCTCAGGGTCCGGGTCGTCGTCCATCTCCATTTCCTGAGAGAAACGATCATCGGGTCCTAGTGGATTGAAACCCAAAAAGTCGTTGACGTATGCATTGGGGTTAAACTGAGTTGGAGAGTAGAATCCGAGTGATGAAAAGGATGGGAGTTAAAGGAGTGGTGTGATTGATTTGAGTGATGTGATCCCTGTGAATGATGGGAATGTTGGGGTTCAATAGGAATGGGTAATCCGAAGTATGGAGGGTCGGATGGTGATGATCCAAGTGAGACAGAATGCCTTGCCGGTTCGAAGCTATGACTCCAATTGTCCCGTGAGTCGGAGCCAGAGAGTGAATCGGAAGGGGTACGTCGGTGGGAGGGTCCCGCGTGGCCAGACGGTCCTCCACGCATTGGTCCTTTGCCTTTGCCTCTTACTCGTGGTGGCATTTTTTTCCAAGTGGTAACCTGTCAAAACAAGTAAATATAATATAAACAATAAAAAGGAAAGTTAAGAGTATAATCCTAGGTCAGTTGCCTAGACTCGAGAGTCTAAGGAATGTGCTTATTGTGTCATTAAGATTAAACACAAAAGGTTAGTGTTTAATTCACTCAATGTTGGCTCTGATACCAACCTGTCACACCCCGATATTTCCACGTATTACCGGTAGGCCCGACGGGGAGTATCGTGACGTAGTTGATATCATCATAGTCAATACACACAATATAATAGCACAGCAGAAGGCTTGGTGAATAAACTATTACAAACCATAATGTCTGAGTGTCCGAGTGAAAGAATATACAGACTAGAATGTAATAAGATCCACAGGCGGATCATATTTAAATACAAAGAAACAAAATAAACAGACTTCAGGTATCTATGGATTTGCAAGATCCTCTTATGACACCTAATAGCTCCAGCCTATTACGAGAGGTACCTGTCAAATCAGTCTTTAAGAAAATACGTCAGTTTACACTAGTAAATACAATTAACTGACTCTTTTGAAAACATTTATGAAAAATTTATTTAAGTGCACATGGCACAATATTTTATAACTTGGGACAATTATTTAAATATATTCTTGTATACAGATTTACATGTTTGTCTTACAATTGGGGCCGGTTGGAAGTCGGTCGTGATTAACCGACTCACCACTTATAGAACCCACAAAGGAGTTATCCCCAACATGTGGGTTTATATATTATTTAGCATTTGCATCTGTCAGGTGTATGCCTACACCCCGTGCATAGGTCGTGGCCATTTTCAAATGAAATGAGCCGAGGATATCCAGGACACGGTCGTATTAACCCCCAATGCTTATGTTATCAAACAAGACAGATTAAAACGGGTTATGTAAATTGATTAATCACAATCCGATTAAATGATTTCATACTCGACGAAGTGGTATTATTATAATACCATATCCCAAGCCCGTATAAGGGAAAATAAGTTAAAAGTATTTACCTGATGCTAGTAGTATAATCCTAAAGCTTTTTGATGGCACCTTCTACTGGAAGCTATTTAATCTGTGTAGAAGGTTTATTAACCTATTAGGATGCTAACGGGCCTTTAATTAAGTCAAGGACTCAGACCGGCTAGCTAGAAGGAAAACTTACGGTTCTAAACGCTAGATTAAGCGGAGACCGGAATAGAATGTGGTTTAGACCCGACAAGCTTGGATACTTGTATAATATGGTTAAACTAAACACATTCTGGAAATTGAGGATTTATTGATAAGGTTAAGCCCGTTTCGGCTATTTTACGTAAACTAGTCACGTAAACCGATCCGAACACATAAACGCGTAACGGGTAACCAAATAAATTATATACATGTCTTAATCGTTATTATGCTCAAAATATGTTAATACATCAGTAAGATGTTAACATATATGCCCAAAAAGTAATTTAAACCAAATTAAGTCCCATAAGGGCATTTTGGTAATTTTAATGCTCATAAAATAGTTTAAATATTAAACTGAGTTCCAGGTCTGATCTAATCAGTAAAAATATGCATTTTTATAAGTTATAACAGTAGGGTATTTTATATATGTGAAATTTATCTTATATAACCAAACTATGCACTGTAGGGGCATTTTGGTAATTTCACATAGGCTTTAAAGGTCAAAATAGAATTCTGAGTTTAAAAACTTTGGCTTACTGTTTAATTATATAAATTAACTTAAAACATCAGTAGGTAATAAGTTTTATATGCCAAATAAAGTTTTAACTCATACTATGCGCTAAAAACGCTAAAAAGTCGGTTTTAAGAGATATTCGGGTTAAAAATAGGAAATCTGAGTTTTTGATCAGTTTATAAAGTTCAAAACAAAACGTGAACTATGTAATAGAGGTACGGTGGACGCAACAATAACTATGTAATTATGGATGCATACATAATTATGAAATTCAGTGCATGGAAACCACAGTATGATTTATCATGTGTAAGAACCGATAGTGGCAACAATAATAAAACGTGAACAATGTAATGGAGGTACGGTGGACGCATCAATGGCACATCTTATACTTGTATATAAGTGTCCCTCTTACATTGCAAGCATGATGTTATTTAAAGTTACTAGAAGTTCAGAACCCTAAATAGTGTTGTTTTATCTTTTCGACTTCAGTTTCGAGCTCTCACAAGTTTCCTCTAAATAAATTTTGGGACAAAATTTCCTAAAGTGGGGGTGACTGTGACATATGTGCCTCCATGGCCATCAAACAAATACCAAATCAATGAAATATTGTATTTCATACTTAGGATTTGTATAAATATGTGTATCATTTGCACATATCAATTCTCGTTCGATTTCAAGCTATAAATCGCTTTCTAGAAAGTTATACGCGAACTGATGCGTAAACATAATCAATTTAATGCGACAAACACTCCGGAATAGCGACATGGGCTTAACATACCTTAAATAACCTTTATATAACTTAGAAATAAGTTTTGGAAGGTTTGGTGTGTCGAAATCAAGTTTATTCGCTTACAGGGACTAATTGCATCAAACTACAAAAGTCTGCTGATTCGTATGGTATCGAACCATTCAGAATTTGATCATAAGTTAAACATGACCTAAATATCCTTTACATAGCTTAGAAATAGGCTTTGAGGTGTTTGGTGCACAAAAATAAA
Organism: Helianthus tuberosus; assembly: GCA_030545235.1. NCBI lineage: Eukaryota > Viridiplantae > Streptophyta > Magnoliopsida > Asterales > Asteraceae > Helianthus > Helianthus tuberosus. The sequence goes on from CM060441.1 coordinate 141,498,472, forward strand.
CTTATGTGATCAACAGGGACTAAAAGCGTCAAAAAGTGCATAAGTTTGCATTTTTGCTCATATCTTACGTTCTGAATATATTCGGACATCCAAAAATTTATGTAATCATTAAAATATTTTATTTTAGTGGTTGGCATGATAAAATTCCATTCATCGCGCAATTTGGATCGTTTTTGCGTCCGTTACGACTTCCGTCGTAATTAACCGAATAACGCAACTGTACGACCAAACGAACCGACATCCGAGATGTTTTTGAGCATCTTTTAAGTTACCTATACTTTAACTTCATTTTAGAGCTTTGAAATGGGGTTAACGGGGCTTAAACATGTCAAAAATGCATCAAAAACCAAGTTTTGGGCTTGCAGGGGCCTAAACTGTCATTTCTGCCAATGTTGGCTTACACGGGGCGCGTAATACTTCCCTAACTCTTACGCGGGGCACGAGAGCTACCCAGATCTGCAAAAAACCAGTTTCTGCAATCAACAGCTGGTTTATGGCTTTGGTTCTTGGTTTTTCAACTCTATGAGCTGGTTTTTAGGCACCCATAGGTTTGTAAAACAATGGGCACACATGGAGGGCAAGGATTGAAGCTCATTTATCGAGGAACAATCCTAACGGTGGTCCAAAATCTATAAATACACACCTTATTTCAATCCAATCTTCACACTTGATCTGAGTTTATGCTCTAAGTTGAAGCTTTTACTTAATACCTGAGTATCTTAGATCAAGTTCTTCATTGCTTGTAAGTATTCTTTCATGCTTTTATGCGTTTTTAAGCGTAAAAGTCAAACAGTGTTTGACTTTCTGCTTTGACCGATCAATGGTCAACACGAAGTTCGTTTAAACTTCGCAATGTGAGCGTAATCACGATGGTTATAGTCCCTTGTGACTATACCTACTGGTTACCACGTTATTTAGGCATAGTGACGAGTCATAGTTTCGGTCAAAATACGCGTTTATGCATATTTTGCAACCAAACTATTCTTGGGTATCAAAACCCTTTGTTTTGATATCAAACTTGTTTTCTAACTTCGTTAAACATGTTTTAACATGTTTAACTCGTCACTTTTAGTTTGGTGCTTATATAGGGTCGTAAGATAAGCGGTCTAAACAACCGCTTAGACTTTCGAACCCGACCCGTTTGATCGATCATTAGGATCCAACCAAACATATTTTGTGACCATAGTTGTATAGGGGAAAACCTTCCATGGTTATACCTTATGGTCACTTCGTCTAGTTAGTTGTATGATAGGTAATTTATATGCCTTAGGAAAATGACTAAAATGCCCTTTTTACGCATAATTTCATTTTAAGCATATGTAACCTAAATTTTGACATCTAAACTGATTAGGCAACATTATTAGACATGTTAAGGCATATAATACTTGTCATAGGACTAGTTAGGTGATCCGAACGCGTTTTACGTGAACGACACGTTAAAGTAGCGTAAGCTACCTAAACGGGTCGTAATGGGTCGTAAGCACTTAGGTTAGGTTTCGATTTAGTATCTAGGCTTTGTTAAACCATATCATATGAGTTCCAATACTCATTTGGTTTACAAAACCTCATCCTATCCGATCTTCCGATTTAGGTCTGGTTTATTAATATAGTTACCCATATTAGGTGCCGATTGATTTCTGTGATCCCTCTAGCCTTGCTTGGTTGTTATTCAAGACTTCTAAGCATTCTCAAGTGAGTACATAGTTCCCCTATTTTACTGTTTTCGATTGTTTTGGGGTGATTCATATGTGTTAAATGATTTCGATGTTCTAACGATGGTTTCGAAAATGATTAAAATGGTTTATATTAAATTAATAACAATTTCGATAACGTGAACAAACTTGTTGGGAGTAATTACATAACAAATAACATTCATTAGTTTTGGCCGAACCGACCAGTATTAGGTTATGGTACCATAGGATCTGACAAATCCCGTTATCAGACTGCACCCATGGTTATGTGTGGGGGGGTATGTGGGTAACGAATGAATCTGTGATTATTAACTTACCCTTTGGTGGTTTGTTAATGCGAGAAGCGATAGGCGAGTTGCGAAGGTTTGGATGTTATTAGCGAGGCGACCAAAAGTAGTTTCATAATTAAACGAGTTAAACGATTTAAGCGATTTTGGAACAATTTAAACGAGTTAAACGAATTGAATAAACGATTGGTTTTTGGTTAGTGTTTAGATAACGGGACGGGTGTAATGTGATGAAAACATGGTAGATACGCTGCTGGTACTTCTTATATATAAGTGTTTTCATCATATTACATACCGTGGCGTTATTTAGTTCACTTGGATAAACGATTTTGAAACGATGTCACACAACGAGGTTTTTCTAAATAATATAAACCATACGAGTTTTATTAACGAGATGATTTACAATTTGGTTTTCTTAAAGAAAGGTTTTGGGTTAAGAATCATGGCTACGAGATTTTATAAACTATAACCAACTTGATTTGAGTTGGTTAATTATGTTGCAATACTTACACTTTTCAAAACAAGGTTTTAACTTTTGACTCTTGTAGTCTAATGAGGTATTGCCACATGAAAACTAGCCATGAATCCTACACTCTCATAAAACCTATGTGCTCGCCAGCATTTCTTTGCTGACTTTGTTTTTACATATGTTTCAGGTGTTGATTGAATGATGTTGATTGCTAGGATGCAAGCTCACTTAGGACTGGACGAGGCCTTAGTCACTTAATAACAATAATAGACTATGTTTAACTTGTTTGTTTTGTTTTAAGACAATGTAAATTATCTAATGAATCAATAAACAAAACTTTTGAATCCATGGTTGTGAAACAATGATTCTGTTACAACACTCCCCGACGTTTCCGCAACGGTTTTGTTGTTTTAACGTGGTCGGGATGTGACACTTTTGGGTGTAGAATTTTCTTCTCAGCTCCATGTTATTTTTGTTACATAGTATCAAAGGGTCTAGACATGTATTTGGACAGATATAGCCTACAATGCGCCTAAGAATTAAGGATGTAGTTGGTCATGGAAATCTCAAGACTGCATTGTTCATGTATGTTTGAATATTGATAACATGAATAAACGCAACCCAAATTGCGAAGTACCTCTTGCGTGTATTGTCCATATGCCTAGGTGGGAAAATAGGTAATTCATCGAGGAGGAGAAACCAAACGGTCGTCTCCATCCTTACAGTATATATTTCCTACCTCATGGACCTCGCTAGTCCAAAGTAGAAAAATCCTTCGCCGCACTAACCCGTGTGACGAATACGTTGATATCCCTTGAGCGCCACGAGCTTCAACAAAATTGTTATAATTTCCAGAGAGGTCGAATAACACAATGAAGGAGTTGCAGTATGGCTCATGCCATATCATCCCTTGGAATAAGACAAATGTCAAACGACGTAGTTTAATGTGATCATTTCCAATAACTAAGATAAGGTGTCATAGACACCAAGGAACCAACCCATGTTCAAGAATTCCGAGAATGTTGAGGAAAATCCTCCATGAGTGGCTAACAAGCTTTGTTTGCTCTCGATGACTAGTGATGTGTGCTAAACAGACTATAAAAATTAACTATATTAGACTCTCTAAACTAGACACTACAAAGCTTTAATTCTAGACTCGACCTAAAACCACACAATCGGCAAGTGTACCGATCAATGTAGTATAAACCTAGGAAGTCCGGATATCGAACCACGAGACTCTATGTATCACGTAAACTAGACTCTGACAGACGCTGACAGACACGACTTGACTTGTTTAATTGTTTTTTGGGGGGGGGGGTATGGAAAACTAAGGAAATCTATATTAAACTAATACGAATGAAGACTAAGGGCTTTTCTTATATGAGAGCGAGACCACCTAGACAAGTATCCTGGATTGCTTTTAAAGAATTACCGATTAAGTTAAATGCATGAATTATGGAACCGGGATCTTAAAGTACTAAACCTATTAAGAACCAACTAAGCCCCTCGACCCTTCTCAAGGAGAAACCTGTGGAACTACTTAGGCTGTTAATCCTACCGGTTATTAGACGCCTTTCAAGTTGTCTAATTATTGTGTAAGTACCCCTAATGTTGACCTACTCTTTTCCAATCATAGATCTAGGGTAGTTTGAATTAATTAACTTGACTTGATAGACTAATAAAACCGACAGGTCAACCAAGACACGACCTTTTCCAAGGACTATCTAAAGCAATTCGCCGGGTAAGACCTACCAATAGCCCCTCACTTTCCAGGTATTAGGACTAGTAGAACACTAAGACTTTGCAAATTATTACCAATTACTTCTAGGGGTTATTGCGCAATTTCACCCTAAAGAGTTAAGGTTTTCTTATGTGATATAGACACTCACCGAAATCCTAGACCCTAATATGACTCTATGTTGTGATATAGACCGTCACTAAGAATCATATGAAGCAAATAATAACAATGAACCAACTCAAAGCATGCATATACATCAAATCATTAAACCAAACTTTTTACTAAACACAATCAATCCATAATAATCATGCAATTAACAAAACCGGTAAAAACTTCATATTAATCCATTCATCAAGTCTAGGTGGCTTAAAAGTTTAGCCAAGCATGTTAAAACGTGAAAACAAACCAAAGATGTCTAAACATGAATTCATCATAACAAGTTTCATAAGAAAAGTCAAGAATAAAGAACTAGAAAACCCGATTAGATCTTCAAGTCTTCTTCCCCGAACTCGTACCGATGATTCCTATGCTTCAAAATCTCCGAAAGTGCTCCAAGAATGCTCAACAATTGCCCCAAGAAGTCCCCAAATCGACACTAGGGTTTTTCCCAGTTTAAGATGATTATATATGACTTTCCATAACACCCCTTTATTAAATTCGCACAAATCTGCCAGCATTGCCTTCTGGCGGGGCGCCACCCACTTAGGAATGGGTGGCGGGGTGCCACCTTGTTTTTTTTCTCATGTACTACCTTCAGTCTCTCGCCGGGAGTCAGAAAACTTCTCACAAGGTGCCAGAGAGTGATTTTTCAGCTTTTTAACTCTATTTCAACTCCCCGGCCTTTCCAACATGCTTCAAGACTTGACACTTCAATATTTTGGCTCGTTTCACTCAGTTTCCCGCATATTTAAGCATCAAGGCCTACAAAACACGATTTTATCAATAGTATGCATATTCTAACGAAAAACCAAACTAAATATAACGAAAACTATACAAACTGTACATGAATAAAAGATGTATTTTGCACTACATCAAACATCCCACACTTACTCTTTTTTCGTCCTCGAAAAAGAATTATGCAACGGAATCAGAGACGAATAATCACTCGGGTCAAAAGCATACGTATATTTTATTAAAACCAAAACTTGCGTTAGCCGCGATTGCGAATATACTTGTCCCCTTAAACCCAAGTCCGGTCCTAAGCCCTTATCATGTGATTTAATTTAAGTGCGGTCAATCTACCTAGGGCCTCACGCTAGAATCTACGGTCCACCTACTCCCGCCTCAAGCTTATAGGACTAAAGGAACGATCACTGGACCAATTCCCAACCGTCTTATATCAAAACCAAGAGAGTTTACAATCAGATTTTTTTTTTCTTTTTTCCATTTTTTTTCAATTTTTTTTCTTTTTTTTCATGCTAATGAGCGTAGACGTTGTTTTCCCTAACCAAGAGGCAATCCGGCTGTAGAGTCGCTATCCCCAACTCGGATTACTTAGGCTTCGGTACTTTTTTTCTTTTCTTTGCAAGATCGATTTCACACACCCTAGCTGCAATCCGGCTGTAGAGTCACTATCCCCAACCCAGACTACATAGGAATGCATTACTTTCATTCAGTTTCTAGCTCATCATTTTTTTCTATATATTTTTTTCGCATGATCACAAACTCTAACAGTTTTAATTTATAACGGTGCCCCTTATACTCTTATTGGCAGTTTTAATTTCCCATATTTCCCAGATGAAAACCCACTAGCAGACCGACAATTAAGGTATATTAACTCAAAGAAACTTAAAACCAAACCCGGGCCTATCCACATATCCCTAACTAGACGCAAGCTCGATTTATTTTAATCTCTTATTATTGTTATTCGATCCCGAGCAAAAATTCATCTTTTCTATCATTTTCCGTGTAAATTTGCAAACTTCTTTTTTATTCGAAAGACATTTTCTGATTTTTTCAATTTTTTGGATTTTTCAAAATTTTCTAATTTTTTTGTATTTTTTATTTTTTTAATTTTTTAGTGTTTTTCTTATTTAATACTCGATTATTTACATGTATCCCATCCCCACACTTAGAGATTGCATTGTCCCTAATGCAAGAACGAAAATAAGACTCAACAACTACCTAAAACTAAAAACTGCAAACGAAATAAATAAAAATATACAACAACAAAAAGGGAAACGACTTAGCTGTATATGTGAGACTGTCAAAGTGCCAGTCGTTTCCACATAAGCCCTCCATTTCGAAAAGCGCTCAGCAAACAACTCCTAACCTCGGACACGCGAACGAAAGCGGCTACAAATACCAACCTAATCACGCAAACACCAAACACTAGCAAAAGATAATATATAAGATACTAAGTGTTAGTGCAAACATCCAACAACCAAACTTCAACCATCCCCAAAATCCCTACCAACCTGTTTAACGTATTTAAGTACAAACCAACAAACGAGGATTAAAAACAGCATAAAGATAAAAATAAACAAAAGATATAAGCTGTCATCCTCGCCCTACTCCTCATCACTTGCATGTACCCCACTGGGCCCTGCCTCAGTCTGCTGCCAAGAAGGCGGCAGCTGCGAATGAAGACTCTGCATAATGACCCGCATACCATCCTCCAATCGCCTCTGACCTGCCACAACCTCTGCCAACACCTCCTGCCTAAGCCCACTGATCTGATCATCAACATACATACGTAAGTCATCGAAACCTGCCTGTATAGAATCATATAATGAATCCAAGGTAAGTGGATTGGGTCGTGGCTGCGCCAATGGGTACTGTCTAGCAAGAATATCCTGACGAATACGGGGAATACGAGGCCTCTGATAACGGGTAGGAACCGCACCCTGCATAGCCTCCGTAGCACCTGAACCAGGCGGAATCTGAACCTGTGGACCCTCTCGTATCGGCTCCCAAGTAATCGGATCAGTACGAGCTATAATCCCAGCCGACTGCAAATACCTAACACTCATAAAACAAGGGTCAGGGCCCTTCTTCATCCTATCAGCCGGGTACCTCTCAAACACATCTAAACTCTCGGCCAACCAAGTAATCAATGGCCCACAGTAAATACGGGCTCCAGCACCACCCCTCCATAACCTCTTCATAGACAAAGCAAACATAGTAGCTAAATTGGTAGTCCTCTGCTCTACCATACACATCAGACAGAATAAACTCACTTGAATTACCTTATTGTATCCCTCTCCTCTACCAACCAGAGTTGCTGCTAGAACTTTGTGGATATAACGAAGAACTGGATCAGTAATATCACTAGAAACTGCCGCTATAGCATATGGCACCCTCGATATGGTGCTCCAAAACCTCGCTAACTCACCCGCCAGAACACAAAACCCACGCTGTTTCTTAAACACTCCCTGCAGACTGGTGATGAACTCGGGAGTCCTAACCTCCTCTTCCGTATAGAATTGAGTTGCCACTGCAAACTCAGGGACTGTCATCTCATAAGATTTCCTACCCAAGGAAAAAAATATAGCATCTTTTTCATTAAAACTCCCTTGCTTATACTCGAAAGTCGAGTGAAATTCCATCATGATTTCCTTGTACTGTCGTGCGTCACAATCCAAGACTCTCCTGAACTTTGGCCCTAACAACTGTTCCACCCGGGCCCTTGCCCCTAAACGATCCAACACCTCCCAATCAATCCTCCTATACGGCAGCAGCTCTGCCGTACACAAAGTACCAAACCTCCGTGACTCCTCCGAATTTATCTCAAACTGCAAAAAAGGGCTATCTAAAATCCTTTGACGTGGACCATGAGGACGTCCCGGCCCCGTATACTCAACAACCCTACTATATTCATATTCTGACTGTTCCTCTTGTTGTACTGGTTCCGGTTAAATCTGTTGAACCGATTCAGGCTCCCTAATCACTGGGCCCCCTCTTAGGCGAGTGTCTCGGCCTCGTTTCCTGTTGGCCCGACTTGAAGTTCCTGCACCTGACATTCTGCAAAACAATTCAAGTATGACAAGACAAAGAAAAGCAGAATATTAGTCACAAACTATTTTTGGTATTTTTGAATTTTTTTTTTTTGTATTTTTGAAATTTTTATTTATTTTTTGTATTTTTTATTTTTTTTAATCCATAATATATACAAGAACAACGGTCGTATATCATTACGTTCGCGACCGTAGTTTAAAAACAAAGTGATGTTAGAGCGACGTTTTGCAAATCCCTTTTTAAGCATAAACCGAACCTCGCCCGAATGGAGATTGAGTACGGGCAAGTGGTATCAATAATAAAGTGAGCAAAAGACGCAATAAGACACTAAGACGACTCAAACAAAATTAAAACGACACCAAAGACCCTAAAATAAACATTAAACTAGACTCGATCTAACGTAGACGCAAACTACACATATTACAAACTATACCTGCTACCGGCACTTTACTTGCCCTCAAGTAAACCCAAGTGCCTACCAAACCGATATCGATATCCAAACTTGCTTAAAATCAGCCATGTATTAGTTTAAATCAAACTTTAGCGTCGAAAAGCGCCGCCTAATTAAAGGAGGTTTCATTCTTTGCAAAAGTTCCGTTTCAAAATCGCAAGTTTGGAATCTTACACGTCAATGCACTACAAACAAATCAAAATTCAGAAAATCAGTTCAACTCCAACCCGAAAATCATCAATATCCCAAAAACAAACCACAATCCAAACAGACATTAAGTATTTACCGATATAAAGTTGAAAGCTTTAATGTTGCCTTAGTGAAACGGGTTACAAACGGATGTTATAAATCTGAGTATAAGCTCAAAAATTTCCCAAACGCATCCCCACACTTAATGTCGGATAACCCTAGACCAAGATATGATGAACATTGTAATCTAACCCCAAACCGAACCATCCGCAATCAATATCCTGATGAAAGAACCCAAACCGAATCCACCCGCAACCTCATTCTATCACTAGCAAGACCCAAACAAATGACTAGAACAAGACCTAACCCTAACTATGACTAAACTAAGTAAAAATGGACAATACTAGACTCAAAGTACAAAAATTTGGAAGAAACACACCTGAGATTTGTAAGAAACATGAAGAAATAGAGGAATTTTGGTTGAACCTTTAAGCCCCAAAAAGAAATCAGATTTTAATGGTGAAATATAGTAGAATGATGGTTGAAATCAGTTATGTAAGGGTTGTAGATGTAATGATGAGAAGGTTGTAAGTGATAATGGGTGGACGGTGAGACTGTAGGTGGTATCGGCGGAGATCGGTGAGTAGTGGTGGTAAAGGAGGGGCGGGTATCGGCTGTGTAAAGGGGATAATGGTTGATAATCTGTGATTAGCGGTGGGCGTAGGGTGTTTACGGTGGTGGTGGGTGAAAAAGGAGGTGTTCATCGGTGTATGGTGGGTGATAAAGGGGTTATTGGCGGTGGAGAGTGAAGGTTAGGTCTGGGATTTCGACATTTGGGGTATTATCAATTACCGCAGCAGATATTTGATGATAATGACGGAAAATCGGTGAATAGTGGTGGTACAAGGAGGTGTATCGGCACCTTGGAGAAGAAAGTTTGGTGGGAAAGTGACTTTTGGGGTTTTAAAAATTTCCGGCTGCAGATGGGACTCCTGGCGGCCCGCCACGAATAGGTGAGATGGGTGGCGGCCCGCCACCACGATAAAGATTTCCGAAAAACTACCTTTACGTGCTGGCGGGTGCGAGAGGATTGTTTAGTGGGTGGCGGCTGGCTAAAGGGCATTTTCAATAGAAGGTTGCTAGAATTTTTGTTTAAATGCCTTAGAAAAATTTTGACTCTTTTTCCAAACCCTCCAAAAACCAACAAAAAAATTTTCTAAGTATGAAACTTACCTGGGACCTTATTTTTCTCGTAAATTCCTGCAAATCATCGGTAATGCACTCCTGCAAATGACTCAAGACACAAACTACGACCCGAAAAACTAACAAAAACGACTGTTAGCTACTAAAAATTACGAAAAAATAAATGAAGATACAAACGATACAAATATACACTTAGGTTTTCACCCAAAACACTAGTTGGCGGCTTTAAGTGGGATTTCGAGAGGAGTTTCCTCCATCTCGCTCTTGTTTATCGCTCCTCCAATGTAGTGTTTCAAACGATGGCCGTTCACCTTCCAACTACGGCCATCCGTCTCATCCATGATCTCCACCGCTCCATGCGGAAACACGTAGTGAACCATATAAGGTCCCGACCACTTTGATTTCAACTTACCCGCAAAGAGCTTCAACCTTGAATTATAAAGAAGCACTTTGTTGCCTTTGCTAAACTCCTTCACTTTTCTCAACCTTCTATCATGTAACAACTTCGTTTTTTCTTTGATTCCCAACGATCTAGCATACGCCGTATCCCTAAGCTCCTCAAGCTCATGAATTTGAAAGAAACGCTTCCTAGCGGCTTCGGTCATGTCTAAATTAACGGATTTCAATGCCCAAAGCGCTCTATGCTCTAATTCTACGGGAAGGTGACAAGCTTTTCCGTAAACGATCATGAAAGGTATAGTTCCTAAAGGTGTCTTGTAGGCGGTTCTAAATGCCCACAATGCATCGTCTAGCTTGTCGGACCAATCCTTCCTATTCTTACCAACTGTTTTCTCTAAGATTCGTTTAATACCGCGATTCGTATTCTCTACTTGTCCACTTGTTTGTGGATGATACGCGGTAGACAAACGATGAGTGACACCGTAGCGTGCTGTTGGGTTTTTCACATGTTTATCAAAGTATTTTATCCGTATAAAATAAAAACGCAGCAGAAAATTATTATTTAAAACATATTACTTACAAGAAGTAAAACCCGTTTTACTTGCAAAAACCCAATCCCGGATCCATATACGAATATGCATGCTATCAAAAATTAAAACACAACCATAGGGTGTTTAGAATACTACCTTCCAAGGAGTAAAGGATATGAAGAAGATGATGCTTCTTGAACGGTTGCCTTCAAGTGTAGAAGACCTCAAGCTTGTATACCCCAAGCCTTCCAACAAACACCTTATGTTTAGCTAGGATTTGAACACTTGTGAACTCACTAGAATTTCCTTCTTCAAGCCAACCCTTGGCCAAAAATTTTAGAGAGTCTTATCAAGTTCTTCCAACTTGAATTATGTTTCTTGAATCTTCAAGTCTTCCACCTTGTCTTCACAAGAGTTATTAAAACTAAGAGAGAGAACTCACCACGCAAATTGCCCAATCATGTTCCAACTAACACATGCAAATGCATGCATCCCCATTGGACCAAAAGAACTTGGGAAGACAACCCAATCAACACACATGAAAATGCATGAAATGCTATTGGACCAACAATTTTGGGAAGACCCCATGGGGGGGGGGGGGGTGGCGGCCTAGACTTTTATTTAAAAAAAACAATTTTCTTTTTAAATAATATAAGTCTTACATATATATATATTTTATAACTTTTATAAAATATAACATCATATGTTATAAGACTTATGCTATTTTTATTATGTTATTTAACCAATTAAATAACAAAATAAAATACTCTCTCAAAACAAATTATCCATATAATTTATTAGTTTGTCAAGTGCAATTATTTAGAAGACCAATTTCTAAATATTCTAAGTGTTAATATTTATTTGTTTGATCATATCATAAATAAATATTGTAAGTGTTTGTCTAGCTTGTATTTGGGTATGACTCGACTTGGATCATAACGTACTAGCCACGTCAATTTAATATGTGTCTTGGGCATACAGAGTCCAACAATCTCCCACTTGCACAAGATACATAGAAGATTGATGCAAGTAGTAAATGACGCCTAACTACGGTTTACTACCCCCAATACGTATGACTATATGTTCCATTCAATAACATCATCCCCTTCAAGTCCCTTACTTGAAAATGATTTAGGTGAATCTATCATTTATCCTTTCGTTATAGATGTCATGTTAAATCCAGAGACATAGAGTGATCACTCTCTGTTGATTTAACTTCAGCAGGCCTTAGACATCTTACTCTCAACGAATAAGAGGAACAAATCCCTTCTTGACTACATACGTCTCTCACAATCACCTTGTACCACACCTGAGCTTAGCCTTATGTACTGTCATATTACTAACAGCGAAGAAATAAGTCAAGGTACAATATTTGGTGAATATCAAGACCCAATATGTATCTCAGGTCTGAGGATACTATGATATTCTCCTTTACTCAAATTTACTTATGATCAATCACAGATTTAAACATGCTAAAATGGAACATAACTCAACATACCATAAAGAGTTATAATAACAATTGTTCCAATATCCAAATACAAAATAGATCAAATCCAATCACTAGAATATCGAAGTCCTAAGGCACAAGTATGATCCTTTCATGCTTTGCCTGTACAAGGATCTTCGTGAGTGGATCCTCAATATTTTGATCACTGTGAACTTTGCGGATACATATCCTTCCCTTTTTCAACTTCATCCCTTATGTAGTTGAAATACCGCTCAATGTGCTTAGTCTTTTGATGTGCACGAGGTTCCTTGATTTGAGCAATCGCACCATCGTTATCACAAAGATCTCTAGGGGTCCTGAATGGTAGGGACTACCCCTAGATCGGCAATAATTCAAGTGGTAGATCCATATGAATTATCTCAATTTAAAGAAGCGGCGATGTATTCTGATTCTGTAGTGGTCAATGCTACCCTGATTGTGATCGAGAACCATCTCGATTAGTTTGGAAACTCGTATCCATGTAACCCTTTACAATGAATTCCGAAACTCGCATCCTTGTAACCTTTTACAACGAGTTCCTTTTTACCAGATCCATATATTAGAAATATATCCTTAGTCCTTCTAAGGTATTTCAATATATATATATTTTAACAGTCACCCAATGACCGTTACTCGCTGGTATCTTCTCGTCATGCTTAATGCGCATGACATGTCCGGTCTAGTGCATATCGTTACATACATAATGAATTCTATAACTGACGCATATGGGATTCCTTTCATTCTTTCTTGCTCATCCTTTGAGCTTGGACATTGAAACGCATTCAATATTGTCCCCTCTTTGAATAGGTACCAAACCTTTCATAGAGTTCTTTATCTTGAACATTTTCAAGACTTTGTCAATGCACTTTGGTTTAAACCTATCTAGCGCCTTGACCTATCCTTATTGATCTTTATTCCAAAATATAGGCGACTTCACCAAGATCCTTAATGGAAGAACAACTTCCAAGCCAGGCTTTTACACCTTCCATGGTTGGAATGTTATTTCCAAATAGTAGAATGTCATCAACATTTAATACTAATAAAGTGATGATGCTCCCACTAGCCTTCATATATACACAAGCTTCATCGACGTTCTTGATGAATCCATATTCCCTAATCTCTTCATCAAAACGGTGATTCCAACTTCTAGATGCTTATTTCAATCCATAGATTGATTTATTTAACTTGCATACTTTGTTAGGATGTTTTGGATCGACAAAACCTTCAGGCTGAACTATATAGACATCTTCCTCAAGATATCTATTAAGGAAAGCCGTTTTGACATCCATTTGCCAAATCTCATAATCATATTATGCAGGTATGGCAAATTTTATCCTTATTGACTTTAGCATCGCCACAGGCGAAAAAGTCTCGCTTTATAAGTATCCAAGTTTCCATGCATATTTGTTTTCTTCCTGAAAACCTACTTACTTCCAACTACTTTGGAGTTAAGAGATGGCACAACCAATTCTCATACTTGGTTGTCATACATGGATTGCATCTCTACGTTCATGGCTTCAAGCCATTTGTCATAATCGGATTCTGACATTGCATCATGGTATGTGGTTGATTCACCTGAATCTACCACGTAGCATCCATCTATTATGAAAAAATCCATATCTTTCAGGTGGACTACTAATTCTACCAGATTTGTGAACGCTTTGTGTGTATAGATCAATCATTTGATCGTTTTCAACAACCTCTTGTTGAGTGCTAGTATCAACCAAACGTGTAACGGCTTGTGGTTCTCGATCCTCATCAAGTTCCACTGTTCTACTAATTTCTTCCACAAGGAACTTATCTTCCAAGAACTCAGCCTTTCAAGAAACAAATACCTTTTGCTCTGTTGGATCGTAGAAATAATATCCTATACCATCTTTAGGATATCCTACAAAGATACACTTAGTGGATCGTACTTTTATTTGGGGTGTATTGCTTCACAGAAGCTTCACAACCCCATACCTTCAAATATGATTAATGGTGGAGCCTTTTCATTCCATATTTCGAAAGGTGTCTTATCCACTTTCTTGGTTGGGGCCATACTGGCCACAGAGAGCAAAGCGTAACCCCAAAGTGATAGAGATAATGCGCTCCTAGCCATCATAGATCGAACCATATCTAATAGAGTTCGACTCCTCCTCTATCGAAACGAAGAACTTTAAAAGAGTTGATTTTGTACTTCACTTTTTGAAGATTCTGAACGTTTCAAAACTTCTTCTTTGTGTCAAGTACACATAACCATAACTACTATAGTTGTCGGTAAAAGTAATGAAGTATCTTTCACCATTTCTAGTCATTGACTTAAAAGGATCACATACATATGAATGTATGATACCTAATAAATCTTTTGCCCTTTACCACTGAAGGGTTTCTTAGTCATATTACTTCGTAAACAAGATTCGCATATATCAAATGAACCAATTTCATTTGTTTCCAAAAGACCATTCTTTTGAAGTGTTTGTATGCGATTCTGTTTATATGACCAAGGCGTTAATGCCAAAGATAGGTATTGCTCAAATCCATTTTGAGTTTTTTGGTGATTGTTTGGTACATTAAACTATCAAATGATGTATTATTATGAACCGATTCATAAATACCATTTGAAGGCATAGGTTTAAAGTAAAACATGTCATTCATCGATATAAATGTCAATGTTTGCAAACTTTAAGTCAAAACCATATTGTCTTATAAGGGAAACTTGAATAATGTTCCTAGTCAAACTAGGAGCATTCAAGACATTTTAAAACAATTTCCAAACCATTTGAAAGTTTCAAAACATAGTCTCCTTTCTTGTAACGCTTATTTCTTTTGAACTCTTGCAATGGATTGCAAATATGAGTTCCACATCCGGTATCTAGTACCCATGTGTTAGAAGAAATAACATTAAGGTCAATATGTTTCATAAAGATTGTACCTGAGGTTTGCCCCGCATCCCTCTTTATTTTCAACACCTTGAGATAGGTTGGACAATTCCTATTTAAATGTCCTATCTCTCTACACTCAAAGCATGGATCGTTCATGGCAACCTTTGACTTATTCTCTTTTGTTTTCGGTGGTTTTGCTTTAGTCTTTCTAATCTTTTCCCTTTGAATTACCCGTTTCCATTTTCAACATTTGCTTTGGTGTCGGGGTGATGCCCTTTCTTGTTGCCACCCTCATTGATCGTTAGAATGGATAAAACCCTTTTATCCATATTGAGCCTTTCGAGGTGATCAATGTGGATTTTCATCTTAAAGACATAAGATGAGTCCGATTGGGTTTCCTCCATTAGACATGCATGAAGCGCTTGAACCGTTCTACCCTTAGGAACATTTCCTACAATTGGGTAATCATGTCGTATGCTCATGATGTTCAAAACCTTTTGAATCTCGGGAAACATAATTCCTAACATGAGGCAAGAGGCTTGCGTAGTATCCTCGGTATACTTAATCCAATCGTTATAGGCATCCTTATCTTCCATAAGAGGTTCATCGGGATTAGAATCGTTTTCAATGATAGGTTACGGACGGTTTGGGTAATATTGTTAGCGGCCATCTACAAAATTTAACAAGGTTCAATTTTAGTATTTTCGATATTATTATATTTTAATCATTAATACCCTTTTGTGTCTCGTAGACAATTAATAATTAAAATCTAGAATCCAACGTTACATTTAAATATTGGTTAGGTGACCTTTATCCCTCTATTTAAATTAACAAGGTAGTCAACGTTTGACAATTGCAACTCTTTGCAACTTCTAGCCATATGGGATCGGTTAAACATCTTTATGTTTAGTTGGCATGTTTAATCCCATCAACACCTTTGTTCCCCATGCTTCGGTGACCCTAAGTTCATGGTTTCCAAATCAAGTCATCCAACTTACACACACGTGTGAGTTTATTCACATAAGTGGTTAGGTGACCTTTATCCCACAAACATGGTAAACCCACCTCGAATATACAAGTTCCCTCAAACGTGGTTAGGTGACCTTTATCCCACAATAAGAGTTCCCAAGTGATTCGAGTGTTGTATAAAAAGGATGGTGTTTGACTTGTTTTATAAAAGGGATTTTGAGTTTTCAAAATTCTAGTTTAGAAAACATTATGTACCATACATTTGCATGCATTCAAATCCTTGGTACTTTTGTGAAAACAAATTTTCAAGGTTATTTTAATAAAACCCATTTTATTATAAAATCATTAATTTTTAATAACCTTTTATTAACCAATTTTAATGATTTTTTTAAGAACCAATTTTAAGCTTGTTGTTGATTATTAGTTTGTTAAGCATGCATATCAACATATCATCCAAACAACATAAATAAACAACCACATAAGAACAACACACATATCAATAGGTGCATAACCATAGCACTATTTTGACAACACTTGTTAGCCGAAACAAGTTTGCCAAAAGGTCCTTCCTAAGGGGTGAAAAATGACACAGGTAATGTGTCGTTGAACTCCCACTTGATCCCGCATCCAAATGCTTCAAGTCTCCTTCTTGTGTTGTGATTTCTCCACCTTATTTGAGCTTCCAAAAGTCTTTTATTTTAAGCTCCAAACCCTTTTGGACTTCAAAAATGTGTTTTGGTTATCGGGTTAAAATCCCGTTGAGAACGATGAAGTTCTTTGGACCGAATATTATGGTCCAAACCAAAACCGCATTTTTGTGTGCATCTTCTTTTACAAAATATATCCTAATACATTTTTTCTAGTAAAATAAAATGCACCTAATCTATTTATTTTACATACCAAATAAAATAAATAAATTACATATCTTCTAATTGAAGAACAAAATAATAATTATTACAACCCATTGAAATAATAATAAAATGAATCACAACACAATCATTCAACACAAGGTCATGGCTAGGTCATATGCACCAAAATATATATCCAAATATATATATATGTATATTAATAGAAGCTTAAAAAAATGGTTCCCTTTTATGACCATTTTCGGCTATATTCAAAAAACCGAAAAGGTAAGTTTTGTCCAAACAAACAAATCATCCATATGAAATAATTTTTCAAGATTCCCTTATGCATGTAAGAAAATAATCTTGAAAAACAAAGGGTTAACCATGTTAAAATTTTCGGCCATAGGGTTTTATTCAAACCCGAAACCCGAAAATTTCATATCCTATGAAGCATGCATTCATATAAGCGGCTCTGATACCACTGTTGGGTTTTTCACATGTTTATCAAAGTATTTTATCCGTATAAAATAAAAACGCAGCGGAAAATTATTATTTAAAACATATTACTTACAAGAAGTAAAACCCATTTTACTTGCAAAAACCCAATCCCGGATCCATATATGAATATGCATGCTATCAAAAATTAAAACACAACCATAGGGTGTTTAGAATACTACCTTCCAAGGAGTAAAGGATATGAAGAAGATGATGCTTCTTGAACGGTTGCCTTCAAGTGTAGAAGACCTCAAGCTTGTATACCCCAAGCCTTCCAACAAACACCTTATGTTTAGCTAGGATTTGAACACTTGTGAACTCACTAGAATTTCCTTCTTCAAGCCAACCTTTGGCCGAAAATTTTAGAGAGTCTTATCAAGTTCTTCCAACTTGAATTATGTTTCTTGAATCTTCAAGTCTTCCACCTTGTCTTCACAAGAGTTATTAAAACTAAGAGAGAGAACTCACCACCCAAATTGCCCAATCATGTTCCAACTAACACATGCAAATGCATGCATCCCCATTGGACCAAAAGAACTTGGGAAGACAACCCAATCAACACACATGCAAATGCATGAAATGCTATTGGACCAACAATTTTGGGAAGACCCCATGGGGGGGGGGTGGCGGCCTAGACTTTTATTTAAAAAAAATAATTTTCTTTTTAAATAATATAAGTCTTACATATATATATATTATAACTTTTATAAAATATAACATCATATGTTATAAGACTTATGTTATTTTTATTATGTTATTTAACCAATGAAATAACAAAATAAAATACTCTCTCAAAACAAATTATCCATATAATTTATTAGTTTGTCAAGTGCAATTATTTGGAAGTCCAATTTCTAAATATTCTAAGTGTTAATATTTATTTGTTTGATCATATCATAAATAAATATTGCAAGTGTTTGTCTAGATTGTATTTGGGTATGACTCGACTTGAATCATAACGTACTAGCCACATCAATTTAATATGTGTCTTGGGCATACAGAGTCCAAAACGTGCAAGCAATTTTTCCATCAATGCGTTGCAAAAGTGAGTGCCACGGTCACTGATTAAGGCTTTAGGCGTCCCGAATCGGGAGAAAAGCTTCTTAAGAAATTTCAAGACTACTCGGGCTTCGTTTGTGGGAAGAGCTTGAGCCTCAACCCACTTAGACACGTAGTCAATCGCCACGAGTATATAACGGTTTCCTTTGGAGTTTGGGAAGGGTCCCATGAAATCGATGCCCCAAACGTCAAAAACCTCTACTACTTGTATCGGGTTTTGAGGCATCTCATCTTTGGCGGAAATATTGCCGGTTCGTTGACATGCATCATACATCTTCACGAACTCAATGGCATCTCTAAGTACGGTAGGCCAATAGAAACCACAATCGAATACCTTTTGGGCGGTGGTGGTGCACCATGATGTCCTCCCGTGAGGCCCTCATGCACATGTTTAATAATGCTCCACCCCTCCTCTCTCGACACACAACATCTAAGTATTCTATCTCCTCCTATCCTAAAGAGAAAAGGATCGTCCCAAACATACTTTCTTGACTCACTAATGAATCGCTTCCTTTGTTGTGTGGACATCCCTCTCACAACATTGCCACTAGAGAGATAATTCGCTAAGTCGCAAAACCATGGCAAGCCTTCTTTCTCGGCTTCAACAAACTCTATAGATTCGTGAGGGAACGTGTCTCCAATCTCCTCCTCACGAATCTCTTCTCTCTTGGGATCCTCTAAACGCGATAGATGATCGGCCGCCACATTCTCGGCCCCCCTCTTGTCTCTAATCTCAATATTGAATTCACTAAGCAAAAGAATCCACCGAATGAGTCGGGGTTTAGCGTCTTTCTTTTGGAAAAGAAAGCGCAACGCGGAATGATCGGTGAAGACTATAGTCTTGGAAAGAACTAGGTACGAGCGGAATTTATCAAAAGCGAAAACTACGGCTAAAAGCTCTTTTTCCATGGTAGTGTAGTTTTCTTGAGCATCATTGAGCGTTTTGCTCGCGTAGTAGATGGGGTGGAAGTGCTTGTCCTTTCTTTGTCCTAGTACTGCTCCAACGGCATAGTCACTCGCATCGCACATTAGCTTAAACGGTAAGCTCCAGTCGGGCGAGATAAGATAGGTGCACTCACAAGCTGTTCCTTCAAAAAGTTGAAGGCTATAAGACACTCTTCGTCAAAGACGAATGGAACATCCTTCTCTAGCAAACGGGTCATGGAGCGAGTAATTTTTGAGAAATCCCTAATAAAGCGCCTATAGAAACCTGCATGCCCTAGAAAACTCCTAATCGATTTAACACTCGTGGGTGGAGGTAACCTACTAATGGTATCTATTTTCGCACGATCTACCTCAATACCCTCCCTAGAGATCTTATGCCCTAACACAATACCTTCCGTCACCATAAAGTGACATTTCTCCCAGTTTAGCATAAGCTTCATCTCCACGCACCACTTCAACATCCTCTCTAGGTTCTTCAAACACGTATCAAAAGAGTCACCATATACCAAAAAATCATCCATGAAAACCTCCATTGAAGTCTCTATCATATCCTGAAATATGGCGACCATACACCGCTGAAAAGTAGTTGGAGCGTTACATAACCCGAATGGCATGCGTCGGTACGCATAGGTGCCATAGGGGCATGTGGAAGTGGTCTTATCCTGATCCTCCGGTGCTATGGGGATTCGGAAGTACCCGGAAAAGCCGTCTAGAAAATAATAGAATTGTTGACCGGCGAGACGCTCCAACATTTGATCTATGAAAGGCAATGGGAAGTGGTCTTTACGGGTGGAATCATTCAACTTTCGGTAGTCGATGCACACGCGCCACCCCGTGACCGTACGTGAAGAGATAAGCTCGTTCTTTTCGTTCATGACGACGACCATCCCTCCCTTCTTAGGGACAACCTGTGTGGGACTAACCCAAGGTGAATCAGAAATAGGATATATCATCCCCGCATCAAGGAGTTTAAGAACCTCCTTCTTCACAAAGTCTTGCATGTTGGGGTTAAGCCTCCTTTGGGGTTGCACCACCGGTTTATAATCATCCTCCATGAGTATCCGGTGGGTGCAATAAGAAGGGCTAATGCCCTTGATATCAGACAACCTCCATGCAATGGCCTCTTTGTTGGCCCTCAACACATCCAACAACCTCAATTTCTCAATTTCCTCTAACTTGGATGAAATAATGATGGGTAGCTCGGAACCCTCCCCTAAGAAAGCATACTCTAGATGAGATGGAAGTACCTTAAGCTCTAAGGGTGGGGTTTGGGTGGTGTCATCACTAACCGCTAACACATCAGGGATTAAAGGAATCCCCTCCTCTTCAACTTCTTCTACCCTCTTCAACTCCTCTTCTACCTTCTCTCCTACCACTAGGTCCGCTCCACTAATATACTCTAAGCAATGGTCGACACACGAGATGAACGAATTCAAGAAGTAGACGGAATGGCAAGGACCACTATAGTCATCTGAACCACTCGGGTGGCTCATGGAACGCTCTATCTCAAATGTAACTCTCTCCTCACCGACCCTAAGAATGATCTTACCATCATGGACGTCTATAAGTGCTTTGGCGGTATGTAAAAATGGACGACCAAGGATAATGGGGACTCTCTCATCCGCTTCCATATCTAGAATTACGAAATCGGCGGGAAACACGAATTTGTCTACCTTAACTAGTAAGTTCTCAACTATACCCCTAGGGTATTTAATGGACCGATCGGCTAAGGATAATGTCATTCGGGTAGGTGCAAGCTCTCCTAGGTCTAGCTTCTCATAAAGAGAAAAGGGCATCAAATTGATGCTAGCTCCTAAGTCGGCTAAAGCTCTAGTGTTTGTATTGCTACCGAATAGACAAGGAATAGTGAAAATATCGGGATTGGTAAGCTTTTCGGGAAGCTTATTTAGCACAATGGTGGAACATCCCCCATTCAATGGAACGTTCGACAACTCTCCTAACTTCTCTTTGTTCCTAAGAAGATCTTTCAAGAATTTCGCGTATTTAGGCATCGATTGAAGTGCCTCTATAAACGGAAGATTAATCTTCAATTGCTTGAAGATGTCTAAAAATTTCCCGTATTCCCTTAAGTATTTTTGGTTCTTAAGACGTGAGGGAAACGGGATATACGAATGGTCTACTAAAGGTGAAGGTCTAACGTCTATAGGGGTTTTCTCAATTTTCTTCTCGACTTGAGACTCACCGGGCTGTGCGGTACTTGCTGGGCTTAGCCTCTTTTGCACTTTTCCGGGATCCTCCATCTCGATCTCTTCATCTATGATATCTCCATCCTCATCGACTACTCTCTCCTCTACTCTCGGGTTCCCTATGGTTTTGCCACTACGGGTGGTAATGGCTTTAGCATGGGCGTTAGGGTTCGGTTGGGTGTTGCCCGCAAACTGACCGGGTAATCTCTCCTCTAGCTTCCTAGACATATCACCTATGACCCTTTGGAGGTCTTGGAAGGAGGCTTGATGGTTCTTAAGCATAAGGTCATGTTCAGAAAGTGTCTTTTGAGTGGTTTGGTCCCTAACAACTAGTTGGCTCATCATAGCCTCCATTCTTTCTATGTTACCCCCTAAATCAAAACTTGGACCTTGACCCTGATTATTTGACCCCCCCCTTCTTTGACCTGCCCATTGAACCCTTTGTTGAACTGCCCACCTGAACCCCCACCAAAAAGTGAACTTTGACCCCTATTTGAGTTTTGAGCTATTTGAAAACCAGGGGGTCCATTTGAGCGAAAATTGTTATTATTAGCAAAATTATTACTATTACGCCAACCCGAACCAAAATTATTATTACCAAACCCGCTAGGTTGACCACTACCGAAACCTCCTCCTACGAAATCAACTTGCTCCTCACCAACTAGCAATGGACACGCACTCGTATTGTGACCCCCTCGGAAATACGACATGTTTTCCAAAACAGCGGCTAAACTAGGATCCATGATGACATGGTTCACCCCTCGGGCGGGTGCACTAGTAGTGGTATTAGAATTACCACTTTGATACCGCTGATCGGCTCGCGATTGAGATTGAGACTGAGCAAATGACTCAAAACGCTCTAAACACTCAGCAACAGTAAGTATACCCATCATATGCCCCCCGCATTAGTATCGAAATGATCACGAGTCTCTTGAGTGAGACCGTTATAAAATTTCTCACATAGGGCCCAATCAGAAAGACCATGCTGGGAGCAACGAGCACAAAGGTTTTGGAAACGCTCCCAAGCAAGGTAGTAAGGCTCGTCGGGCTCCATGCGGAAAGAGTGGATTTGGTCTCTAAGACGTGAGGCTTTAGCGGGCGGAAAGTACTTGTTTAGAAAAGCTTGACGGAGGCCCGCCCATGTAGTAAAGGTACCGGTTGGTTGAGAATCCAACCAAGTAGCCGCACGGCCGGCTAATGAAAATGGGAAGAGTTGCAAGTAAGTAGCATCATTAGGGGCACCGTGAAGGCTAAAGGTGGCTAGGATACGGGAGAAACGGTTAATGTGGGCTGGGGCATCCTCATCCTCTCGGCCATGGAATTGGATACTATTGGTTATAGCCTGCATGGCATAAGATGGAATCTGCCATGAGTTCTCACTAACGATGGGTGGAACGGTAATGGGGGAAGCTAGACCGGTGAAATTCTGAGTGGCTTGCTGGTGAACGGTTTGCCTAGCGTTGGCCATGTGTTCTAAGTTTTCTGGGACGCTAGAGGTCCTAGAAGTAGGACTATCAGGTGGGGAAACCTTTGGTGAAGTTTTAGGTGAATGGTTTGGCGAAGGTGGTGGTGTAGGAGGTGGGGTGGGTAACTGGGTGGAATCGAAATTGGGGAAACGAGAAGAGGATGAAGAACTAACCTGTGGGCCTTGGCCCAATCAAGATGATGACTCCTTGACTGGTGGTGGCGGTCCGTGCGAGCGCAGATGTGGCATCCACTACAAGCAAAAACCTGAATACAAGAGAAAAAGACACAAGTCACTACGACTCAAAATCAAAAATAAACGACAAAGACTCCAAACAAAACAAAAACGTAGCACGTATATATCAATTAAATCTATCAAAGCTAATAAACGCGATTGCCAAAAGTCCCCGGCAACGGCGCCAAAAACTTGATGTGTGCTAAACAGACTATAAAAATTAACTATATTAGACTCTCTAAACTAGACACTACAAAGCTTTAATTCTAGACTCAACCTAAAACCACACAATCGGAAAGTGTACCGATCAATGTAGTATAAACCTAGGAAGTCCGGATATCGAACCACGAGACTCTATGTATCACGTAAACTAGACTCTGACAGACGCTGACAGACACGACTTAACTTGTTTATTTGTTTTGGGGGAGGGGGTTACGGAAAACTAAGGAAATCCATATTAAACTACTAAATTAAACTAAATATTAAACTAAATACGAATGAAGACTAAGGGCTTTTCTTATATGAGAGCGAGACCACCTAGACAAGAATCCTGGATTGCTTTTAAAGAATTACCGATTAAGTTAAATGCATGAATTATGGAACCGGGATCTTAAAGTACTAAACCTATTAAGAACCAACAAAGCCCCTCGACCCTTCTCAAGGAGAAACCTGTGGAACTACCTAGACTGTTAATCCTACCGGTTATTAGACGCCTTTCCAGTTGTCTAATTATTGTGTAAGTACCCTAATGTTGACCTACTCTTTTCGAATCATAGATCTAGGGTAGTTTGAATTAATTAACTTGATTTGATAGACTAATAAAACCGACTTAGGAATGGGTGGCGGGGTGCCACCTTGTTTTTTTTTCTCATGTACTACCTTCAGTCTCTCGCCGGGTGCCAGAAAACTTCTCACATGGTGCCAGAAAGTGATTTTTCAGCTTTTTAACTCTATTTCAACTCCCCGACCTTTCCAACATGCTTCAAGACTTGACACTTCAATATTTTGGCTCGTTTCACTCGGTTTCCTGCATATTTAAGCATCAAGGCCTGCAAAACATGATTTTATCAATAGTACGCATATTCTAACGAAAAACCAAACTAAATATAACGAAAACTATACAAACTGTACACGAATAAAAGATGTATTTTGCAATACATCAACTAGTATCGAACGACTCGTGTTATAGATCAAATGTTAAGTGTGAAAAATATGTGTGGTCTTCCTGCATCGTAGAGTGTTATAGTAACCATTCCGGTTAGCGTTCTACTAGATAGGAACTTGAACAATTTAAGAATTTCGAATGGATAGTGATCGCTAGCTTGACCCGCAGAGCCCACCAGGATTCCCCATGCACTACAAGTTGTTATTACGTGGGCCCCCGTAATAATAAATTATCTTGCATGGTCACCCTTGCATTCTCTCGTTCAAGCAGACGATCAGTCAGAGAGAGGACACTATCGTCTTTATACCTTCAACATAGAAGGGACCTTCGTGATGGTCCATGTGCTAACGCACATTGTCCTTATTCGTGATAGGGCACAACGTTAGACGAAATATAAGTAGAGAGAATCCGCCACAATAGCAGCTGGAGGGGCACCTTTAAGATGAGTGCATCACCTTCCTTGTCTGGACGAGAGTGTCATCAATCACGATTAGTATGAGCCTCAGGGACCTCATCACACTAGTAGAGTTGTTATCCAAGTCTGTCACCTCTGCCTCGTCGTCACTACCGAAGCCAGACATATACCATCCGAGGGAAAACAACTATCTTCCACGGGATCAATGCTTTAGGGTCTCGCTTAGGGACCACTTCCGCCATAAGCTTCGTAATAGACACGAGGTCATCATTATCATCACGTGAGTCAAGTATAATAATAGAATTCGTAGTCGAAGGTATCTTCGTTCATGGCAAAATATTCCGTACAACACACATATAAATACATTATATATATATATATAATCACTAAATCTCATGTTGTTTTTGTTCTCGTGTTTCACATGTACTTCCTAATGTTTCAAGTCTATTCCTTATAGACTAACCATGTATTGATCCTTGTTCGCCACTTATGGCTGAGCCCGTGTGATAGATCCTCAGGTTATAGTGACACAATGAAACCCCTTTGGCATTTTTTTCATACTTTTGAAATCACTTTTGTAATGTTATCGACTTTGTTTTCATGTGAGAGCCCTTCGGTGATTATAGACCAAACTTTGTAAAAGTTTTTCCTTGGTTCACTACAATCGGAGCTCTGATACCAATCTGTCACACCCTGCTAGTAGCGGAGGCGTATTGTGTGTGACGTAAGAAAGGTAATCATTGCATCCAAATGAGTAAACGTAATAAACCACAACGATGCCATAGATATATTGTTTTCAAACAAAGTTTTCAAGTATCCAACATAGTTTTCTAGTTTCCATAACGTTTACAAACATTAACCAAAACATAGTTATATTGCGCAATACAAAAGATAGTTTTTGACATAAAACATAGTGAGGTTTTATCCCCTATATACCCATACGAAGTTGGGATATAAAAGACAAACCCTCCAAAAGCGGCTATCGTTGTCATTGACATTGACATTCCCGTTTCCCGTAGTGTATCACCTGCTCAAGACTTGTTTCCTGAAATACATGTAGTTTTAAAAAGTCAACAAAAAGTTGAGCGAGTTCATGCAGCTATTGTTATCATATGAAATCTTTGTATTCTTGTAATGAAATCCTGGTATGTTATTAGCATTTATGGAGTTTAAGGATCTATCAGTGGGTAGCGAGCCCCCTGACATTATGTACCATAAGTACGCAACCAACCCGAGATAACTTTGACATTCTTGGGATCACAAAAGCACTCCAGGGTATACTAACCAGGAGTGGAGCGTGTCTCAAGCTCAATAGATCTACACCTTTTGCACCTTGGTCACTATGTGATTAATGGTTACTATGTCATCATCCTACTTATGTACATTGATCATGTTATCATCTAAACCCATAGCTAACATACCCATAGTTTTGACATGTATTTGCCCTCGACTGTTTTAAGATAAAACATTGAAATCATTGAAAGGGGGACATGAACACACAAGTTTGTGTTCCTTGTATGTAATACCGTAGTGAGCGTCCGTACGTGTGATTAACCTACATGTGTACTAACTTTATTAGACACTAGGCTTTAACGGACCTCATACAAGTTGTTCATCTTGAATTCTTATTGTGTTTTCACTTGTCATTTTGGAACAACTTTGTATTTTAGTGTGTTGGTAGTTTGTTCGTTCACTTGTTATGTACATAGATTTCATAAGTGTGCACATGTGTTCTATGTGTATTGAATTATGTGTGAACGGGCTTCGCCCTTAGATGTGTGCAAAATGCAACATATAAATTACATCAATTGAGGCATAAAACTAACTCTTTTTTAGTACTAATGTTGGAAAAAGTGTGTTTTTGTCTTCCTTTTGTATTTTCAGGATTAAATGAGCTCAAATAAACAAAAGAAGCAAAAAGGCAGCTACATCTACCAAAAATACAAGAAAAGGAATAAACGTTGCATGCCCGACCCCCCAACAACATCTCCCCAAGCAAAACAAGAAAACAGAAGGAAGAACACGCCCCGTGCTCAGTGAGCACGGGGGCGTGCCCAAGTGTCTGCAGAAAAGACAAAGCTGTAGAAGCTTCTATCACCCACCACGGGGGCGTGCCCAGCGGACACGGGGCCGTGGTCAACTCTAAGATTCGCATAATCTAAGGAAATCTTGATAGTACAGACACGCTTCTTCACACGGGGTCGGGCCCAGCGGACACGGGTGCGTGGTCAACTAATGCAGACAGACTGCCATTAATGAAGAAAGAGAAGGAGGATGGACACGGGGCCGTGCCCGAGCTGCTGTTTAGGCTATAAATAGGGGTGCTTGGCTCATTTGCAAACCATCCCTTGGCACACCACCTCTCTCACACTTCACCCACACTCCACCACCACCACAACACCATCATCCACCACCATCATCCATCATCCATCATAGAGTGTGTGAGTCGACTCGGGATCCAAGATTGATCGTAATAGTTCTTCACAATCAAAGGCCTTGTTTGCCTAAGTCTCTTACATCACTTGGTGAAGACAAGTGTTTAGTGTAATAATTTTTATTTTTAATCTTTTTACACGTTTTATTTGGTTATGTACTAATGACTTTAATAACTAGTTTCTTATGTTGAATGTGATTCTTCCTTATCGTTTGTCCGTGGTGTCTTGGCATTATTTTACTGTCTATATAAAATAAAAGATTTTCACCATTCATATCTCCACGGTCTATATGGAGATATGTTGGCTACCTGGTCGGGGGTTAAGGGAACGGTTTGGTAAGAGTCTTGCCTTGTTCAGTGTATAGATCTTGCAAGGACCTAGGTCAAATTTAGTAGGACCTCCTTCAATACCCACTGGTATTGGATGGCGGGGGTCCAAACTCTTTGATCCCCTCATATGTAAGCTACTATTAATACTTTAACCCGGCTACTTAGGACTGTATCCCTGCTGACTCAGACTACTTAGCCGAGGGTAACATCACCTTCAAAAGAGGGGCCTATCACATTATGCATTAATAACTTAATTAATTATCTTTCAATAATCCGACCCTTTAGGATTGTATCCTTGCTGACTCAAACTACTAGGTTGAGGGTAACGTCACCTTCAAAAGAAGGGCCTACTACAATAACTAAGATAATCTCTTAAAAAGTGCAAAAGTGCGGAAATAATCAAAGGTTACACTACACACGAGTCGGATGCAAGTGATTCATCTTGTCTATCTGTTTTTATTTTATTTTATTTTTCAGCATTTTAGTTAGTTTTATTTTTCTTGTTTAAAAACCTTTTTTCTAACTTTTGATTTGATTAGACGTTGAGGATAAACCGGTACTAAAAGCTCTTGTGTCCTTGGACGACCTCGGTATCTTACCAAAACTATACTACGCTCACGATGGGTGCACTTGCCCATATGTGTTTTTAGTGTTAGTAAATATCGTGTTTTATAAATTTAAAACTTGGCTAACGTGTAAAAAGGGGCTTAAAATATACATTAAAAACCTACAACGCACTACGCACATCAAGTTTTTGGCGCCGTTGCCGGGGACACAAGGATTTTAAGAAAGTTAGGAATGAACTGCCTAATCGTTTTTTTCTCGTTTTTATAATTTTTTTAGGATTTTTTTTCAGTTCTGCAGAGCTCAGCACGGGCCGTGCCTGGTCGGACACGGGGCCGTGCTCAGCATTATTACTGGTAGTTTTTATTTTCCGAGTTACAGTGAGTTGAACACGGGGCCGTGTCGGTGCAGCACGGGGCCGTGTCAAACTCCCCAGTAACAGGGATTCGTAAAACAACTACTGTATCTCCGACCACGGGGCGTGCTCACCTGAGCACGGGGCCATGGGGAACCTTCTGACCAACGTTCTTTTCTGTTTTTATTGTAGGACTTGGAACCCAGGCGCCACATCTGAACTTGCTACGTAGTGTATGAGCTCCAGTTCTAGTATAGACATAAAAGAACCTCTAGAAGAACCCGAACGCTTTCTCAGAAAAAGACTTAAAGCTAAAAACCAAGAGAAAGTTTCGGGGGACCCACTTCCAATGGCGGATCAACGTACCCTCATGGATTACCTACGACCCACCGTGGGTAATCTTGGCGCCGCTATCAATGCACCAAATGTCGAAGCCAACAACTTCGAACTCCGGCCGCATTTCATACAAATGCTTCAAAACTCCGCAACCTTCCATGGGCTTGCGGACGAGGATCCCCATCTACATATCACTAATTTATTAGAAATATGTGATATTTTTCGGATCAATGGAGCATCAAATGACGCCATCCGCCTTCGAATGTTTCCATTTTCACTAAAAGACTGGGCAAAGGCTTGGCTTAATACCCTCCCAGTTGGCTCGGTAAACACCTGGGATGAAGTAGCCCAAAAGTTTCTATATAAATATTTCCCTCCTGCTAAAACGGCTAAATTAATGACTGAAATTAATACATATTCACAAGAGGATGGGGAATCTTTATATGAAACTTGGGACAGGTTCAAGGAGCTACTAAGAAAGTGTCCTCATCACGGTCTTGCGGTATGGCAACAAGTATCCACTTTCTACAATGGTTTGTTTCCAGACACAAGACAAACACTTGACTCTAGCTCCGGGGGACTTTTAGGTAATCGTCGCCCAAATGAAATTTATAATCAAATTGAGGAAATTGCTCAAACCAATTTTCAATGGCACACCCCCCGAGGCAACAAATCCATTGCCCCGGGCGCCCATAAGGTTGACGAAAGCACTTCCTTGCAAGCCCAAATAGAGGCCCTTTCTTCAAAAATCAAAAAGTTAGAAATGGCAAAAACGGTCTCGGTTATGGCTTGCGAAGGGTGTGGTGGGCCACATGAAAATTGGAGTTGTATGAAAGAAATGGATAATCAAACAGAATCAGTAAACTACGTTGATAATAGACCTAGGCCGTCAGGTCCTCCAACGGGTACTTACAACCAAGGATGGCGTAACCATCCTAACCTTGGTTGGAGAGAACCTGGCAATAGTAGTAACCAACAAAATCTAAACCAACGAACAAACTTTCAACAACCAAGAAATGAGTCACAAAATTTCTCTCAATAACAAGGGGGACGAGAAAGGCTTGAAGATACCGTATCTCGCCTCTTCTCAGACACCGAAAAGAAAAACTCGGATCGATTCCAACAATTGGAATCGAATTTTAGAAATCAACAAGGTAGTATTCAAAACATTGAAAAACAATTAAATCAACTAGCTCAAAATTTCGCCGAGAGACCACAATGCGCATTACCAAGTAATACCAAAACCAACCCAAAAGCGCAAGTACATCTCATCACGTTGAGAAACCGTACCGTGGGTCCCGAGGAAGCTCCATAACCTCCGACGGAAAAGAGCCAATCTGGCCAAACCACAACTCCACCCACACCCCAATAAGAGACGGCTTCTCAACCAATTCAAGAGCCCACCAAGAACCCTCCGGTACCATACCCCGGTCGGTTAATTCGCCAAAAGACCAATGAGCAATTCGCAAAGTTCGAAAATTTGTTAAAACAATTGCATGTTAATATTCCGTTTATTGAAGTCCTAACTCAAATGCCTAAATATGCAAAATTTATGAGGGACTTCCTCACTCATAAAAGGAAAATTGAATCATTGCAATTAGTTAATTTAGGCGAAGAATGCTCCGCCTTGCTACTCAACAAACTCCCACAAAAGAAGATTGATCCTGGAAGCTTCACCATTCCTTGCTCGATTGGGGAATCCCCCATTCGCAATGCACTAGCTGATCTCGGGGCTAGCATCAACCTCATGCCCGCATCAATGTTCAACTGTCTCGGCCTAGGGAAAACAAGCCCTACGAAAATGAGCATACAACTCGCCGATAGGACCGTCAAATATCCACAAGGTGTCGCTGAAAATCTATTGGTCAAAGTCGACGAATTTGTCTTTCCGGCCGACTTTGTCATACTAGATATGGAGGAAGATATCGAGGTACCACTCATCTTAGGAAGACCATTCCTAGCCATGGCCCAAGCAGTGGTGGATATGAATGGTGGAACATTGACACTAAGGATTGGGGACCAGGAAATGAAGTTTAGAGTTGGGAATAGGGTAGAAGACGACGACCCGGTCAATTACATGAAGGTCATAGACTAAAGTTTGGATGATGCTCTTCGACGGTGCAACATGGGATGCAAGATATCCCACTTGGGTAACATATGACCAGGCTTTGGGTCTAGCCAAGGACCCTTATAAACGTGGCGCACCACGGAGGCATTCCGCGGAACTATCCTTAGTTTAGATTAGATTAATTTTTATGTTTTCTAGTTTAGTTTTAATTTTCAGGAATAAAACACACTCAGGATGGTGAAGGATACTAAGGGAAACTTGAACCAGCACCCCATGCACAAAAACAGGGCCATCCGACAAAATTTTCTTCATTACAGCAAGTTCAGCACGGGGTTGTGCTCATCCAACACGCCTCGTGCCCAACCATCTGCAGAAAATGCCCAGTTCAGGTAACTGGACACGGGGCATGCTCACTGAACACGCCCCCGTGTCCAGCCTTCTGTTACTTTACTTCATTTTCTGTTACTGGCGATCTGAACACGGGGCCGTGCCCGGACACCACGAGGCCGTGTCCAGACACCCAGTAACATAAAATTTTGCTTTTTCACACCTTTTTACACGCCCAATCAACCAAAAAACTTATTTTTGGGACACATTCAGGACAGGGACACATTGAGGACAATGTGTAATTTAAGTGTGGGGGGATGCTAAAACCTTGAATCTTGCAAGTCCTAATTACAAGCCTTACACAAAACTCTATTGGAACCGCTAAACACCCCAATTTTTTTCAAAAATCTTTCATTTTTCTTACTTGTCTAAGTTTAAGTTGGGAATTTCAAGTTCTAAAAAGGTGATATTTTTACAAATTTACAACCGATAGCGTCGTGATAAAAAGAACCAACATAAGAAAATTATGAAACGGCATGACAAACCTAGTTAAACTTTGATTATATATACTTGATCACATAAAAACCCATTCCCACAAAAAGTGAGTTTTGAGCCTTTATTGAGCATACAAATACACATCTTTAACTAAATGCTCATTTTTCGTTTCTTGTGTGAATAGCCGCTTGGTTCTTATGACTCTAGAACTTGCCACGACGATGCATTCCCAGTCCTTACCAACTTAAACCCGAGTAAGTAAATGACGGAGGCATTATGACTAACCCTTTTTATTTCTACACCATTATTTTTCTTTTTTACCACCTACCCAAAAAAATCCCCCTAGTTAACCCCTTTGAGCCTAAACCTTTTCATTTCTTAACCCAAACAAACACCCTTTTACCCACCAAAACCCTTTTTCATTTTAAACCCTTTATTTTAGTAACAAAGCTCGGTTTTTGTGTGACTCTCTTATGTTGAAAAAAAAATTGATAAAGAAGAAAAGAAAAATAAAGTTTGCAATAAACAAACAAAGCTCATCAAAAGAAGGCTTGTTTGAATAAATGCTTCATTTGAATAAAAAGTCACAAAAACAATATGTTTTGCAAAAACCGACGCTTTTTATGCCTTTCGCAACCCTTTTCTACTAACCACTAACCCAACCACCTACCTTTAACCCAAGCCTAACCCTTCACCCCAAAAGTTCTCTTGATATTTACAAAGGTATATAGTTAAAAAGGAGGAGGAGGATTGATTGCTTGACAAGCTTATGGTAGAAGTAAGTTCCATGCCGCTCTCGAGTGTTTCACAAAAATACATCTTCGGCCGAGTGTTGAGTGATCCCCCGTGAGGTATGTGAACTTGTATATAAATGGAATTTTAAAAAGGCATGTTATGCCCTAATAAGTAATTTATCTTATGTAATGTTTTAAATAAATCATGACAAATAGAATTGTAAATAAATAAAAATAAAACTTAATAAAGAATCTTGGAAATCCCGACACTCTATGACAAGCCCAAAACCTTCTCTTCTACCCATTCCATTTGGGAGTGTATAGCCACATTATAAAGAGTTTTGCTTGAGGACAAGCAAAAATTCAAGTGTGGAGGTATTTGATGTGTGCAAAATGCAACATATAAATTACATCAATTGAGGCATAAAACTAACCCTTTTTTAGTACTAATGTTGGAAAAAGTGTGTTTTTGTCTTCCTTTTGTATTTTCAGGAATAATGAGCTCAAATGAACAAAAGAAACAAAAAGGCAGCAAAATCTAACAAAAATACAAGAAAAGAAATAAACGTGGCATGCCCGAACCCCCGACAGCATCTTCCCAAGCAAAACAAGAAAACAGAAGGCTGAACACGCCCCGTGCTCAGTGAGCACGGGGGCGTGCCCAAGTGTCTGCAGAAAAGACAAAGCAGTAGAAGCTTCTATCACCCACCACGGGGGCGTGCCCAGCGGACACGGGACCGTGGTCAACTCTAAGATTCGCAGAATCTGAGGAAATCTTGATAGTACAGATACGCTTCTGCACACGGGATCGTGCCCAGCGGACATGGGGGCGTGGTCAACTAATGCAGACAAACTGCAATTAATGAAGAAAGAGAAGAAGGATGGACACGGGGCCGTGCCCGAGCTGCTGTTCAGGCTATAAATAGGGGTGCTTGGCTCGTTTGCAAACCATCCCTTGGCACACCACCTCTCTCACACTTCACCCACATTCCACCACCACCACAACACCATCATCCACCACCATCATCCATCATCCATCATAGAGTGTGCGAGTCGTCTCGGGATCCAAGATTGATCGTAAGAGTTCTTGAAAATCAAAGGACATGTTTGCCTAAGTCTCTTACATCACTTGGTGAAGACAAGTGTTTAGTGTAATACTTTTTATTTCTAATCTTTTTGCACTTTTTATTTGGTTATGTATTAATGAATTTAATAACTAGTTTCTTATGTTGAAGGTGATTCTTCCTTATCGTTTGTCCGTGGTGTCTTGGCATTATTTTACTGTCTATATAAAATAAAAGATTTTCACCATTCATATCTCCACGGTCTATATGGAGATATGTTGGCTACCTAGTCGGGGGTTAAGGGAACGGTTTGGTAAGAGTCTTGCCTTGTTCAGTGTATAGATCCTGCAAGGACCTGGGTCAAATTTAGTAGGACCTCATTCAATACCCACTGGTGTTGGATGGCGGGGGTCCAAACTCTTTGATCCCCTCATATGTAAGCTACTATTAATACTTTAACCCGGCTACTTAGGACTGTATCCCTGCTGACTCAGACTACTTAGCCGAGGGTAACGTCACCTTCAAAATAGGGGCCTACCACATTATGTATTAATAACTTAATTAATTATCTTTCAATAATCCGACCCTTTAGGATTGTATCCTTGCTGACTCAAACTACTGGGTTGAGTGTAACGTTACCTTCAAAAGAGGGGCCTACTACAATAACTAAGATAATCTCTTAAAAAGTGCAAAAGTGCGGAAATAATTAAAGGTTACACTACACACGAGTCGGATCCAAGTGATTCATCTTGTCTATCTGTTTTTATTTTATTTTATTTTCAGCATTTTAGTTAGTTTTATTTTTCTTGTTTAAAAACCTTTTTCTAACTTTTGATTTGATTAGACGTTGAGGATAAACCGGTACTAAAAGCTCTTGTGTCCTTAGACGACCTCGGTATCTTACCAACACTATACTACGCTCACGATGGGTGCACTTGCCCATATGTGTGTTTAGTGTTAGTAAATATCGTGTTTTATAAATTTAAAACTTGGCTAACGTGTAAAAAGGGGCTTAAAATATACATTAAAAACCTACCACGCACTACGCACATCACCCTTCACATGTCCTCGTGTCGCGCACGTATGTCATTGATCCTTTGCTCATGTCATTGGGCCGAGCCTATGTCATTGGGACGAGCCCATGTCATCTGTGTTATTGGGCCTAACCCATGTTTTAATGTTGTTGGGCCGAGCCCATGTCTTTCATGTTATTGGGCCTAACCCATGTTTTAATGTTATTGGGCCGAGCCAATGTCTTTCATGTTATTGGGCCTAACCCATGTTTTAATGTTATTGGGCCGAGCCCATGTCTTTTATGTCATTGGGCCGAGTCCATGTTTCTTGTCATTGGGCCATTGGCCCATGTATTTTAGTAATTTGGGCCTACCCTAAATAATTTATCATTGGGCTCTAAACCATTTATTTTAGTAATTTGGGCCTACCCCAAATGTTTTGTCATTAGGCCTTGCCCCAAATCTAATTTTTGTGAGCCCATTAGAAATAATCTTGCATTTTACTCAAAAATTTACCAAGTATGTAAACTTTTAAAATGTTCATTTTTCATATGAAAATACTTAGTAGTTTTTATAGTTTTTGACTTTCCGGATTCTTGTTATCGCCCTCATAGATTTGTGTTCGTTAAGTGTCTAAAAATGTGTTGTTTTTAGACTCGACATCGTAGTAATTTTCCTCGCGATGTCGATACGCCTAATTGTCTTCGTCGAGTGTTATGTATGACTGTTTCGACCATTTCGTTTATTCGTCCGTTTAATAGCATTTCATTGGAACATGTAGGAAACATGTATATGTATTTTTTTGTGTCTTTTTATACTTGTTACATTCAAGTATTTCTTGTAATTATGAGTGTATTATTTTGATCACCCTAAATACATATACTTGATGGGTTTCCAAAATATATGATTTTTTTGTCAAAAATTATACTTATAAATGGTTATTATTTTTATCCATCTATTCTTGTAAAATATATTTTCAAGTCATAAGAACTCTTGAGTATTTAGGACTTAGCCATTTTCATCAAATCTTCCATAGTGACGTTTAAGACCACTAATCGCGTTTAACTTTGTTAATCACCCTTTAACCCCATTTTTAGTCGCGATTTGATTTTTAGAAAAATTCATCATAGTTTCCCCTAAACTATGATGTTTCCCACGTTTTCAAAACGCGTTTAGATCATCAAATCAATTTTCAAATCATCATTAATTCATCAAGTTTTGCAAAAATCATTTTTCAAGCATTAATTACATAATTTTACCTTCAAATTCTTATGAGCATATTATTTGCACAAATCTATCCAAGACCTTAAAACAACCATTTTTCAAGTTCATCTTTATATAAACTTGATTCTTATTATTTTTCATTCTTAAAAATTCCCATATTTTTGTAAAAATTCTCAAGACCTTTTATGATTCACTTTGTAAAATAAAAATTTCCATAAGCTTGCTTTATGTAAAAATCAAGTTTATTAGTCTTTTTAAGATCTTGTCACATGATTATTCTTTGTTTAAAATTTACTTAATCATGTTTACATACACATGCTCATAATATTTGAAGTTAATGATCTTGTGTGATTTAAACATTCATATGTTTAAATCACAATTTTTAAGTTTAACATGACAAGGTTATCATGCTTATAAATTACTACAACATGTAAGCATTAAGATCATCATAATATCATTTTTCATACAATTAGTCTTAACATAATCATCATAAATGACAAGATTACACTAACTAGTTGCACTAATCTACACAAATCAACACATAATATGGTTATATTTAGTGTTTATTAGCTTTGAGATTAGGGTTTTTGGTGTGATTTTTATTAATCTTTAAGATGATCAACTTGTACTTCCATAATCTATACATAATAATGAACTTAAATAGGGTGTTTAGGAGTCTTACAACTTTGCACAAGCCAAATAAGAAGATTAAGAAGATGTTTAAGTTCCCAAGAAGATCCTTAATGATGCTCCATGTTTAAGCCTTGCATTAATGACCTTGAAATGCCTTGAATGTGAGTAATTTATGGTGTTTAATGGTGAGTTATGGTGGACTTTAGTGTTTGTTCTTGGAGCCGGGAGTTATAGGAACAAGAATGGGGTTTTTTTTTTTTTGAAGTTTGAAAGTTGTAATTAATAAGGATGATATCTTGTTATAATAATTCAAGTCCATACTTTACATCTCCTACACCATACTTGAAATCTCTAATATTTCAACAAAAATCTTGTGGGTGGGACCCACTTTGACCAATTTCTAGAATGGGGGGGGGGGTAAAGTGTAACTTTTTTATAAAAATTATAAAAAAAAAATCTAGATATTTTGGTGATTAAATAAGGTATGGTGTTTAGGGTTTAATTGCACCATTAAGGGACAATTAGGGATTTGGAATGTTAATCGACCTTAACTAGTTCACTAAACTAGTAGAAATTGCATTTTGATGCTTTAGATGCTTTCCGTTTGGTCGTCGGCTAGTTTACGGCACTTTTGCGCCGTACCGACGAAACTTTGTCGCAAGTTGTTATTCCATCGTCAAGCGATGTATGAAGCAATTCCAAGTCCCAAAATAAAGCTTAACTAGTTCACTTGCTTCTTCGGGTCGATAACAGACTAGTTATATGAATAGCGATATAATACCGGAAGCTTATAATTTTGGACCCTACAATGATATTCCCAATGTGTTTTAATGTATATGTCATCAATTGTCATAATTCCGGTGTTCCAGAAATGCTTAATTATAGTTTCAGACGATTTTTAGCGAAATGGAAGTTTTAGTGATTTGGGCGTTGTACCGGAAAGTTCTAGATTTTTGCAAGATATGTTTTCTCATTAGTGTTTTCTTATGTAAATGGACTCAGTTATGTTATCCGTGTGTCGATTTTCATTGTTTTGTTCTGTTTTCACGGTTTTGCTGGCATGAATAGTGTAACCGTGAATAGTGCGCGCAACACTTTCTACCAACACTTTTAGGACATAGTTTGATTGGTTTCGCGACATGATGAAAACCAACATATGTTATAGTATTGTTCTCTTGTCCTAACACTGTTATCTAATGAATGACATAGTTACGTAATTAAATTACGCTAATTGCATGAGATTATATACTAAAAAATAGTGATTAGACTGTACGGAATGAACGGTTACTTGCCATTTGTCACAATTTAAACATGATTATCTGTTGTTTTAAAAAATGTAAATAAACAGTTTTTTTTACTGATTCTGTCCATACAATACACAAGACTATAACCTATTATTTAAGAAAATGAAAAAAACTAAGAACCTAATTAATATACAATTTCTTAAATTAAACTAACAAACAATAAATAAAAAATATAAAATTATTTATCTCATGTGTCTTATGCAATCTTTTAATATTATTTAAATTTAATATTTTACTAGATTTTTCCCGCCCGCGTTGCTGGGCATTAAGCCGAATATTTCTCTCTCATAATATGTCTGTCTGTGTTTTGATTACTTGTACATACTACTTATAACATGATCTAAAAAAATTACATCGAGTCAACCAATTAAATTAAAACACTATCATACTTTTGCTTAAGAAAAACAAAAACGATAGAAAAACAATAATTTTAAACTGGGGGAAAAATAAAAATTACACTGAGTCAAACAATTAAAACAAAGCTCTACTATAGTTTTGGCAAAAAAAAAAAACTAAAACAATGGCATGACTGTAATTTTACACTGGGGTCAAAATCGTAATTTGACTGTAAAAGCAAAGGAAAACGATGGCAAAAATGTAAATTTAGATTGAGGGAAAAATTGTATTTTGACTGGGTGGGGAAAAAACAAAACTAATGGCAAAACTGTAAAGTTAAACAGGTCAAAATCGTAATTTTGAATCAAGGGTAAAATGGTAATTTTTAGTTGGGGGTGAAAGCATAATTTTATTTTGAACTGGGGGTAAAAACATAATTTTGAACTGTTGGCAAAATCGTAATTTTAAAGCGGGGATAAAATCGTAAATTGGTTGGGCCAATGGGGGAGAGCTAGGCAGCTTCCTGACACTATTCCCCCCATCTTATGTCTGTAGTTATACACTGGGGGCAAAATCGTAATTTTACTGGGAAAGCAAACAAAAACGATGACAAAAATGTAAATTTAAATTGAGGATAAAATGGTAATTTAGCTGGGAGGAACAAAACAAAACTAATGGTGAAACTGTAAATTTAAACGAGGCAAACTCGTAATTTTGAACTGGAGGCAAAATTGTAATTTTTAACTGGGGCAAAAGCATAATTTTGTTTTGAACTGGAGGTAAAAACGTAATTTTAAACTGATGGCAAAATCGTAATTTTAAAGAGGAGACAAAATCGTAATTTGATTTGGCCTAAAGCAGGTGAACTAGTGTTCACCAAATTTCATAAATGTTATAGAGTTAATTAAGTAATAAAATAATCAAAAGTATAAATAATATTATAAAATTTAAATTGAGGGCAAAATGGTAATTTAGCTGGGAGGAACAAAACAAAACTAATGGCGAAACTGTAAATTTAAACGGGGCAAAATCTTAATTTTGAACTGACGACAAAATTGTAATTTTTAACTGGGGCAAAAGGATAATTTTATTTTGAACTGGAGGTAAAAACGTAATTTTAAACTTATGGCAAAATCTTAATTTTAAAGCGGGGACAAAATCGTAATTTAATTTGGCCTAAAGCAGTTAAACAGGTGAACTATTGTTCCCCAAATTTATTAAATGTTATAAAGTTAATTAATGAAATCAATTAAGTAATAAAATAATCAAACATCAAACCCAATCATTTTGACTAGTGCGAAAGCTATTTTATTGGTTATTTTACATCAAACCATTTAAGTTGCATAGTTAAATGGTTTAATTTAATTTTAAAGAGTATTTGAAGAAGTTTAAATGACTTGTCCGTTTTTCAATTTGACACAACAAAGAGACAACTTGAAATTCAAATTCTAGTTGCAAGATAACACGAATCACTAGTGCAATTTTCCAGTGATACAACTACTTCTCCGACTATTTAGTTTTTTTAATAATGCGAATGTGAATATTTGAAGGCAAAGGAATTAAAGAATGAATAAAATGACAAGTAATCCCCAAAATGTCAAAGACGGCATAATAAGTTCATGACATATGCGACAATAGGACCCCATCATAATTCATTTTATAAGTATTATATTAAAACATTGTAATAAAGAAATTATAAAGAAAAAGTATTATATTAAAACATTGTGATAAAGAAATTATAAAGAAAACATATTCAATTTGGGGCTAACTCACAATATCACGTTTGGTGAAAGTTATAGCACCACATGTAAAAATCACTTGATTCGACGACAAAGGGTAATTCCGTCACCAACAGGAAGCATGCATATTTCGATCCTTGGATCGGCAGATAAGGCTTTGTTAAACTCTAGCACGAAATCTCTGTAATATCTGACATACTTTCTCATCGGGGCATCTGGTGGGGCAACCACCGAGCCATTCCACAGGGTGTTGTCGTAACCAATCAACCCACCTACCTTAACCAAATCTATTAACCGTTTGTGGTAGTTGATATAGTTATCCTTATCAGCATCAACAAATATGAAATCGAATGTCCCATGATATTTTTCCTGAAACAAAATATATATGATTGAATAACTTGCTAAAAAGATATAAATTGAATAGCTTTATCTTACATCCGCAATCATCTCATCAAGGATAGGCATGGCAGGGCCTTCTTTAAACTCGATTTTGTGTGCAACTCCAGCTTTCTCTATAATAGGAAGTCCCATTTCATAGTTTTCCCGGTTTATATCCATTGCCAAAATCTGTAAAAATATAACGAATAACCTTCAAACTTAGGTCTTGTTTCGCAACTTTTGAATGACTAAGTGCTAAACCATTCAGACCTCTTATTGGTTCAGCACTTAACTATTCAGAAGTTGTCAAACAGCCCCTTAGTATAATGCTTAACCATTCAGAGGCAAATATCTGAATCATTCAAATGTCTAGACATCTGCTAAAGAAACAAACAACCTGTTGGAAAATAAGTGAAAATAGCATTTTTCACAAATATAGGAAAATGATTTTTTCCTATTTTGGACTAGAAATAAATATAATAAAATGAGCGGGTTTTATATATTTATTTGTGGGTTTGTGTTCTATGTTGGAAGACCTTCGCAACGAACTAAACCACGTCCAAAACGGAGCTAAGATGAATGAGATATCGATGCTCAAAGTTGGGTGTTTGGAACATTCAATGCTGAAACAAAAGGGAAAGTAGCACCTTGTCCCACATCGGATGAGAGTTGGAACTTAAATGGGTATTTAAGATGGAACTCTCCATCCTTATTGTTTCATGGAAGCACACACTAGTGTCCTCGCGAAGGGTGCGGAGCACCCTAACTCGCACTCGCACACGCTCGCGCGCGCGCGCGTGGCGTGGGCGATGAGGCGCAATGTGGCGCTTTGATGGCGCACTTTGCACTTCGCATGACGTGCGCGTGGTGGAGCACTAGGGTTGCAAGGACCAAGTGGTAGGTGATGCGGCGCATGACGTGGCAGTCATGCGCATGCGCGCGCGGGTGCACGCATGGTGCATGGGTCCTGCTGTGTCGTGCGCGGCACACCAGAGTGAGCCAATACGGCGCGACTGTGTGGCGCGCTCGTATAGCCGCACAGGTGACGTGGCGCACGCGCTCATGGACTTGAGCCAAGAGGACGCACCGCATGGGTGACGTGGCGCGCGCGCACGGCTTTGAGCCAAGAGGCCGCACCGCGCATGGGCGCGCGGCGCACGGCTGTGAGCCGAGAGGCCGCACCACGCATGGGCGCGCGGCGCACGGCTGTGAGCCAAGAGGCC
This sequence comes from Helianthus tuberosus, assembly GCA_030545235.1. NCBI lineage: Eukaryota > Viridiplantae > Streptophyta > Magnoliopsida > Asterales > Asteraceae > Helianthus > Helianthus tuberosus. Next base: position 141,540,095 of record CM060441.1, read on the forward strand.
GCACCACGCATGGGCGCGCGCGCGCAGAAAGCTTCCAGCATTGAATAACAGAGCAGTTTCAGTTCAGCTTCGTAACTGACGAGTTAATGGGCTTAGACTGAGAATTAAATGACGTCTTAAATTGCATTGAAGACGTTTAATGCGATTTAAACCTCTCTTTAATTCGTTTTGACTGTTTCAACTTAGGAGCTGTATAAATACAGCTCCATACCCAGCAGAAAAGATCACCAGCGACAACAGCTTATGCATACAACTTTCTTTCTTCTCCTACTCTTTTCTTTGCAGATTTCAAGGTAGACATCGGGTCTTGTGCTAACTCCGGCAGTACTACTGCTCCGGCTGTTGTACCCTGGGAAACAAAACGAGTACTCCTGGGAGACTCGGAATTTGTTTTAAGGGAAGCGTGTGTTCACGTGCCTCAGCCTTCTTCTTCATCTTAAATTCTTGTATTTCTTTTAATTCAGTTGTAATTGTACCAGCAGTTTGTTTTCTCATTTCTGTATTGTAATCTAGTAATATAAATTTGTTATTTTAATTATTTTATGCGAACGGTTCCTACAATCTTAAAACAAATTTTTAAAACCGTTCGTGTAATCAAAACCATTCTGTTTGTGATTCAAACCAGTTTTGTTTTCACTCAGTTTGGGTTTTAAAAACAGATTTTTGTGTTTTCATCTTCAAAGGAGCGACTTTGGTTGAAAACATTTTTTGATTACTTCAGAATTTGTCCTGAAAATTGATAAAACTTTCTGATTTGGTCTTCAAAGTTGGACTTAGAAGCCAGTCAGTAAGTTCTAAAATTATAAATTTTCTGTTTTTGGTCTTCAAAGTTGGACTTAGAAGCCGAAACAGTAAATTGTGGTAAAATTAAAATTTATTAGTTTACTTCTGTTTTGTGCGTAAAACAGAATTTTTTGGACTAAAAAGTTTAATTTTTTTAATTTTACAGCATGTCGAACGAGAATGTCAACGTTAACAACACTGCGAATGTTGTGACGGGAACCCCCTTGAACGCCACCACTGTGGGAGCGTCCACAGTGGCCAATCACGCGGAACGACCCGAGAAGTTCTCGGGTCTACACTTCAAAAGGTGGCAACAGAAGATGTTCTTCTACCTGACCACCATGAACCTTGCGAGGTTCTTGACGGAAACCGCTCCCCAACCTGTGGAAGGGGAGACCGACGCACAAAGACAGTGCGCGGTAGATGCGTGGAAGCATTCGGATTTCATATGTCGTGGCTATGTGTTAAACGGCCTAGCAGATGCGTTGTATAATGTGTACTACAACGTCAAGACTTCCAAAGAACTTTGGGATGCCTTGGACAAGAAGTACAAAACGGAGGATGCTGGCACAAAGAAATTTGTGGTAGCCCGTTTTTTGGATTTCAAAATGGTTGATTCTAAAAGTGTTATGAATCAAGTCCAAGAATTCCAAATTATACTACATGACATCTTTGCGGAAGGCATGACACTTAGCGAGACATTTCAAGTGGCAGCGTTGATTGAAAAGTTACCTCCTGGTTGGGTGGATTTTAAGAATTATCTTAAACACAAACGAAAGGAGATGACTTTAGAGGACCTTATTGTTCGTCTTCGGATTGAAGAGGGCAATAGAATTGCCCTTAAAGGCAACCAAGCGCAAGCTTCTGCTAGCGCAAATTTGGTTGAGCATGGGCAATCCTCTAAGGGCGCGAAGGGTAAGGGGAAAAAGGACAAGGAGAAAGCAAAGGCTAGCAAACTTGGACCGAAGAAAGGGGTTGTGAAAAAGAAACCTCCAACGTTCCAAGGAACTTGTTACAACTGTGACGAGCCGGGGCATCGGGCTAACCAATGCAAGAAACCAAAGCGTGAGCGTGCGCATATGGTGGATGAAGACGGAATGCCTTTGGTGGCAATGATTTCCGACAAAAGCGCGATGATGGATGAGGTCAATACTGTGACCAACACTCCAAAAGGATGGTGGATTGATACGGGTGCGACCCGTCATGCTTGCGCGGACAGAAGCCTATTTACCACCTTCAAGGCGCTTTCTGGAGAAGATAAGCTGTATATGGGAAATACAGCCACCGCTGACATCATGGGTGAAGGAACGGTGATCTTGAAGTGGACTTCGGGGAAGGAGCTCACTCTAAGCAACGTGTTGTATGTCCCGGACTTGCGCAAGAATCTAGTCTCGGGTTGGTTGCTTAACAAGTTTGGATTTCGTTTAGTCTTTGAGAGCGATCAATTTGTGTTAACTAAACGAGGAATGTATGTAGGCAAGGGCTATGCCCAAAATGGTATGTTCAAATTGAATGTAATGGCTGTCAAAAAGGACATGAATAAAATTGCTACTACTTCTACTTATATGCTTGAGTTTTCTGAATCGAATAAATGGCATGGTAGATTAGGTCACGTTAATTTTAATTCTTTACGCCGGTTAATCAATTTAAATTGCATACCAACATTCCATATTGATTCACACTATAAATGTGAAACATGCGTTGAATCCAAACTTACAAGAACATCGTCCAAATCGGTTGAACGAATAACCGAACCCCTTGATTTAATTCACACTGATATTTGTGATTTAAAAGCGGTACCCACAAGAGGTGGAAATAAGTACTTCATCACGTTTATTGATGATAGTACTAAATATTGCTATGTATATTTACTAAAAAGTAAAGATGAAGCAATAAGTAAATTTATCTTGTATAAAAATGAAGTTGAGAATCAACTTCAAAAGAAGATAAAAGCTTTGCGAAGCGACCGAGGAGGCGAATATGTTGCACCTTTTGCCGATTTATGCGCAAAAAGTGGCATTGTACATGAATGTACACCTCCTTATTCTCCACAATCAAATGGCGTGGCGGAACGAAAGAACCGCACATTGAAAGAAATGATGAACGCCATGTTGATAAGTTCTGGGGTGAGCCAGGAAATGTGGGGGGAGGCCATTCTCTCGGCCAATTATCTTTTGAACAAGATACCATTGAAAAAGAGAGACGAGACTCCATATGAGTTATGGAAAAAGAAAAAGCCTTCATATAAATACTTGAAAGTGTGGGGGTGCCTAGCAAAGGTGATTGTACCACCTCCTAAGGCTCTTAGGATAGGACCCAAAACTGTTGATTGCATATTTATTGGGTATGCGCATCAAAGTAGTGCACATCGATTTCTTGTACATGAGTCCAAGAATCCTGATGTACACGTAAACACTATCATGGAGGTGAATCCTAACGTTGTGTCTTACTTTGAAAATGTGTTTCCTTTGAGAAGACAAACACATGCAACGTCATCAACACCTATTTTTGAAGTAGGTGAAAGCTCATCTAGACGAGCTGATGAGGTAGTTCATGATAAGACACATGAACAACCTGAGGTTGAAGAAAGTGACCGTAGGCGAAGCAAAAGGCCAAGGGTTGAAAAATCCTTTGGTCCAGACTTCGTTAGCTATATGGTAGAGGGCGAGCCCAATACATATCGCGAAGCGGTTTCTTCTTCAGAAGGACCTCAATGGAAAGAAGCAATAAGAAATGAAATAGATTCTATATTGCAAAATCATACTTGGGAGTTAGTAGATCTTCCACCTGGTTGCAAACCACTTGGATATCGTTGGATATTCAAAAGGAAGATGAAAACTGATGGAAGTATTGATAAGTACAAGGCTAGGTTGGTGATTAAAGGATTTAGACAAAAGGAAGGTCTAGATTACTTTGATACCTACTCGCCTGTGACGCGCATAACCTCGATTAGATTGGTTCTTGCTATAGCGGCTTTAAGAAATTTGGAAGTTCACCAAATGGATGTTAAAACCGCATTTCTAAATGGCGATTTAGAAGAAGAGATTTACATGGAGCAACCTGAAGGTTTCTCCGCCCCAGGTCAAGAGGGTAAAGTATGTAAACTCGTCAAGTCTTTGTATGGCTTGAAGCAAGCACCAAAACAATGGCACCAAAAGTTTGATCATGTCATGATTGACAATGGTTTCAAAATAAATGAGTGCGACAAATGTGTTTATTTCAAAGACACAAATGAAGGTTATGTGATTTTATGCCTTTATGTAGACGATATGCTTATCATTGGGAGTAATGATAAAATTATCAAAGCTACTAAAAGCATGTTGAAAGCGAGATTTGACATGAAAGACATGGGTTTAGCGGATGTGATTCTTGGAGTAAAGATCATAACAACCCAAGATGGTCTTGTGTTAAGTCAATCTCACTATGTGGATAAAATTCTTGAAAAATTCAACTCGGGAGATACGAGTGTAGCTCGAACTCCAGTTGATACCTCCCAACATCTCAAGAAGAATAAGGGAGATGGAGTTGCTCAGTTAGAGTATTCAAGAATTATTGGCAGTCTAATGTATCTAATGACATGTACTAGACCCGACTTGGCTTACGCGGTGAGTAGGCTAAGTAGATACACCAGCAATCCGTGCGCGGATCATTGGAAGGCTATCACGAGGGTGCTTAAATACATAAGATACACAAGAGATTATGGACTGCATTATACCCGACAACCAGCGGTGATTGAAGGATACACTGATGCAAACTGGATATCGGATAATAAAGATTCCAAATCAACAAGTGGTTATGTATTTACACTTGGAGGAGCTGCTATTGCTTGGAAGTCTTCTAAGCAAACGGTCATAGCAAGATCCACAATGGAATCTGAATTTATCGCCTTGGATAAGTCAGGCGAGGAGGCGGAATGGCTACGTCAATTCGTGGAAGATATTCCAAGATGGCCAAAGCCTTTGCCAGCCATATGTGTACATTGTGATAGCCAATCAGCGATTGGTAGAGCTCAAAGCTTGATGTACAATGGCAGATCAAGGCATATGCGACGTAGACATAACACGATACGACAACTACTCTCAACGGGTGTTATCACAATTGATTATGTGAGATCAGCGGATAACATTGCGGACCCGTTTACAAAAGGCTTAAGCAGAGAGTTAGTAGAAACGTCGTCAAGAGGAATGGGACTAAAGCCCGTGGTAAATGGGAATATGAGGGAAACCTAACTTAGTTGACTGGAGATCCCAAGATCTAAGTTCAATAGGACAACTTAATCATATTACCAAACGGAGTCACTGTGGGGGAGTACCCCAAACCAAATAAAAGGGAGTTAGTTATATACTTCCTAGTCCATTCCAATCAGTGACATTGAAGTAAGGCTAAGCATATTAAGGTTAAGGATTTCGGGAAATCAAATAACCATGATGCTTTTAATGATTCAGAGGAATCACCTATGTTAGAGAGAAGTAGGGTCGCTTCGAATGGATTTGTGGGGTGCGCAAATCCTAGAGCTCTCGCAGAACCAGGCTAGTGTTCCAGGACCATAATAGGACACGACAATGAGGAGTTGGCCAAACCAGGGAGAGTATTGTGTGAAGTGTATTGTCGTTTACACAAATGGGGGTATGTTCAAGGATATCGCGTCTACACACCGCTAGTAAGCTAAGTGCGCTTCACAAAAGAAGGTTCAAAGAGGAAAATCTACCTATCTTGCAATACTCAACTGTCGAAGTTTATCGTTGAAAAGTGTAAGGAAAAGATCCATTTCCATACATGTGGGGGATTGTTGGAAATTTGATGAAAATAGCATTTTTCATGTGGGGGATTGTTGGAAAATAAGTGAAAATAGCATTTTTCACAAATATAGGAAAATGATTTTTTCCTATTTTGGACTAGAAATAAATATAATAAAATGAGCGGGTTTTATATATTTATTTGTGGGTTTGTGTTCTATGTTGGAAGACCTTCGCAACGAACTAAACCACGTCCAAAACGGAGCTAAGATGAATGAGATATCGATGCTCAAAGTTGGGTGTTTGGAACATTCAATGCTGAAACAAAAGGGAAAGTAGCACATTGTCCCACATCGGATGAGAGTTGGAACTTAAATGGGTATTTAAGATGGAACTCTCCATCCTTATTGTTTCATGGAAGCACACACTAGTGTCCTCGCGAAGGGTGCGGAGCACCCTAACTCGCACTCGCACACGCTCGCGCGCGCGCGCGTGGCGTGGGCGATGAGGCGCAATGTGGCGCTTTGATGGCGCATTTTGCACTTCGCACGCTCGCATCGCCGCGAGCCGCTTGAGAGCCGCCTTTGTATTTTTGACCACGTGCGCGTGGTGGAGCACTAGGGTTGCAAGGACCAAGTGGTAGGTGATGCGGCGCATGACGTGGCAGTCATGCGCATGCGCGCGCGGGTGCACGCATGGTGCATGGGTCCTGCTGTGTCGTGCGCGGCACACCAGAGTGAGCCAATACGGCGCGACTGTGTGGCGCGCTCGTATAGCCGCACAGGTGACGTGGCGCACGCGCGCATGGACTTGAGCCAAGAGGACGCACCGCATGGGTGACGTGGCGCGCGCGCACGGCTTTGAGCCAAGAGGCCGCACCGCGCATGGGCGCGCGGCGCACGGCTGTGAGCCGAGAGGCCGCACCACGCATGGGCGCGCGGCGCACGGCTGTGAGCCAAGAGGCCGCACCACGCATGGGCGCGCGCGCGCAGAAAGCTTCCAGCATTGAATAACAGAGCAGTTTCAGTTCAGCTTCGTAACTGACGAGTTAATGGGCTTAGATTGAGAATTAAATGACGTCTTAAATTGCATTGAAGACGTTTAATGCGATTTAAACCTCTCTTTAATTCGTTTTGACTGTTTCAACTTAGGAGCTGTATAAATACAGCTCCATACCCAGCAGAAAAGATCACCAGCGACAACAGCTTATGCATACAACTTTCTTTCTTCTCCTACTCTTTTCTTTGCAGATTTCAAGGTAGACATCGGGTCTTGTGCTAACTCCGGCAGTACTACTGCTCCGGCTGTTGTACCCTGGGAAACAAAACGAGTACTCCTGGGAGACTCGGAATTTGTTTTAAGGGAAGCGTGTGTTCACGTGCCTCAGCCTTCTTCTTCATCTTAAATTCTTGTATTTCTTTTAATTCAGTTGTAATTGTACCAGCAGTTTGTTTTCTCATTTCTGTATTGTAATCTAGTAATATAAATTTGTTATTTTAATTATTTTATGCGAACGGTTCCTACACAACCTCAACCATTAAGTGCTGAACCGGTAAGATGTCTGAATCATTAGAACATATAAACAAAGTCGATATAATACCTTCCCATCATCGGGAAGAGCAAGGGCGGTAGCGAGAAGAGAGTAACCGGTGAAAACACCAATCTCCATAGTGTTCTTAGCATTCACTAGCTTTAATAACATGTTCAAAAATTGTCCTTCATCGGCGGATGTTGTCATAATATTCCTTTAACATTTTCGAAACAACAAACATAGAGATATAAGTGACACAAATATGATAATCACGAAGTTTAACTAACTTGTCGGGTGTCAAATACCATGGATGTTTCGCGGTGACCTCTCTAAGCTCCTTCATGGGTTCCGGTTCCCTTGGATACACACTTGTTTCAAGAATATACTGCCAAATGATTGAGAACCACATTCGAATTGGGTCAGTTTATTCATTCCAAACATCGCGATTAACAAACATGTTTGTATCAATAAGTGACTAGATAGATATGCGATTAACAAACCTGATATAGAGCATCACTTTGCAAAAGACTCTTGTGGCCAACCTCTTGATGCCGGCTCACTTGTTCTCCATTCTTCGATTCGGTTTTCGCCACTCCGTTGGTTGACTCGGTTTTGGTCTCTCCGTTAAGTGCCATTAATTTTCTGATCCTATTTCCGGTTTTTTTTCGGTTAACAGATGGAAAGGCGTTACGTTTGTTGGATGGGTTGAAAGTTGTCAAAGTACTAACCTGAGTATTCAAGGCAACATAAGGGGTAATATATGGACGTGGAAGTCCGGTTTAACCCGGTTGTACTAGACCGGCTAACAACCCGGTCGGGGGTTGGTAAGTTACTGTCAAAACCCACATCTGGTAAGTTCAGACGTTGGTAAGTGGTAACCGGTCTTGGACGGTGCTTTTGAGTATTTATTTTTGGTACTTTTACGTGTTAATCAATTATTATTATTATTATTATTATTATTATTATTATTATTATTATTATTATTATTATTTAGTAAGTGTTTAATACAAAGAATGAATAAATTTTTTGTTTTTTTTTTTATTTTAAAAGCATATTTATATATAAGGTCAAACAAATTACACCAAGATAGCCGGTAAGCGGGCAACAAGCTGCGCCGCTTGTTGAGTTTAGGTAGCATATTTTTCTCTCCATCTCTCGTATCGCAACTTAATATTTTCTAAATGAAAATATAAAATTATTTTATTTTGTAAGAGAAAAGTTGATTGTTTTAAGTACAACAGTATGAAAAGAAACGATATAATTTATAATTTGTTTATTTAATAATTATAAATGTTCAACTACTTATAAATTTATAATTTGGGGTGTAATTAAAGGACAATATGTGTAATTTACTCTATATATTATGATAAATTTGGTTATTTTGTTTACATCTGAATGTGATTTTCTTATCTATATACATTGATTGATACTAATTATCGGTTTGCTTGTTACTATTATAGATAGATAATAAATAATAGAAAAGACGCAAAATGATTAATAAGTTGAAAAAATGGAAGCTTGGAGCATTTGAGCTTTTGTAATTCAGTTAACACGTAGTTAACGGATGGAATATATGGAGGCCCACTACCCACATAAAGTGTGATTATATGGTGGACGTGGTCATGGAGGAGGAGTTGGTAAACTACACCAGGAACCACATAATAATTTTAATATTATTTATAAAAAGTTTCAGTATGATTAGGATAAGTGTTGGTGAGAGCACCAAAAAGTTGGATTACCGTTACCAACTCTACTTAATTCTACAATGAAATAAAACTAGGACCCGTGTGTTACGAAGAACTTGTCAAACAGAGAAAAATAGACGCCTTGCGACTGGTCTGTCAAACGAGAAAAAACATACGAAAAACGTTTGAACCCCATACGCACGTTGCAGCGTCTTGACTCGCAAAATTTAGAACGAAACGTAAAACGAAAAACTTGCAAAAGATGAAAAGTATGAGGAGACGAAAGCTGAAATTAAAAAGTGATGGGGTTAAATTGTAAAAGATAAAAAGCTTAATTTGAGTTAAAAGTAAAAAAGTCAAAGGGGTTAAAATGCAAAAGATAAAAACATTTGAGTTAAAAGTAGAAAATGCATTTAAAAAAAACTCTCAATACATATGTTACAACAACATTGAGCCACAAAATGTTGCTAATTGATACTTTGTAAATTAGGGTCAAACAACATAAACATATAACTCTATTATTATTTTGTAATTCTTACTTTATATATAGAGAAAGTATAATGTACAAAAACCCTAATCATACTTCATGTACGCGACAAGGAGATCTTAACGCGTGGCACGGTTTAAGATTTCTCATTAAGGGCAAATTAGACATTTTTCATTCTTGAGGCAGGGTAATTCAGACATTTACTAACATCAAGAGATTTATGCGAGTTCGTTATCTCCTGCATCCCGGTAATTACGATTTCGAATCAGTTTCAAATATTTTCCATTTTTCAAATATCAAATTAGCGGTTATAGGTGTGCGATTAGGGTTACTATCACTTATTGTTTGAAATGGATCCACAGAGCAGTAACGCACGAAACACAGATGATGTTGAATTTGAAGATGCTGAATTCCATGCCGTTCATGATGCTGTTGAGCATTTGAGGAATCCGACATCAGACAACCAAGTTCTATTAGACGATCAGACCAGTAAGTTGTCAATTAATCATTTTAATTTTCCAGAAATCAACGAAATTATTGTTATATGATGTTTTGTATTTGATCGTGCATCATTATTTGATAATTAGTTTTTTGAAATGAATGTGTCATAAATCACGCATGTTCATAAGCTATATAGTGTAGGAGACCTGTGTAATTCCATCAAACAAGCGTTATTATTATGAAGTATACAGTCTGCGTTATTTTTTAGGTTGTCATGCGTGATTTTTTTTGTTTGCGTGATTTTTTTAGTTCCTAGATTAGTGACTGTGTGTTTTTGGTCTAGAGCTCATGTTTTTTTTTTTTTTGACATTTCAAAATGTGCAGATGAAAGATTGTATATTCCTGAGGTAGCTTCATCATGTGTTCCTGTTATAGGAATGGAATTCACTTCCCTAGAGCAAGCATATGTATTTATCAGACATATGCCAAGAAGTCAGGGTTCTCTGCTCGAAAAGGAGGTGAACACCATGTTAGTGGTATTATCAAGACTAAATACTTTGTGTGTTCAAAGGAGGGGCATAAACCTCTGGCTTTTGATGATCCTTATTCGAAGTTGTCTAAGCCATATAAAAGGAGGAACAGACCGACTATTCGAACCGGGTGTAAAGCTCAAATTAAGCTTTGTTCGACGGATGGGGTGTTGTATAAGGTTGATAAGTTTGTTCAAGCGCATAATCATTCATTCGTGTGCCCCAAAGATATGCATTTATTACCGGCTTATAGGCATCTGTCCGAAACACAAGAAGAGATGATATGGGATCTTGGTACATTGAATTTTGGGCCAGTGAAAGCGTTCAATATAATGAGATAAAGATACGGTGGTTTTGAAAATGTTGGCGCAACTAAAGACGACTGCAAGAATTTTAGAGCTAAGATACATAGCTATATAGGAGAGTATGATGCAGATATGGTTATAAATAGGTTGACCGATAAAAAGCAATTTATGGTTGATTATTCATTTGTACATTCTGTCGATGAAAACAAACGATTAACTGGCATGTTCTGGGCTGATGATTTGTGCAAACGTAACTATGCTGAGTTTGGAGACGTCATATCGTTTGATGCTACATTCAAAACCAACAAGTTAGTATTCACTTTAATGTTTTAACTTTTTTTGTATAATTTTGTTGTTTTTTTTATTCAATTTATTTCATCATTTTGAAGGTATAAAATGGTTTTTGTACCCTTTACTGGTATTGATAACCACTGTCGGAATGTGACGCTTGGAGCCGGGTTGCTAGCTTCTGAAAGTATTGAATCATACAAATGGCTGTTACAATCATTTTTGGACTCATTTGGTAAGCAGCCGAAGGTTGTCGTCACTGATCAGGACCCGGCGATGAAACAAGCTATCGAGGCAGTGTTCGATAAGAGTAGGCACAGATTATGTATGTGGCACATAATGAAGAAAGTTGCCGATAAGGTTTATTTCCAACACTCAGTTTTTTTTATATGCACTTTGTACAAAAACTTGATCATTCGTTATTATTTCCTACACTCATTTAATTATTAAGATTTCTGATTTTTGTTCATTCCAATCCTTTGTTTTAATAGGTGGGACATGAGTTGTGTAACAACGAAGACTTCAAAAGACGTATGTGTGACATTGTATGGACTGATTCGATTGCGCCAGAAACGTTTGAGAGAGAATGGAAACTGATAATGATTGAATTCGGTCTAACCGAGAATAAATTGATTGATGATATGTTTGGCATGAGATCTTCGTGGATTCCAGCTTTCTATCGTCATGATCCTATGTCTGGGCTCGTGCGGACCACCTCCAAATCATAGAGCGAAAACCATTTTTCTGTCAGGTGGCGAATTCTCAACTTACCCTTGTTGAGTTTTTTTAACCATTTTGATGGTGCAATGGACGTGCAAAGATTCAACCATCGAAAAAATGACCATATTTCTAGAAATACAACCTCAGATAACTGGTCTGAAACTACCTTAGAGGATGATGCTATGAAAATTTACACCAGGTCCATCTTTGCTGATCAACAGGTAGAGTTATATGGAACACTTTCCGAGTGTCTTCCTATGGAGACTAAAATCGAGGAACCGTTCTTGAAGATAAGTATGAAGGATTGGAAAGCCACGGTGACGGTTTATTAGAGGTAACCCTATCTACAACAGCTAACATGCTTTATTACATAACAACGTTCGTTTTTTCCTTGATTTTTAATTTCAAATTTTTTTGTGTAGGTTTGTTTCAAGAAGGGAGAGGATGTAATTGCATCATGCAGTTGTCGCAGGTTTGAACAATATGGGTTGTTGTGCAAACATATATACTTTGTGTACAAGATGTTCAAAGTGAAAGAAATTCCCAACAAGTACGTTATTAGAAGATGGACCAAAGACGTGGTACCGAATGATCTGAATAACACATTTGATTTAAGTGTTGATGATAATGATGGGCATAAAAAGGCCAAAGAGGTTGCGTATGAGATAATGCAGACTGGAGAGTATCTTATTGGTAACTTGATGAGAGATTTTGATCATCTAGTTATAGTCAGGGATCGGATGAGGGAGATGAAAGAAATGGTTGATGAACTTCGCATAACCAAGCCCATCGACCCTAAGTTTGATAGATATTCAAGGTTAATCGGTTACGAGAAACCAAACACTGATGCTCCACCTACAGTCCGTGTGCCAACCGGTATTAGAAACAAAGGACGCGGTTCACATAAGTGGATTAAATCAAAAAAAGAAAAGATTATTAGTCTAAAAGGAAAGAGAAGTCGGACATGCAGTGTTTGCAATACCAAAGGTCATGATATCCGAACTTGCGAGGTTTTAAAGGGTCAAGCTAGTGCTGCCGATAAGAAGGGGAAGAAAAGAAGAGTAATTCAGTTAGAGACTGATCCTGGTTTAGTAGACGAAGAGGACTAGCAGGCAGAAACTGGTGAGGGAGAGGAGTATGAGGAGGTTGATGAAGTAGATAATAGTGATTCTGAATGGGAAGAGATAAACGACGACGACTAGTAATTTTTGAACCACAATTGCATACAATTAAACATTTGTTTTTTCATGCCTTTTTTAAGAAACAACTGTAGGTGATCTGTGACATTATAACAAGCGTGATTTTAATACCATTTTTATAACATGCGTGATTATCTATACCATCTCAACTGATATTATAACATGCGTGATTTTAATACCAGTTTTATATGTTTTAGCATGCCATGCGTGATTAACTATACCAGCTCAACTGACTTTTTTTACCCCTTTTCTTCAATATGCAGATGCGTTATCTCTTAAATGGAGATCTCAAATGACCATTAAACCCCTCTCTAACATTTTGTATAACCTGTCTTAACCATACCCAATCATACCCCTCTCTAAATGGAGATCTCCAATGACCATAAACATACCCAATCACAAATTTTTTTCCTTTGCGTCCGTAATGATATTGTTCATTTCCGTAACTAGAGAAATGTACAATATCATGCGTCATTATCTATGTAACTAGCGTAATTTTATTTATGTTCTTGTCCATTTTTGTTGTTAATCACGGGCTTGATTTCAAAGCAAATTAAGTTCAATTTTTTTCCATTTCAGAAGACCACAACCCAATGTTACTCCTAATAAATTGGCCCAACAGCTTAATCTAATGGGTAGTCTATATCATTAGAAGCCCATTCCACTATTTATGAAATCAAGACTTATGCTAATGGGCCTCTTGTTCCAGTGATATATATTTGGGCTTAGTTATAGCCTAAACACCACAAATAACAATCGGGCCACTATAGCATGCCATGCAAACAACAATATGGTCTTCACTAACTTGACCCAGTTATAGTAATACAAAAGCCTGACTCAAATCATGCGTTATTAATTTCTTAAACTAACATGCGTTATTAATTTTTTAACTAGCGTGATTTTTCGTAATGTACAGGCGTTATTTTTCTAACATCATAAACAAGCATTATACTGTAATATGAGGTTCTTAAAGCATGCGTTATTCATAATATCATAAACAAAAATCCAAAACAGTTTACCTTCTTATTTTTGTTTGAGGCTTCCCGCGCAGCATCATCATAGATCACCCCGGTTAGTTGAAGCGGAGTGGAGCAGTAGTCAAGCTCTTTTTGCGTTTGTGTCCTGATGCCCATTTCTTCTTGGTTCAACTCTGAAATATGTTCACTAGGATTCCAGCCCTCAAACCAATCGGTAGTTGATGGTATGTAACATTCGTCAATCGAATCTTCACCAGCCTGGTTTCTTCTATTGTAGACCTTTGTGGTATCCACTGGTGGTATTGTGAAATCATCCGTATCTGCCCTAAGCTGATCTGAAGTATCGAATGCGGTGAGGTTTTCTTGTACTGCAGCTGCCTCGTGTAATGGGATGTTGTCAGCGAATAGGTCCGTGAATAACGTCGAAGTTTGTTGATTTACGATTTCGAATGGCGTTGTCGGAGCCTCTTCATTTTGATGATCATCGCTATTGATGTCCAAGGTAGTCACATTTTGTTGATCCCGACGATTGTCATGCATTTCTTCGTCTTTGTCAACTTCATCACAATCTTCAACATCTGTCAGCGGCCCATTGTTGTATAAATACTCTTCCACGTCGTCGATCATACCAGATGTTATATACTTTATGACAGGCAGTTCGACAACTTCATCGAAAATTTTGTGCCTTTTGTTGAAATCATGGCTGTATAGAAGCTGCATATAATTGTTTAAAAAAACAAATTACTACTAACAATATTGTATTAGCTTACATTTTAAAGATGTCAACAAAACATACCGTTAGAAATGCAACTGGTCCATTGTATTGTGAGTCCAGTTTTTTCCAACCTTGTCTAGTTCTGAAGAAACACGTAACTAATCCTAGAGTTAATTAGTTGGGTTTATGTTTCTATCATAATGGTTAATCTTCTTATGGCTTTCTGAGCTTCGTAATGATCCGTTAATCCTGCAAAACAGAACACTGTTACTCGTTTAGAGGGGAATATGGGGGTTTCCCTCTTAACCGGGCTCCGGCGTGAGAATAAGCGACTGTTTTGAAGGGATAAGTATGTATTGAAAGTGAGAGTAGAGGGAATCAAATGTTTAACCTATGAAGGGAGGTCTCTATTTATAGCCGGAGAGGTGTAAGAGGGTGTGGGCTGATGGGCCTTGGGCCGGAAGGCGACAACATAGGGGATATGCTCCTTGTCTCACTGGTGTCGACCGTTAGTGGCTTCTAGAAGTTCTCTGGTGCTGGCGCACCGTGATTGGAGCCACGTGTCACCGTTGTCGGCCTGGCCGTCCTTCTGCCATCAACAGGTAAGTGGAGATCGTGGGGCAGGTGTCTCTGCTCAGTGATTGGTGCCACGTAGGCGTCCTTCAGTACTCTCTGTCTCCTGCACGTCAGACGATCGTGGAGCACGATTGAGCAGAACCTGGGGGACGCGGGTTGGCCCTTTTCTTCTGCCATTTGTACCTTGTGTTCCTTCTGAAGTAGCCCTGCGCCATAGACCTGCGTGGCTCTTGCTGAGCACGTAACTAGCTTACGCAGGGTATGGGTGGTTGAAGACTCCTATTCAGAATGCTAAGTGTTGAATGTGGTGTTTTCCTTTGCTGAGACCTCGCGCTAGATCAATACATGATGATGTAACGCGCGCGAGGTTGGCAATAAACAAATTGATGAATAAGGAGTATGGTCCTGCGCGCGACGTGAATAAGGAGTATGGTCCTGCGCGGCCTTTTTGGGACCATGCCCCTTCAAGTCCCCCCAGTCCAGTGCTGCACCATGCGCAAGGCAAGTGGTTGGAGCCCTGGACTTAGAAAAAGAAAAGTGCTAAAAATGCTTGGTTGGTGTTGGTTGGGCGCGTGTGTGTAAATGTTTGACAGTTGCTACGACGCGACTACTATGCCTGGCTGTTGGTGATTCCTTGCTTCCCTAGTGTAAGCGCGCAGGTTCGTTGGATAACCATGAATCCTGCGCGGCTTAAGTGGCTTCTGCCTGAAGCTTTTGGTGATTTTGGGCGGCAAAGTCCTCGAATTTTGAAATCTGACAGGTTGGTAAGAAACGTCGTTGATGGCGACGTTTGAGTTGACCACTGGCACGGCTGTCATCAAGTTGTCTCTGACGGTTTAGCTTTTCATCAGGAGAGTGAGGTCCACGCACGCGTGGTAACCGTCTCTCCGGGATTTGCGACCAACGTGGCAGTCGCTGATTGGGTACGCGCGCGGTGAATCCGGCACGTCTACTCAGCGCATTAAATGCGATGAGTATATATATCCGTGAAGATGAGAGGAGATATCATTCATTCTTCCACTGTTGCTACCTTCTCTCTATTCTGTTCTTCGGTCCTTCAAATCTTCAAGTGATCTGTAGCAGATCTTCAAGATTCTTCATCATATCTTCAAGCTTTTTCCGGAATATTTGAAGTTTTTACTCGGTATTCATGGCTGAAGATCATCAGGAAGAGAATCCCGGTGAAGAAGGTCCCGTTCCCATCCTTAAGTGGGACTTAGGGTTATTCGAGCAAATAACACGAAGTTTCCGGTTTCCACCAGAATGGGATGCTCGGTACCCCAGCCAAAATCAAATGGCCGCCGATGCACCGCCGGGGTACATCACCTTGTTTGAAGATTTCTTTCTACAGGGTAACTTCCGGTTGCCGGCGACGGATTTCTTGGCCCACATACTTCAGTTTTATGGGTTCCATATTTCGCAAATGAGCCCACCTGGAATGGTTAGGGTTCGACACTTCGAATTTCTCTGTCGCTCCCATGATGTTGAGCCGACTGTGGAAAGGTTTCGAGCTTTCTATCAACTGATCAGAACTATGGGCTTCTACTCATTTGCCAGTCGAGGGGCTGCGAAGAAGATACTCCTGAACCCTCCTAAAAGTTTCCATGACTGGAAACAGAAGTTCTTTTTCATTCGCGAGGAGGTGATACCGATTGCCATGATCTTCCGCCCATGGTCCGAACCGATCAAGAAGGAGGAGTTGGCAATTCCCAAGAAGGAACACTGGTATGTGAAGCTTACAGCCACTCCAAATCGAGTGTTTGGTGAGAATATTCTGGTTGCGGTGCAAATGAGTGATCAGTGGCCGCATGATAGCGAAGAGGTGCCGGTATTGAAGTTTGAGGATAAAGGTTAGTTGCTTCCTTAGTTTTCTGTTTATTTTCGCTTTATTTGACTGTTTGAATTTTAAATGCAGAAGCGCACCTTTATCAAGCTGCTTTCCCCATGTTTGGTGGATCCATGGGGGTGCGCCCCCTGGAGTCAGGGGAGCAGTATTGGTATGATAGAATCAAGTCGCTTCCTGTACCCTGTTGCTGGGGCCTTCGCCAATCCTCCTACCGCAATTGAAGGTGCGCATATTCCCAATCCCCGACCTTTGCGAGCTGTGACATCCGCTGGGAAAGAGATTCTTTATCTTTCCAGCGAGGAGTCTGTAGGGTCTTCGAATGGGGAGCTAAGTTCGTGGTCTAACATGTTTGCAGGTGTGTTGCGCGACTTGGGTATTGACCCAGAAGAAAAGAAGATAAAACCCACCAAGCGAAAGAAGGTTATCACCTTAGATGCTGAGGTGACCAGCAAGAAGGGCGGAAGTAGCCGCGCAACCGCTGGTGTTGCTGACAAAGGTACTCTCCGCCTTCGTCAAAGTAACTTGGAAGATTACGTTATTATCAGTGACTCATTTGAAGGTTTATCGCGTATAGGAGAGAAGAAGACCAGAGCAGTTGGCTCAAAGAGCTCAGGGAGCGCGGGTTCTCGCAACCCAGATGTTGGAGCTACTCTGTCTTCTGTCGCGCATGATGAAGAGGAGGAAGAAGAGGAGGAGGAGTCTGCTGCCAAGTTGGTAAGCAGGAAGAGAAGTAGAACTGAGACCACCGCTGGTGTGTCTATTGCGCCGAAGGCTGGAGAGGTTCCCTTGATCGGGAAATAGAGCAACTTGCGCTCTCTGTATAAATTTTCTCCTGGTTAGTTTCTTGATTACCTTGCTTTCCTTGCTGTTTTATTTCTATTTAACACTCCGTTTTTGCAGAGGCCAAAAAGAAGACCCCTGAAAAGAAGGGTGTTGTCATCAAGGATCCCCCAGAGCCGGCGCAGAAGAGGCCTAAGGTTACCATCAAACCCTTCAAGGCTGCTGGGGTAGAGGCCGAGAAGGAAAAAATTGCTGAGAAGGAGAAAGAGAAGGAAACTGCTGAGAAGGAGAAGGAGAAGGAAACTGCTGAGAAGGAGAAGGAAAAGGAGAAACAGAAGGCTGTTCAGAAGCCTGTTACTGAACCAAAGGAGACCGAGGTCGCTGCTACAACTGCATCTGACAAAACGCAGGGTCCGGAGGTCGTCCATGTCACAGGGCTTGATCAGCCCTTTCATGAGAGAGGGAAAGGTCCGGAGGTTGAGAAACCGACTAAAACTGCGCCGGCTGATGCCCCCGTTCGAACTGCTCAAGTAACTTCTACTACTGGGGGATCAGGTTCCTTTATTCACAAAGAAAAAACTGCTGCTGCAGGTGGCGCGAGTTCTGGTGGTGCCGGAGGGTTTGTGCCTCAATCTCCCATTGGTCCTAAGGATACTGTGGGAGATCTTTATTACAAGACTTATACTGAGGAGGCGCGTGGTAACGCTCCACATCAAGCTCCCTGGGGTCTAAAGCAGAAGGATACGTTTATGGAGTTTGCAGCATGTCGTGATTGGTTCTTAAATTCCTTCCCTCCTGGTGAAGTTAACAGCCAAAGGGCGCGAACCCATGATGGGCTGTACCAGGCCTATGTTGTTGGAGAGGCCAATACTCGCGCCGCCAATCACCAGATTGTGCGAGAATGGCGCACAATGATCAAGGAGCGGGTGGACTGGGAAAAGTATCGTGAGCGCCTGTTGAAGCAGGTTAAAGATTATGAGAAGGCTAAGGCTGCCTTTGTTGAAGAGAAGGCCAAGTTTGAGTCTGATAGGAAATCAGAAGAGTGGGGCCGTGAGGGCCTTAGGAGCAAACTTCGTGCTGCTGAGGATCTGCTGGCGAAAGAGAAGGCTGAATGGAAGAAAATATGTGAGAAAGATAATAAGCGCATGCATGCGGCTCGCTCGAAGATCACTGAGCTCGAGGGTAAGGTTGCCGAGCTGACTGGGAAGGTCGAAGATGCGCAAGCTGCTAAGGAGCGTGCTGAGGTTGGAAAACCTTTACCTTTTCTCTCCTTATGCTTTTTGTTTGCAGAATTATCTAAGTCCTTTGTAACACCTCGAAAATTCACGTCCTATAATGTGTAGACACGTGTCAAATGTTAAACGTGTGAAAGAAATATTATAGAAGGACTAAAGTTGACAAACATGGAAAGTATGTGAATATACGTATTCTAAGTGTCAACTGTGAATAAATATAATGTACATTAACCCTACATGGTGCTCATACCTTCAAACGAATAGATCATGGATCATACGAAGCAAAAAGTGAGAGATTTCAAACTACAGGGGTTAAATGTGTCAACATGTTTAAAGATATACCTCTGAGTGACCTTTTGACAAACCCGGAGCTTTGTAAATGTTAATTATGCTCACTAGAATGCACGATATAAATTTCATAAAGTTTCATTGTCGTATGAGAAAGTTATGATCAAATTCGTGTGCGGGGGGTTAAAGTGCAAACATTGAAAGTTAAGATTTTTCGGGTTAACCGGAAGCGTTCAGGGACTTGGCAAAGTGGGTATAAGTCCTAAAGCCCTTGTGGGTAAATATAAGGGGGTCAAAATGCAAGAAATAACCTTGATTGCCCCTTCGTGAAGCCAAAGGTCAAGTTGCAACACAAAAGAAAATCAAAAATCTGATTCGCAGGCCCAGGCGGCCCGCGTGAGGATAAGCGAAACGGGAGGCGGGCCGCGTCAGGCCGCCAGATGCAGAAAACGGGGACAGACCCCTGGAAACGCGAAGAACCGATCCTTTTTTGACATTAATGCAATGTGGGCGACCCCTAAACAGTCCTTGACACTAGGAACACCTGTTGGATGGTTGTGGTCAGCTGATAGACTTGTGTGTCCAAGAATTGTGATGGAATTTTCACTATAAAAGGCCTTGTAGTGCATCATTGTTCTTCACATCATTCAAGTGCATTTCTGGTCGATTCTGGAGCTCAAGCCTGCTTCCAACTGATCATATCTCGTGCATAGGACTCTTGTAAGTCTGCTAGTCCTTCTTTAATTGAATTTAGCTTGTTTAATTAGCTAAAAGTCAAACTGTCGTAATTACGGTTTGACTTTGAGATTAGTCAACAATGGCTCAGTCATTTCTCGAATCAAAAGTAGTTATAGGTTGGTATTTATGGGGGTAATAAAACCTCAAAAGGGTTTCCCCTGATCACCACTCTAACCAGGTCAAAAGTCAGGTCAAACTTGGATTTAAAAAGTCAACAGGAAGTCTAAAATGCCATTTATGCATAATTAACATTGTAGATCATATAAAACCTGTTGAATCATTGTTATAACTTAGTAATAAGTGTAAGAACATGTCTAAACATGTTCAACCGGACAATTTCTTGTTTAGACCCGGTTCGGAACCGAAAGTCACATAGTTTGACTTTCACTTTGACTTTCAGTTCTGACCCGTTTAGGCATGTTTTAGAAATGCCTCGGAGCTTTAATTGGACTAGGTTACATGTTAGAATAACCCTCTGTGATTATACACCTTGGTTCATTAGTTATCCAATTAATATGCATGTTTCCGTTAATTGCTCATATGTTGACCGTTATGCCCTTATTACCTTAAAACGTGATTTATGAAGATGTAAAAGTGTAGAAACCTTAGTTACTAATATATAAACTTGTATGCAAAGTTTGACATCAGTTTGACTTGTAGATTAAGAGTTATGCTCATTATCGCAAATTTAAAGCTTTATGTTAATAAAACGGCGTAATTAGCGTATAGCCTAGTTAAGCCAACTTTTTGGTATCA
The DNA here is from genome assembly GCA_030545235.1 of Helianthus tuberosus. Lineage (NCBI taxonomy): Eukaryota > Viridiplantae > Streptophyta > Magnoliopsida > Asterales > Asteraceae > Helianthus > Helianthus tuberosus. The sequence goes on from CM060441.1 coordinate 141,560,711, forward strand.
AACTTAATACCCACTAATGTAAGATATTATTTTGGGATTTTTAAAGATTTTTAATTAATTTTAGGCAGAGCATAACTAGTAGTCGTAGGCTTAAACCGGTAATTGTCGATTTTGCCCTTACGGGCCATAAAATGAGTTTTACATATCTAAACGACTCCAAACCTTTTGCTACTGATAACATATGATAAATAAATTATTTTAAGCCTTCTAGAAATATAAAAATATCAGATTTAAGTATCGCACCCAGAAATGGCCTTTAATCGCCTTATTTAGCGTTTTTAACGCATAGTATGTTTTAAAATCATATTGAACATACCCGGGTTGATACCTACTGATATTTTAGGCAAATTAGAATATTTTAATAGTAATCAAAGGTTGATTAACTCAGACTTCGGTTTTGAGCTTTTCGGCTTATGTGAAATTACCAAAATGCCCCTACGGTGCATAGTTTGGTTATATTTGACAAATTTCACATATATACTTTAACCTACTGATATAACTTAGCAAATTAAGTATATTTGCTGATTACATCAGGCCTGTAACTCAGGTTAACACTTAAACTCTTTTACAACCTTTAAAATGACCAAACTACCCCTATGGGGCATAGTTTGTGTTTAAATTCGTTTCGGGCATAATAAAAGACATCTTACTGGTGTCACAACATATTTGAAGCATATTAACTTAGGAAACCTGTATATGGCTCTTACGGATACCCGTTACGCTTATTACACGTTCGGTTCGGTTTATGTAACAAGTTTACATAAATTAGCCGAAACGGGTCAAACCTTATCGGTTTAATCTCAAAATCCAGAATGTGCATGAAGGACCCATATTAAACAAGTCTCTGAACTTGTCGGGTCTAAATCACATTCTATCCGGTCTTCGCTTAATCGTGCGTACGAACCGTATCTTTGAAACTAGCCGGTCTAAGCTTAAGCTTAATTAAAGACCCGTTAGGATTCTAATAGGTTATTATAAACCTTCGTTCCAGATTAGGAGGACCAGTAAAAGCTACGTGCATTTTTCTTATTGTGATTAATACTTGCTCAGGTAAATAATTTTAACTTATTTTCCCTATACGGGCTTGGGTTACGGTATATAGCATACCGCTTGATCGAGCATCAAATCTCCACAGTTGTGTGGGTAGTTGACTAATTTGATCGGCTCGTTTAAACAGTCTTGATTACTTAAAGCCTTTGGGGGGTTAATGACCATGTCCCGGATATCCTTGGCATCATCTTACGAGATGGCCACGACCTGAGCACGGGGTGTAGGCGTACACCCGTCAGTGTATAACTCAATAATGTGGAGTGTCTATTGATCTTTAACCCGGACAAGATCCGGGCTACTGAACGCACAAGTAACATGTAATTCGTTCACAAGATTATAATATTAAATAATTCTCCCAAGTTATAAAAATGTTTATGCCTCGTGCATCCAAACCAATTTTTAATCATTTTTCCAAAATGAGTCAGTTGAATGTATTTACCAGTGTAAACTGACGTATTTTCCCAAAAAAAAAACTGAATGCAGGTACTAAACGAAATTGGCTGGATTGTCTCCTTAGCATCAATAAAAAGTCTCGCAAGCTTAGGTTGCCTGAAGTCTGTTGAACTATTGTTTCATATTTTATTTCGATCCGTTCTGTGGATAAACAATCGAACGTTGTGATACTTGATATTACAATAATTAAATTCGGTTGTATTCTATTTTGAAATTTTCTTCCGCTGTGCATATTAAATATTGTGTTGTTTGACTATTATGTTGCCAACCACGTCACGATACTCCCCCACCGGGCCCACCGGTGACACATGGAAATCGGGGTGTGACATCCTTTATCCTTTGTAGGTTGAACTGGCTGAGCTGAAAACGCAGTTATCTGGTAAGGATAAGGACTTGACGGCCAAGGACACCGAGATTGCGGAGTTGAAACGTCGCCTACAAGAGCAGGTTGAGAAAAGGGAGTCCTTGGAGATCAACCTTGAAGCTGAGAAGGGAAAAGCTGCTTTTGCTGAGGAGGCCAGGCAAAAGGCAGAGGAAGCGTGAAATGTTAGTACTGCGGCCCTCAATGTAGCGCATACTAACTATTCCGAGGTTCACGGTATCGTTGATACGCTTGCTGCTGAAGCTGAGTGGATGCGCGGCAGGGGTGTAGTTCTGGTATGATTTTCTTCTTTAAGTTTGGCTTTAATTATTAAAACTTGGTATCTTATTTATTACCTTTGCTGTAGATGGCCAACTGCATCTTAAATGCTAGAGAGCTAGATAAAGTTGTTGCTGCTCTTATAGATGCTTCTCGCGCGGTTGGTCACCGTGGAGGTTATCTGGAGTGTGCGCAGCATGTTGAAGAGGTGTTTAGGCAAGAGTTTGACACTAGTCATTGCTCTGTGACTAATGAAGCTGATGCCGAGTTGTCTCGCGCTGAAAATGCTTACGATCACCTATCACTGCCTGTGATGGACTTGGTCGCAAAGGCTCGAGAGCATGATGACTAGTGCCAACGTCTAAAGACCATTCTCGACCCCCCAGAAACTGTTGAATTATCTGATGAGGAGGAACAGACGGGCAATGATGGTGATGGTGGTGACGATGGTGATGGTGACAAGCATGACGATGATGATGATGGTGGTGACGGTTATGAGTAGGTAGTATTGACAGGCTTTGTGCCTTGTAATTTTCATTTTTAGATGTCAAATGTAACCTGTTGCGCGGTTGCGCTTGTTTTCGACTAAATTCGAAGATTGTTTGCTTCTATGTAACTATTGCGCGGTTACGCTTGTTAAATATGATGTTTATGTTTATTCTCTGTCCAGTTACAATTATTGCACTGTTGTTAGAAACTTTGGTTAAGTTAGCGCGAATAAATGTAAGTGTGGCTCTTGTGCGCATGTAACTGCCCGGTCTCGCACTATGTTCGCGGAGGACCTTGGAGGCATAACTCAAGAGCTCGTAATTTACTGAAGTGTTTTCGTGCTAATCAAAAGTTTAACATGCATTTGTAACGTGGAAGTCATCATGGTAAAAGAAAATATAAGTTGTATGCTTTCATTGATTAAGAAACAGGCGCTTAGGCCAACATACATCGCATGTAAGTAACATAAGGGGCGTTTAGCCAACAAAGGAAATTAAAAAGGCGCGTGGCCAACATGAGTGAGTAAAGGCGCAAGGCCGAGAGTAGTTACATATAGCACTTGGGCAGTTGTTGCGCGTTCCACGTGCGCGGGATGATGTATCCATCTAGGGTGCGCAACTTGTATGCCCCTTTCCCTAGCACCTCGTGTATTAAGTATGGGCCTTCCCATTTGAGTGCTAGCTTTCCTGGGCGTTCAGCGTTTGAAGCTTCATTGTCTCTGAAGACATACTCTCCTGGAGTGAAGGTACAGATGCGCACTCTTGCATTGTAATACCTTTCTAGCTGCATCTTGTACTTGGCTTCTTTAATTCGCGCAATTTCACGCCTTTCTTCGAGTAAATCAAAGTCAAGACGATGCTCTGCCTCGTTATCGATTTTGTTAACCGCTGTCAAGCGCGGCGAGGGCAGGCCAATTTCGGCGGGGATAACCGCCTCTGAGCCATAGACTAGGCTGAAAGGGGTTTCGCCAGTGCTCGTTTTCGGCATGGTTCGATGAGCCCACAGGATACTCGGGAGCTCATCTACCCAGCCTCTTCGCTTTGTGCCCAGTCGGGCCTTTATCCCATCGACGATACTTTTGTTTACACTTTCAACTTGGCCGTTGCCTTGGGGGTGCGCAACGGAAGAGAAAGTGTGTTCGATCTTCATCTCTTTCATCCACTTTTTAAGGTCGTCAGACGCGAAGTTGGTGCCATTGTCGGTTACAATCTTGAGTGGCAGACCAAACCTGCAAATGATGTGTTCCCAAATAAACTTGCGCACCATCATTGCAGTAGTTGAGGCAAGGGCTTTGGCCTCCACCCATTTCGTAAAGTAGTCGACGGCCACGATTATGAATTTGAAGGCGCTAGGAGCTTCTGGGAAGGGTCCCACCATATCAATCCCCCACTGCTGAAAAGGCCAAGCAGTGGATACAGGGATAAGATCATTCTTTGGGCGCAGGGTTTTCGGGGAGTGCCTTTGACAAGAGTCGCATTAACGCAACTCCTTTAGAGCGTCTACGTGCATTCCTGGCCAGTAGTACCCAGCGTTCATTATTTTTGCAACGACCATGCGTGGCCCTGCATGTATGCCGCAAATTCCTTCGTGAATCTCCCTGATCAAGTAATTTGCATCCTAGGGGTCCACGCAGCGCAAGAGTGGCCCCAAGAAGGATTTTCTGTACAAGATACCGTCATTCATTTCATAATGCAAGGCCTTGTTCTGTATCTTCCTTGCCTCTCCCTTGTTGTCAGGGAGGGTTCCTTCTTGCAAATACTTGATTATAGGGCTCATCCAGGATAGTTGCCCTATCTCTATCACATTCACTTGACGCAACAAAAATGACGGGTTCTTTAATACTTTGATTCTTACATCTTTGGCGAGATGTTGGAAAGAAGTTGAAGCAAGCTTGCTTAAGGCGTCTGCTGGTTTGTTTTCTGAGCGATTGATATGCACCACCTTGTAGGACTTGAACTGCTGAAGCAACTCCCTTGCCTAATCTACGTACAAAGCCATAACTTCGCCCTTCGCGTCGTATAGTCCGTTGATTTGACTGGCAATCAAGAGTGAATCAACATGTGCTCGCAGATTTTGAGCTCTCATTTTTATGGCGAGGCGCAAGCCTGCCAGAAATGCCTCGTATTCCGCCTCGTTGTTGGTGTTCTTGAAATCCAACTTGATGGCATATGTAAATTCATGTTTCTCCTGGCTCACAAGGCGCAATCCAGCCCCTACGCCGTCTTCGTTTAAGGCCCCGTCCATGTACAGCAACCATAACTCATTGGATGAGTCTTTTACAAGAGTCTCAACAATCTCACAATCTTTGATTTTATCCACCGGGACTTCTGTGATGAAGTCCGCTAGAACTTGACCCTTGATGGCTGGGCGCGGCTTATACAAAATGTTGTGGCCTCCTAGCTCTATCGCCCACTTTGCCAACCGCCCAGATGTCTCTTGTTTTTGCAATATCATGCCAATGTGGAAATTGGTAAGTACCGTGATGACGTGACCTGTAAAGTTTCTGCGCAGCCTCCTGGAGGCATGTAGCAGCGCAAGTACTAATTTTTCCATCGTTGAGTATCTCGTTTCTGGATCTGTAAGCACCCTACTGACGTAATAGATTGGAGTCTGAACTCCGTTTCTTTCCACAAGCAATACCGACCCCACTGCCTTATCCGAAGAAGATAAGTACAGGATGAGTGGTTCCTTTTCGAGCGGCGCGGTCAGGGTAGGGAGCTCAATCAAACACTCTTTCATTTGCTGAAAAGCAACTTCTGCTTCGGGAGTCCACTTAAATTCTTTCTTTTTTACGCAGTTGTGCAGAGTGCTGATAAAAGGATATGACTTTGCAGCGTGGTTTGACAAAAAACGGTTAAGCGCGGCTAGGCGGCCGGCCAACCTTTGCATCTCCTTGATTGTTCGTGGTGATGGCATACGCTCTATGGCTTGAACTTTTTCTGGGTTGACTCTAAACCCGCCATTTGTAACCACGAAGCCCAAAAATTTTCCCTCCTTCATACCAAAGGAACATTTGGCTGGATTCAGTTTCATATTCACGCTTCTCAACGAGCTGAATGTTTTCTCGATGTCTTTCAACATTTGGTCCTCTTCGGTACTTTTAATCACCAGATCATCGATGTAAACCTCGATGTGTTTCCCAATATCTTCGGCAAAGATTTTATCCATCAGACGCTGGTATGTTGCGCCAGCGTTTTTGAGGCCGAACGGCATCTTTGTATAATAGAAGATTCCGAGATCGGTCCGAAAAGCTGTCTTGTCTTCGTCCTCAAGCTTCATTTGAACCTGGTGATACCCCTTGTAACAATCTAAGAAGCATTTCCATCTATATGGCGCGAGAGAGTCTATCTTTTTGTCGATCTCAGGCAAAGAGTAGCAGTCTTTAGGGCATGCCTTGTTGAGATCGGTATAATCGACGCACATTCTCCATCCTCCGTTCGACTTCTCCACCATCACGGGGTTTGCCACCCAACTCTGATAACGCACCTCTCTTAAGATTCCTCATTTTAATAGCTCACAGACTTGCTTGTTCATTGCTTTGGTCTTATCCGCCCCTAAGCTACGCCTTCTTTGAACTTTTGGTTCAACGGAGGGATAGGTGTTCAGACAATGCTCGGTAACATCGCGCGGGACACCGGTCATGTCTGCCGGAGTCCAGGCGAAAATGTCCATATTTCTGAACAAAAGTTGTTTGAGGTGTGTTCTGATGTTTGGTGAGATCACGTGGCCTATCGTCACCGTTTGCTCTGGGTATTTGCGATTTAAAACCCACTTTTCTGGATCGGTTGCTGAAACCTTTGCCGCTTTGGTCGGACGCACATCATCTGCTGACATTACTTCCTTCTTTGCATATATAATTGCCACTCCCATCTCGGTTGGGAACCCGATCGCTGAGTGGGGCGTGGAAGTGACCATGTTTAGCCCTCCTTGGGTTTCTCTCCCAATCAAAACATCATGCCTTGATTTGACAGGCATCACCATGAAGTTGACAGTTGTGGTTCTTGAATGCTTCCCGTCAGTCAGCGTGACGGGGAAGCTGATTTGGCCTAGTGGGAAGACCATTTCGTTGCAGAATCCTGACAGAGGGTAGTCGAGTGGCTCAAGTCTCGCTTTATCTTCATCGTCAAATTGATTAAAGCATTGCTCATAGATGATATCTGTTGTACTTCCCGGATCAATAAATACGTACTCTATCTCGTAATGACCGATAATACCGGTAATGACGACGGAGCGTGTGGCGCGCGGGCCCCTCGCACTACTAGGAAGATAACCTGTTGTTCTTTCCAAGCCGGTTCGAAAGGTCGCTTGCCTTTATCTCTTGCGCTATTTCTTGTTCCGTTGACCATGTGTGTCTCCAAGCGTCTAACCTTTTTCTCTCTTCCATCATCATTGCGTTGAATCTGACGTGTCTCTTTGCGCACGTTCTTTACCAGATGGCTTAGCTTTCCACTTTTCAATGCTTTTTCGATTTCTTGCCTTAAGCTGATACAATCATCTGTCTGATGACCTGTATCCTTATGGAAGTCACAATACAGGTTGGGGTCTTGCCCCTTCTTGTTCGTCATAGGCCTTGGCGCCTTGAAATCATGGTTCTCCGTCATCAGTACCTCTTTTGGTGTTTTTGTGAGTGGAGTCCAGTGCTTTTCTCGGTTGTCATCCCTGACTGCTTTTCGATACCCAATTATGTCTATTGTTTCCCGCGCATCCTCTCTGTAGCGCGGTCTTTCTTCATAACCACTTGATTTTCCAGATTTCCAATCGTGACTTTTGCCCTTGTTGCACTTGCCGTAGTCACGCGTGGCTTTCTTTGAAAAACGATCTTCTGTGTATGAGGATTTGGCTCCAGCTAGTGATTCCTCTGTTTGCGCTACTATTTTGGCTGTTTCCATCAGCTTACTCCACTCCTTGGGCATACCATCTTTTCCAATGATGGTTCTGATGAGACTATCACATCGGATAGCTTTCTTAAAGTGAGCGCGCATGAGTTGGTCGCTTACACCACCGATCTCTAAACACTCCTTGTTAAAGCGAGTGATGAAGTCTTCTAGGCCTTCGTTTTCTTTGCGCTAGATATCTGTTACTTCAGACGTATCTCGTTGATAGCGCCTTTGTTGGCTGAAGTGGTCTAGGAACTTAGTTCTGAAATCAACCCATGAACTGATTTTCCCAGGCGGTAGGCTGTCGAACCAAGCGCGAGCAGCCCCGGTAAACGTCTGGATAAACAAATAACACCACATTGGCATATTCCATCCTCCCATGCAACCAACACTTGTGAATACTCTGACATGATCGTCGGGGTCAGTTAAACCGTTGAATTTTCCCACTGTTGGGGGTAACTTTTCTCTTGTAAGTGTTGCCAAAGCGATTTTTGGGATAAACTTCGAGTGCTCTGCAGCTTCCGCTGGTCTATAGGCGAGACTGAAGTCCCTCTCTGCTTCTTCGCTGTATGCACTGCGTTGCCTTGGCCTGTAATTTTCATGATTCCGCTGTAAGCGGTTAAAAACTGAGGATCCTTCGTCGTCTTGCCAAGTTGGGTCGTTCGGGTCTGTGTCGTCCCATTCGTTATTCATATTGCGCGGCCTGAGCCGGCTATGAATTGGACCTCTTTGAACGTTTGACGGATAGTCATAATAGCTTTCTGTCTCTCCTCGTGTGTCGCGCGTGTCATGCACGCTTGGTCTTCTTTGGGGAGGAGGCCTGTTGATTCTTCCTTGGAGGTTTTGCTGTGGGGGTATCTGGCGCGCCCCCTTACTCAGACCCAAAGGTGTGACTAAAGATGGTTCTGCTTGCAAAACCGCTTGTGCGCTCAAAGACTGATACGCAACATTGATGGTAGAGATTTGCTTAGTGTACCAAGAGGCTGGAGTTTCGCCTTCTGGTAGCCCTAATAGCGCTGAAATGTTCTGAGGTGGAGGTGGATTCGAAGGTCCAGCCCCATTGTTTCCTCGGGTTACCGTCTGAGTGATGCAAGTGATGCTCGCGCGGGGTCCCCCAGTGTTGGTTACCTCGATTTCACCGATTTCTTCAACGTGTTGGACTTGGATATTTTGATTGTCCTCCCCCATCGCTACGTTAGAATTTGTTCCAAGACCAAAGTCGGGAATGATTCCTTGACCAGCCATGATCGAAGGAAAAATAGCTTAGAAAACTCAGAAAAAGAAGATGAAAGTGATTTGCAAAAACCGGTGGGCGCCAATGAAGAAACACGTAACTAATCCTGGAGTTAATTAGTTGGGTTTATGTTCCTATCATAATGGTTAATCTTCTTATGGCTTTCTGAGCTTCGTAATGATCCGTTAATCCTACAAAACAGAACACCGTTACTCGTTAAGAGGGGAATATGGGGGGTTTCCCTCTTAACCGGGCTCCGGCGTGAGAATAAGCGACTGTTTTGAAGGGATAAGTTTGTATTGAAAGTGAGAGTAGAGGGAATCGAATGTTTAACCTGTGAAGGGAGGTCTCTATTTATAGCCGGAGAGGTGTAAGAGGGTGTGGGCTGATGGGCCTTAGGCCGGAAGGCGACAACATAGGGGATATGCTCCTTGTCTCACTGGTGTCGACCGTTAGTGGCTTCTAGAAGTTCTTCGGTGCTGGCGCACCGTGATTGGAGCCACGTGTCACCGTTGTCGGCCTGGCCATCCTTCTGCCATCAGCAAGTAAGTGGAGATCGTGGGGCAGGTGTCTCTGCTCTGTGATTGGTGCCACGTAGGCGTCCTTCAGTACTCTTTGTCTCCTGCACGTCAGACGATCGTGGAGCACGATTAAGCAGAACCTGGGGGACGCAGTTTGGCCCTTTTCTTCTGCCATTTGTACCTTGTGTTCCTTCTGAAGTAGCCCTGCGCCATAGACCTGCGCGGCTCTTGCTGAGCACGTAACTAGCTTGCGCAGGGTATGGGTGGTTGAAGACTCCTATTCAGAATGCTAAGTATTGAATGTGGTGTTTTCCTTTGCTGTGACCTCGCGCTAGATCAATACATGATGATGTAACGCGCGCGAGGTTGGCAGTAAACAAGTTGATGAATAAGGAGTCTGGTCCTGCGCGCGACGTGAATTAGGTCCGCGCAGCCTTTTTGGGACCATACCCCTTCAAGTTCGTTTAAGCGATTCTAAAACAAAGGAGCACCAATCCAGCTTTGAAATGTCTTCCTCTTTGTCAATGGCAAGTAGAAAACTTTGTTTAACCGTTGTTGACTTTGTTATCTCTACAAACAAAGTGTTCCAGTAGGCTAGAAAATTTAACTTGAATAACATGCCGCCATTTGTTTGTTTTTTCATAGCTTTTGTAACTAATGTATGAGTAATTTTGTTGGTGTCCGGCCACTGGTTTTTGAACTCATCAATAGTTGTTTCGACCCCTTGAGTAGTAGTATTTTTTTCAACTATCGCTCCTTTCCGAGGCTTATTTTTTTCCCGTACTATAACATATCCTTTTGGAATACCAAACACATCATGTAATGAATCTCGTGTGATTTCTATCTTTTGATTTCCTATGTTTAGTGTGTTGTATTGCTCGTCATAGTTTCTTACGAGCCAATAACCTAGACGTGTGCTTATATGATTAAGCTTTATATCAAGAACATCACCAAATCCAATGCTTTTCACATCCGCTACCTGTGCTTCTGTAAATTGTCTTACTGTATCCAAGAAACCTGAAGGACTACACCGTAGGCTTATTACATCATGATGATATTCATAGTACGGTCTTAGTTCCGTCCTAATTGGTTCCGCTTCGGTAATCGTTTCTCTCCCCTTTCTAGGATCCATCTGCTTGTCTTCTTTCGATGGTTTCTTTTTTTCTGGCTCAAAGTCATCATCATCTTGGTCAGTTAAAGTCTTTGCCCTCTTTTTTGTGTTTTCGGCCATTTTGCCTATCAAGTCTTTAATTGGTGCTTCAAAATCATCATCATCATCTTGAAGATTTATTTCTTTGGCTTTTTATTTACCTTTAACTTGCGAGGTTTGTTTGTTATCATCGGCTGAATGGGGGGCTCAAAATCATCATCATCATCAGCAACCCCTACATTCATATTTCGAAACAAATTAAATCAAGCAATTTAGCTTTTTCATATAATAACAGGCGTTATTATTTTCATTGGTTGTGCTCAACAAATCTTATACAACTTGCGTCATTATTTTCATTGGTTGTGCTCAACAAATCTTATACAATAGGCGTTATTATTTTGCCAACAATTCTTTTTCATAACAGAAGTTGTTTAGTGGACAAATAAAAGCCACAAGATGTCCATCTTGCATCAGTTTCAATGATTTCCCCTCAAAAACTAACTAATTCTACCCTTAAGACCCTTTTTGACCTGTTAATACCTGTATTACAGAATGCATACTAACATATTTTCAGTGGTTTGTGCTCAACAAATCTTATACACCAGGCGTAATTATGTTCATTGTATGCGTTATTATTTTCATCCAGCTCAATCAAAAATTTGCTTAAAAAACGGATGAAAACAAAGGGCAAGTTAGATCAGAAGCCCCAATATCAAAATTTAACCTAATAAAACATTCGTTAATTGTTTAAACAAAAAGGCAAGTTAGCTCAAAATCCCCAATTTCAAAATTTAACCTAATAATACAGGGGATGGGGGGATGAACAATCTAATACCGCTAGTTCATATCAATCAATCGTCTAATATCAATCATTCTAATATCGCCAGTTCATATCAATGAATCAACATCAAATTACGCTAGTTCATATCAAATAACGCTAGTTAATCAAACCGGATTTTTTTAGAAGAAACCTGGATTTATGCCGCTAGTGTGCACCGGATCGTTTCGTTTCTTGCTCCTTCTCTCTCGTTTAGCTTCAATTTTTGTTCACCATACAAGGAAACCACCGATCAGTATGACAATTTCTTCAACTAAAACGGTGTGATTAAAGAAGAAAATAAATGGATGAGAAGATGATTTAATCGATACCTCCTAATGCCGTATTCGTCATTCCTCACTTCAAATCGATACTCGTTTCTTGTTCACCGCTGTCGTCGTTTACCCTCGGTCGTAATCGCTTTGAAACTTCACCGTCAATTTTGGGGTTCTAATGGGTTCTAATATCGTTTTTGATTTGAGACGGAGATATAGACGGGTAAATAGATATAGTAAATTGACGATTTTAACCTTTACATACCATAATTACGCTTTTGCCACCGCTTCTCATCATCAATTTAATCGCGCTTTAATCACCCTGATCTGACGGTCAGGATAGTCCCGTACGTTAAGTACGATTACTCATAATGTATGATAACCGCTCTCTTATATATATACTTATTGTGTTTTATAATAAAGATTGTAACATTTGAATTATATTAGAAATGTTTGTGATAAATAATGTCGCTTTTATGGTATTAGGATTGGTATATAGCTCGAATGAATTTATTCTAGTTGATCAGAAGTTACAAGATCTATTGTTGTGAAACAATCATCTTCTTATTTTTTTACAAGAAAGTTTCTAATGCTAAATATTGTACTAGGGTATTGTTGATTTGTTTCATTAGACTGTGGGGAGTGGGGCGTTTTATCGTGTGGGGATGCCAGGCACCGCTGGCTAACCCACACCGTGTCAGCGTTGGCCACGGCGTTTTTCAGCTAGCGTGACTTTGAAGCCCGACGTTGGGCGGGGGTTGGTGTGAGCTGGCTAGCTAGGATTGGTTGTTGAAATTTGATCGTTTTGGGGTAGCCGTTAGCCATAGCCGTTGGGCATGGAGGTTTCAATGTAAAAAATCAAATTTTTAAAAGAACTTACAAATTTTTACCTATAAATACCCCCCACACCTTCAATTTTTACCTACAAATCTTCTTCAACCAATCTCACACCAAACAACAAATTTTTTTCAACCTAACTAACATCAAAAAACCGAACATGGTACATTGGACGGAGGAGGAGGAGATCGCACTTGTCACATCGATCGTCGATGCACAACGTACGTTACAACGCGGTCAAACCGCGTATTAGGGACAGGCGTTCCAGCAATACCAACAACACGTTGGGAACGCTCGTCACAATTTAAACGCCTGCCAACACAAGTGACGTGAACTAAAACCGAAGCTGGATCGGTTTAAGGTTTGTTTCGACCATGTCCCTGCGGGGGACCTGAGCCACGACGATCGAATGGAGATCACGAAGGTCGAGTGGAGGCACGACGGGAATCAAGAATTTAAGTGGGTTCCCACTTTAACATTTATTGAACTCTGTAATTTTTTTTTGGAATTATTAACTACTTTTTTTTTAATTCTTTAGCATTTAATAAGTAGTTTTTTTTAATTTTTTAGGATTTAATAAGTAGTTTTTTTTTATTTTTAGGATGTTATGTAACTTTTTTTTAAAGTAATATAAGTTTGTGTTTTACTTTATAAATCTCAAGTATATAAAAAAAACCAACATGGACCACCAACGCCGCTAACCCACGCCGCTTCCACATCCTACTTTTTTGGGGTGGTCTGGTGAAGCCCACAATCGCCACGTGTCGAGCAGTCCCCCCAACCCAAACCCCTCACACCCCATAGTCTTAATTCTTAAAGAGTGAGGCGGAGAGTGAAGAGAGAGACAGGGGGAGACGGGTAGGGGTGTTCATCTGGTTTGGTCTCTCGGGTTGGGTTTCTCAGGTTTTCTAGGCTAGATATTTTATCTGAGAGACTATGTCATATTAGATTTGGGTATATGTTTCTCGGGTTAGTTCGGATCAGTTCTTACGGGGCGGGTTTCAGGTTTAATAAATGGGTTGCAAAAAGGTTGTTTTTAATCCATCTCAGAAGGTTTGGTGGGCTGCATTTGGGCTTCAGAAAAGTTTTGTATGTATGTTGTATTGGACAGAAATAGAATGCATGCACATTTACCAACTTGGAACATGTAATTGGATTTAATAAGCATGCAGGCCCACTACGTTGTCATTTCCAACCATACTTCCATGTAGGCCATAATAAGTCCAGTAATTTTCTAAGTTTTCAATCAACACAATAAGTCCAGTAATTTTCTAAGTTTTCAAATCATGATTTACAAATCAGACGTTGTTTGAGGAAGAGTAAGCGGATGTAAGACATGAATAATAAAACGAGCGTAAAACAAAATTTGTGTAGTAAACGATCGAACCTTAGCAAAGGTGTAACCAGTGGCTAGGGCTGTAAACGAACCGAACGAACACGAACAAGGCCTTGTTCTTTTTCGTTCGTTAAGGAAATAAATGTGTTCACGAACGGTTCATGAACACTTACCGAACGAGATGTTATGTTCGTGTTCGTTCATTAAGGAAACGAGCGTGTTCGCGAACGGTTCACGAACACAAATAAATTTGGCGAACGTGACGAAGGATAAAGGTAGATGGCCCAGAGAGTATCACTGGAATTTGAATCCCTTATTGTGGAATAGAGGTCAATCGTATTCGCCGATGTAAATAATGAGAAAAGAAAGGGAAATGGTGTATAAACAATGTGAAAGAGGGTTTCCTAGTTTAATTGTTAGGGTAAAAAAATAAATAAAAGTTTAATAATATAAAAAGTATAGATAAAATATATGAAAGTACAAAAATCTTTAATTAAAACACAAACATACGAATATAAACGAACGCATATGAACGAATGTTCACGAACATCTTACCGAACGTTCACGAACGCAATCGAACGAACGAGACCTCTGTTCATGTTCGTTCATTTAACTAATCGAACGAAATTTCTTGTTCATGTTCGTTCGTTTATTAAACGAACGAACATAAACGAACTTCCCGCCGAACGGTTCACGAACTGTTCGCTGAACGTTCGGTTCGTTTACAGCCCTAAGTGGCGGAACTCAGGGCATCCAAAAAAAAAATTCACCGTGCAATCGTACAATATTAAAAAAACGATAATAAATAAATAAAGTAAAACAAATACCTAATAGATTTGTCCTCTTCTTTTTTTAATAGCTTAAAATCGTCCCATCACATCGTCGTACAAATATCCTTTTCGACCGCACAAACTATAGCATTGTTAAAAAATTTTGGGCCCATTCGATTGCGTAAATCCGTCTTGACAAGCTTCAATTTCAAAAAACATCTTTCAACGGTTGCGGTTGCAACCGGTAAAACAAAACTAGCTTCACTACCCGATAAACTGAAGAACAAAAACTATGCGTTCCCGTTTCAACCATAACACGCGCAAGATCACTTATTCCATTCAAGTTTGCAAATTTATCATCATCGCTTATACTGTGACGAAATGGGCAATTGGGATTTGGGTTTATTATTTTCAATTATTTGGTATCCTTGTAGTTGTGCCGTGCATTAAAACTTCAGGGCAATTATTTACAATCTTTTATCATTTTGTGCTAACATATTGGGCAATTGGGCTTATTATTTACAATATTCAATTGATTTGGGCTAATATATTGGCAATTGGTGTCACACACCTTTCTGCGGCGGAAGCACGAGGTGTGATCATGAAAGGTTCTCATTGCATACGAAAGGTAAACATGCTAGATGCTCGTAAAAATAACGTCAAACACCATAATTTGAAAACATAAGTTTAGCGTTTACATCGCTAAGTAGCATAAAACATTATCTTAAAAAGTTTACAACTTTATTTAAAGATAAACATAAGCGACATCCAAGAGCATAAGCAAGACCGCGCGCACATCCATCCTAGTTACCTGAAATACATGTGAGTTTTGGAAGAAAAAAAACGTCAACATAATGTTGGTGTGAATTCATGCAGTTTTTGTATTTCACGTTTGTATACTTTGTATGAAAACATAGTTTGTGTCATGTATAAATCAAGTTTTCATATATAAATCAAGTATTCATGTGTACACCACGTACTCATGTATAATTCAAGTTTTCTTGAGTACCCCACGTACTCAAGTATACATCAAGTTTTCTTGAGTACCCCACGTACTTCAAGTATAAATCAAGTTTTAGTATGGTATGAATTTATGTAAATAAAGTATTCCTGTAAGTATCAGGATTGTTAATGGGTTGCAAGGCCATTAACATGTGACACGACATAGGAAGTCACCAAACCTTAGGCATTTTTCTAGTTGGCATATTCTGAGACACAAAAGCACTACTCGGTACTCGCCCTCACCAAGAGTGTGGCTGCCCGGCACCCGTTAGATCTAACATTTTGTTCTGCGGTCTAGGTATATTTTTGATTAATGGTGCTTATGGTACCCTATTCGTGACACGATTTCTCGTATCATTTCTCAAAACACATCACATCATACTTGGTTCTCGTCCTCACCAAGTGTGTTTCTTGTTATCATACCATTATAAACATTGTAACATTTGTACATGTATTTCACCCCCGAAGTTATAAAACTGAAAACAGTTAAAAGAAAAGGGGGAGCATGAACTCACAACTTTGCGTTCCTTGCGTCGTAAACTTCACCGGATTTGCTTAATTAACGTCGTGACCTATACGCGTTTTCTTAACGTTAGTCACTAGACTTGTGTCGCACAAGTACAGTCACTCTCTTTTGTATTTGTATTGTTGTGTTAAAAATATTTTATATTTTTAACTAAGTATCTACTTATATTATTTTCTCAAAAATTAATATAAGTATCTCGTGTTTTGCACTTTGCACCCGAATTATGTATCTTGTATGTTGTATGTGTATTTTTTTGTGTTTATACTTCTCATGAGTATTTAGTGTATTTTTAAGTCTTAATACACTAGCACGTATAACATATACTATATACACTTAGCACAAAAGTTGATGATCAAATAATATATATTTTTCTCTCAAAAATATACATACTTAACATAAATTTTAATCTTGAAGAAATCATCATTTCTTATCACCAAAAATTAGAGAAGCCTTGGTAATATTTTTAGATACATTTTTAGGGAATAAGTTTCTCAAAAACTTATATTTTTCTAAGTGTCAAAATTTATAAAAATTTTGACAGAGTTTCCCCTAAAAATAGAGGTTTCCTATGTTTTCAAAACATGTGTTTATTTTCTTTTAAATCATCAACAACACAATCTTTATTTACCAAACTTGTCAAAACAAGCATATACCACAAACTTATGAACTTGAAAGTTTGTAAAAAAAATATGTAGTAACTTACTAGCACATTTAGTAAGTCTTGTTACCTTTAAAAATAAGATTAGTTTCTTAAAAACTTTATTTTTAAAGAATATGTATTTTCACAACTTCTAGTCATGAATTTCAAAATATTTCTTTGTGGAAATTTTCTTTCTACACAAATGTTTATACACTTGTTTACTTACTAAAAATGTATTTGTTTCATGTAATATCCAAGTTTTTAACAAAGCTAGTATTTTCCACTTGGTTCTTCCGAAAAACCACTTGTAGATCTTTAGATCTACAAGCTTATAACCTTATTTTCCAAGAAAAATTATGTTTATTCAAGTTTCAAGCTCATGGTAGATGGTTTCATCATCTTTCTTATTTCTACACTAACATCCTACTAGTTCATGTTCTTGAACATGATCTAGTATGTCCGGATGATGATCCATCCTACTTTTAGTAACAAACAACATCAACTAATCACAACTACACAAGATTTACGAGATTTACACACATATCTTCTCTTTATCCACCTTATTCATCTTATGTTCAAGACTTTAGGTTATGTTCTTTAGTGTTCCTAATTTTTAACCATTAAATCACCTATTAACCACCATAAACAAGAACAAGATGGTGTTTTAGAACACTTACTACTAGCACAAGGCTAGGGAAGAAACAAGGCGTAAAAGTGGTGGATAAAAGCACTAGAGAGAGGTCCTTCGAGTTCCGTCGCTACCAAGCTTCTTAATCGAGCTCCTTGCACCTTAGAATCACCTTAGAAAGGTTGTTGATGTTCGAAAAATGGTGGTGGTGTGTGGGTAGGTTGAGGCCGAGAGTAAGGGAAGGAGGAGGGAGGAGTAGTTTGGTGAAGATGAATGATGGTTATAACCCTTCATGCCTTTTTATAAATCACATTTCCCTTTAATCCATTGGCTAATGTGTTGGTGAAGGACTAGACAAGATCAAGTTAGATATTTAAAATAAAATCAAGGTGGGAACCACCTTGTAACCGTATGGTTGAGGGGGGGGGGGGTCTTGGTTACATTTCAATCTCCAAGTTACTTATCCTAGTTACAAGTTAAGTGTTAATTTTAGTGTTAAGTGTGTTTAGTAATATATAGTGTGTTAGGGTGTTCGGGGACCCTAACTAGCTTAGAAAAAATAAAAACAATGCTTCCTGAAATGATTGCCAGATTCTTGAGACAAAGCGTCCATCTCTGTCTGAAAAGATTGAGATAGGCACTCCATGACGTGCCACAATTTCTCTTAAGTATATCTCAGCAAGCTTTCCAGTGTTGTCTTTTTCTCGGATTGGTAGGAAGTGCGCAGACTTCGTTAACCGATCGACTATCACCCATATCATATCATGCCCTCTAGGGGTCCTGGGTAATTTTGTTATGAAGTCCATCGAGATTTGTTCCCACTTCCACTGGGGAATCTCTGGTTGTTGTAGGAGGCCGGACGATTTCTGATATTCAGCCTTAACCTTAGCACAGGTTAGGTATTTTCCAACATAGACAGCAACGTCGCTTTTGAGTCTCGGCCACCAATAGTACTCTTTCAAGTCTTGATACATCTTTTCTGATCCTGGATGGATCGAGTTTCTCGATTTATGCGCTTCATCAAGGATGACTTCTCGTATGCCACCATAGAGTGGAACCCATATACGCTTCTTAAAGTATAAGGCTCCCTCTTCATTTGGCACCATGTATTTCAGCATACCCCGAAGGTATTTAGCTTTGCGGTTCTCTCCTTTAAGGGCTTCTTGTTGTGCATCACGAATGCGTGCAGTGAGGTTCGTTCGAATAGTCATTTCCAATGTTCGAACCCTTAGGGTCTTAACCCTTTATTTTCGGCTTAGTGCGTCTGCTACAACGTTTGCCTTTCCAGGATGGTACTTGATCTCACAGTCGTAATCATTTAGCAGCTCGACCCATCGCCGCTGGCGCATATTCAATTCCTTCTGATCAAATATGTGTTGTAAGCTTTTTTGATCTGTGAAAATTGTACATCGAGTACCATATAAATAATGTCGCAAGATCTTCAAGGCGAATACCACCGCTCCCAGCTCCAGGTCGTGAGTGATGTAGTTTCTTTCATGTACCTTCAATTGTCTCGAAGCGTATGCGATGACTTTCTGGCGTTGCATGAGCACGCAACCCAAACCTTGTCGGGAGGCGTCGCAGTATACCACGAAGTCTTCTGTGCCTTCGGGTAATGATAGTATTGGTGCATCGCATAGTGTAACAACTCTCATTAAAAAGTACTAATTATTACTTTAATTGATCAATAGGAAACCCTAATTGAGAAACCCAAGTGATTCTGCATAATCCCTAAAATTTTCAGAATAATTGGAATCAGGATTAGGGCCCCTAAAACTCGGGGGGGGGGGGGGGGGGGGTAAAACCCTAGTTATGATTATCTTTATAAAACGCTGTCAAATTGGAAAATTCACGCAACGTCGACTCACCTGAGCTAGTTGGACACGTACCTACCCTATCCTAAAAATGTCACCTCAGGCGACACGCGGCACGTGACACGGATTCTTCCGCGACTAGCGGGAGGTGCTAATTTTGGGTATAAATAAAAGGGCCTGGCACTTGCATTCTGTTGTTCGTTCGACGAAGAAATTCCAAATATACACTGAGTTATGCTCTGTTTACCACAATTAACACACACGGATCACTAATCGACGCCGCAATCAGGGTAATAACTCGATCGCTATTACAATTCATTTTTCGATCGATCAATGTACTCAATGGATGTTTAAGTGCTGCCCACATTAGGGTGATGCTTTGTCATTAGTCGTTAATTCGATGGATGTTTAAGCATAGCACTTTGTCATTCGTTGTGAGGGTTGATCTCGTGAGTTATCGTAAAATGTTGTATTGATTATTAACTCAGTATTGTGTGCCTGTTATTAAATTTAGGTTAAAAGGCTAATCAGTAGGCTAAACTCTGCCCGTATAAATCTGCAATGTGAGTCATTCTTTTTTTATCAACTATTTTACAATACCTCAAATTATTTCCAAAAGTTATAATTACAGGGACTAAGTCGTGGATATCTTGAATCACTGGCTAGTGGGGTATTGTGCACATTACTAATTTTCTCCCAATTAAGGTTCATTGACCTACTCGGGATAATCATTGTTAGGTTCATTGACCTACAGGGATAATCATCACTATTTAGGTTCATTGATCTAAATAGTGGTATGACCATCGTCACCATTGTGACTTGTCACCATTGTGACAGAACGCCAGATAAAAATAAGATAGAAGCCATTGTAATCGCTCTTATACTGTAATTAATAACTATGCATCATTTTATGTAAATAGAATGATTCACTCAGTATTTCCCGCTGACAAAACCTTTTTCAAACATGTTTCAGGTGATCTATTATGATCCAGGAAAAGTGCCGTGAAGCACAACAAGCTTGAGAAAGTGGCTCAGGATAAAATAAAGAAACATGTTTTGTAAAATAAAAGATTTCTCCGTGAAATCTCAAGATTGTAAATTATCGGGTTTTATCCTGAGTTGTGAAATAAAATAATCGGGAAATATTTTAGTTTTAAAAAGATCCTGATGATAAACTTCCGCTGTTAAACTCAATTAAATAAATACCACGGGATTTCTGTCCCGCGGCTCCTGAAACGGGTCAAACCGGGTCGGGGGCCGTGACAGAAAAAGGTGGTATCAGAGCCACTTATCGAGGCACTGATTTAAGCCAATTAAGTATTTAGAAATACTTAATAATTTTTATTAATTGCTATTTTGTGATTATGTGTTTTATTAACTGACTAATTTTGAACAGTATGGGCAGATCTTTATATGTTAGCTACTGTAGCAGTAAATATAAATCTTTAAATATTCTGACTCAAAGTTTAGCACCTTTATTTATTTACAGTTTAGAAACCTTATTCAGTAAATAAATAAATTCATAAATAAAACCTAGTATGTTTTCATATTCGGTTGTTTCATAGTTACCCAATATGAAATAATATTTAAAGGTTCTCTATGAAATTTGATATAATTTTTAACTTAGTAATTGTGTGTATTTTGCATAACAGCATGAGTGACTTGTCTGACGCCCTCCAGAATTTAAATCTTTATCCGGTAAGAATAGAGGTTTCCAGAGATTTCAATAGGTATATACCAGATATAGAAGAACCTATAGAATTCAACGTTTTATCTCTCAAGAAACCCAAGCCTAAGAAAATGGAAATTGGGGAAAGCTCTAGAAAAATTGAGGGGTTACCATCTCAGGAAGAGCTAGATTTTATAATGGCAAGCTATAATACTATTAAACATGTTAATGAAAATGTTTTTATTCAATCTCTTGAAACACAACTACCACTGAACTTAGAACCAGCTATTCCAAACCCTTCAATCCACTCGCAAATAGACGAATGGTTGACTAATGAAATACAGTTACAAAACAATCCCTATAAGCTTTTTCCTAAGTTCAATCCAGAACCTTTACCAAAGCCACCAATGAGTAACGAGAATATGGCTGAATTCCGCCACTTTGGTGAAGAAGTAATGGATACTGGGAATAGGATCCAAGAGATTGGGGGACAGGTCTCATGGAAATACGATGAGAGTGAACGCCGTTATTAGAATATCATCTGACAAAGGATAGGGGATTTATGGAACTATGGTGGTGTAATAGTAATAATAAAATCACTATTTGTAAAATAAATAATACAATGGTTGTATATAGAAGCATGCTATAATCTATAAAATTTTAGAAAATTTACAAATTTTGTTTGTATATTCGTTTATATGATTATATGCAATTAATTGTGATATTGGATTATTTCTTTTATACTAATTATTTATCTATAAATTAGATATCAGATGGAAAACGCTAATAATGAACCAGTTAATGAGATTAACCAATCTGAGCAACAACCGGGGGATCAATATATGACTAGGCAGGATATAGAAAATATCGTTGCTCAAGGGATAGCCAACGCTATTCCAGCAATAATTACTCAAGGGATAGCCAACGCTATTCCATCAATCGTTGCTGCTATTAAAAATCCAATCGAACCTCAACAAATCGTTCCTAGCAAACGTATTTCTGAAGATAACTTCAGTAATAGCATAAACGGAGGCAATAATCATACTAATCATGAGAATGAACCACGGCAAGCTCCTCCTCCTAAGAAAATGAAAGCTGCAACGTCTGGTTGAACTTACAAAGAATTTCTTGCTTGTAAACCCACTGAGTTTGCAGGCAATGAAGGAGCAACTGCGGCACTGCGTTGGTTAGAGAAAACCGAGGCAGTAATTGCCATAAGTAAATGTGCTCAGGATGATCAGGTCATGTATGCGTCAAATCTTTTCAAAGAAGGAGCGCTAGAATGGTGGAATACGGTGTTACAAGCAAAAGGAAGAAGGATGGCGTATGCTATGAACTGGGAAGAATTTAAGAGCTTTGTAGAAAGAAAATTTTGTCCCGAGTATGAAAAGGAACAAATGACAAATAAGTTTCTAACCCACCGGATAATGGATGTAGATTGTCGAGGGTATACTACGACATTCTTTGAGTATGCTCGAGTGGTACCAACCCTGGCTTCGCCAGAACCGGTACTTATTTCTCGTTATATTTGGGGATTGATTTCCGAAATTCGTAATATCGTCAAGGCTGCGAACCCTCGCACAATTGATGATGCGGTGGATTTAGCCAATACTCTGACTGACGAACTAGTACGGACAAGAGAAGAAAATAGAAGGAAGGAAGTAGCCCAAAAGATTATCCAAGGATTCCGTCCGGATAACCATAACAATTTCAAGAAAAGAGGGAATGGGCAATCTTCTACTAGTTCATTTTGCAATTTTTGCAAAAGGAAGCATTTTGGAAGATGCAAAGGATATTGCAATTTTTGCAAAATTCCGGGGCATCAAGAAGAAGACTGCATGAGGAAGAAATTTTCAGTATGCTACAACTGTGGAGAAGCTGGACATCTTAGGCCAGATTGTCCAAAACTGAACAAACCATCTGACAATAAAGCCAAACCTGCAGAAGGAGCAAAAAGGAATGTAAGAGCCTTCCAACTGACTGCTAAGGAAGCAAAGCTCATTCCAGATGTGATAGCCGGTACGTTCTTAGTTCACAACGTTTACACAAGAGTATTATTTGACTCTGGTGCAAATCAAAGTTTTATAAATACTTCATTCTGCCAAACTCTTAATCTACCTTTAATCAGCATTAGGCAAATTTCTACAGTAGAAACGGCAGAGGAACTTTTAAGTCATAAATTTTCTGCAAACCTATTACCTATGAAATTAGTTAAATTTGATGTTGTGTTAAGAATGGATTGGTTAGTAAACAACCATGCTTTAATTATCTGTGATAAGAATTCCATAGAAATTTGTGCACCCACTGGAGAAATAATAATGATTACAGGAGATAAGCCATGTAAACCTATAAAGTTCATATCAGTAATGAAAGTTGCTAATTATGAACGGAATCAAGGAACAGTATATATGATTTCAGTAATCATTAATACTAAAGATAAAGAACTTAAGAAAATTTCTGTAGTTTCAGAATACCCAGATGTATTCCCAGAAAAGTTATTAGGATTACCACCAGATAGGGAAGTAGGATTCATCTAATTCCAGGAACTATACCGATAGCCAAGGCACCTTATCGGTTAGCACTCACGGAAATATTAAAACCAAGAAAGTAATTAGATGAATTATTAAGTGAAGTTTCATCCAACTTAGTTTATCCCCGTATGGGGAGCACCAGTGTTGTTTGTTAAGAAAAAGGATGGTTTGATTGATTATAGGGAATTGAATAAAGTTACAATTAAGAATCGATACCCATTACCTAGAATTGATGATTTATTCGATCAATTCCAGGGAAATAGATATTTTTCTAAGATCGACTGAAAGTACAAGAGGAAGACATACCTAAAACTGCTTTCAGAACTAGGTATGGTCATTACGAGTTTACAGTCACGCCCTTCGGATTAACGAATGCACCTGCAGCATTCATGGACATGATGAATAGAATCTGTAAACCATATTTGGATAAATTTGTAATTGTCTTCATTGACGATATACTTATTTATTCCAAAAGTCAGGAATAACATTGTCAGCACTTGCATGCACTCTTAACTTTGTTAAGAAAAGAGAAGCTTTACACCAAATTCTCGAAGTGTGAATTTTGGCTGCCAGAAGTGCAATTTCTAAGTCATATGATAAATCATGAAGGTATTCACATAGATCCTGCTAATATAGAAGCAATTACCAAATGGAAAATTCCGCAATCCGCAATGGAAATTAGGAGTTTTGTAGGTTTAGCCGGATACTATAGAAGGTTTATTAAGGATTTTTCCAAGATAGCTATACCATTAACTAAGCTAACCTGTAAAACAGTTAAGTTTGAATAGGGACTTAAACAAGAAGAAGCTTTTAGAATTTTAAAGTAAAAGTTAACCAATGCTCCAACCCTATCTTTACCAGAAGGAACTGAAGATTTTGAAGTATATTGTGATGCTTCAAAACTAGGATTTGGATGTGTGTTAATGCAACGCAAGAAGGTGATTGCGTATGCATCAAAGCAATTGAAAAAGCACGAAGAGAATTATACGATTCATGACTTAGAATTAGGAGCCATAATTTTGCCCTTAAGATTTGAAGACATTATCTGTATGGAAGTAAGTTTACTGTCTATACGGATCATAAGAATTTAAGATATATATTTGGGCAAAAAGAATTAAACATGAGGCAAAGGAAATGGATGAAAATCCTAAGTGACTACGACTGTGATATTCAGTATTACGAAGGAAAGGCTGAAGATGGCTAGAGATCGCCAGAAGAGTTATACAGATAATAGACGAAAGCCGTTAGAATTCCAAGTTGGAGACAGAATATTGTTGAAAGTTTCTCCTTGGAAAGGAGTTGTTAGATTCAGTAAGAAAGGAAAGCTAAATCCAAGGTACGTAGGACCATTTTCAGTGATCCAACGTATAAGACCAGTTGCTTATCGCTTACAACTACCAGGAGAGTTAGCTGGAGTACATGATGTATTTCATGTATCCAATCTCAAGAAATGTCTATCTGACGAATCTTTGGTAGTACCTCTCCAAGATATAGAGGTAAACGAAAAATTAAAATTTGTGGCGAAACCTCTTCAGATAAAAGATAGAAAGATCGAATTTCTCAAAACACAAACGATTAGTGTTAGTTCAAGTAAAGTGGGATTCAAAGATAGGACCCTAATACACTTAGGAACTAGAATTGGAAAAGAAGCGAAAGTATCCTCAATTATTCCAGTAAATCTCGAGGACGTGATTTTTATTAAGGTAGGGAGAATGTAACAACTCTCATTAAAAAGTACTAATTATTACTTTAATTGATCAATAGGAAACCCTAATTGAGAAACCCAGGTGATTCTGCATAATCCCTAAAATTTTCAGAATAATTGGAATCAGGATTAGGGCCCCTAAAACTCAGGGGGGGGGGGGTAAAACCCTAGTTATGATTATCTTTATAAAAAGCTGTCAATTTGGAAAATTCACGCAACGTCGACTCACCTGAGCTAGTTGGACACGTACCTACCCTATCCTAAAAATGTCACCTCAGGCGACACGCGGCACATGACACGGATTCTTCCGCGACTAGCGGGAGGTGCAAATTTTGGGTAGAAATAGAAGGGCCTGGCACTTGCATTCTGTTGTTCGTTCGACGAAGAAATTCCAAATATACACTGAGTTATGCTCTGTTTACCACAATTAACACACACGGATCACTAATCGACGCCGCAATCAGGGTAATAACTCGATCGCTATTACGATTCATTTTCCGATCGATCAATGTACTCAATGGATGTTTAAGTGCTGCCCACATTAGGGTGATGCTTTGTCATTAGTCGTTAATTCGATGGATGTTTAAGCATAGCACTTTGTCATTCGTTGTGAGGGTTGATCTCGTGAGTTATCGTAAAATGCTGTATTGATTATTAACTCAGTATTGTGTGCCTGTTATTAAATTTAGGTTAAAAGGCTAATCAGTAGGCTAAACTCTGCCCGTATAAATCTGCAATGTGAGTCATTCTCTTTTTATCAACTATTTTACAATACCTCAAATTATTTCCAAAAGTTATAATTACAGGGACTAAGTCGTGGATATCTTGAATCACTGGCTAGTGGGGTATTGTGCACATTACTAATTTTCTCCCAATTAAGGTTCATTGACCTACTCGGGATAATCACTGTTAGGTTCATTGACCTACAGGGATAATCATCACTATTTAGGTTCATTGATCTAAATAGTGGTATGACCATCTTCACCATTGTGACTTGTCACCATTGTGACAGAACGCCAGATAAAAATAAGATAGAAGCCATTGTAATCGCTCTTATGCTGTAATTAATAACTATGCATCATTTTATGTAAATAGAATGATTCACTCAGTATTTCCCGCTGACAAAACCTTTTTCAAACATGTTTCAGGTGATCTATTATGATCCAGGAAAAGTGCCGTGAAGCACTACAAGCTTGAGAAAGTGGCTCAGGATAAAATAAAGAAACATGTTTTGTAAAATAAAAGATTTCTCCGTGAAATCTCAAGATTGTAAATTATCGGGTTTTATCCCGAGTTGTGAAATAAAATAATCGGGAAATATTTTAGTTTTAAAAAGATCCTGATGATAAACTTCCGCTGTTAAACTCAATTAAATAAATACCACGGGATTTCTGTCCCGCGGCTCCTGAAACGGGTCAAACCGGGTCGGGGGCCGTGACACATAGCTTGTTCTTGAGTAGTTGGAAGGCTTCTTCTTGTTTAACACCCCAGTCGTATTTCTGGTCTTTCTGTGTAAGGGTCGTTAGCGGTTGAGCTATCTGTGAGAAATTCTCGATGAATCGCCGATAATAGCCCACTAAGCCCAAGAATTGTCGAACTTCAGTTGGGGTTTTGGGGGCTTCCCAATTCTTTATTGCTTCTATCTTGGACGGGTCTACATGAATGCCCTTCTCATTCACAACGTGACCAAGAAATTGTACTTCGCGAATCCAGAATTCGCATTTCGAGAACTTTGCATAAAGCTTCTCTTTCTTCAGTAGTTCCAAGATGGTTCTGAGATGTTGCTCGTGCTCTTCTTTCGTTCGCGAGTAAATCAGGATATCATCGATAAATACAATCACGAATTTATCGAGATATGGTTTGCATACACGGTTCATCAGATCCATAAAGACTGTTGGTGCGTTGGTCAGTCCGAATGGCATTACAAGAAACTCGTAGTGCCCATAACGTGTTCGGAATGCAGTCTTTGGTACGCTTTCCTCTTGGATTCTTAACTGATGGTATCCAGATCGAAGATCAATCTTGGAATAGTAGCTTGATCCTTGCAACTGATCAAATAAGTCATCAATCATCGGTAGTGGATATCGATTCTTGATTGTGAGCTTGTTCAGTTCTCTGTAGTCGATACACATCCGTAGTGTTCCATCCTTCTTCTTTACGAACAATACAGGAGCTCCCCAAGGCGAGAAGCTTGGCCTTATGAATCCTTTATCCAACAACTCCTAGAGTTGTGTAGATAATTCTTGCATTTCGGATGGCGCAAGTCGATAGGGCGCCTTGGCTACAGGAGCGGCTCCTGGAACCAAGTCTATACGGAATTC
Source organism: Helianthus tuberosus (assembly GCA_030545235.1). Classification (NCBI taxonomy): domain Eukaryota; kingdom Viridiplantae; phylum Streptophyta; class Magnoliopsida; order Asterales; family Asteraceae; genus Helianthus; species Helianthus tuberosus. Next base: position 141,587,996 of record CM060441.1, read on the forward strand.
GACTTGTCGTTGCGGAGGTAGTCCTGGCAGATCTTCGGGGAAAACATCAGGAAATTCCTTCACCACAGGAATGTCTTCGAGTTTCGGCTCCTCAGCCTTCTTATCTACCACATGTGCTAGGAAGGCAACACATCCTTTCCTTAAGCACTTCTTTGCCTTCATGCAACTGATGATTCGAAGAGGTGCGTCTCGTTTTTCTCCATGCACGATGAGAGTTTCATCATTCGTCAACGGAATGCGAATGATTTTCTCGTGACAAATAACTTCAGCTTTGTTCTTGGACAACCAGTCCATTCCGACTACTACATCGAAGCTACCCAATTGAATAGGTAAGAGGTCGATGCTAAAATTTCGTTCACCAAGTTCCAATGAGCAGCCTCTAACGACTTCGCCCGATTCAACAAGTTTACCGTTGGCTAGTTCTATGGAATAAGGAATTTCTAATCTACTAGATTCTATTCCAAGCATGCGTTTAAATTCCACAGACATGAAACTATAATCGGCGCCAGTGTCAAATAATATGGATGCAAAGTGATTGTTAATGAGAAACGTACCGGTGACCACGTTAGGGTCCTCGCGTGCGTTCTTTGCTCCAATCACAAATGCTCGAGCCTGAGCATTGTTTCCCTCTGGGCAGTCCTTCATGAAATGATCATTGCTTCCACATCTGAAGCATCCTTGGTTCCGCCCCTTCCCGTTACCATTCTTGTTACCAGCACCATTTCCATTCCGGTTCTTTCCTTCAGTTCATCCCAAGTTAGGCCCTAAGCGGCATCATCGTCCAAGGTTTGGACTTGCAAGTTCCACCAAGTCAGAGCTTCATCGACTAACAGCCCAGTAGCGAAGGTGACTTGCTGATCCACGGTACACTTACTCATACGGATAGTAGCTTCAGTCTCCTCCGTCCAGCGTACAAATGCTACTGCACCTCCTGTGCCGTCATAGTTCATCGGCTTGCAGTCGAGAAACTGCTTGAAAGTGCAGCCTTGAGCTGCATTGCCTCCATACGAATCTCCATTCCCATTACGCCTAGCGTTGCTTGGTCCTCCGCTGTCTTGAGTACGGTTTGCCTCGCATCGGACGATAGCAGAGGAGATCCTTTCTTCCAGTAGAGCGTTCAGCTCTTCAGCAGTTCTTGGCAGTGGGGGAGGAGGAGGTTGGTCACGAGCATTCACAGGTCTTCTGGGTGCCATGTTCTGACGAACACAACCCAATAGGTTTAGGCATTTGTTTGATATCATTATACTAGACAGTAGTAGTATATATTTACACAGGCATATACCACATAAGTGACGTCAAACAATTATTACTCTAGCAGCGTATTTAATAGGCTGTTATTCATGTTTGACCTTTTCTTGCACTGAGGGAATCTATACGCGACAAGACTTGCTGTGTTTCTGTGCACTGAATTCCATAATTATGTATGCATCCATAATTACGTAACTCCATGCACAGTCCACACAGTTCGTTTCATCCTCGTATCTCTTCCTTCAGGTAGGCCATTGTTTTCAGGTGAAGTCACGTATACTTGTGAACTTCTACTTATATGCTAATTATCACACATAATTGCAGGTAGTTTCTAGTCAACGACAAGTGCTACTCAAGTGCACTCTAAGTCTCGTAGTGTCTTTTCTAGACTCATGTAGACAGTTTCAGGTAGTGGATGTCGCGGGACGTTTTATGCAATGAAAACTCTTTGAAAAAATTGTTTTCGTGAAAGGATCCTAGAGATTGTAGACTAGACTCGAGAAGGAATCCTGGTTCACTACAATCGCAGCTCTGATACCAACCTGTCACACCCCTTTCTGCGGCGGAAGCACGAGGTGTGATCATGAAAGGTTCTCATTGCATACGAAAGGTAAACATGCTACATGCTCGTAAAAATAACGTCAAACACCATAATTTGAAAACATAAGTTTAGCGTTTACATCGCTAAGTAGCATAAAACATTATCTTAAAAAGTTTACAACTTTATTTAAAGATAAACATAAGCGACATCCAAGAGCATAAGCAAGACCGCGCGCACATCCATCCTAGTTACCTGAAATACATGTGAGTTTTGGAAAAAAAAAACGTCAACATAATGTTGGTGTGAATTCATGCAGTTTTTGTATTTCACGTTTGTATACTTTGTATGAAAACATAGTTTGTGTCATGTATAAATCAAGTTTTCATATATAAATCAAGTATTCATGTGTACACCACGTACTCATGTATAATTCAAGTTTTCTTGAGTACCCCACGTACTCAAGTATACATCAAGTTTTCTTGAGTACCCCACGTACTTCAAGTATAAATCAAGTTTTAGTATGGTATGAATTTATGTAAATAAAGTATTCCTGTAAGCATGGTTGTAAAACAAGGTTTCCAAGGCCGAGTACTCCCCGAGTAGTCGCTACAAGGCAGGCTGCCGAGGCGACTTTCTTTGACTCCGCCTAATTACTCGGAATCGGTCAAACGCGGTCAACCTAGGCCAAAATCGTATCTAGTAGGTCAAAAACTAATTTCTTTATAATGTAACATGTCCGAGTACTCCCCGAGTACTCTCCGCCTAGGCCGAGTACTCTCAACTCCCCGGTCGACCGACTAGGGAGCGCCTAGCGAATTTTGCAACCATGCCTGTAAGTATCAGGATTGTTAATGGGTTGCAAGGCCATTAACATGTGACACGACATAGGAAGTCACCAAACCTTAGGCATTTTTCTAGTTGGCATATTCTGAGACACAAAAGCACTACTCGGTACTCGCCCTCACCAAGAGTGTGGCTGCCCGGCACCCGTTAGATCTAACATTTTGTTCTGCAGTCTAGGTATATTGTTGATTAATGGTGCTTATGGTACCCTATTCGTGACACGATTTCTCGTATCATTTCTCAAAACACATCACATCATACTTGGTTCTCGTCCTCACCAAGTGTGTTTCTTGTTATCATACCATTATAAACATTGTAACATTTGTACATGTATTTCACCCCCGAAGTTATAAAACTGAAAACAGTTAAAAGAAAAGGGGGAGCATAAACTCACAACTTTGCGTTCCTTGCGTCGTAAACTTCACCGGATTTGCTTAATTAACGTCGTGACCTATACGCGTTTTCTTAACGTTAGTCACTAGACTTGTGTCGCACAAGTACAGTCACTCTCTTTTGTATTTGTATTGTTGTGTTAAAAATATTTTATATTTTTAACTAAGTATCTTACTTATATTATTTTCTCAAAAATTAATATAAGTATCTCGTGTTTTGCACTTTGCACCCGAATTATGTATCTTGTATGTTGTATGTGTATTTTTTTGTGTTTATACTTCTCATGAGTATTTAGTGTATTTTTAAGTCTTAATACACTAGCACGTATAACATATACTATATACACTTAGCACAAAAGTTGGTGATCAAATAATATATATTTTTCTCTCAAAAATATACATACTTAACATAAATTTTAATCTTGAAGAAAATCATCATTTCTTATCACCAAAAATTAGGGAAGTCTTGGTAATATTTTTAGATACATTTTTAGGGAATAAGTTTCTCAAAAACTTATATTTTTCTAAGTGTCAAAATTTATAAAAATTTTGACAGAGTTTCCCCTAAAAATGGAGGTTTCCTATGTTTTCAAAACATGTGTTTATTTTCTTTTAAATCATCAACAATATCATCAACACAATCTTTATTTACCAAACTTGTCAAAACAAGCATATACCACAAACTTATGAACTTGAAAGTTTGTAAAAAAAATATGTAGTAACTTACTAGCACATTTAGTAAGTCTTGTTACCTTTAAAAATAAGATTAGTTTCTTAAAAACTTTATTTTTAAAGAATATGTATTTTCACAACTTCTAGTCATGAATTTCAAAATATTTCTTTGTGGAAATTTTCTTTCTACACAAGTGTTTATACACTTAAACACTTGTTTACTTACTAAAAATGTATTTGTTTCATGTAATATCCAAGTTTTTAACAAAGCTAGTATTTTCCACTTGGTTCTTCCGAAAAACCACTTGTAGATCTTTAGATCTACAAGCTTGTAACCTTATTTTCCAAGAAAAATTATGTTTATTCAAGTTTCAAGCTCATGGTGGATGGTTTCATCATCTTTCTTATTTCTACACCAACATCCTACTAGTTCATGTTCTTGAACATGATCTAGTATGTCCGGATGATGATCCATCCTACTTTTAGTAATAAACAATATCAACTAATCACAACTACACAAGATTTACGAGATTTACACACATATCTTCTCTTTATCCACCTTATTCATCTTATGTTCAAGACTTTAGGTTATGTTCTTTAGTGTTCCTAATTTTTAACCATTAAATCACCTATTAACCACCATAAACAAGAACAAGATGGTGTTTTAGAACACATACTACTAGCACAAGGCTAGGGAAGAAACAAGGCGTAAAAGTGGTGGATAAAAGCACTAGAGAGAGGTCCTTCGAGTTCCGTCGCTACCAAGCTTCTTAATCGAGCTCCTTGCACCTTAGAATCACCTTAGAAAGGTTGTTGATGTTCGAAAAATGGTGGTGGTGTGTGGGTAGGTTGAGGCCGAGAGTAAGGGAAGGAGGAGGGAGGAATAGTTTGGTGAAGATGAATGATGGTTATAACCCTTCATGCCTTCTTATAAATCACATTTCCCTTTAATCCATTGGCTAATGTGTTGGTGAAGGACTAGACAAGATCAAGTTAGATATTTAAAATAAAATCAAGGTGGGAACCACCTTGTAACCGTATGGTTGGGGGGGGGGGGGTCTTGGTTACATTTTAATCTCCAAGTTACTTATCCTAGTTACAAGTTAAGTGTTAATTTTAGTGTTAAGTGTGTTTAGTAATATATAGTGTGTTAGGGTGTTCGGGGACCCTAACTAGCTTAGAAAAATAAAAACAATGCTTCTAGCATTATTTTGATGTTTCGGGTAATGTCCGGTTGTTCGGTTAGATACCGATTCGTTAAAGTGCTAAATTACACTTTTTAGTGTCTTTTAAGTACCTTTTTGTATCCTTTCAATTCCCAACACTAGGGAAAGTATTTTGGATAATAAAACGTAATTTCTGCATGATATTTCAGTGCCATAATGCTGATTATAGCTGAATTATATAAAATTCTGCACTTAAAGTGCGTTTCGGGTGCTTTTTAGTGCGTATTTTAGCTTCCGTAAGGTATATATGTAAACCCTTGTATGTATTCTTGGGTTTTAATATATTCTTGTCGTTGGACCTACACCTAGGCTCCAATTTTAATGTCTGACTGCTTTCTGCAGTTCTGTTGACACAGTGTGTCTTACCGGTGAGTTTACTAGTATAACTGACGCAACGCTCTCGTTTATGCATAAAGCAATATTTTGTAGTATACAACGTGCATGAATTCACTTGTTTAGTATGTGTTCAGACATTGCTGACAATTAAGCACATAATTGCAGTCATTAAATAACAATTAAAGTGTACGGAAATTACCGGTTTCGTGCCAGTTGTCACAATTGGGATTTGGGCTTATTATTTTCAATTGATTTGGGCTTACAGACTTTTTTTAGGGGTGTCCTCGTAGTTGTTCAGGGGTATTCTTGGTATAAAAACCGAAAAAAAAATTACACTACCGATAAAAAGTTCAGCCGTAGCCCGTGCTACGACTCGGTATACATAAGGTCTTCCCCTGGGTGTAACTGTCTTGGAATTTAATCGGAAACTTGATATCGGTTTGCAAATTCTTTGCTTGTTGTTGGATGTATTCGAAACAACTAGACTGCCGACGTGATAGAATCGAATTAGAAACTGATAGAGAATAAGATATGATCAATCAAGCTGAGTTTCATTAACGGTATCAACTACTTATACAACAGCTAACAGCCCCCTAACTAACTCTTAACAACCAACTACCGATTATTACAACATTGACCCTCTTATTACAACAATTACACAATGGCCCTCTGAACTATCTTTCAACTATTGTAATAACAACCCCTATACTTTTGTTATCTAACAATACACCCCCTAACAATTTCAACTGTTGTTATAATAGCCCCTATACTTTTGTTATCTTACAATACATTCCCCCTAACAAAAATCTTGTCTCAAGAAAATCCCGTTTGAAACTCTTCCAAGTCTTCCCACGTAGCTTTGGTAGTCGGTAATCTTCCCAATGAACCAGCACACTGATAGCCAACCGATTATTCTTCTTAACCAGTTTCCTATCCATAATAACACATGGTTGTAGTAAAAATTAGAGCTCAGTAGAAAGGGGAACCACCTGTGAATGATCACCATAAGCTGGTTTCAGCAGAGAGACATGAAATGTAGGATGCAATTTCGAAGTAGATGGCAAGTCCAACTTATATGCCACGTACCCATGTTATATTAGCTTCCATCTCTATTATAAGGTAGTGTTAATGTCCGAACACTAAGATCTTATTCTCGCCAACATTTCAATGACCAATGTCGACCTGTGCCCATCTTCACTTAGTCGTCATCAATAATGTGCCCACCTTCACTTAGTCGTCATCAATAATGTTGACCGCTAAAGACAACCACTATACGACCAAATTAAAGTGAGAGAAAAAAACAGTCAATGTCATTGCATATGTTGACCGCAAAAGACAACCACTAAATATCGATACAAGTACTGTAGCGATCTAAACCAATCGATATCGTTCGAACACCGTCGGTGTAAGCACATGTATTCGTTTTTATCGTTCTCGGTCGATGTAAAACACGTGTTGCTTTCTATATGGAGTGCATGTATCGTATCAGTACTATAATATAACGAACCGATACCAATCCAATGCTCGCGGTAATGTCCCGCCGCAACGTGCGGTCAAATAACCTAGTTAAAATAAAAGAGAAAACATTTAATTTTATTACATAAAAATGTTATAAAAAATAGATGAACAAGATGATAGGGAAAAAAGATAGGTAAAAGCGGAAAAGAATCCATAGCCGAGCCAATTACAAGTATTATTTCCTCGAAAAAGAATCCATAGCCGAGCCAATTACAAGTATTATTTCCTGTACATTATAACTTTAAAGAAAAATGATCTCAATATTTTTAAGACTGAAGAAACATGGAATCACCGTAGAGGTGATTGGAACCACTTTCTTTGAGAGGATAAAGAATCACATCTTATTCTTTCTCTTGAACATATATCTGCAATGAAGAAGAGAGAAAAGTGGGGGATGTAGAGACAGCCAGTAGGGAAAGAATTCAGTTTTTCCAGCTACAAAAGACGTGCCTGCCCCATATCTCTTCACCTAACAACGAGGTGAAGACCTCCTTATATAGAAGACATGGGTAACCCTAACCTTAATGGGCCAGACCCAGTTAGGAGTTGTCTCTACAAGCCCACAGCCTAGTGTAATGTAAACTATAACGCGCTGGGCTTCGCGGGTTAGTACGCAATAATAAATAACATAATAAAATGTGATAACATAAATGACCGATCGTTTGAGTCGGGTTGCATACTATACCTCGATCCAAGACATAGACGATTTCTTTTGGATTTGTTTGGTATAACATAATAAAATATGATAACATAAATGACCGATCGTTTGAGTCGGGTTCCATATCATACCTTTACAAAGATCTAAGACGTATACAATTTCTTTCGGAATTTGTTTGGTAATTATCTTTATGTAATATTTGAATTAAATAGATTTTTTTATAAATTAATTTTTTTTTTTTTTTTCGTTAGTCTTATCTAACCCTATAAAAAAAACTCAATTATTTATCTTATATTTATTCAATCAAATCTTTCATGTTTTCTTGGTATCTAACGCTATATAAAAAAAAACTCAATTATATATCTTTATTCAGTCAAATCTTTCATGTTATCTTGGTATATTAGGTGAATGGGGAAGATGTTTATTACGTTTGGACGTTTGTTTTCTAGTTCACCAACCGTAAAATTGTATTCTAGTTAACATAAAGTGGGCATAATTTTGTTAAAAAAATAAGAAGAAGAAAATACGGGATGATTTGAATCCGTGTGCCTCTAAATAAGGAAAGAAACATTTATAATTATAAGTAGTCTAGTTTATATGATTTTCATATATAACAATTAATCATTAATTTCATCTACATGTATCATATTTCAAGATGTTACATGGAATCTTTAAAGTTTAAAAATACGTTTTTTCCATGATTACACCAAATTACTTGATATCAAACGCATATTTTTTTAACATTAGTGGATTAAAAAGAGGTCTAAGTTTGGAGATCTAAATTGGGATTATTAGTAGGATTTTAACATCAAAGACTTAAAATTGTATTGTTTGTTTCTTTTGTATTTGGGACTTTCAGTGCCTAGCTAGCCATTTTATGACGATAAAATTTGTCGTTAGTTGTTAAAATAAAAAATCAAACGCATTTTTTTTGTAAGTAGGCACCGAAGTGTTTCAAACCTCACAAACTTGACCAATCAACTAATTTTGTACTTCATAAATTCGATCATCAACTAACGCTTTAATGTGATTAAATATCAAATTCACCTTTGAAGGAAACAAGCTTGAATCTTGATTATGTTAATATTGTTGGATGGAGAACATGCTAGTTGATTAGGCTGGAGGGTGTGGGGCGCCACCCTTCGCCAGCTGGACGCCTATAGCGCCCCCCTCCGCCATCCACCACACCCCCGGCGCCATAGCCGGGGCGCCATTGAAGGCCCGCCATGGTGGTAACGAGCTGCAACGCCAACTTTGGTGGGACCCACTAGTTTTAAACCAATCAAAATTAAAGGGGGGGGCTCTATAGGGGCTTCATCCACACCCTCTAAATTAAAGGGGGACTCCATAGATGAGTTGAATCCTACGTGGACTTGATAAAGCCCCATGGGACTCCATCCACACCTCATAGCCTTATGTACTGGAGTTTTATAAAGTATTATAGTTATGTTTTAGTGTACTTTAGTATGGAGATATTTTGTGTATATTAAAATGTGCATGATTTATTGATTTGTGTGGCATTTTGATATAGAAAAATATGGAGATATTTTGTTTATATTAAAATGTGCATGATTAAGTGATTTGTGTGACATTTTGATATAGATAAACAGAATATATGAACTCCTATGTGTGGTAAGTCCAAATTAAGAATTTAATCTCATTTGTTGTGATCCGTCACACGTATAATCCCTAATACCAACGGACGTTAATAATATATCTCACGTTAATGTAAAATAACTATTACCCTTCTTACTCAAGTTCTCATATCTTATTAGCGGAGTAATTTGGCTTTTTTTTTCTTTGGATAAAAACCCATGGATTGATATGAGCCGACCATGTATTGGGTGGTCTATTAGCAAAGACAAAGTTTTTAAACACATGAAGTTTGGGAGGGGAGATCTAGGGTTCAAGTCCCACAAACGACATGGATTAGAAGAAATTTGGTTCTTTAAACATCAGGGTTTGGGAAGAAAAAATATTGGATTCAAGTCCTGCGTACCATTGAGATTAAAAGAAATTTGTCATTAAAAAAACAAAAAATATTAGCCCTTCTTATATTAGTCAAATGTTGACTTCTTTCTCTTAGATAAAGGGGACCATTTTTAGTGTAGGCATGAATACAAACGAGGCTATTTGATTTTCGTGTAGAAATCTCCTATGGGCTTTAATAAAATAGAGTGACTTGACTCATTGAGGCCCTAGTTAAGAGTTGTTTTTCATATTCATATAGGTCCTAGCAAAACAATGGTATTGCAAATGCTCAAATCCTCTCATGTTGACCATCAAAGATATGGGAAACAGGTTGTGAAGTTATTGTTTAAGGCCTTCTAGGATTCATCTCTAAAAATATGTGATTTGTGTATAGGCTTATGCCAACTTTTTTTAAAAGAATTTGTGACACGTAACAAGACATTAATTGGCAACATAACACATTTACGCTACACAAATTCTTAGGGGATTTTGTGCTTCTTAATGTTTTAAGAGGTTGAACCTTCTAACGCCCTCGTAGACTCAAATTGGTATGAATGTGTGGCCGCACTCGAACTAAGAGTAATTGGCAACATAACATAATTACGCTACACAAATTCTTAGCCTTTTATCTTTTATGGTATAAAAATCTTAATAAAATTGAAGAACTCGTATAGATAGTCTTAATTAAATGCTATCTCGTGATGAGCTGACAAGTAAAGGAACAAAGCTATCAACTTAGCCCTAATAATTGGTACTTGGTGTATGTTCAAATATAACGAGAGAGAGAGAGAGAGAGAGAGAGAGAGAAAAGGTGAATTTATCATCCTATTCAATAGTTGTCTTATGTATCATTTTTAAAACAATAAGTGTACATGTTTATCTAGTTCTGGTTCTACACTTAAATTTAGTTTTCTATCTGACGAAACTATAGGTTTATCTATATTATACATGTATATAGACTTATTAACAAAGCTCTTGTTGGCTGCAACCTATCAGTATCAATGTGCATTGTAAAGTATTCATCCCCAAGTGGTTGATGGTTTTAGTTTTATGGTGGACATTGATGTAGATTTAGAAATAGGTTTTGATGATGTATGGGTTAGTGGTTCTAGAAAAATAATTATAAATATTTAGAATGAAAAAAATGCCCATGTGATCTCATGGTTCTTAGATGGTGGGGCAATGGGTATTATGGAAAATTCTTGGTCACATTATCATTCCCAAAGACACACATAGCTTTCTATCTTTTCTTATGGGCATGTTTGGTTTGGCTTCCTCATCACTCCCCACTATAATCAATTTTGGACACTGTTTTGGTCAATGGTGGTTAACTTCTCATGTCATTCAACATCATCAGCACTCTTCTTTTCCACCTTCATTACACCAACTTTCACTTTATAACAACTTGTTAGGCTATGGGGTATGGTGTGGGGGTTGGGGCGTGGGTTGGAGAGAAACGCTCAAGTCACCACCCCGAGTGGGCTTGGGTTTGGGCGTGGCCCCATTGGCATGGGATTTAGCCCGTGCGTGGGGCGGGGCTACCCACATGACATGGTGAAACCTCATTGGCCAAGAGCACTAGCCACGCCACCCCAGCCACGCCCCACCATACCCCTTTGAAATTGGCTTTTGGTCTTGGGTGCCCCATACTCCACGTGTCGCACCTTGCCCCCAACCCACGCCCCACCATACCCCACAGTCTTAGGGTCCAAAACATATACTCATATTTATATCATAAATACATAAGAGACTCGTTTAAATACTGATTGAGGTAAATGTTATCAATATGTATCTTGATATATGGTGAACTAAGGAATATTAACATATAAGATAGTAGATGGAAGAGTTTTGGTTCATCCATGTATGTTTTATATGAAAGAAAATACCACTAAATAGTATACAAATTTATCTATTGTTTGATTAACATCACTTAAACTTTTTTAATTCTAAATAACTCACTATTTGTATTGTCATATAGTTATGAAATCTTTCACAGATGATCAAAATATTTATAAACTTGTACATTATTTAAAGGTTATTCTTTTCAAGTTTAATCAAATGTAGGGATGGCAAAAATACCCGAGCTCGACGGGTATACCCGAAACCCGGCACAAATGGGACGGGTATACCAATACCCGACAGGTATTGGGCCGGGTAGGGGATTAGTTTTAAAAAATTTCGCGGGTATGGGTCGGGTATGGGATTAGGTGATACCCGGCCCGATTACCCGAAACCACATACCCATTTACCCGAACTATATATCCGATCATATACCCGGTTTTTTTAATCATATTTTTATTTTCCATTAACCCTTGTATATTAATGATTTATTTTAGTATGTTCATAATGTGGAAAAATAAATTTTCTTTTAGTATATGTATTTGATAATAATATTTATATTTTGTATGTTGTGAAGTATATGCATGTGAGTGTATAAGTATTATAAAATTATTATTAATTTATGATAAAATTTATATGTATGTAATGTACATTTTTCATTTATTAATAGTTGTTGTATAAATAAAATAATATAATAACTACAATAGTAAAAAAAAATGTATTTAGATTTCCCAACGTATATCATTTAACAAACTAATGGGGAAACCCGATACCCGATGGGTAATTACCCGACGGGTATTGGGTCGGGTATGGGACGCGATTTTATAACCGGGTACGGGTATGGGATTACCAATACCCGACCCGAACCCGACCCATTGTCATCCCTAATCAAATGTCACTAAATAGTAGTGGAGGGTTCAAATGAGAAGAAATTCTTTGTAAGAAGAAAAAAGAAGAAATTTCAACCAATATGAATGTTTCATTAGACTTCATTTAATATTTGTACTTAGTGTAACTATAAGGGTATATTAGTAAACTTACATACATCATTAATTGGTAGTTTCATCTTTAATAACTAACTATATTAAATTTGTAACTTATTTTTAAGATATATATTTTTCACAAAAAATAAAAATAAAAATTCATTTAAAGTGTAGGATAAATACGAGGCGTGTAGGATAAATTACAAGTTGTGTAGGATAAATTTCAATATGTGTAGGATAAATTTCGAAATGTGTAGGATAACTTTTGATGTGTGTAGGCAACAATATTTAGTGTGGAGGATTATAGTCTTAATGACTAATTAATTAGTCAAACATAATAATAAATGAGATGAGAAAAAAACTATTTAATGTTTTACAATTATACCCTTTTATTCTTTTTCTTCTCAAATGAACATTCCCCTAAATAGTATTCTAAGTTCTCTAGTTATTATATTTAGGTTACTTAGTTTGTAAAAAATATAAGTAACTGAAGTTTAAATAAGTTTAAACAACTCTTACGATAATCTTTCATATAATTATTATAATATTGTTCTAAACCAAAAATATCTTATGCAATTAAATAAGGGTGAATGAGTCAAGTTGACATCATGTCAAACTAAACACAAGCTAAGGTTAAAATGTCGAGTTCGTTTATTATTTAATTATTTTTTATATATTTATAATTGTATTTTTATATATAACACACTATATACTTTAAGGTTCATAACCATTAAAACTCTTTTAAATTAATTTAGGTTCGCCATACAACCTAAAATTTATGTCACTCGGACCCATCACTGACGTTTAAAATATTAATAATATATTATACAAGATGACACCTTTCTCAAACTTCATTTTTACGATAGAAATAATCATCCTCATCTAACTAATACAACATTATGTTGTCTCTTTGAATGACAACTAGATAGTAAAACATTGAACATTATACTTGATGAGTTGATCAAGAATGATTATAACTGTAGTAATTGTCAAATCAATAATACAACAAGTCGTGATCACATGCCATGCACTCATACATATATCATCCTCTTTTTTAGTGTCGGTTGACCATAACTTTTTTCTTCTCCTCAATTAACCATACTCATTTCTTCATGAGAGTCCATCATAATCACACTCCTTTCTCAACTGTAATTTACCAATGAATGTTCACAAGTATTATTTAGTATGTATTTAAAACACATTGCCTGGTGAAATTAACAACATACTATACACTTCTTCATTAGTAGTGACGATATTTTCATGGAGGTGAAGTCTCTCGGCTTCTTCTGGATGAGAAATCGTTCTAAGTCTTGTAATTTAGTTTGGAGCGATTGGTGTAAGTATCATATGTTGTAGGTGGCGGTCCCGGCCGTTTTTTGTGGCCGGTCTGTTTTTGTTTTTTAATAAAAGTTACCTTTAAAAAAAATGTAATCTAAGCACACTTCATGTATAATATACATCATATGATTAGCGAAACTGATCCGAGCGGTGGTTGGAAGTGGACTAGATGGTGTGGGTCACTCTCAGCATTGGCCAATGCCTACTACAACACAAAAACTTTCCAACTTCGCTAATTTGACCGTTTAAACTCCAACTGTTTGCATTTAGAATCACAAATGGTTATACCCAAGTGTACACACAACATGATGTACACATATATAAACATTCAAATAACCTAAGTTTTAAATTCACTTATGTGTATTATCAAATTCATTAATTAAACGCGCAAAATACAAGTTTCTACATGTTTTCAACCAAGCATGTTTATTAAAGTTTCAACCTTTTCGAACATTAAATGGAGGTCCATGGGCCTCACTTGCATTTAAATAGGTCGAAGTGATCGTTTAAAACCATCAATTGTCAATCAGACTTAGAGATGGGCATAATACCCGGTTCCAAACCCGGACCCGTAGAACCGGTTCCAGTTCGTACCCGGTACATAGGAGAACCGGGTCCAGGTTCAAAAAACCCGGTGGTTCCTACCCGGTTCCATTTTTTTCTCAAAACAAATGGGTAGTACCCGGTTCCGAACCCTACCCGGTTTATACCCGTACCCGGTTCCTATGTTGTACCCGGTTCTACTAGTACCCGGTTCCTCCAGTATACCCGGTATTTTTGTTACCGTTGGAACCGGTTCTACCCGTTGCAAGCTCATTAATATTCATTAAATGCCTAATATATCCGTTGGAACCGGTTTCTATCCGTTGGAACCGGTTACTAGCCGTTAGAACCGATTCCTATATAATGTTTTCAAATTTCAATTTTTTAACTCACCAATCCTCTTATTCTTCTTATATCATTTTCTTCTAATTCTTCTAATACTTTTCTACAATGGCTTCAAAGACCTCTAAAACCACAAATTCCCCATCCGTCAATAATGTTCCTACAAGTCAAACCGCTCCATATGTTGTTGGAACATTATCACATAATCGCAATGCGGAAGTATGGTGCAATTGGGACTTGGTCGAAATGAGTGACGGTTCGCAAAAGGCCCAATGTAAACATTGTGGCGCCTTGTTAAGCAAGGACTCTAACTCGACTTTAGCGAAGCATGCTAAAAAGTTTTGTAAAGCTTTAAAAGATTTGACACCCGGTCAAGTTCAACTCTCAAAAGATGGTACAATATTTCGCTATGAACAAAAAATAGCTCGTGATAGGATGGCGAAGTTGGTGATTCAAAAAGCCTTGCCGTTTGGACACTTCGACGACCCCGATCTTACTAAGCTTATTAGGGAAACGCTTCAACCTCGCTACAAACATGTAAGTCGTCGTACTTTAAAACGACATTGTTTAAATTTATGGGAAAATGCAAGAAAAGATTTTATCGTTTTTTTTTTAAATCGTTTTTTCTCTTAGTGGTAGGGTATTATCCATTCGAAGAACAAGACTAACACCGGAATCGCTCGAGATGGCAATTTGCCTAAAGGATCATTTGGATGCAATTGACCGTGTTCAACATAAAACGAATCTTGAAGACGAAGTGGAGTTAGAGCACAAGATTATTGAAGAAGAAGAGGACGACGAAGTAGAGACTAACGATTCCGAAGATGAATGTACCGAAACGACCGGACCAAAGTGTAGCGCATGTGAAGGTTCCGCACCCGACACAAGCAAAAGGCAAAAGAAGTAAACCGGTTACTGTTTTACATTTTGAACCGGGTTTTGTTAGTTTTAAACCGGTTACTGTAAACTGGTTCTGTTTATTTTTAAATCTTGTTACTGGAAACCGGTTACTGTAAAACCGGTTCTGTTTTTTTTAAATGTTGTTACTGGAAACGGGTTACTGGAAGTTAATATATTTATTTGAGTTTTTTTTAATAACCCGTTACTAAAGCTAAAACACAGCGTTTATTTATAACAAACAATTACAATATTACATAACAAACCTAAGTTAACTAAACATTACCAAACCTAACTTACTAAAACATAACAATCCTAACTTAACTTAACTAAACATTACACAACAACATCCTAAACATTAGAAGAACCGGATCCTTCACCCTTCTCGTTTTTCGCCTTCGTCACGGGGCAATGGCGTTCGGTATGCTTCTTTAGAGTGGAGTTGGCGGCCGCTTTCATAAACTTTCCACATCCCTTGCACCTAGCCATTTCGTGGTTGTCGGTCATCAAACACAAGTCGAAGTGCTTCCAAATAGTCGGGTTTCTTTTGGTTTCCAAAAGCATCACCACTTCTTCGTTGCATGCCATCCTCTCTTCGTTTGATTTGTTTTTGGAGTAGTAAACTAGTAGTTGAAGGTGAAATGAAGAACTTGGGGTAAGAATGTGAGTTAAGGGAGAGAATTTGGGGTTTTTATAAGAAAAAAAAAACCAATTTTTTTAATATAAAATCGGTCCAAACGGTAATATACCCGTTGGAACCGGTTCCAAAGAGTAATATTCAGCTTTTGGTTTGAAAGTACCCGACAGAACCGGTTCCTGTCAGTACCCGGAATACCCGGTACCCAACTGTACCCGAACCCGGTTCGAAAATACCCGTAACCGGTTACATCGGTTCCGTTTTTTTATACTTCTACCCGGGTTCAACCCGGACCCGGTTCCTTAGTGTACCCGGTTCCGCACAGTAACGTCAGTACCCGGGTACGGGTAGTACCCGGGTTCCGGGTATTCAGAATACCCGATTCTGCCCATCTCTAAGCATACTAGTCAATTCACTAAATTGGCATCTTAGGTTTAATTTGGCATATTTTCATAATCTTGTCAAATCTTTTGATCTAGATGATGTGCGTTAGGTGTATATGTAGGTTTAAGTATATTTTAAGCCCTTTTACACTTTCTTTAGCCAGGTTTTAAATTTATAAAACACGATATTTACTAACACTAAACACATATATGGGCAAGTGCACCCATCGTGAGCGTAGTATAGTGTTGGTAAGATACCGAGGTCGTCCAAGGACACAAGAGCTTTTAATACCGGTTTATCCTCAACGTCTAATCAAATCAAAAAGTTAGAAAAATGTTTTAAACTAAGAAAATAAAAACTAACTAAAATGTTGAAAATAAAAATAAAGAAAAAACAGATAGACAAGATGAATCACTTGGCTCCGACTCGTGTATAGTGTAACATTTGATTATTTCCGCACTTTTGCACTATTTAAGAGATTATCTTAGTTATTGTAGTAAGCCCCTCTTTTGGAGGTGACGTTACCCTCAACCCAGTAGTTTGAGTCAGCAAGGATACAATCCTAAAGGGTCGGATTATTGAAAGATAATTAATTAAGTTATTAATGCAAATTATGGTAGGCCCCTCTTTTGAATGTGACGTTACCCTCGGCTAAGTAGTCTGAGTCAGCAAGGATACAGTCCGAAGTAGCCGGGTTGTAGTATTAATAGTAGTTTAACTTATGAGGGGATCAAAGAGTTTGGACCCCCGCCATCCAATACCGTTAAGTATTGAAGGAGGTCCTACTAAATTTGAGTCAGGTCCCTTGCAGGATCTCTAAACGCTGAACAACGGCAAGACTCTTACCAAACCGTTCCCTTAACCCCCGACCAGGTAGCCAACATACCTCCATATAGACCGTGGAGATATGAATGGTGAAAATCTTTTATTTTATATAGACAGTAAAATAATGCCAAGACACCACGGACAAACGATAAGGAAGAATCACCTTCAACATAAGAAACTAGTTATTAAAGTCATTAATACATAACCAATTAAAAAGTGCGAAAAGATTAAAAATAAAAAGTATTACACTAGACACTTTGTCTTCACCAAGTGATGTAAGAGACTTAGGCAAACATGGCCTTGATTGTCAAGAACTCTTACGATCAATCTTGGATCCCGAGACGGCTCACACACTCTATGATGGACAATGGATGATGGTGGTGGATGATGGTGTTATGGTGGTGGTGGGTGGTGGGTGAAGTGTGAGAGAGGTGGTGTGCCAAGGGATGGTTTGAGCTTGAGCCAAGCACTCCTATTTATAGGCTGAACAGAAGCTCGGACACGGCCCCGTGTACAGTGGGCACGGCCCCGTGTCCACATCCTTCTCTTTCTTCATTAATTGCTCTTGTCTTTATTAGTTGACCATGCCCCCCGTGTCCACTGAGCACGACCCCGTGTGCAGAAGCATATCTGTACTATGAAGATTTGCCTGGATTCTGCGAATCTTACAGTTGACCACGGCCCCGTGCCCGCTGAGCACGGCCCCATGGTGGGCAATAGAAGCTTCTACCACTTTGTCTTTTCTGCTGACACTTAGGCACGCCCCCGTGCTGGCTGAGCTGTTGTGGGGTCGGGCACGTCACGTTTGTTCCTTTTCTTGTATTTATGTTAGATTTTGCTATCTTTTTGCTTCTTTTGTTAATTTGAGCTCATTTAATCCTGAAAATACAAAAGGAAGACAAAAGCACACTTTTTTCAACATTAGTACTAAAAAAGGGTTAGTTTTATGCCACAATTGATGTAATTTATATGTTGCATTTTGCACACATCAAATACCCCCACACTTGAATCTTTGCTTGTCCTCAAGCAAAACTCTTTATAATGTGGATTTACATTCCCAAATGGAATGGGTAGAAGATAAGGTTTTTGGGCTTGTCATAGAGTGTCGGGATTTCCAAGATTCTTTATTTAGTTTTATTTTTATTTATTTACAATCTTATTCGTTATGATTTATTTAAAACTTTTCATAAGATAAATTACTTATTAGGGCATAACATGCCTCTTTAAAATTCTTTTTTATATACAAGTTCACATACCTCACGGGGGATCACTCAACACTCGGCCGAAGATGTATTTTTGTGAAACACTCGAGAGCGGCATGGAACTTACTCCTACCATAAGCTTGCCAAGCAATCAATCATCCTCCTCCTTTTTAACTATATACCTTTGTAAATATAAAGAGGACTTTTGGGTGAAGGGTTAGGCTTGGGTTAAAGGTAGGTGGTTGGGTTAGTGGTTAGTAGAAAAGGGCGAAAAAGCGTCGGTTTTCGTAAAACACTTTTTTTTAATGAAGCATTTTTCAAACAAGGTTTCTTTTGATGAGCTTGTTTGTTTATTGCTAACTTCATCCTTTTTTTTTTGTGTCACAAGAAAACCGAGCTTTGTTACTAAAATAAAGGGTTTAAAATGAAAAAGGTTTTGGTGGGTAAAGGGTGTTTGTTTTGGGGAAAGTAACGAAAATGTTTAGGCTCAAAGGGGTTAACTAGGGGGATTTTGGGTAGGTGGTAAAAAAAAGAAAAATAATGGTGTTGAAAGAAAAAGGGTTAGTCCTAATGCCTCCGTCATTTACTTACTTGGGTTTAAGTTGGTAAGGACCAGGAATGTATCGTCGTGGCAAGTTCTAGAGTTGTAAGAACCAAGCGGCTATTCACACAAGAAACGAAAAATGAGCATTTAGTTTAATGATATGTATTTGTATGCTCAATAAAGGCTCAGAACTCACTTTTGTGGGAATGAGTTTTTATGCGATCAAGTATATATAATCAAATTTTAACTAAGTTTGTCATGCCTTTTCATAATTTTCTTATGTTGGTTCTTTTTATCACGACGCTATCGGTTGCAAATTTGTAAAAATATAACATTTTTAGAACTTGAAATTCCCAAGTTAAACCTAGACAAGTAAAAAAATGAAAAATTTTTGAAAAAAATTTGGGGTGATTAGCGGTTCCAATAGAGTTTTGTGTAAGGCTTGTAATTAGGACTTGCAAGAATCAAGGTTTTAGCATCCCCCCCCCCCACACACTTAAATTACACATTGTCCTCAATGTGTCCCAAAAATAAGTTTTTCGGTTGATTAAAATGTGTAAAAGTGGGTTAAAAACAAGATTTTATGGTACTGGGTAGCTGAACACGGGGTGGTGTTGGCTGAGCACGACCCAGTGTCCAGACTGCCAGTACCAAAAGTAAACAGAAGGCTTGGCACGGGGGCGTGTTCAGTGAGCACGGCCCCGTGTCCAGGTACCTGAACTGGGCATTTTCTACAGAACCTCGGGCACGTGGCGTGTTGGGGTGAGCACGGCCTTGTGCTGAACTTGCTGTAATGAAGAAAAATTGTCGGGAGGCTCTGTTTTTGTGCATGGGTTGCTGGTTCAAGCTTCCCTTAGTATCCTTCACCATCCCGAGTGTGTTTTATTCCTGGAAATTAAAACTAAACTAGAAAATATAAAAGTTAATCTAAATTAAACTAAGGATAGTTCCGCGGAATGCCTCCGTGGTGCGCCACGTTTATAAGGGTCCTTGGCTAGACCCACCTTATCGGGTGGTTCTGGCTCATCTTCAATTAGGGGGTCATTATTGCCGAATGGATATTTCATTGACCGCTCAAGATTGACACTCTTTTTAAATGCCCCTAATTGAAGAGGTAGGTTGTTGTACTTCCGGTTTTTCAAAGCTTCGTGAGTTTTTACAAATGGTCGTCCCAACACTAGAGGAGCGTCATCGAGGATGACAAAGTCGGTCGGGATTACCATCTGATTTGTTTAAACCAAGACATCCTCAACTACACCGATTGATTTTATTACTTTCCGATTGGATAGAAAAATGGGTATTTGAAGTGGAGAAAAATCACTAATACTTAATTTTTCGAAAATGTAGTTAGGCATTATATTATGTTAACACAAAGATCTTTATCGATTGTGACGTTACTAATAAACGAATTTTGAAAGAAACATGGAACCGGTGTAATGTTAATTTCAAATGGGTCTTCTTTTATTAGTGAGGTTTGATCATTAGTTAACTTAACACTTACCGTTTCGTCAATTTTAGTGTTAGTATTTAACTCTTTTAAAAACTTAGCATGAGTTGGTACTAAACAATGATTTTCAAAAGAAGGTGACAAGAGATTAATTTCTTCAAAATTAGACTCTTCTCGAATTCTAACGTTGTCGGACTCACCTTTTTCGTTGTTTAACTCATGTGTCGGTTCTTCACTTATTTGTTCTTCCATTTTTACACTTTCGGTTATCTCTTCTTTATTTAATTCTTCTCTTGCGCGGGACTCCTCTTCCCTTGCGCGAGATTCTTTTATATAGCGATCGATAACTCTAAGGTGTTCTAATATCCTATCGGTCACTTCGGTTATAGAAAAAGGATCGGGATTTTCAAAGCTTGAATCCGGTTGTTCGATCCTTTGTTCCTCATAATACCCATATGAAGTAGATGGTTCACACCATTGTTCTTCATTGTTAGCATATGATGGATAAGGGTCGTAATTCTGTTCTTCATAATACTCGTATGAGGTGGGTTGTTTACGCCATGGTTCCTCATAGTAAGCATATGAAGGTGGTGGCTCATATCGTGGTTCCTCAAAGTATGAGTAAGAAGGCTCATACCTTGGTTCATCAAAATATGAGTATGAGGGAGGAGGTTCATACCTTTGGTCTTCATAGGATGTGTATGAAGTTGATGGCTCGTACCTGGGCTCCTCATAGTAGGTGTATGAAGTGGATGGTTGATATGAGTGATTATATTGAACCGAGTACGGATTACTACAATTAGTGCAATAGTTACTCCTATAATCATCCTCCTCATAGGTGTAGTTGTAACCTCCTGAGTATTGATCCATGAGAATCACTCAGCAGACTACAACCAAGTCTCGAGATCAGAAAACAAAAATAAAAACGGGAACAAAGGCTGGACAAGGCCCCGTGTTCAGTGGACACGACCCCGTGTACAGAATCTGTATCTGGGCGTTTTAATTAAATTTACTGATCTGGTTGAGCACGGGGCGTGTTCAGTGAGCACGGCCCGTGTTCAAGCTACTGTTATTGGGTGTTTATGAAAAATGTGCAGCACGGCCCCGTGTTCAGTGAGCACGGCCCCGTGTTCAGTGAGCACGGCCCGTGTTCAGGTTACTGTAAATGCAAAACTAAACTAAAATGCAGAAAAATGTGCGCGCGTTTTAAAAAGGTTTTGAAAAACTGATTAGGCCGTCGATTTTAACCTTTCTTAAAATCCTTGTGTCCCCGAAAACGGCGCCAAAAACTTGATGTGCGTTAGGTGTATATGTAGGTTTAAGTATATTTTAAGCCCTTTTACACTTTCTTTAGCCAAGTTTTAAATTTATAAAACACGATATTTACTAACACTAAACACACATATGGGCAAGTGCACCCATCGTGAGCGTAGTATAGTGTTGGTAAGATACCGAGGTCGTCCAAGGACACAAGAGCTTTTAATACCGGTTTATCCTCAACGTCTAATCAAATCAAAAAGTTAGAAAAATGTTTTAAACTAAGAAAATAAAAACTAACCACTTGGCTCCGACTCGTGTATAGTGTAACCTTTGATTATTTCTGCACTTTTGCACTATTTAAGAGATTATCTTAGTTATTGTAGTAGGCCCCTCTTTTGGAGGTGACGTTACCCTCAACCCAGTAGTTTGAGTCAGCAAGGATACAATCCTAAAGGGTCGGATTATTGAAAGATAATTAATTAAGTTATTAATGCAAATTATGGTAGGCCCCTCTTTTGAAGGTTACGTTACCCTCGGCTAAGTAGTCTGAGTCAGCAAGGATACAGTCCTAAGTAGCCGGGTTATAGTATTAATAGTAGTTTAACTTATGAGGGGATCAAAGAGTTTGGACCCCCGCCATCCAATACCGTTAAGTATTGAAGGAGGTCCTACTAAATTTGAGTCAGGTCCCTTGCAGGATCTCTAAACGCTGAACAACGGCAAGTCTCTTACCAAACCGTTCCCTTAACCCCCGACCAGGTAGCCAACATACCTCCATATAGACCGTGGAGATATGAATGGTGAAAATCTTTTATTTTATATAGACAGTAAAATAATGCCAAGACACCACGGACAAACGATAAGGAAGAATCACCTTCAACATAAGAAACTAGTTATTAAAGTCATTAATACATAACCAATTAAAAAGTGCGAAAAGATTAAAAATAAAAAGTATTACACTAGACACTTTGTCTTCACCAAGTGATGTAAGAGACTTAGGCAAACATGGCCTTGATTGTCAAGAACTCTTACGATCAATCTTGGATCCCGAGATGACTCACACACTCTATGATAGACAATGGATGATGGTGGTGGATGATGGTGTTATGGTGGTGGTGGGTGGTGGGTGAAGTGTGAGAGAGGTGGTGTGCCAAGGGATGGTTTGAGCTTGAGCCAAGCACTCCTATTTATAGGCTGAACAGAAGCTCGGGCACGGCCCCGTGTCCACATCCTTCTCTTTCTTCATTAATTGCTCTTGTCTTTATTAGTTGACCACGCCCCCGTGTCCGCTGAGCACGACCCCGTGTGAAGAAGCATATCTGTACTATGAAGATTTGCCTGGATTCTGCGAATCTTACAGTTGACCACGGCCCCGTGCCCGCTGAGCATGGCCCCGTGGTGGGAAATAGAAGCTTCTACCACTTTGTCTTTTCTGCTGACACTTGGGCACGCCCCCGTGCTGGCTGAGCACGGGGCGTGTTCAGTCTTCTATCTTCTTGTTTTGCTTGGGAAGATGCTGTTGTGGGGTCGGGCACGTCACGTTTGTTCCTTTTCTTGTATTTATGTTAGATTTTGCTATCTTTTTGCTTCTTTTGTTAATTTGAGCTCATTTAATCCTGAAAATACAAAAGGAAGACAAAAGCACACTTTTTCCAACATTAGTACTAAAAAGGAGTTAGTTTTATGCCACAATTGATGTAATTTATATGTTGCATTTTGCACACATCACTAGACACATTTCATAAGTGATATTAGTTTGTTCTCATTGCTTTGTGATAATTAAAACACACTTTTAATTACAAATTTACTTTGTGTCAATATTCATCAAGAAGGCCTATAACCAATTCTCAATCTTAAATATGTATTCATTATACATATTAAAGAAAACTTACCATGAATAGTGTTTTGTAAATTTATTATTATTATTATTATTATTATTATTATATTAAGTGATAAAAATTTAATAATTGTTATTCAAATCATAGGTGATGAACATTTAGGGGTTGTTTTGCAACTTCTGAATGGTTAAGTGTTGAATCAATAAGAGGTCTGAACCATTAAGTACCGAACCAGTAAGAGGTCTGAACCATTAAGAGCCAGTATAATGTTTAACCGTTCAGAGACAAATGTCTGACCAATTCAGATTTGAGGTCTTAACCATTCAGACTCAGTATAATGCTTAATCATTCAGAGGCAAATGTCTGAACCATTCAGATATCAGCTTGCGAAACAAACAGTCTGAACCATTAAGTGCTAAACCAGTAAGATGTCTGAACCATTAAGAGTCTCATTACGAGGTAAACAAACAGCCACTTAGTATATTAAATTAAATTAATTCTTGATATTATTTTTTAATATTGATAAATAGTCGTATTTTTTTATCAACTTTTGTTCTTTTAAGTTTTTTCATAAAAGTTGAATAAGTAGTTGTATTTAAACTTTTTTTTTCATGACTTTCTAATATAATTTTTTTCCTTTTTTTAAACGGTTTTGTATTCAAATAGAATATTTCCTTGGTATAGGTATTGTGATGAAGTGAACCAATTATGAACCAACATCGGTACATGTATGTGTATTATCGGAATCTGTACCAGTATTTGGCTTTATGATTTTCGATTTCTGTAAAACATGCGACGATATCCTTTGATCATTCCATGACTTCATTTTTTTTTTCTTTCGTTTAGTATAACGAGTGACTATACCGTACCAAGTCTAGCCGATACCAATTGAATTCGAGCTACGAATTTTTTTTTATTGTATTAAGTTATGAACATATTGATATTATTTTATTAATAGAGTAAACTGCTAAATTCGTCCCTGAGGTTTGACTCAAATTGCTAGATCAGTCCAAAATCAAGTTTTGTTGCTAAAACAGTCCCTGAGCCTAGTTTCTGTTGCTATTTCAGTCCAATAAATTAACACCGTTAGAACCTCAGTTAATGAATGGGTAAAACTGCTAAATTCGTCCCTGAGGTTTGATTCAAGTTGCTAGATCAGTCCAAAATCAAGTTTTTGAATTTGTTAATTATAAACTTATTTAGGTATATAATTTTTCTAGACTTGCATTAATTTTTTGAATTTGTTAATTATAAACTTATTTAGATTATAAACTTATTTAGGTATATAATTTTTCTAGACTTGCATTATTTTTTTGAATTTGTTAATTATAAACTTATTTAGATTATAAACTTATTTAGGTATATAATTTGTTAATTATAACTCAATACTATTTAGATTAAGTGTGATCTTATTTAGATACTTACGTATATAACTACTAAATATTTACAAAGTTATAACAATAATAATACCCAAATACAGTTTAAGGCAGGTCCAGTTATATTTATGTTCGTTGAATAAATCATTAATATCACAAGAGAAAAAAATGGTAAATGACAGGTTCTTAATGCATCAATACTTGTACCAAATGCATTATATATTTTCTTAAATGTCTTAAAATTTAAGATAAATTACAAATGTACCCTAAATATATAATTTAAATTTGTGTTTAGTTATAAAAATATAAACAGAATGTAGCTCTTTTGGAGAGCGCAATTTTATTTGACCTGTTTTAAACACTGGTTTGACACGACATGTTGTCTGACCTCACCTGAATGATAATATTATTAAATACGAAACCACTTAATTAAGTATTATCTTATTTAAATACTTAAGTATATAATTAGTAAACATTTAATGATAATAATAATAATAATCAAAATAACTAACAAATAATTTTTCTAGACTTGCAAATTATATACCTAAATTAGTTTATAATCTAAATAAGTTTATAATTAACAAATTCAAAAAATTAATGCAAGTCTAGAAAAATTATATACCTAAATAAGTTTATAATTAACAAATTCAAAAAACTTGATTTTGGACTGATCTAGCAACTTGAATCAAACCTCGGGGACGAATTTAGCAGTTTTACCCATTCATTAACAGAGGTTCTAATGGTGTTAATTTATTGGACTGAAATAGCAACAGAAACTAGGCTCATGGACTGTTTTAGCAACAAAACTTGATTTTGGATTGATCTAGCAATTTGAGTCAAACCTCAGGGACGAATTTAGCAGTTTACTCTTATTAATATTGATAAACGATTGCATTTTTTATCAACTTCTATTCTTTAAGCTTTTCAAAAAAAAAAAGTTGAACAAGTCCTATTCAAACTTTTTTTTTCTCGACATTCTGGTATAAGTTTTTTTCTTTTTTTTTTTAAAACGGTGTTGTATTCTAATAGAATATTTCTTTGGTATGGATAGGTATTGTGATGAAGCGAACCGATTATGACCCAACAACATCGGTACATGTATGTGTATTATCAAAATAGGAACCAGTGTTTGGTTTTATGGTTTTCGATTTATGTAAAAGATGTGACGATATCCTTATGGTCATCCCATGACATTATTTTTTGGTTTTTCTCTTTAGTTTGGTATAACGAGTGTGTCACACCCCGATTTCCACGTGTCACCGGTGGGCCCGGTGGGGAGTATCGTGACGTGGTTGGCAACATGATAGTCAAACAACACAATATTTAATATGCACAGCGGAAGCAAATGAAAGATATAATTTCAACCGATTATAATATTGTAATATTTAATATGCATAGCGGAAGCAAATGAAAGTCCCGTTCAACCTGATCCAGTCTCTGAAGAATTTCCTCCCGTTCAGGGGGAGAAAACCGTGGCGGCTGCGACTGCGTCCGAATGATAGGTCTGGCCGGTATCTGGTACCCATGAGTTGGGTACCCTACTCCCCATGGGTCTCCATACGGTCCTTGGGGGTTATAGTTAGCCGCTACCAAGTATGGGTCGGCTTCGGCGTAGTTGTAGTTGGTGTGCACTGGCTGTTCAAACAGGTTATACGCCATGGAACCCGTGTATGCCGGAATTGGGTTATCAAAACCCATAGGCGGTGGTTGCGGTGCAACTGGGTGCGAAGGTCCACCCATTTGTGGGTCCTCCTGAAGTGGCGGGTAATGGCTGCCACTTGATTGGCGTGGAGAACTAAAATGAAAGTCTCCCGCTCGCGCAGACATACGCGCCCCGGTTCTCCTACGCCTTGGCGGTTGCGGAGGTGCCGGTTGAACTGGTGGCGGTGGAGGCGGTGGCGTGACTGCCACAAACCGTGAATCCACAGAGGGACCCTGCTGCTACTGTTGCTGCTGCTGCTGATGAGGCGGTGAATGGCGAGGAGGTGTATAATACCATTCGTGCCTTGTAAACATAGCTTGAAAGCTGTCTGGACCACCGTAGGGTGATCCGTGGAAAGAAGATCCGTCAGAGATCTCTAGGTGGTTTGGTGTACCACTGGCTGGCTCGACGGGGTCTGTGTCCTCGTGCATATCGTCCGCGTGATCACCTGAGAAATGGTCATCTGGCCCCAGTGGGTTAAAACCCGCTGGTTCTTGTATGTAGTTGGCCGGGTTAAACCGGCCTCTGAAGACAGGTGTAGGGTCTCCAAAAGAGTTGTGCGATAAGGATCGCTGTAATGGTATGTAGGAGGGTTGAGGGTTGTTGGGCTCATACTCCGGCGGTGGCCCGTAAGGGTTATGCACAGGAGGTGTTGAGCTGTGCGAAACCGACCATCTAGCCGGCTCGAATAGGTTCCTCCGGTTCTGCCGGGGATCGTCACTCTCGGTGGTGGAAGGAGCTCGCGCATGCGAAGGTCCTGCTTCGTTGTCATTAGGAGCGGTGATTGGCCCCTTGCCTCGTCCTCTTCTTCTAAAGAATCTTGGCGGCATTTTCAAACCTGTCAATATAGCATGAGATAACGACAACAATATATATAAAATTAAAGGACAAAACAAAAACCAAACAAAGTAGAATTTGTCCTATGTTATTTGTCTAGACTCGAAAGTTTAGATATGTGCAATTGTGTTATTGAGATTAAACACAAAAGGCTAGTGTTTAATTCACTCAATGTTGGCTCTGATACCAACCCGTCACACCCCGATTTCCACGTGTCACCGGTGGGCCCGGTGGGGAGTATCGTGACGTGGTTGGCAACATGATAGTCAAACAACACAATATTTAATATGCACAACGGAAGCAAATGAAAGATATAATTTCAACCGATTATAATATTGTAATATCAAATATCACAAATGTCGATTGTTTATCCACAGACGGATCAAAAATAAAATGGAAATAATAGTTCATCAGACTTTAGGCATCTTAAGCTTGCGAGACTTCTAGTGATGCTAAGGAGAAATCCCAGCCAATTACGCTTAGTACCTGCATTTAATCTTTTTGGGAAAATACGTCAGTTTACACTGGTAAATACAATTAACTGACTCATTTTGGAAAATGATTGAAAATTGGTTTGGATGCACATGGCATAAACATTTTATTTAACTTGGGAGAATTATTTAAATATATAATCTTGTGAACGAATTACATGTTCCTTGTGCGTTCAGTAGCCCGGATCGTGTCCGGGTTAAAGATCAATAGACACACCACATTTTTCTTTTGTGCACCGACGGGTGTACGCCTACACCCCGCGCTTAAGTCGTGGCCATTTCGTAAAATGATGCCAAGGATATACGGGACATGGTCATTAACCCCCCAAAGGCTTTAAGTAACAAGACTGTTTAAACGAGCCGATCAAATTATTCAATTAACTACCCAACGATGGAAGATTTGATGCCCGATCAAGCGGTATTCTATATACCGTATCCCAAGCCCGTATAGGGAAAATAAGTTAAAAGTATTTACCTGAGCAATGTATAAATCACAATAAGCAAACGCAAGTAGCTTTTACTGGTACTCCTAATCTGGAACGAAGGTTTATAATAACCTATTAGAATCCTAACGGGTCTTTAATTAAGCTTAAGCTTAGACCGGTTAGTTTCAAAGATACGGTTCGTACGCACGATTAGGCGATGACCAGATAGAATGTGTTTTAGACCCGACAAGTATGAAGACTTGTTTAATATGGGTATATTATACACATTCTGGATTTTTAGATAAAACCGATAAGGTTTGACCCGTTTCGGCTAATTTATGTAAACTAGTTACATAAACCGAACCGAACGCGTAATAAGCGTAACGGGTAATAATGAGAGTCATTTACAGGTTTCCTAAGTTAATATGCTCCAAATATGTTGTGACATCAGTGAGATATCATTTATTATGCCCGAAATGAATTTAAACACAAACTATGCCCCGTAGGGGTAGTTTGGTCATTTATAAGGTGATAAAAGAGTTTAAGTAGTATTCTGAGTTACAGGTCTGATGTAATCAGCAAAGGTAATCAATTTGCTAAGTTATATC
Source organism: Helianthus tuberosus (assembly GCA_030545235.1). Taxonomy (NCBI): domain Eukaryota; kingdom Viridiplantae; phylum Streptophyta; class Magnoliopsida; order Asterales; family Asteraceae; genus Helianthus; species Helianthus tuberosus. The sequence continues at coordinate 141,616,919 of CM060441.1, forward strand.
AGTAGGGTATTGTATATATGTGAAATTTATCAATTATAACCAAACTATGCACTGTAGGGGCATTTTGGTAATTTCACATAAGCCGAAAAGCTCAAAACTGAAGTCTGAGTTTAAGGACTTTTGCTTACTGTTAAAATATTATAATTTGCCTCAAATATCAGTAGGTATCACCCTTTGTATGTTTAAAATAGTTTTAGTACATACTATGCGTTAAAAACGCTTAAAAAGGCGATTAGAAGCCGTTTTCGGGTTCTATATAGAAATCTGATATTTTTATTATTCCAGAGGGTTTAAAATAATTTATTTATCATTTAGAATCAGTAGCAAAAGGTTTGGGGTCGTTTAGATATGTAAAACTCATTTTATGGCCCGTAAGGGCAAAACCGACAATTACCGGATTAAGCCTACGACTATGAGTTATGCTCAGCCTAAAATTAATTAAAAATCTTCAAAAATCCCAAAATAATATATTACATCAGTGGGTATTAAGTTTGATATCAAAAAGTAGGCTTAACTAGGCTATACGCTAATTACGCCGTTTTATTAACATAAAGCTTCTTAATTACGCTAATGAGCATAACTCTCAATCTACACCTCAAACTGATGTCAAAATTTGCATACAAGTTTATATATCAGTAATTAAGGTTTCTACTCTTTTACATTTTCAAAAATCACATTTTAAGGTGAAAAGGGCATAATGGTCAACATATGAGCAATTAACGGAATCATGCGTATTAATCGGTTAACTAATGAACCATGGTGTATAATCACAGAGGGTTATACTAGCATGTAACCTGGTCCAAATGAAGCTCTTAGGTATTTCTAAATCATACCAAAACGGGTCAGAACTGAAAGTCAAAGCAAAAGTCAAACTATGCGACTTTCGGTTCCGAACCGGGTCTCTACTGAAAATTGTCGGGTTGAACATGTTTAGACATGTTCTTACATTCATTACCAAGTTATATCAATGATCAAACAGGTTATAAGTGTTCTACATTGCTAATTATGCATAAATTTTAATTTAAACATTCTGTTGACTTTTTATTAGTAAGTTTGACCCGACATTTGACCTAGTTAGAGTGGGAATCAGGGGGAACCCTTTTAAGGGTTTATTACCCACATAATTACCAACTTATAACAACTTTTGATTCGACTAATCACTGGACTATTAGTGATTAATCTTAAAGTCAACCGTTAATTACGATGGTTTGACTTTTAAGCTAAAACTAAGCTAAAACTTAACTAAGAAGGGTTAAGCAAACTTACAAGAGTCCTATGAACGACCAGAGATCACTTGAGAGAAGTCTTGAGCTCCAGAATGATCAGGAATGCAAGAATGAAGTGTGAAGAACTTGTTGCAACAAGGACCCTTTATATAGTGATTTAATCACCATAAAATGTTGACACACAAGTCTACAAGTAACCACAAATCGTCCACAGGTGTCCCTAAGTGTTTAGGACTGTTTAGGGGTCGCCCACAATGCAGGAATATCTGATAAAGGTCGGTTAAACGCGAATGCAGGAGGTTGTCTGCATTTTCTGTTATTGTAGGTCTGACGCGGCCCGCGTAAGGTCAGGTTAACCTTTACGCGGCCCGCCTTAGTCCTTCTGATCAGATTTTACATTTTCAAGTTTCCGCATATTCGTCCTTTGGCTCTTCGAAAGGTCATTTAGCTTAATATTTGCAATTTGAGCCCTCTTTATTTACCTACAAGGGCTTTAGGACTTATACCCACTTTGTCAAGTCCCTGGACACTTCCGGTTAACCCGAAAAGTCATAACTTTCAATGTTAACGCTTTAACCCCTCGCACACGAATTTGATCATAACTTTCTCATACGATAACGAAACTTTATGAAATTTATATCGCGCATTCTAGTGAGTATAATTAACAGTTACAAAGCTTCGGGTTTGTCAAGAGGTCACTCAGAGGTATAACTTAAACATGTTGACACATTTAACCCCTGTAGTTTGTAATCTCTCACTTTTAGCTTCGCATAATCCATGATTTATTCGTTTGATGCTATAAACATCATGTAGGGTTAATGTACAATATATTTATTCACTGTTGACATTTAGAACTCGTATTTTCACATACTTTTCATGATTGTCAACTTTAGTCATTCTGTAACATTCTTTCACACGTCCAAGCATATGAACGTGTCTACACATTATAGGACGTGAATTTTCGAGGTGTTACATCACGGTATCGTAGCAATTCGAGCCGATACAAACTGAATTCCCGCCGCATAGCGCGGGGGAATTCCACTAGTTGTTAATGAATTTCAACATGTTATAAATATCATTTGTGATGTTTCTTCACCTATACATGTCATAACTTATTTTCTAGATTATATTATAAGTTCAAAATCCACTAACGATTCCGAAGATGAATGTACCGAAACGGCCGGACCAAAGCGTAGCGCATGTGAAAGTTCCGCACCCGACACAAGCAAAAGGCAAAAGAAGTAAACCGGTTACCGTAAACCGGTTACCGTAAACCGGTTACTGTTTTACATTTTGAACCGGGTTTTGTTAGTTTTAAACCGGTTACTGTAAACCGGTTCTGTTTATTTTTAAATCTTGTTACTGGAAACCGGTTACTGTAAAACCGGTTCTGTTTTTTTTAAATGTTGTTACTGGAAACCGGTTACTGGAAGTTAATATATTTATTTGAGTTTTTTTAATAACCCGTTACTAAAGCTAAAACACACCGTTTATTTATAACAAACGATTACAATATTACATAACAAACCTAAGTTAACTAAACATTACCAAACCTAACTTACTAAAACATAACAATCCTAACTTAACTAAACATTACACAACAACATCCTAAACATTAGAAGAACCGGATCCTTCACCCTTCTCGTTTTTCGCCTTTGTCACGGGGCAATGGCGTTCGGTATGCTTCTTTAGAGTGGAGTTGGCGGCCGCTTTCATAATCTTTCCACATCCCTTGCACCTAGCCATTTCGTGGTTGTCGGTCATCAAACACAAGTCGAAGTGCTTCCAAATAGTCGGGTTTCTTTTGGTTTCCAAAAGCATCACCACTTCTTCGTTGCATGCCATCCTCTCTTCGTTTGATTTGTTTTTGGAGTAGTAAACTAGTAGTTGCAGGTGAAATGAAGAACTTGGGGTAAGAATGTGAGTTAAGGGTGAGAATTTGGGGTTTTTATAGGAAAAAAAACCAATTTTTTTAATATAAAATCGGTCCCAACGGTAATATACCCGTTGGAACCGGTTCCAAACAGTAATATTCAGCTTTTGGTGTGAAAGTACCCAACAGAACCGGTTCCTGTCAGTACCCGGAATACCCGGTTCCCAACTGTACCTGAACCCGGTTCGAAAATACCCGTAACCGGTTACATCGGTTCCGTTTTTTTATACTTCTACCCGGGTTCAACCCGGACCCGGTTCCTTAGTGTACCCGGTTCCGCTCAGTAACGTCAGTACCAGGGTACGGGTAGTACCCGGGTTCCGGGTATTCAGAATACCCGATTCTGCCCATCTCTAAGCAGACTAGTCAATTCACTAAATTGGCATCTTAGGTTTAATTTGGCATATTTTCATAATCTTGTCAAATATTTTGATCTAGACACATTTCATAAGTGATATTAGTTTGTTCTCATTGCTTTGTGATAATTAAAACACACTTTTAATTAAAAATTTACTTTGTGTCAATATTCATCAAGAAGGCCTATAACCAATTCTCAATCTTAGATATGTATTCATTGTTAATGAATTTCAACATGTTATAAATATCGTTTGTGATGTTTCTTCACCTATACATGTCATAACTTATTTTCTAGATTATATTATAAGTTCAAAATCCACTAAGAACTCAATTTACCAATTTCTTAATTTGGCTTCATAATTAAAACAAATGGATTCTAACCACTTTTTATCATCACTGTGATGATTTTGTACCATTAAACACCCATTCAACAATCAATTCTAAAAAAATCACATATGGGGTAATAAACCAATCGATACTCAATATCTTGGAACTTGGATAACTGAAAGCTTACCAAATAGAGATCAAGCACTAGTAACATGTAAAGGGAGATTGATAGTATAAACTCCATTATCATTTTTAATATCGAATTCATTTCAAATTCCTAAAAATTCCAAACTCATTTTTTGTGTTGTGTGTGTATTTTAGTCCACATAAAAGGTGCAAAATCATATTTTATTTGGGAGTTAAATGCTATTTTAGTGCATGTGGTTTAGGTTATTTTGTCAATTTAGTTTAAAGGTTTGAAACGTTATCATTTTAGTCCAAATAGTTTCAAACGTTGTCATTTTAGTTCACTAGGTTAACTTCATCAATTTTTTCTATTAACTAGAAGGTCAATTCAGTTATTTTTTTATGTAATTCTACTCACTAGAAGGGCAATTAAGCCATATAAAGTGACTGAATTGCCCTTCTCGTTAACAGAAAAATGGGATGAAGTTAACCCAGTGGACTAAAATGGCAACGTTTCAAACTATTTGGACTATAATAGCAACGTTTTAAACCTTTGAACTAAACTGCTAAAATGGTCTGCCGTTCAAAAAAAAAAAAAAAAAAACTGGTAAAATGGTCCCAACCAGATCGACTAAAATTACATTTAACTCTTTATTTGGTTTTGAATATTTACACTTTTAGCCCTTATTAGACGATATGTGTAATTTACATAGTATTACTTTGTAACTTTTCTATGCTTAATCGTGTTTTACCTTGTATCTAGGGTGTTAAAAAACAATATTTTTTTACCTTTAACTAAAAAAATTTATCTTTGTAAATTTCACTTCACAATATACGAATTTTTACTTTTAACTCAAAACTTTTTATCTTTTCCAATTTAATATAATAACCTTTTTACTTTCAACTTTGATCTCGTATACTTTTTATCTTTCCCAAATTTTCGTTTAATTTTGCAGGTTAACACGCTGCAACGTGTGTGTGGCTCACCGTTTTTACGTTTCGTTCTAAATTTTGCGAATTAACACGACACAACGTGCGTGTATGGTTCAACATTTTTACATCTATTTTTACCGTTTGACAGGTTCGTCGCAACGCACGGGTCCTTGATCGACTTATTTATTTTTTCTAAGTTTTACGTTCTCGTCTAATTCCCTCACATTAGCATGCAACAACTTCAGTATTGATGGTTGCTAGCGATAACGTGACATTAGTGTTATTTGACATAGTTTTACACACCCACCGATATGCATTGAGAGCTTGACCTGTGTATTACACAGGTTTGAGGATAAAAATTATATAACTTAAGAATACACATGCCATATTTACCTTTTTAATCAAATATCTCAACTATATGACAACCATACCATATTTAACCATACCATATTTACTATGGTAACCATTTCATTTCCTTAATTATGTGATTTTATTGGCCTTTCTAAACTATTTTGCACGTTTCTAATTTTTTAGATCACGAAATATTCTAATAAATATATCTAGTCCATGATATAACAGTATGTTCTCATCTTACTTTCCAATCTATTATGGAATTGTTAAGCCAATGTAGATACATGTTTGCTTTATTCTAGTACTACTCTTTTTTTACATAGCTTGGCTTTGTTATGACTTGATTTGATTCTGGTTATATTTTCATTATATATAACTTTTATATATTATTGTAACTTTTTATAAGTATATTTTATTTTTTCTCAAATATAAAAACCATAACATTAAAGTGGTTAATATGAAATTTCATTGACCATTTATTAAGATTTAGATGAAGTCACAACCAGAAATAAAGTTACATGATTTGCTACCTCCATTACCCCTCAAGTTGCATGGTTGAAAATTATTTAGTTATGTAAATTTGTGCATACATTATTAAATTATATAATTTTAATCCTCAAACCCATGTAATACACAAGTTTATAACCTGTGTAATTAACAGTAAAATTTTTAATAAAACTTATATCGAACATAGAAAAAAATAAATATGTTGCAACACTTTACTTAGAATTTTATAAAGTTGTTCTAAAAAGGAAAAATAAATAAATTAATGTGATTTTAGAAATTTTAAATATAAAAAATTAAAAACAAATAAATTAATAATAATAATAAATCACACAAATAAATTTCCTAATCTAAATTTACATATGTACATTGTTTTGATTTCCCCGTTTAAATTATTAAATTAATATAATATCATATTATATAATATATATTTATTTGGATTCTTTTATTAATAGATATTATACTATAGTATATTATTTGATACATTTACATTAGTTGTAGATAATTATTAATTAAATTTGAATTTATACGTTTATCACTAACTATATTAATTAATATTATATTATTATTAAAGTGGGGAGTCACGAGAGAGTGACACGTGTACAAAAAGATTTTCATTTATTAGTATAGGAAGATAGGATACCTCTTGTATTTTTTTAAGCTTGAGCCCAGCTGCTAGCTCTAATACATAATGGTGGATCTAAGAACTTTTTTATTAAGTTTTTTTTGGTAGATTCTTACGAATTCTAAGTTACTGAAAACTCATAAAATAGCCTAGATCCGCCTCTGCCAATACACCTCCGATGATGAGCAACCTTAGTAACACGATTTTATTTTGTCTTCCATTTACTTATACTCGATCTTTCTATTAATTTACAACTATTATTATTTATATAATAAAGAAAAAGAAAATTTGTTGCACACACGAATGCACGATACATGCAGAAACCCAATGCCTTTCCATGCACGGTACCCTACCCACCACCTTCTAGAACCTTCAATAACCTTCCTCTTTTCTTTTTCCTTTGATTAAAAAACTCCACCAAAAATCCAAATTATAAAACAGATATCCAAAAAAATATCAGAAAAAACCGGCATCACCACCACCGGAATTCATAAACGAGTTTTCCGGCCATGCATTCCGTAAAAGTTTCAACAACATTTGCGCTTTTCGCTTCGCTCGTTCCGTACAATCACTCTGCACAAGCAACAACAACTTCGTAAAAACTCCGGCAGCCACCGCCTCAACCTGCAACCGTTCCACGGCGGAACAGAGCGACAGCAGTGCTCCGGCAGCGTATTCGCTCGCTCGATCTGTGTTACGTGAAGAATGATAGTTTAGGGGTATTTTACTAATTATTAGTAGTTTAGGGAGTAATAAGGGTTGTTTTCTATTTGTTTGAGGGTCTTGTGTGTAAGTTTATCTTCTATAAATTGAATGCTACGTAACAATCTGGGGGATATCCAGAATTTGAGGCAAACTATTCTCTATCTCTTAGCTTCTTTCTCTCAATATAGTTATAATCTTATCAAGGGTATCAGAGCAATCCGATTCCTTCTCGGAGCTCTTCCGCCGCCGCCATGACGAACACCCGTAACAACGAAATTGATAACACACTGAAGTCCCACGATAGGGCCATCAAAGAGATCCAGACGGCGTTATCGGCTTTGATGAAACAGCAGGAGCAGGCTTCGAAACAGCAGGAGGAAATCCTCAAGGCTGTGCGGGACAAATCTCAGTCGTCCGGCAGTTCTTTTGGATCCTTCTCCGGACCAGACAACGATTCCAGGGGTTCTAAACCCTTTCGGATCGGAAGAATCGACTTTCCCAAGTTCTCCGGTGATGATGTGGAAGGCTGGGTCTACCGTTGCGAGCACTTCTTCGCAATGGACGACACCCCGGACGATTCAAAACTCAGGTGTGCTGCTGTCCATTTGGAAGGTGATGCCCTACAATGGCACCGAGCGTATATGAAGACCCGAAACGCGACTGTTGCGGAAGTTCCCTGGTCGGAATACGTCCGCTCTATCTCTGCGCGTTTCTCCGACGCGTTGTTTGAAGACCCACTGGAAGAGATGGCTTCGCTACAACAAACTGGTACGTTACAGGAATTGAACACCGCTTTTGATTCGTTATTAAACAAGGTGACATTGAGTGAAACCCAGGCCGTGAGTTTGTATGTCAAAGCCCTCAAGCCGGACATCCGGGGTCCGGTTAAAATGTTCAAGCCACGTACCTTGCACGAAGCGTATGGGTTGGCGAAAACACAGGCTCTTAACAATGAAACCCTAGAAGAGAAGTTTATGGGGGAAAAATGGAACGGAGGTACCAAACCCGAAGAGGTCAAAATAACACCTCCCGTTAATGGTTCAAAACTACCCTTGCTGCCAAGTCCAACAACCGAGCAATCAAGTTCTACACCAGGAATCCTTAAATCGAGGCGTTTGACGAGTGATGAGCTTGAGCAAAAAAGGGCAAAGGGGGAATGTTTCTGGTGTACCGAAAGGTTCGTTCCGGGGCACAAGTGTAAGAAAAAACAACTCTACATACTCGAATTGGTAGAAGATGAAAAACAAGCAACGGAAGAGGATGACGACAAGGTTCCTTGAAGTACTTTTTGAGGGCAAAAAGTAGGCTAAGGAGGGAGTCTTGTTACGATCGCGTTATGTTTAGTTAATCCAGTTTGTTTTCTGTTTGTTTTCGTTTGCATGTTGAGGGACCATTATGGCCTTCATGGTTAGTTTGGGGTTTGTTTTGTAAACTTGGATATTTGTTTTTGATTTAAATGCATGCGTGATAGGGTTTCTGATTCATTCAGAAATCAAGTTTCCTAATTCCTCTCTCAATTAGCTTCTTACCTTATCAAGGGTATCAGAGCATTCTTTCCTCTGACTGTGGGTTTGGGCAGCGACAGTAACAACCATCAACATCAACGATTCAATAATTAGGGCAACAACAGCAATCAAGATTCACAACATCAACAAGTTAACGAGCAGATAACATGGAGGAACTTATGTCACTGAGCCAAGAAGGTATCGTTGAAAAATATTGTGATGAATTCAAAGTCTTGCTTAGTAGGGCCAAAATTTTTGAAGAAATTTCTGAAGACTATGCAACATATCTCTTTATTTGCGGTCTTAAACCAAAAATTGGTGATATTCTTATGAGGTATCACAATATTGACAATGGTTTAAAGTTGGAGAGGGCGTTTTCCTTGGCAAGGATGGGGGAAACTATTCTGCAGGGGAATTCAACTCAAACGAATCAATATCAAACTTCAGGAACGAACAGGGCATCAAACTTTGAGGTCTATATGGAGGCTCTTAAGAATGGTCACTTGAAGATATGGGCTAACTCTTTGGACTATCACCAGGGAGGGAGAAATTATGATGAGGTTTTGTTCCAGTACTTGGTTGATCCAAAGGTGGATGTTCCAAAGATAAAAAGTAAAGACGTGACACCTATTTTCTTGGAGTTGGTTTATAGCATAATGCTACCTGCAGGCATGCCAAAAGTAATGGGAAAGCAATTTAAAATGCATGTTAACAGAAGCATCAAATGGAACGGAGGTACCAAACCCACTGCTACAAAAATTACCCAACCATGGCGCATCGCTAGGATTTCTCCGATTGCAATCGGAAGGACCGAATGGCGTCCACCCTGGAATGAGTCGACCCAAAAGAACTCATGGATGCTGCATTTTTTTTTCTATTTTGTGATTCTTGAGGTCAAGAATCTTTTAAGGGGGAAGTATTGTTACGTGAAGAATGATAGTTTAGGGGTATTTTACTAATTATTAGTAGTTTAGGGAGTAATAAGGGTTGTTTTCTATTTGTTTGAGGGTCTTGTGTGTAAGTTTATCTTCTATAAATTGAATGCTACGTAACAATCTGGGGGATATCCAGAATTTGAGTCAAACTATTCTCTATCTCTTAGCTTCTTTCTCTCAATATAGTTATAATCCTATCAATCTGATATACTCATCATGATTTTTACTAGTAACGGAACTATGACGTCATGAGACGCAAACGCAACGCATCCTGACGGAATTCGGCATAACAGCTCCACCGTCGCTAAAGCTCTTTCAGCGTCGCATTTTTCGAAATCTGGCAGTCTGTTGATGATCGCCGCCGCCGCTCCAGCCTCCACCGCCTTGTGACGGTGTTGTTTCACCATGCAAAACGCGAATAATGCTTTGATTCCGACTTTTAAAGCCCTAGGATGCGGTAACGGATGATCGAGGATTCCGACTATTCCGGTGAATAAGTCTTCGTGACTCGTGATTTCCGATCGGAGCTCCTGCGATCTCGTTCCGGCGAATACGTTTTCTAGCAAAACCGCTGAGTTGACTCGGACGTCAATCGACGAGTGCGTCAATAGAGAAATCAGATCTGAAATCCGAGCTGGATCGGAAGCTACTAGAACACATTCCGATTCGGAAATCGCGAGTGACGATAACACGGCAACCGACTCGTGAGTCAACTCGGACGAGTTACCACTCGGTTCGGAAAATAACAAATTGAGTAAAATCTCACACGCGTTTTGCGTGGAGATAACAAATCTGTTATTTTCCGAGTCACGTGCCAGTACCCTAAGTTTCCTAACCGCGGAGAGCCGCACGTGACTTGAATTAGACATTGATGATGCTTGTTTTAGCAATGACTGAACCTTAACCGGGTCGGCCGGTTGTTTGGGAGTTGGTATCCGGTCCACACCATTGGACCGGTTAGCAACACACCAGTCTTGTATTAGACGGCGGAGGGTGTGGTTTGGGATGAGTGTAAAATCGGTTAGCGGGAGACGAGTGACGGGACATGTGGTGTTTCCAGTGGCTATCCATGACTCGATGCTTGAACGATCGTATGTCTGGCCGGTCCCCACGATGACGGGATCGGTCATGAGTTCGAGGGAAATCGGGCATCTGAAATGATATGGGATTTGGATTGTGACATCCAGTGGTTGTAAACTTCTAGCCATGTTTCAAGTTGCCTCTTCAAACATGTGAATTTCCCTCTATATATAGTTATTCAGAACCAACAAAGTTCATATTGAAAACGGTGTAGAAAGTTATGATGATTCTGAATTATTTGTGCCATGTGTTTTGAACGTATATATATAGCAATGAAACAGAAGGGATGTATGGAATGGTGGTTTTGTTTTAGGTGAAGGGGTGTGGCCCGGTTTTATATGACCTCTACACGTGTGTGTCTGTTAACTTAAGGCTTAACCTCAGTTGTTTGAATGGTGGTGGGGTGTGGTCAAAGACTCAAAGGTGCCAATGGCTGTGCAGGACCACTTCACTTGACAGGATAAATAGATTTATTGTAATTTTATAAGATTGCGTCTGGATTTTTACTTTTGTAACATTTTTGAGTTTTAAGATTACTTTTTGTTAAAAGAAGTATGTTATTAACCATACAGGCTATTTTTTTAGTTTATTCAAACAAATAAGATACTTAAATAAAAAAAATTAAAATGGATATAATTAAATCGCTCCATCAAGGACTGCTGACGAAGTCCTTCCTTCATAGCCCAGTGGTTGGGGGCCGGTTTGTCCTCCTAGAGGTCACCGGTTCGACTCCCGCTTGTGGCGAAAGGGGGTAGGACACCCGTGCGCAATGATGGTGAAAAACCTACCGAGGAGGGTTTGATCCTGAGCGTCACTCCGGTTTTCATCCGGCTGTTACTCTAGCGAGGCAACTCGTGTAGAGGCAGTACGGTTTCCGGGGGAAAGCCTTCGACCCAAGACTGGTTAACCCAGCGCTGGCCTTGCTATTTGGGCCCACGTTCTTGGCGAGGGTCCGCGATTTGCGGATGTGACAATGGTCACCATTAAGAAGTTCACCTTTCAAAAAAAAAAAAGGACTGCTGACGAAAGTGATTTGTGAGAGGTCAGCGTGACAAGATAGAACTTCAAAGGTCATCTATCATTCTATTGTTAGTTGAAATTCCTCTCCTTTGATTTAGACCATACATTATTCTACTCAATTGCTCTTTAAGACTGGAAGGAGTGGGAGAACCGGCGCCGGAGAGGGTGGGCCGCCACGTGGCTAGGGGGCGGTGTGGGAGGACCGGCGACTGAAGAGAGAGAGAGAAAGAAGAGAGAGACAGAGAGAGAGGCCCGGCACCATCGGCCGTGGGGAGCCGAACTCGCCGGAGGGGGGCGGTGTGGGGGACCGGCGCCGGGCCAAGCCGGGCCTCAGCCGACCCCCACTCCTTCCAGTCTAATGGAGGTTCAAGTTGTGACATCAAACTTGGTACTTATCCTTGATTATCTTTGATGATGATTGAAGACTCAAATATCAGTAGCTTCGAGCTAGGTGAAAAACAGAGCCTAAGAACTTGAAGTGTAACCTGTGAAGATTACAACAGAAAAAACACACCGTTAGCCTCGTCACAGGGAGGCAGCCTTTCTGTGACCAAGCTCGGGCGTGAGAATAAGTATATGAAGGGGTATGGTCCCAAAAAGCCGCGCAGACCATCTAGGTCGCGTGCTGGACCATACTCCTTACTCAGCTTGATGATCAATCTTTTAGACCCGCGCGGGCTGTTCAAGCAGTGTCCGACCTCACGCGAGGTCCAAACAAGAGATAACATCAATTTCTATACTTAGCGTTCTGAATAAGAGCCTTCAGCCTCTGCAACCCTGCGCGTGCTACTTACGTGCTCAACAAAGGTCGCGTAGGAGTCAAAGCGCAAGGCGACTTCAGAAAGTACAAAATGTCACACCCTGACTTTTGCGGAAGCGTGATTATGGTGTGACTTCCTTAATACCATTGCATTCAATCATAACAACAACTATATGATAAAATCATAAATGGTCATCCATTAATTAAGTTTAAACATAACAACGTTGTTTTGATATGTAGACTCCAAATTCAAGTTTTACAAACCATATTAATTATTTAAGAGTTCACAAGGACTCATCAAATGACTCTAAATAAAACCAAAATTTGGAAGTGGTGCCTTGGCCAGGATAGGACACCCAAACCAAACCTCAAGACCATGGATGACATCTTTTATTCTTAACAACACTTGAAACTTTCGAATGCCCGCCAGATCCACCTTTAATTCCCTGAAATACATTTAGTTTGAAAACATCAACAAAAGTTGAGCGAGTTCTTGTGTTTGTTTGTGAGTATGAATAACCTTTGTATTCATTGAAAATATGTAAGTATGTTTGTATGTGAAAATGAACAGATCAATTAATGGTTTGCAAGGCCATCAATATGTGTGCAACGGTGTAGGAAGGCTCAATCCTTTGCGTATTTCGCACCGGGCCTCCCGGCTGGAACGACATAGTCACCACATGAGCCAACTCGCGGACTCATGGGTGGGGCTCGCAACACCCAAATAGATCTATCACTCATGCCCCTCGGTCCTTCTAAAGGATTAATGGAAATCCTGGTCCTGAATTTCGCCAAAACTGGGTATGGATACCGAAATATGTCGGTACGGTATCGGTATGGTATCGGTACGATAGCGGTATTTGAAGGTAAAAGTCGGTATTTTACCGGTACCGTACCGAAACGGTATTGATCCCGAAAATACCGATACCGAAAATGCCAAAAAGTGGATACCGTTTCCGGTACCGAAAAAAATTGGTACGGTATTTTCGGGATCGGGATCGGTACGGGACGGGATCGGGGTCGGTATTTGATACCAAATGCTCATCCCTAAACCGGAGCGTGTTGTTCGGTCCTTGTTATGTGACGTTCGGTTCGGTGAGTTATGCGTCACCTCATCAATGATGTTGATGGTTTGGCAGTTTACATTTTGAAATATATACGGTTCATCTTGTCAGTTTACGGTTTTGGAACTTGTAATTGATTGTATAAACAGAACGGGATGTTCAATATACATTACTTTATTTTCTTCTTTCATTTTAGGGATATGAGGTCACATATACATGCTATATTCATGAACTATCCAACCATCCTTATCATTTTAAAAACTGAAAATAAAATTATGGTTTGAAAAAAAAAAGTTTGTTCAAGATTCTGCTAAAGACGGCAAGTTCGGCCTACCCAACCACAGTGGCGGACCCAGGATTTTTTCCATGGGGGTACGGAAGATTTTTAAAAATTTTAGGCCCCTAGGTACATAAGTAAAAAAATCGGTTGTATCGGGTCGGGTCATGTAAGTCAAAAAATCGGTTGTATCGGGTCGGGTCGGAAGATGTATCCACTTTCCGCTTGAGAAATCGCGCCATAACGTCTCTACTCATGGTTCCTATCACAATTATATTGATCCATCATCCATGACCATAAATTCATCGTTCCAAAAATCATCTAAAAATCACCCCTAAAAATCATCTAAATAACATAATCATCAAGCCCTAGACTTGTTTAATCACCCCTAAAAATCATCTAAATAACATAATCATCAAAAAAATCATCTAAGGCTAATCATCACGTAAAATCATCAAAAAAACCATCATAAAAATCATCTATGGCAGTAAATCATCAAGTAAAATCATTAAAAAAAACCAAAAAACTAACCTTGATGATGTCGCTGCTGTGTTGCTGCTACCTGGCCGGATTCCGGTCAGTTTCTGGCCGGAATTTTGACTGTCGCTGGCTGCTGTTGCTGCTGGCTTGGTGATGAAGTCGCTGGGCAGGATGTGGTGGAACAGAAACAGAAGGGCGGGAGGATATTGAAGGGGTTTTTGGGCTAATTGTTAATGTTTATTTTTGGGTATTGGGTAATTGACTAATGGACTATTGGGCTTTTTGTTTATTGTTGGGTATTGGATAATGGATATGGACTAATGGGTTAAGCTTTGGTTTGGGTTTAAGTAGTATAATGGTAGTTTTTTTTATAAAAAATCAGACTTTACTAAAAAAAATTATAATATAAATCCATAATATTTTTTTACCCAAGGGGTGCGACCGAAAAATCCACGGGGTGGGGACGAAAAATTCCAAGGGGTGCGGAGGGGATTTTATTCGGAAAATTACACTAATTTTTTTTTTCTCGGGGGTGCGCCCGCCCACCTTGGCATGGTGGTGGGTCCGCCCCTGCCCAACCAACCAATCCAGCTGATTTGTTTAACCTTCTAAAAATAAAAACCATATTTAGCAGTTTCGCCTAAAATTTATCGGTAAAAGCCAGTCGAAGTGAACCATAAGCATCCTAGTTTTCAGTGAAATTTAGGTAGGATAGTGAACAAAAACAACGACCCATGTTCAATGTCATTAGGACCACGAATACAAACATGTTAGTGAATTGGTTATGACTAAGGATGAACATTTGGTACCGGGTATCGGTACCGAACCGGTACCGAACTGTAGCGGAAATATTCGGTACCGGTAGCGGTACCCACTTTCCCCGTTTTTTGGTATCGGTACCGATATTTACGGGTAAAACATCGGTAAATACCAATACATTTCCGGTACCGAACCGGTGTTTTCAGTACCGGTACCCACTTTTCCCGTTTTCGATACCAAACGGGTAATGTGCTCTATCATGACCCTTTTTCTAATGCGGAAACAACTAACGATTCATTTCCAATTTTGACGAACACAAAGAGATATCAAACCAATAATTATGTATCTAATATGTATGTGCACACTGTTAAAAGATAGAAGAAATTCAAAGATACAGTAAATTGCCAAAATTGTCCTTGAGATTTTGTCATGTTTGCTTGTTTCATCCAAAATGACTAGGGAGGAGCGGATTAGGCAAGATTTGCTAGATTTGCACCTCTTCGAGGACATGGTCGAGGATAGAACTTCGTGGAGACGTAGGATTAAGGTTAAGGACTTTTAGGAGTTTGGTCTGGTTTTTGGTTTAGGTTCTTGTCTTATGAGTTTAAATTTTTTTGTTTTCTATGAGGTGTGATATAGCTTTCTATAAGTTGTCACTTAATCCCGGCGTCGTAGTTTTACTAACAACTACTTATTTATTTATGTGTTTATTTTTATTATTTTTCTTTTCCACATTTTTTTTAGTAGTTGTGTGCTTATATATGTTTTTCCGGAAGCTTATGTATTGGTTATGGTTTTTGGGAGCCGGGGGTCTCACTGGAAGCAGCCTCTCTATCCCCTGGGATAGAGGTAAGGCTTGCCTACATCCTACCCTCCCCAGACCCTATCAATAGCTTTGCTATAGGTGAGATTATACTGGGTATGGTTGTTGTTGTTGCTTGTTTCATCCAAAACAACTTAAAGTATATTGCCCTTTACTTTTGGGATTTTTTTGACATTTTCATCTAAACGTTGAACTTTTTTTTTTTGCCAAAATCGTCCCTGTGGTTTGGCATTTTTTACCATTTTCATCCAAATATCTGAGATAAAAAATAACCCAAATTAGATGTTTGGATGAAAATGCAAAAAAAAAGATGTTTGGATGAAAATGCCAAAAAATCTCAAAAGTAAAGGGCAATATGGTACAAAAAAAGTTGTTTTGTATGAAACCGACAAACATACCCAAGCCTCAGGGACGATTTTGGTAATTTACACTCACAGATATATCACCCCTCTACTTGGTCTATGATTATTATTTCCAAAATTAAAGCCTTTAAAATGCACTGGATATTACATTTGTATTGTATTGTATGAGTAGGTTCTTTGGATTATGAACTAAGAAGTCTAGGGGGATGATATGCCACTTATTTAAAATTGAAGGGTAAGTGGAGGTAATAAGCATTCAGAATCTCATTGCCAACATTATTGGAGACGATGTCGTTTAACATCTAAAGTATGAAAACCACACGTGGGGGTGGGGCGGGGAGGCAACCAAATTTAGGGACGACCAAAGTTGTCGGTGGTCAACCGGCAACAACATATGAACTTTGATACAGATAAAACGGTGAGTCAAAATATCATCATCCTACCGTAAATTCCACCAATAGCAAATCTATTATAGGATCAGAGTAAGAGTAAGATATACACAAACTTATCTCTACCAATAGGAATAGAGAGACTACTTCTGGTAAGACCCCCGACTCGATAGTAGTTTTGCATCAAGCCCTTCGACATAAGACACATAACACTCAACAATTAAGACAAAGGCCAATTAGTGCATGTACTCCCTTGTATTTCGGCTATCAACGCCACCACATGATGTATAATTAACCATCACCCTTTTTAATGTTATTTTCATAAAATTAGTAAAATAACGTTAAAATTAGTGCACTTTCACTTTTGCCCCCCCGAGCGCCCACAGATATATACGTCTCATTGGAAACAGTCTCTCTATTCCTACGGGGTAGAGGTAAGGCCATTTACATCTACCCTCCTCAGACACTACCTTAGCTTTGCTATTGATGGGATTTACTGAGTATGATGATTATAATGTGCATATCGCAAGCGGAGCATAACGGTGAGTCAAAAATATATATATTTTTATTTCTGGTTAAAATTGTTCCCTCTTGATAACGTTAACACATGAAATTTTATATATATTTTCTGTTAGAGGTATTATGATTTTGTCACTTTGATTTAATCATTTTAACCATTTCAGTCAATAAGCAATTACATATATCATCAATTTAATTTTGTAACCATTCTTATCTAAAAAAGAATCTGCTATTGTCATTGTATTAGGGGCATAACCCAAAATATCTAAAGTACTCAAATTAGTACAACCAATAATATTAAGTCATCTCATTTTTCACCAAAATTATCTAAATTAAATGGAGAGATGTTCCCATCAATCTATTTACCTGAAAGCCTCTTCTCCCCTTAAATTTTCCACCATCACAATCGAGTACTAAGAAGCTGAATCCACTACCCCCAGTAAATGGTGCTGGTGTTACCGAACTACCCGGCGAAACCGAATGGGGTGCCCAAGGGAGCCCAAAGTACCCTCACTCACGTTAGCTTTGTTAGACTTTTGTATTAAGATAATATGTTGTAGTTGTTGTGAAAGAGACATGAAGCGCGCCACGTAGACATGAAGGGTGCAACACATTGCAACGTAGGGGGCATGAAGGGGTGGATGTGGAGGTATTCGTGAGCACGGCAAGGAGGTTTGAATTACTTTTTAAATATCAAATAAGATATAATCCAATTATATAGAGCCACGTTAATTACCCACCATCATATTTCGTATTTCACCTCTTTGCAACAAATGTTATTAGCTAAACTTAAAGACTATTTGTGCAACTTATTAAGACCATTTAATAGTTGGAATTATTTGTGTAGTTTACTCAAACAACAAATAAATATATCAAAACACGAAAATATATAAACTTTAACTGCACTTGTCTCTTTGCTCCAATCTTTTATTTGTAGGTGGTTTAGAAAACCACTAAGTGTTTGGAAGCGATTTCTACATTTATATATAAATCTAGGCAACTCGTTTATGTTGGTAATGGATTTACAAGTCTAAAGAGACATACTGAATTTCATGGTAGGTAGAATTTCTATACAGAGTTTTTTTCGTAAGAAGTTTAAGAAGCGTTATGAATCTTTATATTGTAATTTTGAATAGATGAGAGTGATTAGTGACATTTTTGTAATTTGTGTTTAACTTTTATTAGTTCATTGAGTTTTTGGTTTTGTTTATCCGATGGTGTTTTGATTGTAGCAGGTACATGTACATGGTATTTTATTTTGTAGGTAACAAAGGGTTCATTATGTAGTGTTTTATTAGTAGCAGGTATATGGTGTTTTATATTTGATAACATGTAACTGATGTTATTTTTTGCATATAACAAATAGTATATCGTGTTTTATTTTGTAGGAACATCGTGTTTTTACGTAATTGTCTAATTTACTCTTACACACTTCACCCTTAATTTTAATGATTGTTATGTCTAATTTCTATGACCTCTAAGTCTTCTTAAGGGGGTCGGGGCACCTCACGGGTTGAGGGTTTCAACCCTTGCGGTAACACCACTGCCACCCGCCAAGGGTAGGTGAAAGATCAAATTTGCTACAACTATGAAAGATCAAATTTGCTATAATTGATGAAGACTTGAAAATACAACATCTATGAATGAAGAATTATCTATAAAGATAATAACTAATTAAAATATAACAAATCAATTTTCTTAAAACTGCTTACAAATGAAATTCCCATTTGAACTAAACTAGTTAGTTATCAATTAGAGGGATTTTGAAATTTGAAAATGAAAGAATTTAGTTGATTTCTTTCCATTGTAGGATTGTCATGGTGGTTGATTGGGGCAAAAAGGTTCTACAAATGAAAAGAAAGCAACTTTGCTCACCACCTATCCAAGTAAGCATCTATATTGATAGATGTTAATGGGTAATTTGAAAAGTCAAGATTCAGAGATGTATGCGTGATAAAGATGTTGGTAGCCGTTTATAGTCGTCACACAACGTTCAAGAGTTGAAGACAAGCAAAAAAGACAACTTTGACTATCCACGATCGATACCATCGACCGTGGCATCGATTGTCTGATTGTTTGATATTGTTTGTTGAGCTTTGACTATAATTACGAGCCACCCTTAACCCTTTCACTTACCCCCTTTTCTCTAAACTTTTAGATAAATCTCTCTAATTCCCTTGAGAACTAAACTTCAAATCCGAGAGAGATACAAGATCAAAAGCAAAAAAAGGTTGTTCCAAAACTAAACGATCATTCATTCATTCATTCATTCATTCTTGTATATGAGCTTTGTATTGTAAGCTTGTTCAATAGTTGTGAGAAATTTGTGAGGGGCACCATAAGTATGTTTAGTGATTAGAGATAGTGGTGATCACTACCATTTGAGATGAGTGAGACATAGAAGGTGATAGCTAATATCTATATCTTTGTGTCATTGAGGTCATATTACTATACTCATATTACATTTGCTTATATGAGCTTCCGAGCTATATGAGTCCTACTCATATGAAACTAGATAGAATCATCCCCTCATTTTTTTCCTATGAAATGAAGTTACATTTATAGTTTTTCTTAAACACAAAATTCATTCTTATGTCATCACAAATTTTGAATGTTGAAGGTTAATTTAATCTCCTCCGAGCATCTAAATTAACAAGTATTAGTCTATCATGCTTTATACAACAATACTCAAGCATGTGAACAGAAGATGCATCATCCGGATTCTTCACAGCTTTAAGAGATAGTGCGTTATCTTTTACAAACATTAATTTCTTAGTTTAGACATAATAATGAGATTTTATCTCACCATTCCAAAACCTCGATTTCTTGGAAGGTCTCAAAATCATAGTGAACTTCATCCATTAGGATCATAATTCATTTGACTTTAACCTCCAAGGATTCACCATTGACTCTTAAGAACTTAAATATAAGTCTTAATCCAAATCACTTTGATGAACGTTATCGGTATAAAATCGCTGAAGTTTTTAGATATAGTAAATTTGATTGACTCTTAAGAACAAGGCATCACATATGCCTAACGTGATATATACATTTCCATTGTTGTTTCCTTGAAACCATATATAGGGATACCCTCCCAAATTGAAGGACCAATCATCCACATGCTTCAAACAACATTGATGGCGATATAAACATCTAGGGGTGAGCATTTGTTAATAACCGACCTGACCCGATGAGTAACCGACCCATCCCGATAACCGAACACCTTATAAATCTATACCCGAAATAATACCCTAGGGTCGGTTCCGGTTCCTTTTAAACTCGGTTCCAAGTAAACATCGGGACATTACCCAAACCTAATAAGTTATCATATTTGTTAAACGCCTTCTCAAATTTTTAGGAGCATCCTCACCCTTCAACATTATGTATCTTCCTCTTTCCCCTTCTTTGAGAGTCGCCGCTTGATACATTCTCGACATTCGTGGAATCCATCGGATGTTTAACAACTCAGACCGGCCGCGAACAGGCCTGTTGACCGGTGGACATGCCTATGTATCGGCTGCGAACAGGCCTGCGTATCGGCTGTGAATAGGCTGCGAGCAGTCTGCAAATAAGCTGCGTACCGGCTGCGAATAGGCCTGCGTACCGACTGCGAATAAGCTGCAGACCGGCTGCGAATAGGCTGAAGACTGGCCTGCGAATAAGATGTGTACCCGTACCCATTATATTATTTAGTTTTTATATATGGATTCTGCATGCATGTTCTTTTACGTGTGTCGGAAACCACGTACCTCGTGAGTCGTGAAGCAGCAAAACTTGCAAAAGTGATGAAAATTATTGAAGATTTATTGAAGAATCATGTGTTTCGATCGAACTGCGCATTTAAATTAGATATATGTTTGTTATTAATAGCTGTTTAGGTTAACTTATGTTGTTGGGCTTTGGCCCAGTTTAATTTGTACATTAATTAATAGGTCCAAGCAGTTTATATCGGTTCTTATTAGTTCCCGACCCGGAACCGACTCGATACCTGATATACTAGAATTATAGAAACCGAACAAATACCCGAATTACTCTATTAGGGTCGGTTTTAGGTACTATTCGGTTCGGTTATCAGGTTCTAGTCTATGCTCATCCCTAGAAACATCTACAAATCCATCACTATCATAAGCCTCTTATAATAAAATTCACAAAATCTTTTAAAGTCTTTTACAATAATAACATATATTTCTTTAAAATGTTATAGTCATCGAAAATCACATGTGTGTATTTCCATGTTAATGCTCTCAAGATTAGATGGCATATCTTGCTTTTGTGTATTTCATCTCAATACACTCACCATGTCTCTCATAGTTTTCTTATGATGTGGTTATACGTTTGATGTTTGATTTGTGACTTTTTACATCATAAGTCAAAATACAACCCGCTCGTTGTGTTTTTGCAGATCACTTCTTACACTTTTCGTTAAAATATGTATTATGTTTCATGAATGTTAGTCATCCAACAAATAAATATGCGTCTTTCATTTCTTTACATTTATCGTTTTTTTTTATCTTTTGATCCACTTGTTTATGTAAAATAAACCTAAACGATAGTGCACCATTTATAATAAAATAAAATGCGAACATATTTTAAAAACGGATACGCCAATGATATTTGAATATCAAATTCCAAAGTGTTATTCACTTTAACACTTTCATCGTTTGACCAGAATAATCGCAATTATATCATCTTATTGCATGTTTTGAGGTACTCCCTCAATAAAATTTCATGCACTAATAGGACTAGTTTTTTTTTTTAGCTCGAAACTCTAATCACAAGTCGTACGAGATTTAGTGATGTCCTAGATTTTATGATTTTGGATTATAATTTTGGTAAATGAAATAATTATCGCAAAGATTGGTTTTTAATAAATAAATGGTTAATGTTATAAAAATGTGATTTTTAATACAATTATATTTTTATGATGGATTTTAATAAAACTGATATTACCTAAACCTACAAAAAATATGTGTACATAAATATATATATTTACAATCACACTCGAAAATCTAAGATTTGATAAAACACATGAAATTTATAATGTATAAATTTTAGTGTTTAGGTTAATGTTAACATGATATAAAAATTGGTTTTGGACTTACGAATTTCTTTCTTAATTATGGCGCAAAAGATAGTTAGGCGAAATTGATAAATTTTAAGATTATAAATCGTATAAATATATAGTAAACAATATATTATGTTACATATTATGTGACAACCGACAAATTTCATGATAATTCTGTACAACTGAATCACTATTTATATAATTTAATTGCGTGCTTTTGACTTAATTCTTGTGTGATTAAGTCTTACAAAAATAGGACATACATTTACAATTCATAACATGTCATAGTGTTTGCTGCATTGCAATAAGATACCGACTAAGTCCTAAAATGTTGGTAGCAAAATGCTAAAAACACTATTCATCTGAACACACTATTCATGTCAGGAAGATTCTGATATGAATTAGAGCGACAAAAAAAGGGGATACGAAAACATATCCACATCCATACATATATCAAAACCCTAATAGGGGAACATAACTTGTAATAATATACACTCTCCGGAAAAATGCCTAAACTAATAAATTGTCTGATCTGAACTAAAATATAACAATTTCAACTTGTCTTAACATAAATTCAGCCTTTCGTGGCATCAATAAAGAATGTAGATGATGTTAATCATCTTAAATGATCACGGGAATATCAAAGAATTACTTGATACCGGTATTATCCTACACTTTTCATATTTTAACCGCTAATGGTCCGAAGACGAACTAGTGATTAAATCCGATATCCTAACATCTAAACTTACTAGTCGAAGGAACTAGTTAGACTCATTTAAGCACCCTAAACATGATTACCTCCCTAATTGTGCTAGACTTGAACTAATGACCTAAATATCTACACCTAATATGTATACACATGTTAAATACATTTTTATAAAAATGTTACACTCCCCCCTGTGGGTCCCACAAGCATAACCTACACACTAAACTTCAACAAAACAACCTCCCTCTTATCTCTCTCTCTATCTACAGCCATACATTTATACATATACTCCTTCCATTTCTTTCAATAACTAGCCAAAATTCAAGCATACATGGGGCTTTCATGATGATCTAAGATGATAGCAAGTGGAAGGAACTTCAAGGGAGCTTTATACACACTTCTTGGAGCTTTATATCATCTTCATCTTCACCATTGTGCTTCCCTAGCCTTGTGCTAGTTGTAAAACCATCTACCACCATCTTTATGTTTCTTATGCTTAGTAGATCTTAAAAGTACACCTTGATCATCTTGAAAAACACTAAACAAAATACTTAAAACCCTAAACCTAACACAATAATCCTACATAAATATGTGTATTATGTGTTGATTGATCTTGGATGATGATGCTTAAAAATATGATCTAAACATAAAGATGTTTAGATCTAACAAGATCATCACCTTTATGATTCATGAACTTAAACACTAGATTGGAAAGTGATTTTTTGACAAGTATAACTTTTACAAGAAGTTAAGATCATGATTTGTGTATAAGGCTATGGGGTATGGGGCTTGGGTTGGGGCGTGGGTTGGGGGAAAACGCCCAAGGCACCACCCCGGGTGGGCTTGTGGCGTGGCCCTTGGGGCTTGGGTTTCAAGCCGAGCGTGGGGCGGGGGGAAGCGAGCTGACATGGCAGGCTGTGTATGGCCAAAACAAAATAGCCGTTGGCCAACGACTATGTTAAAAAAAAATTAATTTTTAACTATAAAACTCACATTTTTCTTCCATTTTTTACCACATTCAACCACATCTTCTATAATCATCTTCAATTATCCTTCTACAAAACAAAAAAATGCATCCTTATAACCGTCCTTTTGACCCGAACAACCCGTATGTATTCCAAGAAAATAATCCTAGCCCACCACCCAATCGTCCAATGTCTCGTCCATTTTTCATACACTCTTCTATGCCCCATGAAGCGAGTTATGCATCGTATATTGGGAATCGTTTGTTTACTAACTACCCACATACCGATGATTCGATACCTACCCCATTTACACAATCGCCCATCAACCTTTCACCAACCTCCATCGACCTTTCACAAACCGAAACTGTCCCTGAAACTCAACCACCCAACGATGCTCCTTCCGCATCGAAACCCATCAAAAAGAGAAGTCATAAGAAAAAAACCGAGGCGGATAAAGCAGTTGAAACCGTCAAATGAAAACAACAAAAATGGGTCGTTGCTGAAGAAGTTGAATTGGCGAGGGCTTGGTGTCAACAATCTCAACATTCAACTTTAGGTATTCTTAAACTTTGTTTTTATTAATGGTTATTTTTTATATAACTTTGTAATATATTAAATTTTGTTTTTATTAAAATAGGAAATTCTCAACATCGAACCGCCCTATGGGAAGAGGTTAGTAGAGTATTCCATGAAGAAATGGGAAGGGAGGCTTATCGTGAAAACGATAGCTTATCCTTGAAGTGGAGCGAGATAAGCACCCAACTTACAAAATATAGTGGTTTTTTAAATAAAGCAAAGCAAAACCCAACAAGTGGTGAAACCGAAGCCGACATTTTGACAAATGCAGTGGTCACATTCAAATCAAATGTGGGGACCGACTTCCATTTCATGCATTGTTGGGAGATTTGTAAGTTCCATCCAAAGTGGGCGAATATCCCCATTGGTAGCGAAACTAACTCGTCTTCCAAAAGGTCAAGGGCGTCGTCCCAAGCCCAATCAGATGCACGAGATCAAGAGTTTGAGGACCTTTTGGATGATTCGCCAAGCCCAAACCGGCCTGAGTATGGAAGAAATGCCGCAAGAAGGCGTGCTCAAAAATCAAGATCTGGTACGGCATCGCCTTCAGCTGGGAGTTCGGGCTCGCGTAGGGGAATATACAGCGAGCAGTTGGATGACATTTCATGCAAGTTGGATACATTCAACGTATTCCAACAACAAAGGGCCAAAATACGAAGGAGCAAAGAAGCTAGAGATGCCGCTAGAGATGTCCAGAAACAAAAACGGGATGATTTGAAATTTCTATCCCAGCCCATTGATCACCTAGAGGGTGAAGAGTTACAACTAATCTTGGTGATGAGAGAAGAGATATAAAACAAATATAAAAGTTAGGAATCTTTTTTTTTGTAATTTTATTTATTTAAAAATATTAAAAAAATTAATTTTTTTGTTTTAAATAATATTCAAATAGCCCAGCGGGTCAGCCCAGCGAAGCCCGCCAAACCCACGCCCCAAACCCCCGCCCCACCATACCGTGTTGAATGTGGGTTAGCCCATGTCTGCCCCCCCCCCCCCCCAAGCCACGTGTCAACTAATGCCCCAACCCAAGCCCAACCCCCGCCCCACCATACCCCACGGCCTAAGGATCTTAAAAAGTAACATAAATAAGTTTATGTAACATGGATAAACTAGCTGATGAATATAAAAAGTGTTATTATTTTTAGTGGTTTTGTTAAAAATTATATATATATATATATAAGTTCATGGAAAAGGAAGATGTATAGGTGTTAATATATGCATGAAATTTGTTAATGGAATTTGATTTGGGTTGACTATGAAATTTGAGTTTGAAAAGGGTTTGAAAATACGTTTTAAAACGGGGAAACGCCCATAGTATAGGGGAAACTATGGCGAATTTTCTAAAATCCTAATCATGATTAAAGTGTGGTTTAACAAGTGATTATCTTAGTTAAATAGGATTAGCAACTTTAATCATGATTAGGTAAGTTTTGGTTGAAAGTTTAAGTGATAAACTTATAAATATTTTTCCTAAACACTTACGGTTATTTCATAAATGAAATGGAATTACATGTAT
Source organism: Helianthus tuberosus (assembly GCA_030545235.1). NCBI lineage: Eukaryota > Viridiplantae > Streptophyta > Magnoliopsida > Asterales > Asteraceae > Helianthus > Helianthus tuberosus. Next base: position 141,642,807 of record CM060441.1, read on the forward strand.
ATATATACACTTAGGATGAAAACTATATATATATACTTAGACAACATTCTTATGTGTGTATAAGTATGTGCTAAGATGTATGTATTTAGAATATTTAGGGTGAATAATCATCCAAATACAAGGTACACAAATACTTGACATAAAGTACTTGTAAATAATCAAGTATAAAAACATATGGATGCACATATACATAAACATGTATCCTTGAATGGATACTTGGAAAATTAACACATGAAAGGAGATATATATAACACTATATTATATCCATAAACCAAAAATCACACAATGGACAAATTGGACAAATGAATGAACTAACTTATATATATATATATATTGAATAAATAATATATATCTGAAACCGACACTAAAGATATTATAAGAATTCGTTAATAAATTAAATATATCATCACGACAACGACCGTTCATATTGCCATGACGAGAAGCTTATACATCTACCGAAAACACTTGGCCATTCGACAACGAAAATATATATAAACGACTACGACGACAGATTCTAAAATTATATATTTTTAGACACCCAACTAATATATATATATCTTACCCTACATAAATCCGGAAAGTTATATATGTATAAAATTTACTAAGTGTAACAATTAGAAGTATATAAGTATACTCATACGTATGAGATACGTACATCAAAACACTTGGTAAAATACAAGGATTACAAACAATGTACATGTATCAAAATACGTATAAATACGGTACACATACCAAAAATAATAGTATACTAGTGAAGTATATATATGGTATACGTATACGTATAAATACACACGTATATATTAATGTACACAAATACACTTGATGAAGTGTACACAAACAAGAAGACACAATACATGCACATATAACAAGTCGATGTAAAAAATAATTATTTTTAACAATGTATTCAATGGGATATACATATATATATACACATATACAAGGATCGAGGATTCCTTCAAACATGAATATATATATTAATGACATAATTTATATATATAGTTCATATCAACGACACCGTGCGAGACACGGGGACACAAATGGGCTAGGCCCACTTACATTGTGTGAGACACGGGGACGCATATGGGCTAGGCCCACTTACATCGTGCAAGGCACGGAGACACTTATGGGCTAGGCCCACTTACACTCGTGCTAGGCATGAAGACTTATGAAGAGCGAGGCCCGTTCATACACAAGATGGATACAAAAAGACATATATATGAATTATATATGCATTAACAACGAACAAATAAATAAGCTACCAACATATTAACATAAACAAGAGTATCCAAACAAGACAAATACAAACCTAACAAACGTTCAAGATGAGCAACGTGTACACGGTCTATTAAAGACCTAAGTGTCTAACAAGTTAGAACACTTGTAGGTTGCGATACGTATACGGATACCCGAGACTGCTAGTGCACTATATTGTTGAACGCAAAACTGTGAGTTAATGTCTCTCCTTTCAAACTTTTCAATGTTTTACTGTTAAACAATCAAGGGGGGCTACATGTTACAATAAAGGGTATGTTTAGCTATGGAATGAAATCACTTTAGATCATGTGCGCATAAATAGAAAATGGACAAAAGTAACCATTAATCATACATAACGACCGAGGTGGAAAAGGTGTAGATCTATTGAGTTTTCACGAGCTCCACTAATGTTTTCTTAACCTTTTAGGGGTGCTTTTGTGGTCCCATATCGGAAGGGTCCGAATATCATCGTCTAGGTTTGGTTGCTTACTTACTTATGTGGCACACATATTACTGTCCTTGCAAAACATTAATGATCCTTGAATTTCATAGACGCTTTCACATACCGGTTTTCAATACAAGATTTTCAAATGTTTTCAAGATTCATTTGATACAAAGCAAACAAACACATGAATTCACCAACTTTATGTTGACTTTTCAAACTTACATGTATTTCAGGTAACTAGTGGATCCTTACACTTCATGAAACAAGAACCAACATGTCAAGAAAGCGATGTCAACCTTATGGAGGATTTGGTTCACATCTCCCGCCCTTGTGCGAAAGATTGAATGTAAACCTCAATCTATTAAAACTTTGTCACACCCTGACTTTTGCGGAAGCGTGATTATGGTGTGACTTTCTTAATACCATTGCATTCAATCATAACAACAACTATATGATAAAACCATAGATTTGTCATCCATTAAATAAGTTTAAAACATAACAGCATTGTTTTTAAAAAAAAATGTAGACTTCAAATTCAAGTTTTACAAACCATACAAATTGTTTATGAGTTCACCAAGGACTCATCAAAAGATATTAAATAAAACCAAGGTTTGGAAGACGTGTCTCGTCCAGGAATAAGACACACTGACCAAACCCAAAGACCATGGATGACATCTTTATTCCTAACGCAACATAAAACTTCCAACGCCCGCCAGATCCACTTAATTTCCTGAAAATACATGTAATTTGAAAACATCAACAAAAGTTGAGCGAGTTCATGTGTGTATTTGCGAATAAACCTTTGAAACATTTGTAAGTATGTCTGAATGTACTTGAAAATCCTGGTATGAAAGCAACAAGGAAAACAGATCACCAATGGTTTGGAAGGCCATTGATATGTGTGAAATGATGCAGGAAAACTCAAACCTAGCAGATTTTGTCAATAAGACATAGTCACCACATGGCTCATTCAACGGGTGCATGGGTGGGGCTCGCTACACCCGAATAGATCTATCACTCATGTCCCTCGGTCCTACAACGAGGATTAATGGCCTTAAGTGTTGTACCCACCACTCACATGATCAAGTAGTACTCTTCCTTAGCTAACCATACCATGTATAAAACGTTTGTAAACAGTTGTAACATGTATTTCACCCTCAAAGTTATAAAACTGAAAAACAGTTAAAAGAAAAAGGGGGACATGAACTCACAGTTTTGCGTTCCTTGTATCCGATGTAACTCAAAGCTTCCTCTAGAACGCACGACTACCTACATGCGTACTACAGTCCATTAGACGAGCGGGTCGTGCCTTGACTTGGTATTGATTAGTGTCTTTGAGTTACGTTTCAAAGTGTCTTCATTAATATTCCAAGTATATAATTATTTGTTAAAATAATTAATATTTTAACTTAAAATTATATTTATTAAATTTTGGAATAATAGTTAAAATAATTTATTTTAACTTAATACTTCTCAAGTAATTAAACATGTATATCCTTCCCAAGGATAGGTATATTTGTATTTGTATTCTTGTATATTTTTGCCATGTAAAGGTGTTGTATTCCGGTGTGTATTTATACGTATGAAAATGCGTATTTTTATTGTATTCATTAAGTATTCTTATACTTAATTTCGTATTAATTTTCCGGAATATTATTTTTAATAGAATTTCACATATATTTCCAAAATATATTCTAAGGAATATTACTTAGAAAAATTATTTATAATTTTTCCTTTGGCAAAAATATTCGTATTGTCATATAAGTTCCAAAAATAATATATTTTCAAGTCTCACTTAGAAAATATATATATAAACTTATTTTTATCCAAAAATAATGTATTTCAAGTGTACTCAAGAAAATATATGTCTTTCCCAAAAATAATATATCTTCTAATAATTCCAAGGAAATTATATATATTTATACTTGTCAAAAATGCTATATTTTTCCCTTGTCAAAATATGATATACTCTTGTGATAATCATAAAAATCATACTTTCGTTTCCTTGTATCCAAAATATTATTTACCAAAATATACTTGCGAATTAAGTTCTGGAATATTTTGTAAGTTACATTTCTTGTTCGGTTTCGTCAATATTTTATGTGTAACTTATATTTATTCCTTGGGATTTTGGTAATATTTTGGATGGTAATCCTTGGTATTTTGAGGTGTTATATTATTTCAAGTCCTAAAATAATATAATTATTACACAAAGTATACAAATAATCACACACATTGTGTCTTCTAAATATGTATTTCCCAAACACATATTTAGTCATTTTTATTTATGAAAACCAACCTCCAATATTTGTATTTTTGTAACAAAAAATTATGGCAAAGTTTATGTAACCATTTATTGTTGAAAATACACTTGTAAGTGTATGTTTATAAATATTTTTCTAAGTGTTTATATTTTTAGAAAATTTTGCCATAGTTTCCTCTAAAAATGGAGGTTTCCATGCTTTCGAGCATATCATTTTCTTTTGTAAAAATCATCACAATCAATTTACAATCAACTCTAAACAACTTACTCTTACCAATCTTGCAAAAAACATGCATTTTCTACTACTTCATGAACTTGAAAGTTTATGAAAATTTGAAGTAACTTGGTAGTGTGTTTAGTGAGTTTAGTTACTCTTTAAAGTGTGGTTGTTTATTTAAAAACATCATTCTTGAAGGATTTAGATGTTTACAACTTGCAATCATGTTTTACAAAAATGTTTCCTTATGAAATTTTCTTGTTACACAAGTGTTTCTACATTTGTTTAACCACCAAAAATAGTGTTTGTTTATGTAAGAACCAAGTTTTAACAAAACTTATATTTTTAACTCGGTTTCTTTAGAAATCATCCATAAAATTTCTAGATCTACAAGTATCACAACCTACTTTGATCATCATTTTACAAGAAAAACAATTTATACTTCAAGTTCATGATTTACATAAGGATGATCTATTGATTTCTTAACATAATCATCCTCTCATCTTGCTAAATCATGTTTTTAATCATGATCTAGCAAGATCATATGATGATCTACATCATTTACACAAGCAACCAACAATCATCAAGTATAACATCACATAAATAACATGATTTCTTCATGATTTCTTATAATTTTAAGCTTATGTTCAAGTTTACTTCTCATGATTCTTAGTGTTCTTCAAGATTATCATCTTATATCATCTTTTAACCACTTAAAATAGATGTAAAATGAAGAGATCATGGTTCTTACCACTAGCACAAGGCTAGGGATGATCAAGAGGAGGAAACAAGTGGATAAAAGCAAACGGTGAAGGTCATTTAACTTCCGAAAGCTCCTAGCTTCATCATACGTCTTCTAGCGCCTTTGTGTGTATGTAAAATGTATGAAGGAGATTGAATGATGGTGGTAGGGTGGTGGATGGTTGTGGCCGTGAGCATGGAGGGAGGAAGGAGAGAGTTTTGTGTGTGTTGGTAGGTGTAAGAATGAAGTTATGTTACTAATGTGCCATACTTATATCCAAATTCTCATGATCTTTTATAGATTCCTTTGTTCCAAAAGAGTGAGACAAGATCTCATTTTATAAGCCAATAAAATCAAGGGTGGGACCCACTTTTGGGCCGTGAACCATGGGGGGGGGGTCTAGGTGTAGGCTTTAACCAATTTAGTTAGTTCATGCTTGGATTTCAAATATCTAGTTAGGGGTTTCAGTTTCTAGATATTTTAGGAGGTGTTATGATGTTCGGGGATCATAACTAGCTTGGTAATGTTAAAACAGTGTTTCTAGTAAGAATTTGATGTTTCGGGTAGTGTCCGGTTGTTTGTTTCATTACTGTTCGTTAAAGTGCTAAACTTCGCAGTTTAGTGTGCTTTATGTTACTTTTTGTGACACTTTCAATTCCCAACACTTAGGAAAGCATTCAGGACCATTTAATCATAATTCTGCATGATATTAAGTTGTTAAAATGCTGTATTTTGCTGAATTTTGCATAATTCTACAGCTTTTGTGAGTTTTAGGCACTTTTCGGCACTTAAACTATCTCTAGGAATGCCGTTTTATGATCCTTACTTTCCTACACACTATACTAGTGTAAGACTTGGTTTCTGGCTCATTCTGTGTCTTAATACAAAGTCTGTCTATCTGCTGAGCTCTGTCAGCATTTTTCTGATTTGTCTGATAACTGTGCTAACTGTGTTTCATGCATCTTCTATGTCAATAAAGTCCTTATGAAGTAATGATATAACATTAAGCAATATGTGATGCACAGGTATGTATATGGCAGTAATCAGAAAGCAATTCAAGTCATAGATTGTAAATCATAACAGTCATTAATCATTAATTATTGTCTAATTAATTGTACGGATGCATGCAAATTTGGCACTTGTCACAAACTTTACTTTGTACAAGTCTCCTTTTGTAAACCAATATTACTAGTGATGTCTTTTGAAAGCAAACTTGTGACTTGTATACTTTTTATATCTTGGAAGGGATGAACATCGAGCATACTTTATTCGTATAGATTGTTTACCTACATTGTATGCAATGAAAACTAATCAAGTTCACACCTTGCGTTCTGCCTATGAGCGGGTGTGACATATTACTTAGGTTATTCTTTTATGTGATATTTAGTATTTAATTCCTTTATATATATATATATATATAGGGTAGGGATATGGTAAAAAGTGTTTAAAATGTGAGAAGGGTAACAAGTGTTTTAAACCATTGGATATTTGATCTAATGGTTGAGATCAATAGGGTATAAAAATGTAAATTGTGTTTTAATTAGAGGGACCTTATGTAAAATTGAAGGGCAATAGTTTATTTTTCAATGTTTCAAATATGGTAACCGTATCCTACACAACCAAAAACACCTACATTCACTCCTTTTTCCTTAAATATCGGAATTAATGACCAAGATCTAAATTGGAAGCCTCTTTGTTTTATATAAGATTCAAGGCGTGGTGTTTTACGTTTAGAAGAACTGTAATCAGATTCATGGCGTGGTGTTTTAAAACATCTGGATAAATTGACTATGATTCAAGTCATGGTGTTTTATCTGGAATCCAGAAAACATTGTATTGTGATTACATCCATGGTGTTTTAACATCTGGACAATCAATACAAAACATTCCCAGATTTTAAAACACCATGACTATGATTCAAGTCATGGTGTTTTATCTGGAGACATTGTTCATGGAATGGTGTTTTATCTGGAGACATTGACTATGATTCAAGTCATGGTGTTTTATCTGGAATCCAAAAAACATTGTATTGTGATTACATCCATGGTGTATTAACATCTGGACAATCAATACAAAACATTCCCAGATTTTAAAACACCATGACTATGATTCAAGTCATGGTGTTTTATCTGGAGACATTGTTCATGGCGTGGTGTTTTAAACATCTGGAGACATTGTTCATGGCGTGGTGTTTTATCTGGAATCCAAAAAACATTGTATTGCAATTTAAAAGATGATGACAAGAAGATATGAACAATATATGATTAAAAGATGTTGCGATTAAAAGATGATGAAGAAGATAAAACAATCAGATGTATAAAATCGTAAAAACAAATATGTTTCCTAAAATTTCTCCTAAAATAGTTAACACATGATCTCATTTCCTTTAATTGACTTTAACTACCATTAGGAGTAAATTACATTATTACCCTTATTCATTAATATAATTGATGGACACATGTCAACACCAGATTATTTCTTACACTTCTCACACTTTGGGCACTTTTTACAGGATCCTTTACCTATATATATATTAGGGTGACTTTTCATCTTTTGTGGAAATCACGAGTCGTGCGGCATTTTAGCAAGATTTAGGAGGAACGCAAACCGTGAGTAGATTTGATACTATTTTCCCCCTTTTGCCATTTAACTCTTTTTGGGGTGTATCTCGTGTTGATTTTTAAATTAATTATTTAAATTGATAACATACAAATTCAATGTGTTGCTATGTGTCACATATGTTGCTAAATTCTATTGTTTCTCTGTACGTGCATCTATGTGTTACTCGTTTTGTGTCACAGGTTTAGCGTGTATCCACCTGGCTGACCGGTTCCCCACGGCCATGGGTTAAACTCGGTATCGCCATCATTGTTTCGTAGATTCGCCTTTCGGGGCTTGAATCTCTACGTGTCTATTGTTACTATTATTACTATGTTGCGTTGCTTATAATATGTGTGATTATTTCTTGTTATAGGACATGGTCTCACATTTGTTAATGCATGTTATTAAATAATGTTTTCTAAAAATAATTATACAAAAATCATTTTTAATTAAAAACCGAATCTATGCACCGACATTTTTGTTGACCCAAAACTCTTTTGACGCGTGATACAGGTACACAAGTGTGAGTCGAACTCGAGATGAAGACACTTAGGGCTTGCGTTAGTAATTAAATTGGATTTTTGTTATGTTTCATGAATTTGGATTATTGTAGGGATTCTATGTTTATGTGTGACAAAATTTAATATGGCACTTTAAATATTATAACTTTTTAATAGTTGTTATAAGCTTTGGACAATCAATCATGTCTTGTACCATTCCGCTGCGGGTTGTACCATTCCGCTGCGGGTCGAGGTGTGATATTGAACGTGTTCTTACTCATTACTCGACCCTAAGACATTGACGAAATTATGATGAAAAAAATAAGGCGTTAAGCCTAAGAATATAATCTAAATCATCTAAGGATAGATGATGATTTGTATAACATGGAGACTATCAAACGGGAAGGATAAGGATGAATATAAGGATATAGTTAACAAATAACAGAGATCATGAGATAACTCATGTTTGGTGACCTATGAGGGTTATAGTCTTGGTCAAAGCATTTTAATAACCTAATTTGTAAGACCAAATGTAAATTAATTAGAGTTTTATAAAAGATGCACTAACATACACATAAAGCATATCGACGTCATTACAAAAACTTCGATATTCACAAACATTGTAATATTTCTTTCAACATCTTAACATATTAACATAACTAGGTTTGACAATCAAAAGAACGATTTGCGGAAGCTTGATGATTAGACATGTTCGGTTCTTCATATCGCCTGATCTTCATCCGTAAGATCCTAGTTAATTACTTATGTGTCAAAATCACATCATGCGTTAGTTAAATGATGATTGAAACGTAATTAAACAACTCATGTTCTTCAAAACAACAAACAAGAGATTTTGAAAATACCCGTCGTAAGCTACGGCTTACATGTCGTAGCCTACGTCATATGTAAACAAAACATGGGTAGGAAGTCTCAATCGTAGCCTACTGTTGGCAACTGTAGGTTACGGTTAGGCTAATCTGTAGATCCCAATATCAATCCGGATCACAGTGGTTGATTGTTTTAGTCCAAAACACCTATTGATTAGGTGTTTGTACTATGAAAAAGTTAAGAAGAATCAAGAATGAAGATGAAGCTAATGGTATGATGAATACAACAAGTGTTGTATTGAATCTAAACAAGAAGATAAATCAATAATGCACCTTGGAAATCTGATTTAAGCACAAGAGTAGAGATTGAATGTAAACAACACTAATATTCACCAAAATGAGCCAAAAGCTTGGCTAAGGCAACAATACATGGGTTTATATAGATCCTGACTTGCCAGCATAATTATAATTATGCTGGAATCTTAACTACACCAAGTCAGGTTTGCTACTTTCATCTAATTACAAAATATGCCCCTAAACTTTAAAACAAGCTACAAACTATAATAAAACTAATCCAGTACAAGTATGAACGATCTCATAAGTTCCAACAATATCCCCCCTAGATCGTTGCATACTTGTTTTTTCATTCTTCTGTAGTTTCCACTGGATTGTCTGCAGCTTTCTTTTCAGGCTCTGGAGGGACTTCTTCATGCCCTGCTACTTCTGGTGTTGCTTGAACTTCAATTGTTGTGGCGGGAGTTTCTTGTATTATAACAACTTCACTTGTTGTTGGTGGATCCTCCATAATGGCCTCATATGTGGATGAGGCCGGAGGTGATGATGTTGTTTGAGAAGTTGTGGTGGTGGGCTCTTTTGTTGATGAGGAAGACTTTTCTTTCTTTCTTTCGTGGTTTTTCTTCTTTCTTTCTTCCTTCTTCTTTTCAACATCTTCCTTCCTTTTCTCGATTTTATCAACGATGTCAAGCATCTCTCTTTTGATCTTCCAAGACCTATTCACTACTCTTTGAAATAACATGGCCTCTTCCATATTAGCGTTTCCAGCTCCCACATTTATACGATTTGCATTCAGCACTGTTAGGTCAGAGAGTCCGAACATAAACACATCCATTGGATCCAATATTCGAATATCTTCATTTTCGGTTGATCGGATCACCGCTTCTCCAGTGTGGGTATCATAGAACCACTTCTTGAACTTGTTTAGACTTACTGGAACTTCTTCTGGAAGCTTAATTCTTGTGACAACTTTAGCAGGGTTAATAACCCACGTCACCTTGCCTTTTCCAGTAATAGGATCTTTTGTTGTTTTGGACACTCTCCTTCTGGGACGCTGCGGCTTGTGATTTGGGAAACCTTTGTTGCATTCTTTGGCAATTAAGCGTTCAAAGTCCCCACCAATGCTTCTATCTTCTGGATTTAGCATATCCAGTCAGCCAAGTTCGCGTCCCACCTTGGAAGAGAAAAGAGATCAAACCCTGTTCGAAAGTACTGAATTACGCCACCTCTTCTTTTGACCACAAACATTCCCCTGAGATTGCTATACATCCAACTGATAATTTTATCAGTGGATTCTGTCTTCTCAACGGTTACTACCTGATAAAAATTAGGAAGTTTTTCTCTTTCCTTCTTAAACCATTCTGGATGCTGAGGGGAGAAAGTTTTTCCATCTTCTCGTTCATACACAACTTCCTCTTCTAATCCCCATTCAATGAATTTTGCAGGCATTTCATCCCTATCCATCTCTTCTTCATCGCTCTCGTCTTCTTCAGTTACTTTTTCTGCCGACTCTAGGCGCCTTTTCTTCGCTTCGGCTTCTTTTGCTTCTCTGTTTGTTTCTTCTTCCATGAATGCCTCGAAGTCGAAGACTTCCGCGAAGGAGAACACAGGCTCTATCTCTATCTTGGCACATATACTTTTCATCATTCTGTACAACTTTTCGATCCTGTGCTGTTGGAATCTTATGAACTTTGATTGTTTGGCTACATAAGCATTCATTTCTTTGTTTTTCTTCCGTTGATCCTTTAACTTTTCTCCCAAGATGTTTGTATCATTCACTTGATTCTTGAGAAGACAGATTTCTTTAGCTGAAGTTGGACCAGTCTCTTTGACAAGCTTATCATATAAATCTTGAAACGGACGAACCCTTTGAGGAGGCACAGGAGGCTTTGAGATCCTTGTTGGTTTTACTTGAGGAAATCTGGAAGGTCTTTCATCTGTTGACTTCTTCTTTGGGGGAGTTGTCTTGCTTGCAGAGGTTTCTTCTGGATCGACTAGTAATGCGTCAACAAAATCATCCAGTGTTTGCACTTCTTCTGTTACTGCCTCTGGTCGTTTAGATTCTGACATTTCGCGTCTTTTAAGCTTATTTTCTCTCTTTTCCTTTTCTTGCATTTCATGAATTTTTTGCATGTCTTGAATATGTCGACGATGTTCCTCTGATTCGGCAGCTCTGAAGCTTGCACCCATAAGTCTTTCTGGGTTTTCAGAGGATTTCTTCTTCTTTGGTGGTTCATCGTTAGCTGCCTGCTTTCCTTTTCTTTTTCCTTTTAATTTTTCTTTTTCTTTTTCTGCAGTCTCTTGTGCGATTCTTTGTTGTTTTGCTTGAACTGCTTCTCTGTACTTTCTATAAGCTTCTCTGACCAACGGCAGTCTCTCGGCAGTATATATCCAGTCATGTAACATCACCCATTCATTCGTTTTGATCTTTGTGAATTGTCGACTTGTGGGAACATGAAAGGTGTAGAGGTTTCCATCATGCGGCGGATTTTCATATTGATCGTTGATCAGCATCTGGATGAATCTGGGATACATTGCCCAAGTCGGCCCTCTTACATTCTCTAGCATGTAATTGAAGATTAGACCAGAGAGGTTGAACTTTTGATTCAAACACAAGTTTAACATTGCTGCCGACCACTCCAGATTCAGGCCATCATATCCACCTTTACGATGAGCTAAGCTCATCGCAATTACGTGTACTATGAATCTCCAATCTCTTGTGAGCCGATTTCTTTTTATCTCTTTCTTTTGACTGAAGTCTCCTACGTATCCCATGCCGCGAAAACCATCTAAAACATCGTACTTGTTTAAGCTGATCGGATCTTGTGCGTTATCTTTCAGCTTCAAAACTTTGCGGATCCTCTCTTCAGTTACAACTACTTGTTTGTTGCGGTCCGTTGCAGATATCCCTCTGGATTTGTTGATAGTTTTGGGTTTTGCGGTTTGCCAGAACTCTTGAATATGGATTCGATAAATGGGAACTTCTGTTTAAACCGCGTAGCCAATCCTGCTTGACCGTATCCATCTTGCTGCGTCTTGAAAATCCTGTGGTACTTTCTCAAGATTTATACTCTGATTATGCTTCAACGTCTTATCCCACTCAATAATTTTCACCATCCTGTTTTCGACACAACAAACGAGCTAAGTTAGAAAATTTACATATTCTAAGATGGAGATATAATATTCACAACGAAATACTAACATATGTATATAAGGAAAAAGTTTACATATTATATAAGAAAAATAAGTTTAGAAAATATTTACACATATTTTAGGTTAAATAAAAGATAATTTAATTTTGGAAAATATTTACAAAAATTGCAAAAGTAATTAAAAGTTAAACTCGCTGAAAGCCCAAACGGTTATCTTCGTCGATGACTGTTATCGAGACCCATTAATTTCGCCAGCAAAAATATCTGATCACGGGTGATTTCGCCGACAACGACGAAGGAAAACAAGCCAGACTTTCGCTGATGGCTATAACCCGGATAAGATATCTTCGCCGGTCACAAAGGTGGGCATCGGATGATTTCGGCGGCCATAATCTTGTGTTTTGATTTTAATTTTGATGAAGTTGCCGGCGAAGGTAGGCTTTGTTCTCTAATTGATCCGGCAGCGAAGGCAATCATCTAAGCCGACTTCACCGGAGAAATAAATTATTTCGCCGGTTGCTCGAACTCGCGTTCGAGACTTTTGAAATTCCTTGACCCATGATAATTTCGCTACTGCCTTCGCCATATTCATCCTTATTTCGCTGGCACCATAATTTTCTTGATAAACCCTTTTAAAAACCCCAACTGTCTGAATCTAAAGGTGTGCACAGATGTTTATTTTGATCGGAAACAGTTCAAAGACACATAATACACCTTTAATCAACTCACAGAAACCATCTAACATTTGCAGATCCAAACAACGATTGAAAACAGACACTTAATGACCTTTTGATGTAAGAACATGAAGTAAAACTCAAGAAGATCTGATAAAAATCGCTAAACATGATCTACTGTAAAGAGAAACACAATAAGTTATACCTATGAACTTGATCAAACAATGTGATTGAAAATTTTGAATGATGTGTGTCCTTGAACGATTTTGATTATCAACCGGATATGGAGAGGATGAAAGAGAGGTTTTGAAAATTTTTGAAAATAGGTCGTTTAAGAGATATTTATAAGCGGTTCAAGGTACTTGGCAAAATTATTAATTTCGCCGGAATCTTTATTTCGCCGCTTCTGATTAAAACTTCCTTTTCAAAATCCAAATTTTAAATTCGCTCGTGAATTTCAAACTTTCTCGAAAAACATGCCCAATTTTGTTTAAAACACTATAAATTACGAAATATTTACAAACTAGAGAAAATTGGGGCCATTTTGACTCCGAACTTCGTTTTTCAATCTTGGGTGGTTCCATTTTAAGCTGATATTCTTGATTCTTTTTACGCTCGTCGACTTACCTGCAGAAGATCATATTGCCAACACTTGTCAATTTCTTATTTATTATTATTATTATTATTATTATTATTAGCGAATCAAGGCACAAGAAAAACTGCCAGTATGTTTGTCTGCTTAAATCCATGCATCCTTCTTTCAACATGCCTTCAGAGAGCGCGATTATCATGTTTTCGGTAATATTGACAAGACTTCTATGGCCCCCACACAAGCTATTGAGAATAGAATCATTACGCCCGTGAGTCCCACATCAGGACATACCCCCGCGATCAAGGTATGCACAAAGGTTCCTCATAACAGGTGAGTATATTGGATTCATTCTTTTCAACGATAGAGTGGAGATCAGGTCAGTACTTTCGTACAACAGAGATCCCGAAAACTACCGAGGGCGGAGACAGATACCAGATTTGGTACGATTTGATGATAGATAGTTTAGTGAACAGGTCAGTACTTTCGTACATCAGAGAGACCAAACTAATCCATCTTTTGGCCATTTTTGGCACTTATTATGAAAGGTTTTGGCCATTTTTGTCACTTATTATGAAAAGATATCATAGCGTCTAGGTCAGCATGTATCTGGATGCAGCAGAAGAACAACTATGATATCCCCGAATGAAAAACCAATATAAAGACCCGAGATCTTAGACTTTGGCAATCTATCAACGCAAGATTTAAGACCATTAAGCCATATGCCACAACGTGTTACCCACTAAGATGCGTAATGCCTGAGAAAAGCCAGAATCCTTGTGTAGACGTTATGTTTTGCTCCCTAACAGTAGTTTACTCGTTGGTGTTGCTGAATCTACCGACACGTCGTTGCTTGGTACCCCGATTTCTTTTTGTTTTCTGTTTTTCAAGAAATGACAAAGTGTTAGAAATTTTCTATCATTTCTTCTGACAGGAGTCAGACACAAGCATCTAATTTTTGATTTTCTGGAATATCCCCCTAAAATCTTTATTTTCGAAAGTCCATTGCCCGAAAATGAAATTTTAAAATCTAGAAAATCTTTTTGGTGAGCAACGTTTTACGATACTTGTTTTACTTTTAACAAACGTTTTATTTTATTATTTATTAATTTATTTATTTATTTTTTTAATATGGACAAAAGATAGAGTATTTACGAACGATTTTGGACAACAAGATTTGCTTCCATTCAATGAAATTGACCATTTCCAACCAGGTTACCAGCTGGTTGAATCGAGTTTTATCAAAGGCTTTCATGAAAATGTCTGCCCGTTGCTGTGTTGTATCCACTGGCACCACTTGAATGTATCCTTTCTCGTAGGCATCTCGAATTGCGTGAATACGAATTTCGATATGCTTTGTTCTGGAGTGGTGGATGGGATTCTTCACAATTCCCAGGCATGCCTCATTGTCGATGAATATAGGAGTCTTCATGATGTTGATTCCATAATCCAACAACTGATTTTGTATCCAGAGAACTTGTGAACAGCAACTGTAGGCCGCAGTGTACTCGGCTTGAACGGTGGAGGTGGACACCGTTGTCTCCTTCTTGCTTTGCCAAGAGATCAGACGATTTCCCAAGAATTGACATCCTCCTGATACAGACCTGCGATCTACTTTACAACCTGCATGATCACTGTCAGAATAAGCAATACGATCAAAATTACTATCTTTAGGATACCAAAGACCTAGTTTCGGAGTTCCTTTAAGATAGCGGAAGATGCGCTTCACAGCGGTTTCATGTGATTCTTTGGGATTAGTCTGAAAACGAGCACAGAGACAGACTGCCCACATAATGTCAGGCCTGCTTGCAGTTAAGTACATCAGAGAGCCTATCATTGAGCGGTAAAAGGACTTGTTCACTGGTTTTCCTTGAGGATCTAGAGTAAGCTCCGCCTGAGAGGCAAATGGAGTGCTTGCAACTTTGCAGTCATTCATGTTGTACTTCGCGATAATATCCCGAATGTACTTAGCCTGGTGAATAAGAATTCCGTCATCCTTTTGCTTCACTTCTAGCCCTAAGAAGAACGTGAGTTCTCCCATCATGCTCATTTCGAACTTTGCCTTCACTACGGTCTCGAATTCTTTACATAACTCCTCATTTGTTGACCCGAAGATGATATCGTCCACATAAATCTGAACCAGCATTACGTCTTCTCTGATTCGTTTGGTGAAGAGAGTCATGTCGATTGTTCCTCTGGTGTACCCGCACTTCAGAAGATAAGTTGACAAAGTCTCGTACCAAGCACGTGGAGCTTGGTGAAGACCATAGAGGGCTTTGTCCAACTTGTAGTAGCGGCCTGGAAAATGAGGATCTTCGAAACCTGGAGGCTGACACACGTAGACTACTTCCTTTACCTTCCCATATAGAAAAGCACTCTTTATGTCCATCTGAAAGACTTTGAAATTTCTGTATGATGCGTATGCCAAGAATATTCTGATTGCCTCCAATCTTATAACTGGAGCAAAAACCTCTTCGTAATCAATTCCTTCCTCCTGACGAAAACCTTGCACCACCAATCTGGCCTTGTTCTTGATCACTACTCCACGATCATCCATCTTGTTACGAAAGACCCATTTTGTACCAATCGGAAACTTTCCCTCCGGTAAATCTACAAACTCCCAAACTTTGAGTTTGCGAAATTGAGATAATTCTTCCTGCATTGCCTGAACCCAACTGGAGTCTTGAATGGCTTCTTCAATGTCCCGTGGCATGGACTGTGAGAGAAAAGCTGCATAGAGACCTTTGTTGATGCTTGATGACTGTCCACGTGTACGCACTCCTTCTTCTACGGCTCCTATGACATTCTCAAGAGGATGATTGCGATTTGTCTTGTATCCTGCATTTGTGTGAGCCTCAATTTGCTGCGGAAGGTTGGTGAAGTGTTCATCAACGTAGATTACTGGAGGGTCATCTTCTTGAGTTGGTTCATCCACATTCGCCTGTGAAGAAGAAGCACCGTTTTCTGGGGTGTTCTCAGGCGAAGTGTCACCATTTACTTCATCTACAGAGAGAAGTGGATCAGCAGAAAATGGAGAGAAACGGGTAGTGAAAGGAGTTAAACCAATACCTGAAGAATCAAACAGAGGTTTAACTTGAGCAGCTTCTACAGGTTATGCTTCTGGAACATCTTCTGGAATTTCGAAGGTGTTGAAAATCACACCCGCATCATAAAACCAATCGGGAGTACTTCCAGTGTTAGTGTAATTTCCTTCTTGAAAGTCCACGTAATATGATTCAATCACCATCTTTGTACGTTTGTTGTAGACTCTATAGGCTTTCTGTGTGGACGAATATCCCATAAAGTAGCAAATGTCACCCACTGCTTCGAATTTGATAAGATTCTCTTGAGTATTCAGAAGAGTGCAAGAACATCCAAACGGTCTGAAGAAATCGATGAGTGGCTTCCTTTTGAAGAGAAGTTCGTATGCAGTTTTTCCATGAGGTTTTACAATGAGAACTCTGTTCAGAACGTAGCATGCTGTATTCACCACTTCTGCCCAAAAGATGATTGGAAGCTTTGAGTCCACCAGCATGGTTCTTGCGGCTTCGATCAAGGTTCTGTTCTTTCGTTCAGCTACGCCATTTTGTTGAGGAGTTCTAGCCGCGCTGTACTGAAGATGAATTCCCTTCCCAGCACAAAAGGATATGAAGCTTTGATTCTTGAATTCAGAACCATTGTCACTTCTGATCGCTTCACTTTCAATCTGGTCACGTTTTCAATCAAGGGAATGAATGACTTGAGGATATCAGCTGTCTCACTCTTGGCTTCAAGAAAAGAAACCCATGAAAAACGAGAAAAATCATCTGTAATCACCAAACAGTAAGAACTTTTAGCAAGACTCTTAACACTTATTGGACCAAAAAGATCCATATGCATCAATTGAAGAGGCGCAGTAATCGAGTTCACTGCTTTAGACTTGTGCGATTTCTTGTGTTGCTTTCCTTGGGCGCATGCTATACATTTTTCAGAAAACGGAAATTCTTTTATCGGAAGGCCTTTTACTAAGTTTAACTTAGAGAGTTTGTTCATATTTTTGAAATTTACATGCCCCAATCGCCTGTGCCAAAGCAGTGACTCCGATTCTGAAGCCTTTGAGATTAAACAAGTCAAGTTATCATTTGTCTTGGCGTTTTTCATGTTGAGCACGTATGTGTTGTTCTGTGTTGGAGCAGTGAGCATGATCATCTCTGTAGGAACCACATATTCAGGCTTGAGAAACAAACATTCCATGTTGTTGAAAAGCACCGATATTCCTTTATCACAGACTTGTGATACGCTCATAAGATTGTAGCACAATTCTGGAACATAGTTGACATTTTCCAAAGTGAGTGCTTCAGACACGACATCTCCCATTCCAACGATCTTCCCTCCCTTCTCGTCTCCAGCGAATGACACGAAATCGCCATCAATAAAACGAAAATTCGTCAGAAGTTCCTTTAAGTCTGTCATGTGTCTTGAACATCCGCTGTCGACATGCCAGATATATTCCATGAGCATTCGAAGCCATTTCTGGAGTTTATTCTGAAATACAAGAATATACACAGATTAGTTTGATTTGGGAACCCAAATTTGCTTTACTTTGGATCTATCGTGGTTTTGACCCACGATGTCCTCTTTTGGCTTCCAAAAATAAGCTGTTGAATTAACCAGATTTTTAACAGATTTCTTAAGATAATCAAGCTGATCTGTGAAATTTTTAACAAAATCATATTCTGGTTTAGAAAATTTTTTGTTTTTACAATGTTTCGCTGTATGTCCTAAATGACCACAGCGAAAACATCGTTTACGTCTGGGCTTTTTGGTGTTAGAAGATGATGTATGTGATGAGTGTCTTGAGCTTTTTGATGAGTCTTTTGATGCAGTGTATCTTGAGCTCTAGACTTTCTTCATTTTCTTGTCAACTCGGCTTTCATCTTCTGAACAGTCTTCATCATTGTCGGAATCTGATGAACTTTCTGTTGTTTGATATTCACTTGAATTTTGATCTTCACTTGCTTCATCACTTGCTTCGTCACTTGAATCATCGGAGCTCTGATTTTCACTTGAACTTTCTGAATTTTGATCTTCAATTGGTTCGTCACTCGAATCTTCGGAGCTTTCACCTTCTGTTGTTTAATCTTCACTTGAATTTTTTGATTCTTGTTCTTCATCAGAACTTGACGTCTCTTCTTCCTTTTCTGAGGCGGAAGAGTTTGAATCCTCTTTGCTGCTATCTTTAGCAACTTTCTTCTCTGAATCTGTCATACCTGTTCGAGATGGAATAAATTCTGGAATTTCCTCGGTGAGGAATTTTCCAAAGCTATTCTTTTTCAATTTTGGCACAAATACAGGAGATTTACAAACATTTTTATCATCACAAAATGCAGAATTTGAATCATGACATTCAAGCATAGCATGTTCACGATCACGGGTCTCAAATGTAGGCACATGGCCCTTACAGTCCTCCAAAGAGTTAAATTTAGGCACACGGCCATTACAGTCATCCGTCCTAATTAAATTATTACATTCATCCCGAATATTGTCTTTCTTAGAACAGTTCCAGGCGAACCAGTTAACGGTGGAATAACTGTCGCCTGAATAACCTATTCCTATTTTTGAACCGCCGCAGTCTCCATCCTCATCGCACACATCTTCTTTACACACAATTGGATCTGCATTACTTTTAGGAATGTTAGCGATTGTTTCATTTTTGAAAGAATCATTTTGTTCTACAGAGGCCTTTTCATCAATGAAATCATTGTCGGGATGAGGAGTTGGCATGGGCACATAGTTTTTGCTATGTGGTGGAAAGAAAAGTCTTCTTGCATTTCCCTGCCTATCCTTATACCCGATCCCATCTTTTACATACGTTGGTCGTTGGCAGTTTTTGATATCAGTAAAGGCCTTCTGACTGACATTCCATTTTTCTATGATAATTTGCAATTTATTCTTTTCGTTCAAAGCCTTTTCTAGTCTATCTGTAAGATCGTTAATGATAAAATCTTTTCGAAAGACAAATTCTTTTAGAGTTTGCATTTCAGCTAAAGTTGAATTCAACTTTCTCTGATATGCGGCCTCGTTCTGTTTAAGTTCTTTGTTAAATTTTAAAGCTTTGTCTTTTTGCCTCTCAAATTCTAGATTAATAGATTTGTAATGTGCCACGACATCAACGCATGCTGGTGTGCATAACTTTACTTTAAAGTTATGTGGAATACTATTTACCAAGTCTTTGTCAGCTTTTTCTTTGGAGGATTCTGTCTTCATTGCTGCTGCTGAGACTTTTTCTTTCTTCTCATCAGATGACTCCTTAGGAACATGCTCCTTGGGTTTTTCAGCTTCTTCAGAATTCTTTCCTTTCTCAGGCTCCGGGGAGATGAGAATGCTCTTCAGACCCTTGTCAGCAATATTATCCCCCTTTGGGATTCCAGCAGTCTGTTTTTCAAACTGTTTTGATGACGATCTGCTTGAGATCTTTGCCATGAGAGCTTTGTTGACTTGTTCCTTGGCTTCAGCAATTTCTTTACCCCAATCATAATCTTCAACAACGAGAGCTTTTGGTGTGTTGGGAGACGCGTTGGTTTTGTTTTCTTCGATAGTGATTTGTTTCACAGCAGGAGTGGCTTCAATGTTTCCTTCCTTCAATAAGGGGCAATCACGCTTGAAGTGACCAAGATTCTTGCAGTTGTAACATCTCAGTTTAGATTTGTCAAAACCAGCTTTTCTAAGACCCACACGCTTCCCGGTCTTATCCTGAAACTTCTTCAACCTTAAAGTGATCATAGCCATCTGCCACTTCAAATGCATCTCCTCCATGTCATCTGGATCAACCTGATACATGTCTTCAGCAGTGAGCATCTCCTTCTTGAGTTCTCCCGACATTAAAGCTTCATAGCTACTCAAAAACATGTTAAAAAGTGCCACATATTCAGTTTACACTTTCAAAGCTTGAGTATCACCAACCACATCAGCCTTATCACTAGATTGTGGAGCCTTTGTCGCTCTTGCGGAAACGTTAAAGTAGGACATCTCGGAGGCTTGTTTACTGGTGCCTCCTGAAGCTAGAAATGCCACGTTCTTCAGTCCAGTAGAAGTCCGAGCTGCCTTTGGGGAGTAACTTGTTGTATTCATTTCACGTTTGTTGACGTCCATTTCAAAAGCCTTCAGAGTGTTGATTAAATCGGACAAAGTGACAAGATTTGGGTTGTTGAGGAAATACCTTTTTATCATCATGCATTAAAGGCTCCATTCCTTTGGAAGCGAATCCAGAAGCTTCTTTATGGCAGCACTATTTGTGACAGGATCTCCTGCCTTCTTCATCTTGGTCATCATATTCAGAAAGCGACTGATATGATCGGAAAGGCTTTCGCCACGAATTCTACCAAACATGTCGTATTACTTCTGCACCATGTCTCTTTTGCTCTCAATTAGCTCTTCATTTCCCTCGTAGTGTTCGATCAAAGCTTGCCATAGTTCATTAGCAGTTATGTATTCTTCAAACATGTTACAGTCGTCAGTTGACAAAGCCATGGTTAAGGCAGCATGTGCACGATGGTCGTGTTGGATTAGAGCTTTGTCTTCATCGGTGAAGGTTGTGGGCTCGTTGTTATTGACTATCACATCTCCTCGAACCACCGTTGGAACGTGGGGACCAGCGATGACAGAAAGCCATAGATTGTAGTCAGTGAATTCGAAGAATGACTTGATTCGATTCTTCCAAGTACCGAAATCTTCTGCTCCTTTCAACTTTGGTGGTCTTGTGGTGGTTCCGGTCTCGAGTTCAGCTTGAGCGATTGGACTTAGTTGATTCACCGACATCTTGACTTGTTTTTGAATTAAGAAAGCTGATCAGAGTCTAAATTCGCTGACAGACTGATGAAAGAACTATTTCGCCGGTAAAGGTGATAACTTCGCCGAACAGTAGCCTGGAATTGAGTGGAACAGGACAAATTCGCCGATGATCCTTGCTGAACAAATGTCTTCGCCGGTACGCGGAGAAGTCCTGCACGAGCGAAGAAAGCTAATTCCGCTGATACAACAAACACACACGTCAGTTTGGCTTATTTCACCGCACACCGTGATAAAGACACTGTGGTACTTTATCGCAGTTCTCGAAGTCGCCTTCGATAATTTCGTTATAGGGACACTTGGCACTATTTCGCCGGTAATCACTAACTTCGCTCGAGTTTTAGTCGGCGAAGTTGACGATTATGCGATGTTCAAGCATGATTTCGCTGTATTCAAAAAACATGTTCGCTATATTCAAAAATGGGTTCGCTGTATTCAAACTAATTTCGCTATATTCAAGTTTATCTTCGCCAACCAGAGGGTTTAACACGAACCAAAACCCTCTAATCACCCAAAAACGACTCAAAAACCATGTTTCTATGCATCAAAATGTCCAAAATGACTCCCTAATCACAGATTAACAACAACCTATCGATTAAACACACCAAATCAATCCATTTTAAGTCCAAAAATTTGAAAAACCTTGAAACTTTGAAAAGCCTTCAAAACTTTGAAAAATCTTAACAAAAACACAACAACCAAGAGCACTAAGGCTCTGATACCAAATTGTAGATCCCAATATCAATCCGGATCACAGTGGTTGATTGTTTTGTTCCAAAACACCTATTGATTAGGTGTTTGTACTATGAAAAAGTTAAGAAGAATCAAGAATGAAGATGAAGCTAATGGTATGATGAATACAACAAGTGTTGTATTGAATCCAAACAAGAAGATAAATCAATAATGCACCTTGGAAATCTGATTTAAGCACAAGAGTAGAGATTGAATGTAAATAACACTAATATTCACCAAAATGAGCCAAAAGCTTGGCTAAGGCAACATTACATGGGTTTATATAGATCCTGACTTGCCAGCATAATTATAATTATGCTGGAATCTTAACTACACCAAGTCAAGTTTGCTACTTTCATCTAATTACAAAATATGCCCCTAAACTTTAAAACAAGCTACAAACTATAATAAAACTAATCCAGTACAAGTATGAACCATCTCATAAGTTCCAACATAATCTGCAGCTATTTCCAAATTTGCCCCTTTTTACCAAAAGTTGCGTATCTTTCCAACTCTTATCCGTTTCACACGAAACTTTTTCCTACATGTCCGTAAAACATATGCCCACATTTCTAACTTGTAAACCTATGACCCGGATTCACAAAACTATATTTTACGTTATTGGTTCCAATTTACATATTTAAAATAATTGACCCGTTTGCATGTTTAAGAAAACGATCTCACAAAAGTTACATGTTTTTGCAAGAGCTTTATTTCACGACTGTACCCTATAACCCGGGATATTATTCTTGCATTTTATGCGACCATTATCCGGTTCGTGGTTATGCCAATTGACCCGTTTGACCTTTCAAAGGTCGAACTTTGATTAATCCGAATTCTTTTTAAGAATTCCAAACTTTTCAATCATGACTCATTAACCAAGTCCGTTTATTTATAGTTCGCGTTCCCACTTATGATTTTCATTTATATATCATCACAACTTCATATGTGATGGATCGTGAAGGGGAAAAATCGTTATATTCCCATTCTTCCCCCAAGTTAGATATTTTTATGAAAATAACCCATTATGTAGCTTTAAGCCAAAATGGTTTAAGCCTTCGATTTTATACTACCGTAAGGATTGAACGAATTATAAAACTCATATTTAAACTACCCTTAAGGGTCGTTTGCCCGGTTTATCATTTGAGGGCGTTTTGGTCAACTTTAGTCTTTTTAATCACGAAGGACATTTTAAAAGCTTGTTTTGACCAAGTATACTCTTTTAACCCGTATTCCATTTTAAATTCATTATGTCCGTAAGAACATAATATCTAAATTTCAATTCACTTGATATACCTCACATTAGGTAAATTATCCAAAGCCTACCCATGACTCGATTAACTCTTGTCAGACCTTAAGTCCTCATTGTGAGTTTGACCCATTACACATACCTGGCTCGGGTCATAGCATTAACCCGTTTTAATACCTTGCAATATTAATTTCTAATTAAAAGCAATGCAAGTCATACGCTATTCTCCCTGTGAGCACCAAAAACTCGACAAGCAACATTAGTCATTATTGTCAAATGGTGATAACATCGCCATTTGACCCGTTTGGCCTAAATGACCATTTTATCATTGTGAGATGTTATTTATTTGCCATCTCATCCATGTAGCAAGTTTCGGTTTACACCATACGATCAAATTACTTAAAAATCAACTCTTAATTTGTTTGACCCATCATGGCTTACGCCATAGGGTGTCTTTTTTAAAACTATTATTTATCCGTCAACTCGTGACCAAATTACCAATTTTCCCTTTCTACCCATTGTGGTTCACACCATAAGGTAACTTTTCAAAACTCCTTGTCTATTCGTCATCACATGACCGAATTACCGTTTTACCCCTTTTTATCATTAAATACGGTTTCTCGCCATTTGTACTTGTTCCGACCCGTATTATTCCGCGTCGGAACGTCCTATTTCAAATACTAAATTATCTTGTTCTCAACCAATGCAAAAGTAGGTGTTCTACTTAAAAGATGTAAGTTTTACTTATTTTGCATCCAATTATGCTTTTGCCGCGTAGTTGATCCGTTTGACCCGCTTCTTTCCCAAGCTTCCACCTAACTTGTCAAGTGTCAAACTATCATTTATCATTCGCAAGATGGTTAGATTATTCATCATTTTTCACGACTATTCCACCTTACGGGTTTTATATCAAAATTATCAATCGATCTTATCATAGCTCAGTTTGAATTTTAAAAGTCAATTGCCTATTAACACATACAAACCCACAAATAAGTTCAACAACTCATTTAGGCACTTCGTTAATTACCCGGTAGGCACTATTCTTAGGCCACCATTATAACTACATTCCCCAACCAAGTTCAAGCAATTGTTAACATCAAGTTAACATAGTTTCTACCATCATATGCTAATCTATCAATCATTATACAAGAACTTGGGATTGTTTCATTATCACAAAACAACCCCTTGCATCATATGTATGAAATCTACCCGAACATCAAATTTAGCCAAAGACTTTAAACATTCACATACACATGATGATTTCTAGCATCTAATAACATGAGTATTTCATCAACTCAATCATATCATCAAAACCCACTTCATAGTCTACTTGTTAACCACTTACAAATAGCCTTATATCAAATATTTCATAATTTCTTTATGTTTAACGAAATTAAGCATACATCTATACCTAATTTCATCTTTGGGTCATAATCCAACAACCTAATTGCAAGTATTCTACTTGTCTCAAATTATAACTTTCACCAATCTAGGTTTTTAAAATATCTTATGATCTCCTTGTCTAGGAGATCGTCAATATACATTCATGCACGAATTTGAGGTCCAATTTCCTTTTCAATTTGATGATTCTTGGTTGAACAAGGGTTTGCCCCTTGTTTGCTCTCCTGATGATCGACCTACACACACACTATGTGTGTGTTGTGTTTTAATTCTTTTGTTACAGATTTGGTCCCTCAGGTTTAGTTTTGATTAGATAAGGCTACAACTCATTGTTTTATTACTTATTTACATGTTACTAACTAGGTTAATTTGTTCCTAATTATTTTGTTTACGGGTTAACTTTACCACCAACGGTATTTTCACTCGCTCATCCTCGG
Organism: Helianthus tuberosus; assembly: GCA_030545235.1. Lineage (NCBI taxonomy): Eukaryota > Viridiplantae > Streptophyta > Magnoliopsida > Asterales > Asteraceae > Helianthus > Helianthus tuberosus. The sequence continues at coordinate 141,668,011 of CM060441.1, forward strand.
TTAATTTGGTTTAATTAATAAACCCGTTTTCGGGGTGTTACATAATTCCCTATAATCATGTCTCTGATACCAATCTGTAACACCCCAACTAACGGCGAAAACGTTGGGGCGTCACGTATTGTAGATTGATCAAAAGCACATGATAGCTAAATTAAAGTTTAAAAAGCATATTTATTAAATTAAAATCATTCCAATAAAACAACTTATTCCAAAATAAATACAAACAATAACATTTTTTAAAATTAAATAAATTAAGGCAAATTCAAAAGCAACCCTATATGAATAGTATCTTGAGAAGTCTCAAACATTACTTTCTGGAACATGTGGACAAATCAAGTGTCAACTTCAATAAAGTTTGTAAGAAGATATAGTCTAATCATGATAAAATAGTTGTGTTAAATTCATACGGCATTGTAATTTAAAGTAAACAAATAGGGACAAGCATACGATACTAGTGGGCATTCAAACCTTAGTGTTGTTGTGAGGAACCCAACATAAAGTGGATTAACCTATAGTAGTGAGGAGACCAGTTATAATTTTTAAAACGCTTGTTAGAAAGAAATTAAACGTTTAACGTTTTATATGGGTTTACGAAATACATTTTTCTAATACGCTCATCAGAAAATTTAGTTTTCAAAACACATTAAAATACATATTTTTTGCATGTGAATTGGTTTTCTTTGAACACGACCAAAACCCGTGAAATCCAAAGAATCTTGAATCTAAACGTTTATTTTGTAACACGGTATTTGGATTAAAGATTGTACTCCAATCACTAAAAATCTGACATCTTGCACTACATACTCTATTTCCCCAACAAAAAATATATAAGATTTTAAAAGAAATCTCAATTCATATTTTAACTTTCATGAACTTAAATCATTGTAGGAAAGGGATTTAAGATTGTTTGGAAGAATCTTAACGAAAATCTGTTTTAAGATTGTAGGAAGTAAGTTCACTTTTATTAAAATATATAATAACGAAACACTCGTTATTCGTGGGAACTTTAACCAGTACAATACCGGTTACAAAACTAAATAAATATTATATAAAATACAATTTATATACCAATCTTAATTAAATCCACGTCACAGGTAGGTACTCCATACATTTAGAAACATCCTAGCCTCGCGTCTTAACCATCTTGTGTCACACTCCAACCGATGGCGAAAACATTGGGGCGCGGCACTAATCGAATCAGATTGCTCAAGAGAATCCACAACACTAATTGTTTCGATAAAGATTAATTAGAATTTCGTGATTAAGTCTAAATTGTCAACAAAACAACCACGAACATAATGTAGCAAAATAACATCATGATTCAAATATCGTTCAAAATTGTCTAATTATCTAAGATGAGTTTCTAAGCATCATCCTAGCTTGTTTTCTTGATTCCCAACTACTATGAACCTGCAACATGTATTAAAATAAAATCAACAAAAAATGTTGGTGAGCATACAAGTTTGAATACGTAGCATAATAGTTTAAAACTCATATCCAACACGAAAACATATAACAAGTTTCACCATGCTAGTTTATGCAGTCCAAGTGATAGCCCAAGTTTCCCAGCGCGTTAAAATGACTTTCCCAAAGAATAACGGGAGGTTATATGTCTCCTCCTAACAATACGCCAAAGAATAACGGGGAGGTGCGTTACCCCTATAGCGCTACTATTGTTAAGGCGGAACTACACACAACGATTAAACGTTCACATAGCATAAAAGTCTCAAGTATCACAAGTTTCATGTTTAAACGGATAGAGTATGTTTCAAATAAGTTTCAAGTGTCAAGTGTCTTGATATAGAATACATGTTGCATCCCAAAAGTGTTTAAAACAAAAAGGGATCGAGTATACTCACAGTGGGTGCTTAAACCAAACACTGCTAAGAATGGATCGAATGGAGCGCTGGATCAGCCTGCGTGCGGGGAACAGAGCATAAGTCCTCTAAGAGCTGACCCAGTTGGGAACAGAGTGTCGGATAGTGCGAAAATCGAGTATAAGTGTTTGTCTAGATACCTGAGTGGATGGTCATCCGGACGGATGGTCATCCGACCGGATGACCATTCGAACGGATGGCCATTCGAACAGTGGATGTTTGTGAACTGTTAAAGTTTTCAATTTTTTGATCGTATCGCCCTGTAAAACAAACAAGTTCCATCATAATCAAATCATCTGGACCAATGGTCATACGATCAGATGGCCATTCAGACAGATGGTCAGTGAGTGAAGTTTCATGTACTTTCTAAGTTTTGAGTTTAACAGAGATGGCGCGATGACATGTCAAACAATGGAAATGTCCAAACCCAGCTTGTTCCGTCGGCTGGGAACCACCCCTTTTTGAACCAATAAGCTGTTCCTGCTGGCATTTCATGTTTGGACCCGTCAATCGACCCGCTTTTCGGCGGAATTCAGTCTTCAAGCCGGCTTTCGACTAAGGAACGAGTCGAAAGTATGTTTGAATCTGATTTCACCCATGTTCTGTATAAAAATGGAAGAAAAGTTCGAAAACCAGTTTGTAAAACATGACGTTCATCAGATCTGAGCCGGAAACATGTGAAATTCCGTCAGATCTGGTGTAAAAGTGTGAGGTTCCTTTAGATTTTGTACAAAAGTTGCGAAAATCCTTTAGATCTGGGGTCGATCTTGATTAAATGATGCTCCACCACAGTTTGTACAAACATTTGAGTGGAAACATCTTCAAGAGACCCAAATCAGTTGGTTTTCGTGAAAAAGTTGAAGTGTTCGTTTGATTTTGATGAAGAATATGGTGTAGAAGTGATAAATGATGAAAGTTGTACAAGAATAGGGGAAGAATACTTACGAGTTTGCCTTGAATCTTGATTATAGTGCCTGGGAGTGTGTGTGGTTGAATGGCAGAGAGTAAAGGTGAGAATGAAGGGTCAAGGGGTGTATTTATAGGTGATGTTGACAGCTAAATTAGTGTAGAGTGCAAGGGATCGGATGGCTTTCCAGTCATCGGATGGTCATCCGAGCGGATGGTCATCCGAGCGGATGGTCATCCGAGCGGATGGTCATCCGTTCGGATGTCCATTCGGACAGCCAATCCCGTTTACTAGTTTTCCGACTTTGGTTTGTTTTGCGATCCAGATTAAGCGTTGCGTATAATTGTGAGTATGACATTATTATATAGTTAACACAAAATTTTTCGGGTTTCAAATCTGCGTTTAAGCTAGTTTCTCGTTCCATAAGTATCAGGTTTCTTGTTCAACTAAGTATCAAAGTTTCTCGTTCTATAAGCATCAAAGTTTCTCGTTCAATAAGTATCAAGTGTCAAGTTTCTAGTATTTATAAGAGTCAAGATTCACATTGTTTACATATAATGAATCGCAAGATTCAAGAATCATATAGAAGTACCACAAAGTATCACATAGAGTAAAACCACATAGTTTAATGCGATTAAGATTCAAATAGTTTCATTAAGCATCACAAGGTAGGAAGTTTGACGAGACTTGCCAAAAGATAAAGTTTCGAAACACAGGGCGTTACAGTCTCCCCTCCTTTAGGAGATTTCGTCCTCGAAATCTAAGAGGAAGACTGCTAGAAGAGCTGTGGATATTTGGTTTTCATTTCGCTCTCGAGTTCCCAAGTGAATTTGGCGCCACACTTTCCTTCCCATCGTACCTTAACTATGGAAATTTTGTTGCGCCTCATTCGCTTGGTTCCTCGGTCCATTATCTCGATCAGTTTCTCCACAAAATGAAGGGTCTCATTTATTTGCAAGTCCTTGATGGGAACCTGGAGTTCCTCGTCTGCTAAACACTTCTTGAGATTAGAAACATGGAATGTTGGGTGTACGTTACTGAGTTCTTGAGGCAAATCGAGACGGTAAGCCACCTTGCCAATCCTTTCGAGTATCTTGAAGGGACTCACGTAGCGAGGGGCAAGCTTTCCCTTTTTACCAAAGCGTATCATCTCTTTCTAGGGAGATACCTTGAGTAGAACGTGATCTCCAACATTGAATTCCAGAGGCTTACGCCTTTTGTCAGCATAGCTCTTTTGTCTGCTCCTAGCCTTGATCAAGTTATCGCGGATTTGAAAAATCTTATCCGTCGTCTCTTGAATGATTTCAGGGCCAGTAAGTTGCTTGTCACCAATCTCATTCCAACTAAGAGGAGATCGGCAGTTGCGACCGTATAAAGCTTCGAAAGGAGCCATCTGAATACTGGAATGATAGCTGTTATTGTACGAGAATTCGATCAATGGTAAATGTACATCCCAATTACCACCAAAGTCGATGACACAAGAACAGAGCATATCCTCTAGGGTTTGGATTGTGCGTTCAGTCTGTCCATCCGTTTGAGGATGAAAGGTTGTACTAAGATTCAAGTGAGCACCCATAGAGGACTGAAATGTTTGCCAAAGATGCGAAGTGAATCGACCATCATGGTCAGAGATGATGTCAATGGGTATACCATGACGACATATGATTTCATCAGTGTAGATTCGAGAAAGTTTCTCCACCTTGAGATCTTCAAGAATAGGAAGAAAGTGGGCTGATTTGGTCAAACGGTCGATGATTACCCATATACTATCATTACCGGCAGGTGTACGAGGTAGTTTAGTTATAAAATCCATAGCGTTGCTATCGCATTTCCAAACAGGGAATTTTGGTTGTTCTAGAAGACCTGAAGGATGTTGATGTTCGGCCTTGACCTTTGAGCAAGTAAGACACTTCGAGACGTCTGCGGCGATGTCCTTTTTCATGCCAGGCCACCAATAAGTCATACGCAGATCATGGTACATCTTATCAGCACCCGGATGAATAGAGTATCGTGATTTGTGAGCCTCATTCAGAATGAGCTCACGAAGATTATCGCGATCTGGCACCCATATGCGATTGAGGTAGTATTGAAGTCCGTCACACTTTGTTTCAAGTTGGTCAATAGAAGCACCTCGTATTTCAACGATTAGACTACCTTCATTGGCTGATGACTATTGTGCTTCATGAATACAGGCATGAAGATCGCTAGTGATCTGAAAACAGCGGATGCTACTAACATAAGTCTTACGACTAAGAGCATCGGCCATGACATTCGCCTTGCCAGGATGGTAGCGAATCTCGCAGTCATAGTCGTTAAGCAACTCTACCGATCATCGCTGATGCATATTCAGTTCCTTTTGGTTAAAGATGTGTTGCGAGCTCATATGGTCAGTGAAAATCACACACTTAGTACCATATAGGTAGTGTCGCCAAATCTTCAACGCAAAAACAACTACGCCAAGCTCTAAATCGTGGGTAGTATAGTTTTTCTCATGTATTTTGAGCTATCGGGAGGCATAAGCGATGACCTTGTCCCGTTGCATGAGCACACAGCCCAGGCCACGGTTCGAGGCATCACAATACACCACGAAATTGTCATTTCCATCAGGGAGAGCAAGTACGGGAGCGTTACAAAGAAGATTCTTAAGAGTTTGAAAAGATTTCTCTTGTTCGGGACCCCAAGTAAAAGGCTTCTCTTTCCGAGTCAACGAAGTGAGAGGGACGGCGATCTTTGAAAAGTCAGAGATGAATTGACGGTAATATCCCGCCAATCCTAAGAAGGAACGAATCTCGGATGCGGATTTAGGCGTACTCCAGTTCTTCACTGCTTCAATTTTGGAAGGGTCAACGTGAATTCCTTGTTTACTAACGACGTGTTCGAGAAATTGTACTTCATTAGTCCAAAACTCACACTTAGAAAACTTTGCGTATAAACGTTCACCACATAAAAGTTCTAACATAAGGCGTAAATGTCGTTCATGATCAGCTCGGCTTTTCGAATAAATAAGAATATCATCAATAAAGACTATCACGAAACAATCCAAGTAAGGTTTACAAACATGATTCATAAGGTCCATGAACACGGCAGGTGCGTTGGTCAAACCAAAAGGCATAACCACGAACTCGTAGTGTCCATAGCTGGTGCGAAAAGCAGTTTTGGGGATATCTTCATCGAGAACACGGAGCTGATGATAACCAGGCCGAAGGTCGATTTTAGAGAAATTGCTTGCACCTTGTAGTTGGTCAAAAAGATTATCGATACGAGGAAGAGGAAGAGGATAACGATTCTTGACGGTGAGTTTGTTAAGTTCACGATAGTCGATGCACTCCTTTCTTGACCAATAAATCGTACTTTTGACTTGTAATCGAATCTTTTATTTAATCGCTTTAGTTGTATTATGTGGAATATCTATTAATAATCGAGGTTTAATAGCTTATTTAATCGCCAACCGACCTATCGCTAATCGCTATCGCATTCGCAACTCGAATTATGTGTTCTGGATATTGTTTTACGTGTGTGTGCTATTATGTGTTACTTGTGCATGCTATGTTTATGTTGAGGTGATTAATCGCAAATCGCAATCACAATTCTATCGCATCGCAATCTAATCACAAACGCTAAACGCAAGTTATTTATAGTATTGTATGTTAGATATAGTACTTAGGTTAATTGTGTAACTATTGGGTAATACTATCGCATCGCTCACTCAAATCGCATCGCAACGCTCAACACGCAAAATGAAACGCCAAAACTCAACTCGTCGGACACCTGGATTGAATGGCCAACCGATCGAATGGCCATCCGATCGGATTGCCATCCGATCGAGGCGCCTTCCGATCAGTGCACCATCCGATCCATTCCCTGCTGCCACCTTCCTCTTTTGGAAACCCTATAAATACCCTCCTGTCACATCATTTGTGATGTGCAGCTCTCTCTCTCACTCGACCAACACGCTCAAGCCTTCTTTCTCTCGATTTCTCGCTATTCTTGTAAGTTTTCAACTCAAATCTTGTACTTCTAGGATCTACACGCACTCCTACATCTTTTTCACCTTTGAATCTTAACTTTTAACCATGAAATCAATGGATTTGAGGTGTTTTAGGATGACGTCATCATGGAGTTCTTATGAACTTCAAGTTTCGGCTTCATGCCACCAAGAACAACTCAGGTCTGAAGGATTTCCACATGATTTCACAACGATTTCGCATAGATCTAAACATTTCCAAAGTTAAAAGGATTGAAAGATGTTTTTCCAACTTTCTTTCAACTCTTTTACACTCAATGCACTCAAAACCGATAGAATCGGAGCTCATTCATGCCTTCTACTCTTCTTTAGTGACGTGCTGGTTTGAGATCTGAATCCTATCAACGAGACACCTGATTTCTGGTTGAACATGAGACCACCCGTCACGAACAGTTAGCTGATCGGATTGGGGTGATTCTCGTTTGATCGGATAGTCTGGGTCTGATGGAGTTTCCGTTGTTTGACACATTGTCATACCGTCTCAAGCAAACCGCAAAACTTTCAAAACTTAGCAAATATCTCAAGTTCAAGATGTTCAGATTGTGGGACGGACTGCCATCCGATCGGATTGCCACCTGATTGAACCGCAATCCGGTCAGATTGCACTTGAGCCTTAACACCAAATTATTTTTGTAATTTTAAAAGAAAATCAGTTACTAACGGATTGCCAACCGATCGGATTGCTATCCGATCGAGTGACCATCCTGCTGTGAACTTGTTCTCAACTGAGAAGCCTCGCCAGTCGGATCACTATCCGATCGAACGACCGTTCGATCGATCGACCTGAAGGGTAGAGATACTTCTCTGTTTTCAAAATGCTACAACGAAAACTTCAAAGCCATCGTATACAAACACATCTTTACCAAACGAATGTCAATCCGACCGAATGGCCATCTGATCGGATGACCATCCGAACGGATTGACATCCGATCGAATGACCATCCGATCGGATGGCGGATTACCATCCGATCGGATTACCGTTCGACACTTGGTCACTTTTTCACCAATTTACGCATCGCTCTTCGCTTATGCTATCGTTAACTGTTCAGGATAATAACTCTAGCGCTCCCTTCAATCCATTTCCATCGCCGTGAGTATACTCGATCCCTTTTTGCTTTATGCACTTTTGGGTGTTACATACGTTACTTATTCTAAATCACATCGACACACAACGCAAACACTACTTATACGCTGACCATTACTGCATGTTATGTGTTAGTCGATGAATGCTTGTATATTATGTTAACACAGTGATTGTTGCATGACGCTTTAACAACGATAGTACTATTTGTTTGGACTCAGCACCTGTTGTGGACAGGGGTTGTTAAGGTTACCGCTTCACGTGTCACAGTGGTGATATGTGTTACGCATTCTACAACTCGTAGTCTAGTCTGTGCATATTTCATTGTCGATAACCTACTAGCTTCGCATTATACATGTTACATGCTGGTTATGCGTAAACGCTTTCGAACTCTACTATTACTATTAAACTTGTATGCTCACCTTTACACTATGTGTATTGACCTATATTTTAACGTACGTGACAGGTGCTTAGGATGCTGTGCTTTACCTGCTTTTGTGGAATCAAGTAGGAATGAGAGTCTAGAAACAAACAATTTAAATATGAGTTGTCGGAACATGGTAATTGTCTTTGAGATATTTGGTCTGTAATAATTATTTACTTTGGTATGTTATGGCATGGGACATAATATTTAAATACCTTGTAAATTAGTTGTTATGGATTTCTCATGGACAATCTGTTTCGCTCAGTGCTGCGCCCCGATGTTTCCGTCATCGGTTGGGGTGTGACAGCAAGTCGGTAAGGAGCCTTGGCGACAGGAGTCGAACCCGGTAGGATATCAATACGAAAATCGACGGATCGAGGTGGAGGAAGACCAGGAAGATCTTCAGGAAAGACGTCAGGGAAATCACACACTACTGGAACATCACTTACATTCTTTCCCTTGTCCTTTTGTTCCACTATGTCGGCCAAGAAGGCAAAGTACTGCTTACGTAAGCATCTATTCGCCTGAGTGCATGACATCAGCTTCAGTCCTCTAGAAGGTCGGTCTCCATAGATGTGCAAAGTATTACCAGACGGAAGAGGTAAACGAATGTACTTCTCGTGACAAGCGATTTCGGCATGGCTCTTACACAACCAATCCATGCCGATTATGATACCGAAGCTACCCAATTGCATGGGTATGAGATCAATAGTAAACACGTGATCGTTAAGAGTCAAGGAACAATCACGCAGAATAGAATCAACTAGAATAGACTTACCATCGGTAATCTCAACAGAGAAAGACTTAGGTAGTTTAGAGCATGCACAGTTCAACAAAGATTTAAATTCTACGGACACAAAGCTTTTGTCGGCACCAGTATCAAATAGTATCGAAGCGTAAAGATTATTAACGAGAAAATTAACGACATCATCGTCATTACGTGCCTGGTTTGCATTGATGTTGAATGCGCGTCCTCGAGCGGCTAGCTGTTGTTCTTGATTCAGCTGGGGACATTAGGAACGGGGATGAGTTGTATCCCCACATTTGTGGCAGGCTCGCACATTGTTCGTTGGTTTGGGGTTCTGAGGAGCTGGTAGAGCTGGAGCTGCTTGCTGGACTTGATTGGCTTGACGGCAGTAAGGGGTTGTGTGACCATAATGATTGCAGTTGGTACACAAACGACAGGCTACGCCGATGGGGTGATGATAGTTGCAAGTGGCATACTTGGGGTGAACCCCAGTGTACGACTTCTTGGTGTTTTCTGGAGCAGGAGGGTTCGAAGTGGCAGCGGGCACAATAGCATTGCAGCCAGAGTTTTGAGACTTTCGTTTCTTGTTCTTGCTGCCACTTGGCTGCTGGGTATTCTGGTTAGCAGGTTTCGAGAGAGCAGAGTTTCCAGACTGTTTATCACGAACACGGTTGTTGTTCAAACTTGCTGCAAGACGGTACACTTCTTCAATAGATTCGAGCTGAGCTACTTCAATGGCATCACGCATAGCAGGAGGTAACCCATGAATGTACTTGGTGATCATGCGCTTAGGAGTATATACCAAGTGAGGCACAATGATGTTGAGTTGCTTGAAACGGGTAGTATAAGCTAGATTGTCATCCCCAACTTGTTTCAGATGCCAGAATTCATCCTCAAGTTTCTGTTGCTCATGCGGAGGGCAGAATTCGAGCATCGTCAGATCCCTAACCTCAGCCCATGGTAAAGCATAAGCTTCATCATTCGAGCGGATATTTCTCTCATTGGTCCACCATTCTAGAGCTCTTCCTTGAAACACGCCAGTTGCACTCCTAGTATTTAGATGCTCAGGGCATTCACTGTTGATGAAAGTAACTTCTCTATCGAACCACTCCAGCATTGCAGTCACCCCATCACTGCCCGTGAAAGGCTTAGGTTGCAAGAGACAAAGTGTTTGTAGTTGCAGCTCACAGGCTTAGGTTTGTCTGCTTTAGAGTCAACAGAGGAGGGATGAGTGTTTGATCCCTGGATTTCAGTGACAATATTGGGGACAATGCGTGCAATCTGGTCGACCATAAAAGACAACATCTTTTTCTGAGTGTTGGCCTTTGATTTCTTGCGGGGGTTGTTGAGACGACTTGACGGCATCTAAAGATCCAAGAGAGGATCGAATGAGTCTAGATCATAATGTTTTGTTTAATAATATAGTTTCACGAACACATAGCATAGCATAAAGTTTCATATGATTGCATAAAAGACTCAAGTTGTTTCACATATCACAAAACGTTCATCATGTTCCACATAGTTTAATCTAGTTGTTTCACATAACATAGACGTTCAACATGTTTCTCATAGTTTAATCAAGATTCCCACATAGTATGATACAAATGAATAAAGCATCATAAATTTAGTTCGTCTCTAAGAGATTATTGTTAATGTTTTAGATTGCGGAGATAGTGCGATTCGTGCAAAAGTTTCGAAACGAACACATTATCAAGTATAAAACCATATGTAAATCTAGATAACATAAAAGATAGGCTCATAAAACATAGGATTGTTTCGGGTAGATAAACGTTGACTAACCAAAGTAAATCGAGCCCCTTTCGAATCAAGGTAACGTGCTTTGGCTCACTTAGACAAATACGTTCATCGATGTTAGGCCTACGATATTTGTCCTTTCGGTCATTACATGTCCTAAATTGATTGGGAATCTCGAGACTTTGGCGAGACTGAAAATCAAGGAGTGGGACTAGTTATCAAGATGCGAGATTCACCTCTAACTTGGGAACATCGTTCCCTAATAGTGTCGGTACTTATCAAAAGATAAGACCAACTAGATTATGAAGTGGAAATTTCCCTTCAAGGTTTGGATGTCACTCCTGACTTGAGGGTCAATCTCGTGCAAAATACTAACACTGCTGAGCGAAAGTCGCCATCAAAGGCGGGAATCACCCTTGTTTCGATGACTCGTTTTGAGGGTGTTTTCAAGCATCCAAGTGTGTATTGTGTTAGCCTTAGGAAAGGCATGTAAGTTTAACAGGGAAGTGTTGCTAGGAAGCATGTACGGTAGAATGCATAAGTTTTAAACAACAAATAAGAGTCAAGGTTCCTAGAACTATAGACTAGGGCAAAGCATTCCTACTTTTCCTAATTCCCTATAGTTATGGCTCTGATACCAATCTGTCACACCCCAACCGATGGCAAAAACATCAGGGCGCGACACTAAGCGAATCAGATTGCTCAAGAGAATCCACAACACTAATTGTTTCGATAAAGATTAATTAGAATTTCATGATTAAGTCTAAATTGTCAACAAAACAACCACCAACATAAAGTAGCAAAATAACATCATGATTCAAATATCGTGTCTAATTATCTAAGATGAGTTTCTAAGCATCATCCTAGCTTGTTTTCTTGATTCCCAGCTACTATCAACCTGCAACATGTATTAAAATAAAATCAACAAAAATGTTGGCAAGCATACAAGTTTGAATACGTAGCATAATAGTTTAAAACTCATATCCAACACGAAAACATATAATATGTTTCACCATGCTAGTTTACGCAGTCCAAGTGATAGCCCAAGTTTCCCTACGTGCTAAAATGCCTTTCCCAAAGAATAACGGGAGGTTATATGTCTCCTCCTAACAATACCCCAAAGACTAACGGGGAGGTGCGTTACCCCAATAGCGCTACTATTGTTAAGGCGGAACAAAGGATTAAACGTTCACACAGCATAAAAGTCTCAAGTATCACAAGTTTCATGTTTTATGTTTAAATGGATAGAGTATGTTTCAAATAAGTTTCAAGTGTCAAGTGTCTTGATATAGAATACATGTTGCATCCCAAAAGTGTTTAAAACAAAAAGGAATCGAGTATACTCACAGTGGGTGCTTAAACCAAACACTGCTAAGATTGGATCGAAGGGAGCGCTGGATCAGCCTGCGTGCAGGTAATAGAGCATAAGTCCTCTAAGAGCTGACCCGGTTGGGAACAGAGTGTCGAATAGTGCGAAAATCGAGTAAAAGTGTCTGACTAGATACCTGAGCGGATGGTCATCCGGACGGATGGTCATCCGGACGGATGGGCTCCATCCGATCGGATGGTCATCCGGACGGATGACCATTCGAACGGATGGCCATTCGAACAGTGGTTGCTTGTGAACTGTTAAAGTTTTCAAAGTTTTGATCATATCACCCTGTAAAACAAACAAGTGTCATCATAATCAGATCATCTGGATGAATGGTCATTCGATCGGATGGCCATTCAGACAGATGGTCAGTGAGTGAAGTTTCGTGTACTTTCTAAGTTTTGAGTTTAACAGAGACGGCGCGACGACATGTCAAACAACGGAAACGTCCAAACCCAACTTGTTCTGTCGGCTAGGAACCACCCCTTTTTGAACCAACAAGCTGTTCCTGCTGGCGTTTCATGTTTGGACCCGTCAATCGGCCCGCTTTTCGGCGGAATTCAGTCTTCAAGCCGGCTTTCGACTAAGGAACGAGTCGAAAGTCTGTTTGAGTCTGATTTCACCCATGTTTCGTGTAAAAATGGAAGAAAAGTTCGAAAACCAGTTTGTAAAACGTGACGTTCATCAGATCTGAGCCGGAAACATGTGAAATTTCGTCAGATCTGGTGTAAAAGTGTGAGGTTCCTTTAGATTTTGTACAAAAGTTGCGAAAATCCTTTAGATCTGGGGTCGGTCTTGATTAAATAATGCTCCACCACAGTTTGTACAAACATTTGAGTGGAAACATCTTCAAGAGACCCAAATCAGTTGGTTTTCGTGAAAAAGTTGAAGTGTTCGTGTGATTTTGATGAAGAATATGGTGTAGAAGTGATAAATGATGAAAGTTGTACAAGAATCGGGGAAGAATACTTACGAGTTTGCCTTGAATCTTGATTAAAGTGCCTGGGAGTGCGTGTGGTCGAATGGCAGAGAGTAAAGGTGAGAATGAAGGGTCAAGGGGTGTATTTATAGGTGATGTTGACAGCTAAGTCGGTGTAGAGTGCAAGGGATCAGATGGCTTTCCGGTCTAATGGCCATTCGATTGGATGGTCATCCGAGCGGATGGTCATCCGATCGGATGTCCATTCGGAAAGCCAATCCCGTTTACTAGTTTTCCGACTTTGGTTCGTTTTGCGATCTAGATTAAGCGTAGCGTTGTGTATAATTGTGAGTATGACATTATTATATAGTTAACAAAAAAGTTTTTGGGTTTCAAGTCTGCGTTTAAGCTAGTTTCTAGTTCCATAAGTATCAGGTTTCTCGTTCAACTAAGTATCAAAGTTTCTCGTTCAATAAGCATCAAAGTTTCTCATTCAATAAGTATCAAGTGTCAAGTTTCTAGTGTTCACAAGAGTCAAGATTCACATTGTTTACATATAACGCATCACAAGATTCAAGAATCAAGAGTCAAGAATCATACAGAAGTACCACAAAGTATCACATAGAGTAAAAGTTTCACATAGTTTAACGCGATTAAGATTCAAATAGTTTCATTAAGCATCACAAGGTAGGAAGTTTGACGAGACTTGCCAAAAGATAAAGTTTCGAAACGCAGGGCGTTACATCTTGAGTCTTCAACCTTGCTTCTTAACTACAACAAAGAACACACTAAAATTGTTGTCTGTTTTGGTTGAGGATCGTGTTTGACACGAGACCCTTAAAACAAATTTTGCATCTCTTCTCAAGACCAACGTTTCTGTTTTCAGGATACAACAAATGAGGCAGTAGTTGTACTGCCGGAGATGACTTTCTCTACTGAGATTACACTGTGTATATTTTGGTGTTTAAAAAATAGGAAAAACAAAATGTGAAGTTGTTGACCAAATATATGAGAGTGCTTCTCTCAAGTTTTTGCCATTTATGTGTGTGTATCCATCATGGCTAGAATGAACCATCCTTCTTTTCTTATACATAAAGAACTCAATAAATCCCAATTATTATTGTCATAAATAAGACAATTAATCCTTTAATAAACAAGGTTTAATATTAGTTTTAATGGATTTATGTGGTAGTCAAACTATTTTGTAACTAAAGGAGACTATGTTGACTGCCCGTGACCCGCCCGCAAGCAAGCTGCGGGCTCCATGGTAGTACCGCCACGCCATCGGGTGTGCATGATATGGACAAAGATACAAAGGTGGCTCGCGGGTGTGTGAAGTGCAAAGGGTGGTATTAAAGCTTCACATTGCGCTCATCACCACGTCACGAGCGCATGTGTGAATTAGGGTGCGCGACACCCTTTAGAGTCCCCACTAGGGTTTGCCTAAAGTTAAACAATACACAATGAGTGCTCCTCCTTATAAACCACTTTAAGTTTTGTCATCACACTTACATGAGACAAGTTGACAAAGCTAAATCCATTTTTCTCATTTTTGGTTGTTCCAACCATACAACTTCGAGTATCGATATCTCATTCATCTTAGCTCTATTTTGGAAATAGTCTGGTTTGTTATGATGCTCTCAAAACATAGAACCCAAACTCATAAATCATTTTTTATACAACACATATATAAATATATTTATCTATGTCAAAATTAGTGAAAAACTGATTTTCACTAACCATTTTCCAACACCAAGTATAAAGCAATGGGTCAATATGTCTTGTCCTTTATTTGAATGATCAACATATTAGTCTTAGAGCCAGTCAGTCTAGTTCAAAGTCATCTAACTGATATCAAGCATGAGAATCATCATGGTAGTGTGGCTAACTTTACTTGGGTATTACGTTATTAAAAAAACAAGATAGTATTATTTTATAGTTTGTCTTCGAATTATATATGTTACTTTAGTTGTTTAATTCTTTTTTTAATGTATAAAACATAACGTAGTTCAAATGATTTGAAATGATAGTGGCGCTGGCTTTATAATAATGAAGAATTAAGAAAACTTCTAAACCACTAAAAGTACAAGTACAATTTTTGGAGGATAGCTCACGGGTATTCAGTATTCTAAAAATCGCGACTAGGCGGCGACTAGTTGGCGATTAATCATTAGTCGCCAGTAACTGAGTAATTTTTCGTTAATCACTCCATTAATCGCTAGTCGGTCCTAGTCGGCCAGCCAAAAATCGGCGATTCTGACCAGACTCCAGCAAAAAACCTGTATATTCCGGTCAAAACCCGATCCGATTAATCCCGAGTAGTCGTTGTTGGTAATTTTAGTGTTATCAACATATTTTGGTGGCATTGGATTAACTTGTTAACCAAGTTGATCTTATTAAAAAATAAACGAGTTAGGAGATGCGAGAATGCAGGCTCGTTTTATTTTAATACGATGGGGTATTTTATCGGTTTTGTATATTTATAAATTATATTTTTATAAATGGGCATGAACGGGCAAATTGATTTATATCAGTTGGGACTCTGATGTAAAATTTACATGATAAAGATTTAAGAACTGGGCCATAAACGTTTATATTTTTGGGCTTTAGGCAGTGGAAACTGATTTGTTTTCTAAAACAAAAAGTCGAAACCGATGGGTTTTCTGGATATAGACGAACAGTGTCACAAAATGCAAATACGGTTTACTTGGTGGTTTATCAAAATCTGGTCGAACATTGATAGGTGGGTACGGTTACAGTTTCAAACAACCAAATTCGTTCTTGGCGACTCTTGGTCTTATCCGATCAAATCTTTGAGTGTACCATCAAATGTTTGATCTGAAAGTGTATCACGATTTCAAGAGATTCCAAGTCGTTTCAGGTTTTCAGTCCCTATTCGGCTCTGCAAATCGAGTAAGTTCTAACAGTCGTTAGTCCCCACCTCACCGGCCGACCAACGACTAACGAGTTCTCCAACCTTAGGTAATCACATAAATGAATTTGGGGATAGTTATGATGTTTACCTCGGCATTAGGTCATCGTTCATGACTACATGATAATAAAATTAGATAATAAAATACTATTCTTAAAGGTCCTTAAGTCACAAAGATCAATTAATATTAGTGGTTGGTTCGCAAGATCAATTATCTAAATGTTGTTGTGCAAAGTTTTCAACTTATCAGAAGCTTAGGGTAAGTGGAGTGGAGGTCGGTAATGTGCGGTAAACCACCGCCAACGTTTTTGAGCATTAGATAACTTATTTAGGTGAATTGACATGGCAACGTGTGATTGGTTGAATTAGGAGTTTACATATTTGGAATAGGTAACCACTCCCTTCACCCTTAGAGCACGACTGCAGTTCTCAATCAAACAGCCCTTGGTTTCAGTTGTTATCAGCGTATCGAAAAGCAAGGTGATCGCTTTCCCTGTCTCGAGTTCAATGAAAGTACAAGTGAACAAAAGTCACCTGTAATGCGATAAATGATGCCGAACCAATTACTGGTAAAAAGAACGAAAGGCTCAAAAGCAGCAACATAAGAGAGAAATCATTAGCTATATAATTAATGTCCAAGGTCACCCGTGGTGCGATAATTACAGCCGTTCTTTATACAAGGGAAACCGCACATCAGGGCCCTTGTTATCGACCGAAAAGAAACAAGTAGCGAATTTTTTTTCCTTCGACAATGCAATGAAGTGTTAAAAAGATACCAATCACATTAGCTAAAAGATCATGTGGGAGCAGAAACATTTTACATGACACATGCTGTTTCGACCTACAAAGCCATTGCTTTGATTCCAATAACCACAAGGTACATTAAAACAAACCATGCAGCCTTTGTTCATCAAACCAATAACCAATTCAAGCCCAAACGCGTGAGTTCGTAATGCGGTCCATCGGACCTTACAAACCAGCAGCCACCAGGAACTTCTTTTTGGTCACTGGTTCCTCATGCAACGCTACAACTTCATTCATCTTTTCAAACAGCTCCTCAAGATTGTTCACACCGAATTTCTGACAATCAAGCGGCCGTTTGTAACGTTGCTGATAAATCCCCTCGAAACAACTCAAAAGGATTCTACAAGAATAACTCACTAGTATTTCTTGCAGTTCAAACCTGAACTGATTAAACGTTTCGTTCTGTTCTTCAAGAACTACTTTTTCATCTTCAGAGAATTCATCCGACGATACTTCGCGTGCGCCTTTCCCTTTCCTATCATGCTTAATTACGGCATGATTAACATCCGTTGAGCATTTCTTGAGTAATACAAATTTCTTTTGGGCTTGCCCTTCGACGGAGATCACGTCACTAAATTTTTTCAAAAGATTTACGAGCTTTGTAGCGCCATACTGGGAAACACAAAGGGGTCTCCCGAAGCTTTTTTGGTATTCGGAAGGAAGACGCGCGATAGGTAAACGCCCGCCGGAAGTTTCTAGAAGCTTCACTAGTTGACCCTTTAGACCGGTCAAATCTCCAGGCTGAACCCACGTTGAATCGTTTTCCGACGATGACTGAGATGTCATTGAGATCCCTCTATACACAATTGCTTCTTCTTCGTTTTTAGCATCGAAGTTTTCATTAACATGAGACCGCGATGGTGGCACAAACCCTTCTCCACGAACAACGGTCGACCAGTCCCATACATAACTACCAGCATTACTCAAAGCAGATGAAACACCGACCCCAGATGGAACCACAAGAATCACGGTGTACCCGCGTTGACCAAGCACATGAAGCGCTGGAGAAAAGTCAATGTCACCCGAAATCAACATAATGGAAGACGGTGGAGGGTTATCAAGAGCAAAGAGGAACATATCGACTAATATCGCTTTATCAGCGGCATCTTTTCTTCCGTTCGGTACATCTATGAGCCTGACACCTGTCCTTTGACAGCCTTCTCTTAAACGCCTAGGAAAGCCGTTAAAATCTCCATACGCGGAGAACATGTTCACCACTCCATTGATCACAGGGTGGACCCGTAACGCCATTCTGACATTACCAGCCACATCTTCTGGACGAACGTCGTTGGGAACAGGACAGTTCTCCATGTCCCAAAGTATAGCGATTGGACCGTCTGACGTGTTATGACTTTCTTGAGGTGACTTTGTGTTTTTCATCAACATAGAAGGTTGTTGTTCCATTGATCCCGAAGGTAATATTAGTTCCGGTGTCATTCCATTAGCCATTCGCGGGTCACAAAAGCTTCAAGATTCCTGTAATAGACAGATAATACACAGGGTTAGAATCATTATTTTAAGTCACCTCTTGCAGTCAGGAACTTGGTTTTAAAACGCGTACGTCACATGACGCGATGATGAGATCGAATCATGCGATGTGATTCCTTGATGAGGTCTGATGTAGCGCCTTATATTTTAGTCTATAAAAGTTAACAAGTAAAAATTCTATGTATAAAATAATCCCAACTCAGTAATTGGCCGATAATAATCCAAACTGGTCCACTTTTGGCCGATAATAGTCTGCGTTACATATAGCTTAACGGGGTTAAGTTTTTTTCCGAATTACAAACCGATGTTTTAGGGCTTTTGATTAGAACAAGGATACGAGTTGATTGAAGTAAAATTTACCTCGAAATACTGCCCCAAACGACGAGAACGGTGCTTCAATTCGGGTGTTTAAACTTCCAATTAACAAAAATCAAGCTGTTTGTAGCATCGTTTCGAGGTAAGTTTTACATAAATCGACTCGTATCCTCGTTCTGATCAAAATCCATAAAACATCAGTTTGTAATTCGGAAAAAAGGCTCAAGTCCGTTAAGCTATTTTTAACAGCGGACTATTATAGGCCAAAAGTGGACCAGTTCAGATTATTGTCGGCCAATAACTGAATTGGGATTATTATCGGCCAAATTGAGAAAGCTGGGATTATTTAAATCCAATATGCCAAATTGGAATTGAAATCAGAATGGGAATGAACATTGATTTCTAACCCCTAAACCGTAAACCCTAAAACCCGATAGCTGAGTATGCAAAATTCACAATTTCATTGATAGAGCCTATAATTCAATAATAACCAAATCATACCTAACATATTTGTACTAGTTATCAACTATCTAAACCTTAATTTTATCAAAAAGATGATCTTTTACATATGCAAAAACAAGGTTACAAATTACAAGCAAGCCCATCTATGTTTCCCAGTTTTTCGATCGACAGAAACTGAACATTAAAACACAATCAAACTGAAATTCAACAATCTATTGAATTAAAGATCCCTACAAAAAGTAAGAAAAATAGTTGTACCTGACGGAAGTAAAAGTTAATCTGGAGAAAGAATTGGGAAAATTCCAGGTGGTGAGCTGATGGGTGTGTAGCGCTTACGACGACGATGATGATGATGATGATGAAGTTGAAAATTGGGGTGAATACAAGTTGTGTATTGCACCGACAGCGTAGGATTTATGTGTACGCGTGTTCCTGCCATCATATTTATGTGTCGACGACTCAACGGGCTTTTGGTATAAGTCTAGGCCGGTAAACGAGTTGAACGTTCATGAATTGTTTGTGAACTTGTTTGGTTTGTTTATTTAATAAACGAATGAACACGTCGTTTAATAAATGAACGAATATGAACATACCTCGTGTTCGTTCATTAATGTTGGTGAACGTACGTTTATGTTCGTGAACATTTGTTTATGTCCTTTTAAATTTTAGTAAATACATAAATAGTTATATTTAAATGAATATTAGTTTTCTAACTACCTATATAAATATAACTAATTAGTAATTTAGTTTTCTAGTAAAAAATGAAATACTAAACTTTCTCTTAGATCATAACTGATCACTTACTTAGTATGAGTAAACTGTCATTTTGGTCCCTGTGTTTTGGGCACTTTTGCCATTTTAGTCCAAATCTCAAACTTTTTAAATCTGGGTTCCTGTGGTTTCCTTTTTGTTGCCATTATAGTCCAAATTTCAAATTTAGTCAGATTCCCCAATTTAAACCCTGATATTTTGTCTTTATCCTTGGGGGTATTTTCGTCATTTTAGAATTATTCTAACTAAATTATCTGTATATAATACCCTAAAACAACTAATATATATATATATACACACACACACATACAGACTCTGCTCTCTTTCTCTCTCTCTGAACTACCACCACACCACCACCACCACCACCACCCCCACCACCGCATCATCCCCACCACCACCATCCCACTGGTGCTGGTGCGACGGTGCCGGAGACGCCGATAAAACACCACAACCACCATCAGCGCCGGTAAAACACCACAACCCCTTTCTCTCTCTCTGCCCCCATCTCACCACCGTCACCTCCTCCCACCCCCTCCATTAACACCACCACTGCACCAGCACCACCCCCACCGGAACACCTATAATGCATTCAAAACAAACACATACTTGTAAATCCATAAGCACAGGCCCTTGAATCTCTTCAACTTTCGAAGCTAACGACAAGCAAGCAACAACAGCAAGCTGATTCATCCACGGCATACTTACACTTACACCCCTCTTAAAACCCCCACTCAACAAAAACCTATCAAAATAATCAACAGCCAAAACAGTCGTCATTGCAACAAACCCATAACAATTACAAACCCTAATCATCCAATACCGATTCTTTCCTCAAATCTATGAAACCCCCTTCTGAATAACAATTCTTCTCTTTAGACAAAAGACACGAAAGCTCATCTTCATCCCATGATTAATCGTACTCAAAATGTGTAAAAAGATGATCTTTTTGCTTCGAGATTTGACTTTCATGGTCAAAATTGAAGTTTGATTCGTGTTCGTCGCATAAAAGATGATCGCCGAGAGGGAATGTGGGGTTTTGGGGCTTCATGTTGTTGGTTATTGGACGAGTGACATTGTTTGGGGGTGTTTCTCTCTCTAGAATGGAGTTTTAGAGAGAGAGAGTTTTGATTATTTAGAGAAGTGGTGTTGACTGGGGAAAATGGAAGTGGTGGTGAGAAGGGGGGGGGGGGGTGAGAGAGAAGAGAGAGAAAGGGGGTGTTGAGAGAGAGTGCATTGGTGTTTGGGATTTTATTTATATAATTTTTTAATGGCCAAAATGACTAAAATACCCCTGAGGATAAAGACAAAATATCAGGTTTTAAGTTGGGGAATCTGGCCAAATTTAACTTTTGGACTAAAATGGCAATAAAAGTGAAACCACAGGGACCCAGATTTAAAAAGTTTGAGATTTGAACTAAAATGGCAAAAGTGCCCAAACCACAGGGACCAAAATGGCAGTTTACTCACTTAGTATTTATATAAAAACCTACTTAATTTTAGCATTTATGAACCCAAATTTAGATGTGTTTTCGGATAAACTGTAATATATTAAACTTGTTTGTTTGTGTTCACTAATGTTAAATTGTGTTTGTTTATATTTGTTCAATCACGTTCATTTATGTTCGTTTATGTTTGTTCAATCATGTTAATTTATGTTTTTTTATGTCTGTTTGTGTTCGGGAACTATTCGTTTAGGCTTTAAACGAACGAACATAAACGAACACGAACATGCCTGATTTCTTAATGAACAAACACGAACAAAAAAATGTGTTCGATTACATGTTCTTGTTCGGTTAAAGTTAAATGAACAAACATGAACACGCCTATGTTCGTGTTCGTTCGGTTCATTTATAGGCCTATCTAAGTCACCCGCGCTTCACGGCGGGTTCGAAATGTAAAAAAGAATAAGAAAATTGTGAATAGGACGATAATATCCATGTGGAGACGGTACATTTGAAAGCTAGGGGTGATGAGGTGACGTATAACGCACCGGACCGAACCGAACGTCACCCAATAAGGACCGAACATCGCCAACTACCTGACAACGACCAGTTCGGCCATAACTACCTTCGCCAAATCACCATACCCCAAAGGTATAAAAACTATACTTAAACCTCCAAAAACGGGTAATCACTACTTTCTCTCTCTAAATTCTCCTACTCTCTCACTGACTTCTTCATTTACTCCCAATACTTATTCTCATGCCTGAGCTTGGTAACAGAGAGGCCTCCCCTCCCTGTGACGAGGCTAACGGTGTGTTTCTTTCTCTATTGTGATCTTACAGGTTGCAACGCAGATTCTGAGACTCTATTCTTCATCTAGCTCGAAGCTACTGATCCTTGAGTCTTCAACGGGAAAGTTACGTCGTTGTATATGAAAACCAAGCTATTTGAACAAAAGTTGCATTAAAATGTATATTAAGATTGACACAACAGCCGCGTATTACAACGAGCCAGTTTAGACGTAGATAAAAAGATATGTTTCAGCGGTGTATTTAGAGTTGAGCGTCGGACGCTTTAAGAAACTGGATGGTTTAAAAAATCTTAAAAACAACTGGTTGGTCTAAAAACAATATTACGGAAATGCATGTCAAAACGTAGATAAAAATAACTCGCGTGGAGGGTTGACATAAAAAATGAAACCAAAAAAATTCACGCAACAAAAAATTTGTTAAAAACTTAAAATGGTAACTTTATTAAAGTTTAGGAGTTATAATGTAAATCGGTTAAAGGAAAAGGAAAAAATAACCAACTAAATTGTAGGGGCGTAAAAAAATATTCATAATTCGAGAAGATGAACATTATTTATTAATATACATACAAAAGTAACTTTACCCTTAAATTAATGAAAATCAATATTGGACACATTTACCAATTCTAAATAACCTAAATTGAAGGAAATCATTATATGGCAGACGCTAGAAGTAAACTTAGTAAGTTGGATAGATTTCTTGTTTGCATGAATTTCCCCACTCGCTGGTCGGAGGCTACGGTGATGGCTTTGGATAGGCGTTTGTCGATCATTGCCCTATCTTGCTAAGGCTTGCTTTATAGGATTTTGGTCATAGCCCATTTCGGTACTTTAATTCATGGCTCAAGATCCCGGGTTTTGAGGACTATGTAAAAATTTTGTGCGAGTCGTTTGCTTTCCACGGTAGGGAGGATTTGGCTCTAGCAACGAAACTTCGATGGCTAAAAAACCGGATCAAAGATTGGATCACAACTGAAAAAGCGAAGATCCAAGACGGCTGCTTCTAATCTTAGACAGGTTGTCGATGCTCTGAAACCCCTAACGATTTGTTCGAATAAGCCGTGGTCCCATTTGAGAACTGGTAATGGACCAGGACATTCTTCAACTCCAATTGTCTCTTCTTCAGCCATTTATATCAGATGCTTGAAGAATTAAAGATGGATGAAGATCTACATAAATTTCTGGAAATACCTTGAAGATCAACCAAGAAATCTTTGAAGATTTTAAGATTCAAAGAAGATCAAAGAGAGAAAAAGAGATAATTCGAAGAAATAGTTGTGATTTCTCTCTCTATATTCGAGTATATATACCCATCACATTTAATGCGACGGGTAACCGTGCTGAACGCACTGCGCGTGTGACTAATCAGGGACCGCCATGTAAGGCGGGATTACCGGGGTGATGGTTACCACGCACGCGTGTACCTCACTCGCCTGACAACAGACGAACCGCCGCAGCGGCAACATGATGACTAACGTGCCAGTGGTCAACTCAAACGTCGCTATCAACGACATTTGCACCAACCTGTGAGAATTCATATTTCAAAGAGCTTCCCGCTCAAAATTTTAAGAACTTCAAGAGAAAGCTAGCAAGAGCTGCGCCGCATACACCATCCATCAATGGTCATGCGTGCCAGCCCTCACGAGTGAAAAAGCAAATAACAACTTAAACACCAAGTGCAAACAAATAAGACCTTTCAATGGACAAGCCTGATAGCCGCGCTGTCACACCCCGATATTTCCACGTATTACCGGTGGGCCCGGTGGGGGAGTATCGTGACGTGGTTGGTAACATTACAGTCAAACAACACAATATTTAAATGCACAGCGGAAGCAAATGAAAGATATATTTCAACCGAATATAATTATAATATCAAGTATCACAAATAGTTGAAATTAATCCACAGGTGGATCAAAAATAAATAGGAAACATTGTTCAACAGTTTTGACATCAAAGCTGGCGAGACTTATTGTGGACGCTAGGAGAAAGCCAGCCTAGTTCGCGTAGTACCTGCACTTAACCTTTTTTGGGAAAAATACGTCAGTTTACACTTATAAATACGTTCAACCGACTCATTTTGAAAAGTTTAATAAAAATTGATTTGAATGCACGTGGCACAAACTTTTTATAACTTGGGATAATTATTTGAATATAATACTTGTAAAAGAATTACATGTTCCTTATGCGTTCAGTAGCTCGATCCGTAGATCGGGTTAAAGATCAATGGACACACCACATTATTTATTTATGCACTGACGGGTGTACGCCTACACCCCGTGCTCAGGTCGTGGCCATCTCGTAAGATGATGCCAAGGATATCCGTGACATGGTCATTAACCCCCCAAAGGCTTTAAGCAAACAAAACATTTCAAAATGGGCATATCAATGATTAAATCTCTATTCGATTCAAGATTCAATGCCGGACCAAGCGGTATTTTATATACCGTACCCCAAGCCCGTATAAGGGAAAATAAGTTAAAGTATTTACCTTTGCAAAGTAATAATCACAATAAGCAAGTGCGTGTAGCTTTTACCGGGTCTCCTTATTCTGGAACGAAGGTTTATAATAACCTATTAGAATCCTAACGGTCTTTAGTCAAGCTTAAGCTTAGACCGGTTAGTTTTAATGAAAGATACGGTTCGAACGCGTGATTAAGCGAAGACCGGAATAGAATGTGGTTTAGACCCGACAAGTTTGAAGACTTGTATAATATGGGTAAACTAAACACATTCTGGATTTTGAGATAAAAATGATAAGGTTTGACCCGTCTCGGCTAATTTATGCAAACTAGTTACATAAACCGAACCGAACCGAACGCGCCATAAGCGTAACGGGTAACCATGAGAGTCATATACGGGTTTCCCAAGTTAATATGCCTTAAACATGTTGTGATATCAGTAGGATATCTTCCATTATGCCCAAAACGAGTTTAAACTAAATATAAGCCCCGTAGGGGTATTTTGGTCATTTTAAAGATTATAAAAGAGATTAAATGAGATTCTGAGATTCGGGTCTGAATACATCAGTAAAATAACTTAATTTCTCAGTTCATATCAGTTGGTGATAAGTCTTATATGACAAAATGGTTTTAAACCCAAACTATGCTTTTAATACGCTTAAAAAACCATTTTAAGCGATTTCCGGGTTATACCGGAAATCTGAGTTTTTTGGACAGGTTAAAAGTTCAAAATACTTCATTTATTAAATAAAATCAATAGTAACTGGATTGGCATCAAAATACTTTGTAGAACTCATTTTATAACCAAAAAGGGTATATTCGGTATTTACCGAATTAATGCCATAACCTTAGGTTATGAGTAGGTTAAAAATAATTAAAAATCTTTAAAAAATCTCAAAATATTATATTACCTCATTGGGTAAATGGTTTGGTGTCAAAAAATGGGTTTAGATAGGCTTTATGCTAATGACGCCGTTTAATTACTAAAAAGCGTTCTAATTACGTCATTGAGCATAACTCCTAATCTAGACCTCCAACTGATGTGAAAATTTAGGGACATGTTTATAAATCAGTAACAAAAATTATTGTCCTTTCACATATCCAAAATTCTCGTTTTACGGTCAAAAGGGCATATTGGTCAACATTTGGCATTTAACGGAAACGTGTAAACGAATCGAGCAATCAACGAACCAAACACAGAGGGTTATTCCAACATGTAACTTGGTCCTAATGAAGCTCTAAGGCATTTCTAAATTATGCTAAATCGTGTCAGAACTGAAGTCAAAGCAAAAGTCAAAGTTTTGCGACTTTGGGTTTCGAACCGGGTCTAAATAGAAAATTGTCGGATCAAACAAGCTTAGACCAGTTATTATACTTATTACCAAGTTATATGAGTGATAAAATAGGTTACATGCCTTCTACATTGTTAATTATGCGTAATTTCGAAGATTAGCATTCTGTTGACTTTTTCTAATCAATTTTGACCCGACAAATGGTCTAGTTAGAGTGGGAATCAGAGGGTGCCCTTTTAAGGGTTTATTGCCCACATAATTACCAACTTATAACTACCTTCAATTCGACTAATCACTGGACCATTTATGATTAATCTCTAAGTCAAACGCTAATTACGACGGTTTGACTTTTTGGCTAATAACTAAGTAAAACTCAATTTAGGAAGGTCAAGGGTACTTACCAAAGTCCTATGCACGACTAGGGATGACTTGGGTCTGCTTTGGAGCTCCAGAAGTCTTCAAGAATGCAGATGGAAGGTGTGATCATAATGTTGCAACATAAGGGCCTTTATATAGTGCTTAAATCTCACTAGATCATTGATAACCAAGTCTACCATTGGTCATGGATCATCCACAGATGTCCCCTAGGTCTAGAAAGCATGTAGGGGTCGCCCATGGAGTGAAAAATATCTCCTTAAGTCGGTTATTGCGTTAAAACAGGCTGCTGTCCCATTTTTCTGTATCTGGGCGTGCCAGGCGGCCCGCGTAAGAGTCTTCCTGGGCTTACGCGGCCCGCTTGAGTCCTGCTGTCAGGTTAAGAACTTTTCTAGTTGTTGCAACTTGGCTCTTAATCCTTCGAAAGGTCACCCAACCTTTATTTCTTGCATTTTGAGCCCTTCAATTTGACTTATAAGGGCTTCAAGACTTATACCCACTTTGTTAAGTCCTTGGTCACTTTATGTTTACCCGAAAAGTCATAATTTTCAACGTTGACGCTTTAACCCCTCGCATACGAATTTGACCATAACTTTCTCATATGATAACGAAACTTTATGAAATTTTTATCGTGCATTCTAGTGAGCATAATTAATTGTTACAAAGCTTTGGGTTTGCTAAAAGGTCACTCAGAGGTATACTTTAAACATGTTGACACATTTAACCCCTGTAGTTTGTAATCTCTCACTTTCTTTCACATTTAGCTTCGTATGATCCATGATTTATTCGTTTGAAGGTATAAACATCATGTAGGGTTATTTAAAAATATATTTATCCATTGTTGACATTTTGAACCCCTATATTCACATGCTTTCCATGTTTGTCAACTTTAGTCCCTCTAAAGTATTCTTTCACACGTTCAAGCTTATGACACGTGTCAATACATTATAGGACGTGAATTTTCGAGGTGTTACATCCTCACCCCCTTAAAAGAAATCTCGACCTCGAGATTTACTGAAACAAATGAGGGTACTTTTCTTTCATTGTGGACTCCACCTCCCACGTGTACTCGGGACCTCTACGGGCATCCCATTTTACCTTTACAATCGGTACATGCTTCCTTCGAAGCTTCTTAACCTGTCGATCTTCGATCGACACAGGTTTTTTGACAAACTTCAAGCTCTCTTCTATGTGCACATCTGTATGTGGTATGACTAGTGATTCATCAGCGAAACACTTCTTCAGATTGCAGATGTGGAATACATTATGAATACCACTGAGCTCTTCAGGTAAGTTTAACTTATAAACCACTGACCCGACACATTCGATGACCTCGAATGGTCCTATGTATCTTGGGCTTAACTTACCTTTCTTACCAAATCGCATCACTCCCTTCCAGGGTGATACTTTGAGCAACACTTTATCACCTACCTCAAATTTCAGAGGTTTACGCTTTAGATCTGCGTAGCTTTTCTGCCTATCCCTGGCAGCTTTCAGGCGGTCACGAATCTGGAAAATCTTGTCCGTTGTTTCAAATACTATTTCGGGTCCTGACAGTTGGACATCTCCAACTTCCGCCTAACAAACGGGCGTTCTGCACTTTCTACCGTATAGGGCCTCGAAGGGCGCAGCCTTAATGCTGGTATGGTAGCTGTTGTTGTAGGAGAATTCGATTAACGGCAGGTGGTTATCCCAACTACCACCTAAGTCAATCACACATGAACGAAGCATGTCTTCCAAGGTTTGGATTGTACGCTCACTCTGGCCGTCAGTCTGAGGATGGTAAGCCGTACTGAAATTTAAGCGCGTGCCCAAAGATTGTTGGAAACTTTTCCAAAAATGTGACGTGTATCTAGTATCTCTGTCAGAGATAATAGACACAGGTACGCCATGTAGAGATACAATCTTATCTACGTATAATTGGGCTAACATGGTGGAGCTATAGGTCTCCTTGATTGGTAGGAAATGTGCTGACTTAGTCAGTCTATCCACTATCACCCATATCGTATCATTTCCTTTCCTTGTTTTTGGAAACTTGGTGATGAAATCCATTGTCACCATTTTCCCACTTCCATGTGGGAAGTTCAGGTTGTTGTAGCAAACCTGACGGCTTTTGATGTTCAGCTTTGACTTGAGCAAACGTCAGACATTTAGCCACATAGGTAGCTATAGACTTCTTCAAGCCTATCCACCAAAATTTTGCCTTCAGATCCTGGTACATCTTATCAGCTCCAGGATGAACGAATATTTAGAACTATGGGCTTCTTGGAGGATAACATCCCGAAGTCCTCCATAAACTGGAACCCATATTCGTCCGTTTAATCTCAGGATTCCGTCCTTGCCATAGGATAATTGCTCCTCAGTTACTCCTAGCTTTTCATTAGGATAGTTAGCTTCCAACACCGCTTCCTTCTGTGCAGCTAGCAACCTTTCATTCAAACTGTTCTTTATCTCAATGCTCTTGGCATTGATTCTTATGGGCTTCACCCTTTCCTTTCGACTTAAAGCATCAGCGACTACATTCGCTTTGCCAGGATGGTATCTTATTTCACAATCATAATCATTTAAGGTTTCCATCCAGCGTCGTTGCCTCATGTTCAAATCCTTTTGGTTGAACAGGTGCTGGAGGCTCTTGTGATCAGAATAGATCACACACTTAGTTCCATATAAATAGTGCCTCCAAAGCTATAGTGCAAATACAACGACACCCAACTCCAAGTCATGGGTGGTGTAATTCTTTTCATGCACCTTTAACTGTAGTGAAGCATAGGCAATAACCTTGCCTTTCTGCATAAGCACACACCCCATGCCAGTGTGTGATGCGTCGCAGTAAACCACGAATTCTTCGGTACCTTCAGGCAATGTCAGTACAGGAGCGTTGCTCAACTTCTGTTTAAGGATATCAAAGGATTCTTGTTACTTTGGTCCCCAGTCGAACTTTATTTTCTTCCTAGTCAAAGAGGTTAGGGGTGCAGCAATCCTTGAAAAATTCTCAATGAAATGCCTATAATATCCTGCCAATCCCAAGAAACTGTGAATTTCTGTGGGCGTCTTCGGCTCTTGCCAATTCATGACAGCTTCAACCTTAGCGGGATCCACTTGGATACCATGCTCACTAACCACATGTCCAAGGAATTGGACTTTTCGAAGCCAGAATTCACACTTCGAAAATTTGGCGTAAAGCTTCTCCTGTTGAAGTAGTGAAAGAATACATCGAAGATGCTTCTCATGATCAGCTTGGTTCTTCGAGTAGATGAGGATGTTGTCAATGAAGACGATAACAAATTTGTCCAAGTATGGTTTGCAGACGCGATTCATGAGATCCATGAATGCGGCAGGTGCATTAGTGAGACCAAAAGGCATCACTAGGAACTCGTAATGACCATAATGAGTCCTAAATGCAGTCTTGTGTACATCTTCATCTTTAACCTTCAATTGATGATAGCCTGACCTCAGATCGATCTTAGAGAAGTAACTTGCCCCTTGAAGCTGATCGAACAGATCGTCGATTCTGGGCAATGGGTACCTATTCTTGATAGTGACCTTATTAAGCTCACGGTAATCGATGCACAAGCGCATCGATCCATCCTTCTTCTTGACAAATAAGATTGGTGCTCCCCAAGGAGACGAACTAGGTCTAATGGAACCCTTGGCTAGAAATTCATCTAGTTGTGTTCTCAATTCCTTCATCTCTGTTGGTGCCAACCTATAAGGTGCTCTTGCTACTGGTGCTGCTCCAGGGATGATGTCAATTCTGAATTCCACTTGCCTATCTGGTGGTAACCTAGGTAGTTCTTCAGGAAAAACTTCAGGGTACTCAGAAATAACAGGAATATCCTCAATCTTAGGCTTCGCTTCATCGATAGTCACTTGTGCCATGTAGATGACACAACCCTTCTTTAAACACTTAGAGGCCTTGAGCATAGTCACTTGCTCAGGCAGTCCATACTGGGTATCTCCCTGAATGGTAAGTGATTCACCAGACGGAGTCTTAATCACTACTTGCTTCTTATTGTAGACAATCTGGGCCTGGTTATGAGATAACCAGTCCATCCCCCAAACTATGTCGAAACCGGCTAACTTCAAAGGAAGTAGGGACAAAGGAAAAGAGTGGTTCCTAATGGATATAACACATCCATCTAACACAGTTGAGACGGTTTCTAAGGTGCCATCTGCTAACTCCACCTCATATTTCACACTTAAGGTTTTAACAGGTAAACTCAGCAATTTGCAAAACTTATTATTTACAAATGATTTATCAGCTCCTGAATCAAATAGCACTCTCGCATAAACAGCATTTATAAGGAAGGTACCTGTGATCACATTGTCGTCCTGCACAGCTTCCTTCGCATCCATTCTGAAGACCCTAGCATTGGTCTTCTTTCCTTCATCAGCTTTCTTTGCATATTTTGGGCAATTTGTCTTAATGTGCCCTTTTTCGTTGCAACTGTAGCACGTTGCGTCCTTCAGTTTCTTGCACTCTAGGGTCTTATGTTCCGAAGATTTGCAAATCCCACATGGCCTCGACTGAGACTGGGATTTTGACTCAAGTCTGCACCTCCCAAAGTGGTGCTTTTGACAGATCTTACACTTGGGCTTATCTCCAGATTGATGCCCATCCTTCTTAGAACCAGACCCCTTCTTGTGGTCATTGTTTCCCCGGTGCTTCTTATCTGCCCGTCTTGAATTGTCATCTTCACGCTTCCTTTTCTCGGCATCCGTGTTCCTCAGCGACCTCTGTCTGATCGCGTCCAGTGTGAGGGACAAAGATATATCAGCTACAGATCTGAAAGTAGCTGGCCGAGAGGCTTTTACACTTTCCTTTATCTCTGGGGCTAAACCCCCAATGAAACGAGCTATTCTTTTGGGTTCCGGGGTCACCAGATAAGGAACCAACCTTGACATCGTATTAAAGCTCGTAAGGTAGGCTTGGCAATCCAGATTCTTCATCACTAAGGATAAGAAATCAGATTCAATCTTTTCTACCTCATGCTGAGGACAGTAGTTCTCCCGGATGAGGGTAACAAATTGTTCCCATGTCATATTGTACAGTGGAATCTTTCCAGTTGCTTGAATCAACGATCTCCACCAGGCTAAGGCCTCACCTTTGAACGATTGAGACACAAACTTTACCACATCTCTATCAGCGCACCCGCTGATATCAACCACTGTGTCCATCTCATCCAACCATGTCATGCAGTCTATAACCCCTTTTTCCCCAATGAAATCCCTGGGTTTGCATGACACAAAGTATTTGTAGGAGAAACCCTTATCACGGGGTCCTTGATTCAGCACGATCCTTTGAGATGGGACACTTTGCTGGTTTGAAGAGTGACGATCGTCATCGTCTTTCTTTGGTTCATCCTTTTTGGAGGGTGGCTTGCTGCGAGCCTCAGAATGAGTCTTAGGCTTTGAATGGGGTACTGATTGGGCTCTGCTTCGAGTACCACTTGTTTCACTATACTGCCTATCCAAGGCTTTTGTGACAGCATTGTCGATTAATGCTTGGAGTTCAGCACCAGACACATTGAACCTGGTGGTGTCATTATTCTCCCTTGGCCGACTATTGATTTCATCTGAGTCCGCCATTGTATCTTGAACTGTTACATAAGATATCGACAATAATTTATTTGGGAGTTTATTATGGAATTGCCTTTTAAGGCAATTCATTAACCATGGTAAACATAGACCACATTTGGTTAATTTGTTACTCACATTTATTTAGGATTTTATTATAACCTATCCTAATTATAAAACAATAACAGTATTATTAGCACAAAAGGCCTAGTCACAGGGACATTTTTAAATCATAAGCCATGATTTCGGAGAATCAAGGCATTAAGGTTTGAACATAGTTCATTACCTTTCTCTGACAGGGAGTCATAGACTACTACTGTCTTTTGTCTTATATGACAATGAGTATGGCCCGTAGGCACTATATTACCAATGTATGGTCAAAATATGATCATCTTAATTGATGATTTAAACCCATGATTTATAGATCATTAAGTTAGGTTAGGAATCTTTTGAAGAATCCTTATATAAGAATGACGTGTGTGGTTTTAACGAATCACGTCTGCCAGGAGCGTTAACATGTTTTCAGATGTTAACAGGGATCCGAATCTTTTAAACAGGTCTTACCATCTTGGCCAAGTCTTTTAATGACATGTAAGCTAGGTTATACCTTTGAGATTCTTATTCAATATATAATAGGCAGATTATTTTTTTTAAAAGGAATGATTTTGATTTATTTATTTCATGTAATATATTTATGCATATAATGGCAAAAAAGAAATTTATAAACTTAACATCCCATTAACATTTAAAAGAGTACACTTTGCCCTAAACGGGACTTTTAATAGACAAATTACCCACGTAGGGGTTTAACTGAAATTACAAGTCCACGCAGGGACAAAATACTTAAACAGATGTCCACACAGGGACTAAAAGATAAGTCCACGCAGGGACTAAATACACAGATAAATGTCCACGCAGAGACTTGATTAAAAATAGAAAATACAACAATACATGTGGGGATTTAATGATCCCTTTTCTTCTTCCCCTTTAGCAAGCCTGCTAAGCCCTTGAGGAAACCTTGTCGTTCCCTGTGATCTCTGTGAAAATCTCGCTCGACTTGGTCCAATCTTTGAAGAATTTCTTCTCGTTCTGGCGGGGAAAACCGTGGCGGCTGCGATTGTTGCCGAATCGGTGGTCGAGCTGGTACTTGATATCCATGAGTTGGATATCCTACTCCCCAAGGAGCTCCATACGGTCCTTCAGGGTGAAGGGCGAGGTAGTTTGATGCCACTTGGTAAGGGTCTTCAGCATAATTATAATGGGTGTGAGTCGGCTGCTCAAACGGATTGTACGCCATTGAACCGGCGTACGCAGGAATCGGGTTATCAAAACCCATCAGTGGTGGCTGTGGTGCAGAACTCACCTCAGGAATTGGGTTTGGGGGCCCACCCATTTGTGGGTCCTCATGCAGTGGTGGATAGTGACTGCCACTGGAGTGTCGAGGGGTGCTAAAGTGGAAATCCCCTGCTCGTGCAGACATACGTGCGCCCGTTCTCCTACGCCTTGGTGGTTCTGGAGGTGCTTGATGCACTGGCGGCGGTGGAGGCGGTGGCGTGACTGCCACGAATTGTGAATCCCCAGAGTGATCCTGCTGCTGCTGTTGCTGGTGAGGTGATGAATGGTGAGAAGGTGTGAAGTACCATTCATGTTGGTTAAACCTCGCTTGGTAACTATCTAGACCACCGTAGGGTGATCCGTGGAAAGAAGATCCATCAGAGATCTCGATGGGATGGTTGGGGGTACCGCTTGCAGGTTCGACGGGATCCGTGTCCTCGTCCATGTCCATCGCATTGTCTTCTGAGAAGTGGTCCTTCGGTCCCAATGGGTTAAAACCCACTGGTTCTTGAATATAATTTGCCGGGTTGAACCGGCCCTGAAAGACAGGAGTGGGGTTACCAAAGGAATTGTGCGAAAGGGATCGCTGAAGATGTATGTATGAAGGTTGTGGGTTATCGGGCTCGTTTTCCGAATGTGGCCCAAAGGAATGGCGATAGGGAGGCGTTGAGCTGTGCGAGACAGATCGTCTGGCGGGCTCAAAAAGGTTCCTCCTGTTTCCTTGCGGATCGGCACTCATTGTAGTGAAAGGAGTTCGCCGGTGAGAAGGTCCGACCTCGTGATCGTTAGGGGCGGTGATTGGCCCCTTGCCTCGTCCTCCTCGTCTAAATCTTGGCGGCATTGTAAAACCTGTCAATATAAACAAAGATAACAACAAGAATATATATACAATAAAAGACAAAGTTAAAAATTAAAACAAATTTGGATTGTTCCTATGTTCTTTGTCTAGACTCGAAAATTTAGGAATGTGTAATTGTGTCATTGAGATTAAACACAAAAGGCTAGTGTTTAATTCCCTCAATGTTGGCTCTGATACCAACCTGTCACACCCCGATATTTCCACGTATTACCGGTGGGGGAGTATCGTGGCGTGGTTGGTAACATTACAGTCAAACAACACCATATTTAAATGCACAGCGGAAGCAAATGAAAGCTATATTTCAACCGAATATAATTATAATATCAAGTATCACAAATAGTTGAAATTAATCCACAGGTGGATCAAAAATAAATAGGAAACATTGTTCAACAGTTTTGACATCCAAGCTGGCGAGACTTATTGTAGACGCTAGGAGAAAGCCAGCCTAGTTCGCGTAGTACCTGCACTTAACCTTTTTGGGAAAAATACGTCAGTTTACACTGGTAAATACGTTCAACCGACTCATTTTGAAAAGTTTAATAAAAATTGATTTGAATGCACGTGGCACAAACTTTTTATAACTTGGGATAATTATTTGAATATAATACTTGTAAAAGAATTACATGTTCCTTATGCGTTCAGTAGCCCGATCCGTAGATCGGGTTAAAGATCAATGGACACACCACATTATTTATTTATGCACTGACGGGTGTACGCCTACACCCCGTGCTCAGGTCGTGGCCATCTCGTAAGATGATGCCAAGGATATCCGGGACATGGTCATTAACCCCCCAAAGGCTTTAAGCAAACAAAACATTTCAAAACAGGCATATCAATGATTAAATCTCTATTCGATTCAAGATTCAATGCCGGACCAAGCGGTATTTTATA
Organism: Helianthus tuberosus; assembly: GCA_030545235.1. NCBI lineage: Eukaryota > Viridiplantae > Streptophyta > Magnoliopsida > Asterales > Asteraceae > Helianthus > Helianthus tuberosus. The sequence continues at coordinate 141,702,928 of CM060441.1, forward strand.
TACCGTACCCCAAGCCCGTATAAGGGAAAATAAGTTAAAGTATTTACCTTTGCAAAGTAATAATCACAATAAGCAAGTGCGTGTAGCTTTTACCCGGTCTCCCTATTCTGGAACGAAGGTTTATAATAACCTATTAGAATCCTAACGGTCTTTAGTCAAGCTTAAGCTTAGACCGGTTAGTTTTAATGAAAGATACGGTTCGAACGCGTGATTAAGCGAAGACCGGAATAGAATGTGGTTTAGACCCGACAAGTTTGAAGACTTGTATAATATGGGTAAACTAAACACATTCTGGATTTTGAGATAAAAATGATAAGGTTTAACCCGTCTCGGCTAATTTATGCAAACTAGTTACATAAACCGAACCGAACGCGCCATAAGCGTAACGGGTAACCATGAGAGTCATATACGGGTTTCCCAAGTTAATATGCCTTAAACATGTTGTGATATCAGTAGGATATCTTCCATTATGCCCAAAACGAGTTTAAACTAAATATAAGCCCCGTAGGGGTATTTTGGTCATTTTAAAGATTATAAAAGAGATTAAATGAGATTCTGAGATTCGGGTCTGAATACATCAGTAAAATAACTTAATTTCTCAGTTCATATCAGTTGGTGATAAGTCTTATATGACAAAATGGTTTTAAACCCAAACTATGCTTTTAATACGCTTAAAAAGCCATTTTAAGCGATTTCCGGGTTATACCGGAAATCTGAGTTTTTTGGACAGGTTAAAAGTTCAAAATACTTAATTTATTAAATAAAATCAATAGTAACTGGATTGGCATCAAAATACTTTGTAGAACTCATTTTATAACCAAAAAGGGTATATTCGGTATTTACCGAATTAATGCCATAACCTTAGGTTATGAGCAGGTTAAAAATAATTAAAAATCTTTAAAAAATCTCAAAATATTATATTACCTCATTGGGTAAATGGTTTGGTGTCAAAAATTGGGTTTAGATAGGCTTTATGCTAATGACGCCGTTTAATTACTAAAAAGCGTTCTAATTACGTCATTGAGCATAACTCCTAATCTAGACCTCCAACTGATGTGAAAATTTAGGGACATGTTTATAAATCAGTAACAAAAATTATTGTCCTTTCACATATCCAAAATTCTCGTTTTACGGTCAAAAGGGCATATTGGTCAACATTTGGCATTTAACGGAAACGTGTAAACGAATCGAGCAATCAACGAACCAAACACAGAGGGTTATTCCAACATGTAACTTGGTCCTAATGAAGCTCTAAGGCATTTCTAAATTATGCTAACTCGGGTCAGAACTGAAGTCAAAGCAAAAGTCAAAGTTTTGCGACTTTGGGTTTCGAACCGGGTCTAAACAGAAAATTGTCGGATCAAACAAGCTTAGACCAGTTATTATACTTATTACCAAGTTATATGAGTGATAAAATAGGTTACATGCCTTCTACATTGTTAATTATGCGTAATTTCGAAGATTAGCATTCTGTTGACTTTTTCTAATCAATTTTGACCCGACAAATGGTCTAGTTAGAGTGGGAATCAGAGGGTGCCCTTTTAAGGGTTTATTGCCCACATAATTACCAACTTATAACTACCTTCAATTCGACTAATCACTGGACCATTTATGATTAATCTCTAAGTCAAACGCTAATTACGACGGTTTGACTTTTTGGCTAATAACTAAGTAAAACTCAATTTAGGAAGGTCAAGGGTACTTACCAAAGTCCTATGCACGACTAGGGATGACTTGGGTCTGCTTTGGAGCTCCAGAAGTCTTCAAGAATGCAGATGGAAGGTGTGATCATAATGTTGCAACATAAGGGCCTTTATATAGTGCTTAAATCTCACTAGATCATTGATAACCAAGTCTACCATTGGTCATGGATCATCCACAGATGTCCCCTAGGTCTAGAAAGCATGTAGGGGTCGCCCATGGAGTGAAAAATATCTCCTTAAGTCGGTTATTGCGTTAAAACAGGCTGCTGTCCCATTTTTCTGTATCTGGGCGTGCCAGGCGGCCCGCGTAAGAGTCTTCCTGGGCTTACGCGGCCCGCTTGAGTCCTGCTGTCAGGTTAAGAACTTTTCTAGTTGTTGCAACTTGGCTCTTAATCCTTCGAAAGGTCACCCAACCTTTATTTCTTGCATTTTGAGCCCTTCAATTTGACTTATAAGGGCTTCAAGACTTATACCCACTTTGTTAAGTCCTTGGTCACTTTATGTTTACCCGAAAAGTCATAATTTTCAACGTTGACGCTTTAACCCCTCGCATACGAATTTGACCATAACTTTCTCATATGATAACGAAACTTTATGAAATTTTTATCGTGCATTCTAGTGAGCATAATTAATTGTTACAAAGCTTTGGGTTTGCTAAAAGGTCACTCAGAGGTATACTTTAAACATGTTGACACATTTAACCCCTGTAGTTTGTAATCTCTCACTTTCTTTCACATTTAGCTTCGTATGATCCATGATTTATTCGTTTGAAGGTATAAACATCATGTAGGGTTATTTAAAAATATATTTATCCATTGTTGACATTTTGAACCCCTATATTCACATGCTTTCCATGTTTGTCAACTTTAGTCCCTCTAAAGTATTCTTTCACACGTTCAAGCTTATGACACGTGTCAATACATTATAGGATGTAAATTTTTGAGGTGTTACACGCGCCGTAATAAGTGTCTAACACTTATACGCGCGCCGGGTACCAAGACTTAGAAAGTGCTCAAAGGACCAATCCACTTAATTTTTTTTTTGAGTCCAGAGCTCCAACCATTTACTTCGCGCATGGAAGCAACACTAGACTGGGGGTACTTGAAGGGGTATGGTCCCAAAAAGCCACGCAGACTAAACAGGTCGCGCACGAGATATTAATCTGACAAGCCCACAGACCCCGCGCCGACTAAATAGGTAAACCCTAGGTCGCGCGCGGGTCCAAGCAGGGTTAAAGCTCAGATTCTACACTTAGCGTCCTGAATGAAAGCCCTCAATCCCTGGACCTTGCGCCGGTTGTATGGATGCGTTCTAGTGGTCGCGCGGGGACATGAGCGCAGGTTCATTTTGGATAGTACGAAAGGTACGACTGGCAGAGGATTGAGCCAATCAGCGTCCAACAGGCTGTATCCTATTGTGCTCCACGATCAACAATCATTCAGGAGACAAGAGGGTACACAAGGACGCCTACGTGGCCCCAATCAGGGGGCGGCGACACCTGCCCCATGATCTCTATTCACCTGCTGATGTCAGGGAGACAACAAGGACGACAACCCGGACACGTGGCTCCACTCAAGGTGCGCCAGCTCTGGTGACCTTCTAGAAACGCTAACGGACGTCATAGAATAGACAAAAAGGATATTCCTTGTTGTCGACTTCATGCCCAATGCCCATTAGCCCATCTCCTTCTATATTGCCCCGGCTATAAATATGGACCTTCATGTACAGGTTAATTCATTCTGTTCTCTGCTCTCTCACTCTTAAACACACACTTAATTCCTCAAAACAAATACTTATTCTCACGCCGGAGAGTGGTTAAGAGGGAAACCCCCATATTCCCCTCTTAACGAGCTTAACGGGGTGTTGATTGTTTTGCAGGAAGGATCAAAGCTTTAGCTCAGGAAGGATTAAGAAGATTAACCTCTATGGTTGAAACATAAACCAAACTAATAAACCAAAAATTAGTTACGTGTTTCTTCACTCTCTAACACATCTTTCTCTCTAGCGGATTCTTAGGGTGACTGTGTTCTTCCTTTTGTCTACTTTTAAAACTGGTTAAAAATGAAATTACAAAAATGGCCTTATTTACTGTTTGTTTGTTCGTTCACTTTGTTTTTTTAACTAGAGTTACGCACCGCCCGCGTTGCGGGGCGCTAAACAGAAAATTTCTTAGTTTAATAATATGTACGCATTTATTTCGGTTAGTTATACATGCTACTTATAAGACGATATAAAAAAGATACATCGAGTTAACTAAGTAAAGAAAAACACTATCATAGTTATGATACAAAAATAACTGAAACGATGGCAAGCGTGTAATTTAGAGTTGGGGGCAAAACAATAATTTGTCAGGACCAATTAACGAGTGCTAGGCAGCTATTTGGCACGAATAAAAACTAAGTTGAGTCAACCAAGTAAAATAAAACATTACCATAGTTTTGCAAAAAAAAATGGCAAGAATGCAATTTTTAGCAGGGGTAAAATAGTAATTTTAAACGGGAGGTAAAATAATATTTTGAACTGAGGGCCAAACCATTTTTTTATTTTGAATTGGGGGCAAAATCGTAATATTTTTACCGAGGGAAAATCGTAATTTTTAGCTGGGGGCAAAAGGAAAATTTTATTTTAAACAGGGGGCGAAATTGTAATTTTAAACTGAGAACCAAATTGTAATTTGGCAATACTGTAGCTGGGGGCAAATTTTTTTTTTTTAAACCAAAGGAAAATTGTATTTTTTAATTTTAACTGAGGGAAAAATCGTAAGTTTAGGCTGGGGGCAAAACATAAAAGGAAATTTCAAAGTGAAGGCAAGATCGTAATTTTAAACAGAGGATACAATCGTAATTTGACAGGAATTATAAATAACTATATTATGCAAAAAAAAAAAAAAAAAGAAAGGTTGGCCGCCACTTTTGGCCAACCAAATGCATGAACTATTCCCGCCGGCCATTTGGTTTTGTATGTATATAATATATAACTAGGAACAGGATCAGGAGAGAACGCCTTAAAGTGTGAGAACGGTGAGAACGATTCTCAGCCACAAGATCTTAGTGGTTTGTGGCTTAGATTGATGCGGTGACATTTTTGTAAATAATAGGGGCCTTGGAACTAGCAGGAGGGGGTAAAATAGGAAGATCCAAGCAAATGTGCACACGCTATTCACATGCCATTTTCCCTCGTCATATTTAAATGACAATAACTTTTTTATACGTGCTTATTTTTCGAAAAAAAATACACCATAAAACTCAGCGTTTTTTATCTTTCCAACGAGTATACAATTGATATACTTTTCGAAAAATAATTACCTGTGTTTTATGACGTTTTTCTAAACTGAGTGTTTTATAGCGTTTTAGACTAAGTATTTTAATGGCGTTTTTCTGAACTTACTCCATAATAGCGCATCCCACATAATAATGCATGCCACATTCTGCTGCTGCTCTATTCTGCATTGCTTGCATACTGTATTTGTTTTCTAAGCCTACATTTCTAACAATGTTTTTTCTGAACTAAGTGTTTTTATGGTGTTTTAATTAGGTATTTTTCATGGCGTTTTTCTGAACTGAGTGTTTTATAGCGTTTTCAACTGAGTTTTTTCACTGCGTTTTTCTGAACTGGGTGTTTTATGACGTTTTTTGCTGGGTATTTTTCATGGCGTTTTTCTGAATTGGGTGTTTTTATGACGTTTTATTTGAACATCCAGTTCATGTGAGTGGGTTTTTTGACAATATTACCCCTTAGTGTAATTTAACATTAGTGCCACATGTCACCACCAAAATCGTTCTCACCGTTCTCACACTTTTCACCGTTCTCTCTAAATCCTGACCCTATATAACTACCACATGCCAATTTGTGTTTGGGCCGATGGAAGTTATGAAGGCAGCCCATTTTGACTTTCAAGATTCGCTTGGCACAGCCCATAACTCGTGGAAGTTTTGTAGTGCAATTGTTAATACTCGACTGATATAAAAAGAAGATATACGAAACACATAAGAGAAGAACTACTGGATACGCTTTTCCCCAAAAAAAAAAAAAAAAGAACTACTGGATACGAGATAAACCTGCTGTACGACATCTTTATTGGCGAAGGCTAGGCTCGAGTTTGAAGACGATACGTGTGAAGAATTTAATCGCAACCGGTTAGATAATAATGTTTAATTTAATTTTTTTATTCGATTATTGAACACGATGTATTCAATTTTTCTTAGCCTATAAGTTAGGTTCTGTATTTACGTAATTATCTCATTACCTTATGTAATTATCTCATTGCCTAGAATAGGTGTTTGTATATTGTTATAAATATTGGAATGAATATACAGAGGAGGCAAGCGATTACAACATATCTTCCTACATGGTATCAGAGCCACGGCTCTATGTCAGCTCCGGTTAAGGCCACGTGTACACCTCTTGATAGACCGGGTTACACGTGCGGGAGGGTATTGGAGGAGCCCTATCCCACATCGATAGAATAAGACCTTCCGGTTGTATTAATAAGATCTTGGGTTACTCCCTCTATCACCAATTGGTGATACCATATTGAAGTCTATGGGGTTCCACTCTAAAACCAATTGGTGATAGAGGGAGTAACCCAAGATCTTATTAATACAACCGGAAGGTCTTATTCTATCGTTGTGGGATAGGGCTCCTCCAATAATTTTAATGAACATCTTTTTTCTGCGTTTTATCCCACTATGAGCTGCTAATTTTCTTGAACTACCTGCGCTTATGGTGACAACTAGTGGACTCGTATTATACTCTCGGTTTGGATTTGGTTTATAGGGGAATGAACAAATATGAAGTTTAATCTTGCTAGGAAGCATATGAAGTAATCTTAGTCATCCACGTGGCAAAGTAGAAATACAAGCGGGAAAGATATTTTGATCCAATCTCCATTAATACCACCAAGCACCCACCCTCACCAAACCCACGCCACAACTTAAACTATCCCCACCGGGGCCAGCCTTGAGAATTCATGTATCCTGTTCGAGCTCGAAAAAACGTATCCTTAGGCCTTAACGAAATTGGGTATTGGGCTCACTAAAGGTCTAAATCTAATGCCAATGGCTAATAACTAATCTAAACCATAAAAATAGTTTTGTAAGTGGGCCTATGTTGGTGTTTGTATGGGTATACCCTATTAATTTATTTATTTTTACATATACATATCGGAGTTTTTTTTTAAATAACGTGTCATTCGAAATATCGGGTCCTGCCGGTGGTTCTCCCAGCCCACCTTAGGGCCGGCCATGCCCGCCTTCACACCAATCTTTCTCTATCTAGAACCCACAATTGATCCAAACTATCTCTCTTTAGAAACCCCATCTCTCCACGTCGGAGGATAGTGCTAACAGCCTTCAACCGTAATGATCTTCTCTCTCTGAGTCATTAACTGTTCTCGTTGGATTTCTTCTCATCTCTAATGCATTTAGAGGTTCATCTACCTCATCTTCATGTTATTTCCTCTTTAACTACCTTCCACTGCAAAGTTTAACCATCAATATTGATCAATCTTGGGATGAAGAGTGTTAGTAATAACAGGAACAATGAGTTTTGTGGCCACTATTATAATAATGGATAGTGCTAAGATGGAACAAGCAAGACCCTAAGTATAAAGCTAAGGAAGCTATCATTGCGTTTTACAGCTCAACTGCGTTTTACATGCGCATTACGTTTTTATTAGACCATGCTTAGTGGTGTAAATTTTGGCGTTTTTTATGCCCAAACACGCCCATCCCGCACCTCTCTGGGCATTATTGGGCGTTATTGTTCAAACACCCCCCCCCCCCCCAGGCGTTTTTAAAATCACGCTTTGTGCAAATTTGAAGGGACAATCACATTTAATCTTACTTTTTTTGGCCAATAACTTTTTTTGTTGGGTTTTTTATTTTTATTTAATTCTTTACGCCCTTTTAACATAATGCCCACATCCTAACTACACCCATTTTAGAAAAACGCCCGATAATGTCCCTTGCTAATTGTACTGCCACATGACGAAAAGCGCCCAATAATAAGGGCATTGTTGACAATGAAGAGGTGGAGATACTTCTGAACATCATGCTAAAAAGGAATTCATAAAAAAGAATCAATTTTGTTGACATTAGTGTGGATAGGTATTGTTGACAACTAGATGTTAACCCGCCATGGTGCGGCGGGGTATTTCGTTTAACGTTACTTTAAACAAAAATAAAATTACTCCATATTACTCCAAATATACAAGAACTTCCAAAACTCTTATGACTTTTGTATTAACTTTCATTATACAAGAAACGACCATTTAAACTATGTCCATAACTGTTTTGTGCAGGAACTATGAATTATCGGTTGAGTTGAGCGAACAGTTCAGTTTATGTTTTGGTAATTTTACCCTTTAGTGTTCCCGGAGGAATTCTAAAAAGCACGAGTCTGGTTGGTTTTTGGGAACCTTTAGGCTTCTAGATTGCTATAGTTCTCCCGAAAATAGTACAACACGTTCGGGTCCAGTTGGTTTGGGTATCTTTAGCTTTAGTGTAGCAAAAGGCATTCCAAAATTTTAGTCTCCTGTCCGTGCAACCTGATGCAACCATACCCACCAGGGCTTATCATTTTAATATAATGGAATGTTAATTACAACAATTGATAATAAATCTCAGGGTTGATATAAAGGAAAAATTACCATAATCTATTGAAAATTTGGCTTCCCACTTTGATAATAAGCTTTTTGCTTGCATCTGTTGATTCGACCAAAGTTTTTTTCCGACTAATTGAAACTGACAAATCGTGGCACTTGTACCCTACGTACAAAGAGTTGTCTTAAGCGTTTTAGAATAGGAGAGTAAACTACAATTGTATCCAAATCAAATGTATTGAAACTAATTTGAATCACTTACGTTTGAATGTGAAGTCTGATTTTTAATTTGACATACCAATTTGATTGGTCCCGTTTAGTTTTTAAGAGATCTGAGAAAAAAAAAACGATGTTAGAATATTTTAGAGTGCAATGTAGACGTAGAAGAATATTATGGATCTTACAGTACTTATCATCATCATAGTGATCACTTCTTTCCCGGATATTCAAATGAGTGAGACTGTACAAAAAACTGAGGAAGGAAGCATCACATAGCATTAAGAAGACATCAAAATGTAGCAATGGATTACGCGTGTGGCATTGTGATGGACCAATGACCACATGCCAGCCTAGCACTATAGTAATGTGCTAATATGTTGTTATGTGTCATACCTAGTTATAAAGTGTTTGCTTGGATGAGATGTAAATCTGTTGCGTTGTTGTTCGTATACCCTATGATGTTGTAAAAGTCTCCTATTTTGTAGCGGTTTTTGACTTGAAAAATGTTAGTAAGCTTTATGAGCAAGACGCTGAATGGAAACTCCCTGTAAAAAGAAAAGTTAAAAGTTTTATATTTGCAGCAGTAGTAGCGGTTATTAATAGTTAACTTACATCACTGATCAGAAATCAAAAGTAAGATTCGTACAGTCTAAAGTGTGGAATCCAGATTCTTAAACCTCTGACTTCTGTTTAGGTCTTCCCATCTTCCTAGATTAGAGATTTGAAGAGGAAATGTTCTCATGCTGCATTTGTGTGCACCTGTTTGAAAGCACTGTTACATATAATAATGTGCTATTATACAATTTGAAAATCTAGGAAAAATAAGTAGAACGAATATTTTGTAAGAATGACCTCATTGTGGTTTACTTGTTGCAAGAACTCAGAAAACACCACATTTTTTGTAGGGTTCAAAGTATTATCTTCATTACACGTAATAAGAATTTTAAGTGAATCCGGTGATGTTGCCCGCGAGAAGGCAACGTATAATTGTCTGTGAGTAAACACGGGTTGTGGAAGATAAACACCTATTTTTTTAAGACATTGGCCTTGGCTTTTATTTATAGTCATAGCATAGCACACTTTTATTGGGAATTGGCCTCTTGTGAAAACAAATGGTAAGTCTTTATTATTATGCACAGATTTAATTCTAGGTATATAGACACGTTTTCCTGTTGACATGCCTGTTATTATATATGCCTCTATAACTTTTGGTAACAATTGGGATACTAACAAACGTGTACCATTGCATAGACCGAGTGTTTGGTTTATGTTTCTTAGCAATATTACAGGAGTATTAACTTTTAAGTCTAATTTATGAGGAGGGATGCCAGAAAAAATTAGCTGATTTAAATATTCCTGTGGATACAAAGTTTCAGAGTCTACCGAGTTTTGCATATGAGGTATCATAGAGTCGTGACTTGTATAAGATTTCATTTCTCCAGGAGTCATATTCAAAATCATGTTCTTGATCTGGTCAGCTGTATCATTTTTTAGACACACGATTGCTCTAGTTGACAAATTGTTAGCACATGGATTTTTGAGTATTGAATCATCATAAACAAAGTTGATTAAAGATTGAAGACTGCTTGCCTCTTGTTGAATCAGAAAGTCTGATGGGATTTCAACGGTTTTTGTATTATGGGGATCATCTGCATCGGGTTCGCCTATAAAACCATTTCCAATATCTAACAACCATGACGCAAACGTAGCAGATGTTTGAGTAGTACATGAGCTTTGAGTATTCCCATTGAGACGCATGTTCTGGGTTAGTGTGTATACTCTGAAAGACGGCCATAGATAAGACCTTGGTAACGTTGAATTGAGAATCTCAGACCGTGTACTTTTCGGTTTCACCGGGAGAGTTTGCCTAAAATCACCTCCTAGAAGTATAGATATACCGCCAAAGAGGTCCGTATCGTTTCCCAAAACATCTTTCAATGATCTATCAAGACACTCAAAACAACGTTGATCACTCATGGGGGCTTCATCCCAAATTACTAATGATGTTTGTTTTAAAAGGTCGCCCAACTGCGTTTTTTTTCTTGATATAGCACGTTGATTGTTCTGTAAGGTCTATAGGTATTTTAAATCAAGAATGATCCATTCTTCCAGATGGTAAAAGAAGAGAGGCGATTCCTGATGCAGCCACTGCTAACACAACCTTCCCAATAGATCTAAAAAAAGAAATGATCGTATTCCACAAAAAAGTTTTCCCGGTGCCACCGTGCCCGTAAACAAACAGTAGCAACTGAGTTTTATTAACATATGAATCTCTAACTGCATTGTAAACTTGAAGTTGGGCCATATTTAGCTGTGAATGCATTTACAAATGTTGTAGACTCAGTGCTGATCTATCATAACTAACTTCCTCTAACAAAAGGCGATTTCTCAAAGTTGCAAGGACACTCTCAGAAGGTAAAGGAAGGCCGAAATCCTGAAACGATTTAGAGGGAGTAGCGGAATTCAATATTTTTTCAAGCTCTAATAGGACTTGCTGTTGCAAATCAAAATCGTTCACAAATGAAGTCGGATTTGAGAAAGTAGAGTTAAGAGTCAAGAGTAGATCATCAGCCATCTTTTTCCACTATGATTGCCATAAAACTAAAGGGTTACCGACCTCACAAAATAAAAGCAAATGGCAGAAAAGAGACCTTAACTCTGAAGATGTGGCCCACGCTGATGCTTCAGTGAACGCTCCAGCCCACTCTCTGTCGTCACCTAATAGACCCAACGCCTCACATGCCCCTCGGAAAGTTGTGCATGTAACAGAAGACACTGTACGTACATCGGAGTAAGACTTGCAACCTTTTTGATGACAAAGTAGTAGGCGCAAATAGAAAAGTTCACCAGCTGTGGGATGTTCGTACACAAGGCGTCCAATTGCTGCAGGTCTTGCTTGGACTCTAGGAATCCATACTTTAGCGGATAACTCCCAACGGTATCTAGATGGATAATCGCTATAGGTAAGGTCCAATCCATTAGACTCCTTGTTGTTATTAGAAAAACATTTAGTTAAAGTCGTTTTTCCAAAAGACGGGTTGTTGATGACAGATTGCAATCTGCTTCTCACCCTAAAAGTAACATTTTGCATATTCTCCAAGTGAACAGCTAAGACTTGGACCGAAGGACTGGGTACATGATTTGAGAAATTCAAAATTCTCCACGAAGCTTCATGTGGGTAAATAAATTGGCCGTCTACAAAGTTTTGAATTTCATCAACCACAGGAGGCGCATCAGACGATGTAGATGGTGAATGAGTTTCAGACTTACGAATTGCAAACTTAATACGATCAGCTCCCTTAGAGATGTATTTAAAGAGGTATTTAATCATCATGTTCCAACCACAATATTCAACGTTAATGTGCGCGTTGAAGCGGCTACATAGACGTTTATTGTATGGAACAACGTAACCGCAATCAATTTGGAGGCCATTCCTCAACACATGATAGTTGGTAGGATGTCTTTTGTAATGAACATAGCCATCCTTGTCAAACAGTGTAGCGGCCTCAAACGACTTTGGAAAATGCTTTGAACATTTACCTTCACGCATACAAGGAGCGTTAGGATTGAGCAACCCGCACGGGCCATGAATCATGCATTCAGTAATGCATTCAGTAATTGTCTGATACAAAACAGGCTCAGAATTTTGATCCGGGAATTCAGCAGTAATGTAACTATCTACATTTGAAGCGTCTCGTATTCTGTCGGCTGCCGTGACCCAGATTAAAGTGTGACAGTGCGGTAATCCCCTTTTTTGAAACTCAATAGTGTATAAATCTGCAAAGGAAACAAATATAGGGACATTTGGTACTGCTGAGAAAAGAAACTAAATTGGAATGTGAGAAATAAGAACTTACATGCTGCCACTTCTCCAAATGTTTTATCTTCTTTTATAAATTTTATAAATTCTTCGACTTTCATTTGGAAAACCCGAGCTATGATGTCAGGACGATTTTGTGAATTAACGCAACCAACACGTTGCATATATCTCATAATTTCAGGCCACTTGACATTGCATGTGAAAGTGATGAAGTATTGCGGATTGCCATGGACCCTGCAAATCGCTAAGGCGTCTTGGTAATGCTTATACATGTAACGTGGCCCACCGGTAAACGAAGATGGTAAAAAGATCCGCTTTCCTATATCACTACATTCTGTATCACCTCGTGAAAGGGCATCATACATGCCAGTGATATATTCTGAATGAAATAGATCTTTGCTTTATAGTAATCGAGTCTATTCTGTTCTATACATGAATAAGCGTCTACTAAATACTGTTGAAAAAGTCGCCCACCATTCAAGAGGAGGGAATAAACACCTGCACGCTCATGAATCTGGTAACTATAGTACATGTTAACGGTCAATCTCTTGTCTTTAGAACCATCGACCTTACGCAATTAAAGCTTCGGAGACCAACCTTCTTCACCAAAAGGGAATAGAAGTGGATACTATAATGGCATATAAGATTGATGAAGCTTACTAACTCTCTGAGGCATTCCGTCTTTTGAGTGAATGATGATGTCATAGTTGCTAGCATTGAAATCGTCACCGCACACTATTCCACCTAATGCGTCTGCAGATGGAGCACCATATCTTCTATCGGGTACGTTACTATAAAGAAGAATGGAATAACAACTGCCTTCTGTCATTCTACAGATGTCGCTAGCATTTTTAAAGAGGCGAGCATATCCATTGTAGGTATTTAACATCTGGCTGAGCGTGCCAACAATAGTACTGAAAGGTTGTGTTGATTTAAGTTATTGAAGAATCGGAGTCAGTTTGAAATCTCATTCTCTGTGTCATATATGCACATTTGTAAAAAACGTGGTTTCTCATTAGGTGGAGGGCACAAAGATCCGATCCAATGTGAAACTTGGCCTGAGATTTTAAAAACGTAAGGACCACGACCATCATTAATAGTGTCGTCAACCTCTGCCCCAAATGAGGTCATAGAAAACATATTGTTATATGCTCTAATATTGTCCAGGAATTGAGGATCTTGAAAAAGTTGCCTAATATCAGGTGGTGGTTCAAGAGGAAAAGACAACCTCACAGAGCCGATTTACAGCACTGATTGTAGCGAGGATGATGAACATGTGCAGCATGTAAAACTCTCTCAGCAAACCAGAATAGAGCACTGCAGTGTTCACAAATGTAAGTGCAATCTCCACAATCTGAATACATTGGTAGCGGCCTTTCTATTGACCCTGAAGTTTGAGAAATGATTGAACACAACCGTTGTGAAATCCTGCGGTGAGGAGATGTGCTAGAAATTTCACCTGTTTCATAAGAGCTAGCTATTCTCCACCTTTTACTAGACGTGTCCGAGGGCAACATATTTTTAAGCAAACAAAATGTGCATACACAAAAGCATATAAAAAGAAAGAATGGAAAAAAATAGTATACTAAAAATACAAATTTTACCAGATTGAAGGTAAAGCTGCCAGCACAATGAGTTGGTAAGAACCTACAACAAAGAATGGACACAAAACTAATAAGCTCTTTACGGTAATGAAGAATGAATTGGTTACTACTTGTCTTTAAGAAGGTGTGTAATATTACAAATTTCACGGCACAGACAACAATAGACAAACTCTTTTAACACGGGTATTGTAACATAGACTTCCAATCTATATAAGTCAATACTGGACAATGGGCGATAAACTAATACATAAAACTAAGGGAAGTGGGGGTGGTTCCGTGATGGAAGCCCATCACTCGTGATGGCACTTTGCACACCGCCGCCACCATATAATATCACGCGTGGAAAAATAAACGCGTTGATTTCTTCACGCGTTGAAGGGTTGTGAGTGAAGAGTTGTTGAGTGTTGTGAGTGATGGGTATTGTTGGGTGTTGTGAGTGATGACCACCCCCATTAAAAAAAGGTTGTGAGTGATGGAATAATGGTTGATGACATGGCGGAACTTGATTGGATGTCGTGAGTGATGAAATTTTTGCAAGTGATAACCACCCCCTCCCCCAGTGGCGGAGCTAGACTTTAACACTAGGGGTATCCAAAAAAAAAAAAAAATTACGGTGTATTCATATAAAATCCTTTATAGGGGTATCCTCGTATTTTTTTAGGGGTATCCTTTATATAAAATAAAAAAAAAACAAAAAATTAACACTGCGAAACACTGCGAACACGACTTTGAGCCGTAGCCCGTGCTACGGCTGCTAACAAGCTGTCTCCGCCCCTGCCCTCCCCCCTAAGTACATACATTGTAGACAATTAGCACAAGTACTGGATGTTTGAAAAAAAATATTTTAATTTGATGTAAAATTTTTTTTTGCTAATGTCTTGAAATTCCAAATTCATTTGATGGTTTTATTATGAATAATCCAAAACAAAAGAAAGAATGAACACATCATCATCTACACAAGAAATTACCCAACCTAATATAGCCAGTCACTCACTCTTATGATTCTAATCGGAATACTTTATATAAAAAAAACCAGCATTCTCATATATAATAGTAAGTAAACAAACAGAAGCAATTCGCATAATAAGAAGCAATCGCATAAATGTGGGAAAAAGTATAAACAAATGCAGCAAATTTATACGAAGCACTATCTCTACTCGGTATTCTAGTGCGGTGACAAACCCTAACTTTTCTTTCATCGGTATTCTCGGGTCTCTCAATAAATTAACGTATTCAAATTTCTTATTAGTTTCAACTCGTATGAATCTGGTGAACATCAACGTGTTCTTCAAGATTACATTACCCTCAGTGACTCCAAAGTTGATAAAATGACCCGATTCATTAAAAAATTCCCCAAAGTTTCTTCTTAATGAACAAACGAAGTTGAAAATAGTAACCTAAATTGTCAAAGAATACCTACTGGAGTCGTGATCGCCTAAAGAAAGCCTTCGACTTGGTTGTGGTTGTGTCGAGGGCGTCAAGTTTGAGAGCGGAGTAGTGTTGAGCGCTGTTGCTTGATGCCCTTCCGAGACTCCAAAGTTTAAAAAGTAACAGTCTATTTGTTAAAGAATTTCCCAACTATCTTTGTAACGAACAATGAAAGTTGAAAAGAGTAACCTAAATTGCGAAAATCGTACCTGCTGGAGTCCTAATTTCCTGACGAAAGCCTTGAATTTGGTGGTGGTTGTGTCGCCGACATTAATGGCGTTATCTCGTAGAAGAGTGCTGGTGATGGACGAATGCATTAGGTGATGCTGACTATTGCGGTGGTAGCAATTCGAAGCATTATAATGACGGATAGAGTAGCTGAGTTTAATGAGGATTATGATTTATGAAACTAAAAATGTAACTATTTTTCTATATTCAAATGGACATATTCACAAACCTAGCCTAATGATGAAGAAAATCTCAAAATTTTCAAAACAAACCTGCTGCAACTATCAGAATGAATGAATAATGCATGGAAAATGAATAGGCAAGTACGAAACCAACACACCACAAAGAAGAAGCCAACGCCATCGGTGCCGACCACCAGAGGCCAAGCGCACCAAAGAACCCCAACCGGGTTTATACCCGAATTTCCGGTGACACCCATTTTCTTAGAAACGATGAATGACCGGTGCAGACCACCAGAGGCCAAGCGCTGTAACACCTCGCAAAATCATGGCCAATATAGTAACGACACGTGTCATAAGCTTTAAACGTGTAGGGACTAAAGTTGACAAACAAGGAAAAGATATGTGTGAAAGGATCCAAAGTGTCAACACTCGAATATTTTGTCTTTTATTAAACCTATATGATGTTCATACTCTTAAACGAAAGAATTATGAAACGTATGAAGCCGTTTGTGAAAGAAAGTGAAAGTTTACAAGACGCGAGGGTTAAACGTGTCAACATGTTAAATTAATACCTCTGAGTGACCTTTTAACAAACCCGGTCCTTTGTAACGACTAATTACACTCTCAAGAACAAGTGACGAAAAATTTATGAGGTTTCGATATCGTTTGATATTAAATACGCTAACTTTCGTAAATAAAGGGTTAAAAGCGTCAACGAGGCAAAAGTTGTATTTTCAGTTATCGATTAGCGAAACCGGACCTAATGATATTTGGTTATATCTTAAAGATCATCCAAATATAAATTTCATGGGTTAAAAGTGCTTGAAATGGAAGTTATTGCATTTTAAAGGTCCAGGGGTTGAATCTGTCAAGTTTGAAACTTGTTTTGCTGGTCCACCTAGGGGTGGCGTCGCGCCACACCAAAGTTCCCCTGCCTTCGCGCGACACGACCTCCTGAAATTCACAGCACCTATGCACAGGTGCAGGTTCTGCATGTTTCTTCACCCATTTCAGCTTTAACTCGAATCTAGGGACTGTTTGCTGGTTTTTAATACCACTTGGGACACATGGAGCAATCTTACAACATCCCTAAACACCTGTGATGATCTTGTGAGAGTCACTTGCACTATAAATAGGGGCATTGGCTGCCATACTCTTTGCTCACTTCAAATTTTCATCACCTTCTCTCTTGTTTGAGCTCTTTGAAGCATTCTCTGGGATTCCTGATCAAGAAGGAAGCCCTCCTTTGTCCAATCTTCATGCTAGGACCTTGTGTAAGCGTTCTTAGCCACTCTAGTTTGGTTTTTATATGTTTAAAGACCAAAAGTCAAAGTCGTCGTACTAACGCCTTGACTTTCGGGTTTAGACCTAAACGGTCCAGCCATTATTCGAATTGAAAGTGGCGAGGTGTTGGTAATTAAGTAGGTGATAAACCCTTAAAAAGGCACCTCCTAATTATCACATTTACTTGGTTAATTGTCGGGTCAAACTATTTAACAGAAAAGTCAAACGAGTAAGTTTTTACAAAATAAACCATAACTGATAATGTAGAGGCTATAAAATACATTTTATCACTTAAACAACTTGGTAAATAATATAAGAACATGTTTAGGCATGTTCAACCCGACAATTCCGAGTTTAGGCTCGGTTCGCAACCGAAAGTCGCAAAAGTAGACTTTTGCTTTGACTTTCAGTTCTGAGCCGAATTAGCTTAGTTTAGATATGCCTTAGGTTCCTTTGTGACCATATTATGTGTTAGTATAACTATCGGAAGTTATACTACATGGTCCCTTAGAAATCTGAATGATTGCATGTTTCCGTTAAATGCTTAAAATTGACAATTATGCCCTTATGTTATAAAAATGAGATTTTTGAAAATGTGAGATGACAAAAAGCTTTATTACTGATATATAAGTATGTCCTAAAAATTTGACATCCGTTTCTGGTCTAAAATAAAAGTTATGCAAGATATCGTAAAACAAAAAACTTTTTGTTAATTAAATTGCATTTTCGGCATAAATCATATTTAAACCCAATTTTTTGGCACCAAACTTGCTACCCACTATTATGATATAATATTTAGGGATTTTTGGAAACTTTTGTCAAATTTTATACTGACCATAGCATAGAGTTCTAGCATAAATTCGGTAATTGACGATAATGCCCTTTTTGTTAATAAAATGAGCTTAAGATATGATTTGCATACCAAACCTTTTCCTACTGATATCATATGTTAAATAAAATATTTTAAGCAGTAGAGACTGATCAAAACTTCAGAATTTTATAAACACCTTGTAGACCGTCAATTACCAACTTTTACGCTAATTAGGCGCATAGTATAGTTTAAAACCATATTCAACGCCTAAGACTTGTTACCTACTGATTTTATAAATAAATTTTTATACTTTAACAGTAAGTATAAGTCTTGAACTCAGATTTCGGAATTAACCTTAAAAGCATATGTGAAATGACCAAAATGTCCCCACAGTGCATAGTTTGGCCATAAATGATTAAACACACATATGTATGATATCTTGCTGATATAACAACATAAAATAAATATTTTTACTGACCATTTTAGACCAAAATCTCAGTTTGCTATTAAACCTCTTTTATAAACTTTAAAATGACCTAAATACCCTTTCGGGGCTTAAATTGGTTTTAAATTCGTTTTGGGCATAATGGAAGATATCCTACTGATATCACAACATATTTTAAGCATATAAGCTTTCGGTTACCCGTTATACATATACGCGTTCGGTACGGTTTATGTAACTAGTTTGCATGAATTAGCCAAAACGGGTCAAACCTTATCATTTGTACTTCGAAATCCAGAATGTGTTTAGTTTACCCATTATATACAAGTCTTTATACTTGTCGGGTCTAAATCACATTCCAATCCGGTCACCGCTTAATCTAGCGTTTTGTACCGTAAACCTTTTTTTAAAACTAACCGGTCTAAGTAACAACTTAAATAAGACCCGTTAGGAATCTAACAGGTTAATAAAACCTTTGTTCCAGATTGAGAGCCCCAGTAGAAGTACTTGCGCTGATTAGAAAATACGACTGAGAATAAATTACATTTAGCTCAGGTAAATACTTTTAACTTATTTTCCCTTATACGGGCTTGGGATACGGTAAATTGTTACCGCTTGGTCGGGTGTAGAAACCTTTTAATCGGATATGGTTAAATTATATAATCCCGTTTTAATCAATATTGCATGATAACAAATAACATTGGGGGTTAACGACCGTGTCCTAGATATCCTTGGCTCATTCAAAAAGCGTGAATGACCACGACTTAAGCACGGGGTGTAGGCATACACCTGTCTGTTGCGTATGTAAAAGATATACTCACTCGTGAGGAAACTTCTTGTGAGTTTATATTTGTGGTGTGTCGATTAATCTTGTTCGGCTTTTATACCGGCCCTAAATGTTGGACAAACATGTAAATCTGATACAAGATTGTTCTTAATATAATTGTCCTAAGTTATAAAAATGTTTGTGCCTTGTGCATTTAAACCAATTTTTCATAAATGTTTTCAAAAGAGTCGGTTAATTGTATTTACCAGTGTAAACTGACGTATTTTTCCAAAAAGACTAAGTGACAGGTATTGTACGTAATTGGCTGGGAGCTCGGGGCGTTAATAAGGAATCTTGCAAGTTCTAAACGTCTAAAGTCTTTTAACAATATTTATATTTCTATTTTAAGATCCGCCTGTGGATCCATTATCGACCGTTTGTATAAGATTTTATTATACTTTTCAAATTCGGTTTATGTTATTATTTTAGACTTTCACTGTGCATTAAACTGTATACATTTGACTCTGACGATATCAACTACGTCACGATACTCCCCACCAGGTCCACCGGTAATACGTGGATACATCGGGGTGTGACAGGTTGGTATCAGAGCCAACATTGAGGGAATTAAACACTAGCCTTTTGTGTTTAATCTCAATGACACAGTTGCACATTTCTCGACTTCCGAGTCTAGACATGAACTAGGAATAATCTCATCCATAATAAGTATACATTGTTTTCGATATTCATGTATTTCAGGAACATGTCACCGAGTAAAGCTGCCATTGCTGGAAGCTCTCCAAACCCGAAGTCTAAGAATGTTAATCTTCGTACCACAGCTTGAATAAGCGTACGACCAGTATGGAGAAAGGACCTTTTTGGACCTATTCCCAAACCAAACCAGTTGAAACCATTAACCATATTTCAGATTCTGTACCTAAGACTTTTGAAACTTCAAATGAGAAGCCAACATCGGAGGAGTCCATACCAACAGTCCCTGAGGCTCCCACTCCAAAGATGATACCTATGGACCCAAATGATCCACATTTCTTACCTCTAAGTCTTGGAATCCCAAACTTGGATTATACCAGTCCTAACCCTATTCATGATCCATATTATTCATTAACCATAGAATCCTTGGATTCCACTTTTGCAAAGGTTCCTAAAATGGAAGATTTCGACTATCCACCAAAACCTTCAATATCAGTACCGCACGCAGTGAACCAAGGAGAAAACTTTCAGAAATAAAATGAAGAAGAAACTCCTTTTGTTATATTTCATTTCTCTAATAGTCCCTATAAGGACATATTTATCTTTTAGTCCCTGTGTGGACGAAATTATTTGTTTAAGACCCGTTTAGGGCAATTATTGAAATTTTTAGGACTTTCTATAAAAAGTTTCCTTTTTGAAATTTACTTTGGCATTAAAAATATACATATGTATTATGTCCTAAATCAAAACATCATTTCAATTTATGATTGCTCTGCCATTAAATCTCAAAAGAAAATCTTAAAGGTATAACCTAGCCTATATGTCATTTTAGACATGGCTATAATGGTAAAGCCTTTTTAAGATAATAAATCTTTGTTAACACCTAAGAACATGTTAGCACTCTTGACAAATGTGGTTCGAGAAAATCACACTAGTCATCCTTATATTGGATTCTTCCAATTCCTTATTTAAGCCTAATAATCAAGAAATCATGGCTCAAATCATCAAATAAGATGATCATATTATAAACATCCATTAATGATGGAATGCCTACGGGCTATACCTATTGTCCTAAAAGACAAAAGACAGTTGTAGTCTATGACTCCTTGTCAAGAAAGGTAATGAACTATATTCAAACCTAAATGCCTAGACCCTATGAGATCATGGTTCATAAATTCAAAACTGTCCTTGTGACAAGGCCTTTATGTGCCATTTTAATACCCTTAATAGTTTATAACTGGATTAACTATAATGATTAGTTTAAAATAAACCTGACTATCAAATTAACCAAATATGGTCTATTTATACCATGGTTAATGAATCATCGAAAATAATGATTCCAAAATAGACTTCTAAATAAAATTATTGTCACTGTTTTATAGAAATCAAGCTTCAGCATGTCTGAATAAGAAGAGGTTAACAGTCATCCAAGGGAGAGAAATGATACCACCAAAATAAATGTAGCTGGTGCAGATCTTCAAGCATTGATAGACAATGCTGTTACTCGAGCCATTGACAGACAATTAAAAGAACCAAGTGGTACTCGCACTAGGACCTAGTCTGTACCTCATATAAAACCACCTTCCAAGAAACATACATCTTATAAGGACGATTCTCATCATTCGTCGAATCAGAAAAGCATCCCATCTAAACAAATTATGCTTAATCAGGAGCCACGTGTCAAAACTTGCTCTTACAAATACTTTGTCTCTTGCAAACCAAGGGACTTTACAGGAGAAAAAGGAGCCATTGATTGTATGACATGGCTCGATGAGATGGATACTGTAGTTAATATCAGTGGTTGTGCGGAACATGATATTGTGAAGTTTGTTTCACAATCATTTAAAGGTGAAGCTTTGGCTTGGTGGAGGGCGTTAATTCAAGCCACAGGGAAGATCCCATTGTATAACTTGTCTTGGGATCAATTTGTTACACCGATCAAGGAAAACTTATGTCCTCAGCATGAGGTAGAAAAGATTGAAACAGACTTCTTGACTCTGGTCATGAAGAATTTGGATTGTCGGGCATATGTGACGAGTTTCAACACCATGTCCCGTCTGGTTCCCTATTTAGTCACCCCTGAACCTAAACGCATAGCGTGTTTTATTGGAGGCCTAGCACCCGAGATCAAAGGAAATGTCAAAGCATCCAGGCCTACCACTTACAGGTCCGTGGTGGACTTGTCTCTATCCCTCACATTAGATGCTATCAGGAATAAGTCTGTTAAGACTTCTGACGAGGGAAAGAGGAAAAGAGAATAGGAGAACTCTCATCATTCTAACAAGAAGAAAAAGGGAAATTCTGAGCACAAGAAAGGTTCCGAGTTCAAGAAAAACTCGAGTCAGTCTGATAACAGACCCAAGTGCAGGAACTGCAGAAAGCATCATTCTGGAAAGTGTACGATCGACCCACATGCTAAACTGTGTGGAATCTGCAAGACCAAGGGTCACAAGACTATAGAAAACAAATGCATGAGTCTTCCAGATGAACGCTCAGGAGGCAGTACAGAATGATAATGTTATAACAGGTACTTTCCTCATCAATGATGTATATGCTAGAGTTTTATTTGATTCTGGTGCAGACAAGTCTTTTGTGGACAATAAATTTTGTAAACTGTTAAATCTGCTTCTTAAAACTCTAGACATAAAATATGAGGTAGAATTGGCCGATGGTACTTTAGAGACTGCTTCGACAATTTTAGATGGATGTTTTTTATCCATTAGGAACCACTCCTTTCTGTTGTCCTTGTTACCAATGAAACTAGCAGGATTTGATATAGTTATTGGCATGGATTGGTTATCTTTTAACCAAGCTCAAATTGTCTGTGAGAAGAAGCAAGTTATCATTAAGACCCCTTATGGTGAACCACTTACAATTCAAGGAGATACACAATATGGATTGCCTAAACAAGTATCTATGCTTAAGGCATCAAAATGTTTGAAGAAAGGTTATGTCATTTACATGGCACAGGTGACCGTTGATGAACCTAAGCCCAAGATCGAAAACATTCCTGTTATTTCTGATTATCCAGACATTTTTCCTGAAGAGTTACCCGGTTTACCCCCAGACAGACAAGTGGAATTCAGAATCGATATTATTCCAGGAGTAGCCCCTGTAGCACGAGCTCCTTATCGGTTGGCACCGACAGAAATGAAGGAATTAAGAACAAATTTGGATGATTTATTAGAGAAAGTTTTTATTCAACCAAGCTCATCTCCTTGGGGAGCGCCCATGTCACACCCCCAAAATACCACATGCAGAAACGCCGCGAGGCGTGTGACGTACCAGGATCCAAGCCACCAATCACATTGAACTATACACGATATAAATAAAAGTTCTCATTCATTTCATAAACCATTTCAAACCACAACTTAAAACAAGTACATTCAGCGGAAGCATAATGTAAATAATTATTTCAAGTAATTCAAAACAAATGTGCAAGATCAATAAACAAGTATCCAAGAGCTATGACCCATGACCACTCCAGCACTCACAGATAACAAGTTCCATCCGTGAATTTAACGACCTGCAAGCATGCAGACAAGTGTGTCAGACGACGCTGGTGAGTTCAAAGTTTGTTATCACGTTTTAGTTACCAGATATAAGTATAGAACACTTTAAAGATTTGATGTCGTTAATAACTCGATTACCGCCGATGCCTCCAGATTATTTACCCTATTCCCCAATGCCTCTATCAAAGCAATGGTCAAGACTGGGGTGATTAGTTCACGCCCGTCCTCCCTGGTACGGTGTGAGGGTGCCAAACCTAAATAGCGCTATTAACTAATACCCCGTTGCCTCCCCGACAACAAATCGGTAGAAGGGACTTAAATGATAGATATGAGTGTATTAACCAATATCTCAGGTTTAACATTCCAGTCAAACCCAATTACCCGACATTCCTCCCCGGAACGTTTACCAGATGTCCCTCCCCGGGACGCATGCTTGGAAAAAGAGCAGTGAACTCACCTTAGATTTGCTCGGTATTTAACAAGTTACCCGTTCCGATTAATCAACCAACCCTACTGTGGTTAATAATACTTATCAATTTCATAATCACCCAAATCACATATCTTATACAGATTGCATTCATCATAGAGTTGCTGTACAATACTTAGCATGCATAACACGTATTAATCATTAACATCTGTATTGTCTACTCACACGAGTTGGATCATGCTTCTCATTCCTAGTTAACATCGTTAGCATGTAACAAATAGAGTTTTGAAATCATCACAGACTGTTTTCATTTACAGCCCTCTCCACAAAGAATTGGTCTTTCGTGGAGAGTCTCTCTAGAGAAAAACCCATGACGAATGATGGTCCTTCGTCGAGAGGGTGGGTGACGAAAGACCCAAGTGTTTCATCGAGAACAAATCAATGAAGAACCTTGTTCTTCGTCACAACCCTAAACAGACAGTTACAGATCCTTTCATTCCGATGTTACGTATGCTATCAAGTTCATCAATACCCAAACAGATCTAACAATGGATTTAAACGATAATCATGCATTCTAGTTATGAATCACCAGTAATACCAAACGTATCAGTTAATCATCACGCACCAATCTTGCACCCTAAGCATAACAGTTTACAATTGGTTACTGTGCAACCCTAGCCATTAACTTAACATGCGATCATCATGGTAAAGCAAACAATTCATCAGTTGGACACAACACAGAATTACGTATGAGCAATCGTCAACCGTAGAGTTTTCTAACCACTAACAACAACATGAACTAACACCAAAATCATTCATCCATTCTAACTGTACTATGACATAGACGGAACCCTAGTTTCACATAACATTATCACACAATATTTCTAACAATTAACAACGATGAGTACTAACCGATGATATCGAAATAATACGTCGGATCGATATGGAAAGCCTCGAGAACCCAATGTTATCGCCGCACAGCAAAGAAAGAGAGAGAGAGAGAGATTCTAGGGTTTGCTGTCGAATGTGCAACAAGGGTTTGATCGTGTTATACGCACAACTTAAACTACTCACCATAAGTTGGGCCTGCAGTGGGCTGTGGGCCGAGGACCCGCCTTCGGCGAAAGACACCCGGAGACGAAATACATATTTCATCGGACATAAAGATGACGAAGATCATTCTTCGTCATTAAGGGTTAGCGACGAAGGTCCTATATTTCGTTGGGTCTGTTCATAATCTTTCATTAATCAGTAACATTGCACAATTGCACAACCAAGTTCACTAACTATCAAGACTCTAATCTTTCAAACAATCTCACGTTACATAAAATAAAACTAATTGTCAAAACAAAATTACGAACAAGTAATACGAACTTGAAATCTTGGGTTGTCACATCATCCCCAACTTGAATGAAATTTCGTCCCGAAATTTGATAAGCAGTACAGTGTTAGGTCAGGATGATTGTAGATTTTCCGCGGGTGCCACGTCATCCCC
This sequence comes from Helianthus tuberosus, assembly GCA_030545235.1. Classification (NCBI taxonomy): domain Eukaryota; kingdom Viridiplantae; phylum Streptophyta; class Magnoliopsida; order Asterales; family Asteraceae; genus Helianthus; species Helianthus tuberosus. Next base: position 141,728,161 of record CM060441.1, read on the forward strand.
AACTTGAATGGGAATTTCATCCCGAAATTCACTAGTTGCATCAGATTTAGATTTGTCAGCTGGGAATAAGTGAGGGTACTTGAGCTTCATCTGATCCTCGCGTTCCCATGTGAACTCCGGTCCACGTCTTGAATTCCAACGAACTCTCACAATCGGAATTCGACTATGTTTACGGACCTTGACCTCCCGGTCCATAATTTCTATGGTTCTTCGATGAACTGCAACTTGTCGTCGATCTTCAACTCTTGAAATGGTACCACGAGTGTTTCATCGGATAAACACTTCTTTAGTTCCAAGACGTGGAAAACATCATGAACGTTACCTAACTCAGCAGGTAACTCTAACTTGTAGGCCACTTTGCCAATTCATTCCAGAATTTTGAATGGCCCGACATAACGAGGGTTAAGCTTGCCGCATTTTCCAAAACGCACCACACCCTTCCAGGGCGAGACCTTCAACATAACACGATCGCCTACAGCGAATTCCAAGGGTTTCCTACGCTTGTCAGCGTAGCTTTTCTGACGGTCACGTGCCGCCGCCATGCGATTTCTGATCTGGACAATCTTTTATGAAGTTTCGAGTACGAGTTTCAGGCCTGTGATTTGGCTGTCACCCACCTCAGCCCAACAAAGAGGTGAACGACATTTTCGCCCGTACAATGCTTCGAATGGAGCTGCCTAGATACTGGTGTGGTAACTATTGTTATAAGAGAACTCTATCAAAGGCAGGTGTTTCTCCCAACCCTTGCCAAAATCAATTACGCACACGTGTAACATGTCCTCAAGTGTCTGGATGGTAAGTAGTGCTCACGTCGAGACGCAAGCCAAACGATTTGTGCATCGACTGCCACAAATCCGAAATGAAACGTGGATCAAGATCAGAGATAATAGAGGTCGGTACCCCGTGCCTAGAAACCACCTCTTTAAGATAAACAGCGGCAAGTTGTGAGAACTTATCCGTTTCCTTGATTGCTAGAAAATGTGCTGACTTTGTGAGACGATCAACGATCACCCAGATGGTATCGTTTTCGCTTTGAGTTCTCGGTAGCCCCGTGACAAAATCCATGGCAATCTGCTCCCATTTTCGCATGGGTATTTCTGGTTGTTGCAGCAATCCAGACGGTTTCTGATATTCCACCTTGACCTTTGAGCACGTCAAGCACTTACTCACATACGTCGCAATGTGAGCTTTCATCTTTAGCTACCAATACATGACTTTGAGATCCCGATACATCTTATCCGAACCCGGGTGAACAGAGTATCGAGACTTGTGTGCTTCATCCATCACAAGATCTGTAAGGTTACCAAACAAAGGACTCCATACACGCTCAATGAAGTAGAGAATACCATCCGATCTCTCTACAAGTCGTTTTTCCATGCCCCTTAGGTACTCTGCTTCAATATTTTCCTCTTTCAATGCTTCGGTTTGTGCAGAACGGATCTGGTCAGGCAAGTTAGAATGGATGGTGAGTTGCAAGGCGCGAACACGTTTGGGTTTCGATTCCTTTCGACTGAGTGCATCAGCTACAACGTTAGCCTTACCCGGGTGATACTTGATGGCACAATCGTAATCGTTTAAGAGTTCTACCCAGCGACGTTGTCGCATATTCAACTCCTTCTGGTCGAAAATATACTGGAGGCTCCTGTGATTGGTGTAGATGGTGCATTTGGTACCGTACAGATAATGCCTCCATATTTTCAACGCGAAAACCACGGCTCCCAACTCTAAGTCGTGAGTCGTATAATTCCTCTCATGAACCTTCAACTGTCGAGAGGCGTAAGCTATCACCTTCTCGTGTTGCATCAACACGCAACCGAGACCCTGAATAGAAGCATCACAATATACCACAAAATCTTCTGTACCTTGAGGTAAAGATAAGATCGGTGCACAGCAGAGCTTCTATTTTAGCAACTGGAAAGCCTCTTCTGGTTTCGTTGTCCATGAGTATGCAACACCTTTTTGTGTCAACGAAGTAAGAGGTTGAGCAATCTTCGAGAAGTCCTTAATAAATCTCTGATAGTACCCGGCGAGACCAAGAAATTGTCGCACTTCCGAAGGATTCTTTGGTGCCGCCCAATTTCTAATAGCATCGCTCTTTACAGGGTCCACGTGTATTCCCGATTCATTCACAATGTGGCCAAGGAAGTGCACCTCCAGAAGTCACACTTAGAGAATTTCGCGTAGAGCTGCTCCCTCCTTAGAAGCTCCAAAATAAGACGCAGGTGACGCTCGTGATCTTCCTTGCTCTTTGAATAGATCAGAATGTCATCAATAAACATGATAACAAAGTCATCGAGATACGGTTTGCATACACGGTTCATGAGGTCCATGAAGACCGCTGGTGCGTTTGTCAACCCAAACGGCATAACTAAGAACTCATAGTGTCCATACCGCGTTCGGAAAGCCGTTTTAGGAACATCCTCCTCTTGGACTCTCATCTGATGATTACCCGATCTTAAATCGATCTTCGAGTAGAAACTTGACCCTTGTAACTGATCAAACAGATAGTCGATGCGTGGCAGAGGATAACGGTTCTTGACAGTCACCTTGTTGAGTTCCCGATAATCTATGCACATACGAAAGGACCTATTTTTCTTCATCATAAACAGAACTGGGGCTCCCTAAGGCAAAGAACTGGGTCAGATAAAACCTCTATCCAACAGTTCTTGAAGTTGATTAGATAGTTCTTGCAACTCCCTAGGTGCAAGACGGTAAGAAGCACGAGCAATCGGAGCTGCTCCTAGTGCAAGATCAATCTGAAATTCCACCTGACGGTGAGGAGGTAAACCAGGTACTTCCTCAGGAAATATGTCAGAAAATTCACGAACAACTGGCAGGTCTTAGATCTTCCTCTCTTCAGGCTGAGGATCAGAAACAAGTGCTAAAATAGCAGGATACCCCTTTCGTAGACACTTCTGTGCTTGCATAGCTGAGATGATACCAACCATCTCCCCACTATGATGCCCTTGAACCGATAAAGATTATCCACTGGGGAGAGGAATACGTACGATCTTCTCCTTACATAGAATCTCAGCTTGATGCTTTGTGACAACCCGTAACTTTGAGGTAAAAACCTGTTCGTTTCATTTTTTTTAAATCCTACGTGTTACTATTTGATGAAATGATTACATTTTATCCGTATCACGTTGAACCGACCTGAAGCGTTTGAACTAAGTGCACGTCGATTCGACCCACTCGCATAACTGGAAACTTATGGGGCCGAACCATAAACTTGACTAATATGCATATATTAGATTAGTTGATGTTAATACATTCTTATGTAATATATATATATATATATATATATATATATATATATATATATATATATATATATATATATATATATAAAGGGAAAATACATCAAACTGATATACTAATGTTTGACAAAAGTTGCCGCCCTTTTCCTTTCTGTTGCTTTCTTTCTTTTGGTCGACCCCCAACTCCTTAGCCCACACATTATTCTTTGATTGTTCTCGGCCCATATGAATCCCAACCGACACCACATTGCTTTTACCCCATATCTCGGACCACACTCACAATTTCTTCCACCGACTCCTTTGTTCAGCGATTATTTTGCATGGGTTTGTGTATATATACTGCATAATGATCTCTACCCTGTCACAAGAACACAAACCCTACCTGCCGCTTCACATAATCCGCTTCCCCTCATCTGAAACTCTACGACAACCACTGTCACTTCCTTCTCCGGCGTGTTCAAAACCCCGACGACATCGGCGCTCTCCGTTCTACCTCTGGTGGCTCATGATACTCTGACTCGGAACTCCGTTCACTTCTCTTCTTAACGCACACTCTGCTACGGCATCGAAATCAGGTTAGAACGGCGTCTTTGCGTGTGTGCTTGATGTTGATATAGGATAGTTCTTGATTGATGTTTGCTAAAACATTGTGATTTGTCGAATCTACTAATAATGATAAGGCCCTTGTGTTGTGATTTGTCGAATCTACTAATAATGATAAGGCCCTTGTGTGAATTTGGTGGACACTCGATGCTTGTTAATACACGTTTTATGTGGATAATTCGAATTTATAAGTAATGATATTGAATGAAACAAGAAACTTGCTGTTTGATAAATGAACATTTAATGCTCGATATTTATTTCTGATATCTGTTAAAGTGATAAAGATGTAGATGTATGAGTCTGTTTAGAGGTAATGGTTGCTATTTAGAAAGATGGTAATGATCCATGTTGATGCTTTGTTTTCGCTGGGTTCTTAGAATCGCACAACCATAGGTGCCCAACGTACAACCTGGTCATGCATATTTAAAAGCTTAAGGATATGTAAGTGATGTCTTTTACATATTGAATGCTCATGTCTGTTGACTAATGGAATAATAATAACGATGATGTTTAGTGATTTTATATATATTATGATGACTGCTATTAGGTAGGTGTGAATCTGAGTTTTCGTTAATGAACGACAGCAGGTTGCATGTTTGTTGAATATATGTTAGTTGGTTATATAAATTATGGTGGGCATTACATGTTAGTGGACTGCTTAACTTGATAGATCGAGTAACTGGGCCACATATACAAACGGACTAACCTAATTTTAACTGGACCGCATGAAGTAGTTTTAATGTATATTGGGCCTAGTTAACAATGATGGAATATACATGGTTACGTTGTGGGCCGGGGCGGGTTAGGTGCTTGGGTTGGACTCAGGCCGAGCAGCCCAAGTGTTGGCATTGTTTGTTGGGCCAGATACTTTGGAATAGACTTATTTCTTTCGGGCCGATAGTAGTTTTACCATAGGTTTATCGAGCCGAACTTGATTAGTGAATTCTTATACAGTATGCTTATTGATTAAACTGGTGAACGGGTTGAAGAATGTCATTACTTGTACGTTGTGTGTGTCATTATGATGAATGAACCCGTAATGTGGAATATACGTATGACCCGAATATGCGTTATAACTGGTGTGATATTTTGTGCCAAGCTTGTTCATTACTTGCATAATAAAGATTTGTGATTTATGTGTGTAAAATAACTGACTAGAATTGGAACCATACTAGGATTGGATTAATCCAACTGTGAACACATACTTTAATCTTACCGAGCAAATCGAGGTGAGTTCACACTCTTTATAAGGAATGGGATTCCCGGTGGTTGGGAATGGGTTAAAGAACTAAAACGGAACCTACATATTCTCCTTGGGTAGGATATGTACCTCCATCCTCCATGGGTAGGATGCCAATATTAATCCTGCGTATTCTCCTTGGGTAGAATACGTACATTCGTCCTCCTTGGGTAGGACAACTACCTTGAACTTACTAGACAAAACTCTATCATGAAGTCCCTCATTTTTATATCGACTTAATCGTCGGGCCAATGGCGAGCGGGTCATTAGTTGATAGCACTATTAGGGTTGACAAGCCTCACACCGTGCCGGTAGGACGGGCATGTACTAATGGATCTGGGCACTCAGTCAATGATGATAGACATTGACTTAGGGCACAACTTACTTTCGTATGTTGTCGATATGGTAATGGTCTAGTGGTTCACATGGGGAAGCCCCCACTGATTATAGATATGGTTTGGGAAACAAAGATACTGGTTAACTCATGGTTTGCGAAACAACTTATGGTTTTCAAAAAAAACTTTTAAAACTAAACAACCAACTGTGAACTCGCTCAACTTTTTCGTTGACTCGTTGTTACATGCCTTGCAGGCTTTTAGGTGCATATCGTTGGAACTTGCTGTCTGGGATGCTGGAGTGGTCATGGGTCGAGATACATGGAATCGCAACACAAGTCTAATGGCTTACTTACGCGTGGTTTACATAACATTTAACAAATGAATTATGCTTCCGCTGTGTACTATGAGTTATATGTAACGTTTTGAAATACTTTCTGTTAATAAATGAAAGTTTTATTTAATTATACTTACGAGTTCAATGTGATTGGTGGCTAAGATCCTGGTACGTCACACGCCCCGCGGTGATTCCGCATGTGGTAATTTGGGGGTGTGACAGATTGGTATCAGAGTCATTGGTTATAGTGAGCTTGGTTTTAAAAAGGGGAAAACATTTTTATAAAACCATACTTTAACCGAACAGATCTAAAAACGTGAATACGTCCATGACACTCAGCTCCAGATTGCAAGGTTCGTCTCTCGTTTACTCATTGCACTGCATTACTAGTGAACACTTACATATGATATTGCATGTGATTGCACGTTTAGCACAACGGTGAGAATTCATGTATTACTTGCATGTGTTAGGTGACTGATAGGGTGGTATTTCCCTAAACATTCATGACTTACGCTTTGTGATGCTCTTTGTTTGCTACTCGAGGTTGAGGAACCATTTGACATAAGTTAAGAGGAGCTAAGATGAGCACGCAAATCATAATATTATTGTGGGTGCACACATAATAATAATGTGGGGTGCATGCGAGTCCCAGTGAGGCTTAACAAGTGAAAAAGGGGGTTCCGTTCCGTTATTTGATCGATGTGAAACATAACAAACCTATAAGGGTCATAGCAGTGATTGTCCCCTACTCGAACGCGATCTTTTCACTCCTCTCTGAATCCTTTCGAATGTCGATGCTATCGAGTATTACCTGAACACCCATCTGAACACTTAGCGAACCGTGTAGAAGGTTAGGTGCTTATACGAACGTCCATGAGTTGGATGTCGCAGCGTCGGACGATTGATCGATACCTTTCTTACTCCTCTTCGTTTGCTGGAACTCGTGTATTGACATCTTAGACCCCGAAGTGTGATCACTTCTGCAATACCCTCGTAACAGACCGTGTATTACTCAAACAACTTGCAACATCGATGAACAGGAGGATGAGCGTTGTACTTTGCCGACCCTGATTACCGGCAACGAGCACCAACAAATTGGCCTCAATCGAATCCTTAACCCTTGTCAGCGACTCATGGGAGTCAACTCTTACGAATCAATCAGGACATAAGCAAGGACAATCGACTATAAGGTGGAATGTGTAACTGCCAGCACAGTGAGTAGCACTTTAGGATGTGGCTTAGAATGTGAAAAGATGGACCAGGATGGTGAAGAACCGTAGGGCTTCATTTCGAGCAACGACATTGGGAGCAGCAGTCATAGCGAAAACAAGGTATTCGTAACCCTAGCCTACAGTATGGAATTAAAGGTGCCTACATCATGGATTGGCCGTGGTTAAGTTAAGGGGACAACGATCAAAGGAACAACAACAGTACTTGAAATTCTTGTAATGAAAACAGCAACACTAGAAATGATGCTCAGGGAAGGGTATTTAGGGCTGGCATGGGCAACGCCAGGATTACAACCACATGGTGGCCAGCACGTTTTGGAAGTTAATCGTTTCGTTCATGTTCTGTTCAACCCTGATACTTCTTGAAACCCAACCTGTTGTGGAATCGGCTGATGACAGGACAATGGAAACCTCCTATGATCGTTGGGATAGAAACTCGACCTTGTGGAACAAGTGTTCGACATCGACCTTCCTTCTGTTGTTCTTGATAGATGTACCCTGTGAGTAGACGATTCTGCGTATTCCTCTCCTTCGTGGAGGATTGTTATCGGTTCTAACATGTCAGAGTGGCACAACGGTTAATGTCGTTTCAGCAAGGAAAACCAGGAGTGTCTACGGAGAGATTACCCCGCTATGTTAACAACTGTTATAGACGTAAGGTTAGGAAAAAAGGGGATCGAGGATCCACCAGTTGTTCGTGATTACCCTCCATGTGCTGCCCGAGGAACTTCCAGGATCATCTCTACAACTGTTAGGTAGGAACTCAGTTTGACCTCGCGCCAGAGACAGTTCTAACTACTCATACTCTTTACCGTCTTGCACCAGGAGGGTTGCAGGAGCTGTTTACCCAACTACAGGAGCGGTTGGACAGGAGTTTTCGCTTTAAGGAGTCCTCGCTATACCAGAGAAGATAATCCTTTTCGTATGTGTACCGATTATCGAGAACGTAACAAGGAGACAATTAGGAAACGCTTGCCTCAACCATGTATTGGTCACCTGTCGACCAGTTGCAAGGAACAAGCTTCCATTCAGGGATTTGCTAGCGAACGAACAATCCTCAGATAGAAGTCCGAGAGGAGAATGCTCTTAGAACAGCACGTCGAATGCGATGCAGCCATTTCAACTTTGTACACCATGAGAATTGATCAACACACCAGCAACTTCAGGGATCACATGAATTGACCGTATTTGTTAATAACATTCTGAATCCTGACCAGGAGAATGGAACGCCATGGGTGGCAAATGTATCCTACTTTAGCACAGCAGGGTGCTGTGTTCGTGAAAGACGAAACAGGAGGACGTCTTTTTAGCTTTCGAATTCCAACTCTGCAATGCTCCGAGCATCATCTTTACCCGAGGGTGCGGGTGATTCAGTGGTATATCCTTATGGTTCGAATCAGAGTCCCAGTTACACATCGATGCAACACAGGAGAGTGATGGCTTACGTAATGGAGTTACAATAGGAACTGCACGACACAACCGGTAGTGGAAACCGTGGTCTTTGGATCTACTTGGAGGCATTACTTGGACGGTACCGAATGCGTTGCCTAGACCGATCACAAGGGCCTCCCGCGTATCGATGCTCGAAAGAGCTAAAGCACGCAATGACATCGCTGGATGGAATGACTGGGAAACCTAAACATACACGAGCTTTGTAGCTCACTATCGACTCAAACATACCTGATCAGACTCGCTCTGTTCAAACTGGAGAACTGAAGGAAGAGGATTTTCAAGTTGAACCCATGCGGGGCATGGAGAAGCAACCTTTGACAGGACGGACGATATTCGCTACCTCATGGAACAAATGTGGGTCTCAATATACGGCAACTGTAGGGAACTCGTGTTGAGCAAAGCACACCGGCTTCGATATTCTAGTCTTCTGGATTTTGATGAGAGATATTAGGATGTATAAATCTTGCACTGGTGAACGAACATGAATGCCCGCCTAGATATGTGTGTGAATGATGCTTGACTGGTGGGGAAGTCAAGGTGAAGCATCAGCAACCAGAAATGCCCATATGGAAATGAGAACAGGCTGCCATGGATTCTGTCTACTTATAACTCTAAACGGAAACATTATCGCCTGAATAACCGTTGATTGTCTCCTGTAACCAGCACACTTTCTAGCCATCAAGGAAACAGATAAGTTTTTCTACACTAGCAGTCATCTACCTGAAAGAAGTGGTTGCTAGGCACGGGGTGCCAACTTCCATTAACTCTGATCGCGACCCACGATTTGCATTTGATATGTGGCCAGCGATGCACAAATCCTTTGGCTCACGTCGAGACATGAGCACAACATATCATCCACAGACGGGTGGGCAGACTGAACGCACCATCCAAACTCTTGAAGACATGCTCGAGCATGCGTAATTGACTTTTGTAACGGCTGGGAGCGGCGTCTACCTTTAGTGGAGTTTGAGGCATTGTACGGACGGAAGTGCCGATCACCTCTTTGTTGGGCAGAAGTTGGAAGCAGCCAAATCACTGGCCCAGAACTCGTCGTAGACACAATAGAGGAGATTGCTCAGATACGACAACGGATGGCGGCAACTCGTGACCGTCAGAAAAGCTACGCTGATAAGCGCAGGAAACCACTCGAGTTCCAGGTTGGGGATCGAGTACTACTTAAAGTCTCACCTTGGGAAGGTGTAGTTCGTTTTGGTAAATGTGGCAAACTTATCCCGTGATATGTTGGACCTTTCTAAATCACGGAGAGAATTGGCAAGGTGGCCTACAGATTGAATCTACCCGAAGAACTCAGTGGAGTTCACAACGTATTCCATGTGTCGAATCTGAAGAAGTGCCTGTCAGATGAAACCCTCATAGTTCCTCTCAAGGAACTCACTATCGACGATCAGTTGCGATTTGTCGAGGAACCTATAGAGATTACGGATCGAGACGTTAAGATTCTCAAGCGTACCAGAATACCTCTTGTTCGAGTTCGTTGGAACTCCCATCGTGGCCCAGAGTTTACCTGGGAACGCGAAGAGCAAATGAAACACAAGTATCCCCAGTTGTTCGAGAAAAGTGCAACCACTACTGTGGCTGAAGCTACCGCGGAATTTCGGGACGAAATTCCAAACCAACGGGGGGATGATGTGACACCCAGGAAAAACCAGGAAACCACGCAACCTAACTAGCTTCCTCAGTGACTACGTGCTAAATTTTGGGACGAAATTTCTTTCAACTTGGGGATGATGTGACAACCCGTAACTTTGAGGTAAAAACCTGTTCGTTTCATTTTTTTAAATCCTACGTGTTACTATTTGATGAAATGATTACATTTTATCCGTATCACGTTGAACCGACCTGAAGCGTTTGAACTAAGTGCACGTCGATTCGACCCACTCGCATAACTAGAAACTTACGGGGCCGAACCATAAACTTGACTAATATGCATATATTAGATTAGTTGATGTTAATACATTCTTATGTAAAACATATATATATATATATATATATATATATATATATAGGGAGAGGTTCATTTGAGAAGAATTTTCTTAAAAGAAGAAAAAAATGAATTAATCTAGACCTTATATTTTTTTGATCAATGGTTGTGAATCAAGATATCATTTTTGTCTACTTTTAATAAATGCTTTAATTACTAAGGGTAGTATAGACATTTTGATATAGAATATTAATAAATATTTTAAGGAGTTACCCAAGTCTTATTAATGCATCCATAAATTACTCCTTCACCATCATTATTGTATTGACTCCTACACAAATTTTATTAGAAGTGACAAAATTATTTAAAATTTTTGTGTCCTACACATATTTTATTATGAGTCGCAAAATTATTTAAAAGTGTTTGAGTTCTACACATTCTGTATCCTACACCAAAATATTGTTTTAATGGTGTAGGAAATGTTGAAAATGTAAGATCATGTGTAAGATTGTTTTTATTGTGTAAGGTGCACAATTATTTTATAAGATAGGCTCATTAAATGATTAGAGTTCATTAATTTGAATAACAAAAATAAATAATAGACTCATTTAGTGATTTGTTCAAATTACATTTATATCCTTTATTCTTAATTTTTAATTTTTCTCATTTGAACTCTCCACTATATATATATATATATATATATAAATAAAGGGAAAATACATCAAACAGATATACTAATGTTTGACAAAAGTTTCCGCCCTTTTCCTTTCTGTTGCTTTCTTTCTTTTGGTCGACCCCTAACTCCTTAGCCCACACCTTATTCTTTGATTGTTCTCGGCCCATATGAATCCCAACCGACACCACATTGCTTTTACCCCATATCTCGGCCCACACTCACAATTTCTTCCACCGACTCCTTTGTTCAGCGATTATTCTGCATGGGTTTGTGTATATATATTGCATAATGATCTCTACCTTCTCACAAGAACACAAACCCTACCTGCCGTTTCACATAATCCACTTCCCCTCACCTGAAACTCTACGACAACCACTACCACTTCCTTCTCCGGCGTGTTCAAAACCCCGACGACACCGACGCTCTCCGTTCTACCTCCGGTGGCTCATGATACTCTGACTCGGAACTCCGTTCACTTCTCTTCTTAACGCACACTCTGCTATGGCATCGAAATCAGGTTAGAACGGCGTCTTTGCGTGTGTGCTTGATATTGATATAGGATAGTTCTTGATTGATGTCTGCGAAAACATTTTGATTTGTCGAATCTACTAATAATGATAAGGCCCTTGTGTGAATTTGGTGGACACTCAATGCTTGTTAATACACGTTTTATGTGGATAATTCGAATTTATAAGTAATGATTTTGAATGAAACAAGAAACTTGCAGTTTGATAAATGAACATTTAATGCTCGATATTTATTTCTGATATCTGTTAAAGTGATAAAGATGTAGATGTATGAGTCTGTTTAGAGGTGATGGTTGCTATTTAGAAAGATGGTAATGATCCATGTTGATGCTTTGTTTTCGCTGGGTTCTTAGAATCGTCCAACCATAGGTGCCCAACGTACAACCTGGTCATGCATATTTAAAAGCTTAAGGATATGTAAGTGATGTCTTTTACATGTTGAATGCTCATGTCTGTTGACTGATAGAACAATAATAACGATGATGTTTAGTGATTTTATATATATGATGATGACTACTATTAGGTAGGTGTGAATCTGAGTTTTCATTAAAGAACGACAGCAGGTTGCATGTTTGTTGAATATATGTTAGTTGGTTATATAAATTATGGTGGGCCTTACATGTTAGTGGACTGCTTAACTTGATAGATCGAGTAACTGGGCCACATATACAAACGGACTAACCTAATTTTAACTGGACCACATGAAGTAGTTTTAATGTATATTGGGCCTAGTTAACAATGATGGAATATACATGGTTGCGTTGTGGGCCGGGGCGGGTTAGGTGCTTGGGTTGGACTCGGGCCGAGCAACCCAAGTGTTGGCATTGTTTGTTGGGCCAGATACTTTGGAATAGACTTATTTCTTTCTGGCCGATAGTAGTTTCGACCATAGGTTTATCGAGCCGAACTTGATTAGTGAATTCTTATACAGTATGCTTATTGATTAAACTGGTGAACGGGTTGAAGAATGCCATTACTTGTACGTTGTGTGTGTCATTATGATGAATGAACCCGTTATGTGGAATATACGTATGACCCGAATATGCATTATAACTGGTGTGATATTTTGTGCCAAGCTTGTTCATTACTTGCATAATAAAGATTTGTGATTTATGTGTGTAAAATAACTGACTAGAATTGGAACCATACTAGGATTGGATTGATCCAACTATGAACACATACATTAATCTTACCGAGCAAATCGAGGTGAGTTCACACTCTTTATAAGGCATGGGATTCCCGGTGGTTGGGAATGGGTTAAAGAACTAAAACGGAACCCACATATTCTCCTTGGGTAGGATATGTACCTCCATCCTCCATGGGTAGGATGCCAATATTAATCCTGCGTATTCTCCTTGGGTAGAATACGTACGTTCGTCCTCCTTGGGTAGGACAACAACCATAAACTTACTAGACAAAACTCTATCAAGAAGTCCCTCATTTTTATATCGACTTAATCGTCGGGCCAATGCCGAGCGGGTCATTAGTTGATAGCGCTATTAGGGTTGACAAGCCTCACACCGTGCCGGTAGGACGGGCGTGTACTAATGGATCTGGGCACTCAGTCAATGATGATAGACATTGACTTAGGGCACAACTTACTTTCGTCAGTTGTCGATATGGTAATGGTCTAGTGGTTCACATGGGGAAGCCCCCACTGATTATAGATATGGTTTGGGAAACAAAGATACTGGTTAACTCGTGGTTTGCGAAACAACTTATGGTTTTCAAAACAAACTTTTAAAACTAAACAACCAACTGTGAACTCGCTCAACTTTGTTGTTGACTCGTTGTTACATGCCTTGCAGGCTTTTAGGTGCATATCGTTGGAACTTGCTATCTGGGATGCTGGAGTGGTCATGGGTCGAGATACATGGAATCGCAACACAAGTCTAATGGCTTACTTACGCGTGGTTTACATAACATTTAACAAATGAATTATGCTTCCGCTGTGTACCATGAGTTATATGTAACGTTTTGAAATACTTTCTGTTAATAAATGAAAGTTTTATTTAATTATACTTACGAGTTCAATGTGATTGGTGGCTAAGATCCTGGTACGTCACACGCCCCGCGGTGATTCCGCATGTGGTAATTTAGGGGTGTGACATGTTTAGACAACCAATCCATACCAACCACTACATCAAAACTACCGAGGATAACATGAAGGAGGTCAATGTCAAACACTTGACCCACAAGATCTAATTTACACCCAAAAAAGGACATGCGAAGCTTCAATCGTTTTGCCATCAGCTAATTCTACTACATGCTTAGCTTCTAAAGGTGTTGGAGTTAACCCTAATCATTGACTGGACTCTATAGAAACGTAACTCTAATCGGCACCGGAATCAAATAATACAGAAGCAAAGAGGTTGTTCACAGAAAGCGTACCAGTCACGACATTGTCGTCGTTCCTAGCATTACCAGCACCGATCGTAATTACTCTTCCACGAGTACTATTCCCCCATTGTTGCCATTATTGTTGTTCCCAGCATTGTTCTTGTTGTTCTGACGGTTATTGTTATCATTGGCGTTCTGATTCAGCTGAGTGCAATCGCGTTTAATGTGACCCTCGTCCCCACACTGGAAACACCCTTTCCTAAAGCCTTGGTTCTGATGGGGTTGCTGCCTTTGCTGTTGCTGATGCTGCTGATTCTGCTGCTGGTTTTGCTGCTGCTGCTTTGGGTACGGAGCTCTACAGTCTTTTGCCATATGGCCCACCTTATCGCACTTATGGAAAGCCCGGACACATGGTCCATGATGATGATACCCACACTTGTTGCACTTAGGCTTCCTACCAATGTAGGAGCCTTGGCTCTGGTTGCTGCCCTGGCCTTGGTTAAATGAGGACGACTGACTGAAACTACGGTTATTGCTGTTGTCAGGCCTTTTCTGAGATTGACTGGCACTGGTTACTTTGTCAGCATCGTTCCATTTTCGCTTGTTATCACTAGCAGGTGTAGTAGCTGTAGCAGCAGGGGTAGTAGCAGAAACACGTGCGACAATGAGCCACATTCGACCTCTTGGTCAGTAATCTTGTGTGCTAAACGGATGATCTGGGGCAGATTGTTAAGGTTTGCAGAACTGACCAAACTCTTTACCGCTGGTGCCAGGCCTTTGATGTACAACTCAATTCTTCGAGGTGGAGGTCGAGACAGGTTAGGGCACATATTTGCTAGTTCATGAGATCGTTTCGTGTAAGCCTCGATCTCGGACCCTTCCATATTCAAATTGTAGTACTCGTTCTCAAGCTTCTGAATCTCGTCACGAGGACAGTACTCCTCCTGCATCAGCTCCTTAAAATCATCCCATGTTGTTGCATTAGCCATTTCGATGCCCAACATTTGCACCTGGGCATTCCACCAAGTTAAGGCACCATCCTCCAAGGTGCCTGTAGCATACTTCACTCGGTCCCCCTCGGGACAGTTACACATAGCGAACACTGACTCAACCTTCTCAGACCATCGTAGTAACCCCACAACCCCTTCAGTCCCACTGAATGTTTGTGGCTTACAATCCATGAACGTCTTGAAAGTGCAATAAGGCGGATTGTTTTGATTCTGATTCGCTTGCTGACCTAATGGACGAAAGAAAATGCAACACAAGGGTAAGAGTTGTGTACGCGACACAAGAATAAAGAGTATTTGGCACGTTTCGTACCAGCTTGGTAGGCTGCCAAAGCCTCAGCCACACGGGTGTTAATCAAGTTTGTCAACTCAGCCCGAGTCATCGCAATGTGACCACGTCCATGGCCTCGTTCGCTCATGATTCTATATTAGAAAAGGGAAAAGGTTAAGGGTCGAGATAAGGTTGGAGTCAAACCACACAATGACTCCTACAGACTACTGAGTTTACATCAGATAACAGAGCGGAACCCCTTTCACACTTGTTAAGCCTCACCGGACTCACATCCACCCCACATTATTATTATGTGTGCACCCATAATAACAATGCAATTTTCATGTCTATCCCAACTCGTGCTACAAGGTTCCTCAAATTCGAGTAGCAAATCAGATGACACCACAAAACATAAGTCACGAAAGCCTAACAGGATTTCACACTATGACTCTATCAATCACATAACCTAGGCAGATACACATAAATTCAGTCTGTAGTGCTAAGTGTGCAATCACATGCAACATCATACATGAATGTATACTAGATATGCTATGCAACAAGTAAACGAGAGACGAACCTTGCAATCTGGAGCTGAGTGTCATGGTCGATTTTCGAAGCTGTTCGATTATAGTCTGGTTTTACAAAAACATTTTTAAAACCTAGTTCACTATAACCAGTGGCTCTGATACCAAACTGTCATACCCCCAAAATACCACATGCGGAAACGCCGCGGGGCGTGTGACGTACCAGGATCCAAGCCACCAATCACATTGAACTATACACGATATAAATAAAAGTTCTCATTCATTTCATAAACCATTTCAAACCAGAACTTAAAACAAGAACGTTCAGAGGAAGCATAATGTAAATAGTTATTTCAAGTAATTCAAAACAAATGTGCAAGATCAATAAACAAGTATCCAAGAGCTACGACCCATGACTACTCCAGCACTCCCAGATAGCAAGTTTCATCCGTGAATCTAACGACCTGCAAGCATGCAGACAAGTGTGTCAGACGACGCTGGTGAGTCCAAAGTTTGTTATCACATTTTAGTTACCAGATATAAGTATAGAACACTTTAAAGATTTGACGTCGTTAATAACTCGATTACTGCCGATGGCTCCAGATTATTTGCCCTATTCCCCAATGCCTCTATCAAAGCAATGGTCAAGACTGGGGTCATTAGTTCACGCCCGTCCTCCCCGGTACGGTGTGAGGGTGCCAAACCAAAATAGTGCTATTAACTAATACCCCGTCGCCTCCTCGGCAACAAATCGGTAGAAGGGACTTAAATGATAGATATGAGTGTATTAACCAACATCCTAGGTTTAACATTCCAGTCAAACCCAATTACCCGACATTCCTCCCCGGAACGTTTACCAGATGTCCCTCCCCGGGACGCATGCTTGGAAAAAGAGCAGTGAACTCACCTTAGATTTGCTCGGTATTTAACAAGTTACCCGTTCTGATTAATCAACCAACCCTACTGTGGTTAACAATACGTATCAATTTCATAATCACCCAAATCACATATCTTATACAGATTGCATTCATCATAGAGTTACTGTACAATACTTAGCATGCATATCACGTATTAATCATTAACATCTGTATTGTCTACTCACACGAGTTGGATCATGCTTCTCATTCCTAGTTAACATCGTTAGCCTGTAACAAATAGAGTTTTGAAATCATCACAGACTGTTTTCATTTACAGCACTCTCCACGAAGAACTGGTCTTTCGTGGAGAGTCTCTCTGGCGAAAAACCCATGACGAAGGATGGTCCTTCGTCGAGAGGGTGGGTGATGAAAGACCCAAGTGTTTCGTGGAGAACAAATCAACGAAGAACCTAGTTCTTCGTCACATCCCTAAACATACAGTTACCGATCCTTTCATTCCGACGTAACGTATGCTATCAAGTTCATCAATACCCAAACAGATCTAACAACAGATTTAAACGATAATCATGCATTCTAGTTATGAATCACCAGTAATACCAAGCATATCAGTTAATCATCACGCACCAATCTTGCACCCTAAGCATAACAGTTTACAATTGGTTACTGTGCAACCCTAGCCATTAACTTAACATGCGATCATCGTGGTAAAGCAAACAATTCATCAGTTGGACACAACACAGAATTACGTATGAGCAATCGTCAACTGTAGAGTTTTCTAACCACTAACAACAACATGAACTAACACCAAAATCATTCATCCATTCTAACTGTACTATGACATAGACGGAACCCTAGTTTCACATAACGTTATCACACAATATTTCTAACAATTAACAACGATGAATACTAACCAATGATATCGAAATAATACGTCGGATCAATCTGGAAAGCCTCGAGAACCCAATGTTATCGCCGCACAGCAAAGAGAGAGAGAGAGAGATTCTAGGGTTTGCCGTCGAATGTGCAAGAAGGTTTTGATCGTGTTATACGCACAACTTAAACTACTCACCATAAGTTGGGCCTGCAGTGGGCTGTGGGCCGAGGACCCGCCTTCGGCGAAAGACACCCCCAGACGAAATACATATTTCGTCGGACATAAAGATGACGAAGATCATTCTTCGTCATTAAGGGTTAGCGACGAAGGTCCTATATTTCGCCAGGTCCGAGGATGGGAGTGTGTTAGGTCCAAACTTTAAACAGTTAATAAGTTTTCATAATCTTTCATTAATCAGTAACATTGCACAATTGCACAAACAAGTTCACTAACCATCAAGACTCTAATCTTTCAAACAATCTCACGTTAGAAAAAATAAAACTAATTGTCAAAACAGAATTACGAACAAGTAATGCAAACTTGAAATCTTGGGTTGTCACATCATTCTATTTGTGAAGAAGAAAGATGGCTCGATGCGTCTGTTTTGGTAAAAAATCACACAAGGATAATGCAACCAAATCTGATTTTGTGAGGTATGATGCTTGGTTAATTGTATGAATGACAAGTATATGAAATCAACGATGAACACCGAGATTTATTCGAGGAAAAAGCCCTTGATCTTTAGAAGATCTCTGGCATAAAAAACCTCGGGTGATGGAAACTACCGATCACCAAATGTATTGCAAAAACAATAATGATCCTTGTACAACTTTGGAACAAAACAAGCCTAATACAATGAATTGCTAGTATAAGTGTGTGTTTTTGCTAAGTGTTTGCAGAGAATTCGAGTGTTGTGTGTTTTTTTTTGTGGTGTGTTCGACTTATGCCTCAAATGAGCTCGTTTTCCCCTTAAAAGATAAGAAATATCCAGCAACAAATTTTCCTAAAAAGGTGGAGGTCACCCATGTTCTCCAAAACGGTTATTTCTTCATTAAGCATGTGCCTATGAAGCATATTCCACAAGATTCCAGCAAAGACTAAGCCCATGTCGTCCATTACCTGCATATAAACATTAAAAACGTGACAATTGTTAGAAATCATAAGTTCTGTTAAGGATCCTGGATCCTCAGACTCTGGATCCTCAGACTCCCTGCATCATCCATTAAGGATCCGTGATCCATGCCCAGTCTCAGGATAGATGATCCTTAGCATAAAATTCATGCCCTAACAATTGCCCCCAATATGGCAGTTGTGATAAGGATTCATAGTTGTCTTATTTCCGTTAGAAGCGGACTAGCCGTTGCTGCTGGTAACTAGTCGTTACACGGCCTGTCGTCACTGATAAGACCTGCTATAATCATCATTGCAAAATATAGAGTTAGAGATAACTCCTCAAATGCCTTTACAGACAAGAAGATCCTTCTGTTTGTGGAGAATGAATCCTTCTACACAGTTCGCTATTAACCTTCCTGCACTTTAATTTCTGCATAGACACTTTAACTGTTAGATAGCCTTATCCGGCCTGGGTACGGTTTTGCTGGTGAAATCCAGGCCAGATGATTTGATACATAATGAATGGGTAATAACATTAAACTTTTTTAGCTACAACTGTTGTTGTTTCTTTCCTCTTTATTTTTCATATATGCTTTCTATTTTCAAAGATATCATCACCAAACAACTGGAAAGTTATTGGAAATCTGATGATAATGTTAAACTTTTAACAGAAAACTTGAAGTGTTCATACAAATGTGGATCAATGATTCTTAACCAAAAAGGATAAGAGACAACTTACAGCTTAGAAAAAGTTAGAATATAACATACCAGAGAATCCAAGTTAGGATTCTATATCCTTGTAAATTATTGCTGAATAAACAAACTGTGAAAGGTAAAGTTTCTAGGATCCAGGATCCTTATTGTCAGAACTTGTATAACTTTAGAGCTCCAAGATCCTGTAAGAAAAACAAACTTGGGACCAAGCCAAATAATTGGGAATGAACCCATAATAACTAGGGACAAGCCCAAATAAACTAGGGACAAGCCCAACAAACTGGGGACAAGCCCAAATAACTGGGGACAAGCCCAAATAAACTGGGAAAAAGCCCACCAAACTGGGGACAAGACCAAATAACTGGGGACAAGCCCAAATAAAATGGGGACAAGCCCAAATAAACGGGTGTAAACTGGAGTATGGCCCAAACTGGCGACTATCCAAACGTGAGCGACATGAAAATGCTGAAATCTTAGCTAACGTGAAAACGTTAGAAACCTTAGGAACGGATGTATGGTACGTCTACCATTATACGTAGGATCCTGAATACAGCCAGTACAATGAAATTGTCAGCCCCTAAAGCGGGTACTTGTCGCATTGCCTTGAACTACACCAGGATCATCATGCGCTACTGGCGAAACTGGGGACAGGCCCAAAAACTGGGGACAAGCCCAAAATTGGGGACAAGCCCAAATAACTGGGGGCAAGCCCATAAACTTTGGAGAGTTGGCCAACCACTTTGATCTTCTGTAAAATGATAACAACTCTGCAAAAGCTTAAACTTTGTGAAAATAGATGTTAACTGATTAACATCTTTAACTTATGATAAGTAATAAGTATAAAATGAATGAAAATGAAAGTAATGTGTTACCAAATGTAGAATCATATATCCTTTGAGGATCCCGGATCCTTAATCAGAATACTGGTATCGCTGAGGATCCCTGATCCTTCTTACTTAAAGTATTTTTTGAGATGAACAACATTCCAAGCTCTTGATAGGAGATCATCATCCATTGTTAAAAAGCGATATGCCCCCTTTCCTGCTTCAGCTTTAATTAGATAGGGGCCTTCCCATTTTGATGCTAATTTGCCATCAGCCGAATTCGTAGTGTTCTGGAATGATTTCCTTAGCACAACATCACCAACTTGATGTAGGATATTACTGCGTCTTTGACAAGCATCACATTTCTTTGTGTATTCCACAGCATACATCTTCATGGTAGGCCAATAGTATCATGTTCTAAGGATCCTTGAGAACAGTACTCTGCCCCCAGTGTGGTTTCCACAATCTTCTTCATGAAAATCCTTTAGGACTTCTTGAATTTCAGGATCCTCTATGCACCTTAGATATGGACCTGCAAGAGATCGTTTATATAACATGTTTTTCAATATTGTAAATTGAGATACCTTGATTTTGAAAGCCCTAGGATTTTCTCCTGTAGGAATCTCTCCATGTTGTATATATCTCATGATTGGAAGGATCCAGGATCCTGAACTTGATTGTGCACCATCACTAGGTATGATTGCAGAATCCTCTACTATCTTCATAGTTGCGTGATCCTCAATTGCAGGAGTTAAAACATGGATGATGAGTATTTTCACATCCTATGGAATCTTCAGTGATGATCCAAGATTAGCTAGAGCATCAGCTTCTGCATTTTCTTCCCTAGGTACCTGTGATAGACTGAAAAGAGCAAAAGAATCTACCAATTTCCTGACTATTTCTAAGTACTTGATTAGCTTTTCACCTTTAACAGTGTAAGAACTGTTATAATGATTAGTAATTAATAGAGAATCTACATATACTTGAAGATACCTGATCCTCATATTCTTAGCTAATTGCAAACCTGCTATCAAGGCCACATATTCAGCCTCATTATTAGTGGTTTGGAATTCACATGCAATGGAGTGGGGTATTATGTCCCCCTGTGGCGATTTTAGTAGTATTCTAAGTCCTGTTCCTTTAACATTTGAAGCTCCATCCGTGAAGAGTGTCCAAGGATCCTTGGTCTTCTCAAGTTGTTGAACTTCTAATTCAGCTTCCCTTTGTAGATCACTACTGAAATCAGCCACAAAGTCAGCTAAAGCTTGGGACTTGATGGCAGTCTTGGGTTCATACTTAATGTCATATGCAATAAGCTTGATTGCCCACTTTTCCATTCTACCTGACATTTGAAGTTTCCTGAGAACATTCTTGACAGGAAGGTTAGTTTTCACAATAATGGTGTGAGTTTCGAAATAATGTCTATGTTTAGTGGAAGCCATAATTAAATCAAGAATTAATTTCTCTAAATGAGAATACATGGCCTCAGCATCAAGTAGAATTTTACTTACATAGTATACCGGATGTTGAGAGCCTTCATGATCCTTAACTAGGATCGATCGCACATACTGCTTTAGCTGAAACAGCTAAGTATAAGGATAATGACTCTCCATTTTCTGGTTCCATCAGGGCTCTTGCTGAGGATAGATAATCCTTAAGAGCCTTGAGTGCAGCTTCATGCTTATCAGTCCACTCAAACTTCTTATTCTTCCTCAATATGTCTTATCTGCCTTGAGCAATTTGTCTACCTCTTCTTGGATAATGGCATTCCTTTCAAGTGCAAACTTTCTCCTTTTTTGGTGTATTGGCTTGAAAGACCTGTCAATACCAAGTTTGTGAGTAATAACATCCTTAGATATACCTGTTGTGTCTTTATGTTTCCAAGCAAAGGTAGACTTTCTTCTTTTCAAGAAGGATATTAAATCTTGCTCAATACGGTCTAGGATCCCGGATCCTATAAAAATTTTGGATTCAGGATCCTCTGGGTTCAACAGAATATCCTTGACGTCTTGCTCTCTTGCCTCCATGACGTCTTGCTCCTTGGAAGCTGGTTTCATTGAAGAAGTGTAACAGTTCTTTGCCTCCTGCTGATCATTCTCTATCTTTACCACACCCCATAGAGTTGGGAGATTGACACATTGATGATATGTTGAGGGGACTGCCTTCATATTGTGTCTCCATGGCCTGCCAAGGATAACATTGCAACAAGATAAGCAATCAATAACATAGAATTTTTTAACAGAATTCACTCCCTCTATATAGATAGGAAGTTTGATGTCCCCCAATGTATTCTTTGTCTCTCCACTGAATCCCACAAGGATAAATGATCCTGGGATAATATCATATTCAAGGATGTTCATTCTTTAGAGGACATCCAACTGGATTATGTTCACTGAGCTTCTCCCATCAATGAGAATCCTGCGAATAAAATGGTTAGATATAAATAATGTAATAACCAAACCGTCATGATGAGGATCCTGTATGTCCACACGGTCATCCCCATCAAAGGATATGACTTTTTCCTGGGTAAGAATGGAAGTTCGAATAGGTCTGTCCCCATTCTCCATCTTTGTTTCCTTTGCATGTCTCTTAGCTGCTGAGAACCTCAAGAGATGAAATGGATGATTTGAGCATCAGCTGGTGGAGAAGGAGCTTTTCCAAGAACTTTCTCAGAATCCTAGATCCTTGACTTTTTCCTTCCAAGCAATTCCTTCAAGTATCCTTTGCTCAAAAGATAACCTATCTCCTTCCTTAATGCTATGCACTCATCTGTGAGATGACCAAAATCCTCATGGTAAGCACACCATTTCGATTTGTCTTTGGTAGCATGTGGTTTTTCATTCTCCCTTGGCCACCTAGCCTTGTCACCTAAATTCAGCATAGCAAGGATTAGTTCAATATTATCAACAGAAAAACAATATTCAGAAATAGGAGGATAATCCTCATCATCTTCCGCTTGTTCCACATCATGCACATTCTGGTTGTCATGCTTGGAGTATTGCTTGAATAAGTTATTCTTGAAATAGGATCCTTGTTTGTCTTGTTCTGAGGATCCTGACAACCTCTCCTGGATCCTTTTATCATCTTCTAAACGGATGAATCTAAGGGCCCTGGTTCTTACTTCATCAAGATTCCTGCATGGGGTCATGACAAGATCATCATAGAACAGTGACTCCTTAAGTAAACCCATCTTGAAGGCTTCTACAGCCGTATGGATATCCAAATTAGGAATCTCTAAGGATTCTCTACTGAATTTAGTGATATAATCTCTTAATGATTCATTATGACCTTGGGTGATCCTATATAAGTCACTAGTTAATCGTTCTAATCTCCTACTGCATGAGAATTGGCTATTAAACAAATTAACTAGATTAGCAAATGAAGTAATAGAGTAAGGGGGAAGACTAAGCAGCCATTTAAGAGCTGATCTTGTCAGTGTGGATCCGAAACCCTTGCATAGACATGCTTCTTTTAACCTCTCTGGAATTGGATTGATCTCCATCCTTTCTCTGTATTGAGCTACATGCTCTTCTGGATCCGTTGAACCATCATATAGCTTCATGGTTGGTATTTGAAATCTCTTCGGTATCTCTGCATCACAAATAGGTGGTGCAAAACGAGATATCTTGTGGCTTCCATCTGGAATTTCAGGAATGGGCTTAACCACTCCTAGGACGCTGGATATCATATCCTTAAGCTTTTGTAATTCTCTGGCCATAGCTTGGTTAATACATGTATCCTGCATAAAGCCATGGTTAGTAGTATAAGAATTATTCAAAGTGTTACCTCCTGGAGGATTCAAGTTTGGAATTCCAGATGTGAATCCATATTGACGAGATTCTGGTATAATTGAGGGACAAGAAGAAGCAATAGTCTGCATTGGTATGAAGTCTCCCAAATGAATCTCTGAACTTCTAGGCTGTTGACTCCCTAAGGATCCTTGATCCTGGAAGATGTTGGATCCTTGATGCACCGAAGCTGGGGGTCTTGGAGGATACTCCATGGATCCGTGAACCTGAGATGAGGATCCTTGAACCTGAAAGGAGGATCCTTGAACCTGAGAGGATCCCTGAACCTGAGAGGAGGATCCTTGAACGTGGGAGGATCCTTGAACCTGGGAGGATCCTTGAACCTGGGAGGATCCTTGAACCTAGGAGGATCCTTGAACCTGGGAGGATCTTTGAACTGTGTGCGTCCCCATATTTCCTTCTGAACTGGATAAGGATCCTTGATGCTGAGAAGAGGATCCTTGAGGCTGGAAGTAGGATCCTTGAGGCCGCGCTAACTCCAGTGATCCTTGCTGAAGGATAGAGGATTCTTGAATCTGGACATTGAATCCTTTGGAAAACTGGATTGATGATGATGGAGTAGCAAAATCCAACCACCTGGACATCAATGGGGAGTGATCCTCTGCTGATTTTTTCAATTTCTTGATTTCATCAATTTCGCGAAGGATCCTGCCATTAGTTTCGTCCTGTTGTTGCATGTATCCTCTCATCTGCAAAATCAAAGTATAAATATCACTGTTAGTAGGTGTAGAGGAAGAAACAACAGTTGGTTTTGTGAAATCGGGGGTTGTCTTCTTCGGAGCATTCTCAGCATTCTTCTGGAATGCGTGGGGAAGATGATGCAAGGGTAGAATGTCCTGTGATGAGGTAACCGCCGACATAGAACTTGAAGTAGTTTTTCCCTGAGAAGCCATGTGGTTGAAGGTAATGCAAAGAAATGAATGAAATGAACGAAATTTTCAGAATTGAAGCACCAATTGCCCCATGGTGGGCGCCAAACTGTTTTGGTCAAAAATCACACAAGGATAATGCAACCAAATCTGATTTTGTGAGGTATGATGCTTGGTTAATTGTATGAATGACAAGTATATGAAATCAATGATGAACACCGAGATTTATACGAGGAAAAATCCCTTGATCTTTAGAAGATGTCCGGCATAAAAAACCTCGGGTGATGGAAACTACCGATCACCAAATATATTGCAAAAACAATAATGATCCTTGTACAACTTCGGAAGAAAACAAGCTCAATACAATGAATTGCTAGTATAAGTGTGTGTTTTTGCTAAGTGTTTGCAGAGAATTCGAGTGTTGTGTGTGTGTGTTTTTTTTTTTTTTTTTTTTTTGTGGTGTGTTCGACTTATGCCTCAAATGAGCTCGTTTTCCCCTTAAAAGATAAGAAATATCCAGCAACAAACTTTCCTAAAAAGGTGGAGGTTACCCATGTTCTCCAAAACGGTTATTTCTTCATTAAGCACGTGCCTATGAAGCATATTCCACGAGATTCCAGCAAAGACTAAGCCCATGTCATCCATTACCTGCATATAAACATTAAAAACGTGACAATTGTTAGAAATCATAAGTTCTGTTAAGGATCCTGGATCCTCAGACTCTGGATCCTCAGACTCCCTGCATCATCCATTAAGGATCCGTGATCCATGCCCAGTCTCAGGATAGATGATCCTTAGCATAAAATTCATGCCCTAACAGCGTCTATGCATCGATTATCGCGAGCTGAACAAAGTCACAATCAAGAATAGGTATCCATTGCCCAGGATCGACGATTTGTTCGATCAGCTTCAAGGAGCAAGTTACTTTTCAAAGATCGATCTAAGGTCAGGATATGATCAGTTGAAGGTCAGAACCGAAGATGTGCACAAGGCCGCATTCAGAACACGATATGGTCACTACGAGTTCTTGGTGGTGCCTTTCGGGCTCACTAATGCACCTGCAGCATTCATGGACCTTATGAATCGCGTTTGCAAGCCGTATATTGACAAGTTTGTCATTGTTTTCATTGATGACATGCTTATTTATTCAAAGAGTCAAGCCGATCATGGAGAACATCTCCAATGTATCCTTAAACTTCTGTAGCAAGAGAAGCTCTATGCCAAGTTTCCCAAATGTGAGTTTTGGCTCTGAGAAGTCCAATTTCTTGGGCATGTGGTAAGTGAGCGTGGTATCCAGGTGGATCCCGCTAAGATTGAAGCGATTATGAATTGGCAAGCGCCTAAAACACCTACAGAAATTCGCAGCTTCTTGGGTCTAGCAGGATACTACAGACGTTTCATTGAAAACTTTTCAAGGATTGCTGCACCTCTAACTTCGTTAACTCGAAAGAATGTCAAGTTTGACTGGGGTCCCAAGCAAAAAGAATCTTTTGAAATTCTTAAACAAAAAATAAGCAATGCTCCTGTGTTGACATTGCCAGAAGGAGTCGAAGAGTTTGTTGTGTACAGCGACGCATCGCATACCGGTATGGGTTGTGTGCTCATGCAGAGAGGTAAGGTTATTGCCTATGCTTCACGTCAACTGAAGGTGCACGGGAAGAATTACACCACCCATGATTTGGAATTGGGTGTCGTTGTATTCGCACTAAAACTTTGGAGGCATTATCTTTATGGAACCAAATGTGTGATCTATTCTGATCATAAGAGCCTTCAACATATGTTTTACCAGAAAGATCTTAACATGAGACAGCGTCGTTGGATGGAGACACTGAACGATTATGATTGTGAGATATGCTACCATCCTGGAAAGGCAAATGTAGTCGCTAATGCTTTGAGCAGGAAGGAAAGGATCAAACCTATTAGGATCAATGCCCAAAGCATTGAACTAAAGAACAGCTTGAATGAAAGGTTGTTAGCCGCTCAAAAGGAAGCTGTATTATAAACTAACTATCCGAATGAGAAGTTAGGCATAACTGCTGATCAATTATCATATGGTAAGGATGGAATCCTTAGATTAAATGGTCGAATCTGGGTTCCAATCCATGGAGGGCTTAGAGATGTAATTCTTCAAGAAGCTCATAGTTCAAAATATTCAGTCCATCCAGGCAGTGATAAGATGTACCAAGATTTAAAGGCAAATTATTGGTGGATAGGTTTGAAGAAATCTATAGCCACTTATGTGGCTAAATGTCTGACGTGCGCACAGGTTAAGGATGAACATCAAAAGCCGTCAGGTTTGCTACAACAACCTGGACTTCCCACCTGGAAGTGGGAAATGGTAACCATGGATTTTTTTACCAAGTTACCAAGGATGAAACATGGGAATGATACAATATGGGTTATAGTCGATAGACTGACGAAGTCAGGTCATTTCATACCTATAAAGGAGACGCATAGCTCCGATAAACTAGCCCAGCTATATGTGGATGAGATTGCATCTCTCCACGGAGTGCCAGTATCTATTATCTCTGATAGGGATACAAGATACACATCTCATTTTTGGAAAAGCTTTCAGCAATCTTTAGGCACTCGTTTGAATTTCAGTACTGCTTACCATCCTCAGACGGATGGGCAAAGTGAGCGTACGATTTAAACCTTGGAAGACATGCTGCGTGCTTGTGTTATTGATTTGGGTGGAAGTTGGGATGACCATCTTCCTTTGATTGAATTTTCGTACAATAATAGTTATCATTCGAGTATCCAAGTCGCGCCTTTTGAGGCCTTACGGAAGGAAGTGCAGAACGCCAGTTTGTTGGGCGGAGGTTAGAGAAACCCAACTGTCAGGACCTGATATAGTCCTTGAGACAACAGAAAATATTGTTCAAATTCGTGATCTTCTCAAAGCTGCCAGGGATAGGCAGAAAAGCTACACGAATAAAAGGCGTAAACCTCTGAAATTCGAGGTAGGTGATAAAGTGCTACTTAAGGTGTCTCCCTGGAAAGGGGTGATGCGTTTTGGCAAAAAGGGGAAGCTGACCCCAAGGTATATAGGACCATTCGAGATCATCGAATACGTCGGATCTATAGCTTAAAAACTGAACCTACCTGAAGAGCTTAGTGGAATTCATAATGTATTCCACATCTAAAATTTAAAGAAATGTCTAGCCGATGAATCGCTAGCAATATCGCATAAGGACGTGCAGATTGATGAGAGCTTGAAGTTTATCGAAAAACCTTTGTCAATCGAGGATCGACGGGTTAAAAAGCTTCGAAGGAAGAGTGTGCCTATTGTGAAGGTAAAATGGGATGCCCGTAGAGGCCCAGAATACACGTGGTAGGTTGAATCCACGATGAAACAGAAGTACCCTCATGTATTTCAGTAAATCTCGAGGTCGAGATTTCTTTTAAGGGGGTGAGGATGTAACACCTTGCAAAATCATGGACAATATAGTAACGACACGTGTCATAAGCTTTAAACATGTAAAGAATTGATTTCGAGGGACTAAAGTTGACAAACAAGGAAAAGATATGTGTAAAAGGATCCAAAGAGTCAACACTCGAAAATTATACCTATTATTAACCCTATATGATGTTCACACTTGAAAAGATATGTTTTGCTGGTCCACCTAGGGGTGGCGTCACGCCACACCAAAGCTCCCCTGCCGTCGCGCGACGTGACGGCCTGAAATTCACAGCAGCCATGCACAGGTGCAGGTTCTTCATGTTTCTTCACCCATTTCAGATTTAACTCGAATCTAGGGACTGTTTGCTGGTTTTTAATACCATTTGGGACACATGGAGCAATCTCACAACATCCCTAAACACCTGTGATGATCTTGTGAGAGTCACTTGCACTATAAATAGGGGCATTGGCTGCCATACTCTTTGCTCACTTCAAATTTTCATCACCTTCTCTCTTGTTTGAGCTCTTTAAAGCATTCTCTGGGATTCTTGATCAAGAAGGAAGCCCTCCTTAGTTCAATCTTCGTGCTAGGACCTTGTGTAAGCGTTCTTAGCCACTCTAGTTTGGTTTTTATATGTTTAAAGACCAAAAGTCAAAGTCGTCGTAGTAACGCTTTGACTTTCGGTTTAGACCAAAACGGTACAGCCATTATTCGAATTGAAAGTGGCTAGGTGTTGGTAATTAAGTAGGTGATAAACCCTTAAAAGGGTACCTCCTAATTATCACATTTACTTGGTTAATTGTCGGGTCAAACTATTTAACAGAAAAGTCAAACAAGTCAGTTATTACAAAATAAACCATAACTGATAATGTAGAGGCTATAAAATACATTTTATCACTTAAATAACTTGGTAAATAATATAAGAACATGTTTAGGCATGTTCAACCTGATAATTCCGAGTTTAGGCTCGGTTCGCAACCGAAAGTCGGAAGAGTAGACTTTTGCTTTGACTTTCAGTTCTGAGCCGAATTAGCTTAGTTTAGATATGCCTTAGGGTTCCTTTGTGACCATATTATGTGTTAGTATAACTCTCTGAAGTTATACTACATGGTCCCTTAGAAATCTGAATCATTACATGTTTCCGTTAAATGCTTAAAATTGACCATTATGCCCCTATGTTATAAAAATGAGATTTTTGAAAATGTGAGAGGACAAAAAGCTTTATTACTGATATATAAGTATGTCCTAAAAATTTGACATCCGTTTCTGGTCTAAAATAAAAGTTATGCAAGATATCGTAAAACAAAAACTTTTTGTTAATTAAATTGCATTTTCGGCATAAATCATATTTAAACCCAATTTTTGGCACCAAACTTGCTACCCACTATTATGATATAATATTTAGGGATTTTTGGAAATTTTTGTCAAATTTTATTCTGACCATAGCATAGAGTTCTAGCATAAATTCGGTAATTAACGATAATGCCCTTTTTGTTAATAAAATGAGCTTAACATATGATTTGCATACCAAACCTTTTCCTACTGATATCATATGTTAAATAAAATATTTTAAGCAGTAGAGACTGATCATAACTTCAGAATTTTATAAACACCTTGTAGACCGTCAATTACTGACTTTTACGCTAATTAGGCGCATAGTATGGTTTAAAACCATATTCAACGCCTAAGACTTGTTACCTACTGATTTATGAATAATTTTTTATACTTTAACAGTAAGTATAAGTCTTGAACTCAGATTTACAAATTAACCTTAAAAGCATATGTGAAATGACCAAAATGCCCCTACGGTGCATAGTTTGGCCATAAATGATTAAACACACATATGTATGATATCTTGCTGATATAACAACATAAAATAAATATTTTTACTAAACATTTTAGACCAGAATCTCAGTTTGCTATTAAACCTCTTTTATAAACTTTAAAATGACCAAAATACCCTTTCGGGGCTTAAATTGGTTTTAAATTCGTTTTGGGCATAATGGAAGATATCCTACTGATATCACAACATATTTTAAGCATAATAACTATTGGAACTTGTATATGAATCATCCGGTTACCCGTTATGCATATACGCGTTCGGTACGGTTTATGTAACTAGTTTGCATGAATTAGCCGAAACGGGCCAAACCTTATCATTTTTACTTCAAAATCCAGAATGTGTTTAGTTTACCCATTATATACAAGTCTTCATACTTGTCGGGTCTAAATAATATTCCAATCCGGTCACCGCTTAATCTAGCGTTTCGTACCGTAAACTTTTCTTTAAAACTAACTAGTCTGAGTAATAACTTAAATAAGACCCGTTAGGAATCTAATATGTTAATAAAACCTTCGTTCCAGATTGAGAGCCCCGGTAGAAGTACTTGCACTTGCTGATTAGAAAATACGACTGAGAATAAATTACATTTAGCTCAGGTAAATACTTTTACTCCCTTATACGGGCTTGGGATACGGTAAATTGTTACCGCTTGGTCGGGTGTAGAAACATTTTAATCGGAGATGGTTAAATTGTATAATCCCGTTTTAATCAGTATTGCTTGATAACAAATAACATTGGGGGTTAACGACCGTGTCCTGGATTTCCTTGGCTCATTCAAAAAGCATGAATGACCACGACTTAAGCACGGGGTGTAGGCATACACCTGTCTGTTGCGTATGTAAAAGATATACTCACTCATGAGGAAACTTCTTGTGAGTTTATATTTGTGGTGTGTCGATTAATCTTGTTCGGCTTTTATACCGGCCCTAAATGTTGGACAAACATGTAAATTTGATACAAGATTGTTATTAATATAATTGTCTTAAGTTATAAAAATGTTTGTGCCTTGTGCATTTAAACCAATTTTTCATAAATGTTTTCAAAAGAGTCGGTTAATTGTATTTACCAGTGTAAACTGGTGTATTTTTCCAAAAAGACTAAGTGACAGGTACTATACGTAATTGGCTGGGAGCTCGGGACGTTAATAAGGAATCTTACAAGTTCTAAACGTCTAAAGTCTGTTGAACAATATTTATATTTCTATTTTAAGATCCGCCTGTGGATCCATTATCGACCGTTTGTAGAATATTTTATTATACTTTTCAAATTCGGTTTGTGTTATTATTTTAGACTTCCGCTGTGCATTAAATTGTATACATTTGACTATGACAATATCAACTACGTCATGATACTCCCCACCGGGCCCACCGGTAATACGTGGAAACATCGGGGTGTGACAAGCACACCAAAGAATCCCAACCGGTTTTATACCCGAATTTCCGGTGACACCCATTTTCTTAGAAACGAAGAATGAAAGTTGAAAAGAGTAACCGAAATTGTGAAAATCATACCTGCTGGAGTCCTAATTGCCTGACAAAAGCCTTCAATTTGGTGGTGGTTGTGTCGCCGTCGTGAATGGGGTTATCTGGTAGAAGAGTGTTCGAAGCATTAGGTTGTATGGCAGGGTGGATTAGAACTGGAAGGGTGAAGCGGTGTGGTAGGGTAGGGTAGATGACACGTTTTGAAAAGGTGGGAAGACAACGGCAGATGACGGTCATATGTGACCTGGAAACCTACACTGTTCTTAAGGGCCTTCATCATTTGTATATATATATATATATAAATTCATAAAAAAGAATCAATTTTTATGTTGATAGTGAAGAGGTGGAGATACTTCTGACCATCATGCTATGGTCTCATGAAAAGTTTTTGTCTTTTCCTTTGTATGTATGTACATTATATATTATATAACACTTTAATTTGCAACAACTTTATGCAATGGGTACTTGTAACTCTGGCTTTATTTGTTGTATGTGCATAGATGATATGTACATTTCCTTACTAAAGCTTATTTTGGAAGCTTTGCATATTCGTATAAACAGAAGATAGAGCAGAGAGAGACCGCAGATTCGTTTGAGAGACAGAAACGATGGAAGGACCAATGTTTACCAAGGTTTACCAGGCGGCGCTTTTCACTTATTAGGCTACATGACCGACACACAAACAATCGTCGACGACGACTGTATTCCGATGAAGTATGACGAGTCTCCAGCGAAGATCCGATAAGCCTTCTATTTTGCCGCATGTTATACTTTTTGTTAGATCGGCTCTTGATGTGTCGTTTCAGACTATTTTCGGTAATAATAATTCCGACATGAATCCGGTCAAGTTCCGACCAAGCTCCGGCGAAAGAAACTCGACCTGATATGTTGGTTTTGCGTTCATCAGAGATTTCCGTATGTTGATCTGTATTTGGTCAGGTGTCTCGATCGTACGTGTTTCAAGTTTTCTGTCTGTTTTTATACCAGATTCTGCTTCCTTGTGGTCGCCGGAATAACGGTACGTATTCCACCCTTTTCGTTTTCTTAGAGATCGGTTATCGCATTACGATTTATCAGTTTTCATGCTATTAAATTAAATAAGTTTTGCTGCTGTTGTTGAATAAATTTCTGGTTAAATGTACGCCCTATATTAGAAGTTACATATGTACACATTCATATATGTTTTTGTGAATTGCAGGTCTGAGTCTGATTGTACTTGATCATGTAAATGGTTACTACACCTTTTTCATTGAAAGGGTAATCAGGCTTATAAAGAATCTTAACAAGTCTGGTACACATGCTGAGCTATGGGGCCCACAAAAGGCATGCATCTTCTTAGTTAGATTGCTTTATTTTCATCAAGATAGTTAGATTGCTTTATTAGGGTGGGGGTATGGTTTCGGGGACTCATTCGGGGAAGTGGAGTCACCGATCGGTGACCACACCGCGGTGATGAAGACCTTTAGTGAGTGCTATTTCGGTGAGGTAAATCGGTGTGTAGTCACCGATGTGATTGAGTGGTGTGATTATGAAATTTAACCGTTAAAAAAACTATCCGTTTAAAAACTAGCCGTTTTATAAAAAAAAATACAACTTTTCCTTATAAAAACAATACCATTCAACATCATTTTTCACCATTTTCTTCTCCATCCAACTCTATTTTCTAAAAAATTCACTTCTTCTATTTTTCCAATGGATGATATACCACCGCTATTCATTCCAGTTGATATTAGTGAAGACGATGATTCTTCCTCGAGCGATAGTAGTTTAATTGTTTTCCAAAATCTTATTAACGAAGCCGCTGAACTGGAAGACACAGGCACTTCTAGAAAAAGGATATTTGTCCGTCGAGATCGAGTGAAATGTCACGAAAACCTTATGAGAGATTATTTTGTCGAGGAGCCCGTATTCAACTCAACGAAGAGGTTTTTCGTCAAAGGTTTCGTATGTCGAAAAGGTTGTTTTTAAAAATTTTGAGTGACGTGCAAGCGAATAACTCGTGGTTTCAAGACACCGTGGATGCGAGTATGAGGAAGAGTTTTACACCGATGCAAAAAGTTAATTCGGCGATTTAGCAACTAGCAACCGGTAACGCTCCAGACGAGTTCGACGAGTATTTAAATATGTCCGAAAGGACTTCCCGAGAAAGTCTAGAAAATTTTTGCAAAACGGTATGTAATTTATACGCTTCCGAGTTTTTACGTAGACCTACTAGCCATGACGTTATGCTCTTGTACCAAGCTCATGAGGAAAAACATCACCTTCCTGGGATGTTGGGTAGTCTTGATTGTACATATTTTGTTAAGAGAATGTGTCCAACGGAGTTGCGGGGTCAATATATGAGAGAGGATCACAGTCACCCGACAGTTATGCTCGAAGCGGTGGCCTCTCAGGATTTGTGGATTTGGCATGCTTTTTGTGGTCCACCAGGTTCACAAAACGACATCAACGTGCTCCAACAATCTCCGTTATTTCTTACTGAACGAAATGGAACTGCACCAAAATGCCCATTTTACGTGAACAACCACTTGTACAAGCGTGGATACTATATTACCGATGGAATCTACCCTACTTGGTCCGTGTTTGTGAAATCATTTCCGTATCCTCACATTATGAAAGAAAAGAAGTTCAAGAGGCAACACGAGGTGGCAAGAAAAGACGTGGAGCGGGCTTTTGGTGTTTTAAAGGCAAAATGGCATATACTTCATCGCCCGATGCGTGCTACGAGTGTTAAAAAAATTAGGATGGTCGTATATGCGTGCATTATTATGCATAATATGATTCTAAAAGACGACGGAAATGCGATTACACCAGTACATATTCGGGATCCTCCAGTCGAGCCCGTTTTCGAAGACACTACTTATAACGAGCTCATTGATAAAGATACGCATTATAGACTAAAATATGATCTTGTGGAGCATCTTGGAGAACAAGATTTACCCCACCTTTTGGCGGATTCCGACGACGAATAGTTAAATTAGGTTTTTTTTAAATTTATTTTTATATTTTAATGTCATGTTATTTATTTTAATTTTATGTAATGTGTTTTTTTAATTAAAAGTACCTTTATTTACATTAAAATATGTTTTATTTATTTATGAATAATTTCTAGAAATAAAAAATATATAACTCAAACACCCTAGAGTGATTGAATCATACCTAGTGATTGAGTGCAAAATGGGGAGTTGACATGGCATAACATTATTGGGTAGAGAATCACTCAAACACCCTAGAGTGATTAACCATACCCCCCACCCTTAGTTTATTTTCATCAAGAAAGTGTCTGGTTAAATGTACGCGCTATATTAGAAGTTACATATGTACGCATTCATATATGTTTTTTGTGAATTGAAAGTCTGATTGCACTTGATCATGTAAGTGGTTACTACACCTTTTCATTGAAAGGGTATTCAGGCTCATCCTTCTCATGTATTGAAATTTATTCTTTTGCGTGCTTATATTTTTCAGCAATATGTGTGTTTAAGATTGAGCTCAAAGCCTTACAGTTGTGACACAACATCTATGCTACGTATTCGTCGACATACACACAGGTTTTACCTGTCTTCTTATTATATAAATGATTTGTTTTTACATATTTTGGTGCGCTGATATAAGCTTTAATCAGATATTTGACCCTATCCACAAAGAAATACATTGGTGTTTAACTGTTATTAACAAAAAAGAAGAGAGGTTCCAATATCTTGGCTCTTGGTTCACTCAGAAGAGCTAACAAGAAAGTATTAAGAACGTTGGTATGTCAAGACTACATGTCTTTTTGTGCTTAACTATTAGTTATGTTCTTTTTCATTGCAAGTAAATTAATGTTACTTATATGCCCTTTTATCATTGTTGAGTTTGAGTTAGGCCCTATTTCTAGAGTTGGTATAACTGATGGGGTGACTTTCGGTCTGTTTTATCCATATCCTAACAAGTTATTTATTTAATTTACTATCTTACCGGTTAGAGATTAAGTTATGAAATGTTATGTGTGATTGTGTCCAGGCCAAGTACATTACAGATGAAGTTAAAGATAAGACTCGGAAAAATATTGATGTTACCTCTTAGGAGCAAGAGTTTGTCATCGACCTTCCTAATCAAGAGAATGGGTGTGTATAGTGTAGACTTTATTATTCGGCTTTTTTTTTCAACTTTATTGTATTCTGAAGCCAAAAAAACACTATGTTTTTTTTCCATTGAGACTGATTTATTTGACATGGTTTGTCGTCCTCGAAGAAGTAAATTCAAATACTATGTTTCCTGAGAAGGGGTTGATGCTATCTTGCTATTGTGTCATTTTGCCGCATTCGAATATGTAAGTATGTTGTCTTTGAGAATTTATTAGGATGTCAACAAATAATGAATGGGACATAACTCTATTGTACTATTAGAATTCTGATTATAAGCAAAATTGTAAAATGATTTGATGAATCATGGACTTGATATTGCACTTGGGTTGTGTCAAAAATATTATAAGTATGAAAAGTCTAATTCGTATGACAACATACAATTTTTTTGTGGCAGCATTTAGATATACAAGCATAACAAAGAAGAACGAATCGCCAGGACATGGGGAACCATTGCTCCCGGATTACCTTATGATGGAGAAGCAATAACACCAGTTGGCAACTGGCTTATTGGTCGAGATCCAGAAGTATAATAAGGCCCTACCACCAACCCTTCGAGGCTTGCATCAAATGTGACGGGGGCAGTAACACAGGACCAGAGTTATTAAGCGAGTCCCCGCCGCATCGCGGCGGGTTACTTTTCTAGTATATACAAAATATCATTTCATATTTTACGACATATCATTTTGCGTTTATTAATTATGTTTGATAACACGATGAAAATACATAATTTATTGTGTTTTAATGCATTGCATTTTATAACACAATAATAAAATACATTTTTCTTTTTGTGTTTTAGTCAATTGCTTTTTCAAAAGAACATTTTATTTTGTGTTTTTAGTCCAATATGTTTTAGAAAAAAAAAACACTTTCTTTTGTGTTATTGCGTTTTATAAAGAACACTTTGTTTTGCGTTTTTTATCCATTGAGTTTTAGAAAAGACATTTTTTGTGTTTTTTGTCCATTTTGTTTTAGGAAGAACATCTTCTCTTGTTTTTTAGTCCATTGTGTTTTAGAAATAATTGTTTTTTTGTGTTTTTAGTCCATTGTATTTTAGAAAGAAAAAAAAAACATTTTTTGTGTTTTTTTGTCCGTTGCGTTTTACGCATCTAGGTTATCGAAAACTTATTTTTTTTAAAAGGTATAGCAATAGTGTGCTCCTTTTAAAGATAAAAAACGCTTTATGGTGCAATTTTTATTAAAAAAATATTGTCGTATGCAAAAGAAATTAATGTATTAAAAACGATGGGGAAATTGAGGAGAGAGAAACTATTGACTTGGATGTACTATAATACTCTCAAACTAACTCACACGTCTCTTTTTTTTGTTCAATCTCCCTCATCTAATCTTAGATTGATTACTTAATAGATGGTTATGATTACTTCCCAGTCATCCTACCAAATTAAATAAACTTGCTAGTATATTCTGCCCCTTGGTTTATATATATAAATTTAGTGTTTTGGTAAAAAAAAAATCTTTTTATTATTTGGTTTTAATACGTATGTTTGCTCGTATGACTCGGATTTTATAATTATTTTGCATGAATTTTTATTAATTGATTTCGTATTATTTAATATAAATTTCACTAGGTTATAACCCCGTGTATTACACGGGTCGAATAAATGAATTTTATATACTAAATAATAAAACAATATATCTTTAAAAACCTATTTTATTGCACAGGTTAAATAAATATAAATTTATATATTAAATAATAAAAAGTTATATCTATATGAACCATATTGTACGGGTTAAATAAATATAATTTTATATACCAAATAAAAAGTTATATCTTTAAAATCGCTTGTTTTACACGAGTTGAATAAATGTAATATTGTTTACCAAATAATAAAATAATACATCTTTAAGAAACCTCATTTATTACACGGGTTGAATAAATGTAATTTTATATACCAAATAATAAAAAAGTTAAATATTTAAAAATATGTGTATTAAACGGGTTGAATAAATGTAATTTCCTTTACTAAATAATAAAAATATATATCCTAAAAAAACCTAGTGTATTGTACGAATTGAATAAATCTAATTTTATATATCAAATAACAAAAAGTTATATCTTAAAAAACCTCATCTATTACACGGGTCGAATAAATGTAATTTTGTATAGTAAATAACAAAAAAGGTATATCTATAAAAAACCACGTGTATTACACAGGTTTAATAAATCTAATTTTATATACAAATAATAAAAAGTCATATCTTTCCATATACTAAAGGATAATACTCGATACGCGATGGATATGGTGATTGTGAAGATAGTTCTTGAAAAGATGATATGTTATTCAAGAAGCAAATCAACATCTATTTGAGTGATAAAATGTTGGTACCAATTCCGACGAATTGATTTATAAATTATGTAATAAAATTGATATACTAATTTTTTTAGTAATGAAAATAAAAATATTTCATATATTAATATAAAGTTTGGTTTTCGTGATAAATAATTTGTTTTATTTAAAAATATCTTAAATTAACAATTTAAATTTTAGAATCATATTTTTTTAGAAAAATAGAAGAATGGTATTCAAAATTTAAAAGTAGGATGAAATTTAATATTAGCTCATTATTCATTTATTTATTTAATTAATATAAGATAAGTTTGGAAGTGAGGCGAGTAAATCATAAAATAAATGTTTACAATGAATGATAGGTGTTACACATTAATTTTTATTCTAGAGTATAGTATAAATATATATATATATATTTATATTGATATAAATAGATTATTATATTGTAGTAAAATTTGTTAAGAAAGTCTCAATAAATTTAACCCTTTATTTAAAATTGTAAATGTAACGAATTCTCAATAAATTTAACCATTTATTTAAAACATGTAAATGTAGAAATGATAACTAATATTAGTTAATTTTATTTTAAGTTTCGTAAAATCTATTTGATACCAAACTAAACAAAACGTTCAAATATATAGTTAATATCAAGAGTAAATTACGATTTTGGCCCCTGTGGTGTTATCACTTTTACC
Source organism: Helianthus tuberosus (assembly GCA_030545235.1). Lineage (NCBI taxonomy): Eukaryota > Viridiplantae > Streptophyta > Magnoliopsida > Asterales > Asteraceae > Helianthus > Helianthus tuberosus. Next base: position 141,766,841 of record CM060441.1, read on the forward strand.
CTTTTAGCCAAAAAACGAATCTTTTAACATTTGAGCCCACAACTCTTTTTCTAACACTTTTGGCCCCTACCAAAAGGGTTAGAAAAAAAAAAAGATGTTGGGGTCCAAAAGGATTAGAAAAAAAGATGCTGAGGGTTCAGATGTTAAAAATTTCTTTTTGGACTAAAAGTGATATAACCACAGGGGCCAAAATCGTAATTTACTCTAATATAAAATTAGATAACTAAGTTTGAATTTGAAGTAAATAGATAAATATAAAAGTAATAATTAAACTAAATAATATTTAGTAGGAGGATTATCTATAATTAATTAGAAAAGATTAAACTAAAATTATAATTATCCATAAGACATGGCATGACAAGTGTCCTTAAAGTGGTTCTTTTATTATATGTATAGATTTGCTACTTGCTTACTTTGTGTTTGTGATCTTGCTTGTGGTTTTTTGTCTATGAAAAACCCTAGGAACGAGTAGTATCCTTTTTAAAACGAGTGTTACTGTTACCTTTGAGACCGGAGATCCATAGCCAATAGCCTTTAGATCCTTGTAATCCAAGATAAAACCATAAATAGATAGATTACCCCTTTTATCTTTGGGTGAATTTTGATTAGTGAGATCGAAAGGATATCTAACTATGGGTACCTTAGCATATTATTAGGTGAGAGTCGGAGGTGAACCGAAACTTTAGAAACCGTTATATTTTACACGTCTAATTTGGGACTGGTGGATAGAATTAGTGAGACCGGGAGAAGATCTTGTTTGTCTTAGCAAACCCTTATTAAATGTATCCTTAGAAACGGCTAGAACCGAATATCCAGTTCGAAGAGTGTGCGAGTTTACTAGTAGGATCCTACGCTTAGGTAGTTGTATTTCCTCGTCTGATTTCGACCCAATTTAGTTCGTCTTAGTATTCGTGCTAGGTTATTAGTCAAAACTAGTAAGATACCCGCGCTACGCAGCGGGATTTGGTCGATATCTATTTTGGATGCCAGTGTGGGAGTAGCCCACTTGGTAGAGGCTCTTGCCTCTTAGTGGGAGGTCTTGGGTTCAATCCCAAGCAAGGAGTAGATTAGTATTTATTTGGTGTAATTTAGGAGTATGTAAGGTTTGCCATTCAAAAAAAAAATCTATTTTGGTTTCGTATAGAAACCGAAATAAATATGCTTAAAAGAATATAAAAATGTTATACATCGACCGAAAACAATAAAAATAAATTTAAATTGGACAGCAAGAGATGCTGATTTTAAAGTAATTGTTAATGGAAATGTAAACTCTATCTTTAATATAACTTTAATGAAAAAGGAACCTTAGACTAAAATATTGAATATAAAGAAAAGTAAAAAAAAAATAAAAATAATTAAGTAAAAAAAATCAAGAAAGAAACAAAAAAAGCAAATAGGATGAAAGCACTATTCATTTAACTTGTTAATTGTAATTTACGTCAAAACGTAGACCAATTTGAATTTATACTAACACACGCATAAAAATAAGCACATAACGCGTTGCAGCAGTGTCAGAACGCAAAGTGACTTGAATTTATACCGTCTAGTGAAAATGTATTATATTTGACCCAACTCGTTTCTGAACAAAAGTTACGCCAAAACATAGAACAACTGAAAACATACATAAAAATAAGCAAGAAAAAGGTATTATATTTGACCCGACTCATTTTCAGGAAAAAGTTGCGTTAAAACGTAGACCAGCTGAAAAACGTGTATAATAATAAGTATAAAACATATTATATTTGACCTAACTCATTTCTGAGAAAAATTTACATCTAAACGTAAATTAATTTGAATTTATACTAATACATACATAAAAATAAACACGTAAAACTTGATTACAAAGTTTTTAGAAAGTTAACAGGTTGTAAGTGTTAACGCTGAAAATTAAAAGGTATTAGTATAAATAAGTACAAAAACAAAAAGGACAAAAAAATCAAAAAGCAAAAAAAAAAAAAAAAAAGACAAAAACAAAAAAAAGCAAGTTACTGTACAAGTCCTTTGTAAATGTAAGGATATAGAATTAGTAGTTAAATTAATTGAATAAAACCCCAAAAATAAATGTATTAAAATTGACATTTATTCGATGATGGTTGTCTATTGAGAGTGTTTTGCATAGAGTCCCTAGGATCGATATCTAGTCTTACTAGGTATACTATATTGCGACCGATACACTTGTCGATGGTGTGTAGTTTATTTGTTGAGTCCAAATTTTAAAACTTATTGAAATATATATATATATATATATATATATATATATATATATTTAATACACTTTTCACATATCAATGCCTTATTGGCCATTAAATCTACTTATAATTTCACTAAAAACAAATACATTTTCTCATTTTTGAATCAATAAACTAATATTTTTTTTATACATTTATCATTAATTTTTCTCTTTCTGTCAATAAACTAATATTTTTTAGGGACAATTACATATATCCCCTTACAAACTTCATAAATTACATATATACCCAACTCAAAATTTAATTTACATAAATCCCCTCTCAAAAAGTGAAAAATATCAAATATACCCATTTTGATTTATTTTAATAAGAATATATTAAATTTTTACTATTTTGCCCTTTTTACTAAAACTTAAAAAACTTCTCTTGTTCGTAAGAAACCTATAAACCCCAATTTTGAGGTCCGTTAACACAATGTCATGAACAATTTACGTTTCAAGATCAGAAATTTATCATCAACTAATCTACTCAGTAAAGGAGACGAATCAATTGTATAGTGATCCAGGACCAGATGTCAACCCAATAATCAAGAAAATCTGAAATAAAAAAGTCAATAGCCAAAACGACAACAAGAACGAAGATCAGTCAGGCAACTCAATTCCCAAATCGTTTTCAACAACAAAAAAAAAAGCAATCCGATTGACATCTGGAAATCAAAGGAGATTCAATGGCCGTTCCAAATTCCAAAATAAGTGGCAGAAAGCATTGAATAGTCATAAAAGACATATCCAAAATCTAGAGGAAGTGTAGAAAGCAAATCTATGGAAATCGTTAAAAAAATGAAATTAATAAAGGGAAATTGAAGAATCTGGTCCAAATGTTCATTGCTTTGATGCAGGAGGAAAATAAGGAAAGACAAATCACTTTTTTTTTCCTACTATGTAGTTATAGCCATGGTTGTAAAAATCCTGACTAGTCTCCGATTAGTCGCCGATTAATCACTAATCGAAGGTTTACTGATTAATGGCCGATTAATAGCTAGGCAGGCAATGGCGGTCCTATTATGGCCAAATTTTGGCCAGATGCCGACCAAATTTTGACCAAACCATATAAATTCCTTCCAATTACTTAAAAAAATGGGTTTATGAGCGGTTAAAACATGTCAATTTAAAAAACTACATATAATAATGTGTGTGTATATCTGTAACTAAAAATTACATATAAAAATCTCAATCCGATTAATTCCGATTAATCCCTATTAATCTCGATTAATCGCTAGTCGGTACCTCACCGCCCGATTAGCGCCTAGCGATTCTTAAAACACTGGTTATAGCAATGAGGGAGATGTAGAGGGAGAAGGAGAGAGAGATGGAGCGATGCTGGAGTGTTTTTTAAGTTACAAAAAGGGTATTTTGTCAAATAAGGTAATATTATGAAAGAAGGGGAAATATGTAATTTAAATTTTGAATTGGGTATATATGTAATTAGGTTTTAAAAGAAGGGGATATATGTAATTCTCCCTATTTTTTATACATTTATCATTAATTTTTCTCTCTTATCCACTTACAATCACTTATAAAATATATTAAAAATTATCAAGGGTGAACAATGTCCCCTTAAATATACAGATAAAGTAACATTTTTTCTCTCCTACTCACACATTTTTTATAATATAAAACCCCACTCACAAAATTTGAACATCGGGTTACGAATGCTCATCTATACTATATTATAATGCATGAGGGAAGGGTATTTTAAGATACCCAAAAAATAAGAACTTTTCACCCCTTTTATTTATAGAAAGGCCCCTAAAATGATGGTAGTTTGGTCTTTTAAACGCTATTTATTTTTTAGACCCTAAACTTATTACATTTAGATCCCTGAGCTTTTAACAAAATTATATATAATTAGTTACAATTCACTCCTACACAACAAACTTATAATTTTTTACGTATTCTTGACATATCTTATAAACTATATTGTTTAAAAAAAAATCTAAAGATAGCAAGACGGCCTACACATTTTTGTCGACGTTTCGGTAGTTATCTTGTTCAATATCGACGCACGGATTAAAAGGTACAAGTCAATATCTCAAGGAAGGACACATCCCGAAGGATGAAAATCCTAAGGCCTTTAGAATGAAGGTATCACGATTCACCATCATAAATAATGTTTTATACAAGAAATCTCTTGCAGGACCATATCTGAGGTGCTTGGAGGATCCCGAAACCAAAAAAGTGCTTCAGGATATACATGAAGGGGACTGTAGTAACCATAACGGGGGCAGGTTGTTATTCTCAAAGGTATTAAGAACATGATACTATTAGCCAACGATGAGGAAAGATGCTGCAGAATATGCTCGAAGCATTTGTTCAAGTTAGAGACCAAGAAGTAGTATCCTTCATAAAAAGGAATATCCTGACCAGGTTTGGAATACCAGCCGAGATAATCTGTGACAATGATTCTCAGTTTATAAGTAAGAGGACTACTGACTTTTGCAAGAGTTGGGGAATTAAAATGATCACATCTACACCGGTACATCCTCAGGCAAATGGACAAGCAGAATCCTCAAACAAGATAATTGTCAACAATTTGAAGAAAAGACTTGGAGCTAAGAAGGGAAGATGGGCAGAAGAATTACCCTTTGTCTTATGGGCTGATAGAACGATAATGAAAAGTGCGACCGGTCAAACCCCATTTTCCTTAGTATTTGGAGCAGAAGCAGTGATCTCGACAGAAATGGTGATACCTACAGCGAGATCCAACCTCCGGGATCCTGAGCAGAATCCTGAAGCCCTATGCCAGGAATTGGATACTATTGATGAGACAAGAGATGCAGCAAAGCTAAGGATGGCAGCATATCAACAGAGGATATCCAGAGCATATAACAAGAATATAAGGACTAGAAGGTTCCAAGTTAGAGATTGGGTGTTAAGAAAAGCTTTTCAGAATACTACCAATCATGCTGATGGAAAATTAGCTCCGAAGTGGGAAGGACCCTATGAGATTGAATCAGAATCAGAATCAGGGAAAGGAGCATACCGACTCAAGAATATGGAGGGGGATATGCTACCAAGATCCTGGAATGCTATACATCTAAAGCTCTATTTTAAGTGAGTTTAGAATTTAATTTCTAACTCAGGATGGTAAGAGCTCTATCTCTTTTAATACATTTGATATTATTTATTCTTTTGAACCCAATACTGACTTAAGCATCGGAGGGGTGTTAGCCAGGCTAGCACCCACCTTAGTTTACGGTTGTTTTGCAGTATATGCTTCGGGATATAGCTCCAGGATATACATTCAGGATACTTCGAAAGATTAGAGGATTGGCCCCCTCTCTCACGCTTAAGGGATCCTGATCCCTTCACAGGTTTAAAGGTATTCACCTTTCTCTCGAATTGGGTTTAAACACCCCGCCTGGAGCGCAAGTTATCCGGGGATAGTTCAAGATAGCGGGACCAGTCCATGTAAAAGTGGCTGACAATTTCGTTATTGTTGGCTATATCCTGGATCCTAAAGGTATATGAGGATTGATCACCCTCTCTCGCGAAAGGGTATTTTCATACTCTCTAGGGTTTAAAGGTTTTCACCTTTCTAAGTCTTGGAGTTTATACACTCCCGCCTGTAGCGCATGAAAATTTGGGATTTCCCCAGAATACTTATGGGTTTATCCCCAGAACACTAAGGATTAATCTCTAGTATATTTTAGGGTTTATCCCCTATCACACAAGAATTGTTCAAATCATTGGAACTGATGTCCAGAAAATTTCTAAGTGTTCCAAGGCATTATGCACAGGGGACATTCCTACTAAGGCAACTGCGTAAAACTCAAAGGAGCAAGCTTGGACCTAGTATACTAAGTATCTCAGACTAGGGACATCGTCGTTGGAAAACTTGAAAAAGGATTGAAGTTTGAAGAATAGGATTACACTCTATTTCTGGTATGATCCTTCCTTTATAAATCCTATTTGAATCTTAGAAACTATGTTCGACAAAAGCTTAAATATCCTGATTAGGGTATATTCTCAGGATATATTCTCAGAATGTATTCTCAGAATATGTTTCAGGATATTTGGTTGGAATATTTGGGATGTAATACTTGGGTTAAAAACTGAAACTATATTCTAGTCGGACGAGTATTATTAACACAAACTTTGTAAAATAAACTGTCCTTTTTTCTAACTTTACCTAAATTGTTAGAGTTGTAAAAATCCTATTTAACGAAAGTCCTTATAGTATATTTGCAAGTATATTGATCAGGATATTTTCAAAAAAGTAATTGTGCTAAGTTTGGAATGTCGGGATTCAAATTAAGCAATACACAAGAATTAAAAGACAGCAGCGGGTAAGTCTAAAGAAGGTTGTGTTGTCCAAAATAAACGATACTTGTTGATGACCAAAGGCTTCGTCCTGAAACCTAGGACCCATCCACCTTTGGCTATCAAATTGTTTTAATGTAGGAAAAGAAAATTGTTTAAAGGACAAGAAATAAAATTGTTCAAAGAAACGCAACCATCAAATTTAAAAAAAAAAATAGGCTCAGGCATGAACGTCCATCACTGCCCGCTTTGCTGCTTTTAAGGGGTAGCACCTTCTTCATTCATCATATCTTCATCAGCATCCGCTTCAGGATTAGCTTGAACATCCTTCTCAGCCTCACCGTCAGCACCAGTTAGTTTTTCAACCGCTTTTGAAGACCCCTCAGCTGCAGGTTTAACATGATGCTCCACAGGATTACCTCCAAGACTCCTTAGCTTCATCTCCCAGGCGTCGACATTCCAGGAAGGGCATTCGAAGCCCAGGGTCTTGGCTTCATAAGCCATTTTTATCCTAGCCTGAAGAAGAGAGATGACAACGGAGCTTTTGAGGCCTTCCCGGTAAGTGGCCATATCCTGTTCATGTTAGGCTTGGGCGGCATCAAGATGGGCCTGGGCTTCATGAGTAGCTTTCTTGAGGGCAGCCTGATGCTCCTGGGTCATGGCTTTGAACTTGTCCTCGTAATGTCGAGATTTAGCCGCAGTAATCATACCTTGATCGGAAATAGTAACCTCGCCTTTCTTCAATTTAGATTCTAGCGTTTTGTTGAGCCCGCAGGATTCTTCGTATAGACGAACCAGACGTTCGAGGCCCTACACCGAGAAACATAGGTATTATTATAAGATAACCAAGATATTGGTTTGATATATATGTGCAGGATATGGAATGAGGATCTATACCTGGTTAAGAAAGGAAGTCATGAACCCGCTAGCCTCGATAAACTAGTGGTTCTCATAGGGAAATGTCTCGGGAGTCGCAGGTGAATCAGTCTCTTTCCTCTTACGAGAACATAAGCTTCGGGGCTTAGTAGCTGGCGAGGGCTTGGGAATGATGATAGCTCTGGAGCTGCTGGGCTTGGATGAGGTAATAGCTTTGGGACTTGGCTCCTTCTTGACCTGGATAGGATCAGAGTAACTGTCCAACTCTTCAAGGTCGAAAACTTCTGGGATTTTGGTTGGCGTTGTATAAAAGGAAAGTTCTAAATCCTTATTAATTCTTTCATTATGTTACAATAATCAATCATTTACAAAATGACTCTTACCAGACATATTAGATGATGAATATTGACTGGAACTTGGGAGGTGTGTGGAAAAGCTCCTATCACTTTCCGGTAACTGGTAAATTACTTCAATTCTCTTTTCAGATTCTTCAGTAGGAGGGGCAACTTCCTTGAAATTCACTGCATAAAGGCCAAATACGAAAGTATTAGCGCAGGATATGGGCCTTAAAGTATTTGGGGATATTTTCAAAACCCTAAACCCTACCGGTGGTTAACCACTCCACCGGGAGGCTAGCACCCTCATAGATGGAGTCTCGCTTAACGAAGAAGAATTTACGTTGCCATCCATCCTCGTTCTTGGTGGCTTTAAGAATGAGGGGTTTACTGGAAGTTGAAAAGGGTAAAAACCGACTGGAACCGTGTGATCGAAGGCGGTAGGCGATCGGAATATCCTCGATGCAGAGGTCAGGACAGTGAAGGTTTTTAATTTGGTTAAGTACGATCAGTAATCTCCAAACCATGGGCATTGTTTGGGCAAAGGAAATACTAGTAGTTCGGAAAAACTGCATCATGAATTCAGGAAAAGGATACCGAAGACCTAGCGAGAAAGGATATGCTGGAAAGCAAACCCAATCGGCAGAGGAAACATCCGATCGAATTGGTCGGTCAAATGGCCTTATAACCGCACCATGGGGGAAAGCGCCGGAGGCTCTCAACGCTACGATATATGCGTTATCAAAGGCACAAATCTCCTTCTCGGGATTCTTGAGAAGGTTTTGCTGGACGAAGGTCTCCGTCAATTTGCCGGTTTGAGAGTAGGTTCTAGTCGCCATTAGAAGAAAGATGAAGGTATTAGCAGGGAAGTAAAGAAGAGCAAATAATTACCTGGTGATTCTGTTGATGAAATTTGGTTTTCAAACAGAAAGAGAGAATATAGGGGGGCAAAGAGTAAATAACGCGTGGGAAGTTGCACAAAGTCACATCAACCGTCGCTTCAACTTAATTACCTCGATTTAAGGGATAAGTTTTAAAATATATCTGATGGAATTGGTATACCAACAGATATATTTTGGGGACAATTGTTATGGGTGATTTTCTGCTCATATATCCTGAATAATATTCTGACTTTGTTTGTTTTATTGTGACCAGGATACTGAATCAGGATATTGGTAACATCCTGGTACGATATCCTGGTAATGACTAATTAACCCACGTGCAGATTGAAAGGTGCAAGTCTCTAACGTTCAAGTGGACTTCTTCTCCTCAAGACTCGGGCAAATCAGTTAGATTATGGACGTTGAAGCCGGAAGACGTGGACTACAACGTTCACATATGGAATATTCGCTGAATCCCGGAATAATAGGATAGTTAGTTAGTTTCTTTTACTATAAAAAGGATTGATCGGATCAGATTAAGGCTCACAATCTCTCATACACTCTTTCTCTCTAGTTACAAACAATCACTACGCACTTACACTTGTATTCAAATTACATTGTAACACTTAGTTGATCCGCATCATATCCTGCTCTGTATCCTGACATTTGAAGCAATAAGAAGAACAAGGCAGCTGCGATTATCAGCTCCCGAGGTTTTGTGCCGGCGATCTAGATTGATCAAGGGCTTTCCTCGTATATCCCGTGTCACCCTTTACCTTTTTTGCTCACTGTTTGATCATAGATACAGCTCAATATCCTGGGCCGTATCTTGAAAACAGTTTTAGCAAACAACCAAACTAGTCTATTTTCAACATATTTTCTTAGCACACTACCTCACTTAACTAATTTGATCACTTAATTGCTTCGGTAATTTTTGACCAAAACAAGTGATCTTAAACCAACTCGTATAACCGTAGCCTTAGCCGATAAAACCGTTAAGTATCCTCGGGGAATAGTTGAAAACTTGTTGGTGAAAGTTGACAGATTCGTCTTCCCGGTGGACTTTGTAGTGCTAGACATGGAAGCTGATGAACACATACCCTTGATATTAGGACGTCCATTTTTATGCACTGCCAAGGCCCTTATAGATGTCTTCTTAGGCACTATCACACTTAGAGCGGGTGAGGAAACGGTAGTTTTTAAGGTCACTAAGACAAGCGGTTTGAGTGATCAAGTGGAGGCAGTAGCATCGGTGGGGGGAAGTGGTAAGGAAGAGAGAGATGTGGAGATGTGGAGATGTGGATGAACCTCCATAACTCTTCAGATACATCACATATCTAAGATTTAGTGCCAAAATTCAAATAATTATAACAATCATAAACTGCAGATGTATCACATAACATTCTCCTATATATTAATATTTGAATGAAATGAACAGTAAACAAACTATAATATAATAAAACGAACAATAAACAAACTATAATATAATAAAATATTATATATATATATACATATAGTTTTTTATAGTTTTATTATCTTCATATTATAATAATTGTTATCTCCTTTACTTTTTAAGTCTGATAAGTTTGGTGTTAACCAGTACTTGTATCGAAAATACCGGTTTGTTATCATTATCGTACATGAAGGCAAAAACCAGCACCAGCCTGGTACATAAAATGCCAAAAGTCGGTACCGGATTGAGGTTGATAATCTTTTAGTTCGAGAAATTTGGTACTGCTACCCAGTACCATTTGCTCATCCCTGATCACGAGTACCATACGAACACCAACGGTATGTACAACTTATTTTTAGTTTCAGGGGTAGGGATGAGCTCGGTGCCAACTGATACCGAATTGGTATTGGTACCGAAAATACCGGTTACAATATCGGTATATGAAGGTAAAAACCGGTAGTGAACCGGTACTGGGAACGTCAAACGTCAGGAAATTCGGTATCGGTACCCATTACTATTTGCTCATCTCTGACTACGTGCTTCTATCGAACAACATCATTACCTTACAACTTTTTTAGTTGATTTTCTTTTGGTTATTTTTTAGTGTTTTTTTCTACATTTTCTTTTTATTCTTGTCAGCAATTCTGTGTACAACGCGCTCGTAGTGATTTCAAATGCATATAAACACAGACTAAATAACAAAAGAAGTTCGCCGCAACGCGACGTCGGTTTTTATAACTAGTTTACTGAAAAAAAGCTACGAAGATGGGATACAATGCTTATAGCTTACATAAATACAACTTGAGATAGAGAAATAATAGTGATTATTTCAACAACCATAAAGTGCATTAAGGGCGTCCAGTGTGGTGTGGTAAGGGTGAGCGGCAAGAGGGTCTGCCGCGCGGGAACACCGCCGCCGACCCCCCTTTGCCGCTCGGTTTCAATCTTGACCGGTGAAGGGATGCCGCTGCGGTGAGGGGAGGATGGAGAGAGAGAGGGGGGTATGTGGGTGGGGTCCATGCCATCTCTTAACCAATCACACCTTTTTCATTTTTTTTAAAAAGTTTACCACTTCACCAAGTGTCTAACCATTACCAACACTTTTCAGCATAGTTTAAACACTTTTCACTGATTGACGTGGCGCACTCTGATTGGTTGATTTTTTAGTTTGCCACTCTCAAGTGTCTAACCACTCCTTATACCTTAAGGGGTTGTTTATTTACCTCTTAATGAGGTTCTTAATAGCTGTTAAAAAAATGAGGTTCTTAATAGTTCAGACCTCTTACTGGTTCAACACTTAAGGGTTTAGACTGTTTGTTTCACGAGTAGATGTCTAAATGGTTCAGACATTTGCCTCTGAATAGTTAAGCATTATACAAAGTCTGAATGGTTAACACCTATAATCTGAATTGGTCAGACATTTGCCTCTGAACAGTTAAGCGTTATACAGGCTCTTAATGGTTCAGACCTCTTACTGGTTCAGCACTTAACCATTCAGATGTTGCCAAACAGCCCCTAATACGATTACAACCAAAATCCAAATCGTTAACCACCAACGGAATGATTTATTAAGAGTTACTAGGTTATAATCCCGTGTGCTACACAGTTTTAATAAATGAATTTTATATACTAAATAATAAAACAATATATATTTAAAAACCTCATATATTTCACAGGTTAAATAAATGTAATTTTATATATTAAATAATAAAAAGTTTTATCTATAAGAACCATATGTATTGTACGGGTTGAATAAATGTAATTATATATAAAAAATAATAAAAATTATATCTTTAAAACCATGTGTATTACACGGGTTGAATAAATATAATATTGTTTACCAACTAATAAAAAAAGTTATATTTTTAAAAACACTCGTGTATTACACGGGTTGAATAAATATGATTTTACATACCAAATAATAAGAAAATTATATTTAAAAAACTAACGGATATACTCGGTACGCGATAGATATGGTGATTGCGAAAATGATTATTGAAAAGAATATATAGTGGTCAAAACATGTTATTTAAGAAGCAAATAAGCAGCCATTTGAGTGATAAAATATAAATTATATTTAAAAAACCCATAATAAATCTAAACTTATATATAAAGTAATACTGAAAGTTATATATAATTTGTTTAAAATTATGTAATAAAATCGATATAATAATTATTTTAATAATGAAAATAAAAATAAATGATATATTAATACAAAGTTTGGTTTTGGTGATAAATAATTTGGTTATTTAAAATATCTTAAACTAACAATTTAAAATTAAGGATAACATTTTATTGGAAAAATAGAAGTATTATATTCGACATTTAAAGTAGGATAAGATTTAATATTAATTTTTATTTATTTAGTTAATATAAGATAGAGAAAAATATGATTGAATAGTTGGGAGGTTGTATGATGATAAATCGGTTAACTTTATTATAATGTCATATGTTTAAGTTATATATTTTTTGAATTTTTTTTTTTTTAAAATAAGACTTTGTTATTGTTAGTAAAATCAATGATTTTATATTTGTAATTTTGTTTGGTATTATTTTATTAAAAGTGAACATGATATATATAATTATATTGTGTCTTAAGTTATTGATGTCATCCAAAATGTTTTTGGATTTTATGTCGAGCAATATATATAGTATGGTAAAAGTTTAAAGTTTATTAGAGATAATTACATCATCGAAAAGAATAAGATTAAATTTGTATATTACAAATAAAAAGTAAGTATCTGTAAAAAAAAGAAGTAATAATTTGGGTAAACGGAAACTAAAAATGGTAGTTGTTATATGGCACGTCAGATAATATAAACAATAAAGATAATATGATATAGAAAATCAAATAAATAATATTACAAGAGAGAAGTATACATTAAATTTAAAATAAATAATAATTATGTGTAATTAAGTATAAAAGATTAAACTAAATAATATTTAGTAGGAGAGTTATCTATAATTAATTAAAAGAGATTAAACTAAATACTAATTATCCATAAAAGATTAAACTAATATTTAGTAGGAGACTTATCTATAAATAATAGAGTAAATTAATTTTCGAGTCCTTATGTTTTAGTGGTTTTAACCATTTGAGTCCAAAATCAAAAAATTTAACGCCCTGAGTCCCTAGACGTTTTTTTATAACCATTTGAGTCCAAATTTTAACCTTTTGAGTCCATTTTTTTTTAACAAAATTGGACTTAAAACATTATAAAATGAACAAAATTGAACTCAAAACGTTATAAAATAAACGGTTAGAGACTCAAAGCGTTAAATGTTTTGATTTTGGACTCAAGTGGTTAAAACCACTAAAACACAGGGACTTAAAAAGTAATTTACTCTAAATAATATTTATCCATAAAAGATTATATTTAGTAGGAGAGTTGTCTATAATTAATTAAAAGAGATTAAACTAAATAATAATTATCTATAAGAGATTAAACTAAATAATATATAGTAGAAGGATTATCTATAAGGGTTATGATATAATAGGAAGTTTATTTGGCTAAGAAGGCTAGAAAGTAACCTTGACCATCCATTTAGTAAATAAAGGGCTAAGATTAAATGAGAGAAATTGAAAGGAAAAAAAGAGGCGCGTGGGTTTGTTTAAGGGTATTCTAGTCAATCCAAGGCACTAGTTTCTCTCTCCTCAAATTTCCCCCCATTTTTTAAACGTTAATAACTCTTTCATACGACATTATTTTTTTTATAAAATTTGCAACAAAAAAACGAGCGTTTTTTATCTTTAAAACGAGTATACTATTGCTATATTTTCGAAAAAAATTTAAAACCCAGTTGCGTAAAACGCAATGAAAAAAACCTAAAAATGACATTTTTCTAAAACGCAATGCACCAAAACACAAAGAAATGTCTTATTTGTAAAACGCAATGGCCAGAAAACACAAATAAATGTCTTATTTCTAAAACGCAATAGCCTAAAAACACAAAAGAAAGTGTACTTTCTAAAACGCAATGACCTGAAAACACATAAAAATGTGTTTTACCTAAAATGCAATGCACAAAAAACACAAACAAATATCTTATTTCTAAAACGCAATTGCCAGAAAACACTTAAAATGTTTGTTTTCTAAAACGCAATGGATTGAAAACATATAAAAATGTGTTTTACCTAAAACGCAATGCACAAAAAACACAAAGAAATGTCTTATTTATTGTAGGATCGTTTTCTGACCCGAATGAGTCGATCAGAAGAGTTTTTGCTCAATACGAAAGGCGGAAATAGACGTATCAAGTTCAATTCAGCTAGATACTCACTTTAAACTGTCTTATGATTAATTTGACAAAGATTTACAGCGAGTAGACACTTCGGCAGCACTTCGGCTCCGGAATCACACATACAAGACCTACTCAAACGAAATCACAGGACCACTATTTATAGGCAGGCTGATTTCGCTTGAACATGCTCAAGCGAAATCACCTTTCACACGGAATTACCATTTCAAACGGAATTAACCATGTAATTTCGTTTGAAATGACTATTGTCAATTTCAAGCGAAATTAACTTTATAACCTATTTTCTTGTTTTCCGTGCTATGATCTATCTATTCACATACAAGACTCGATACAAGACGAAGTCGACAGACGCATGCACCAACAGACTCCCCCTCGAATGTTGACGAGTCTTCAGTGTCGAGTCTTCAATGTCTTCAGTCTTTATCAGTCTTTACTCTTCCTGAAGTATCTGATACTGTAAAGCATCCTCAATTTTCTTTCTCTTTCTTCCAGAATCGCAACCAGGCTCTGTTCTTGATTCTTTAAGTTCATCAGCATCAATAGTTTGCGTGAATTTCAGATCCAAGATCGTAATCTGGCTCTCAATCAACTCGGGATTATAATCTGGCTTACATTCTGCTCAGAATCGAAACTAGACTCTCTCTCATATCTGCACAATCTCTACCTCACAATAAATTTCACAAATTTAAAATTTGACAAATTTATAAATCACCGCTTGCAGATATTAATCTCAGAAATGATTTAACATTTACAATGTTTCTGATGATCACTTGTGGACAAGGTATTAAAAAAAATGATTTTACAATGTTAATTTCTGATGAACCACTTGAAGAAATATCATTTTTACTTCAAAAACTTTTTTCATTTCAAACACAATCTCCCAAACCTTTTGTTCATCATGTTTAGCACTCGGAATTTTGAAAATCAGCTTTTCAACATCAGTTGTCGAAAATCTTTTTGTATTTTTCAAAATTTATGCTAAAACACTCCGAAAATCTTTTTGGATTTTTGAATTTAAATGAAATGCAATAAAGAACTATATACAAACAATATTTTTGTGAGTTTGTGTATGAGGATCATATCAGATTATAAGACAAATCACCAACACCGTTAAGCTTTAAAACATTTTAAGTTCTAAACGATTCACTTAGATTATCAGTATACTGATCCACTTAAATTTTCACACAAAGTTTAACTGTTTCGAGATACAAGATTAATGTTTTAGAGACTTAAACTTATTCGCGTGTCCCACCTCAGAATATACTCCCGTATCCAGATCCCAATATTCAGTCTTACAGGTGAGTATACCTAGATGATATCTGTAAAGGGTTAAATGCGAGGGCCGTGAGAGCTCAGGCTATTGCTTCCGCAAAATCAGAGAGATGACGGCTTCTACTTTTGGTGTGTTCCCTTTAGAGAATCTTTTCTTCAACAGCACATGATTAGCATTTTTCAATGTTTCATCATTTTTATGCTGATGGTGGTACTATATTTCAAGCAAGCGTAAAGTATTATACGGGGACTAGGCCATTGCTTCCGCAAAATCAGAAGTCCCGGGATAATACCCCAGATATCACTGAGTATAAAGACCTAGTATCTCAGAAAGAGGGACCTTTCAAACAAGATTTCGGGGGTTACCCATATATCCGAGAGATGTTCCCCACGATATAAGTAAGTTTGAAATTTAGGTTCATATCTCGTCACAATCTACTAAATGTGTAAAAACCTACTGGCACATCATCAGTGAGACCGTTTATCACATTTTTAACTTTCCAATTCTTTAGCATGCTGTGATCGTCTACTGATGTACTATCATTTCCTCTTTTTACAACAAAAACTCATTTTTGAATTTTATCATGTTTTTGTCTTTTTCAAATTTTCAAATGTTTTTGGATTTTCTGAAAATTCTTACTCCCCCTAAAATTCAAAATCATTAAAAGAAATTTGAAAACAAACTGTACAAATAAAATTGACAACTGATATCAAATCACTTCAATTCGCCATCCACTTGGCATAAACAATCAGAACTCCCCCTGACAACAAACTATTTTCCCATTGTGATTTCAAAACACTTAAGTTTGTTTTAATCAAATGGTTTTTCCGGAAAATTAGTTTTGTTGAAACCACTTGTAAAAAATCAAGTACAACTTAATGTCCCTGATTTACCACTTGTAGGAATGGGATTCACTTCATCACTTTGTTTTTCACAATATCACTTGAAAAATTTAACAATTTTAGAATCAATTAACAAATACCACTTGTAGAAAATCAAGCACAACTTAATGTCCCTGATTTTACCACTTGTAAGTCAAAATATCACCAATGTGAATTTCTCAAGAAAGATGCCGATTCCTGCTCCACTCTTACCAACCTGGAAGCTCCGGCAAGTCCAGAGTTTATTCATCATAATAGGTTCCATCCCAGTCACAAACCTGGGACGACCTATCCTTACCTGGTTTCTTCATTTTCTTCTCATAAAATTCTTTTACCCCTTTTACCTTCCCATCAATCATTTTTCCAAAAATATGTTTCACTTTGGGGTTAAAGGCTTTCTCAACATCGAATTCTTTCTTTTCTGAGAAAATTTGATTTGAAATCTCAACTTTACCAACTTTTTGTTTAAAATTCTCAGCCCGCAATTGTGGAAAATTGACATCATCCATTGGCGGCACTGATATTTCCAAATTTATCTCAGCTTGTTGCTCCTCTGACTTTGTGGAATCAGATTCATCGCCTGAAGATAGCTCCCCTGATTTTGACAAATCAGAATCATTGCTAGAACTATCATCAGATTTTTTAACAACCCATTTTTGGTTATAAAGCTTTGCATTTCTCTTGTAAAACCTCTTTGAACATTCACCAACTTCAAACTTTGAGTTTTTGAAAACTTTGAAATGTTCAGTTGGTGGTTCATTCTCAACCATCTTTTCTTTCAATTTTTCAGAAACTCCCTGTTTTGTTTGGATTACCTTAGGACAATTCCTAGCAATATGACCAACTGTTTTGCATTGAAAACATATTCTCGTCTCTTCCTTCTGAGTAACTTCCTTCTTCATTTCCTCTTGCTTCTTAGCAAGGAATTCTTTGTTTGTTTTCTTTCTGAACAACTGCTCCTTTTCCTCTTCAGATGATGTTCCTGAAACAAACACAGTTTTTGGTTTGTAAGTTTTCTCATTTTTATGATTTTTTGGTGGAATAAATCCAAGACCTTTTCTTTTGAAATTACCGTTATGGTTTGGTTTCTTTTGGAAACTCGAACCAGAACAGTAACCCCTTTTCTTGTTTAAACGTTGTTGAACTCTTGAGGTGTAAGGTTTTGGTTTTTCAGAAAGATTTACATCTTTTATTTCAGAAATATCAATTTCTGTTAGTTTGAAAACTTTTTTAATCATTTCAGTTTTAACACCTCTTATTGGAAATTCCTCATCAGAATATAATTTGTCTGAATCATTCAAAATATAAGCCACTTTGTTTGGTTCGTCATTCAAATTAGATTTTGATAACAGGAATTCTTTATTGTAAACTCTTTTAACCGAAGATTTTGGACTGTTGTCAGTTGCACTCAAACTATCAGACCCAGACTTTGACTCTGACTTTGACTCCTCGGATTCATCTTTATCCAACATCTGATCGACCATTTTCTTTATTAACTCGGACTCATGATCAGTGTCAGATGACGTAAAAGTGACATCAATATTATCTGGCAAATTATATGTAGCTTCAGACTCCCACTGTAAATTGGTTGCCTTTTTGACTCTTTCTGAATTTGGATTTCGCGGTGAATATCCATTTTCAAGCGGGTGTGGACACTGGTTGTAACTGAAACCTTGTTTCTTACCAGAGTCATTCACTTCAGTATCCTTCTTCTTTTCAGAAATCTTTTCATCAGATTCTTCTTTTTCTTCAAACGCCTTCATGCCTTCCACCGTTGGATAAATCCTGTCAATAACATAAGAAGTACATGAGTAACTTTTTAACAAACGGTTTACTCTTTCTGTTTCAATCCTTTGTGTTTCCAGTTTTTGTTCTAACACAGCACACTTCTCAATGTAATTGTTGACGATTTTCTATTTTGTCATGAAAGCTCCTTGAAGTGTCTTCATGGCTGTTGCTTGTTCATCACATGATTGATTGTACTGATTCATAGCTTTGTTTAGAACATCATACGATTCTTTCAATCTGTTCATGTTATGAATCAAAGTACTGTTCTGCTTCTTCACTGCTTCAGAGTTTTCACATATCACTGGAATCTTTTGTGCATCAGCTTCTGCTTCAACTTTGAATTCTGGAATGTCTTTTACCTTTTTCCTTATCACGCGAACTTCTTCATCATCACTGCTGACAGATTTCTTAATCTTCTTCTCTTTCTTTTTCTTTTGAGTCTTTCCATCATCACTATCACTCTCTTCCATCATTTTTAAGTGCTTTTCCATTCTTCTTGCATAATAATCATCATCATTATCACTGTCTTCAACAACTCGAGCAACAAAGCTTTATGATTTGACTTCTTGTTAGGATCATAATTATCCCAACTGAAATTATTCCAATTAAACCCTTCTGGTAATTTTTCATCATTTTGGTTTATCAGACATGCTTTATTATCAGCTGAAATATATTTATCCCAACTGAAATCTTTTATTGGCTTTTTATCATCCTGATTCACCATACATGCTCTCTTCGATGATTCTTCAATCTCCTTCCTGGCATGAGCAGTTTGTGGTTGTTGTTGATGTGTTTGTTAAGCAACTTGATGATAAATTGCTTTTCGATAGTAATCATTGTTGTTGAACGGATTTTGAGCTCCACTTGCTTCGCGGTTTTTGCACTCCCTCTTGAAGTGTCCTTTTTCCCTGCAACGAAAACAAGTAACTTTAGATTTATCAAATCCTAAAGTAGAAACATTTGCATCACATAAATCATCTCTTCCCGTAATTTGTTTAAACTTCTCAGCTCTCCTCAACACACTCGCCAAACACCATTTTATATCCATTAATTCCAGCTCTTCAGCATCAATCTGATCGTAATCCTCTTTTGTCAACATAGGATTCCCGATCCGACCTGCAACTAAACTCTCATATGATTCCAAAACGGTTCCCAACAACGACATGTGACCTTTAGCAATCTCTTCCGAGAAATTTACACCGTTCTCAAGATTTAAAACAATGTTGCATTGTAATCTCTTTCCATTCTTGGTTGTTGAAAAATTTGGATCAAATGATGAATATGGAGAAAATCCTGTTTTGATATTTGAACCTTGAGATGATCCACCAGATGAACTTTTAGCATTGAATGCAGTTTCGATCTTTGGTGACATGTTGGTTTTATCACTGCTTCCTCCTTTGTAATATAATCCAATATCTTGTTCACAATCAAAATCTTTCATTCTTGAGATCTTTCTTTGTTCCATCTCCTGAGCTTCAATCTTTTCAATAAACTTGCTGAGTGCTAAACTGCCAAACCCGTTCTTGTTCATTAACATCATAAGATATGTGCCCCAAGTTTCATGTGGCAGTGCATCAGCCAGCTTTCCAATCAACTCTTCATTATCTTTTGTGATGCTCAACCTCTTCATGTTTGCTAATAGATTGCAATATCTTTCTATTATCTGCTTTGTGTTTTCATTTTTTAAACCCCGGAATAAATCGAATTCTTTTTTCAAAAGCGATTTTTTATTCTTGACCATCTCTTGGCTTCCAACAAACTTTGATCTTAATGCTTTCCAAATTGAATACGCACTTCCATTGTGTTGAAGTAAGATCAAGATATCTTCTTTAATTGCTTGATGCAATAGACTAATCATCATCTTTTCATTTTTGTATTTCTTTATATCATCAGCACTTAGATCTTTAATAGCAATCTCCTCTTCATCATCATTCGTCGGTCTAACATACTTTGTTTCAACACACTCCCAAGCATCCAAATAATTTGCTTGCACCCAATTTTCGAATCGTTCTTCCCATCCTTTATACTCTTCAATGTTCATAAGCTTTGGCGGTTTTTGCATAGTGCCCATTTCATTTTCCATGGTCAAGTTCTAAGTAACACTAGCCGGAGTAGTTGGAGTAGTAGCAAATGCGTTATAAAATTCTTCTTCCATGTTTCGGTTTTACAATTTCACAAAATCAGCACGTTCAAACGAAATTAATGTTTCAAGCGGAATAACCTCTTCACACGAACTCACACTGTTCAAGCGAAATACCTGTTTCACACGGAATCCCTGTTCAAAGGAAATAACAACTTCAAACGGAATCAACACTTTCAAACGAAATCCCTTTGGAGCGGAATACCCTTTCAAACGAAATAGCTGATTTCGTGTGAAGTAACACCTTTTCAAACGGAATCACTAATTCCGTGTGAAATGCTCAAACGGAATGACGAATTGGAGCGAAATTAGTAATTTCAAACGGAATCACCCAAGCGAAATAACGATTTGGTGCGAAATAGCAGATTTCATGCGGAATCAAGATGCTATTTCAAGCGAAATTATGTTGATGTCATCAACTCGAGCTGAATTTTGTCAAATTGATCAAGTTTTAAACCGTCTTAAGATCTGAAACTTTCAAGGGTTTGTTAAAACACAATTACGCACATAATGTGAGAAATTTAGCCGATTTTAACCGTGAAAAGTTTTTAATTTTGAAAAAAAGGTGTAGAAATCAGAAATTGCAGCTGAATTGGTATGAACTCTTCCTCCTGAGCTCTGATACCACTTGTAGGATCGTTTTCTAACCCGAATGAGTCGATCAGAAGAGTTTTTGCTCGATACGAAAGGCGGAAACAGACGTATCAAGTTCAATTCAGCTAGATATTCACTTTAAACTGTCTTATGATTGATTTGACAAAGATTTACAGTGAGTAGACACTTCGGCTCCGGAATCACACATACAAGACCTACTCAAACGAAATCACAGGACCACTGTTTATAGGCAGGCTGATTTCGCTTGAACATGCTCAAGCGAAATCACCTTTCACACGGAATTACCATTTCAAACGGAATTAACCATGTAATTTCGTTTGAAATGACTATTGTCAATTTCAAGCGAAATTAACCTTATAACCTATTTTCTCGTTTTTCGTGCTATGATCTATCTATTCACATACAAGACTCGATACAAGACGAAGTCGACAGACGCATGCACCAACATTTATAAAACGCAATGGCTAGAAAACACTTAAAAATGTCTCATTTCTAAAACGCAATTGCCTAAAAAAACAAAAGAAAGTGTTCTCTCTAAAACGCAATGGACTGAAAACACCTAAAAATATGTTTTACCTAAAACGCAATGACTAAAAACACTTCAAAAATGTGTTTTTCTAAAACGCAATGGCCAGAAAACACATAAAAATGTCTTAGTTCTAAAACGCAATGGCCTAAAAACACCAATGAAAGTGTTCTCTCTAAAACGCATTGAACCAGGACAATAGTTTTGTCTGTGCTGTGAATTGTCTGAACCAATGCAGCTTACGAATGCAGCTTTCCAGAGGCAATTTACATAAAATTAACTTTTCTGTGCTGTGAATTGTCTGCCCCTTGGACCCCGCCAGGGGCTGCCGCCCCTAGGACCCTGCTACCAGGGGCGCTGCCCCCGGACCCCCGTCATGATCGTAAAACGCAATGATTAAATCAAAAACCCAGATAATAAAAATGAAATTAAAGAATTTCTTACATGGATCGAAGTCGGTTTCTTCAACGATTGACGAAAATTAAATGATTGAAACACTTATCAGAGATGAGATCGAATCGAACGGATCGAGTGATTATCTTCAAAATCACCGGAAAAAATGAGATTTTATATGAAATTAAACTGAGTTTTCTTCAAAAAAAAAGCTAAAGAACACATTGATCGGGTGTTTGAATCATTGATTGGTGATGAAAATCGCACTATAATGTAGTGATTATTGAGATAGAAAGTGAAGAAATGGTTGAGATGGTGGGTTTTGAAAATGGTGGGTTTTGATGTTACTGGGAAGAAGAAGGAAGAAAAAAAGGATAAGATTGACTAAAATACTCTTTCTCTTTATTTTAAATTTTGCCACATGTCCTAATCCTATTGTTTCCTACACTTCCTAGCCAAAATAAACTTCTCATTTGATCCTCACCCTTATCTATAAATAATAATTATCCATAAGAGATTGAGAAAACTAAAAAAATACATAGTCTACTATGATGACAAGTGCCCCATTAATTGTTTCTTTTCTTATATAGTATAGATATGTCATTTTAGTCCCTGTGGTTTGGGCCATTTTGACAGTTTAGTCCAAATGTTTCATTTTTCGTCTGTGGGTCCAAAAGGTTTCACTGTTGCCATTTTAGTCTACTGGGTTAACTTCATCTATTTTTTCTGTTAACGAGAAGGGAAATTCGGTCATTTTATATGACCGAATTGCCCTTCTAGTTAACAAAATTATATATAAAATGACCGAATTGCCCTTTTCGTTAACAGAAAAAATGGATGAATCTAACAAAGTGGACTAAAATGATAACGGTGAAACCTTTTTGGACACACATACGAAAAATGAAAACTTTAGACTAAACTGCCAAAATAGCTCAAACAACATGTATTAAAATCACATAGTCTATACTTATTAATTCTTAACTGTCGGTGCAATAGTGAACTTTGTCCCATTTAAGATTTGCCACTCAATATTTGGTTCTTTAGTGATTTTAGGTTTTGATCACTGACTTTCAATTTTTTTTTTAACTTTAAGTAGATAGAGAGAGTAAAAGGAAGGGTCTGAGATCACATAAAGATGCCGATGGGAGTTGCTGGCCACCCCCGCTGGGTTGGTATAGATCGCCGGAGACGCGAAGGGGCGGCGATGGTAGCGTTCTCGAGGAAGGCAAGGAAAGACAGAGTACGTTGGTCGATGGGGTTCGGAAGCGAAGATTTTGCGGCGTTGCTGCTATTGCGGAACAGTAATAGCTTCAACCCGAGCCGCCGCCGTTACTCCCCTTGCCGGAAACCCAGATTTGTTTAGTTGCTACACATTTGGTTGACACACACACATGCAGCCATCGATCGGTTCGGCGTTAAATCTCCGTCTCCCGAATTCTCCTCTGTGGTTGTGTCTTGGGTTTAGTACCACACAATATTGACAATGGAACCGTCGAAAAAATAGTAGGTTTGTAATGCTTTGTAGGAGACGAAAGGGTTTTCTTAAGCGTGAAAGAAAAAAAAACGTTACAGGTGAGATGATCATGAAGGTAAAAAGTAGTTTAATGAATTAAATTTGGTGCGTATATTAAAAAAGGTTTGAAAACTCAAGGAACATAAAATAAAATTTAGAAGTCCATGGCTCAACCAAATTGAAAGTAGATTTGAAATCTGAATGTGGTGGACAAAGTGAGCTAAATAATATCATCCATATTATTAAATGTATTTATGTGTTTGAAAGTAAGCTAACTACGAGTAAAAATAAAATCAGACTACGTTCTTCGTTGCCTATTAAAACATCATTATGGCTAAAGTTAAATACAACTTAGGATAATGTCAAGCATGAATGAAAAAACGCTAAGAACAAGAGTCGTATATGAAAATTAAAGATGAAACTTTAATTTATTTTGTTTTATAAATAAAGTACATGAGTGTTGGTATTGTGGCAGTACCCTAACCAACTAAAGCGACTCATATTGAAAAATTATTTTCGATCAATCTAAATTACGTATTGATACAGAAATGAAACAAACCGATACCGATCAAATTCTCGCCGCATACCATGAAGAATCTCCAGCCGCAACGCGCCGATTTCGTTGCCACTAGTTTAACTTATTTATTAATATGTACGTAATAAAGTCATTTAATTTTTTTTGTCACTTATTCATTAATTGGTTGTAAATGCTTAGAAACAACTATTTGAATTCAAAACAACTCGATGCTACAACCACAAAGGAAAAGAAGACGTGGAACGCAATTACCTACACTACTTTATGGTTTATTTGGGTTGCTCGGAATGATCTTGTCTTCGAGAAATTAAAAAAAAAACACAAACTTCATCGACTATTGATGACGGGGGTAGCACAAGACCAAATAAAATGACTAAAACACATAAATGCTTAAAAGGTTGAAAACACAGGAGCTAAGATAAAGCAACGCGTGAACAGTAAAAGGTCACATCTCTGATTGCTTCACCAACTCTCCCAGCCGCAAAAGTAAGGAGAGTACACAGAACGCAGTCTTTTACCCGCAGGTCAAAAGGCTTGATCCCTCAAAAGGGTAAGTCCCCACTACAGGCATACTTCACTAGTCATTGGTTTCTTCTTTGGGAGATCACCTTTCCTATAAATGTGACACATCATTAAGTGTGAAAAACATTCTTGATCAGCTCTGATTCCAGGCGAATCTCTGGTCATTGTTCTTGAGTACTTGTTCCATGCAAGTCACTCTCCACCACATTCAACTCATACATTCTTATTGCTCCCACATCCGAGACTGAATGCATTTCAGTGGAGGATCCCAAGCAAACAACAAAATCAAACTAGTAAACCTCTCTCCACGTCTTGCAAACGTGGGGGGACCCCACGACCTGCGTTAGGCAAAACCGAACCCTTCAACCCTTTTACCTAAACAGCCTTGCTACTAACACTGGTCTATTATTTGTTGCATCAACAAGTTGGCGCCCACCGTGGGGCTACGCCACTAATTTTCTTCAAAAGACCTAGTAGTGTAGCTCTGTTCTCTTGAAATTACCATGTCAGAAAGTGAATCTCCGGGAGAGGTGAATCAGGTTCCAAATACCTCTACCCCAAGCACTAGCCAAGCTCATGTGGCTATACCATCGTCTTTCTCGACACCGGGGAGCACTCCCGAGTTTCTCACTTTCCACACTCCAACTCCATCTAGATCAGGGGTCCCTTCCCCTAATGTCGGTGTCTCTAGCACCCCCTCACATGTTGAACTTACCCCTGAAGGGGTCGCCAACAATTTCCTGGAGTTGAGGTCTATCCTCAACCAATATGTGAGTAGAGAGAGAGACAAGGGGGTGAGGATTCGTTTGGACTATGACGAACCAAAACCGACACTATCTCCTGGACCCCTATCCCTCATTTTGCGAACTCACAACCTTCTGCATCTAGGGATCAGGCTGGTCCCGGTAATCCTCCTCCTAATCCTAACCCTTATCTGTCCATGAGACCAAATCCGGCAACATTTCCTCTCTTTTCGCCCCAACCAACTACAACCGGTGCACCTTTGGGGCACGAGCTAACTCTGGAACAGCTCCTACAATCCCCAGTGGCAAGCCTTCCACCCTCAGCAACGACTACATGGGAACAAGCTTTGTCTGTACTCTCTTTGGCATGAAGTGCTGTTATGAGCACTCCTTTGGGAGTTAGTTGCCCGGTCGCACCTGGAAGCCTTCAAGGCTTCAATTTTATGCCCCAGATGATGGCCAGCTTCCCGTGGCAGCACTTTATTAATCAGGTGTTGGCCACTCAAGGGAACAATAATAACAACAGCAACATGGGTGCAAGGGTTGAGGAAGATTTGGCCAAGCCTTATAAGCCAAGTAATCTCTCGTGCTTCTCACAGCAAATAGCCGATTATGATTTTCAAACGAAGATCAAGATGCCATCCCATATCAAAACATATGATGGGACTGAGGATCGGAAAGATCATCTTCAGATCTTCACCGGTGCCGCCAGAATATAGAAGTGGTCAAATGCTGAATGCTGCCTCATGTTTATGCAAACTCTCGTTGGATCAGCCCGGATATGGTTTAACGATTTGCCTGCCAGAAGCGTTCGAAGCTTCGATGATTTGAGTAAAGGGTTTTTAGCCAATTTCTCACAACAGAGGCGGTACGTCAAAGATGCTACCGTAATCTTTCAGATAAAACAGAGGGATGACGAAAGCCTTTGAGAGTTTATAGAAAGGTACAAGAAGGAAGGTCTCACGTATGTAGGGGCAGGCGAAAAGATGAGAGTGGCTGGTTTTATGAACGCCATTACATCTAAATATCTCATAAGAGATTTTAACAAATCCCTGCCTAAGACCTTAGAAGAAGCTCTCGAAAGAGTAGAAACCCATATCCGAGGAGAAGAGGCCGTAGATATCAAGGAACAGAGAAAAAGGGGATCAAGCTGGCGTGGCAACAGCCCAGCCAGGAAAAAGGGAAGCTTCCATCCCTATGACAGACGCCAAAAGGGTTCAGAGCAGCGAAGGCCTGAAGGTCGGAACCCTTCCAACCGAGAAAAATGCATACCTCTCAAGAGATTCTTGCTACAGAGGAAGTAAAGCAAAGCTTTTGACCTCCAAGACCTCTCCCCAAAAGCAAGAGGAATGAGAATTCCATCCAATTCTGTGAATTTCATGAAGAAAAGGGCCACCATACTAATGATTGCTTTCAATTGAAAAAGAGGATCGAAGAAGCCGTCAAATCTGGGGAACTTGCTCACTTGGTAAAGGGGGTAAGGGACAAGATGGCCAAAGGAAAGGGCAAGGAAGTTAACATGGTTGATTTTGATGGAAAGGTTCCTCACAAACGACAGAGGTTGGAAGCTTGGGAGTTTCAGTGTGTTTGTTTCCCTCCAATGGAAAAGAACCCACTTTCAAGCCCCCTTGTGGTTGAAGCAACTGTGGGTACACTACAAACAAACAAAGCATACATAGATACTGGTGCAGCCACCGAAATAATGTTTGAGAAGTTCTTCAACCGTTTGAGCAATGAGGAACTTTCAAAGCTTCAACCCTCAGGAACCTCCATAAAAGGTATTGCAGACATACCTCTCAAGCCTTTAGGGCAACTAACCCTTGATGTTTGTTTCAGTGAACGCAAGATGGAAAGAGTTCAACCTCTCACTTTTGTGGTCATCAATATACCTTCAAACTATGATGTAATCATAGGAAGGCTAGGGCAGTGTGCCTTCTACATGGCTGTTTCTGTTGGTCATGGCACTATCAAGTTTCCTACCGACAGGGGGATTGCAACCCTTCAACCCACTCAAGAGGCCTACATGGTTGAAAGTGAAAGCTCCAAGAATAAAGAAGACAAGCAAAGTCTGATCGTAAACCCTAAGTATCCTGAGCAAAGGATAAGGGTAAATCCAAGCCTTTCACAAGAAACCCTCTCATATCTCGAAAAGTTGTTGGTACACTATAGTGATGTCTTTGCCTGGTGCCCGGAAGATATGACGGGTATCCCTCGAAGCATTGCTGAGCATGAGTTAAGAATACCACCTGATGTCAAGCCTGTTGTCCAAAAAAAAAGCCAAGTCTAGCACCCGAAAGAAGCTTGGCTGCATGCCAAGAGGTTGAAAAGCTTGTGTCAGCCGGCATTCTCCGAGAAGTCAAGTATCAATCCTGGGTTGCAAACCCGGTCATGGTTTGAAAGCCCGACAACTCTTGGAGAATGTGCATAGACTTCAAGGATTTGAACAAGGCTTGTCCTAAAGATTGCTACCCGTTGCCAGAAATTGATCTTAAAGTTGACTCCCTCACTGGTTACCCTTTCAAGTGTTTCTTAGATGCTTACAAGGGTTACCGCCAAATTCTCATGAAGGAAGAAGATGAAGAGAAAACCGCATTTCACACGGATAAAGGAATCTTTTGCTACCAAAAGATGCCCTTTGGTCTAAAAAACGCGGGTGCAACCTACCAACGCCTAGTTGACAAGGCTTTTGCTAGTCAAATTGGCAGGAACATGGAAGCATATGTTGATGATTTGGTCATCAAAAGCAAAACGGAATACCAAATGCTTGATGACATCCAAGAAACCTTCAAGAACCTAAGGAAGGTCAACATGAAGCTCAACCCCGAAAAATGTTCATTTGGGTTCGAGGGGACACATTGTAGGAAAACAAAGTATAAAAGCCAATCCTAACAAGGTGAAAGTTGTTCTTGAAACCAAGCCACCAAGAAGCAAAAAAGAGGTAGAAAGCCTAAATGGGAAGCTTGCAGCCCTAAAGCGTTTCACCTCAAAATTGGCTAAAAGGTCTTTACCTTTCTTCAAAACGCTCAAGGGATGCTCTGACAATAAGGACTTCAAATAGAGTGATGAGACTGAAGAAGCCTTCAGCCAGATGAAGACACACCTGGCTTCTCTACCTGACATTGCAGCCCCGGAAACGGGAGAATTGATCTTTGTATACATTTCAATTGCTGAAGAAGCGATAAGTGGGGTCCTCACCATTGAACGAGACAAAGTTCAGGTACCCATTTATTTCTTCAGCAAAACTCTAAAATTGGCAGAAATCAAATATCCTCCCTTGGAAAAACTTGCCTTAGCCTTAGTCCAAACGGCTAGAAGGCTTCGAAGGTATTTCCAAGCACACCCTATACAAGTGGTCACCGACCAACCTATAAAAAGTGTGCTTGAAAAACCGTAGAATTTAGGGCGATTAGCCAAGTGGGCTGTGGAACTCGGTGAACATAACATCACCTATGTTCCTAGAAAAGCCATCAAAGCCCAGGTCCTGACTGATTTCATTATAGAAGTCCCAAAGCAAACAACTGCCGAAGTAAACACAACTGTCACTGAACCTTCAGACCTTGAAGCTTGTAAGCTTTTCACCACTGGGGCTTCAGGCGTTGAAGGGTTAGGAGCTGGCCTTATTCTAATCAACCCGAAAGGGTTAGAATTCACGTATGCTCTTCGATTTGATTTCCAGACCACCAACAACGAAGCTAAATACGAAGCACTGATAGCTGGCTTGAGGTTGGCTAAGGAAATGAAGGTCCAAAAGCTTGAAGTCTTCATGGACTCGCTGTTGGTGTCAAGCCAAGTGAATGGCAGTTATGTTGCAAAGGAACCTAACATGAAAAGGTAGAAGGAAAATCCAAGGAGCTGATGAACACATTCCAAACGTGCACAATCAAGCAAATCCCCAGGTCCCAAAACAAGAAAGCTGATGCTTTGAGTAAACTCGCTTCCCTCACTTTTTCCCAACTCACTAAAAAGGTGTTGGTAGAGGTGTTGAAAACTCTATCAATTGAAGAATTGGAAGTTCAAGACGTAATAACTGAAGAAGGTCTCAATTGGATGACTCCAATCAAGAAATTCCTTAAAAATGGTGTATTACCTGCTGATCAAACAGAGGCTGAAATGGTTAAAATCAAGTCTAGACAGTACGTGTTGCAAGGTGAAATTCTCTACAAGAAGGGTTACCTTGCACCCTTACTGAGATGTGTTGGTCCCGAACAAAGCCAGTATTTGGTCAAAGAGGTTCATGAAGGGATATGCGGAGCCCATTTTGGAGCAAGAACGACGGTTGCCAAACTTATGAACCTTGGGTATTTTTGGCCCTCCATGCACCGAGATACCACTGAGCAACTAAGAAAGTGTAATTTCTGCCAACTTCATGCACCAGTCCCAAAAAGTCCCAAGCATGATCTTGTCCCGATAACCTCGGCATGGCCATTTCATAAATGGGGAATGGACATCGTTGTCCCATTCCCACCAGCAAAAGGTGGAGTAAAGTTTTTGTTAGTAGCCATAGACTACTTCACCAAGTGGCCTGAGGTTAAACCACTTGCAAAAATAACGGGCAAGCAAGTCTTCGTTTGGGAAAACATCATTTGTCGCTATGGATTGCCAGGAGTGCTTGTCACCGATAATGGAAAGCAATTCGCTGAGAAGCCTTTTAGCGTTTGGTGCAAAAAGTTCAGAATAACTCAGGTTTTCAGCTCAGTGGCGTATCCGCAATCAAACGGTCAGGTTGAAAGGATGAACCGAAGCATAGTTGAAGGAATCAAATCCAGATTGGGAAGATATGAAAGTAATTGGCTCAAAGAATTGCCAAGTGTTCTATGGGCCATAAGAACAACAGAAAAAAACAAGCCACAAAAGAACACCTTACAGTTTGGTGTTTGGATCTGAGGCCGTGATTCCAGCTGAAGTAGGAGTTGTAACACAAAGAACGATCAACATGGATCCCGAAGCAAACCAAAAAGAGACCATGTTGAACTTACAACTCCTAGAGGAAGCACGAGACCAAGCTGCAATCCAAGAAGCCAAGTACAAGCAAACGATGGAAGCCTATTACAATAAAAGAGTCAAATATGAACGCTTCAAGCCAGGAGACCTGGTGCTTAGAAACAATGAGGCTAGTAAGAAAGAGAACCAAGGAAAACTTGGCCCAAAATGGGAGGGGCCATATACAATCCTTGAAGCACACAAGGGCGGATCCTATAAACTAGCAGACTCAGAAGGTAAAAGGCTTCCAAGACACTGGAATGGAAAAACCCTTAAGAGGTTCCATGTGTAATCAAGAAAGATTGGTTTGTATTTCACAAAGTTGTATTTCAAGAGTTGATCGCCTTTTATAACAAAATATCCCTTGAATGAATGATGATGTTTTATCAAATTTGTCTTTCTATCCTAAATTCAGGTTGAGAACCTAGCAAGAAACTCCATGGCAAGGGCCATGTAAGGGGATGAGCTCACAGGCCATATCGCTCAATAGGTTCAAGGGTTAAATGAACCTATAAGGGCTGAGTTCCTAAATCAATACAAATAAGACTTATAATTGAAAACAAAATTGTCTCATAGACGGGTTTGAACAACCTACATCAAATGTTCCTTAAGCCTCAGAAAAAGTATCAAAAAACAGGCTTACGAAATAAAACCAAACTAAGAAAGATGATGAATAGGATAGGTGCTATGTCTTCTTGTTAAAAATACCAAGGCTAAGTGACTGCAGCACTGAACCCTTTAAGGTATGAAAAACATAAAGACCAACAAAGACAAAACCACAAAGAAAAGAAATAATCCAATGAACAATGCAACAGCATGAGCAAAGAGGTTACACATAACCCAAAACTGAAAAATACAAACCAAGACATCAAGTCATAAAACTAAGGTAGTAACCAGAAGCCTTGAAGGCTTCAAGCCACATACATCCAAAAGGCCAGAAGGCTTGAAGCCAACCAAGTTGCCTTACCAAAACAGGCACAAGAACAAAAAATATAACAGAAGGCAAGTAGTGGAAACTTAGTAACATAATAAATGAAGCCTTAACAGACTTCCAAACATCTAAACAAAGTTAAAAGAAGCCCTAACGACTTGTAAACCTAAGAAATTGTTCAAATAAGCCACAAAGGCTAAACACAACCACAAAGCAGAAACCTTAAGGGTTTTCTGCAAAACCTAAAGTGTTTAACAAAGATACATAACATTGTTCAACAAGATGCTAAGAAAGCTACGAATAAGCCCCAAAAAGCTTTTACTTTGCATCACTTACCACAGGCTTCGATGCACCAGCTTCATCACCCTTAGCCTTCTTAGTCTTTTTCTGCTTCTTCTTACCTTCCTCAACAGCCGTCCCAGAGGCTTCAAGACTTGGATCCTTTGAGCCTTCACCAGCACCAGGAAAAGTATCTTCACTATCTCCCGAGCAGGAACGCTTCCTTGACAAAGACCCAAGCACTTCCTTACAAACAGCCTCATCAAGCCCACGCGGCTTCAAGTCCTTCAAAATAGATATGGGCTTCCCAAAACATTTTGAGACCTCACCAACGTATGGGTAAGTCAAGCGTTCCATCTCTCGGACTGAATCTTTAAAAACCTTGAGAACTCCGGGGCGGAAGAGGAAATATCTGTCTTGAGGATCACCAGACTGGCAAGCTTTGTAACCGGCAGCATAATCCTGATGCTTCCCATGCTCCAAAAGCTTACCATATACACCACCCAAAACACTGTTAAATCGAATGCAAAAGGTAAGTGACAACTTGTGGAAACCCGTGTTCAATCAGCCATTTGTTGTCAGCAGAAAGTTGAACCCTCGAAGCCTCTAAGGCCTCCACCTGCTTCTTTAGCTCACCAACCTCTGCCTCATGCTTTTGGGTCAACTCTTCAACCTTTTTAGACAAAGTCTCCCCCTTTTTCACCAAGCCTTCATTTTCTTTCTTCAAAGTGCTCATAGTAGCCTTCATCTTGTCCTTTTTCTTTGAAAATTCCTCATACTCATGCATCCTCTTACGAAAACGGGCAACTCCTTGAGGAAGCATGGCAGCAAGGTTGCAGGTACTCAAAATCATACGAGACAACAACATGTCATCATCCATCATAGCAAGAGTACCATGAACCGAAGGAGGAGCAATATGGCTCAACATATCCTCACAAACAGTAGCATCTTTGAAACTATCATCCAACTTCACACCCCAATCAGGTACATAAACCTGTTGTGGGTCAAGACCCTCAGAACCACTAACACTTTTACCATATGAGCCTGCCACAACAACCCCTTTACCAACAGACTTATTGCCAGCAATAGCCAACTCTTTCTCCTTGTCAACACCTTCATCCAGGGCATGATTCACAAAAACACCGATATGATCACTCATGTCCACATGCTCCGGAGTAGAAGGTGGACAAGAAATATTCAAACGACGATTTGAACGTCTGACAACCTTGGGAACAATAGCCTTCTTAGAACCCTTCACATCATGCACACCTACATAACCCGAACCCTCGAACCTCTGTTCTGAACCCTTAGCCACAGCATTTTCACCAAGAGTAGCCTGAACATCCCCAAATGCAACATTCGATTTATCATCGCTCTTAATAAATTCCAAAGCAGACATAACTGCAAAAAATGGACAAGCATATTTAAAGATCATAAAAGGCAAGTAAAAGGGAAAACATAAATGTACAAAAACATACCCTGTCCATCCCTCATAAGAACCGGGTCTCGATTTGGTTTATCCCACAACTTACTAATACCCAGTAACACCAAAAGTTGCTCGGGAAAAGGACGAACCCTTGAGGTACATTCCCTAATAATTTCAAGAAAACGGGAGTTTATCTCAGAAGCAGAACGTTCGGGTTCGTTAAGAATGGCCTCAGGTCGCCTCCAAACCATTTTGAACGGAAGAATCTCATCCGAGACCCAAAAAAACCGATCCTTCTAGGCACCAAGTGTGGTAACCATAGATGAAACCAAGCAAATATCGGCTTTAGACGTCTCAAATGTAAACCAATCACCATTCTTTGGCAATCGAAAGAAACGGCGGAACGACAACAAAGTAGGATCATAACCACACGCTCGACACCAAACCTCGAAATGTAAAACCCTAGCCAAGCCTTGTGGGTGTATTTGACCAAAAGACACACGATAATACTCTAACACGTTTAAAACAAAGAGTGAAAATGGATGTCGGAGATTAGAAAACTCAAAGTGTCGACAGTAAAGAGTAATCGAACCAGCCGGACACTGATCGATTGAGAGATCCATCCCCGGAGCAACTGGTTTAAACTTTAGCCCAATTCCCCATTCCATACAAAACGTTTCAACCTTCTCTTGGGTTAAACGCGAATAACTTACGGTTAAATCTTTACGAGCACCCATAAGTTATGATCGAAAGAAAGAAAAGCAAAAATAAAGAACTAACCTGGACGAAGAGAACGGAAGATATGAAGAAAACTCGAGAGAAAATGAAGGAACTTTGTGATTGTGATAATAAAAAATGAAAATAATGCTAAAAATAGGGGTTATGATTACACAGCAGTTAATGGCACTGCAAAAACCGCCGACCAATAAACTGCCACACATCAATCAAATCAGTTGTCAGTTTTGAAATTCAAAAAATTCTCAAACTGTTCTCAACCCTTAAACCTTCAAGCCTCGAAGCCTTTGAGCAATGAAAATAAATGTGTAAAAGTCAGAAGTCTTTGAGCTCATTCCCAAAAACCTCTGACTTGTGGGGCTGATGACGGGGGTAGCCCAAGACCAAATAAAATGACTAAAACATATGAATGCTTAAAATGTTAAAAGGTTCAAAGGTTGAAAACACAGGAGCTAAGATAAAGCAACGCGTGAACAGTAAAATGTCACATCTCTGATTGCTTCACCAACTCTCCCAGCCGCAAAAGTATGGAGAGTACACAGAACGCAGTCTTTTACCCGCAGGTCAAAAGGCTTGAACCCTCAAAAGGGTAAGTCCCCCACTGCAGGCATACTTCACTATTCAATGGTTTCTTCTTTGGGAGATCACATTTCCTATAAATGTGACACTTCATTAAGTGTGAAAAACATTCTCGATCAGCTCTGATTCCAGGCGAATCTCTGGTCATTGTTCTTGAGTACTTGTTCCATGCAAGTCACTCTCCACCACATTCAACTCATACATTCTTATTGCTCCCACATCCGAGACTGAATGCATTTCAGTGGAGGATCCCGAGCAAACAACAAAATAAAACTAGTGAACCTCTCTTCACGTCTTGCAAACGTGGGGGTCCTCACGACCTGCGTTAGACAAAACCGAACCATTCAACCATTTTGCCTAACCAACCTTACTACTAACAGTGGTATATTATTTGTTGCATCAACAACTGTGTTGATGGTGCTAAGTTATTATTATTTTCTTTTTGTGTACTTAACCGATGATCAAATTGCATTTGTAGGCTCAGGAATATTTATGTGACCATTACATGTCCCTACCACATCTATATCAAACATAAAAGCATAAAAAATTTGTCCCTATATTATTTGATGAAATAAATAATGATTAGGTATAGAAGATAAGGTTTAGTAAAATATAGCCATCTATGGTCATTTGACATGGACATTCTATAATAAAAAAGGTTATTAAATTTTTACATAGAAAAAAAATATCCCTCCAAAGTAATTTTTTTGAGTTCTTGGACGGATTAAGATAAGAATAAAGAATTTAGATAATTCCAGCTATTAGTTGTTGACCGGTAACGATCCCAATTTAAAAAATAATCAGTCATGGTCCCACTTTTTCACATATTGTAAATCAATGGACCTTTACTGACAGAACCGTAATTTCTTTTTGTCCGCTTTTCCTTTTTTCTGTTATCAAAGATCCATTAATTTACAATATGTGAAAATATGGTACTACCACTAGTTCTTTTTAAAGTTGGGACCGTTACCGGTCAATAACTAATAGTTAAGATTATTAAAATTTATTATTTCATTAAGATATAGAAAGAGTGTAACGGAAAATAATATTTTTTTTCGGGCCTACTATTGATTTTATGTGTTAGGCCTTGGTAATGTTTATACTATTTTTGTCAGCCACTTGCTATCGGTTTGGTTGTACCACACATTTTTTTGTGATTATGATTGCATTTACAGATATTTGGAGCCTATTCATTGAGATATTTCAATGATGTGGAGCTAATACTAGACATGTTGAGTCGGAGCTTGACGTTTTGAACGTATTCATGAAGGACCTCATCATGGAGTCATGGTCCAGGACGTGTTGATTTAGGGGTTAGCCTTCGGAGGCCATATATTTACTTAGGGTGTAGGGAGTGGTTAGACACTTCAGAATGGCAAACTAAAAAATCAACCAATGAAAGTGTGCCATGCCAAAGTGGTAAACTATGCTCAAAATGTTGGCAATTGTTAGACACTTGGTAAAGTGGTAAACCATTTTAAAAAAAAAAAGGAAAAAAGTGTGATTGGTTGAGATGGCATGGACCCCACCACACACCCCAACTCTCTCCCCTCTCATCCCCTCTCCCCGAATCGGTGTTCCCTCACCGATTTTTCTCCCCAAATCGGTAAAACAATTCGGTAAAAAGGTGGGCATTGGTTTAGACATCGGAGGCGATGCTTTTGCCGACACCACTCCGCATGTCACACCCCGACCGATGGCGGAATCATCGGGGCGCGGCACTAGGCGAATCAGATTGCTCAAGAGAATCCGTAACAACTATATTGCGATAATATTTAATACATTCGTTATCCCATACTAACAAATAATACAATCACATAAGTTATCACAAATTTCTTGTCCTCTCGAACAATACAAATCCGACAACCTAGATTTTAGTGGAGTTTCTAGACTTCCTGGCTTGATTTGATATAGCCTGCGATCTAACCTGCAACATACGTTAAAATATTTGTCAATACAAAAGTATTGGCGAGTATACAGGTTTGATATGTATAGCGTAATAGATAAAAAGTGTAGCGAATTTCCTCATGCATAAACGTAACACACGACATACTCACAAAGCTGATACTACCAACTAAGTCCTCGATGCTCGAATATGCGATGGCAAACTAGACCCCGTCGGGCGCAATAGTACTATACTAGTCATGGTGGGACGTCGCGAGTATAAGCCCTAGCACATATGCAACTAGCATCACGTATATCTATGCATAACAGTTATTCGCAAGTGATAATTCGATTGATTGAATAAGTCGTTTGATAAGTTCGATTTGTTAGAAACGTATGTTACACCCAAAATGCGATTAAAAAGGGTTCAAGTATACTCACAGCGCGTGTTTAGCGATGGCACAATTTGATGGGATCGGTTAGGAGTACGTCTGCGTTAAACGGTGAACGGTTTTAAGTGGGAAGTAGCATTGTATGGTAGTTATCCAGTCGAATACCCATCCGGTCGGATGACAGTTCAATGGATCGGATGACATATAATCCCATCCAGTCGAATACCCATCCGGTCGGATGACAGTCCAATGGGTCGGATGACATGTAATCCCATCCGGTCGAATGCCCATCCGGTCGAATGACAGTTCAATGGGTCGGATGACATGTAATCCCATCCGGTCGAATGCCCATCCGGTCGAATGACAGTTCAATGGGTCTGATGACATGTAATCCCATCCGGTCGAATGCCCATCCGGTCGTATAATCGTGTTGACTTGGTCTGATTGCTGTCATCCGTCCGGATGACATGTTATCCATTCGGATGACATGCTATCCGATCGGATGATATGCTATCCGATCGGATGGCATGTGGTCCGTTCGGATGACATGTTGTCCGATCGGATGACACGTCTGTCTTAGCGTTTCGATCAACTGTTTTGAGTGTTTTTTTGGAAAGAATACATGTGGTTTTACTAGGACAGTGTAATTTCGTATTAACAATTGAAATTCCATCAGTTCCGACCCGTTCTAACGGCCGGGAATCACCCCGTTCCATCAGATCTGGCCGTTCTTGACGGCTCCTCATGGTTAACTCGAAACCGCACAGTTCCTTGGTTAAATACATAGATTTAGGTGAGATTTGTTATCAAAACATGTAGAAATCACCCAGATCTGAGTCGTTATGGTAGGATGAAGTCACAACTTGAAGTTCATATGAACTCTTGGTGACATCACCTTAAAACACCTCAAATCAGTAGATTTCATGGTTGGAAATTGAGTTTTAAAAGACAGAATGATGTAGAATTGAGTGTAGATCATAGAAGTACGAGTTTTTAGGTTGAAATCTTACCGAAATCGCGAGGAATCGAGGAAAAAGGTTCTGGAGCGTGCTTGGTCGAGTGGGAGCTGTCACATCACTTGAACAGTGGTGTGATAGGATATTTATAGGGAAAATGAGGAGAAGGGAGTCACTGGGTCGGATGGCCATCCGTTCGGATGGCTATCCGTTCGGATGGCCCATCCGTTCGGATGAGGCTGTCCATCCGGATGGCTACTCCGGCGCGGTGAGTTTCTCCATTTTCGATCGTTTTGATAGTTTTTGAAGTACGCGCTCTCTATAGTTGATTCATGTTATTATTATATGTATATATATCACTAGGGGTCGTATTTACGTATCCATATTTCCAAGTTTCGATGTAACAATCGGTTTCCGATTCGAATATGCGATTATTAGCGACGTTTCACGGCCATCAAGGAGGGTAGTATAGGTCCTTTCTCGACGTCATCGTGAACGTTATTGTGTGTTGTGCCACAATGACTGACGGGGTACCACTCACTCGTATTGTCATCATCGTCACGACGACTGGAGCTATAGCACTCACCCGAGAGTCCTTGTTAGCGTTAGTTGTTTACGTTCGACACATCACGTCCACTGAGGAGGGTAGAATAGGTCCTCACTCAATGCCTCCGTGAGTGTTAGTGTTTGTGATAATAGTGTATTGCGAAAATATGCGATTTATCCTTCTAATAGCGAAGCATGCGATATAGTTACATTATGATCCGAATCTCTGGTGCTAGGCGTAACGAGTATATCGAGTAGTAACAAGGCACGAAAGTGCGGGTTGTTACAGTCTCCCCTGCTTTAGGAAATTTCGTCCCGAAATTAATCCAACAGGTAGACTTTTGAGAGTTGATCCTGCGTAAGTAGCGATACAGCGAGTGATTTGACCGAGAGTTGACAAGCGAGAGCGTTTTGAAATAAGAGAGATCGATTGCGATAGCGAGAAGGCGACGTAAGAGACAAAAGTAATATCCCACGAGTTGGTGTTTCAAAGTACCTCGTGTCGCGGAGAATTCTTCAGTTCGATGCGATTGTAATTTAAAGAACTTGGAAGGTTTCTCATGATGTAGGGTTAACTGAGTCGATCATTAACCAACGTTACAAGAAATATTCGTTTTTGGATATTCAAATGGAATTTTGGATGGAAGTCTAGGAAATTTCCTTTTAACGTAAGGTCAACTGAGTCGATGTTAACCAATGTTGCAAGAAAGTTTAGGTTTTTAAACATTTTAAGGGATTCGAAGATGAAAACTGAGGTTACGAAAACTCTCCTATGGCATGGGTTCAAGCTGAACTCGATGTCGAACCATTGTCTTAAGAAGGATTTCGTTTTTTGATGTTGCAAAAGGTTTTAAGGAAAAATTGGACTCATGAAAGCTCCCCTTGGACATGGAGTTAAGCTGATTCGATGTTATCTCCCCGTCGTAAGAAAATTTCACTTGTCCACCGGTTTTTAAATCAAAATTTGATATAAAAATAAGTTTTAATAGTACAGAAGGTAGTTAATCACCGAGCCCCACTTGGCACTTTCCCACGAAAGTTTGTTAATATGTTTAGAACATTTATATATAGGAAGTACCAGCGGCGTATCCACCATGTTTTTCTCATATTACTTCTGTTTCGTGAGGCGGTGTCAGGTGTGCCGATATAACAGGGATAGAATTTGCGCTTACTCGGTCCAATCGATAGGAAGTCGGACCGAGTATAAGGTAGAATCGAACAGGTTAAACCGGCGGGTTGAATTGCGAACGTAGTTGTAGCAGCGTGCGCGAGTAGCCTGATGACACGAAACATTTATGTGTCGTGTCTGGGTAGGCGTCGAGCGACAAGCGATAAGCGAATAGTGCGTTTTCGATTAGATTCCATATTAAACCCACATGGCACGTTTCCCACGAGAGTTTCCTAACATGGTGAAACACCACGTTTGACCAGGTTAGTTTTGCCTCGTGAAGCGATGTCATGTGTATTAATACCACACAGACTGCAATGAACACCAAGCGAGCGATAAGCGGTAGACTATACTCGATAAGCGATAAGCGATTAGGTGATTAAGCGATTAACACAACATAACACCAGTAATGACGGCGGCGATAAACGAATTACGATAAGCGGCAGTTGTTGCGTTGCAAGCGATGGAGGTATGCGGTTCGATTTATGCGGTTCGATTTATGCGGTTGGATTTGATTGATTAACACCACAGAGTTTACTAACATCAGACCCCGCATGGCCTTTTTCCACGAAAGGTCGCTGATATGACTAAAACACCTTGCTTTAACCATATGGGCTTTATCTCGTGAAGCGAGGTCATGCGTGCTAACTTAACACGAATATCACAGCTAACGGTATAGCGATAGATTGATACACAGCAAACGATATAGATTCACACTATAAGCGATAGAGGTTGCGAGATACACATGGTAAGCGATTACGATTAGCCGAGTTTTTGTTTCGAATAAGCTTTACGTTACGTTACGTTGCGACGCATCACAGTTATCGAGGAGGGTAGAATAGGTCCTCACTCAACAACATCGTGAGCGTTATTGTGCTCGATGAGATTGATTGCGACAGACTTACGACTAGTCTTGCGTCGATACAATGGCCCTGCGAGGTAGACTCCCAGAGTCCATCGATGAGGCGATTGCACTGCGTTTGCAGACTTGCGACAAGTCCCGCGATGAGGCGATTTAGTTGTTACGCCTTGCGATTGAGTGTAGTGTGTTGAAAATAATCACATTAGTATAGTAGGTCTATAACGTTCAACTCCACATGGCACCTTCTGCACGAAACTTCGGTAGTATGGTAAAGCACACCTTGCTTGACCCCTACTACTTTCATCCCATGATTTGGTGTCACCTTTTGTCAAAACGCTTATGGCACCTTAGAATTCACTACGATCTCCGTGCACTGACCCAAATAATCCCGTGTGCACCCGTGATTAATCGTTCCTTGCACGCTTATCGTACCTCGTTCTAAGAGTGTAGTGAGGGTAAAACACATTATTTCGTGATATAGTATATAGTATGCGTGTGAATCTAGTCTAAGTGCGATGATTAGAGAGTGGAAGAGAAAACGAAGACGAGAGTTAACGTTACACATAGTGGCAACATCGAGTAATAGAGTAGGTTCAAAACTTAGAAATTAACGTCGAAAATCGTATCATTACAACTTTATCCTACGCTTGCTAGATGTTTGATGCTGAAGACTTTTGCTGGAGCCGTTGTTGTTGTACTCAGGTTCGTGGTTCGATGCGGCAGTTGCGGGTGAAGTGACCGTAACGGTTGCAGTTATTGCAATAGCGACAGTCAGCCCCAACTGGATGATGATGGGTACACGAGTAACACTGAGGATGAGCTCCAGTGTAGGCTCGTTTTGGAAACATCGGAACTGTTCGAAGAGGTTTCGGTTGCAGCAGTTCGATTGTCGATGAGCTCGGGCTCGAAGTCTTTCGTTTGTGGCTGGGTTGGTTGGTGTCTTGCGAAGAGGTGTCGTCGTTGGAGGATTCGTCTGAGGACTCACTTACAGAATCTTTGGCTGATTTGTCGGAAGATCCGTCGGCAGATTTGTCAGAAGAATCGGCAGTAGATTCATCAGAAGAATCGTCAACATGTTCGCCTGAAGGATTAATGGCGATTGCTTGATGAGCTTGCTTGACAGGATTCCTTGAGAATAACCCTTCCATGAGTCGTTTGTTGTTGATTTCTGCGGCTAAGCGGTAGGTTTCTTCGATAGTAGCAGGTCCTGCAGCTTCGACAAAATCACCCACACACTCAGGCAAGCCGCGAATATACTTCGAAATGGTTTTTTCTGAAGTGTTGACTTGGCTCGGGCAGATTATGCTAAGCTGTTTGAACCTTGCGGTGTAGCCAGCGTTGTCACCTCCGTCTTTCTTGATTTCCCAAAATTCGTTTTCTAGCTTCTGAATTTCGTGAGGAGGACAGTATTCTTTCTTCATGAGCTCTCTCAGCTCATCCCAGGAGAGAGCGTAAGCTGCAGAGATCCCACGTTGGTTGCGTTCGGCGGTCCACCAGTCGAGTGCTCGCGATTGAAATACTTCGGTAGCGCAAGTAGTACGGAAACTATCGGGACACCCACTTTGACGAAGGGTAACTTCGATAGAATCGAACCACTGGAGTAGTTGAGTCACACCTCCTTCACCCGTGAATTCCATCGGGTCACAGGCTTTGAAGTGTTTGTAGAGAAAAGCAGATTGCGGCGCTTCCGTCTTGGAGTCTTCCGAGGCTCGAGAGTTGCTGAGAGAGTGCACTTGAGCGGCAATTCGAGGAATAAGCTTTACCACTTCTTTAGTCACAAGTGATGCAATCCTCTTATTGGCGCTTCGTTTGGCTCTCCTCCTAGCTATTCGTCTCGAGGTAGAATCGTTGGAAGGCATCTAGACCGGAAGAGACTAGGAATGAGATTCGATCATAATGATTTTTGAGTTTCGGGATGCGATTAAGCGCGTTCCAAAACTTGGTGCGATAGTATAGTAGTAATACGAATCACTTAGGAGCCACATAGGAGTCACAAAGTTCCTAAGTTCTCTCACAATGACTTTTTGTTTATATGTATATATAGGTATTTATATAACTATAATTTGTATTCATACACATACATGTCGGTTTAGAATATGCTAGGATGCGTTGAAGTGAGAAAGCGAGAGCGAAGACGATAGATTATGCATTAGTTTTGTTGCGAACATTCGGTTTTCGTTTTAGATTGCGATTGTGCGTTTATAAAACAGGGAGTGAAAATCGTTAAATCGAGAAATCGATAAAGCGTAAAGTTTCAAAACGTAAATAGGTTCCAACCAGTTGTAAAATTGACGAGTCGTACGATAGAGTGCCTTGGGTGTTTTGGCGTCGACTACCCAAAGTAACCCAACTATGTTCAACAAGTTCGTGCACGTGCGTTGACCTAGAAGACTCCATGCTTCCACTGGGA
Source organism: Helianthus tuberosus (assembly GCA_030545235.1). NCBI lineage: Eukaryota > Viridiplantae > Streptophyta > Magnoliopsida > Asterales > Asteraceae > Helianthus > Helianthus tuberosus. Next base: position 141,809,234 of record CM060441.1, read on the forward strand.
TGCAGCTCATGGCATTCGTCTTCCTAGTCATCGCGTGGCTCGAGTTATTGCGATAGTCGAGTCCTTGGTGAGAGCTTTTTGAAAACCAATTTATAGGGAGTGAAACGACTTATTAAGGTACGGGTTTCACCCCTGACTTAACAGCTTCGTTCCTAATGGTGGTTATGCTCTTCGAATAAATTCGTGAGTTCCACTAGATTTCGAAGTGGAGGCTTTATTCGAGATGTGGATGTCACTCCTAACTCGATGAAAGGTTCTCGTGCCAGAAAAATGCACTGAGTGAGCGATCTCATCGAGAGTTCTTGGTTTTCACACCTGGTCTCGACAGGATCCCTCGGTTTCGTTATGCGAGTATTTTTGAAAACACGTGTATTATGTCAGCCTTAGGAAAGGCTAAGTAGAATTCCAGCCTTAGGAAAGGCTTCTTCGTGTGAAGTTGTAGTACGCAGTGTTCACACAAAGTTGTAGCTTTTAGCAATTTCGATCGAGAGTATAAGTAGGCCCGATACAAACCCTACTGGTTCGTACGAGTCGGTCTGTTGGTACTTAGACTATAGACTAGGTCAATTTCTAAGACGTCGACCCGGACTAGGTCGAGTCTGGCCGAGTCTGGCCTAATTCCCTATAGTTATGGCTCTGATACCAATGTGTCACACCCCAACCGATGGCGGAATCATCGGGGCGCGGCACTAGGCGAATCAGATTGCTCAAGAGAATCCATAACAACTATATTGCGATAATATTTAATACATTCGTTATCCCATACTAACAAATAATACAATCACATAAGTTATCACAAATTTCTTGTCCTCTCGAACAATACAAATCCGACAACCTAGATTTTAGTGGAGTTTCTAGACTTCCTAGCTTGATTTGATATAGCCTGCGATCTAACCTGCAACATACGTTAAAATATTTGTCAATACAAAAGTATTGGCGAGTATACAGGTTTGATATGTATAGCGTAATAGATAAAAAGTGTAGCGAATTTCCTCATGCATAAACGTAACACACGACATACTCACAAAGCTGATACTACCAACTAAGTCCTCGATGCTCGAATATGCGATGGCAAACTAGACCTCGTCGGGCGCAATAGTACTATACTAGTCATGATGGGACGTCGCGAGTATAAGCCCTAGCACATATGCAACTAGCATCACGTATATCTATGCATAACAGTTATTCGTAAGTGATAATTCGATTGATTGAATAATTCGTTTGATAAGTTCGATTTGTTAGAAACGTATGTTACACCCAAAATGCGATTAAAAAGGGTTCAAGTATACTCACAGCGCGTGTTTAGCGATGGCACAATTTGATGGGATCGGTTAGGAGTACGTCTGCGTTAAACGGTGAACGGTTTTAAGCGGGAAGTAGCATTGTATGGTAGTTATCCAGTCGAATACCCATCCGGTCAGATGACAGTTCAATGGATTGGATGACATATAATCCCATCCGGTCGAATACCCATCCGGTCGGATGACAGTCCAATGGGTCGGATGACATGTAATCCCATCCGGTCGAATGCCCATCCGGTCGAATGACAGTTCAATGGGTCGGATGACATGTAATCCCATCCGGTCGAATGCCCATCCGGTCGAATAATCGTGTTGACTTGGTCTGATTGCTGTCATCCGTTCGGATGACATGTTATCCGTTCGGATGACATGTTGTCCGGTCGGATGACACGTCTGTCTTAGCGTTTCGATCAACTGTTTTGAGTGTTTTTTTGGAAGGAATACATGTGGTTTTACTAGGACAATGTAATTTCGTATTAACAATTGAAATTCCATCAGTTGCGAACCGTTCTAACGGCCGGGAATTGATGTCTGTCGTTAAGGACATGCAAAAACCAAAATAAACTAGTAGATAGAGTAAATCGGATATCGAACCAGAGGAGGATTGTGGAAAGTGTCGAATGAAAAGTATTAATTAATTACTACTGAATTGGAAAATCGGTGTGATTGATTATAAGAATTATCTAAATTAACGAATAAAAATTAAGAAAAAGGTTGAGTGGTAATAAACAATGATGAGAAAAAGTGATCACTCCGGGATTCAGATTCTGTAATTACTAATAACCTAGTTCTGATTTTATTGGATGCTATTGATTGAATAGTAAATCTGTCACATCTACCAATTACCTATGCAGTTCAAAATCTTAATATTAATTGATCAGATAAATATTAAAACAAACATACATAGGAATTATTCAATCAACAAAAGCATAATTGGATTCAAAACATAATTATAACTCTGACTGTCACTCAGGATTTGTCTGTCACACAAATTATATAATCACGTAAATAGTCGGCTGTCACCCGACTACAAATCCAAATCTCAATACAAAACAGAAACTAGAATTAAAAGTGTCTCACAAGAATCATTCACCCGAAGTGTCCACGAGAGATTTAGCCGCTCATCTCGGTTGAATGATCTTCACTGGCTTGATACCCGGTTGAAAAACCCTTTCTCTCTTCCCCTTTTTCTTTTTCGTCTACTGCCGTCGACATATGTGATGATGATGTTCTATGTGTGGACTTTTGAAGCCCAATAATGTCCCTCAAACAGTCGGCCCTTTACAAGTATGCGAGCCCAATTCCTTGTCTAGCATGTGCCGCCAATGTGTGTATGTATATTAATCAAAAGTTATTCTTTTGTTTTGATGCAATATAATATTTAACACCAAGTCCCCTCAAAAGTCCAGTCACGTGAATGTTGTTGCTTCCTTCCTTTTTTTATGATTAGGATATTAAAACCTTTAAATAAATGCCACTCACAATAGAACAACATGTGCTCCAAGTCTTTTGTACCGTACTCTACGAAACCAAAACGTAGGCTACGGTTTGCTGTTTCTGTTTCTTTTGCTGGAACCATTGTGAATTGCTGAAGATAACCGTACGTACCACAAATCGACCGTAAGCTACGTCTATTATTACAAGTTCTTCATGGGCTTCAATTCAACTTCCATTTAATGACCAATCATCTATCGAATGATATCTTTCGCATTTTTCATCATCCCCGGCAGTTCCGCTTCATCACCACCATGCTCTCTAACTTCACCGAATTACGCGGTTAACCTGTAAAACCACAAACTTGCGTAGTCAATATATTCAGAGCGTATAATCAACTAAACGGCCATAAACATATAATATAACACACTTTAACATCCGGGTTTCACACACTCCATCAGGAATCACCCCGTTCCATTAGATCTGGCCGTTCTTGACGGTTCCTCATGGTTAACTCGAAACCGCACAGTTCCTTGGTTAAATACATAGATTTAGGTGAGATTTGTTATCAAAACATGTAGAAATCACCCAGATCTGAGTCGTTATGGTGGGATGAAGTCACAACTTGAAGTTCATATGAACTCTTGGTGACATCACCTTAAAACACCTCAAATCAGTAGATTTCACGGTTGGAAATTGAGTTTTAAAAGACAGAATGATGTAGAATTGAGTGTAGATCATAGAAGTATGAGTTTTTAGGTTGAAATCTTACCGAAATCGTGAGGAATCGAGGAAAAAGGGTCCTGGAGCGTGCTTGGTCGAGTGGGAGCTGTCACATCACTTGAACAGTGGTGTGACAGGCTATTTATAGGCAAAATGAGGAGAAGGGAGTCACTAGGTCGGATGGTCATCCGTTCGGATGGCTATCCGTTCGTATGAGGCTGTCCATCCGGATGGCTACTCCGGCGCGGTGAGTTTCTCCGTTTTCGATCATTTTGATAGTTTTTGAAGTACGCGCTCTCTATAGTTGATTCATGTTATTATTATATATGTATATATATCACTAGGGGTCGTATTTACGTATCCATATTTCCAAGTTTCGATGTAACAATCGGTTTCCGATTCGAGTATGCGATTATTAGCGACGTTTCACGGCCATCAAGGAGGGTAGTATAGGTCCTTTCTCGACGTCATCGTGAACGTTATTGTGTGTTGTGCCACAATGACTGACGGGGTACCACTCACTCGTATTGTCATCATCGTCACAACGACTGGAGCTATAGCACTCACCCGAGAGTCCTTGTTAGCGTTAGTTGTTTACGTTCGACACATCACGGCCACTGAGGAGGGTAGAATAGGTCCTCACTCAATGCCTCCGTGAGTGTTAGTGTTTGTGATAATAGTGTATTGCGAAAATATGCGATTTATCCTTCTAATAGCGAAGCATGCGATATAGTTACATTATGATCCGAATCTCTGGTGCTAGGCGTAACGAGTATATCGAGTAGTAACAACGCACGAAAGTGCGGGTTGTTACACCGCACCCCCTTACCACAACAAAACTAAGTGTCGGCAGGAATATAGATTCCCATTGATTGGAGGAAAGGGCCGACAAGGGGAATAGTGCCAGGCACCTGTCTCGCACTCCCCTATTGGCCTAATTAATTTATGCTTTTATTCCCACTTTAAAATTACGATTTTACCATCAGTTTAAAATTACGTATTTGCCCCCAGTTAAAAATAAAATTACGCTTTTGCTCTCAGATAAAATTTTCAATTTTGCCCTCGGTTAAAAATTACAGTTTTGCCCGCTTAAGTTACAGTTTTGCCAATTGTACCAGGCAGCTGCCTGACACTCCCCCATTGGACCAACCAGTTTATTATTTTATACTCACTTTAAAATTACGGTTTTGCCACCAGTTTAAAATTACGTTTTCGCCCCCAACTCACAATAAAATTATGATTTTGCCCTCAGCTCAAAATTACGATTTTGCTCTCGGTTCAAAATTACGATTTCGCCGTTGCGCAAAATTATGTTTTTGCCCCCCAGTGCAAAATAAAAATATGTTTTCCACTAGCTAAAAATTACGATTTTGCCCTCTGTTAAAAATTATCATTTTGCCCTGAGCTCAAAATTACGGTCTGGTCATCGTTTTATTTTTTTTTCTAGCAAAACTATATGACTGTTTTTTTAATTGGTTGAGAATTATTCAATCATCACCCCGCAATGCGGGTGGGGCATCAACTAGTTAAATCTAAAATGAAATTTTATTCACAATATACAAAACTGTACTTTAAATCGTAGCAGATATTTAATTCATTGTAAAATAATTTGTTTTCTAGTTTTTAAAACAATTTCCAACAGACACCATTTTTTTGGCAGGTGAACAGAGTTAGGAACGTTTACCTTTTTTTAGTTTTTTTAGTTGCTGTTCAGATCCGATTCTACCCACCGCAACAGTCCAGTCGCCGATTCATCTCGAAACCACCACCACTGTCTTTATCGCCGGCTATTCATCTCGAAATCACCACTACCGTCTTTATCGCCGGCTACCTTCATCATGATCGTCTTTATCGTGGTGGGTTTAATGGTGTTTGTTGCTGGTTTGGGTTGTTGCAGGTAGGGGTTAGGGTTCTAGTGGAGACGGTGGTGGTAGTCTGGTAGACGGTGGTGGTGGTGGGAGGTGGCGGCAGGTGAGAGAGGGGGAGAGAAGAGAGAGAGTAAGAATTTAGAGAGAGAAGACAGAGAACATGAGAGAGAGAAATGGCAGATTATTTTGTATTTATAAATCTTTTTATTTTTTTTACAATCTAGCCCCTAAACATAATTAGTTTTACACAATAGTCCCTAAAGATATGAAATGACAATAGTACCCTCATGTGCCTTGCACATGGCTAGATTTAACAAAAAAAATTAATTGGGTTTGCCATAAAGGACATAACGTGCAAGATTTGCAAACATTAAGGACAAAACCCATCAATTTTAAAGACAAAGGACAGCGCCTGCAATTTGGAACATACATAAAGGAGGACAAAACTTGTAATTTACTCTTTTTTAATGATTTTGCTATGGATTTTAAGATAAACTTTGTTGAACTATTTTCAAATACTTATTATTCTTAATTTTGCCACGGATTTTGCTACAGATATAGCTTGCAATGAAATATTCGTAGTTAAATCGTAGGGATATGTGTCTGTAGCAAATTCGTAATAAAAGTTATTACGAATTTTGCTAGTCATTTTATTTAATTATTGATTAAATATTTATATTCTCAATGTTGCTACAGATTTTGCTTGGGATTTTATTTTACCTTTTTAGTTAATATCTAAATACTTATTTTCATGGCTTTGCTACGGATTTTGCCACCAATTTTGCTAGGTTAATTTTTTTTATGTTTATTTATTTAATTTTGCTACGAATTTGCTACGGATGTTGCCACTTCCGTAGCAAAATTGTAGCAAAATGCGTCCGTAGCTAGTGCGTAGCTAATCTGTAGCAAAATTTGTGACCGATTTTTCGCGTAGCAAAACTTCATAGCAAATGGCTCTTTTTGTAGTAGTGAGGGGAGAGAGAGAGAGGGTGTGTGGTGGTCCATGCCTTCTCAACCAATCGCACATTTTTTTTAAATAGTTTACCTAAACCCCATTAGGTAAACCACCGCCAACGTTTATGAGCATTAGGTAAACAATTGATATGACGCTATTTAATTGGGTGATTTGGGAGTTTACCTATTCCAAATGTCTAACCACTTCCTTCACCCTAAGACCACAAGTAATGGTCATTATAAGGGCGTGAAGTGGTTTGATAATGCCCCCAACATCACCCCCTTAGGCTTTATAGGGACATGAAGATGAAGGGGCATTTCTAATTTAAATCCCAATGAGGAAAACAAAATTGGAAAGTAATTAGGGAATGAAGGCATTAAAGATCATTAACCATTACACAATTTTTAAGGGGCATTTTGATATTGATGTGACAAAAAATGCCCCATAGAAGGCATTAACCTTTACGCATGGTCTAAGATATGCAATTCAACCTCATTGAATTATTTTCCAACTCACTGAAATTTATAAATAAGTGAACATATTATAAAAGGTTTGTTATAATTGTTTTTATCGTAACAGATATGATTTGATTAGTTTCTTTATAATCATAGTTAAGAAAGATATGAAAATGTATTCAACTTAAAAAGTAAAGAAAATAATTATTATTATAATATTAATTAAAATAATAACAGTATTAAAAATATATATATAATATTATAATATTAATATTGGTGTAATGTTAAAATTACTATTAGTTGGTTTATATTATTAATATGTAATGTAATGTAATTGTATTTTTGTACACATAAAATTAAACGAGCTAAACTTTACAAGCATTTCCAAACGTAAACCTTCTAACGGGCTGAGTCGGACACCCCAACCTGACCCCCTTATTGACGTGCCCATAACCTAGGTCCGTCCGTGCACTAATTTACAATAGATTAACTAACTAGCCAAGACTCGTTCAATGGCTGCCACGAAAAAGTCTTTAGGCATGGTGCCAACAACAGACTCACGTTTCTCACCGTTTTTGAACAACACAACAATGGGCACGGCCTTGATACCATATTCCTCAGCGACTCGAGGCTCCTGCTCAACATTGACTGCAACACGCTCTAGCTGCCCGGGATAATCACTGGCGATCTCATCGAGCAGTTCGTGCACCATCTGACATGGTTCACACCAACTGGTGTAGAACTCAACCAGCACTGGAGTTTCACTTTTTAATATTGATGGGTTCCATGACCCTGGTGTTACTTCCAAAACTGCATTCACAAAGATTGTACAAAGGGTTTATGCAGAGTACGATTTTTAACCAGACAACAACGTTTTCATAACTAGACCGGTCGTCGAACAAAATGTTTTATTGGTTAACTGGTGTGACCGGTTTCAAAAATCGGATGATGTAAAAAAAAATATAAATATATAACTAATTTAAAAACATATGAAAATATTTTAACTTTTTTGTTTGGGTCTGTGGGTGAGGTTCTAGAGTGAACACTAGTGTATTTGTGAACTGAGTGAACAAATCCTGACCATTAATTTACATCATCAAATCGTAAAATACACTAGTGTATTTTCATTATCAAATCTTGGCCGTTGATTTACAGATGCGTATACATTTGTGTATTGATAATCAAGGGATATGATTAGTTCACTAATGTTCACAATCAAAGGGCTTGTTCACTAATGAATCTAAGTCTAAACTAAAGAAAATATAAAGTACGAAGTATTAATAAACAAATAAATGAGATTTTAAAGGAATAAAAATAAAAAACTGAAATTTAGTGCGGTTCTAATAAATGAAGGCGGTTTAAATAGACACAACCGGACCAGTTATTTATCTTATTCTTGGTCCACTGGCCGGTACACTTACGTAAACAATACACAACGCAAACCTAATACGAAATTCACGGGTTTGATTTAGCCTAAACACCAACTAGTCCACATAAAACTTGATTCGAACACTTGTTTAAGAAACAGATGCTACAAACAAGAAATTCATACCAGCAGATTCTTGGCGCATGGAGAGGACCGGCAGAGGAGACCGATTATTCGGGACCCGAAAAGATAAATGATAGGAAGTTTTAAGGCGTTGTTGAGCCATAGATGGTGTTAAAATGGAAGGATAACGACGAGTTACAGGAGAGTAAGTGCAAGAAGCAGCAGCCATTGAAGAAAATATGTTTTTTTTTTTTTATTATTATTGGTGAATTAAGAACAGATCACTAGTTGTAGAGAATGCAGATCTGATGAATTGTAGCGTGATGAGAAGAATGATAGTTTATAGACGAATTGGATTGAGAAATGATGGTGCACGTTTTCTATTTTCATTGATATTTTGGTGTAGTGATTCAAGTATTTTAACTTATTGTAAGGAATAAGATAATATAAATAAAGATATAATAATTGGAGGTTGTTGATCTTGGAAGGGTTTAGGTCCATTTCTAAATTTAAATTGTAAGGAATAAGATAATATAAAGATATAACTGGAGGTCGTTGATCTTGAAAGGGGTAGGTCCATTTCTAAATTTAATAATATCTTTGTGTTATAAGAAAAATCATTGGACATATTTCTATTTTTTTTATATATTTTTTAAGATAAAAACCAATAGGGCATAGGATGAAAACTAAGAGCATTTGCATTGGTTCTCTAAAAAATATTTGAGTAGCCTACTTATATTTATAAAGAATGGTTGTTAATGGTTTTGAGTTGTTGTAAGTAGAGAAGAGAGAAAATATATGAGAATGTTTATCTGTAAATGTATGAGAAACATTGTTCATCCTTTATAATTTTTTTAAGAGAAAATTACGAAAATAGCCAAGAAAAATGTTGACTTACCAAAATAGCCACCTCATGCGTCGTTGGAGAGGGGCATCCCACATCTATGCGTCTGCCATTCTTTAAATGGATGCGTGTATGGATGAAGCAGAAAGTACGAAAATGGGAGGCAATGGATGAGTCACGGACGGGATGAGTCGGCAATGCATGGGATGAGTCACGGAGGCATGGGATGATGGGATGAATCACGAACGCATGGGATGCCTCAAACGGACGCATGGGATGATGGGATGAGTCACGGACACATGGGATGAGTCACGGACGCATGAGATGAGTCACGGACGCATGGGAGGCATGGGACGCATGATGTCATTGAGACACGTGTCACTTCTACATTGGCGGAGCATCAATGAACCCTGCAGACGCATAAGCTCTCTCGTAATCAGTGATGTCCTGCTCTAAGAACGCATGAGGTGGCTATTTTGGTAAGTCAACATTTTTCTTGACTATTTTCGTAATTTTCTCTTTTTTTAATGTATTTAAAAGTGATTGTGAGTGGAAAAGAGAGAAAAGGTAATTATAAAGATATAAAAATATTATTTAATTGAAAAGAAGAGAGAAAATATAGTTATTTTTAGTGTAATTATATGAATATGGATAAATAATCAATTGTGAATGCTCTAAGACTAGAGAACTATTATCAGTCGATTAATTGCTTTTATTTACTTTTTTAGCTAATGGATAGTCATGGGTGAAGCTTTTAAGGGGCGGGAGGGGGCGGCCGACCCTCTGAACATTTCGCTCAGTAGTGGAGAGTATGTAGTTTTCGTATAAAATTTTTTGGGTATATACGTTTACGACCCCCCAGTTTTATAGAATTTTTAGGTCCGGTGACTTCCGACCCCCTCCACTCCGTTCGGAAATCTCAAGTTTCGCCAGTGTGGTTAGGCTGGAGGGTGTGGGTTTGGGGTTATAAATGACACATCAGCGCCACGTAGGCGTCACGTCAGCCAAGTGGGCTTTATAACGCCCCCTTTAAATGGAGGGTGTGGTATAACATGAATTTGGGCGCTATATAGAAAAAAAAAAAAAAAAAAAAAGATTTCATTGGTTGAAATGGATGTGGGCCCCACCTGAACACCTCTTCCTCCCGTTACCATGATGGAGCCTTGCATATGGCGCCCCTAGTTAAATTTGAAGGTGTGGGGGGCGGCGCTATAAGGGGATGAGGTGGCCTTCATGGCGCCTCCACACCCTGGAGCCTTAGTATTGTACAAAAATAGAAAATTATACATAGCATGTAGCTCACCGCATCTATGTAGCTCGCGAGCTATAGATATACTATTTTTATAATACTGATCTTTCAATAGTAACGATCTTGTTTCTCAAATATTTTCACGATGCTTTATCTAATTGAAAAATGTTTTAATTAAAAATATATAACTTTTATTTTTATTTCAAGCTTCGTATATTGAATTTAAATAAATCATATGGCTTTTGCTGTTTTCAAGATAAGTTTCGTTCTAGAAAGATATAGATGGTAAGAGGAGGAGGGGCGGTCAAGTATAACGAGTGATACATCTGTAGGAACCGTTCGCATAAATAAATAAAATAAACAAATTTTATTAATACTGATTACAAACAGAAATGAGAAAATTAAAATTACAATTACAAATACAACTGAAAATAAACCAAATACAAGAAAGGGGTAGAAGCAGAGTGGCTGAGGCACGTGTTCACACGCTTCCCTTAAAACAAATTCCGAGCCTCCCAGGAGTACTCGTTTTGTTTCCCAGGGTACAACAGCCGGAGCAGTAGTACTGCCGGAATTGACACAAGACCCGATGTCTACCTTGAGAGCTGCAAGAAAAAGATCAGAAATGGGAAGAGAGTTGTTCGTATAAAGCTGTTGTTTTCTGGTGTACCTCTGCTGTGGGTAAGGAGCTGTATTTATACAGCTCCTAAGTCGAAACAGTCAAAAACGAATTAAAGAGAGGTTTAAATTGCATTAAACGTCTTCAATGCAATTTAATACGTCATTTAATTCTCAGTCAAAGCTCGTTAACTCGTCAGTTACGAAACTGGACTGAAACTGTTCTGTTATTCAATGCTGGAAGCTTCTACGCGTGCGCGCGCGCAAGCCACACTGGTGCGCGCGCGCCCAGGTGTGCACGCCCATGCGCGGTGCGTCCTCTTGGCTCACAGCCATGCGCGCGTGCGCCTCACTGACTCAGGTCCATGCGCGCGTGCGCCACGTCACCTGCGAGCCTCTACGAGTGCGCCACACAGTCGCGCCGTTTTGGCTCACTTTGGTGCGCCGCGCAACGGCGCGCCTCCGTGCCACGTATACCGCGCGCGGACTGCCACGTCACGCGCTTCGAACCTGCACTCCACTTGGTCCCTGCAGCCTATGAGATCCACCACGCGCACGTGGTCAAAAATACAAAGGCGGCTCTCAAGCGGCGATGCGAGTGTGCGAAGTGCAAAGTGCGCCATCAAAGCGCCACATTGCGCCTCATCGCCCACCCCACGCGCGCGCGCGAGCGTGTGCGAGTGCGAGTGCGATTGCGAGTTAGGGTGCTCCGCACCCTTCGCGAGTACACTAGTGAGTGCTCCCATGAAACAATAAGGATGGAGAGTTCCCACTTAAATACCCCTTTAAGTTCCATCTCTCATCCGATGTGGGACAAGGTGCTACTTTCCCTTTTGTTTCAGCATTGAATGTTCCAAACACCCAACTTTGAGCATCGATATCTCATTCATCTTAGCTCCGTTTTGGACGCGGTTTAGTTCGTTGCGAAGCTCTCCCAACATAGAACACAAACCCACAAATAAATATATAAAACCCGCTCATTTTATTATATTTATTTATAGTCCAAAATAGGAAAAAATCATTTTCCTATATTTGTGAAAAATGCTATTTTCACCTTTTTTTCCAACAATCCCCCACATGAAAAATGTTATTTTCATCAAATTTCCAACAATCCCCCACATATATGGAAATGGATCTTTTCCTTACACTTTTCAACGATAAACTTCGACAGTTGAGTATTGCAAGATAGGTAGGTTGAAGCCTTTGAACCTTCTTTTGTGAAGCGCACTTAGCTTACTAGCGGTGTGTAGACGCGATGTCCTTGAACATACCCCCATTTGTGTAAACGACAATACACTTCACACAATACTCTCCCTGGTTTGGCCAACTCCTCATTGTCGTGTCCTATTATGGTCCTGGAACACTAGCCTGGTTCTGCGAGAGCTCTAGGATTTGCGCACCCCACAAATCCATTTGAAGCGACCCTACTTCTCTCTAACATAGGTGATTCCTCTGAATCATTAAAAACATCATGGTTATTTGATTTCCCGAAATCGTTAACCTTAATATGCTTAGCCTCACTTCAATGTCACTGATTGGAATGGACTAGGAAGTATATATAACTCCCTTTTATTTAGTTTGGGGTACTCCCCCACAGTGACTCCGTTTTGGTAATATGATTAAGTTTGCCTAATGAACTTAGATCTTGGGATCTCCAGTCAGCTAAGTTAGGTTTCCCTCATATTCCCATTTACCACGGGCTTTAGTCCCATTCCTCTTGACGACGTTTCTACTAACTCTCTGCTTAAGCCTTTTGTAAACGGGTCCGCAATGTTATCCGTTGATCTCACATAATCAATTGTGATAACACCCGTTGAGAGTAGTTGTCATATCGTGTTATGCCTACGTCGCATATGCCTTGATCTGCCATTGTACATCAAGCTTTGGGCTCTACCAATCGCTGATTGGCTATCACAATGTACACATATGGCTGGCAAAGGCTTTGGCCATCTTGGAATATCTTCCACGAATTGACGTAGCCATTCCGCCTCCTCGCCTGACTTATCCAAGGCGATAAATTCAGATTCCATTGTGGATCTCGCTATGACCGTTTGCTTAGAAGACTTCCAAGCAATAGCAGCTCCTCCAAGTGTAAATACGTAACCACTTGTTGATTTGGAATCTTTATTATCCGATATCCAGTTTGCATCAGTGTATCCTTCGATCACTGCTGGTTGTCGGGTATAATGCAGTCCATAATCTCTTGTGTATCTTATGTATCTAAGCACCCTCGTGATAGCTTTCCAATGATCCACGCACGGATTACTGGTGTATCTACTTAGCCTACTCACCGCGTAAGCCAAGTCGGGTCTAGTACATGTCATTAGATACATGAGACTGCCAATAATTCTTGAATACTCTAACTGAGCAACTCCATCTCCTTTATTTTTCTTGAGATGTTGAGAGGTATCAACTGGAGTTCGAGCTACACTCTTATCTTCCGAGTTGAATTTTCCAAGAATTTTATCTACATAGTGAGATTGACTTAACACAAGACCATCTTGGGTTCTTATGATCTTTATCCCAAGAATCACATCCGCTAAACCCATGTCTTTCATGTCGAATCTCGCTTTCAACATGCTTTTAGTAGCTTTGATAATTTTATCATTACTCCCAATGATAAGCATATCGTTTACATAAAGGCATAAAATCACATAACCTTCATTTGTGTCTTTGAAATAAACACATTTGTCGCACTCATTTATTTTGAAACCATTGTCAATCATGACATGATCAAACTTTTGGTGCCATTGTTTTGGTGCTTGCTTCAAGCCATACAAAGACTTGACAAGTTTACATACTTTACCCTCTTGACCTGGGGCAGAGAAACCTTCAGGTTGCTCCATTTAAATCTCTTCTTCTAAATCGCCATTTAGAAATGCGGTTTTAACATCCATTTGGTGAACTTCCAAATTTCTTAAAGCCGCTATAGCAAGAACCAATCTAATCGAGGTTATGCGCGTCACAGGCGAGTAGGTATCAAAGTAATCTAGACCTTCCTTTTGTCTAAATCCTTTAATCACCAACCTAGCCTTGTATTTATCAATACTTCCATCAGTTTTCATCTTCCTTTTGAATATCCAGCGATATCCAAGTGGTTTGCAACCAGGTGGAAGATCTACTAACTCCCAAGTATGATTTTGCAATATAGACTCTATTTCATTTCTTATTGCTTCTTTCCATTGAGGTCCTTCTGAAGAAGAAACCGCTTCGCGATATGTATTGGGCTCGCCCTCAACCATATAGCTAACGAAGTCTGGACCGAAGGATTTTTCAACCCTTGGCCTTTTGCTTCGCCTACGGTCACTTTCTTCAACCTCAGGTTGTTCATGTGTCTTATCATGAACTACCTCATCAACTCGTCTAGATGAGCTTTCACCTACTTCAAAATTAGGTGTTGATGACGTTGCATGTGTTTGTCTTCTCAAAGGAAACACATTTTCAAAGTAAGACACAACGTTAGGATTCACCTCCATGATAGTGTTTACGTGTACATCAGGATTCTTGGACTCATGTACAAGAAATCGATGTGCACTACTGTTATGCGCATATCCAATAAATATGCAATCAACAGTTTTGGGTCCTATCCTAAGAGCCTTAGGAGGTGGCACAATCACCTTTGCTAGGCACCCCCACACTTTCAAGTATTTATATGAAGGCTTTTTCTTTTTCCATAACTCATATGGAGTCTCGTCTATCTTTTTCAATGGTATCTTGTTCAAAAGATAATTGGCCGAGAGAATGGCCTCCCCCCACATTTCCTGGCTCATCCCAGAACTTATCAACATGGCGTTCATCATTTCTTTCAATGTGCGGTTCTTTCGTTCCGCCACGCCATTTGATTGTGGAGAATAAGGAGGTGTACACTCATGTACAATGCCACTTTTTGCGCATAAATCGGCAAAAGGTGCAACATATTCGCCTCCTCGGTCGCTTCGCAAAGCTTTTATCTTCTTTTGAAGTTGATTCTCAACTTCATTTTTATACAAGATAAATTTACTTATTGCTTCATCTTTACTTTTTAGTAAATATACATAGCAATATTTAGTACTATCGTCAATAAACGTGATGAAGTACTTATTTCCACCTCTTGTGGGTACCGCTTTTAAATCACAAATATCAGTGTGAATTAAATCAAGGGGTTCGGTTATTCGTTCAACCGATTTCGATGATGTTCTTGTAAGTTTGGATTCTACGCAAGTTTCACATTTATAGTGTGAATCAATATGGAATGTTGGTATGCAATTTAAATTGATTAAATGACGTATTGAATTAAAATTTACGTGACCTAATCTACCATGCCATTTATTCGATTCAGAAAACTCAAGCATATAAGTAGAAGTAGAAGCAATTTTATTCATGTTCTTTTTCACAGCCATTACATTCAATTTGAACATACCATTTTGGGCATAGCCCTTGCCTACATACATTCCTCGTTTAGTAAGTACAAATTGATCGCTCTCAAAAACTAAATGAAATCCAAACTTATTAAGCAACCATCCCGAGACTAGGCTCTTGCGCAAGTCTGGAACATATAACACGTTGCTTAAAGTGAGCTCCTTCCCTGAAGTCCACTTCAAAATCACCGTTCCTTCACCCTTGATGTCCGCGGTGGCTGCATTTCCCATGTACAACTTTTCATCTCCCGCAAGCTCCTTGAAGGTGGTAAAGAGGCTCCTGTCTGGGCACACATGACGGGTTGCTCCCGTATCAATCCACCACCCTTTTGGAGTGTTGGTCACAGCATTGACCTCATCCAACATTGCGGTTTTGTCGGAAATCATTGTCACCAAAGGCATTCCGTCTTCATCCACCATGTGCGCGCGCTCACGCTTTGGTTTCTTGCATTGGTTAGCCCGATGCCCCGGCTCGTCACAGTTGTAACAAGTCCCTTGGAACGTTGGAGGTTTCTTTTTCGCAACCCCTTTCTTCGGTCCAAGTTTGCTAGCCTTTGCTTTCTCTTTGTCCTTTTTCCCCTTACCCTTCGCGCCCTTAGAGGATTGCCCAAGCTCAACCACGTTTGCGCTTGCAGAAGGTTGCGCTTGGCTGCCTTTTAGGGCAATTCTATTGCCCTCTTCAATCCGAAGACGAACAATAAGGTCCTCTAAAGTCATCTCCTTTCGTTTGTGTTTAAGATAATTCTTAAAATCCACCCAACCAGGAGGTAACTTTTCAATCAACGCAGCCACTTGGAATGTCTCGCTAAGTATCATGCCTTCCGCAAAGATGTCATGTAGTATAATTTGGAATTCTTGGACTTGATTCATAACACTTTTAGAATCAACCATTTTGAAATCCAAAAAACGGGCTACCACAAATTTCTTTATGCCAGCATCCTCCGTTTTGTACTTTTTGTCCAAGGCATCCCAAAGATCTTTGGAAGTCTTGACATTGTAGTACACGTTATACAATGCATCCGAAAGCCCGTTTAACACATAGCCTCGACAAATAAAATCCGAGTGCTTCCAAGCCTCAACCGCGCTCAGAGCCTGAGCGCTGGTCTCCCCTTCCGCAGGTTGGGGAGCGGATTCAGTTAAGAACCTCGCAAGGTTCATGGTGGTCAGGTAGAAGAACATCTTCTGTTGCCACCTTTTGAAGTGTAGACCCGAGAACTTCTCGGGTCGTTCAGCGTGATTGGCCACTGTGGACGCTCCCACAGTGGTGGCGTTGAGGGGGGTTCCCGTCACAACATTTGTGGTGTTGTTAACGTTGACATTATCGTTCGACATGCTGAAAAAATTAAAATTAAAATTTTTAGTCAAAAAATTCTGATTTACGCACAAACCAGAAGGAAAGTACTAAATTTTAATTGTACCACAATTTACTGTTTCGGCTTCTAAGTCCAACTTTGAAGACCAAAAACATAAAATTTATAATTTTTAGAACTTACTAATTGGCTTCTAAGTCCAACTTTGAAGACCAAAACAGAAAGTTTTAGCACTTTTTAGGACAATCTGAATGTAACCAATTGTTTTCAACCAAAGTCGCTCCTTTGAAGAAGAAAACAAAAAAAATCTGTTTTTTAAAACACCAACTGAGTGAAAACAAAACTAGTTTGAATCACAAACAGAACGGTTTTGATTACACGAACGGTTTTAAAAATTTGTTTTAAGATTATAGGAACCGTTCGCATAAATAAATAAAATAAACAAATTTTATTAATACTGATTACAAACAGAAATGAGAAAATTAAAATTACAATTACAAATACAACTGAAAATAAACCAAATACAAGAAAGGGGTAGAAGCAGAGTGGCTGAGGCACGTGTTCACACGCTTCCCTTAAAACAAATTCCGAGCCTCCCAGGAGTACTCGTTTTGTTTCCCAGGGTACAACAGCCGGAGCAGTAGTACTGCCGGAATTGACACAAGACCCGATGTCTACCTTGAGAGCTGCAAGAAAAAGATCAGAAATGGGAAGAGAGTTGTTCGTATAAAGCTGTTGTTTTCTGGTGTACCTCTGCTGTGGGTAAGGAGCTGTATTTATACAGCTCCTAAGTCGAAACAGTCAAAAACGAATTAAAGAGAGGTTTAAATTGCATTAAACGTCTTCAATGCAATTTAATACGTCATTTAATTCTCAGTCAAAGCTCGTTAACTTGTCAGTTACGAAACTGGACTGAAACTGTTCTGTTATTCAATGCTGGAAGCTTCTACGCGTGCGCGCGCGCAAGCCACACTGGTGCGCGCGCGCCCAGGTGTGCACGCCCATGCGTGGTGCGTCCTCTTGGCTCACAGCCATGCGCGCGTGCGCCTCACAGACTCAGGTCCATGCGCGCGTGCGCCACGTCACCTGCGAGCCTCTACGAGCGCGCCACACAGTCGCGCCGTTTTGGCTCACTTTGGTGCGCCGCGCACGACACCTCCGGACCCATGCACCATGCGCAACCGCGCGCCTCCGTGCCACGTATACCCGCACACGGACTGCCACGTCACGCGCTTCGAACCTGCACTCCACTTGGTCCCTGCAGCCTGTGCAAAGTGCGCCATCAAAGCGCCACATTGCGCCTCATTGTAGGTCCCTGAATCCCGTATGGATCGTAACAAGACTGTTAATCTATCAAGGGTGCGGAATCCCCTTGATTGATCTTCGAACACAGAAACAAGATTATGTAGAAGAACAAGAACTCGAACACACAAACACGCAAACTTTCAAACTGATCTTCTGTGATTATCAAACCCTTAGAAGCGTTTTGCAATCACTAAGATCTATAAGAACCTAACAGCCGATTTCTGTTTTGTTCTTAACCTCTCAAACTTGAATGCTCTCTCACAATCTCCAAAAGGCTCTCAAGTTGTCTAAAGTGTCTAACCCTAAAACTCAAGACTAAGGCTGTTTATATACACACAGCCAAGATCTGGAATTGGGCTTTGCCCATATTACATTTGTCACATAAACTTGGGCCTAATAGACTTAGTACAAACTTGGACTGACTGGGCTTTATAGAACTCGTTTTTCTTTAAGTCTTCATGATCCAATCTTCTGTTTAATATCCAAAGACCAATCCAAAGCTGTTGTCATATAACATGCACCAACAAACTCCCCCTTGACAATAGCTTGCAAAGGAAACTTTAGTCTTCAGAATCTCACAGTCTTTGGTCTTTGGATAGCGTCAGCTTCAACATGAATTCTGTCTTTGTCAGCAACAGACTCCCCCTAAGCTGATGCATCCAATCACCAAATCTTCCAAGTTTTGATTCAGCATTCAATGTAAGTCTTCACAGCATCCACTCTGCATTGTAGAAGGAGGATTCTACGAAGCAGCAACAAACTCCTCCTCTCTTCACAGCAACTTCTCATCAACAAACTGCTTCAATCTGTATACTATAAAACAAACATCTCGAGAAACCATAAGAATTTTTCAACATAGTTAAAGAATTATTGTTATACAAGAGATAGTTAAACTGTATCAGATTAAGCATTTTCAAATAAAGCACCAACACGCACAAATTGTAACAAACACCTTATACCCCGCATGATAAAAAAAATTTTGAACCCATTTTCTAACACAGTCTCCCCCTTTCGGTAACAACTCCTCCAAGAATAACAGTTTTCCGTACATTAAGAATTTTAACAGAAAAAGACACTATTTTTGGATTTTTATATTTTCAAATGTAAAGACTGAAAGCAGTAAATAAATATTTACAGACATTCTTTTTGCGAGTTTCGAGGGTAAGAGAATCATATCAGTGTACGGTCATGTCAAAACGCTCTTGTTGTTCTTTTAGTTAACATTTAGATAAGCATCCTATAACGATTATCGGTATTGTTGTCCACATAAGCTCAACTTATCATATGTAATCATGGCGAGGGGATACGTTAAGGTATGATTTATACTTACCGACCGGTGTTCATCCACATCACGACACATTCCCGTATCAAGGTATGCACGAGGGTTCATCTTACTGGTGAGTATACCGATTATCATCTGTTTGACCGTATATGATGTGAGAAACTCACTTATTTTGATTGAAAACAAGCCCTATGTGATAGAATCACTTATTTATGAGGAACTTGATTTTCAGATGCATGAGGGCACAGGAGCAAGTCCGTGAACAGGTCAGTACTTTCGTACAGCAGAGAGACGAACTTGACTCCCGGATAAATGTGATATTTTATCACTTATTTTGGGGACATGTGATTGTTGATCACTTATTGAGGTCGAATGCAATATGTACACGTATGTATGATATCATGGAAGATCTAGACTTGCGTCCCCGTTATTTTTCGGTAAAAGATACAACCATGATACCCAGATGATAAGCAGCATAAAGATCGAATATCTCAGAACCTCGGCAATCTCTCAAACGAAATTTCGGTACTAAGACCATATGCCAATGAATGGTTCCCACCTGGTCTTCAGTCGATTTAAGTTTATATCACCCTGCACACTTTAAAATGATTGTGAGCCTACCGATACATCTTATATAGAGCTGCTTAGCATATTTCATTTAAGGTTTAAAGAGGTTTAGACAGACCACTGATGTACTATCATTTTCTCTTTTGCTCGCCAGGAAACTCATTTTTTTGCTTTTCTATTGTTTTTGTGTTTTTGAAATTTTTCGATGTTTTTGTATTTTTTATTTTTAAGAAAAACAGTAAACTATTTACAAAAATTCTTATGAAAAACCAGTTATTCAGGATTCCTCATCCCATTGAGTTCGACTAAGTGTTCAAAGCGAGCTCGATCAAAAGCTTTTGTGTAAAGATCAGCAAGGTTATCTTCTGTGTCGACTCGGTGCAATTCAATTAATCGTTTTTCAGCACAATCCCGTATAAAGTGATGACGTATGTCAATGTGTTTAGTTCTACTGTGCTTTACGGGATTGTTTGTGATTGATATAGTGGCATTATTATCTATCATAATAGGAGTACGAGTGAAATCCAAACCGTAATCGCGCATCTGCTATTGGATCCAAAGAACCTGAGAGCAACAGCTACCCGCAGCAATATATTCAGCTTCACACGTAGAGATAGACACACAGGATTGCTTCTTGCATTGCCAAGACACGATCCTGCCTCCTAAGAACTGACAACCACCTGTTGTAGACTTCCTGTTTGATTTGCATCCTCCAAAGTCTGAATCAGTGTAAGCAACGAACCTCAAATCACTATCAGCTGGATACCACAACCCAAGTTTAGGTTTCCCCTTCAAGTAACGAAGAATCCGCTTCACTGCTTTCATATGTGACTCCTTTGGATTTGCCTGATATCTGGCACACAAGCATACGGCAAACATGATGTCGGGTCTTGAAGCAGTCAAGTACATTAGAGAACCAATCATCGCCCAGTATTGAGTTGGATCAACATCTTCAGTGCTTTCATGATCTGGGCTGAGATTGTGGTTTTCACAAATGGGTGTGTTGAAAGTAGAGCAATCATTCATTTTGAATCGAGCCAAAATGTCATACACATACTTTGTTTGATGTATAAACATCCCATCCTCCTTCTGTTCAAATTGTAATCCCAGAAAGTAAGACAGCTCACCCATAGCACTCATTTCAAACTTGCTCTTCATCACCTGTTCAAATTCCTTACACATGTTTTCGTCAGATGACCCAAAGATGATGTCATCCACGTATACCTGTACCAGCAGAAAATCTTCCTTCTTTCTCTTAATGAACAGTGTACCGTCAATCTGACCTCTTTCAAAACCATTTTTGACCAGATGTGTAGACAGTGTCTCGTACCATGCCCTGGGAGCTTGATGTAACCCATACAAAGCCTTATCAAGTTTGTACACTCGATCTGGATAGTCTGGATCAACGAACCCATCTGGTTGTGAGACATACACCACTTCTTGGACTTTTCCGTAAAGAAATGCACTCTTCACGTCTAGTTGGTAAACTTTGAAGCCCTTGAATGAAGCAAAAGCCAGAAACAAACGAATTGCCTCCAACCTCGCCACTGGTGCAAACACCTCATTGTAATCAATCCCTTCTTGCTGATTAAAGCCTTTGACAACCAACCGAGCTTTGTTGCGTGTGACAATACCTCTTTCATCTTTCTTGCACCTAAATACCCATTTAGTGCCAATCTCTCTCTCACCTTTTGGAAGGTCCACCAATTCCCAAACCTTCAACTTAGCAAACTGGGCCAATTCCTCTTGCATAGCTTCAACCCATGAATTGTCTTTAAGAGCCATATGAATGTTCTTCGGCTCCTCTTGGGAAATAAAGCAACTATACAAGCACTCGTTCACTATCCCAGTCTTCTCAATTGAAACAAATAACCCAGAATTCGCTTCTATGCTTCTTCTAGTCTGAACACCTGCAGTAGGATCTCCAAGTATCATCTCAACTGGATGATCTCTATTTGCTCGTGTAGTAGCAACAGCATCGACTTCTAGATTATCACCCAGGTTTGATCCAACCTCCCCCTGAATATTTTGATTTGCAAACGGATTAATGAAATCCTCCCCCTGAATGGGTTCAGAGTCACTATCGCTTGAATCAGGATCAGCAGCACTTTGGGAAGTTCCCGGAGCATCTGACATATCTACATTCGATCTAGGCATAAATTCACCTTCATCGTCTTCACCAATCACTGTTTGAATCAGCTGAGAAGCATCTGTATCAGAAACCTCAGGAATATTAAATGATTTGAACACACTTTCATAATCATATAATATAGCAGGACCACTCGTTGATTGTTGAGGTTTGTAGGAAGTAATTTCCACATTAAAAACAACCTCAATTTTACCAGTTTTGAGATTAAAAACCCTTTTATTCGGTGTGCCAGGCATGTAACCTAGAAAGTAGCCTTCGTCAGCCACCTCACCGAATTTTTGTTTATCTTTGTTTCGCACAATGGTGCAGGGTAATCCAAATGGTTCAAAACCTGTTAAGTTTGGTTTTTCGTTAAACATAAGTTCATGACAAGTTTTGTTAAAATGTTTAACGGTTAAAACTTTGTTTAGGACGTAGCAAGCTGTATTCACAGCTTCTCCCCAGAATAGAACTGGTAGCTTTGAATCTGAAAGCATAGTCCTAGCGGCTTCAATCAACGTCCTGTTTTTCCTCTCAGCGACTCCATTCTGTTGAGGAGTATAAGGAGCAGAATATTGATGTTCTATTCCCTTTCGAAGACAGTAGAGATCCAGAATCCGATTCTTGAACTCTGTGCCATTATCACTCCTTATCCTCTTGATCCTTGCATCATGGACGTTTTCCAATTTCGTAAAAAGATCTATCAGCATCTCTGTCGTCTCATCTTTTGTACCTAAAAAGAAAACCCATGAATAACGTGAGTAATCATCAGTGACAACCAGACAGTAGTACTTTCCACCTATGCTCCTCACGTTCACTGGACCGAATAAATCCATGTGAAGTAATTCATAAGGGGCATTAATGGAATTTACTGTTTTAGACTTATGAGGTTTCTTGTGTTGTTTTCCCTTTTGACATGGAAGACATTTATCTTCCACTTGAAACCTCAGCAATGGAACCCCTTTCACTAGCTCATTTTTAATAATGTAATTCATTTTGCGGTAGTGAATATGAGCCATGCGTCTGTGCCACAACATAGATTTAGCTTCAGATGCTTTTGACAGTAAACACGCCACCGCAGCAGTTGGATCCTTGGCACCCATGTCCATGACATAAGTATCATTTTTCCTTGGTGCACGCATAACTATCCAATCGTCCGGAATGACCAAACCCGGTTTCAACACCAATGCCTCAGACTTGGTAAAATGGACCGAGTGACCCTTGTCGCAGACTTGTGACACGCTCATCAGATTGTGTTTAAGCTGCTCAACATAGTTCACTTTGTCCAATGTGATCTTCCCATTCGTCACTTTTCCTCGTCCAGTAATCCTACCACCTTTAGCACCAGCAAAATTTACATGTCCACCATCAAATTCTTCAAATTCAGAAAACAACCTCGCATCCCCCGTCATGTGCCTGGAGCAGCCACTATCAACATACCATAAGTTGATAATCCTCCTTAGCAGCTCCTGCACACACCAACCGAAAGATTAGTTAGATTGGGGGACCCAAGCCTTAATGGTCTTGGGTCTTCCAGATTCATCAGCTACAGGAACATCCATCCAGTATCCATCACTCCTAGCTGGAGTCTTGGATCTTGGGCCTGTTGATGGAAATGGGGAATGATTTCCATAAGGTCTCTGGTCCTGAGGGTACCTATTTGTGTTTGGACTATGTGACCTTTGAAAATTTTGATTTTGATTCCAAGAACCTTGATTGTAATTTCTAAAGCCATTGTTATAAAAAGTTCGACCACCATTATTTTGGTATCGATTTTGATATTGACCTTGACTTCTGAAATTATTTGAATTTTGATTATTCATTCTTGGTGAGTTACTTCTAGGTCTTTCATATCTGCCTGATGTAGATTCAGGCTGAAATCTTGGTTGATTTCTTTGGAAACGAGGAACTTGTGGAGTTCCTTTTTCAGCCTTATCTACACCACCAGCAACACCCGGTTGTTGCTTTGGAGCAGATTTATTTGGAGAATTTGAGACTTTCTCCTCATTATCACCTTGCTTCTCAGGTGATTTCCCTCTTTGTTTCTCACTAACTTGTGCTTCAATCTTTTTGTTAGGACAGCAGCTAGCTACATGTCCCTTTGTGTGACATTTGAAGCACGATCTCTTTTTCGAAGACTTCTTAGTTGAAGCCTTTGAACTAGATTCTGGTTTTGATGATGATGCCTTGGAAGGATTTTGCTCAGTTTGCTTAATTTCAGATTTTTCTATGTTTTTGTTTCTAGCAAACTCTACATTTGATACCTTTTCGATAACAGCTGTTTCGGTTTTCATATCACTTCCTTGAACAAAATTAACCTTTTTAACAAAAGTTTGATTATTGTTTTTAGAAGGTGTATTTTTCTTTTTCAAAACAGATTTGCTGTTATTTTCCTTCTTAGCATCATTATCTTCAAACACATCACCTTGACTGGATGTGAAACTACTTGGTGATGTTGACAGACAGTCTGTAAGCTCATCCTCATCAGGTAGGAAAGAATAGTCATGACTAAGAGGAGGTGGGACTTCATTAAAGCCCTGGAATCCCACACTTGTCTTGTCATTACTCTTCTTTAACCCACCCATCATATGTTTCATAACAAAAGTAGAATCTCTGAATTGACCTAACTTCTTTTCAAGTTCAACAATTTTCAGTTGTGCATCTGACAACTCTTTGTTTTTATCAGAAATCTCTTTTGTTTTCTCAGCCATCATGTCATGAGCTAAGTCTATGACTTGAAGTTTTTCATTTAATTTGCAGGTCAAAGCTTCAATTTCAGCTTCATAGCCTTTTATCTTTTTCAAATATGATGACTCGTTTCTTTTAACAAAGAAATTTGATTCTTTTACGTTAGACATTTCGCTCACAAGACTTTTGTTTTGAGTTGACAATTTGTCAACTTCACCCTGTAGTTCACGACATTTTAAACAAACAGAAGTGGCAGAGTTACTTACCTCTCCTGTCGATTTATCTGAGTTGGCCATGAGAGCAGCAAGTTGAGCTTCCATTCTTTTGATGATTTCATCTTTCTCATCAGCTTCCATTTCATGCTCAGACTCTGGCTTTTCCTCTTCAGCATCTGTTGTCTGATCAACCTTATCTTCCTCAACTTCACTCTTCTTCTCAACTTTAGCCTCATCTACTGTAGCTTCACCATCATTGACTGGAGTGATCTCTGCGATGAATGCTTGAGAGACATTCTCATCATTTTCTAAGTGAATGCTCCAGTCATATGAGCCTTCTCTTGCAGTAGATATCAACGCCCTTGAGTTAGAGTTGTTTGATGCATTCCGATTGTTTGAACTTTGATTCGTATTCTCATGCTTTTGTTTTTGACATTCCCTAGCGAAATGACCATAACTCTGACAGTTAAAGCACCTGACTTTGGTCTTGTCAAAACCTACGCTCTTTCCTACAAACTTCCTTCCAGTTCTGTTCATGAACCTCTTCACACGTCTCGAAATCATGGCCATCTGCCATTGTAGATCCATCTCTTCTAGATCGTCAGGGTCAATCTGATCATAATCTTCATCTAAAGTGGCAGGATCAGATATTTTCCCTTGAATGTAGTTCTCGTAAGACGCAACAAAAGAAGCAAGTAGAGCAAGATGTTCTTCAGCAGACTTCACACTCATAGGCATTGACTTTGCACTACTACTTTGCTTTGAAGTTGACGTTCTCTTGACTCCTGTTGATCCTCCTGCAGCAGCTACAAAACACACATCACCATCCTCATTCACTGTGACCTGCTCCTTATCACACGAAAGAAATGCAGTTGCAGAGTCGCTAGAAGCATCATGAGATGAAGAAGATGTAAGCCCATTGTATATCCCTGGATCTTGAACCTGATCATAACCAGTGTCCTTTTTCTTCATACTAAGCTCATAAGCTCTAAGCTTTCCAACTACTTCTTCCAATTCCTTCGTGTCATAATCTGCTTCTCCCTTAATCATGAGAGTGTAGATATCCCATTTAGCCGGTAGAGCATCAAGCAGCTTGTCGTTTTTCTCAATGTCAGTATAGCAATCTATATCATAATTATCCAGTTCTGACATCAGATGGTAGTATCGAGTGATGACGTTTTCAAGTGACTCATTCTTCATGTACTTGAATACAGCAAACTGCTTCTTCAGTAGATCAACTTTGTTCTTCTTGACATCAGGATTTCCCTCATATCTCTTCTCTAGTGCATCCCACATTTCCTTTGAAGTAGTGTACTTCTTAAAGGTATGCTTGATGCCATCAGGTAAAGACATTTTAATGGCTGCCAAGGCTCTCTTTTCAGCCTCATACATTTTCTTTTGTTCGGCATCCATATCAACATAAGCAGTTATACGTTGTCTTCCCTCAAACTCATGAGTTGGGTTCACATACCCATCGTCTATGCATATCCACATGCGCGTGTCCTGGTACTCAACAAAAGATTGAAACCTATCCTTCCATGTCAAGTAGTTCTCCACCTTCATCATCTTAGGTGGTTTGTTCGTCGTGCCTACCTCATGTTCCATCCTTAAGAGTTCGTTCAATTTAGACATGTTCGACATTTCAACGTAACAGACTGATAAAACCGTACAAAATTTTTCCGAAAACAGTGGTTACCAAATTACACCGTTAGAATCGTCTCGAAAAGACGAATCCAAAGATATTCGGGATTTTCCAGAGTCTTTTTTTTTTCTAAAAATCCCACGAGTTCAACGGTGCAAACGGCTTCTTCAGAAGAGCTATAGATAGTTCTCTAAACTCGAAACACTGAAAAAATTCCTACGCTTGCCTTTCAAAATTCCACCACTAGTGAATCACACAAGATAGGATCGTACAAGACCCTTTGGAACGCACAAGGTCTTCTGGATCGCACAGTCCACTAACTTTTGGGCCAAACAGTCACTTTAACGGGCCTGGGCCTGATCGCACAAGTTTCTGGTTCGCACAAGCTGACTTCGGGTCGTACAAGAACTCCAGACGCACAAGATCCTCAAACGTACAAGATCTCCAAACGTACAAGATCTCCAAACGTACAAGGTCTCCAAACGTACAAGGTCTCCAAACAGGGTCGCACAAGATTCAAAATTTGAAATTTTGAATATCAAATGATCGCACAAGAGCTGATTGGGCCACCCAGCCACCCAATCCCGAAACAGCAGCAGCTGACAACAGCAGCAGCTGACAATCCAGATCGCACAAGCAAGGTCTTAATCAGCACTTCTTTCCATACACGAAATCCAAGCAAAGTCTTCCTACAAACACGAAAACAGTCAAAACAATAATCAAAACAGATTAAAATACACGAATTTAAACTGTTCTTCAAGTGTTCTTCGTGTTCTTCGCAAAAACCCAGAACTTTAACTCGAAATCTTCAAACAACCAACTACCAAAACAGATCAAAACTCAGAATTTTGAACTGTTCTTCCTTGTTCTTGCTGTTCTTCACGAAAATTATGAATGAGACACCAAAAGTTCTTCAACCGAAAAACAACTTGAATCCAGTCTTCAGTCTTGAACCACGCATAAGAGCAAAAGCTCTGATACCAATTGTAGGTCCCTGAATCCCGTATGGATCGTAACAAGACTGTTAATCTATCAAGGGTGCGGAATCCCCTTGATTGATCTTCGAACACAGAAACAAGATTATGTAGAAGAACAAGAACTCGAACACACAAACACGCAAACTTTCAAACTGATCTTCTGTGATTATCAAACCCTTAGAAGCGTTTTGCAATCACTAAGATCTACAAGAACCTAACAGCCGATTTCTGTTTTGTTCTTAACCTCTCAAACTTGAATGCTCTCTCACAATCTCCAAAAGGCTCTCAAGTTGTCTAAAGTGTCTAACCCTAAAACTCAAGACTAAGGCTGTTTATATACACACAGCCAAGATCTCGAATTGGGCTTTGCCCATATTACATTTGTCACATAAACTTGGGCCTAATAGACTTAGTACAAACTTGGACTGACTAGGCTTTATAGAACTCGTTTTTCTTTAAGTCTTCATGATCCAATCTTCTGTTTAATATCCAAAGACCAATCCAAAGCTGTTGTCATATAACATGCACCAACACTCATCGCCCACGCCACGTGCGCGCGCGAGCGTGTGCGAGTGCGAGTGCTAGTTAGGGTGCTCCGCACCCTTCGCGAGTACACTAGTGAGTGCTCCCATGAAACAATAAGGATAGAGAGTTCCCACTTAAATACCCCTTTAAGTTCCATCTCTCATCCGATGTGGGACAAGGTGCTACTTCCCCTTTTGTTTCAGCATTGAATGTTCCAAACACTCAACTTTGAGCATCGATATCTCATTCATCTTAGCTCCGTTTTGGACGCGGTTTAGTTCGTTGCGAAGCTCTCCCAACATAGAACACAAACCCACAAATAAATATATAAAACCCGCTTATTTTATTATATTTATTTATAGTCCAAAATAGGAAAAAATCATTTTCCTATATTTGTGAAAAATGCTATTTTCACCTATTTTTCCAACAACATCAAAGTATAACGAGTGATCCCACCACCACCTCCATATATAACGCGTTATAGTATAACGAAAACATGATTTCGTTATTTTTTCCACACCGTGATGGTTTTATTTGTGAGTGTAATTGTTGGTTGGGGGAAATTGTTGGGTGTGGTGGTGAGTGATGACCACCCCCACTAAAAAAGGTTGTGAGTGATGGAAAAATGGTTGCTGACATGGCGGAACATGATTGGATATTGTGAGTGATGGAAATATGGTCACTAGTGACCACCCTCTCCCCTAAAGGTCTCATCATATACAAACACGAAAACATTAAAACACTAAGATGTAATTACGACGGGGTTTGTTTAACACCCTTGATTTTTAAAAATGACAATCAATAAACTGGTAGAAGTCTCAAATGTTTCACTGTTAGAAAATACGTACATCCCGAAGGATGGTTATTGTATATAAACTTAACACTAATAAAGTGTCAGATTGTTCTGAAAAATTGCTCTAATGATTAGTCATTTGGTTTCTCTTCTTGAGGTCCCAAGTTCAACTCTCCTAACATCACTTTGAAAGAAATTAGTGGTCGCAATGAAGTTTAGAACTAGGTCTCTCTGAAGGTCGCCAGTTTGAAACCGAGCCAAACCTGGTTTTACCGCAGTCGGCTTTCGGGTGGGCTGGTTTTCCCCGGAACTGGTGGCATGATTGCTCGGATATGCATCTAAGTCTGACCGTTATGAAGAAGAAGATGCATTTGCTTAATTGAGAGGCTTCTCAGGATGCTTATCAAGTGATTTAATTGAGCGTTAAAAAAAATATAGTATCATGCATAATATGTATATCTACTCAAGTACTCAGTACTCATTACAAATCTTCAACACATGTAGCACCGCACAAAGTCTCTTTAATCGGCATATACTACATTGACATCTGTCTAGCTAAAAATAAATGGTGGTTACAAATCTAAGAGAGACAATGAGCTATTAAAATCTTAAAACAGTCTCTTTGTTCGTTAAAGGTTAACCACTCCTTATATAGGGTAATTAAGGCTGGGCTTCAAACCTGATAGGACATCTACTAGCACTCTAGCAGGCCAAACATTGGTGGACCGTGGACATTAGTGAATCTAAGCCCATATTAAGGATTACCTCATCTCATCAAATCTAGAGTAAGTGTTAAAATGGTCTATGAGGTTTCGTCACTTTTTTCACTTTAGTCCAAAACTCAAATCTTTTGAATCTGGGTTCCTGTGGTTTCAATTTTATTGCCATTTTCATCCAAAAGCAAAATTTAGTCAGATTTTTCAGTTAACATCCAGTTTTTTTTATAATCTTTTTCCTCCCTTTTAATGAAGGGCAAAATAGTCAAGATTTTTTTAATATGTTACAATAAAACGTTAAAATACCATTTTGCCCTCCATTAAATGGGAGGAAAAAAAAACTAGATGTCAACTTCAAAATCTGACCAGATTTTGATTTTAGATGAAAATGACAACAAAATTTAAACCATAGGGTCCCAGATTCAAAAGGTTTGAGTTTTGAACTAAAGTGACAAAAGTGACCAAACATCGGGAACCATTTTGGCAGTTTACTCACAAATCTAAGTGAGGCAATGTGTAACAACCCGCTTTGTGGAAGTCAAAGTACAAGTCAAAGGAAGAAAAGATTGCTAATTGCGATCTGTCACTCCTTGCTTAACTATTGATTGTACATCAATGTCTTGTAGTCGAATATTTTATTTATTTGCTTTAGTTGTATTATGTGGAGTATCTATTAGCAATCGAGGTTTAATCGCATATTTAATCGCTAATCAAATTATCGCTAAACGCATCGCTATCGCATTCGCAACTCGAATTATGTGTTCTGGATATTGTTTTACGTGTGTGTGCTATTAGGTGTTACTTGTGCATGTTATGTTTATGTTTATGTTGAGGTGTTTTATCGCAATCGCAATTCTATCGCAATCGCAATCTAGTCGCAAACGTTAAACGCAAGTTATCTATAGTGATTGTATGTTAGATATAGTAGTTAAGTTATTTGTATAACTAAGGGGTAATACTATCGCATCACAACGCTCAACACGCGAATCGAAACGAAAAAACTCAATGCGCCGGACACCTGGATCGAATGGCCAACCGATCGAGTGGCCATCCGATCGAATCGCCATCCGATCGGTGGCCAATCCGACACTTGTGCACTTTCCTCTTTTGGAAACCCTATAAATACCCTCCTGTCACATCACAAGTAGGGGTGTTCATGAGCCGATCCGATCCGATCGAGGGTCTGCTCATGCTCGGATTGAATTAAAATTGATCCGATCCGATCGGATCGAATTTGCAAAACCGAGCACAAAAGTGATGCTCATGCTCGGATTGAATTTGAATCGATCGGATCGTTTTTGCTTAGTTTTTATCAAATCCTAACTAAAATCGAGCGGATCGTTTTCGCTTGGTTTTGCTCGATTGAATTATAAGGCTGCATTCAACAAAAAAAAAATCCTAACTTAATTAAAAATGTCCAACACTTTACTAACAAAAGCAATACATAACTAAAATCATGATTCTAAAAATGTTCTTAACAATATCAAGAAGTACAAAATAAAATGCGAAATACATATTGTCATTTAGTTCAAAAGCCATAAACTTCTGGTGTAAGATTTTGGTATGTGGCAAGGCAACTGGCAGCGGCGATATGCAGATCTTCGAAGTTCGAACAATCAGTTTATGATTATTGTTTTAGGAATTAGGGATTTAGGGTTAGATTTTGATATTAACTATTAAGTAGGGCTAGTATATATTTTGGGCTAGTATATTTTTTGGGCTTTTAATCTTTAAAATCTATAATATATATATATATATATATATATATTAATTATTAATAAAAATAATTCGAGCGAAACCGAGCAATCGACGAGCGAGCGGACCTTTGCTCATGCTTGGATTGAATTTGAATCGAACCGATCTGAGCGGCTCATTCATAAATTGAGCGGGAATCGAACGATCATTTCTCGAGCATTTTTCGAGTGATCGTCGAGTGATCCTCGATCGTCGAGCAGTTTGGACAGCCCTAATCACAAGTAATGTGATAGCTCTCCCATTCGACCAGCAGCAGTCAAGTCCTATTTTCTCTCGATTTCTCGCGATTCTTGTAAGTTTTCAACTCAAATCTTGTACTTCTATGATCTACACACACTCCTTCATCTTTTTCACCTTTGAATCTTAACTTTTAACCGTGAAATCAACGGATTTGAGGTGTTCTAGGGTGATGTCATCATGGAGTTCTTATGAACTTCGAGATTTGTCTTCATTCCACCAAGAACAACTCAGATCTGAAGGATTTCCACATGATTCAACATTATTTTCAACTAGATCTAAACATTTACTAATTTAAGAGGATTGAAAGAAGTTTTTCCAACTTTCTTTCAACTCTTTTACGCTCAATGCACTCAAAACCGATAGAATCGGAGCTCGTTCTGATCTTCTACTCTTTCTTAGTGATGAGTTGGTTCGAGATCTGGTTACTATCAAGGAGACAACCGATTTCGGGTTAAACAAGAACAACCGTCATGAACCAGTAACCTAATCGGATTTGGGTGATTCCTGTTCGATCGGACGACTTGGGACTTGATGAGGTTCTGTTGTTTAATACGTAGTCAAACCGTCTCGAACAAACCACAGAACTTTCAAAACTTAACAAATATTCAAGTTACAAAACGATCAGAACGCGGGACGGATTGCCGTCCGATCGGATTGCCATCTGATTAAACCGCAATCAGATCGGATTGCACTTGAGGTTCAACACTTAAACAATTCTCAACATGTTCAATACATAAGTTAGTTCTAACGGATTGCCATCCGATCGGATTGCTACCCGATCGAGTGACCGTCCTGCTGTGAACTTGTTTTCACTAAGTGTCCTGCCAATCGGATCGCTATCTGATCGAACGACCGTTCGATCGATCTGAAGGGTAGAGATACTTCTCTATTTTCAAAATGCTACAACGAAAACTTCAAAGCCATCATACACAAACACATCCTTACCAAACGAATGCCAATCCGACCGAATGGCCATCCGATCGGATGACCATCCGAACGGATTGACATCCGATCGAGTGACCATCCGTTCGGATTGCCACCCGATCGGATTGCTGTTTGACACTTGGTCACTTTTCACCGTTTTACGCACCGCCCTTCGCTTATGCTATCGTGAACTGTTCAGGCTAATAACCCTAGAACTCCATTCAATCCGTTTCCATCGTTGTGAGTATACTCGATCCCTTTTTACTTTACGCATACGTTACTTATACTAAATCACAATCAATCACACAACGCAAACACTATTTATACGCTGACCGTAATTGCATGTTACTTGTTACTCGATGAATGCTTGTATGTTATGTTAACACAGTGATTGTTGCCTGACGCCTTAGCAACGATAGTACTATTTGTTTGGACTCAGCACCTGTCGTGGGCAGGGGTTGTTAAGGTTACCTCTCACATGTCACAGTGGTGATATGTGTTGCGCATTCTACAACTCGCAGTCTAGTCTGTGCATATTTCATTGTCGATAACCTACTAGCTTCCCATTATACATGTTACATGCTGGTTATGCGTAAACGATTTCGAACTCTACTATTACTATTAAACTTGTATGCTCACCTTTACACTATGTGTATTGACCTTTATTTTAACGTATGTGGCAGGTGCTTAGGGTGCTGTGTTTTGCTTGCTATTTGATGGAACTGAGTAGGAGAGTCTAGAAACAAAGACAATTTATTTAATTAAATCTGAGTTGTCGGAACATATTTTGTTTTAAGGATATCTATGTTTGTAATAATTTGATTGCTTGGTAGGTTATGGTATGGGACATAATATTAACTATCTGGTAATCTAGTTGAATTTCTCTTGACAATCTGTTTCGCTCAGTGCCATGCCCCGATGATTCCGCCATCGGTTGGGGTGTGACAGATTGGTATCAGAGCCATAACTATAGGGAATTAGGCAAGACTCGACCTAGTCCGGGTCGATGTCTTAGGAACAACCTAGTCTATAGTCTAAGTACCAACAGAACAACTTGAGCATGCCCGGTACGGGTTTCGTACGAGCTTACTCGCTATCTCTCGCTCGCACTCGCTGTACACTACACACTTGCGCGAACATCGCATACTACAGTTCTGCGCAAGATCAGTCTTTCCTAAGGCTAATTACACACACAAACGGCTGATCTGGTTAAGATTAGGTGTGAAAACCGCAAACTCTCGACCAGATCACTCGTTCAACTCGTTATTTTATTTACTATAAACAAGAGAGTTGCGTTGAATTAGGAGTGAAATCCATACTTTGACGCAAATCTCCTTATCTATCTCATGATTTTACCATACAAGCAGGGATGTAGTCGCTAAGTTAGGGGTGAAACCTGAACCTTGATGACTCGTTCTGCTCTATACTTTTGGTTTTACAAAACTCTCACCAAAGTCTCGACCGACTCCAACGACCTGAGGTCATGCTGTAACTGGAAGGATACGTACCGATCGCTCAAATTGAAGCAAGAGCACAGTTCCTAAGGCAAAGGTGTGCTCTTAAAGTCCTTGTGAATAGTCGAACCACTTTGGGTGGTCGATGTCTACACACACCCGAGACAATCTCTGTTTGATTTTATGCATTTGATTCTGGATTTCGCCGCCGCCAACTATGTGATTTATCAATTTTATGATCGATTTTATGTGAACTTTATGTGATTTATATGGTGATTTGTTAGCATTTTGAGATGAACGGTACTGTGGTACTGATGGTTTCGATTCCATGTTTCTCGCTCCGCCAAAACACACACAATTCACACCACACCAACGAACTGTTGGTCTTTATTCGCAATCACAGCTCGCTAATCGCGCTTGCTATACTTAATCGCTATACGTGCTGTGAAGGATAGGTGAATACGTGCAAAATATATGTTTAGGTTAGCTTATGTGTGCTTATATGCTTATGTGTCTATGTGCTTATGTGCTTATGTGATTCTGTGATTATGTGCCTACATGAAATTTTGTGGATGACTGTGTTCCTGAGCTTTATAGTGAATCGCTAGTTTACACTAGACCCTAGTATAGTCGATGATTAATCGAAATTGTGTTTGAGTCCTATGGCGATGTCTGTTGCAGACAATTTCGTCGTTTGGATCATTCCACTCGCGCGCTGCTCGCCGAAACCATGATTAACACAAATGGCGAAATTCATCCCACAGATTGCCAGTGAGTTGAATGAGAATGCAAGCAAGTCCTCGGAGGAGTCCAGGACTGATACTCCTAAGGCCGCTTTTAGCTTCAAGCAGTTCAAAGCCTGCAGACCAAAGGAATTCACCGGAGAAGATGGTCCTATGGCCATGTTTCAATGGTTTGATTCTATCGAAGTCACCCTGCGCAAGAGTGGATGTCCAGAAAACCTATTCACCGTCAATGCTACCGGCGTCTTCCAATCCCGCACTCTTGATTGGTGGACGGCCGAGAGGAACAAACGAGGAAACGATGCAGCTTTCGGATTGTCTTGGGATGAGTTGAAGAACATAATGATGCAAGAGTTCTGTCCTCCCCATGAACTCCAAAAGCTTGAGGATGAATTCTGGCACATAAAGTAGGATGACGGAGATAACGCTGGTTTAACTGCTCGCTTCAAGCAGTTGAGTATTATCTGCTCTGGTCAGGTTACTACCCCAGATATTACAATCAAGAAGTATATCTGTGCTCTTCCGAATTGCGTCGCAGATTTTGTTCAGGCTGCAAAGACGAGAACAATCGAGGAAACCTACCTGCTCGCCGCTGAGATCAACGATAAGCGAGTCAGGGCTGGTTATTTTGACAAAGCTGCCAAGAATTTGCATCAAGTTACCGCTGCTTCAACCGCTGAAACCACCGCCGCACCGCAATCTTCAAAGCCCTCACGTCGTAAGAGGAAGAACAACAGCAGTTCCAGCAATAAGAACTGTGCAGTTACTGCTGCCGCGCTCCAAACAGTACCTGCCCAACCGCAACCTCAACACCACCAAGTAGCGGCACCTGTGGTTAATGCACCGCCTGCTAAGCGTGCATACACTGGACCACACCCGCTTTGCCCTACTTGTACTTATAATCACCCGGTGGGTCTCACATGCCGGTTCTGTGTTCATTGCAATATGTACGGCCACTTCACCGCAAACTGCCATACAGATCCACGTCAAACCCCAGCTCCAGCTCCAGCTCCAGGTCAAGCTCCTGCTCAACAAGCTCTACTTCCTGCTCCTCAAGGCCATCAAGCAGCTCCTGCACCCGCGGCTCATGCTAGAGCTTGCTTTGTGTGTGGTGATCCTAACCACTTCGCAAACATGTGCCCTAATCGAGTGGTGAAGCAAGAGCCACAACAGCAGCAGCCTCAGCAACAATAGCAGCAACAGCCAGCAGCCCGCGGACGTGCTTTCAACATCAATGTCCGCCAAGCTCAAGCCGACAATAACGTGGTTAATGGTACGTTCCTTGTGAATGGTATATATGCTTCGTGTTTATTTGATACTGGAGCCGATAATTGTTTTGTATCGTTTGAATTCGAAAAGCTCCTTAATCATAAGCGCGCCCATCTACCCTCGACGTTCGATGTTGAAGTTGCCACTGGAAGAACCGTCGCCATCAATTCTATTCTACGTGATTATACGCTTGAACTCAACAATCACGTCTTCCCTATCGATCTTATTCCAATGCAACTCGGTAGTTTTGACATCATAGTAGGCATAGATTTTCTTCGTGAAAATTGTGCTGAAGTTGTTTGCTTCGAAAAGATGATTCGTTTCTCACTCGCTAATGGCGAAACTCCTTCGAAAGGTCTTAAACTCATGTCATGTGTCCAAGCTAGCAAGTATCTCCGCAAGGAATACAGAGCTTTCTTGGCTAACATTGTAGTAGCGGAGAAGGAAAAGAAAGGGAATACAGGATTGAAAGATGTCCCCGTTGTTCGTGAATTTCCTAACGTGTTTCCTAACGATCTTCCGGGATTAAGTCCCACTCGTGATATCGATTTCCGAATCGACCTCATTCCTGTAGCAAATCCTGTTGCTAAAGCGCCTTATCGTCTCGCTCCCTCTGAAATGCAAGAACTCTCGAATCAGCTCCAAGAACTACTTGATAAAGGCTTTATTCGCCTTAGCACCTCTCCTTGGGGTGCGCCTGTCATTTTCGTCAAAAAGAAGGATGGATCGTTCCAGATGTGCATCGACTATAGGGAGTTGAATAAGCTGACAATCAAGAATCGTTATCCCTTGCCTCGAATCGATGACCTATTTGATCAGTTACAAGGTGCTACGTGTTTTTCGAAGATCGATCTATGCTCAGGCTATCACAAGTTGCACATTCAAGAGGAAGATATACCCAAAACTGCTTTTCGAACCCGCTATGGTCATTACGAGTTTGTCGTCATGCCTTTTGGTTTGACTAACGCTCTTGCAGTTTTCATGGACCTAATGAATCAAGTGTGCAAACCCTTTCTTGACCGCTTCATCATCGTGTTCATCGATGATATCCTGATCTATTCCAAGTCAAAGGCCGAACACTCGTAGCATCTACGTTTGCTCCTCGAGTTACTCCAGGGAAACCGTCTCTATGCCAAGTTCTCCAAGTGTGAATTTTGGCTGCAGGAGGTCCAATTCCTTGGTCACATTGTCAATAGTCATGGAATTCATGTTGATCCCGTGAAGATTGAGGCCGTTAAGAGTTGGGTTACACCCAAGAACCTATCTGAAGTCCGTTCTTTTCTTGGACTGGCAAGCTATTATCGCCGATTTATCGAAGGTTTCTCTAAGATCGATGTGCCGCTTACCTCGCTTACGCATAAGGACAAACCTTTTTTGTTTGGGGAACTAAACAAGAGGAAGCCTTTCAAACTCTCAAAGCTATGCTTTGCAATGCTCCCGTGCTCTCATTGCCCGACTGAAACGACGATTTCATAGTCTACTGCGATGCCTCAAAACTTGGTCTTGGTTGTGTTCTCATGCAACGAGATAAGGTTATCGCGTACGCTTCTCGACGGCTCAAGATCCACGAGAAGAACTACACCACACACTACCTCGAGCTTGGCGCAATTGTTTTTGCGTTAAAGATTTGGCGACACTACCTTTACGGTACCAAGTGTACGAACTTCACCGATCATAGGAGCCTACAACACATCTTTGATCAAAAGGAACTGAATATGCGTCAACGCCGGTGAGTAGAACTCCTCAACGATTACGACTGTGAGTTTCATTACCATCCAGGCAAAGCAAACGTCGTCGTCGATGCTCTCAGCCGACGAAGCTATTTGCATAGCGTTCGTAATATCCAAGCCCAGCATAATCTCGAAGTCCTTATACGCGACGCTCAGCATGCTTGTTTTACCGAACGTACTTTGAAGAAGGAAAGGATTCTAAACGATGGCGTCCAACTCGAAAATAAATCGAATGGTATCTTTCATTATTTGGACCGAATTTGGATTCCCAAGCGTACCAATTTGCGACAACTTCTAATGGATGAAGCCCAAAAATCTTGGTATTCTATTCATCCCGGTGCTGACAAGATGTACCAGGACATGCGCTACAAGTACTGGTGGCCTAGCATGAAGAAGGATATCGCTATCTATGTTTCAAAGTGCCTGACTTGTTCCAAGGTCAAGGCTGAGCAAGAAAGACCCTCTGGCTTACTCGTTGAACCCGAGATCCCTATATGGAAATGGGAGAGTATAGCTATGCGCTTTATAACGAAACTTCCGCGCACAACATCAGGTCATGATAGCATCTGGGTTATTGTAGACCGTTTGACTAAATCCGCTCATTTCCTGCCGATACGAGAAGACTTTAAGGTAGAAAAATTAGCCCGAATCTACACCGATGAGATCATTTGTCGACACGGGACGCCTCGTGACATCATCTCTGACCGCGATGGTCGGTTTACCTCGCGTCTTTGGGAAACATTTCAATCTGCTCTCGGTACTACGCTTAATCTAAGTACCGCTTTCCATCCCCAAACCGATGAACAGACTGAAAGAACGATCCGTACCCTTGAAGACATGCTTCGCTCGTGTGTCATAGATTTCGGTGGTAATTGGGACGCACACTTACCTTTGGTCGAATTCTCATACAATAACAGTTATCACTCTAGCATACAAATGGCACCATTTGAGGCATTATACGGAAGGAAATGTCGATCGCCTATTGTATGGCACGAGATCGGAGACGCGTAAATTACCGGTCCTGAGCTGTTGCAAGAAACGACTGACAAAATCCTCCAAATTCGAGACAATCTGTTGAAAGCTCGGAGCCGACAGAAAAGTTACGCCGATAGATGCCGCAAGCCCCTTGAATTTGACGTTGGCGATCACGTACTCCTAAGGGTTGCACCTTGGAAGGGGGTGATCAGATTCGGCAAGAAAGGAAAGCTCGCGCCTCGATATGTTGGACCCTTTAAAATTCTGGAAAGGATTGGAAAAGTGGCCTACATACACGAACTACCGGAGGAACTTAGTAATGTCCACCCGACTTTCCATGTTTCGAACCTCAGAAAGTGCTTAGCCGACCAGGAATTACATGTCCCTCTCGAAGATTTACAAGTGGATGAAACATTACACTTCGTGGAAAAGCTTGTCGATATCATGGGACGAGAAACCAAGGTACTCAGACGCTCACGCATTCCCATTGTGAAGGTTCACTGGGAAGGCAAACGCGGCGCCGAGTTCACCTGGGAACTCGAAAGTGACATAAAGGCGAAGTACCGGCAACTGTTTGTTACGCCTACTTCTTAAATTTTTGGATGAAATTTCCTAAAGTAGGGGAGGCTGTAACAACCCGCTTTGTGGAAGTCAAAGTACAAGACAAGGTCAAAGTCAAAGGAAGAAAAGATTGCTAATTGCGATCTGTCACTCCTTGCCTAACTATTGATTATACATCAATATCTTGTAGTTGAATCTTTTATTTATTTGGTTTACTTGTATTATGTGGAGTATGTATTAGCAATCAAGGTTTAATCGCATATTTAATCGCTAATCAACTTATCGCTAAACGCATCGCTATCGCATTCACAACTCGAATTATGTGTTCTGGATATTGTTTTACGTGTGTGTGCTATTAGGTGTTACTTGTGCATGTTATGTTTATGTTGAGGTGTTTTATCGCAATCGTAATTCTATCGCAATCTAGTCGCAAACGTTAAACGTAAGTTATCTATAGTGATTGTATGTTAGATATAGTAGTTAAGTTATTTATATAACTAATGGGTAATACTGTTGCATCGCTCGCTCGAATCGCATCGCAACGCTCAACACGCGAATCGAATTGAAACGACAAAACTCAATGCGCTGGACACCTGGATCGAATGGCCAACCGATTGAGTGGCCATCCGATCGAACCGCCATCCGATCGGTGGCCAATCCGACACTTGTGCACTTTCCTCTTTTGGAAACCCTATAAATACCCTCCTGTCACTTCACAAGTAATGTGACAACTCTCCCATTCGACCAGCTGCACTCAAGTCCTCATTTCCCTCGATTTCTCGCGATTCTTGTAAGTTTTCAACTTAAATCTTGTACTTCTATGATCTACAGGCACTCCTTCAATTTTTTCACCTTTGAATCTTAACTTTTAACCGTGAAATCAACGTATTTGAGTGTTCTAGGGTGATGTCATCATGGAGTTCTTATGAACTTCGAGATTTGGCTTCATTCCACCAAGAACAACTCAGATCTGAAGGATTTCCACATGATTCAACATTATTTTCAACTAGCTCTAAACATTTACTAATTTAAGAGGATTGAAAGGAGTTTTTCCAACTTTCTTTCAACTCTTTTACACTCAATGAACTCAAAACCGATAGACTCGGAGCTCATTCTGATCTTCTACTCTTTCTTAGTGATGAGTTGGTTTTGGTTACGATCAAGGAGACAACCGATTTCGGGTTAAACAAGAACAACCGTCACGAACCAGTAACCTGATCGGATTTGGGTGATTCATGTTCGATCGGACGACTTGGGACTTGATGAGGTTCTGTTGTTTAATACGCAGTCAAACCGTCTCGAGCAAACCACAGAACTTTCAAACCTTAACAAATCTTCAAGTTACAAAACGATCAGAACGCGGGACGGATTGTCGTCCGATCGGATTGCCATCCGATCGAACCGCAATCCGATCGGATTGCACTTGAGGTTCAACACTTAAACAATTTTCAACATGTTCAATACATAAGTTAGTTCTGACGGATTGCTATCCGATCGAGTGACCGTCCTGCTATGAACTTGTTCTCAATAAGTGTCCTGCCAATCGGATCGCTATCCAATCGAACAACTGTTCGATCGATCGACCTGAAGGGTAGAGATACTTCTATATTTTCAAAATGCTACAACGAAAACTTCAAAGCCATCATACGCAAACACATCCTTACCAAAGGAATGTCCATCCGACCGAATGGCTATCCGATCGGATGACCATCCGAACGGATTGACATCCGATCGAGTGACCATCCGATCGAATTGCCACCCGATCGGATTGCCGTTCGACACTTGGTCACTTTTCACCGTTTTACGCACCGCCCTTCGCTTAGGCTATCGTTAACTATTCAGGCCAATAACCCTAGCGCTCCCTTCAATCCATTTCCATCGCTGTAAGTATACTCGATCCCTTTTTACTTTATGCACTTTTGGGTGTTACATACGTTACTTATACTAAATCACAATCAATCACACAATGCAAAAACTATTTATACGCTGACCGTAATTGCATGTTACTTGTTACTCGATGAATGCTTGTATGTTATGTCAACACAGTGATTGTTGCCTGACGCCTTAGCAACGATAGTACTATTTGTTTTGTAACATTTCCCAAAATTTTAAATTTAGAATAAAGTTATTATACGAATAAATCATGGGTAAGTTGACTGTTAGAAAAATGAAGTACCTAAACGGGGCTAGGAACCATTTAATAATAAAAATACATTATATGTGAACCTGCTCCATTTTTAAAGAAACTTGATTCAAAATGTAGATACAAATATCCTCGTTCTAATAACATATTCATTGTTTTATAAAACATTATATTTTGGAAGTTATAAAGCGCCAAATAAGTAAAGTAGCTGAATTAATTATAATATATAAAATAATTAAATTTACTACAATTAAATTTTAGAAATCAAGTACACGTGAATACTTGAACCAAACATTAAATGCATTTTTCTATGTGGATAAGAATGTACATGTGTATGGTAGCATTAAATGGCCAGAGATGCCAAACTTACTTTACAAGGAATTTGGGTACTATATACGAAGTGGATACCAATGTTGACAGTTCCCTTTCCTTCTTTTTAAGCTATGTCAACCTCTCTCAAATTCTAGATAATATTCAATTAGTAACTTTCCCTAAATACTACAAAGCGCTGCCCCATTTTAAGTGTTGTAACCCCTGATCACTGAGTCAATACTCTGTCTGATTGATTTAGGACCCACCAACGCATGTCAAGGCTCTGCCCGACTAAGTTCGTTAGGATTCTGTCTCGTGACGCAGGGATAAAATTAAATTGAGTTACTATACTTAATGCGAGTGCATCATATATTTTATTAAATAGTTCAGGAATGATACCCAAAATATAACAACCCTTGAAAACGACCCTAAATGCTCCCAGATACATCCCGTATGTGAGAAATGGCCTCGAAATACCTTTAATTTTATAAAAATCAAATAAATCAAGTTCTGGTAGGCGCTCGCGGGGCGCGAAGAAGACAATGGAGGCTGTCGCAGGCCGCGACAGCTCAACACCAGGCGTAACCCTGAGCTGCCTCGTGTCGACCCTACCTTTGACTCAGCCAAGCTATAAACGACACGCCTTAGCTCGCGGGCCGCGAAGGCCGTAGTTAACTCTCTCGCGGGGTGCGAGACAGTGGCCGATCAGGCCTATATACAAGGACCTTCGGCATTCACTTTCAAATCGTTCAGGAATTAAAATTCTCTCTCAATCTCTGATAACATAAGTAATTCCCGAGTATAATACCCCCCTAATTAGCGAAGCTCTGGCTCGTTGTAAGTATTTTAACCCCCGGTTACGTATTAGTTACGCTGCCCGATTGATCTAGTGCTCCGTAACAGCTGTTGAGGCGCTGCCCGACGTAGTCCTTGGAGTTTCTGTCTCGGGGAGGGTATATCTAATGTAAATTTGGGTTATTATACTAACGCGTGTGCATTATTTAAATTTCTTGAATATAACCAAGAAGCCACAGGGAAAAACCTAAAATAGCAATGTGAGTAATCCTCTTTTTGTATAAACCTTTTTGTGAGTAATCCTCTTTTTGTATAAACCTTTTTTGTGAGTAATCATCCTTTTTGCAAACTGTTTTACAAAACCTCATATGACTAACATTATATTAAACAGTGATTGAGTATTGGTATTCTACAATTATCGTCGGTATGTTGGGGTTTTGTATACAAAATTTGTTACTACATTGTGAGTAGTAACATGACCACAAGTCGGGTTGACAGTACCGTGGGTGGTAATTAAAGTAGATGGAAACAAATGTAATTGCGCGACCGTCCTCAATGCTGTAGATTGATAAAACCTGTTTTGATTAAACTGGGATTCACTCACCAGTATTTCTTGCTGATAAAATGTTTTAAACACGTGTTTCAGGTAACTTAGTGTGAAGCCAATAAAAGCCAGCTGGAGAGCACTGAATGCTTCGAAATGTGGCCATAAAAGTTACCTAATTAAAAAGGAAAATTATTTTCAATAATTAGGGTTATCCCTAAAAACATGTTTATAATGGAAACTGGGGTTATTCCCATGTGTTTATTATCATAAAAATAAGGTGTTTTAACTCTGATAAAAATATTTCCTAACTACGGTCCTGATGAAAATTTCCACTGCCAAATTAATAAATACCGATACCACTGAAACTGGCCGCGGCCGCCCGTACCTGGGTTGTTAGGGGACGGGGGTCGTGACAGAAGGTGATATCAGAGCTATGCCACTAGTTTAAGCCCTTTAGGTGTTCTTCCAATACCTAAACCCTTAACCAATTGTTTTAGGAAATTAATATCTTATGTGTTATCCTGTGAACATAAAAATCTTAATGTGTTTATTACGATTTCTGTGTTATTTCACGAATCTTAAATTCCTAATATGTGTTACCCATATCTGCATCTTACACTTATGCTATAATATATATAAATGATATATATATTAAAAATATCATGTCTTAGTAAATTTTGTGATATCTTATATCTCTATCATATCCATATGTATATGTGGAAACATAATGCAATATAAATTTTATAGGAATAATACAACGTTAATATTAATATTTTAATATTAATATAAAATAAATGCAATTCAGATATGATACTTTGTAAATATCATGATATAAATATCTAGATAATATGTATTATATCTAAATGATCCTATATCATTTAAAATCTTCAGGATATGTAACTCCTATTATATCTTACAATGTGTTAGGTTATAAAAAGAAAAGTTATTCATAAAATAATATTCAATTTTGTGGTATATACCATACCAATATATTTTTGTAAATACACTTTAAAATAAATTATAATAATATTATGATATTGATATTAATATCTTAACCAGAGATTTAAAATAATACCTATAGGTACCGTATCAATGAAATATCACAATATAAAATATTTTTCAATGAAAGCATGATATTTTATGATTTATGATATAATCCAAAAGTTTTATTCGATTTAAAGATATGTATTTGTCAAAAATTTTGATAACACATATAATTATACTAATTTTGTTAAAATATAATGTTTCAGCATTGTTTGGATACAATAATTAAAATACTTTGTAAATCACTTTATAATTCTTTATCGTATTATTAAATATTAAATATGTAGATTATTCATCAAAATTTGATAAAATATTCAGAAATTATGTGTATAGTCAATATTGATGATAATTAACATGCTAGAGAAATTCTTAATACATAAACGCTCTTTAAGAAAAGTCTTTAATATATACTGTTATTATTTATTTTCATTATAAATACACTAAATTAAATATTTTAAATTTAAACTAATAATAATAATAATATTTTGGAAAAATAAAATAATTGGCTTTTGAATAAAGCTATGTTAAAAGAATTTTATAAAACAAAATTCTTAATTTAATTTATACAAATAATGAACAAGAATTATTATAGTTCGTAATTCATAGTTGACGATTCTAAAATTTAAGC
This sequence comes from Helianthus tuberosus, assembly GCA_030545235.1. Lineage (NCBI taxonomy): Eukaryota > Viridiplantae > Streptophyta > Magnoliopsida > Asterales > Asteraceae > Helianthus > Helianthus tuberosus. Next base: position 141,853,835 of record CM060441.1, read on the forward strand.
ACATATATACATATACAATGGAAGATATAAAATATTTTATAAGACAGTATTTATGAAACAGGAATATGTATAACAACTTGATTAAATAATATCTATATATCAATCGGAAATAGCCTAAACCTATTTCTTAGATTATATGTAAATCAGATATATGTATATTTTATATAACTTGTATCAATAATATAAATAATGTTCCATCTATGCAATAAAAAATATGTATAAAAAAACATTTAGTACAGTATAACGATATGGTTTAATATATATATATATCTATATATATATATATCTCAAAAGAAGCAACTTTTTAATATTTGATAAGTTTAATTAATTTCTTAAACTATATTTAAGTTATACGTACATATATTCTGAGATGAGAATGCTACTTTATTTTTAAATATTAAACTTTGTATTCTCTGTTATGATAAATTCAGATTCAAGTCCTAAATATGTTACAATCAGAATAAGTCAACTTGTCAATTAAAGATTAAATTGTTCTAAAAGAATTCAGAAGATTTATATCTTTATTTTTGAATACCTATCCAGTTATGAGTTCTGAAAATATAGTTGAACTAAGACAATATAGAGAAAAGCTATTACATCAAAGGAAGAAACGACACATATAAAATATACATTTTCCTTATATTTTGATAAGATATATATAGTAAGAGAAAATGTTAAGATGTAACATGTATACATGTATACCTTAATACATATAATTATCAACACCTAATACTGATGAGTTATGACTATAATTGTGTTAAACAAAATGTGCCTGTACAATTACCTAATTCTGTGATAATTATATCTAAACATGTTTGTAATTCAGATGTCAAATGAAATGGCATGTGATCAAGAAATTGAGACTAGTAATGGAAATTCTTTGGATAGGAACACTATAGAAAACATAATAGCTAAAGGAATATCAAATGCCATACCCTCGTGTAACAATCCGCACTTTCGTGCGTTGTTACTACTCGCTATACTCGTTACGCCTAGCACCAGAGATTCGGATCATAATGTAACTATATCGCATAAATCGCTACATCACAGTATTTCGCGTATTATGCATACTCTATCGCTGCCACATCACATTGCACTTGCTGACAACCACGAAGATGTCAAGTGAGGACCAATTCTACCCTCCTTGGTAGACGTGATGTGTCGTAGTGCAACTCATTACTTAAAACACACATTCACGTTCATGATGACATTGTGTGAGGACCTATTCTACCATCCTCGATGACCGTGAAGCATCGCAAAGTAATCGCATATTCGAAACGAAACCCGGTTATTGTATCGCAACTTTGAATTATGGATACGTACATACGACCCCTTGTAATTAATTATATATATATAATAAATACTTAAATATAGGAAATGTGTACCCAAAACTATCGCAACGGTCGAAAGAACGAAGTTCTACGAGCCAAAGATCCAACAGGATTGGCCATCCGAACGGATAGGCTATCCGAACGGATTGCCATCCGAACGGATGGGCCATCCGAACGGATAGGCCATCCGACCCGGATCACCAAATCACCCCCACTCTTCTCTCTTGACTATAAATAGCCTGTCACTTCACTTGAACAGTGATGTGACAGCTCCCACTCGACTAGCACGCTTTTGGACCCTTTTTCTCTCGATTTCTCGCGATTCCTGTAAGATCTTAACCTAAATCTTGTACTTCTATGATCTACACTCGATTCTACACCTTTCTATCTTTTAAAACTCAACTTTTAACCGTGAAATCTACTGATTTGAGGTGTTCAAAGATGATGTCATCAAGAGTTCTTATGAACTTCAAAGTGTGACCTCATTTCACCATGGAAAACTCGGATCTGAGTGATTTTCACATGTTTTTATAACAATCCCACCTAAAATCTATGTATCTAATCAAAGTATTGTGCGATTTCGGGTTAAACATGGGAAAACCGTCAAGAACGGCAAGATCTGATGGAACAGGGTGGTTCCCAGCCGTTAGAACGGGTCGGAACTGATGGAATTTCATTTGTTTAACACGATGTCACACCGTGTCAGTCAAACCACTCGTTGGCCAGAATGTTTGAACGAACTGTTCACCAATTTCTATGTCATCCGACCGGATTATGTCGTCCGACCGGATCATGTCGTCCGACCGGATCATGTCGTCCGACCGGATCATGTCGTCCGACCGGATCATGTCTTCCGACCGGATCATGTCATCCGACCGGATCATGCCATTCGACCGGATCATGTCATCCAACCGGATACGCTCATCCGACTAGGTAAGGTCATCCGACCAGATCATGTCATCCGACCGGATTGACATCCGATCGGATTGCCACTAGGCCGATTACTCGACTCTTCGCGTTTTAGCACACTGTGCACCGCTTACGATACCATTCAATGTTTAGGCCGATTACTCGACTCTCAACCGGTCCAATCAAGTTGTGTTCTCGCTGAATACGCACTGTGAGTATACTCGAACCCCTTTTTAATCGCATTTTTTGGTGTAACATACGTTCCTAGTAAATCGAACTTACCAAACGAATTATTCAATCAATCTATTTGTCACTTGCGAATAACTGATATGCATATTTACACGTGATGCTAGTTACATATGTGTTAGGACTTATACTCACGAGGTCCCGCCTTAACTAGTATAGTACTATAACACCCGACGGGGTCTAGTTAGGATGAATATCAATCGCAATCGCAGCTCGAGTAACTTAGCTGGTAGTATCTGTCTTTTTGCATGTATGTTGAGGTATCCCTTTATGTATTTGGTAATTCGCAACACTTTTAACTATTTTACCGCTACACTATCAAACTTGTATACTCGCTAATACTTTTGTATTGACGTTGTTTTAACGTATGTTGCAGGTTAGATCGCTATCTACATCAAATCAAGCTAGGGAGTCTAGAAACTCGCCTAAAATCTAGGTTGTCGGATTTGTGTTGTTCGAGAGGACAAGAAATCTGTGATGTAACAACCCGCGCTTTCGTGCGTTGTTACTACTCGCTATACTCGTTACGCCTAACACCAGAGATTCGGATCATAATGTAACTATACCGCATAGATCGCTATATCGCAATATTTTCGCATATTATCGCATATTCTATCACTATCACATCACATTTCACTTGCTGACAACCACGAAGATGTCGAGTGAGGACCAATTCTACCCTCCTTGATAACCGTGATATGTCGCAGTGCAACTCATCACTAAAAACATCGAACATTAACGTTCACGATGACTTTGAGAGAGGACCTATTCTACCCTCCTCAATGACCGTGAAGCGTCGCAAGCAATCGCATATTCGAAACGAAACCCGGATTATTGTATCGCAACTTTGGATAATTAATTATACAATAGGAGTACGTACATACGACCCTTAGGAATAATTAAATATATAATAAACACATATATAACTAAACGAAACGGTGTAACACTCAAGTCAAAACTATAAAGCCCAGGCGGACGAAAGGTCCTGTCCGATCGAATGGACCTGTCCGATCGGATGACACTAGCCGATCGGATGACCCTGGCCGATCGGATGGCCCTGTCTGATCGAACGGCCCAAACCTCCTTCTGCCTTCCCCCTTTGCCTATAAATACCTCATATGTCACCCCAACAACAGTTGAGGTGACTGCTCTCGTTCGGCCAGACGCTACTTCGCCATTTATCGCTCGTTTTCTCGCAAATCTTGTAAGTTTTCAACTTAAACTTTGTACTTCTATGATCTACACTCGATTCCACACCTTTCTATCTTTTAAAAACCAACTTTCGACCGCGAAATGTACTGATTTGAGGTATTCAAGGATGATGTCATCAAGAGTTCATATGAACTTCAAAGTATGACTCCATCTCACCATGAATAACTTGGATCTGAGTGATTTCCACGTGTTTTGTAACAAATTCACCGAAAGATCTAAGTGTCTAACCAAAGTTTTGCGTGATTTCAAAGCAAACATGGAGAAACCATCAATAACGGCCAAAACTGATGGAACGGGGTGGTTCCCGGCCGTTAGAACGGGTCGGAATTGGTGGAATTTCATTTGTTTAACATGATGACACACCGTATCAGTAAGTACGACCGGTAACTTTTTCAAAAACAATTGAGAGTGACTTAATCAAGAGGAATTGAACGAGTTGCTGTCCGATCAGACTGCTGTCTGGTCGAACGACAGATCAACCTCAAACCAGCCGACAGATTAACATGCCAACCGAATGGTCAGCACGTCAGCCGACCGGGTATCATGCTAACCGACCGGTCAGCATGTCAGCCGATCAGATAACATGCCAATCGAACGGTCAACATGTCAACCGATCGGGTAACATGCTAACCGACTAATCAACGTGTCAGCCAATCCGGCTCATCCAATCGGGTTGCCACTAGCCCTATTATCCACTTTTCACCGCACCTCGCTTACGCTACCGTCCCGTGTTCATACTAAATCAGGCGCACTCCAAATTAACCCAGTCAAGTTGTGTCCTCGCTGAATACGCACTGTGAGTATACTCGAACCCCTTTTAATCGCATTTTTGGGTGTAACATACGTTCCTAATAAATCGAACTTATCAAACGAATTACTCAATCAAACTATTTATCACTTGCGAATGACTGTTATGCATATCTATACGTGATGCTAGTTACATACGCGTTAGGACTAATACTCGCGAGGTCCCGCCTTAACTAGTATAGTACTATAGCACCCGACGGGGTCTAGTTAGGATGAATAGCAATCGCGGTCGAAGCTCGAGTGACTTAGCTGTAGTATCTATCTTTATGCATGTATGTTGAGGTATCCCGTTTATGTATTTGGTAATTCGCAACATTTTTTACTATTTTTACGATACTCTATCAAAACTTGTATACTCACCAATACTTTTTGTATTGACGTTGTTTTAACGTATGTTGCAGGTTAGATTTCTATCTACATCAAATCAAGCTAGGAAGTCTAGAAACTCGCCTAAAATCTAGGTTGTCGGATTTTTATTGTTCGAGAGGACAAGAAATCTGTGATGACTTATGTGATTGTATTATTTGTTAGTATAGGATAACGAATATATTAAATATTAACGCAATATAGTTGTTATGGATTCTCTTGAGCAATCTGATTCGCCTAGTGTCGCGCCCCGATGATTCCGCTGTCGGTTGGGGTGTGACAGATTGGTATCTGAGCCATAACGATAGGGAATTAGGCAAGACTCGACCTAGTCCGGGTCGACGTCTTAGAAATTGACCTAGTCTATAGTCTAAGTACCAACAGGCCGACTTGTACAAACCCAGTAGGGTTCGTATTGGGCTTACTTGATACTCTCGATCGGAATTGCTAAAAACTACTACTTCGCGTGAACACCGCATACTACAATTTCACGCAAAGAGCCTTTCCTGAGGCTGGAATGTTACTTTGCCTTTCCTAAGGCTAACGCAATACACATGTTTTCAAAAATACTCGCATATCCCAACCGAGTAATCCAGTCGAGATCAGGTGTGAAAGCCAAGAACTCTCGATAGGATTGCTCACTCAGCGCATTTTCTAGCACGAGAACCTTTCATCGAGTTAGGAGTGACATCCACATCTCGACGAAAGTCTCCATTCCGAACTCTAGTGGAACTCACGAATTTATTCGAAGAGCATAACCACAATTAGGAACGAAGTTGTTAAGTCAGGGGTGAAACTCGTACCTTAATGAACCGTTCCACTCTTTAAAATGGTTTTCAAAAAGCTCTCACCAAGGACTCGACCATGACAATGACTCGAGCCACGCTATGACTAGGAAGACGAATGCCATGAGCAGCATCCCAGAGGAAGCATGAAGTCTTCTAGGCCAACGCGCGTGCACGGACTTGTTGAGTATAGTTGGGTTACCTTGGGTAGTCGACGCCTAAGCACCCGTGGCACTCCGATTATTTTACTAAGACTACGACTCGCCGGTTTTACATTCAATAAACTTAGTTACGCTTTACATATTTATTTTACGATCTATCAATTTTCGCTCCCTGTTTTTCCAAACGCACAACTTGCACAGCCATCGCAATCTAAAACGAAGACCGAATGTTCGCAACAAAACTAATGTCTAATTGCTCGTTCTCGCTCACTACCTCTCATTGCGTCCTCGCGTATTCTACATCGATATGTGTGTGTATAAGTGTAAACTACAACTAGCTATACCTAAATATAAACAAATCATTGTGTGAGAACGTAGGAATGTCATGTCTCCTATGTGGCTCCTATGTGAAATCTATTTATATTGCACGCTACAAGTTTTGATCGCGCTCAATCGCATCGCAAACTCAAAAATCATTATGATCGAATCTCATTCCAAATCTCTCTCTGTCTAGATGCCTTCCAACGACTCTACCTCGAGACGAACAGCTAGGAGAAGAGCCAGACGAAGCGTCGATAAGAGGATTGCCTTACTTGTGACCAAGGAAGTGACCAAGGTCATTCCTCAAATTGTCGCTCAAGTGCACTCTCTCAGCAACTCTCGAACCCCGGAAGACTCTAAGACGGAGGCGCCGCAATCTACTTTCCTCTACAAACACTTCAAAGCCTGTGACCCGATGGAATTCACGGGTGAAGGAGGTGTGACCCAACTACTCCAGTGGTTCGATTCTATCGAAGTTACCCTTCGTCAAAGTGGGTGTCGCGATAGTTTCTGTACTACTTGAGCTACCGGAGTATTTCAATCGCGAGCACTCGACTGGTGGATCGCCAAACGTAACAAACATGGGATCTCCGCAGCTTACACTCTCTCTTGGGATGAGCTGAAAGAGCTCATGAAGAAAGAGTATTGCCCCCCCCCCCACGAAGTTCAGAAGCTAGAAAATGAAATTTGGGAAATCAAGCAAGACGGAAGTGACAATGCTGGCTACACCGCGAGGTTCAAGCAGCTTAGCGTAATCTACCCAAGTCAAGTCAACACTTCAGAAAAAACCATTCCTAAGTACATTCGCGGCTTTCCTGAGTGTGTGGATGATTTTGTCGAAGCTGCAAGACCTGCTACCATCGAAGAGACCTACCGTTTAGCCGCCGAGATCAACGACAAACGAGTCTTGGATGGATTCTTCTCCAAGAATCCTGTCAAACAAGCTCATCAAGCAATCATCATCAACTCATCCGACAATTCTTCTGGTGATTCTACCGACGATTCTTCTGAAGATTCCTCCGACGATGTCTCCAGCAAATCATCAGACGAATCCGCTGACGACACCGCATCATCTCAGGAAGCTCAGCCCAGCCGCAAAAGAAAGGCCATGAGCCCAGACTCTTCAACAACTGGACTGGCACAACCAAAACCTCTCCGAGCAGTTCCAGTGCAATCGAAACGCGCCTACAACGGAACTCATCCCCTGTGTTTCACGTGTACGTATCATCACCCGCCAGAAGCTAATTGTCGCTATTGCGACAATTGCAACTGGTATGGTCATTTTACCCAGAACTGTCGCACAAGACCGCAACCTTGAGGAATTTCAGCAACAACCGCAGTCTCTGCAGAAGTACTCCACAGCAACGTTATTTTGCTTCTAATGTTGTTGTAATAATACGACTTTTTCGCCGTCAATTTCTTTTATGTGTGGGAACTTATTTTATCTCTCGACGCATGTGGATTCTATTTTCTCTCTTATACTCGCGCACAATCCAAATGCTAGCACTATGTACTATATAATGTATTTTACCCCTATTATGCGTCCTTGAGATAAGGTATGATAAACGTGCAAGAATCAAATTAATCACGGGTGCACACGGGATTATTTTGGTTAGTGCACGGAGATTGTAGTGAGTTTCAATAATGCTTTAACGTTCAGGGCATGGTTAAGCGTGGTGGATACACCGCTGGTACTTCCTATATATAAGCGTCTTGACCATGTCTGACGAAGTGTGACATCTATTCACGAAACGAAGGCGTATGGTTGAAACATGATGGTGTTTCGCCATGCTAACCGAAGTTTTGTGAAGAAAGTGCCATGTGGAGTTGGAACGTAGACCTATTATACTATTGTGGTTATTTTCGACACACTAAACTATACATCGCAAGGCGTAACAATCTCAATCACAACTCAAGGTGTGTAATCGACAGACTATTCGTAAGTCAACACGCTTACAATCGCATTATCACTAGAATCTATCCCGTAAATCGCAACCATATATTATGTGTCCCGCGCCATCGCTTATTGTGTGGTCGCAATCTCAAACGCTTATTATGTGGCTCGAAATCACAATCGCACATCGTGTGTATCATGCAATCTCTACCGCTGGTTATCGCTTGTTGTGTGAATCGCTATCGCTTTTAGTGTGTTCTCGTCTAATCGCTTACGTATGTGTGTCACTTGTTATGCATCGCTTATTACGCATGTATCGCTCTATCGCTTATCGCTACTGTGTATCGCATGCTGAGAATCGCGTATCATGAATCGCTTGACGAGTATCACACATCACTCGTCGCTTTTCGCCGTAACGCTTCTCGCGCCTATCTCACCGCTTCAATATTTTCATCGCCTATCGCCATCGCCATTTGTGTTATTTTTGTTATCTATGTTATCTGCGTTATGTTAGCACACGCGATCTCGCTTCACAAGACGAAACTAATAGGGCTAAGACATGGTGGTGTTTTAGCCGTATTTGCAGACTTTCGTGGAAAAAGGCCATGTGGGCTAATGTTAGTTTAAAATTGTAGTGTTGTTAAACCTTATCGAATCGCATGTCCCCATCGCTTACAACTCATCGACTGTCGCTTATCACTCGACGGTTGTCGCTATCACTTGATGCTATTGCTCATCGCTTTTCGCTTATCGCTTTCTACTTATCGTCTCCACTTTCGCTTATCGTGTTATGTTGTGTTATTAATCGATTATTACCACACTTGTATCGCTGAACGGAGTTCGAAAACGACTTCATCACCCAGTTCTCCCTTTCAAGACTTAATCCAACCCTTCTCTTTTGGATCGACTCATCGCAATTCTGTCTGTACTATGTCGACACGTATGACACTGCCTCACGAGACGGAAACCATATGAATAAAACATGGTGGATACGCCGCTGGTACTTCCTATATATAAGTGTTTTACCCATATTGTAGAACTTTTGTGGGAAAGTGCCATGCGGGGCCGACCTTAAATTAAAATTTTGGTATAATTAAAAAGGCTTTGTTTACGCAAATTTTAAAACTGACCTTTTCTTACAAAAATTTTCTAAGAACTAATCAAAACCTTTGTACAAAACGAGATTTTCTTGAGACACTGGTGTGACAATCGACTCAAGTCAACGTCGTGTGGCGAGAAAATTTCATAAAACGAGTTTTAATCACCTTGAAATCTTTTAATAACCTAACAAAAACCTTCTCATAGCTCTAGTGTGAACATCGCTACATGTAAATGCCGCACCGTGAGAAGATTTTCATGAACAAGTTTTTCCAAATTAATCGACTTTTCGAAAATTTAAAACGCTTTGGAGTCGCATTCTCGGTATGTGTTATCGCTTTTGATTGTTCGAATCATATTTCTCGTCGCTCTCGCCGGTCTCCACAAAGCTATCGCATGGTAATCCTCTATCGATCGCTCGCTACACTCGTCGCTTTTATCGCTACTGTAATTCGCATCAACTCTCGCAACCCTACTGATGGATTAATTTCGGGACGAAATTTCCTAAAGCAGGGGAGACTGTAACAACCCGCGCTTTCGTGCGTTGTTACTACTCGCTATACTCGTTACGCCTAACACCAGAGATTCGGATCATAATGTAACTATACCGCATACATCGCTATATCGCAATATTTTCGCATATTCTATCACTATCACATCACATTTCACTTGCTGACAACTACGAAGATGTCGAGTGAGGACCAATTCTACCCTCCTTGATAACCGTGATATGTCACAGTGCAACTCATCACTAAAAACATCGAACATTAACGTTCACGATGACATTGAGAGAGGACCTATTCTACCATCCTCGATGACCGTGAAGCGTCGCAAGCAATCGCATATTCGAAACGAAACCCAGATTATTGTATCGCAACCTTGGATAATTAATTATATAATAGGAGTACGTACATACGACCCTTAGGAATAATTAAATATATAATAAACACATATATAACTAAACGAAACGGTGTAACGCTCAAGTCAAAACGATAAAGCCCAGACGGACGAAAGGTCCTGTCCGATCGAATGGACCTGTCCGATCGGATGACACTAGCCGATCGGATGACCCTGGCCGATCGGATGGCCCTGTCTGATCGAACGGCCCAAACTTCCTTCTTCCTTCCCCCTTTGCCTATAAATACCTCATATGTCACCCCAACAACAGTTGAGGTGACTGCTCTCGTTCGGCCAGACGCTACTTCGCCATTTATCACTCGTTTTCTCGCAAATCTTGTAAGTTTTCAACTTAAACTTTGTACTTCTATGATCTACACTCGATTCCACACCTTTCTATCTTTTAAAAACCAACTTTCGACCGCGAAATCTACTGATTTGAGGTATTCAAGGATGATGTGATCAAGAGTTCATATAAACTTCAAAGTATGACTCCATCTCACCATGAATAACTTGGATCTGAGTGATTTCCACATGTTTTGTAACAAATTCACCGAAAGATCTAAGTGTCTAACCAAAGTTTTGCGTGATTTCAAAACAAACATGGAGAAACCATCAATAACGGCCAAAACTGATGGAACGGGGTGGTTCCTGGCCGTTAAACGGGTCGGAATTGGTGGAATTTCATTTGTTTAACATGATGACACGCCGTATCAGTAAGTACGACCGGTAACTTTTTCAAAAACAATTAAGAGTGACTTAATCAAGAGGAATTGAACGAGTTGCCGTCCGATCGGACTGCTGTCCGGTCGAACGGCAGATCCACCTCAAACCTGCCGATAGATTAACATGCCAACCAAACGGTCTGCACGTCAGCCGACCGGGTAACATGCTAACAGACCAGTCAGCATGTCAGCCAATCGGATAACATGCCGACCGAACGGTCAACATGTCAACCGATCGGGTAACATGCTAACCGACTAATCAGCGTGTCAGCCAATCCGGCTCATCCAATCAGGTTTCCACTAGCCCTATTATCCACTTTTTCACCGCACCTCGCTTACGCTACCGTCCTGTGTTCATACTAAATCAGGCGCACTCCAAATTAACCCAGTCAAGTTGTGTCCTCGCTGAATACGCACTGTGAGTATACTCGAACCCCTTTTAATCGCATTTTTGGGTGTAACATACGTTCCTAATAAATCAAACTTATCAAACGAATTACTCAATCAAACTATTTATCACTTGCGAATGACTGTTATGCATATCTATACGTGATGCTAGTTACATACGCGTTAGGACTCATACTCGCGAGGTCCCGCCTTAACTAGTATAGCACTATAGCACCCGACGGGGTCTAGTTAGGATGAATAGCAATCGCGGTCGAAGCTAGAGTGACTTAGTTGTAGTATCTGTCTTTATGCATGTATGTTGAGGTATCCCGTTTATATATTTGGTAATTCGCAACACTTTTTACTATTTTTACGATACTCTATCAAAACTTGTATACTCGCCAATACTTTTTGTATTGACGTTGTTTTAACGTATGTTGCAGGTTAGATTGCTATCTACATCAAATCAAGCTAGGAAGTCTAGAAACTCGCCTAAAATCTAGGTTATCGGATTTGTATTGTTCGAGAGGACAAGAAATCTGTGATGACTTATGTGATTGTATTATTTGTTAGTATGGGATAACGAATGTATTAAATATTAACGCAGTATAGTTGTTATAGATTCTCTTGAGCAATCTGATTCGCCTAGTGTCGCGCCCCGATGATTCCGCTATCGGTTGGGGTGTGACATGTGATAACTTATGAGATTGTATTATTTGTTAGTATGGGATAACGGATGTAATAAATATTATCGCAATATAGTTGTTATGGATTCTCTTGAGCAATCTGATTCACCTAGTGCCGCGCCCCGATGATTCCGCCATCGGTTGGGGTGTGACACCTCGGTCATTGAAGCTCTTAATTTTTGTGTGCCTATAAACGAGATTCCTACTATACACTGTAAGCATACCCATAACTTCAAACCTAACCCTAGTACCAACGGAAGTTGTGATATTCGTATCAAAACTCCATCTTCTAAACGAAAGAAGACCACAACCTATAGCTACTCTTATAAGGAATTCCGTTTTGACAAATCGCGTAAGGACAAAGAAATGGAACCAGCAATCATCTAGCCTACCTGCAACAACCATAACAAGAAGAACGCAAGGAAACGCCATCAAAGAAGACACTTCGCTGTAATTTCTGCAAGAAGACTGGACATGCAGAGGAAGAATGTAGAAGGAAAACTAATGTATGTTACAAATGCGAAGACCCAGGCCACATCCTCCCTACTGCCCGAAACTATCTAAGGCACCCGAAAATGAGGATCGAAACCCCGGTGAAGTTAAGGAAAACGCATAAAAATTTATAACACCCTAGCCAACAACAACTTTTAAAATAAACACCCTTATGTTTTGTCGATGCTAAAAGTATTAGTTGACTTTTAATTCCGATAAAAATTATATAAATAAAAGGGTCTTTATTTTTCTTTTATAAAGCCAACTCTCATTTGTCTCGTCTCTTGATAAAATTCTTATGTCACACGTGCATTACTTGTCATACATATGTATTCACTTCAAAAGATCATTCATTCATGAGTTTTAATAACTATTTCATTATACTCACTCTGATAATCTATATGATTACATGATATTGACTTTTGATAATCAAGTCAACAGATTTCTTGGAAAACTCCTTTTTCTTTTCAAAGTTGCTTACCAGATTTTTCACTATAACCATTTCTTGCCAAAAATGTATATCCATTGTTGGAATATGTCCAAACCAAGCTCAATTGTTTGAACTTGTTCACAATATACATGCAATCCCATATGATGAATTGAGATCATCATATTCGAGGTTATATCGTCTGTTTGAATTATAGTAGACCTGTTCAAAGTCTACGACTCCAATAAATGGTTTGTTAAAACGCGACACCTTGCGGTGACGATTTCTTTGAAAACTTAGACTCATTTCATTTTCACACCTGAGGTACGAATTTATCTATTTATTGATTCATTATCCTAAAACCAGTCTTAATACAATTTTGTGTTAAGATAAAAGTACCTAAATTTTATTCCAATGTGCCTCCAACATTTCTTTCATCTTTGAATTAGTCCTGCAATATTCATTTCTTCTTTCATTGAACATCCTATCTTTTGAATATCCAGATTCACTTCATTTGAAACTTCAGTTAATTTCGAAAACGGTGAATTCATTCGGTAACCGTAATCATTGAATTCTATAAGTCATTACAACACCTTGCGGTGTCTGTATAAATTTGTAGCCCATGCTAATAATAAACCCTGATCATATCAATCCATACGTCATTCGTTTGACTCATCATTCAAATAAGCTTGATACAATTATGTATTAAGACAATGATACACTAAATCCTATTGTATTATCCGGTGTATCCCTGCCATTTAAATAAATGTCACCGATTTCTGGTTTGATCATTGACAAATCATTTTTCATACTTCCATTCTCAAATTGAGATTATTGACTCAGAATCTCCCTCAATCGATGATCAAAGTAAGTTCTTTTCTGGCATTAAATCATACTGTTTCTACAAGTCATTGCATTTCGAATTCTATGCTTATCAAATCTCTCTTTTGATTTGTGAAACTTAGTCACCTTGATAATGATATCTTTATATTCATCTTTTGATTCTATCCGAAACACCTTGATAACCAACTAAAATACGTGATGTAACCCCAAGAAGATATCATAGCCCAAATCTCGATGACGAGATTTAAAATAAAGTGGGGAGGATGTAACATTTCCCAAAATTTTAAATTTAGAATAAAGTTATTATACGAATAAATCATGGGTAAGTTGACTGTTAGAAAAATGAAGTACCTAGACGGGGCTAGGAACTATTTAACAATAAAAATACATTATATGTGAACCTACTCCATTTTTAATGAAACTTGATTCAAAATGTAGATACAAATATTCTCGTTCTAATAACATATTCATTGTTTTATAAAACATTATAATTTAGAAGTTATAAAGCGCCAAATAAAAAAAAAGTAGCTGAATTAATTATAATATATAAAATAATTAAATTTACTACAATTGAATTTTAGAAATCAAGTACACGTGAATACTTGAACCAAACATTAAATGCATTTTTCTATGTGGATAAGAATGTATACGTGTATGGTAGCATTAAATGGCCAGAGATGCCAAACTTACTTTACAAGGAATTGGGGTACTATATAAGAAGTGGATACCAACGTTGACAGTTGGCTTTCCTTCTTTCTATGCTATGTCACCCTCTCTCAAATTCTAGATAATATTCAATTAGTAACTTTCCCTAAATACTACGAAGCGCTGCCCCATTTTAAGTGTTGTAACCCCTGATCACTGAGTCAATACCCTGTCCGATTGATTTAGGACCCATCAACACATGTTAAGGATCTGCCCGACTAAGTTCGTTGGGATTCTGTCTCGTGACGTAGGGATAAAATTAAATTGAGTTACTATACTTAATGCGAGTGCATCATATATTTTATTAAATAGTCCAGGAATTATACCCAAGATATAACAACCCTTGAAAATGACCCAAAACGCTCCCAGATACATCCCGTATGTGAGAAATGGCCTCGAAATACCTTTAATTTTATAAAAATCAAATAAATCAAGTTCTGATAGGCGCTCGCGGGGCGCGAAGAAGACAATGGAGGTTGTCGCAGGCCGCGACAGCTCAACACCAGGCATAACCCTGAGCTGCCACGTGTCCCTGCCTCGTGTCGACCCTACCTTTGACTCAGCCAAGCTTTAAACAACACGCCTTAGCTCGCGGGCCGCGAAGGCCGTAGTTAACTCTCTCGCGGGGTGCGAGAGAGTGGCCGATCAAGCCTATATATAGGGACCTTCGGCATTCACTTTCAAATCGTTCAGGAATTAAAATTCTCTCTCAATCTCTGATAGCATAAGTAATTCCTGAGTTTAATACCCCCCTAATTAGCGAAGCTCTGCCTCGTTGTAAGTATTTTAACCCCCGGTTACGTATTAGTTACGCTGCCCAATTGATCTAGTGCTCCGTAATGGCTGTTGAGGCCCTGCCCGACGTAGTCGTTGGAGTTTCTGTCTCGGGGAGGGTAAATCTAATGTAAATTTGGGCTATTATACTAACGCGTGTGCATTATTTAAATTTCTAGAATATAACCAGGAAGCCACAGGGAAAAACCTAAAATAGCAATGTGAGTAATCCTCTTTTTGTATAAACCTTTTTGTGAGTAATCCTCTTTTTGTATAAACCTTTTTTTGTGTGTAATTCCCCTTTTTGCAAACTGTTTTACAAAACCTCATATGTTTAACATTATATTAAACAGTGATTGAGTATTGGTATTCTACAATTACCGTCGGTATGTTGGGATTTTGTATACAAAATTTGTTACTACATTGTGAGTAGTAATATGACCACAAGTCGGGTTGACAGTACCGTGGGTGGTAATTAAAGTAGATGGAAACAAATGTAATTGCACGACCGCCCTCAATGCTGTAGACTGATAAAACATGTTTTGATTAAACTGGGATTCACTCACCAGTATTTCTTGCTGATAAAATGTTTTAAACACGTGTTTCAGGTAACTTAGTGTGAAGCCAATAAAAGCCAGCTGGAGAGCACTGAAGGCTTAGAAAAGTGGCCATAAAAGTTACCTAATTAAAAAGGAAAATTATTTTCAATAATTAGGGTTATCCCTAAAAACATGTTTATAATGGAAACTTGGGTTATTCCCATGTGTTTATTTTCATAAAAATGTGGTGTTTTGACTCTGATAAAAATAATTCCTAACTACGGTCCTGATGAACATTTTCGCTGCCAAATTAATAAATACCGATACCACTGAAACTGGCCGCGGACGCCCGTTCCCGGGTTGTTAGGGGACGTGGGTCGTGACATGTTTGGACTCAGCACCTGTCGTGGACAGGGGTTGTTAAGGTTACCTCTCACATGTCACAGTGGTGATATGTGTTGCGCATTCTACAACTCACAGTCTAGTCTGTGCAAATTTCATTGTCGATAACCTACTAGCTTCGCATTATGCATGTTACATGCTGGTTATGCGTAAACGATTTCGAACTCTACTATTACTATTAAACTTGTATGCTCACCTTTACACTATGTGTATTGACCTTTATTTTAACGTATGTGGCAGGTGCTTAGGATGCTGTGTTTTGCTTGCTATTTGATGAAACCGAGTAGGAGAGTCTAGAAACAAAGACAATTTATTTTATTAAATCTGAGTTGTCGGAACATGTTTTGTTTTGAGGATATCTATGTCTGTAATAATTTGATTGCTTGGTAGGTTATGGTATGGGACATAATATTAACTATCTGGTAATCTAGTTGTTATGGAATTTCTCTTGACAATCTGTTTTGCTCAGTGCCATGCCTCGATGATTCCGCCATCGGTTGGGGTGTGACACAATGAGTTACTAAAATCTTAAAACAATCACTTATGTCTAGCATGATTCGTCTCGTCGGGTCACATAAAAAAATATAAAATTATTTTTTCTGCCAAAATTTTTTTAAACCCAAGCGGCATAACAAGAAAATCGAACCCGAATGGAACCCATCTTGAAAACCGGGAACCGTAAACTGAAAAATCCAAATTGAATAGTTTTTAAAACCCCAAAAACAACGAAATTTTCAGTTTTTGATTCAGTTTGAGTCCAAAATGTATATATGTGAGTGCGCGACTACGCGCATTTAGCCTCACCAACTTGTACTTAGCATGATATGCTTGAAGTCACATAGTGGCTTTCTACCACAAGGATTACACTTGAATCTCCTTTTGTAGCTTGTGCTTGTATATTATGCACCATGATTTGTAAGCACTGATTGTATCAAAGAAGAATCAGCCCTTTCTCAATATCAAAAAATAATTAAAATTAATGATCTTTATCTCATATTCTCATAAATAGTTAGATATCTTGAATATATCTAGTTTCTTTAGCTAGTGATGTAATAATAGTAATGATTAGTTACAACTTCTTGGTGAATTGTGTTTGAGAATTTCATCGTTGGGTTATTGGATTTTATCACCCCCAACTATTGACTATTGACCGCTGCCACTCTCAACTATCACTTTGACGTCCGTCACCTCAAACTTAACACTTAGTGTGTTCTGTCACCACGTCGTTAACTAATCACTAATTTTTGATCTTGCTACTATACTTTTGTGGTATCCTAAGATCCCTAAAACCTTCCTAAGATCCCTATCCACCCCCAAAAGTATAGTACCAAAATCAAAAGTTAGTGATCAGTTAATGACGTGGTGACAGAACACACTAAGTGTTAAGTTGGGGGTGACATGTGTCAAAGTAATAGTTGGGGATGGCAGCGGTAAATAGCCAATAGTTAGAGATGA
Organism: Helianthus tuberosus; assembly: GCA_030545235.1. Classification (NCBI taxonomy): domain Eukaryota; kingdom Viridiplantae; phylum Streptophyta; class Magnoliopsida; order Asterales; family Asteraceae; genus Helianthus; species Helianthus tuberosus. Next base: position 141,871,297 of record CM060441.1, read on the forward strand.
TAAAATCCAACAACCCTTCATCGTTCAAACATTTTCAGCTACACTAGTCGAGTTGTCCTTGCATCTCTTGAAGACACAAAAGAAAAACTTTGGCCCAAAAACCCAACACTAATGAATACTAATGATTTTAGGGTCGAGGGTATGGGGCAGTCCTGACCCAAAGGTGTTAACATGGGTCACTTTTGACCATTTACAAACAACGGGTGGTTTTGCATAAGTTAATAAATATAGTTAATGGGTTAGATTGGGCCATCTTTAAAAATATGTAAAGAAATTGATGGGTCAAATTAGACGATGCATACATAGATTATATCGTATTAGACTTGGGGAGTTGATAATGTAAAACAAAAGAAACCATGTGGTTTTTATACCTACTAAGATATTAGGATGTATGTTCTTACTTTCTATAATAAGTATTGTTATACTTAAGAAATAATTCAATAGAATTGAATAAAAAACCATATAAACTAGTGTTTTTTTCCCGCGCTACGCGGTGGGAGCTCAGCTGGCATCGCTTCATTTCTTTACTGTTGAAATCGGCTCGATTCGTCAGGTATCGATACTCGTATAATTTACTATTCGAAAAATGTGTTTTTTAATATGGTTTCGGCACTCGTATAGTTTACAGAAAAAATAAATAACTACTCATTTTCAGTTTTGATTCGATTTGATACGATAGCTATACAATATACATACATTTTTCAATAAAAATCAAATTAGAGAAAATCAAAATATATATAATATTAAAAGTTTAGATTTAGTATTCATAAAGACTTCCTGTTAATATATACAAAATAAAATAAAATATAACATATTTAAGAAAAATTAAATTAGAAAGAACAAAATATATATAATATTGAAACTTTAAATTTACTATTCATCATGACTACGTATTAATATTAATAATTAATAAAATAAAATAAAATAAAATAATAAATAAATAAATATATCTGATATATCTAAAGATTATCTTTCTGGATAACAATGCAGAATTACAATTTCTTTAATGATTCAGATTTACTGTACAAGCTCTGCTCTATTTCCATTAATATATGACTGTTTTGAACTTACCAAAAAACAAAATATCAAACGTTCAAGTTAGACATATTATATATACTTGCTATGACAGACTGAAAAACAAAAGCGCCCATGGCCTAATGGATAAGGCGTCTGACTTCTAATCAGGCGATTGTGGGTTCGAGTCCCACCGGGCGTGATTTTTTTTTCGATTTTAGTCAGGTCCAAACTTTTATTTATTTATGATAAGCGAATAAGATTAAAACATATAATTTAACCAATGAACACCCATATTTTAAACGATTAATGTTAAGTATTCATGGAGGATTAAGTTATATGGCTCTATGGAAGGGATTGAACTTTGAAGATTGCAGGTTAAGTAGCAACGGTTCACGAATAAGCTATACAAAGTAACACTCAGGGGGTATTTGTTTTTTCTTCAAACATCTTCAAGGGAGCTGATGTCTGCAGGCGCGCAGACGTTACCCTTGAAGACTGTTTGTTTATTTTTGTTAAAAAGATCTGAAAATGTTTTTTTTTTCAGCTTAAAAAAAAACTATAACTTCCTTTCTTCAAACATCTTCACAAAAAACCCTCCTCTCTCATCTTCACAAAAAAACCTCCTCCCTCAAAACTTGACCACCACCACCACTGCTGTAAGGTCACCGGCGCCGCCTTAGTCGGCCGTTTCCTCAGTCGGCCACCACCACCGTCGCGGCTGCCATCAACCTTCAACATCATCATCGTCATCACCGTCGCGGTTGATTAGCTCAACATCTCTGCCATCAAACACACGGTTTCTTCTTTGATTCTCTCCACCTATCATTCAACCTTCATCTCCCCTCAAAACCCCTTTGAAAACAGAAACCCAATTTATTGATTAACTGTTTGTATAGAGGGTGTTGTAAAGATGAGATTTTTTTTCACGATTTTGACCATAATCTTTGTGTTCTTGGAAACCCCTTTTGATATATTTGATTTTAACAATCTTAGATCCATCTTGTATAATCTGGTATGTTCTTGATGATAGTTACTTTCAGTTTTATGTTTCTTGTTTCTGTAATTTCTCATCTGGGTTTGCATTTTTTTGAAGAAAGTTTGTTCATTTCTAATGTAATATAATCAAGATGCTCTGTTTTGACTAAAAGATTTATGCTTTTTGTTTATTTTGTTATGTGTGTTTGATTTATATGTTTCGACTTTTTTAACAGTTTGATATGTTGGAGATTTATGATAAAGTTCCTCGATTTGTTTGTCCCATGATGTTGGGTTGGAATGTGAATTCAGTTTAGTTTGTACAAACAGTATCAATTTATAAAAACAAACAGTCTTATATTTTCAGCTTGAAGAGCTTCAGACCACATCTTCAGTTGCAGACATGAAAACAGATGAAATCAGCTTGCAGACAATTTATGTCTGCAAAAACAAACATCACCTCAATGTTATCATCGTAGTGTGTTCAGCAACACACGTTAATGAATCAAATTGGCTATGGCATGCCTGACTTGGACATGCCAATTTTTATGTTCATTAAGAAGAATTCAGAGATTTGCAAGGCTAGCTTAGCCGACGAGCAATACAGATCGCCATACCCGAAACAATCCATATTTAGAGCCATTTAACCATTTAGGGGCTGTTTGGCAACTTCTGAATGGTTAAGTGCTAAACCAGTAAGAGGTCTGAACCATTAAGAGCCTGTATGATGCTTAACCGTTCAGAGGCAAATGTCCGACCAATTCAGATTAGAGGTCTTAACCATTCAGACTCTGTATAAATCTTAACCATTTATAGGCAAATGTCAACCATTAAGTGCTAAATCGGGATTTGTCCTAAGTTCTTTGTCTAGACACGAAAATTTAGGAATGTGCAACTGTGTAACTGAGATTAAAACAAAAAGGATAGTGTTTAATTCTCTCAGTGTTGGCTCTGATACCAACCTGTCACACCCCGATATTTCCACGTATTACCAGTGGGGAGTATCGTGACGTAGTTGATATCATCATAGTCAAACAACACAATTTAAATGCACAGCGGAAGCAAAAGATGAATCACATTACAAACCGAATATAAAGTAATATCAAAGTATTAGAGGCGGATCAAATAAAAAGGAAACATAGTTCATCAGATTTAAAATGCATCCAAGCTTGCGAGACTCTTATTGATGCTAAGGAGAGGCCAGCCTATTTCGAGTAGTATCTGCACTTAGCCTTTTTGGGAAAATACGTCAGTTTACACTGGTAAATACAATTAACTGACTCATTTTGAAAAGGTTTAAGAAAATTGATTTAAATGCACAAGGCACAAAACATTTTATAACTTGGGATAACTATTTATATATAAACTCGTAAAAGAATTACATGTTCGTTATACGTTCAGTAGCCCGGATTGACACCGGGTTAAAGATTAATAGACACACCACATGATATAGTCCCGCGGCGATTTATTCCCGAAACCGGCGGTTATACCTTATTATTTATATATGCACTGTCGGGTGTACGCCTACACCCCGTGCTTAGGTCGTGGCCATTTCGTAAAATGATGCCAAGGATATCCGGGACATGGTCATTAACCCCCCAAAGGCTTTAAGCAAACAAAACAATTTAAACGGGACATTTCAATAAATTAACCTTCATACAATTAAAAATTCAATGCCCGACCAAGCGGTATTTTATATACCGTACCCCAAGCCCGTATAGGGAAAATAAGTTAAAACTATTTACCTTTGCAAGTATTAATCACAAACAGAAAGTGCACGTAGCTTTTACCGGGTCTCCTATTCTGGAACAAAGGTTTTTAATAACCTATTAGATTCCTAACGGGTCTTTAATTAAGCCTAAACTTAGACCGGTTAGTTTTAAAAGAAGATACAGTTCAAACGCACGATTAAGCGAAGACCGGAATAGAATTTGGTTTAGACCCGAAAAGTTTGAAGACTTGTATAATATGGGTAAACTAAACACATTCTGGATTTTGAGACAAAAACGATAAGGTTTGACCCGTTTCGGTCAATTTATGCAAACTAGTTACATAAACCGAACCGAACGCGAAAAATGCATAACGGGTAACCATAAGGGTCATATATAGGTTTCCTAAGTTAATATGCCTTAAATATGTTGTGACATCAGTAAGATATCTTCTATTATGCCCAAAATGGATTTAAACTCAAATTATGCCCCGTAGGGGTATTTTGGTCATTTAAAAGGTTATAAAAGAGATTTAATATAAATCTGAGTTTCAGGTCTGATATAATCAGTAAGTACACTTAAATTTATAGGTTATATCAGTAGGGTATTACATATATGTGAAATTTACCATTTATAGCTAAACTATGCACCGTATGGGCATTTTGGTAATTTCACTTAAGCCTAAAAGGTCAAAACTGGAAACCTGAGTTTAAAACTTTTGCTTACTGCTAAAGTATAATAAGTTACTTAAAATATTAGTAGGTATCAAATCTTATATATTCAAAATAGTTTTAGTACATACTATGCGTTTAAAACGCGTAAAAAGGCGGTTTTAAGCGATTTCCGGGTTTTATAAGAAAAGCTAATATTTTTATTATTCCAAAAGGCTCAAAATAATTTATTTATCATATTAGATCAGTAGAAAAAGGTTTGGTGTCAAAAAGATTTGTAAAACTCATTTTATAGGCTAAAAGGGCAAAACCGGCAATTACCGAATCAAGCTTAGAACTCTATGTTATGCTTAGCCTAAAATTAAATAAAAATCTTCAAAATTTCCAAAATATTATTTTATATCAGTAGGTAAAAAGTTTCGTATTAAAAATTGGGTTTAGATAGGCTATATGCTAATTACGCCGTTTAATTAATAAAAAGCTTTCTAATTACGCTAATGAGCATAACTCCTAATCTAGACCTCAAACTGATGTCAAATTTTAGGGACAAGTATATAATTCAGTAATGAAGGTTTCTACTCTCTTACATTTTCAAAAATCACGTTTTAAGGTCATATGGGCATAATAGTCAACATTTAAGCACTTAACGGAAACATGCATATGAATCAGATAACTAATGAACCAAGTTGTATAATCACAGAGGGTTATACTAACATGTAACCTGGTCCTACTAAGGCTCTAAGGCATTTCTAAAACATGCTACATTGGGTCAGAACTGAAAATCAAAGCAAAAGTCAAATTATGCGACTTTCGGTTCCGAACCAAGCCTAAACTGAAAATTGTCGGGTTAAACTTGTTTAGACATGTTCTTACATTAATTACCAAGTTATATTAGTGATAAAACAGGTTGCATGGCTCCTACATTGCTAATTATGCATTAATTTGAAAATAAGCTTTCTGTTGACTTTTTAAGATTAACTTTGACCCGACAATTGACCTAGTTAGAGTGGGAATCAGAGGGTGCCCTTTTAAGGGTTTATTGCCCACATAATTACCAACTCGTAGGTACTTTCATTTTGAAATTTGACTGGACAAATTTTAAATAACCATGAAGTCAAACTCTAATTACGATGGTTTGACTTTAAGCTAATTAACTAAGCTAAACTGAATTAAGGAAAGTTAAGGACACTTACAAGGGTCCTATGCTCGATTAGGAAGCTTAAGAAAACTTGGTTGCTGACCAGAGAGCTCCAGAAATAAGCTTATGAGAGTTTGCAAGTGAGTGTGCTCAATGTTGCAACATTGGAGCTCCTTATATACCCATTTTGATGCCACAAGATCATGACAAGGAAGCCTACTGATGTTTCCAAATCAAGACAAGTGCCCCTATTGCATGTTAAACCATTGGGGCAGCCCCTGGTATGTAGAAACAAGGTTTTGAGTCGGTTACAGCCCTGAACTGGCAGCTGCCAGGGGTTTTCTGTTGCTGGGGTGCTCAGGCGGCCTGCTTAAGGGTCCCCTGATACCTTACGCGGCCCGTGTGGCTTTCCAGAACCTGCCAAACAAGTTTCCATAATTGTTGTTTTGGTCCCTGGTCCTTCTAAACGTGGTTTTAAGTTTATTTCTTGCATTTTTGGCCCTCTAACTTGACTTTTAAGGGCTCCATGACATAACCACACATTGTTAAGTCCTTAGTTAACTTTATGCTTACCCGAAAAGTCATAAATTTCAACGTTGACGCTTTTAACCCCTCGTATACGAATATTGTCATAACTTTCTCATACTTTATCGAAACCTTGAGAAATTTTTATCGCTTATTCTAGTGAGCATAATTAATCGTTACAAAGCTTCGGGTTTGCTAAAAGGTCACTCAGAGGTACACTTTAAACATGTTGACACATTTAACCCCTGTAGTTTGTAATCTCTCACTTTCTTCCATAATTAGCTTCGTATGATCCATGATTCATTCGTTTAAGGGTATAAACATCGTGTAGGGTTATTGAAAGGCATATTTATCCATTGTTGACACTTTGAATCCTTATATTCACATACTTTCTTTGTTTGTCAACTTTAGTCCCTCTAAAGTAATCTTTTACACGTTTAAAGCTCATGACACGTGTCGATACATTATTGGACCTAAATTTACGAGGTGTTACATCCTCACCCCCTTAAAAGAAATCTCGACCTCGAGATTTACTGAAATAATTTAGGGTACTTTTCCTTCATTGTTTCTACCTCCCACGTGTACTCGGGACCTCTGCGGGCATCCCATTTGACCTTTACAATAGGCACATGCTTCCTTCGAAGCTTCTTAACCTGTCGATCCTCGATCGACAAAGGTTTTTCCACAAATTTCAAACTCTCATCTATATGCACATCCTTATGTGATATGACTAGTGACTCATCAGCTAGACATTTCTTCAGATTGCAGATGTGGAATACATTGTGAATACCACTGAGCTCTTCAGGTAAGTTCAACTTATAAGCCACTGTTCCCACACATTCGATGATCTCGAATGGTCCTATATACCTTGGGCTTAGCTTACCTTTCTTTCCAAACCGCATCACCCCCTTCCAGGTTGATACTTTAAGCAGAACCTTATCACCAACCTGAAACTTTAGAGGTTTTCGCCTTTTATCAGCATAACTTTTCTGCCTATCCCTTGCAGCTTTCAGGCGGTCACGAATTTGGACAATCTTGTCCGTTGTTTCAAGGACTATATCAGGTCCTGATAACTGAGCTTCTCCTACTTCTGCCCAACAAATAGGCGTCCTGCATTTCCTACCATATAATGCCTCAAAAGGCACAGCCTGAATGCTTGTATGGTAGCTATTGTTATAGGATAATTCAATCAATGGCAGGTGGTTATCCAAACTACCACCTAAGTCAATCACACATGCTCGAAGCATGTCTTCCAAAGTTTGGATGGTACGCTCACTCTGTCCGTCCATCTGAGGATGGTAAGCCGTACTAAAATTTAAGCGCGTGCCCAAAGACTGTTGGAAACTTTTCCAAAAATGTGATGTGTATCTAGTATCCCTGTCAGAGATAATAGACACTGGTACGCCATGAAGAGATACAATTTTATCCACGTACAACTGGGCTAATATGTCGGAGCTATGAGTCTCCTTGATGGGTATGAAATGTGCTGACTTAGTCAGTCTATCTACTATGACCCAAATAGTATCATTTCCTTTCTTTGTCTTTGGCAATTTGGTGATAAAATCCATTGTCACCATTTCCCACTTCCAGGTGGGAAGTTCAGGCTGTTGTAGCAAACCTGACGGCTTTTGATGTTCAGCTTTGACTTGGGCGCACGTCAAACATTTGGCTACATAGGTAGCTATAGACTTCTTCAAGCCTATCCACCAATAATTTGCCTTCAGATCCTGGTACATCTTGTCAGCTCCAGGATGAACGGAGTATTTAGAACTATGGGCTTCCTGGGGGATGATATCCCGAAGTCCTCCATACACTGGAACCCATATTCGTCCATTTAATCTCAGGATTCCGTCCTTGCCATAGGATAACTGCTCTTCAGTTACTCCTAGCTTTTCATCAGGATAGTTAGCTTCTAATACAGCTTCCTTCTGTGCAGCTAACAACCTTTCATTCAAACTATTCCTTAATTCAATGCTCTTGGCATTGATTCTTATAGGCTTTACCCTTTCCTTTCTACTTAAGGCATCGGCGACTACATTCGCCTTGCCAGGATGGTATCTTATCTCACAGTCATAATCATTTAAAGTTTCCATCCATCGTCGCTGCCTCATGTTCAAGTCCTTCTGATTGAACAGGTGTTGAAGGCTTTTGTGATCAGAATAGATCACACAATAAACTACAAATTCATCAATTCCATCTCGCAACGTCAGTACTGGAGCATTGCTCAACTTCTTCTTCAAAATATCGAAAGATTCTTGCTGCTTAGGCCCCCAGTCAAACTTGTTATTCTTTCGAGTTAGTAGAGTCAGGGGTGCTGCAATCCTTGAGAAGTTTTCAATAAATCGTCTGTAGTATCCTGCTAAACCTAGAAAGCTACGAATCTCAGTAGGTGTCTCCGGCTCTTGCCAATTCATGACAGCTTCAACTTTAGCGGTATCCACCTGGATACCACGCTCACTAACCACGTGTCCAAGAAATTGGACTTCACGAAGCCAGAATTCACATTTTGAAAACTTGGCGTAAAGCTTCTCCTGCTGAAGCAGCTTAAGAATGCAACGGAGATGCTTCTCATGGTCAGCTTGACTCTTCGAGTAAATGAGAATGTCATCGATGAAGACGATGACGAATTTATCTAGGTAGGGCTTACAGACGCGATTCATGAGATCAATGAATGCGGCAGGTGCATTTGTGAGCCCAAAAGGCATCACTAAGAACTCGTAATGACCATAACGAGTCCTAAATGCAGTTTTGTGAACATCTTCATCTCTAACCTTCAACTGATGGTAGCCTGACCTCAAATCAATCTTAGAGAAGTAACTTGCCCCTTGCAATTGATCGAACAGATCGTCGATCCTGGGCAATGGATATCTATTCTTGATAGTAACCTTGTTTAGCTCACGATAATCGATGCATAGACGCATCGATCCATCCTCCTTCTTCACAAACAGGATTGGTGCTCCCCAAGGAGATGAACTAGGGCGAATGAAACCCTTTGCCAACAAATCATCTAGTTGAGTCCTTAATTCTTTCATCTCTGTTGGTGCTAACCTGTAAGGTGCTCTTGCGACAGGCGCTGCCCCAGGGATGATGTCAATTCTGAATTCTACATGCCTATCTGGTGGTAAACCAGGTAGTTCTTCAGGGAAAACTTCTGGGTACTCAGAGATGACAGGTATATCTTCAATCGTGGGCTTTTTTTCATCAATGGTTACCTGTTCCATGTAAATGACACAACCCTTCTTCAAACACTTAGATGCCTTGAGCATAGACACCTGCTCAGGCAATCCATATTGAGTGTCTCCATGTATGGTAAGTGACTCACCAGAAGGAGTCTTGATCACCACTTGCTTCTTGTCACACACGATCTGAGCTTGGTTATGGGATAGCCAATCCATGCCTATTAGTATGTCGAAACCAGCTAACTTCAAAGGAAGTAAGGACAATGGAAAAGAGTGGTTCATAATGGATATGAAACATCCATCTAACACGGTTGATGCGGTTTCTATGGTGCCATCAGCTAATTCAACCTCATATTTTATGCTTAGGGTTCTAACAGGTAGATTTATCAACTTACAAAACTTATCATCAACAAAAGACTTATCAGCTCCGGAATCAAATGACACCCTTGCATAAACATCATTAACAAGGAAGGTACCTGTTATCACATTATCATTCTGGATCGCCTCCTGTGCATTCATCTGGAAGACCCTAGTATTGGTCTTTTTCCCTTCCTCAGCTTTCTTAGCAAACTTTGGGCAGTTGGACTTGATATGCCCTTTTTCATTGCGGTTATAACACGTAGCATCCTTGATTTTCTTACAGTCTAAGGTCTTGTGCTCAGAGGATTTACAAATCCCACAAACTCTTGGCTGTGACTAGGATTTCGATTCATATCTGCATCTCCCGAAATGGTGCTTCTTACAGACCTTACGCTTGGGCTTATCACCTGACTGATGACCATCCTTTTTAGTTCCAGTACTCTTTTTGTGGTCATTGTTTCCCTTATGTTTCTTGTCTGACCGTCATGAGTTGTCATCCTCACGCTTTCTCTTCTCAGCATCGGTGTTTCTGAGCGATCTCTGCCTGACCGCGTCCAAAGTAAGGGACAATGATATATCAGCTGCAGACCTGAAAGTAGCTGGTCTGGAGGCCTTCACACTAACCATGATTTCTGGGGCCAAACCCCTAATGAAACGAGCTATTCTCTTGGGTTCCGGAGTCACCAGATACGGAACCAATCTTGACATAGTATTGAAGCTAGTAAGGTAGGCTTGACAATCCAGATTCTTCATAACTAAAGACAAGAAACCAGACTCAATCTTTTCAACCTCATGCTGAGGGCAGTAGTTCTCCTTGATGAGAGCAACGAATTGATCACATGTTAAGTTGTACAGTGGGATTTTTCCGGTGGCCTGGATCAAAGATCTCCACCATGCTAATGCCTCGCCTTTAAATGACTGAGATACAAACTTTACCACATCCTTATTAGCACAACCACTGATATCTACCACGATGTCCATCTCATCTAACCATGACATGCAGTCAACTGCTCCTTTCTCCCCAGTAAAATCCCTGGGTTTGCAGGAAACAAAGTACTTATAGGTGCAACCTTTAGCACGTGGTTCTTGGTTCAGCATAACTTTCTTAGATGGAACACTCCTCTGGTTCGATGAGTGATGAGAATCACTCTTGTGAGCAGTATGAGTCCTTGAGGGTGGTTTAGAGTGTGGTACAGATTGGGTCCTTACATGGGTACCACTAGATTCATTGAACTACCTATCCAAAGCTCGCGTAACATCATTATCTATTAATGCTTGTAATTCTGCTCCTGCTACGTTGACTCTGGAGGTGTCATGATTTTCTCTGGGGTGACTGTTGACTTCGTCTGACCCAGGCATGTAGCTTGATTGCTACATAAGATAAATGATTTAATTCATTCAGAGGTCTATAACAGTTTTATTATTCTAGAAGATTTATTAATCTTGGTATTTAAGAACCATTTTGATTAATTTGTTAGGCATATATATATATTCAGGATTTTCATTATAATAATCCTTAGTTATAATTAAAATATATTAATGGCAAAAAGGCCTAGTCACATGGACGGTTTAAAAAATTAATCATGATCTTATAGGATCAAGGTTTTGAGGTTTTAATTTCTAATTTATTACCTCTTCTTTACAGGGGGTCGAAGACGACGACTGTCTTTTATCTTATATGACAATGAGTATAGCCCATAGGCGTTATATCCCTAATGGATATTTTAATTAATTAAAGTATTTGGGAGAATCCAATATAAGGATGACTTAGGCGATTTTATCGAATCACTTTTGTCAAGAGTGTTAACATGTTTTCAGAGGTTAACAAGGATTGGAACCTTTTGAATAGGTTTTACCATCTTGGTCATGTCTGCAACGACATATAGACTAGGTTTTACCTTTAAGATTCTTTTTAATATTTAACGCAGAACAATCCTAAATTGAGGCGTTAATAAGGACCTGAATCTAATTTGAGGAATTACCATCTTGGCCCTGTCTTATAATGACACATGGCTACGTTTTGTCCCTTTTTAGATTTTTATCATTTTATTATAATGATAGGTCTTAGAAAGGAATGTTATATTTTCATTTATTTCACATATTATATTTATGCATATATTTTAACAAAAAGGAAAATTTAAATTTCAACCATTCCACTACAAAAATTGAACAAGTACAGGTTTGCCCTAAACGGGACTTCTACAGAAATAACATGCCCACGCATGGGCGGAATACTGAAAAACATGCCCACGCAGGGGCTGAATACAGAACAAATGTCCACTCAGGGACTGATCACACACTAAAAACAAACAAACAAATAAAGGATTTAGTGATCCTTTTTGCTTTTCCCTTTAATTAACTTTGCCAGACTCTTGAACATTCCTCGGTTTTGCCTACGGTCTTCCCGCACTTCCTGCCGCACCTCATTAATCCTTTGAAGAATCTCCTGATGCTGCGGTGGCGACATCACTGGCGGCTGCGGGGGTTGCTGATATAGCGGAGGTTAAGGAGGTGGCGGTTGATGATACCCATATGGTGGGTACCCATAGTGTGGGTATCCAGCTTTATATGGGACCCCAAAGGATCCTTCCGGACGAAGGGCATTGTAGTTTGCCGCTGCTACCAGGCAAGGGTAGGCCTCTGCATAGTTGTAGTTGGTGTGGACCGGCTGCTCAAAGGGATTATACACTGCTGAGCCGGCGTATGTAGGAATTGGGTCTCCAAAACCCAATGGTGGTGGCCCGACAGACGCAGAGTTTACTTCCGAGACGGGGTTTGAAGGTCCACCCATCTGCGGATCTTCATGGAGTGGCGGGTAGCGGCTGCCACTTGAAGGTTGAGGGGTGCTAATACGCACTCCTCCTCACACGGACATCCGTGCGTTCGATCTTCTTCGCCTCGGGGGCTCCGGAGGCTTTTGCTGGGCTGGTGGTGGTGACGGAGTGACCGCTACAAAACAAGAATCCTCGGAGGGATCCTGTTGTGGCTGCTGCGGCTGTGGTGAGTTGTGGTAACTAGGAGTAAACACCCAGTCGATCTGTCTTAACCTCTCCTCATAGCTGTCGGGACCATTATAAGGTGATCCCACAAAAGGTGACCCATCCGAAATTTCGATGGGGTGGTTAGGGGTTCCGGACGGTGACTCAGCAGGATCGGTGTCTTCGTCCATGTCCATCGCATGGTCGCCCGAGAAGTGGTCTTCAGGTCCTAGTGGGTTAAAACCCACTGGTTCTTCAATGTAGTTTGTCGGGTTGAACCGGCTTTGGAAGACAGGTGTCGGGTCATCGAATGAATAGTGAGGGTTGGATCTCTGGAGGGGGATGAAAGATGGTTGCGGGTTATGGGGCTCATTTTCAGAATGAGGACCGTAGGAATGGTGATAGGATGGTGATGAACTTAGCGAGACGGATCGCCTCGCTGGCTCTATATACGTCCTCCAATGCTCCTGAGGACTCGAACTCATTGAGGCTGGAGGGGTTCGTCTGTGTGAGGGCCCGACCTCATGGTCGTGGCCTGTGATTGGCGCCTTTCCTCTTCCCCTGTTGAATCTTGGTGGCATGATTGAACCTATCAACATAAACAAAGATAACACAAGGAATATATATAAAGGACAAAAATAAAACAAATCGGGATTTGTCCTAAGTTCTTTGTCTAGACTCGAAAATTTAGGAATGTGCAACTGTGTAACTGAGATTAAACACAAAAAGGCTAGTGTTTAATTCACTCAGTGTTGGCTCTGATACCAACCTGTTACACCCCGATATTTCCACGTATTACAGGTGGGCCTGGTGGGGAGTATCGTGACGTAGTTGATATCATCATAGTCAAACAACACAATTTAAATGCACAGCGGAAGCAAAAGATGAATCACATTACAAACCGAATATAAAGTAATATCAAAGTATTACAAACGGACTGTAAAGGATCCACAGGCGGATCAAATAAAAAGGAAACATAGTTCATCAGATTTAAAATGCATCCAAGCTTACGAGACTCTTATTGATGCTAAGGAGAGGCCAACCTATTTCGAGTAGTACCTGCACTTAGCCTGTTTGGGAAAATACGTCAGTTTACACTGGTAAATACAATTAACTGACTCATTTTGAAAGAGTTTAAGAAAATTGATTTAAATGCACAAGGCACAAAACATTTTATAACTTGGGATAACTATTTATATATAAACTCGTAAAAGAATTACATGTTCGTTATACGTTCAGTAGCCCGGATTGACACCGGGTTAAAGATTAATAGACACACCACATGATATAGTCCCGCGGCGAGTTATCCCTGAAACCGGCGGTTATACCGTATTATTTATATATGCACTGTCGGGTGTACGCCTAGACCCCGTGCTTAGGTCGTGGCCATTTCGTAAAATGATGCTAAGGATATCCGGGACATGGTCATTTACCCCCCAAAGGCTTTAAGCAAACAAAACAATTTAAACGGGACATTTCAATAAATTAACCTTCATACAATTAAAAAATCAATGCCTAACCAAGTGGTATTTTATATACCGTACCCCAAGCCCGTATAGCGAAAATAAGTTAAAAGTATTTACCTTTGCAAGTATTAATCACAAACAGCAAGTGCACGTAGCTTTTACTGGGTCTCCTATTCTGGAACAAAGGTTTTTAATAACCTATTAGATTCCTAACGGGTCTTTAATTAAGCCTAAACTTAGACTGGTTAGTTTTAAAAGAAAATACGGTTCAAACGCACGATTAAGTGAAGACCGGAATAGAATGTGATTTAGACTCGACAAGTTTTAAGACTTGTATAATATGGGTAAACTAAATACATTCTGGATTTTGAGACAAAAACGATAAGGTTTGACCCGTTTCGGTCAATTTATGCAAACTAGTTACATAAACCGAACCGAACGCGAAAAATGCATAACGGGTAACCATAAGGGTCATATACAGGTTTCCTAAGTTAATATGCCTTAAATATGTTGTGACATCAGTAAGATATCTTCTATTATGCCCAAAATGGATTTAAACTCAAATTATGCCCCGTAGGGGTATTTTGGTCATTTAAAAGGTTATAAAAGAGATTTAATATAAATCTGAGTTTCAGGTCTTAAATAATCAGTAAGTACACTTAAATTTATAGGTTATATCAGTAGGGTATTACATATATGTGAAATTTACCATTTATAGCTAAACTATGCACCATAGGGGTATTTTGGTAATTTCACTTAAGCCTAAAAGGTCAAAACTGGAAACCCGAGTTTAAAAATTTTGATTAAAGTATAATAATTTACTTAAAATATCAGTATGTATCAAATCTTATATATTCAAATAGTTTTAGTACATACTATGCATTTAAAACGCGTAAAAAGGCGGTTTTAAGCGATTTTCGGGTTTTATAAGAAAAGCTGATATTTTTATTATTCCAGAAGGCTCAAAATAATTTATATATCATATTAGATCAGTAGAAAAAGGTTTGGTGTCAAAAAGATTTGTAAAACTCATTTTATAGGCTAAAAGAGCAAAACCGGCAATTATCGAATCAAGCTTAGAACTCTATGTTATGCTCAGCCTAAAATTAAATAAAAATCTTCAAAAATTCCAAAATATTATTTTATATCAGTAGGTAAAAAGTTTGGTATTAAAAATTGGGTTTAGATAGGCCATATGCTAATTACGTCGTTTAATTAATAAAAAGCTTTCTAATTACGCTAATGAGCATAACTCCTAATCTAGATCTCAAACTGATGTCAAATTTTAGGGACAAGTCTATAAATCAGTAATGAAGGTTTCTACTCTCTTACATTTTAAAAATTCACATTTTAAGGTCATATGGGCATAATAGTCAACATTTAAGCACATAACGGAAACATGCATATGAATCGGATAACTAATGAACCAAGTTATATAATCACAGAGGGTTATACTAACATGTAACCTGGTCCTACTAAGGCTCTAAGGCATTTCTAAAACATGCTACATTGGGTCAGAACTGAAAGTCAAAGCAAAAGTCAAATTATGCGACTTTCGGTTCCGAACCAAGCCTAAACTGAAAATTGTCGGGTTGAACATGTTTAGACATGTTCTTACATTAATTACCAAGTTATATTAGTGAGAAAAGAGGTTGCCTGGCTCCTAGATTGCTAATTATGCATTAATTTGAAAATAAGCTTTCTGTTGACTTTTTAAGAGTAACTTTGACCCGACAATTGACATAGTTAGAGTGGGAATCAGAGGGTACCCTTTTAAGGGTTTATTGCCCACATAATTACCAACTCGTAGGTACTTTCAATTTGAATTTTGACTTGACAAATTTTAAATAACCACGAAGTCAAACTCTAATTACGACGGTTTGACTTTAAGCTAATTAACTAAGCTAAACTGAATTAAGGAAAGTTAAGGACACTTACAAGGGTCCTATGCTCGATTAGGAAGCCTAAGAAAACTAGGTTGCTGACCAGAGAGCTCCAGAAATAAGCTTATGAGAGTTTACAAGTGAGTGTGCTCAATGTTGCAACATTGGAGCTCCTTATATACCCATTTTGATGCAACAAGATCATGACAAGGAAGCCTACTGATGTTTCCAGATCAAGACAAGTGCCCCTATTGCATGTTAAACCATTGGGGCAGCCCCTGGTATGTAGAAACAAGGTTTTGAGTCGGTTACAGCCCTGAACTGGCAGCTGCCAGGGGTTTTCTGTCGCTGGGGTGCTCAGGCGGCCCGCGTAAGGGTCCCCTGATACCTTACGCAGCCCGTGTGGCTTTCCAGAACCTGCCAAACAAGTTTCCATAATTGTTGTTTTGGTCCCTGGTCGTTCTAAACGTGGTTTTAAGTTTATTTCTTGCATTTTTGGCCCTCTAACTTGACTTTTAAGGGCTCCATGACATAACCACACATTGTTAAGTCCTTAGTTAACTTTATGCTTACCCGAAAAGTCATAAATTTCAACGTTGACGCTTTTAACCCCTCGTATACGAATATTGTCATAACTTTCTCATACTTTATCGAAACATTGAGAAATTTTTATCCCTTATTCTAGTGAGCATTATTAATCGTTACAAAGCTTCGGGTTTGCTAAAAGGTCACTCAGAGGTACACTTTAAACATGTTGACACATTTAACCCCTGTAGTTTGTAATCTCTCACTTTCTTCCACAATTAGCTTCGTATGATCCATGATTCATTCGTTTAAGGGTATAAACATCGTGTAGGGTTATTGAAAGGCATACTTATCCATTGTTGACACTTTGAACCCTTATATTCACATACTTTCTTTGTTTGTCAACTTTAGTCCCTCTAAAGTAATCTTTTACACGTTTAAAGCTCATGACACGTGTCGATACATTATTGGACATAAATTTACGAGGTGTTACACAATGCCCCATTGGAGGGGGTCCGGGGGCAGCTGTCGCAACCCCCGATCCCTGGTTCCCTGGGAACGGGCGGCCGCGAGCTAGTTTCGGTGGTATCGTGTATTGTCTAATTTTGCAGCGGAATTTTCATCAGGACCGTAGTTAGGAAATATTTATGAGAGTAAAATACCACATTTTCATAATATTAAACAAAATGGGATAAAAACCCAGTTCATAGTACACACGTTTTTATAGGAATAAATCCTATTTTATTTAATAAAAACATCTATTTTATTTTAGGTAACTTTATTGCCACTTTTCCAAGCCTTCAGTGCTGTCTAGCTGGCTTCTATTTGGCTTTCACATTTTGTTACCTGAAACGTGTTTTAAAAACATTTGTCAGTGGGAAATACTGGTAAGTGAATCCCTATTTAATCGAGTTTAAAAAGTAACAGTGTACAGTATTGAGGGCGATCTCGCAATTATATTTGTTTCCAAGACATATCAATTAACATCCATGGTACTGTCATACTCAACTTGTGGAAATGTTACTCCTTGACCAGGTGGTAACAAATTTTGTATACAAAACCCCAACATACTCATCATAATTGTATGCTTACAAATACTCAATAACTATTATTCGGATGGAAAAGTATTTAAGGTTTTGTAAAAACATTTAAGAAAAGGTTTACAAAAAGTGGATCAACTCACATTGCTGTCTTAGATTTTTCGTAAGGGTTTCCTGGTGATAATCTATAATTTACACAAATGTACATAGGTTAGTATCATAACCCTTTGAAAATATTAATGATACCCTCCTCGAGACGGTATTCCAACAACTACGTCGGGCAGAACCACGACAGTTGTTACGGAACCCTAAATCAATCAGGCAGCGTATCTAATACGAAACCGGGGTTATAATACTTACAACGGAGCAGAACCTCGCTAATTAGGGGGATATAATACCCGCGTATTACTTCTACTATTCAGAAATTGTGATTGAGAATGAAAGAAATGAACGACGGAAAACGAAAACCCGTTGCTCTCTTATATAGTGCCTGATCTCGGGTCTCTCGCGGCCCGCGTAACACAAGCCTAGGGCTTACGCGGCCCGCGTCAACCATGGGTCAAAGCATAGCTTAGCTGAGTCGATGTGTAGGTCTACCGGGTGTTGGGCCACGTGGCAGCACAGGGTTGCGCCACATTTTTTATCTTACGCGGCCCGCGTAAATGTAAGCTAAAGCTTACGCGGCCCGCCTAAACTTATAATTCAACGAATTCAGGCTTTAGCCTTAATACCGCCCGTGTGAGTGTTGGGGTGGGTCATACGCGGCCCGCCTCAGCTTAAAGATCAGGTTTTATTTTATTTTTAAATACTATATTGTATTTTGGGCTCGGTTTTCACATACGGGATGTATTTAAAGACATATTGGGACACTTTAGCATATACCACTACAAAAAAATGAATATTAGAGACTGAAAAATCAGTATCTGATACATCAAAATCAGTCCCTAATGGTTATTGGAGACTGATTTGCCAGTCCCCGGCCAGTCCCGGATACCTAGTACTAGATAGTGGCTTTTGTAACTAAAAATCAGTCCCCATTGTACGACACGAACAAGAACTATCATTCAGTCTTCAATACATATAAATTCAGTCATAAATATGTACCCTTGTACCACATCATTTCAGTCTCCAATGCATTTTTCCCATGACTGAAAATCAGTTTCTGTTACTACAATATTTGAGTCCCCTACACATTTCTTTAGGGACTGAAAATCAGTTGTTTAAATCATGTCTATTTTGTCTCTAATAGTTTCATAAGGTTCATGATTCTATGTGAATTTAGTCTCTAATAAGATGTTACGGAAAGTGAAAATTAGTCTCTAAAATCGCATCATTTCAGTTCTTAATATGTTTCTTTTAAAGACTGAAAAATAATCTCAAATATCATGTCATTTTAGTCTCAGGTATGGTTTTTAGAGACTAGAGATCAGTATTAGGTAACATTTACTTTTAGTACCAACATGCTTTACTACAAAATGAACAGAACCCAATCTATTACAAAAACATTGCTAAACATATTTAACATTTATTATATTCCAAGAAATTTACAACAATGTATAAATTCTACAAACACAGGGAGCTAAAATACCACAAATAGAACTAAAGAGACAAGTTGACTTTGATCACCACATGTTGTGCGTTTGGGCGCACTAGTCATAGGTTTGGCACAAGACTCGTTGCAACGTCCACAACTCTCAAGACAAGTTACTTTGATATCTTTTTCAACACCAAACATTGCTTCTTTTAAGTTTAAAACCTGATTGTAACCTTGATCTTTGCCTTTGTGTAGCCCTCTACATGAGTTTCTGACACCTTTGATGCCCAACCTGTTAAAGAATGATTATAAGAAATCAAACGAGTTGCTGAAATCCTATCAACACATTGAAATGCAAACTAACATTAGACTCGTGGAGTAACTCACAAGCCTGAGTATCTAACTTAAGAATCGTGGAATGCAATGTTCTAAGTAATGTACCTTGATGACAAGAACAAAGTACCACAATTTAGTAGAATATAAAATAAATAACAGATATATACATATATATATATATATATATATATATATATATATATATACCAGTAGGATACCCACGCGATGCTGCGGGGACGACAATTTGCAACACGATACTCATCTCGGTTAGTTTATTAATTCTTTCATGATATTATTGTATGGTAATTTTGTTTGTTCCGGCTCGAGTTTTCGAAATTAATATCATTTTATCTCGGGAAACATGTTTACCGACGTAAACTTACAAACTAAGATTTGATATCAACAAATATAAAAAAATCCCAAGGTTTTGAAAGCCAAGCCGGACCGGCCAGTCGGACTGGCCGTTCGGACCGTCCCACTTCTCGAATGTTACATGTTTTATAGTCGAATTAATTTATTTATCACTAACAATAAAAATCGGGTCGGGTTCGCTAGAGCTCGGGCCAATTCAAATCGGTTTACATTTTTTTACAACAATTATATACAATAATTTTATATAGAAGCGTAATACCATCTCGAGTCGATTCTGTTTTGGACACCAAGACCCGAGCTTTGACCAGAGCTGGCAAATTGACCGTGCTCGACCAGTTGACCGCCTTTGACCCGCTGACCTTAGCCTGAGCTTTGACTCAAGTTGACCGGAACCAAGATCATCATCTAGATCCACATCTTAGCTCTCAAAAATTACAGGCTACACACCCACCGCCACCTCAACCGCCATAACCTCGGCTGTTAACCACCAACCATAACCTCCATAACCTCGGCTGTTAACCACCAACCATAACCACAAAACATCAGTATTTAGACAAGAAGATCCACCGAGAAAACTTAGATCTAATGGTAAGCAAGAAAGATCAGAACTTACCGAAACAGGTTTGATGTCTACGCGGTTCACCAGGCTTCCCCCGAGACCCGATCACGCTGCTGCTGCTGAAAACGTGGCTGCCGCCGTCACAGACCGTGACCACCGTCACCATGAACCACTCCACCACCATAACGCCCTACCACCACTCCTTTTTGCCAATAATCGCTTAGCGCCACCCGCTACACCATCCACGACCACCTGTCGAGCATTGCCGCCTCCCTGAGCTCGAGATGCCGCTGCAGCCATCAAGTTTGGCCTTGCCCCGTCGTAACATCAATCCCACAACACCCCGTGTTTTGTTTCAAGTTTTTAGGGCAAAAAAGAACCAGGGTTTTAAAATTTGAGGGTCAGGATTGTATTTCAAGTGTTGATGGGGATTTGAATAGATGGTATGGATCTCAATCCTTGTGCTTTATTCCTATTGGTTGTGCATTTGTGTTTTCAGAAGTTGCATTTCTATATGTCACACAAATTTAGTTTGCGTTGTAATGGACCATGCCGAGAAATATCACAAATGTCTTGTTGAGCAATGATGGGCTTTATTATGTCATATTGAGTTTTAAATAATTATATTGATAGTAGTGAGACATGTTACAAGATAATAAACAATAATATATCACATATGTTTTTATGGATGATTGCTAATGATCTAACTAAGGGGCAGGGGTTCGACTCCCACTAACAGCAGGATTGTAAGAAATTAACCTTTAAAAAAAATGTCTTTATGGATCATAATGGGTTATTTATAATGATGATGGCTCTAAATAGACGATGATAGACTTTATTAAGTCTTATTAGGACATATAGAGCTATATTGGGTTGTAGTGACGCATATTATACCATAATGGACAATAATATTCCATACATGTCTTAATGGATTATATTTTGTATTATTAGTCGTGATGACTCCTAATGGACTATAATTGACTTTATTAGATCTTGTTAGGCCCCAGACCAAGTATAGTGGATCAACGCCCCTACTGAATCATCAAAGGGGGGCGTCAAACGTGGAGTCGATCTGTTAAATAAGGGGCCAAAGGGCACCTCCACCAAGCCAACAGAGGGTGTGAAAAAAAGATAGAGGTGGCCAGTGGCGGACCCATGATTTTTTTTCTAATGGGGTCCATTTTTTTCGATGTTCAGATTTTTCACAGCTAAATGAAAGAATTTTCGGGTCGGTCGTCATTCGGGTAGGGATGATCTTGGGTTCCTATGGGTAATCATCTCAGAAATCAGATACAGTTTAATATGCAGGATATAAAAGAAAATAAAGTTGCTATGAATTGTCATTCCGTTTCATGACACTTTTTCAATCTCCAAAACAGTGCATACGTTTTGTATTGGTGAGGCAAATTCTTAGGGTGGTTCACTTGGAGTTTTGGACCCATGAAACTATGCATCCAGTTTAGAAGTTGTCATTGAAACCCAAAAGTGGCCTTGCTTTTTGTTGCATGAAATAAGAAAGCGCTAGAAAAACGCCAAAAAAAAAGCTTGAATAAGGATTGAACTTGTGACCTCTTTGTTACAAAACAAAGGATTTACCACCACACCAGTTATGCTTTTGACATTATGGGGTCCAACTAAATCTTCTTATGGGGTCCATGACCAATTTAATATACCAGATCTACTAAATTTTTAAAAAAGATTTGGGTCCGGGGACCCCGACCCACTCTATGTGGGTCCGCCCCTGAAGGTGGCCCCATTGAACACCAACTAGTCACAAATATTCGGATTTTTATTTTATTTAATTTTTAGTTAAACAATTACTTTTCGTCTTATATTTGCTTATGGTGACTCATATTATACCATAATGGACAATAATGTACATTTTAATCGGTCAAATTTTGTCTTAATGGTCATGATAACTCATGATGGACCATGATTAACTTTATTACTTTATATTGATTAATAGTTAAATTAAACTTTTGATAACGCCCCAATAGGGACTAATATTCGGTCTCCATACTCGACACATACCCTACCATTTTGATGAATTATTTTATAGATTGAAATTTGAAATAAGGTCTCTTACAAGATGCTCAAGACTAAATTTTGGGTCTCGGATACTTTCATTGCCAAATAGATACTTTCATTGCCGAATAATTGAATACTAAAAATCAACCCTTATTCATTTCATATTTAAAAGGCGTTCAAGACTGAATATCAGTCCCAAATTTGGTCTGATATTTGGAATATTAAGAACTGATTTTTACTCTTTAATATATCCCCCCAAACTAGAGACTAAAGATCAGTTGCCGATACATTTGCACCAGTTTTCATTACAGATGGAACACATCTAAGACTAAAAATCAGTGGCCTATAAACGACCCTCCAAAATGTTATATGGCGCGAACATATTTGCAACTGAAACATAGTCTCAAATAAGGCATCAAGGTTTTAGCGACTGATTTTTTGTCGCTAAATTATGTCGTGTAGAAATCAGTCCCCAATGTTATTTGTGACTGATAAATCAGTCCTGGATATTATGTATTTGAGACTGATATATCAGTCCCTAATAATTTAGTCTCTAACAATCACTTTTCTTGTAGTGTACTAGGGTGTCGGAAATATTATGAGGGTGTTGGTTTTATTGAGGATTGTTACATCCTCCCCACCTTGTTTTAGAGCTCGTCATCGAGATCTACTGGAACAAGTGTGGGTATTTCCTTTGCATTTCAGATTCAAGCTCTCATGTGTACTCAAGTCATCTTTTGGAGTCTCACTTCACTTTGACCAGAACTAATCTCTTATGTTTGAGATTCTTGACTTTCCTATCTTTAATTTGTAGAGGCCTTTCTACAAACTTGAGTCGTTCATTTACCTCTATATCCTTAAGAGGTACTACTAGAGATTCATCAGCTAGGCATTTCTATTAGATACATGAAATACATCATGTATTCTTGCCATTTCCTCTGGCAGTTGTAGCTGATAGGCTACAGGTCCTATTCTTCTAATAATCTCAAAAGGTCCAATATACCTGGGACTTAGCTTTTCTCTTTTGATGAATCTTACAACTCCTTCCCAAGGAGAGACTTTCAACAATACTTTATCTCCTACTTGAAATTCCAATGGCTTGCATCGGTTATCAGCATAACTCTTCTGTCGATCACGTGCTGCTTTCAGTCGTTCTTTGACTTGAATAATCTTGTTGGTTGTTTCTTGCACTATCTCAGGTCCAGATAGTTGTTTTCCCCCAATTTCTCCAAAATCAATTTCACAAGCTCTAAGCATGTCCTCCATCCAACATCTTTGTCTCATATTCAACTCCTTTTGCCCGAAAACATACCTTAAACTCTTATGATCAGTGAATATGGTAAACTTACTACCATAAAGGTAATGTCTCCAAATCTTAAGAGTAAAAATTATAGCTCCTAACTCTAAATCATGGGTTGAATAATATTCTTCATGATTCTTAAGTTGTCTAGATGCGTAAGCTATAACCATTTGTCGTTGCATCAATACACATCCATAACCTAATTTAGAAGCGTCACAATAGACTACAAAGTCTTCAGTTCCTTCTGGTAACGTTAATATGGGTGCATGGGTTAATTTATGCTTAATAATTCTAAAGGCTTCTACTTGTTTTAATCCCCATTCAAACTTAACAGATTTACAGGTTAACTTAGTTAAAGGAATGACTATTCTAGAAAAATCTTGAATAAATCTTCTATAATAACCGGCCAATCCTAAGAAACTTCTAAGCTCGGTTGGTAATTCAGGGGTTTTCCATTTAGTAATCGCTTCGATCTTTGTTGGATCTACATGAATTCCTTTATGGTTCACTAAATGTCCAAGGAATTGTACCTGTACTAACCAAAACTCGCACTTTGAAAATTTTGCATAAAGCTTTTCCTTTCTTAATAAACTTAAAAGTGCGTGCAATTGCTTTGCATGATCCTCTTTACTCTTAGAATAACTTAGAATATCATCTATGAAAACAATTATGAATTTATCCAAATATGGCTTATCTCCTTTAATTGTAATCTTTTTACTTTTTGGTGAATTTACTTGGATTGACTTTTGATCACATAAAATACTGGCTTTATTGGCTATTAACCAATCCATTCCTAAAACGATATCAAATCCTGTCAGATTCATAGGATAAAGATTTGTCTTAAACTCTTGTTTTAAAATTTCTATTCTTGCTCCCTGCAAGATTTCAATAATCCTAACAGTTTCTCCATTTGCTATCTCTACTAGACATTTTTGTGGTAGTTTAGTTAATGACTGGTTTAGAAGTTTGCAAAACGAAGTATTAATAAAACTTTGGTTTGTAACAGAGTCAAATAATACTTTAGCAAAAACATCATTAACTAAAAACGTACCAGCTATCACGTCTGGAATCATCTTGGCTTCATCTGCAGTCAAAACAAATGCTCTAGCATTTTTAGTATTCTTATTGTTCACAGCTGGAGCCAATTTTGGACAATTTGGCTTGATGTGACCTTTTTCTCCACAGTTCAAGCACAGTCCATTACTGGATTTCCTCATGCAATCTTCTTCCTTGTGTCTTGGTGCTTTGCAGAAATTGCAGTGAGTGGAGCATTTTCCGGAATGCTTCTTCTTGCAGACCTGACAGAAAGGTGCAGAGGTAGAACCCATATTCCTACAGTTGTAATTCCCAGAACGGAATTCTTGAGTAAGCCTTTGGGTTAGGTTTCTCCTCTGTCCTTCTTCTCTAGTACGGACTAGTTCATCTGTCAAGGTATTCACTAGTTCTACGGCTTCTTCTATAGTTTGGGGTCTAGCTGCCTTGACTACATGTCTAATATCTCCAATTAATCCTCAGATGTAACGGGAGATTAATATTGGTTCAGGTGATGCAAGGGTTGGTACTATTCTAGCATATTCAAAGAATGTAGTAGTATACCCCTTACTATCTATCCCGGTCATCCTAAGGTTCAGAAACTTATTAGCTATCTGTTCCTTTTCATTGGGTGGGCAGAATTTCCTTTCTACCTTATTCTTAAATTCCCCCCATTCCATGTTGTAAACCCTATCACTTCCTCTTGATTGGAGGATAGTGTTCCACCATTCTAAGGCTGTGTTCTTAAATAAATTAGAAGCAAACATTATTTTGTCTTCTTCAGCACACTTGCTTATTTTTTAAAACAGGCTCAGTTTTCTCTATCCAGCGTAAAGTTGCAATGGGTCCTTCATTGCCCGAAAATTCTATTGGTTTGCAGGACCAGAATTCCTTGTAAGAACAACCATAAGGCATGGTTCTTCTTCTTTTGGGAATGGGCACCTGAAGTACAGGTCCATTGTTCACGCTGTGTTCTGGTTCAACTGGTCGCTTACTGCTATGCTTACTTTTATTATTCGCTTCTTGAATAGTTTGAATAATAAATGGCATTGCATCTATGATTCCTTGTGCCACTATATGTTGAACGACACTATTATCCATTTGATTTCCATTGTTATTGATACTAGGATTCTCATTAACCACATTAATGTTACTCTGGTTATCGTTATTCAGATTTCCTTGATTTCCTTCATCGGCCATCTGAATTTTAAACATTTGCCCCTTATTAATATCACAAAATAGTATTAATATAGTCAATCACATGACACGCATTTTTGCCAAAAGCGTCGATCATTGCGACTTTACTCTATTTCCATATACTAGTACTGAAATAAAGATTACAATACCAACTGAAATAAATAGTAGTAGGCATCCGTACACACATATTTTATTATTTTATTATTATTATCACTATTACCGTCTCCTATTCTCACATTCACGGATATGGATTTATTCAAAAATCTATATTGCGCTCATCGTATTACCATACGAGTCGCTCTCCCACCAGTCTCATCCGTTCACTACTCTCTAGAATTTCCTCACCAAAAGTCCTAAGTTCTTGTACGTTTTCTGCACTCATTAGGGGTGCAGGTTCTAGGACTGGGTTCGGAATCTGGGGTGCGGGTTCCTGGTGTGGGGGTGTCGGTGCCTGGAATCGGTAAGGATCTTCTAAAATCTCCCTAATATATTCATCGTGGTAATAGGGATCTAAAAGGTCCATACCTGGGTAGGCTCCTATGTTCTGCATAGGTGTGTCTTCTTGTATCGGGTAACGTTGCACATAGTCCCTAACGTCATCCCACCAGGGGTCGTAATTTGGGTCTAGGGGATTTGGTGCTGGTACCCTAGGGATTTCCTCTGGGTTGAAGTCATGCATTTCTACTTGGTTTTCAGGGTTTTCTATCTCTATGGGTTGGTCAGGAATTGGCAGTTGTGGTTGGGGTGCTATTATTTGCTCCAGATTTGGGTTAGTTGCAGTAGTTGCTAAGATGTGAATATTAGCTATATTCCTATTTATTATATCCTGGGCATAAGCATCTGTCTCTCTCTTAGGTGCTGCTAGTGCTCTCTGGTCTTGTAACTTTTTCATACGTTTCCTACGCTCATGTGCCCCTCTACTGAACCATCCCCTCTTTTTCTGAGGAAATACCCTGAGAGGGCAGGCTGAGAAGAGGAGGTGCCTTTGCTTCTAGGCGAACCAGACAATTGACGATACACGTCAGATGGTCCTTGGTCGCTCATACTGTAAACTAACAGATAGTCAAATAACACATAACAATAAATACAGTTATGTACGTATATCCGTAATTTATTTCCTAACACTTTACATTTTGATGTCAGCCTAACACCTCTGTGGCTGAATCAGAGGCTTAGCTCTGATACCACCTTCTGTCGCAACCCCCGATCCCTGGTTCCCCGGGAACGGGCGGCCGCGAGCCAGTTTCGGTGGTATCGTGTATTGTCTAATTTGGCAGCGGAATTTTTCATCAGGACCGTAGTTAGGAAATATTTATCAGAGTAAAATACCACATTTTCATAATATTAAACAAAATGGGATAAAAACCCAGTTCATAGTACACACGTTTTTATAGGAATAAATCCTATTTTATTTAATAAAAACATCTATTTTATTTTAGGTAATTTTATTGCCACTTTTCCAAGCCTTCAGTGCTGTCCAGCTGGCTTCTATTTGGCTTTCACATTTTGTTACCTGAAACGTGTTTTTAAAACATTTGTTAGTGGGAAATACCGGTGAGTGAATCCCAATTTAATCGAGTTTAAAAAGTCACAGTGTACAGTATTGAGGGCGATCTCGTAATTATATTTGTTTCCAAGACATATCAATTAACATCCATGGTACTGTCATACTCAACTTGTGGAAATGTTACTCCTTGACCAGGTGGTAACAAATTTTGTATACAAAACCCCAACATACTCATCATAATTGTATGCTTACAAATACTCAATAACTATTATTCGCATGGAAAAGTATTTAAGGTTTTGTAAAAACATTTAACAAAAGGTTTACAAAAAGTGGATCAACTCA
Organism: Helianthus tuberosus; assembly: GCA_030545235.1. Lineage (NCBI taxonomy): Eukaryota > Viridiplantae > Streptophyta > Magnoliopsida > Asterales > Asteraceae > Helianthus > Helianthus tuberosus. The sequence goes on from CM060441.1 coordinate 141,898,970, forward strand.
CATTGCTGTCTTAGATTTTTCGTAAGGGTTTCCTGGTGATAATCTATAATTTACACAAATGTACATAGGTTAGTATCATAACCCTTTGAAAATATTAATGATACCCACCTCGAGACGGTATTCCAACAACTATGTCGGGCAGAACCACGACAGTTGTTACGGAACCCTAAATCAATTGGGCAGCGTATCTAATACGAAACCGGGGTTATAATACTTACAACGGAGCAGAACCTCGCTAATTAGGGGGATATAATACCCGCGTATTACTTCTACTATTCAGAAATTGTGATTGAGAATGAAAGAAATGAACGACGGAAAACGAAAACCCGTTGCTCTCTTATATAGTGCCTGATCTCGGTTCTCTCACGGCCCGCGTAACACAAGCCTAGAGCTTACGCGGCCCGCGTCAACCATGGATCAACGCATAGCTTAGCTGAGTCGATGTGTAGGTCTGCCGGGTGTTGGGCCACGTGGCAGCACAGGGTTGCGCCACATTTTTTATCTTACGCGGCCCGCGTAAACGTAAGCTCAAGCTTACGCGGCCCGCCTGAACTTATAATTCAACGAATTCAGGCTTTTGCCTTAATACCGCCCGCGTGAGTGTTGGGGTGGGTCATACACGGCCCGCCTCAGCTTAAAGATCAGGTTTTATTTTATTTTTAAATACTATATTGTATTTTGGGCTCGGTTTTCACATACGGGATGTATTTAAAGACATATTGGGACACTTTAGCATATACTAGGGTGTCGGAAATATTATGAGGGTGTTGGTTTTATTGAGGATTGTTACAGCAGCGCCCCTGGGAGCAGGGTCCAAAGGGCGGCAGCCCCTGGCGGGGTCCAAGGGGCGGATCCCCTGGCTGGGGTCGAAAATTTTATTTTAGTTAAATTGCCTTAATAAAACTACATCAGAAAATAAAAATTTTCTGGAAAATACCATAATTTCGAAACCTTAAAATTATGTCAGTTTTGTGGCAGTTGTGTCCTAAAAATTGAGATAACTGCCTAATGGCAGTTAATCATCCCTAACCCCAAATTCGTAGACAGTTTTTGGTTGCATTCTTCTTCTGGTTTAGACAATTTTTCACAAAAACATACCCTGGTTCAATTTCTCAAAAATCAGAGTTGTATTCGATTAAATTATTCGAGTGAACCACCAAAATAATTTGATCTGAGAGTGATTACATGCCTCTATGTTCATCCGGATTTCTGAAAATTCTCCGACAAAATGTATATGTAACACCCCAAAATGATTTATTAGACATATAAGTTAAATTAATTAAAGATTTAACTTAGTTAATGGAAATGATACAAATACTAGTAGTATAATGAGAAAGGTATAAGTTAAATAAGTAAACAAACTAGAAGGGCCAAAGGTGTAAATTGTAAAAACTCAAATTATTAAAAAGAATAGAACCCAAAACACACACTGTGTGTGTGTCTGGGGATCGAACAAGAACAGGAGCACAAGGGGAACCCTTGTTTTAAAGAATCAATCAATTGAAATTGAAATTGAAGGAAAATCCAATGCATGAACTTCAAATTACACGCTTCTGAACTCGATTATTGAAGTGGTAAGTTCAATTCTTTGAAATTACGATTTGTAGGAAGTGGGTTACAACCCAATATTGAGTTCGTGTAACAAAATGTGTGAATTAGAGTTAGGAGTGCCCTCTATAACAAGAATCATTCTTGATTTTAAGTCATTGAATGATTTTAGTATAAACCCATTTGATGAAAATATGTTATGAATGAGATGATCAAAATTAGAAGTAATCATGTGTAATTCTAACATATGATGTTGTTCTGATACTTAAAATGTTAAATAAATCAATGAAGATTAAGAAGGATTTATGAATTTAGTTGATTGTTGATAAGTTACTAGATGAACTAGTAGGATTATATCCTTGAATATTTGTACAAAATGTCCTATTAATGCGAAACCCGCCAAGTGTTCGATGAAATGTCTAAAAGAAACAAATATGTGAAAATATGAAATTTTATGATAATGTTGACATATGAGGAATTATGTGAATGATGGAATGATATAGTTTGGGCTAAATGAATGAATGTGTTGATGTAGGTGTAAAAGAAGAAAGCTTAAACGCTAGGAAATCGGAAGGCTCGCAAGATCGAGGTATGATGTCTTATGCATACAAACTTTATTTTGTAATTTGTCATTTTTGTACTAAAAAACATAATTGTGGTAGTTCGTAGTAGTTATGTAGTACATAGCATGACCCGTCACGAACAGGTCATATGAAATGAAAGTTTATGAAGGAAATTATATTACGATCGGTTTGTCTTGAATGAACCGTATATTGTAAAGTTATGTAAGAAAGGAAGGAAATTACTCGATCCGTTATAAACGGATTGGAGTTGATGTAAGTGCAAAAGATGAAAGAAATGTATCCGTTCATGGTAAACGGACCGAATGGAAGTTTATGTTACGAATGTAATTACCCATTTCTAACGGGTTAATAAATGGTATGTTTTATCTCACTAATGAGATAGTATGTTTTGATTCGTTTCGACGGGTAGTAATGAATGGTATGTTTTATCTCTATTTTGAGATAAGTATGTTTTGACCGGTTTCGACAGGTAGTAAATGCACGAATGATGTGAAGGCATGAAATAGATGAATTGGTTTGTTAGATGAAAAGTAACATAGTTGATGAAATTAACTCTTCAAGTTTGTTGTTTGATGTAGGTAAATCCTCAACATAATGGCTTGGTGACTTGGAACGAACACACATGAATCACGCCCACTATGCGGTTCCGCTACTTTTGTAATGATGTTTATGGGTCAAAAATACTTTTGTTGTAAATAACTTATGTTTAGTTGCTTGACTTTAAAGCTTAACATGTTATGTTTTTTGTAAAATCCTAGTTGATGGTAAATGTTTAAAACGTAATGTTACGATTTTTGTTATGTCTTTTGAACGTGTCTTAGAATTAGTTCAAATGATGATTGTTAAAAAAACAGGGAACCGCTCATTGTACGTACGTGTCATGCCTAATTTTTGTTAAAAATAGTATGTTATTACTTTTATTTTTCGAGTGGGAAAAAGTGTGCATCACAGTATCAAAATGCTCAAGTTCTTAAATTCATGCAACATAGTCGGTAAATCACACATGAAACGAAATAGTGAATATCTATATAATATATCAAGGCTCAAAACTCACTATCATATGGAAATAAGGGCTACCGATGCTGAAAAATTCATAATCAATCAACTCCACAGCTTAATCCACTATCCTATGTACCCCAAAAGTCTTTACTTAATCAAGTATATAGTAGTGGTAACCTTATCGACTATCCTTTCTGTATAGAAAACTTATTGAAAATGAGATATGGATCTAATTTCGATCTCATGTATTTTTCAACTATTCTTGTACTCGTCTCTTATTCAAAATGGTCGACAAAATACATTAAGTTTGAGTGTGGCCACACATTTATACCAGTTTGAGTCCATGAGAGCGCCAGAATGTTCAACTTCCTAAAACATTAAGATGCACAGGATCCCTTTAACATCATACAACTCCCACTTTAAGCCGCAACTCAACATGTGACACATAAGCTTCAGGAACTAATTTTCTTTTAAGCACTTAATATGATAATGGTATGACAAAATATTTCTCGGCGCCACCTGATGCAGATTTACTTCCATAATAAGGAAAAAGTGTGCCACTTAATTAAAAATAGACATTTGTTTTTAAATTTGCAACAGCACCTCGAAACTATCAACAGTTTTGGTTTCCTCGTCTATCCTAAGGTGATGACCCACATGTCATGATTTTTAAATTAGGTATATTAAAAGCAACTAAGGAACACTCTAAGTCGGTTGCGCCTACCAACACATCCCAGAAAAGACGCCTTCTATCTATTTTTTCTCTTTTATATATATTATTTTGAAGACAAAGTATCGCAATTGTCTCGTCACTTTCCATTTATTTGCAAAAATATTTTTAGGAACATTTATTAAGAATTTTTCAATTTTGTTTGAATTTTTAAATTTGTTTTGGTTTTTTTTTTTTTTGTATTTTTTCATTTTTTTCAATACAAAGTACCTAAAAGACGTAGTTCTCTATACCCACACTTAAATCACACATTATTCTCAATGTGGATGGAAAACTAGCTAATAAAGAAGAAATAAAATTCACACAAAAACATGGAACAAACTCACCTGGTGGGAGCGCGCAGTCTTCAGATTTATGTTCCATGCAAGCACGATCGTATAACATTTCATTCCCGACCATGTGAACTACTGGGCTTGCCTTTACCTAAAGATATACAGTTCTGCACCCTTGCCCAAATGAAGACCGAGTACAGATGGTCAGTCAAACTTTCACAAGTAAAAAACAAACAAACCCCAAGCATAATATCTACTAAAAATGAAAAACCAACTCAAAACTGACTTGAACCGACTTATTCAGACTCGGCACGACTCAAAATACATAAATACACATGAAGAAACAAGGAAACGCATACCAGACCGGAACTGGGCGGGCGAAACAAACCAAACGCGCTAAAAATCATGTTCGGGTGACCAGATACGACCTATCGTGTCGCGAAAGACACCCAGACCCTCAATCGCGATGCCCCAAATTTCAAAACTAAATTCCAGATCATCCGTAGCTCAGTTTCTTTGAAATTTTCCACTGAGAAACCTGTGAATCCCTGCAAAACAGACACGAAACAGAAAACACATACCGAAAAACACAAAAATAATACAAAAAATAAACACTAAACACAAGGAAAACTATATAAACTCTACAAACATGTCACCAAACACTCATCACTCATTAGGAGGGTCAAGGTAGATCACCTCATCCTCGGGTTTACTTATCAGGCCTCATACGTAATGCTTTAACCTATGCCCATTCATTTTCCAAGCATGTCCATCCTCCGCTTCAATATCAACCGTTTCATACGGGAATACCTCTTTCACCATACATGGTCCCGACCATCTAGACTTCAACTTCCCTGGAAAAATCTTCAACCGAGAATTGTAAAGCAACAAATTATCCCCACACTCAAACTATTTAATTGTAACGCCCTACTTATTTGTACTTTCCATTTATAGTAAGTCTTGTTCGTATTTCTATTTTTGGAAGTCTTGTGTTCTTGTAATCGTTCTTTCTTTGTAACCGTTGTAAAATCCGAGACTTGGATCATAAATAAAACTCATATTTTGTTAAATACATGTTATACATACTTTATACATGCTCATACATTCGATTTCGTGAAACAATTGATGCTTATTCGTAATTCTTGGAAACTATGTGCTAAACTTGCAAATATGTGAAACTTATGCATGAAACATGTTTTGATCATAAACAATACTTAAATACGACCTTCATACGCTTAATTATACTTGGTTTATGTTCCTCATACTTAAATTTATCTTAAACTATGCTTTTATGGCGAAAATAGCCCCTAAAACACCTAAAAAGCCCTAAAATGCAAGGTTGAGGGGCCAAAGTGTAATAAACAAAACTTGACCCTGCCCCCTTGTTTCCAGTCACGTAAACTCCCCATGGGGCTACGCGGGCCACGAGACAGGTCCCAGATCAGACAACTCTTTTCACTTCGCGAATTTGAGCAGGATTTGGGTTATTTTGACTTTAAACCGGGCTTTGGGCATTAAATACTCATCTAAACCAACCCTAATCACTTCCTTATAAATACCAAGTGAGTCCCAAGTCATTTTCACTTTACAAACACTCTCACAACTCTCTCAATCACTCAAAATCGTACCTGCAAGTTCAAGTTCGGACAGAAGCATCAAGCTCCACTAAAGTGAGCATAACTTCTTCATTTCATATCCTTTTTAGCTCATTCTTTTTCCAGAACACTTGGATCGACCTTAGCTTCGATTCCATGGGTAATTCACAGTGAATAGGTCCCTGGAACTCCGGCAAATAGGCTCCAAAGTTCACTATTTGAATCTGATTTCATTTAACTTTGTTTATACTTGTTTAAACTTGAGTCTAGCTCACTCAAACCCACGTCCTTATGCTTATAACCACTTCTATGGTTAGTTAAGCTTAAAAACGGGGTTGAGACATTCGAAATCAGAGGTTAAACCTCATATATTCTATTTTGTTTAGGGTTTTTAACCCACAAGTGATGTTCAAGCTTCAAGCTTGATGAAGGTGTGATTATGGACTAACTTGGGTTGTCCAACATAGAATCCCCACATTACTTGATGATTTCTCATAGTGTAGTTGTTTGTTATTCTTGTATTAATATTAGTTCATGACCCTCCTTGTATGTTTTTACATCAAGCGTAGTGGTGAACCATAAGAGGTACCTAAATGGAAGCTTGTTCTTCCTACCTCCTAAATGATTTCCATGATACTAGAGGTACCTAAATGAAGATTTAATCTTCTACCTCATGCTTGACTATTGGACTTAATAATACATATAATACTTATACATATATATACTATTCGAACCCTTGATGGTGAACTTGTGTTCATTCGTCAAAATGTTAGAATAACATCATCTAAGGCATAAGACTTGTTACGATTCTAATGGGTATATTACTCATGAAAACATTAACACTTGAGGTTCATAGTGTCAAAAACAAGTACTTGTGCTAAAGGATGATTACTTTCGAATACATATGTTCTTGTGTTTTAATTTCCTAAATCCTTAATCTACCGTTGATCTCCGTTACTCATACACTTTGTTTCTTTGCGTATAAGGACTTAGTGTTCCTACCTCCAACAACAACTAATTCGCGGATTCACAAGTGAAGACTTGCAAAACCGTGAGTATACTCGCAACCCCGTTTTTTATGTTTACCACTTTTGGGGTGTAACATGTTTAACTATTAAACTACACTTAAACTTATTCTTTATGCAATGCATGAAAGACAATCCTTATACATGAATACTATGTTGTTATACTAGATGCTTATACGTGGACCATACTTGTGTGATATGTTTTAGTCATTAGCTTTCACGCGCCTCCATTTGACATGTATAGCGCTATAGGAGTAACACACTGCCCGTAGACTAGTGGTCATGTTGAATTATATCATTTTGCGTAAACAAAGGGTTGACTAGAAATATTGCATGCCATGTTAGGTTGATCTTGTATAAACTAAGTTGCCATGTGGATTCGTTTTAAACTTTTATACTTATACTTATTCATAAACTTGTATACTCGCCTTTGATTTTGCATTGTATTTTAAACATGTTACAGGTTGAGGATTGATGATGCTATGAAAATGGACTAGCTAAGATGCCTAGATACTCACTTAGACGTTTAGGTTTAAAGTGTTGTATCAATTTTGTTATGTTTGAACAATGTTGTTATTTGAATTTATTGTAATGTTTTGACAATTTGTTTATGAAATGAAATCGGTTGAATTAAATATTGTCGCAAATAGTGTTATGAAGTCTCTTACAATCTCAAACTAGTCCCACTCCGATGATTCCGCCGTTGGTTGGGGTGTGACAGATTGGTATCAGATCCATAACTATAGGGAATTAGGTAGAATTGCCTTGTTCGACCTAGTCTATAGTAGGAACCATATTTTTTACCATTCTTGTTACATGCTTAAAATGTAATTCTCCCTACTTTGCTTCTTTATCTTCTCTTTGGTCTTAATACTTACATAATGTCTTTCCTAAGACATTTTACACAATACACTTGAAGACTTGAAGACACTCTTTTTACAAAAGAGACGAGTTTACCAAAATAGGCGTGAAACCTACAATTTGGTGAACGACTCTCATTCCGCTTATTCTTATTTTTGCACGAAATTTCGCCATTTAGCTAGGAGTGAAATCCACATCTAAATGGTAAATTTCCAATTCAAACTCTAGTGGACCCTCATCAAAGTGTCGAAATTATATTTTGACCCGACGAGTACCAACCACATTTAGGTACGAAATCGTCAAGTTAGGGGTGAAACCCGCACCTTGTCGATTGAGTTCCATTCCTTGATTTTCGATCTAGCCAGAGTTTCAATTGTTTCAATCGATTAGAGACGTGTAGTAACTGGAAGGGTAAGATACCGTTAATCGCTTCTCGATGAGAGTATCTTACCTATAGGCCAAAGCACGTTTCTCTAATTTGAAAGGACTTTCGATTCACTTTGGAATAGTCGACGTTTCTCTACCCGAAACAATCCTATGTTTTATGAGCCTCTCTTTTATGTGATTCAATTTATATGTGATTTTATAGTTGTTACCTTGTTCGTTTCAAAGCCGTTACACAATTCGAACGTCTAGCGTAATAAAAAACAATAATAATCCCCGTGAACAAACTAAATTTATACTCTTTTTACGCATTCATACGTGTTTATACTTGTTGAATACTTGTTATATTCATGATAATTGTGAACCATACGTGATACATCATGCTTACATGCTTAACCTTACAAACTTGTTTTGAATTTATGATCAAAGTCTCATCCTTTCCTTCTCTTTCGATCCTTTAGATGTCGTCCAGCGCATCCAAGAAGCTCCAATCGAAGAAGGGTTCTAGCTCCAACTCCATGTCGCAAAAGGATTGCCTGAAATTCATGGCCAAACAAATGGCTAAGGTCATACCCGACATTGTTAGCAAGATTCAGCCAAACCCCGATTCACCGCATGGCTCTGTTAACATAAAGGCAGACAAACCCAAATCGACCTTCCAATTCAAGCAATTCATGGCTTGTAGACCCTTAGAGTTTACTGGCGAAGATGGCGCTACCGCCATGATGAATTGGTTTGACGCAATTGAGCTTACATTCTTGCAAAGTGGTTGTCCCAATGAGCTACGAACCTTGAACGCAACTGGAGTCTTCCGCTCGAGGGCACTTGAGTAGTGGACCACGGAACGCTACAAGAGGGGAAATAACGTTGCACATGCGTTACCTTGGGACGAGCTTAAACAGCTTATGAAAGACCACTTTTGTCCTCCTCACGAGCTCCAAAAGTTGGAGAACGAATTTTGGAATCTAACGCAAAAGGGGAGCGACATGTATGGTCTGATTACGCGCTTCAAACATCTTAGTATCCTTTGCCCTGGACAAGTCGATTCCGTCCCCAAAACCATAGCCAAGTTCATTCGCTGTGTTGCACCTTCCGTGACCAATCATCTTGCCTCTGCTAATCCTAAAACCATAGAGGAAGCCTATACCATAACTACCGAAATTAACAACAATTGTGTCCTTCATGGAACCTTTGACAAGGTTTCAATGAAGAATGCACGCCAAGCCACAACCGACACTGCCACTGTTGAGCCCTCACCCTCCCAATCGTCCAAGAAAAATCAAGGCAAGAAGCGGAAGGCTTCGAGCCAGAATTGTGCGGTCGTCACTCCGCCAAACCCACAACCCTTACAAGCATTAGCCGCCGTTGCACCCGCAAACACTGAACCACTAAGACAAGGCTACGTTAGATCTCATCCCAAATGTACTACCTATTTGTTTCATCACCCTACCAATGTACCCTGTCGCAAATGCGCCAACTGTCAGAGGTATGGTCATTTTGCTAACCGATGTCGAAACTTCCCGCAAGCCCAAAACAACCAGAATCAGGCTATCGTTGCGAACCCTATTCCAAGCCAGGCTCAACCTCAAGCTGCTCCGGTGCGAGCATGCTTCAAGTGTGGTGATCTCAATCATCTCGCCAATGTTTGTCCCCAACGTTATCAGCCTCAACAACAACAGCAGTAGCAGCAGCAGCAGCAGCAACCGCCACAACAACAGCAACAAGCTCAACAACCTGCTAGAGGTCGAGCTTTTGTCATCACTGCCGCTCAGGCTCAGAACGCAAACGATGTTATCACTGGTATGTTTCTTGTGAACCATGTTTATGCTTCTTGTCTGTTTAATACTTGTCACACCCTGGCTTTGCGGAAGCGTGGTAAATTTTGGTGTGACTTCTTAATACCATAGCTTAATCATAACAAGCTATATGAATTTAAAAACCATGCAAGTCATCCATTAAGTCTTGAAAACAAAATACAGTACCATTGTTTTAACCAACAACCATAACCTTGTTCAACGACATTACAAACTAAAACATAACATAAGCGTGGTTTAGGGACTGTGTCTTGTCCAGGTAAGAGACACATCCCCTAAACCCTGATGACTTCATGACAATGTGCAGCGGAAAACGTTCCATACCGTGCCAGATCCGTTTAATTCCCTGAAATACATGTGAGTTGAAAAATCAACAATAATGTTGAGCGAGTTCATGTGCAAGTGAGTAAGTAAAAACACTTGTAAGTATAAAAGTTTCCTGGTATGTAGCAGTGTAAGAGGACTTGTGATCACCAATGGTTTGCAAGGCCATTAGCATGTTGTGAAATGCAAGTAGGAAGACTCAAACCTAGCGGATTTATGCGTTGGGCACAAAGTCACCCCGAGGTCCGTTCTGTTTGGCCTGGGGCTGGGCTCGCTACACCCAGATAGATCTACCGCTCCTGTCCCTCGGTCCTACCCTGAGGATTAATAGCCTCAAGTTTCCGCCTACCCATTCACATGATCTAAAACCTCCTTACGTAATCATACCGTGTATAAAAGTACTTGTAAACAATGTAACATGTATTTCACCCCCGCGGTTAAGTAAACTAAAAACAGTTAGAGAAAAGGGGGACATGAACTCACAGTGAATGCGCGTCTCTACCAAATGTCTCCAATACAGTAAGCTGTGCAACGACCTACAAGTGCTAATTCTATTAGACGGACGGCCATGCCTTAGCTTTATAGTTTATGTCTTTGGGAAATAGTTAGACAACTATTTCGTGTTTATGTTCCGTATACACCTGGTAGTTATTCTTCTTCCCAAGGATGGGGGATACAATACATGTGCGTAAGTTACGTTTTATCAATCGTGTGGTAATGTAATTACCGGTGTAACTTATATGTTTGTGGAAGCGTTCGTAAAGTTTTGGAATCATTAACGCTTGCAAATATTATTTTTACTCTAAAATAATATTTATGTATTTTCACAAAATAGTCATAAACAGTGTTGTGACAAATATACTTATCACGTTAATCTTTGTGAAAATCCCACCTCCGAATATTTAGTAAAATATAGTGCTGGCGAAATTTATGTTTCGAAAGTATTTCCAAAAATAGTTCTAACACTTGTAAAAATTCTAAGTGTTAGGTTTTTAGAAAATTTCGCCAGAGTTTCCTCTGTAACTGGAGGTGGCCACGCTTTCAAGCGTATCATTTTCTTTTAACATATCAATTCAACAATCTTCTTTATTTAATCAAACAATTTCCGACACATCAAACTAGTCGACAAGTATGTAGATTTGCATAATTGCATGAACTTGCAGTTTTTCCGCATCTTTAATGTAAATCACCTTTATATATGTAGATCTTTATATAAAGTAGCTTTAATCTTGTAAAAACCCCGTGTTTAGAGAAATCCGTCTTTACAACTTCTAGTAACAAGTGACAAATCTACTTCTTTGTCGGATCTCTTTGTTTCACAAGTGCTTACACACTTGTGGTTTATAAAATCATATTTATTAGTGTAAGATCCATCTTTAGGAAAAACATGATTTCTTTAAAGTGTGGTCTTTCAAAAATACCACTTGCGGATACGTAGATCCGCTAGTTTTAAACACTATTTTACCGGTTAAATCACTTTTACACAAGAAAAATATTTCTACACAAGTTCATGTATCTTGTGTGGTAGAGTTTCACCTTTAACCCTTGTATTTAGTCAAAAACAAGCTTATGTGAAGATACTTGATCTTGCAAAGTCGGGTTAAACGATGTTCCGAGCTACCACATCATAGATCGGGTCTCAATAAACACATATTTCAAGTCCTACGACTTTTACACAAGTTATATGCTATTAACCACCATTTGTGTGATTTTACTAGACTTTAATGCATCATCTTTCAATATAACGAGATTCAACCGACAATAATCCTTTTAACCACTTTAGATGAGTGTAAAAACAAGTTTTAAACAATATACCTCTAGCTCGGGGCTAGGGAAGATTCGTGACGAAAAACGCGTGGATAAAAGCTAACGGTGGAGGTCCTTCGTGTTCCGAGTGCACAAGAGCTCCAAATACGTGACCTTGGATGTGTGTATGATGTTGGAATGATGAGTGCAAGGGCCGAAAGTATGATGGTGGTGAGGATGATGTTCGGCCGAGAGGTAGAGAACAAGAGAGAGTGAGTGGAAGTTGGTGATGTTAAGTGATAATCATCTCTAGTGATTAGTGCCATTTTATAAACAAGTTTAAGTGCTATTGTCCAATGGATATTGTGTAGTATAGATATTAGACACAACAAGATTAGCCAAGATCACAAGTACAAGTGGTGCCCCCTAGGTAACCGATTCGGTTTGGGGGGGGGGGGGTCCTTGGTCCGATTTTAAGTAGGTGGTTAGGATAATTAGTTTAGTTAAGTAAGTTAACCAAGTATTTAACTTAGTTAGTTGTATGTTACACGTTATGGCGGGTGTTAGGGTAACCAGGGACCCTAACTGGCTCAGAAAAAGAGTAATAATAAAAATAGTAAAGTTTTTATGTTCCGGGTAAAGTCCGGGTGTCCGGTTGGATAGTAATCCGTTAAAGTGTTACAAAAGACTTTAAAGTGTCGTTATTACATTTTTAGTGACACAATTTGCTTTCCCGACACTTTAGAAAGTGTCTAGTGATATTTTCTCATTTTCTGGCACTTTACTAGTCAGCTAGAAGCTGGTTTAATTTTTAAAGTGCTGTGTTTGGTACTTAAAGTACGTTCTTGGCACATCCGAATCAGTGTATCTTATCCCTAGAGACGCGGTACCATAACCCTTATATCCTACACTCACTACCAGTGTAGCCAAAATATATGAGGCTCTTAACAGGCCTTAGAGGCAGTATCTGCCTGATGCTGGTTATATCAGCATGTTCACTGTGTATCCGTTTAGTGCTACTGTGCTTTTTGTGCATCATGTTTGTCACTAGGGTCCAGTATGTAAATAATGTAGTGACAGCAATTAAAGTATGATGCAAGTAAGTGCATGTATCAGTATGCAGGTAGCAGTTTATCAGCTAGTTCAATCAAGCACAGTAATCAAGTAGTAATTAATCATTAATTAAGTTGTACGGATACCTGGTTTAGTGCGGGTTGTCACATTCTCCCCCCGTTAAATAAATTTCGTCCCGAAATTTAAGTTCTGCTTGTAGAAGCAGGGTTCTTGGGAAATAAGTGGGGGTATTTCTCTTTCATCCGGTCCTCACGTTCCCATGTGAATTCAGGACCATGTCTGGCATTCCAACGTACCTTGACGAGTTTGACACTGCTCCGGCGGGTCTTGTTAACTTTCCAATCCGTGACCTCAACGGGTTCTTCAACGAAGTGGAGCGTGTCGTCAATATGAATCTCGTCGATAGGAATGGCAACGTCAATTTGAGTTGGACTTTTCTTTAAATTGGATACATGAAATGTATCGTGAACACCATTTAGTTCAGCGGGTAGGTCCAACTTGTATGCTACTGTCCCAATTCTTTCCAGAATTCTGAAAGGACCAATGTAGCGTGGATTTAACTTCCCACGCTTTCCAAAGCGTGCTACCCCTTTCCAGGGTGAAACTTTCAATAATACCATCTCTCCGACTTGGAAGTCCACATGCTTCCGGTTTGGATCCGCGTAGGCCTTTTGTCTGTGGCGAGCGGCTTCGATGCGTTTAAGAATTTGCGCGATCTTGTCTGTCGTCTCTTGGACGATCTCGGGACCAGCAAGCTGCCTATCACCTGCGTCAGACCAACATAGTGGTGATCGGCACTTGCGTCCGTATAGGGCCTCAAATGGCGCGACACCAATACTGGTGTGGTAGCTGTTGTTGTATGAAAATTCGACCAAAGGTAAGTGTTTATCCCAGCTACCGCCTAAATCCATAACACATGCCCTCAGCATGTCTTCCAAGGTTTGTATCGTTCGCTCGCTCTGGCCATCAGTTTGCGGATGGAATGCAGTGCTCAGATTCAATTGTGAGCCAAAAGATTCTTGGAAAGATTGCCATATTCTTGACACAAATCTTCCGTCTCTATCAGAGATGATCGAGAGTGGTACTCCATGACGTGCGACAATCTCTCTCATGTAGATTTCCGCAAGTTTACTAGTACTGTCTTTCTCCTTGATTGGCAGAAAGTGTGCGGACTTCGTTAGGCGGTCAACGATCACCCAAATCATATCATGGCCTCTTGGCGTTCTTGGTAATTTTGTAACAAAATCCATTGAGATTTGTTCCCATTTCCACTTGGGAATCTCAGGTTGTTGCAGAAGTCCCGAAGGCTTCTGGTATTCCGCCTTGACCTTAGCGCACGTTAAACATTTGCTCACGTAAATAGCAACGTCGCCTTTCATCCTAGGCCACCAATAGTAGTCTTTAAGATCCTGGTACATCTTATCCGATCCAGGGTGGATAGAGTACCGTGACTTGTGCGCTTCGTCGAAAATAGCTTCCCTTAATCCACCAAACAGAGGAACCCAAATCCTTTTCTCAAAACATAACGTTCCTTCCTCGTTTGGTACCAAAAGCTTCTCCATTCCCCGGAGATATTCTTCCTCAAGATTTCCCTCCTTGAGAGCTTCCTTTTGTGTAGCACGAATGCGCAAGGAAAGATCGGTTCGTATAATCATTTCCAAAGCCCTAACCCTTATGGGCTTGATTCTTTCTTTACGACTTAGGGCATCGGCGACCACATTCGCCTTCCCTGGGTGATACTTTATCTCGCAGTCGTAGTCGTTCAATAATTCAACCCATCGTCTTTGCCTCATATTCAACTCCTTCTGGTTGAATATATGCTGTAAGCTTTTGTGATCTGTGAAGATTGTGCATTTCGTACCGTACAGGTAGTGTCTCCAGATCTTCAAAGCGAAAACCACTGCGCCAAGCTCTAAATCGTGTGTGGTATAATTCTTTTCATGCACTTTCAGTTGGCGTGATGCGTAAGCAATGACCTTTTGGCGTTGCATCAACACACAACCCAATCCCTGACGCGATGCGTCGCAGTATACCACAAAGTCATCAGTACCTTCTGGTAGAGCTAAGATTGGCGCGTTACAAAGCTTATCCTTCAATATCTGAAATGCTTCATCCTGCTTGATTCCCCAATCAAACGTCTTGTCCTTCTGCGTGAGGAGCGTCAAAGGTTGAGCGATTTTCGAGAAATCCTCGATGAACCTTCTATAGTAGCCAGCCAAACCCAAGAATTGTCGAATCTCGGTTGGCGTTGTAGGCGTTTCCCAATTCTTGATTGCTTCGATCTTTGTGGGATCAACATGAATTCCATCCCCATTAACCACATGTCCAAGAAACTGGACTTCGCGTAGCCAAAACTCGCACTTAGAGAATTTGGCGTACAGCTGTTCCTTCTTTAGCAGCTCCAATATGGTTCTAAGATGTTGTTCGTGTTCAGCCTTCGTCCTTGAGTAAATCAGGATGTCGTCGATGAATACAATCACGAACTTGTCTAAGTATGGCTTGCAAACTCTATTCATTAGATCCATGAATACTGCAGGCGCGTTTGTCAAGCCAAATGGCATAACGAGGAACTCGTAGTGTCCATAACGAGTTCGGAAGGCTGTTTTCGGGATACTTTCCTCCTGTATCCTTAGCTGATGGTATCCAGATCGAAGATCGATCTTAGAGTAACAGCTCGAACCTTGAAGTTGATCGAACAGATCGTCGATTCTTGGCAGAGGATACCTGTTCTTGATCGTCAGCTTGTTCAATTCTCTGTAGTCAATACACATACGAAAACTTCCGTCTTTCTTCTTGACAAACAAGACCGGAGCTCCCCAAGGCGAGAAGCTTGGTCGAATAAAACCCTTATCTAACAGCTCCTGAAGCTGTGTTGACAATTCCTGCATCTCTGACGGAGCAAGTCTGTAAGGTGCCTTAGCCACAGGTGCTGCGCCTGGAACTAAGTCGATGTGAAACTCCACTTGTCTTTGAGGTGGCAGCCCAGGTAAGTCTTCCGGGAAGACTTCTGGATACTCCCTTACGACAGGGATGTCTTCGATCCTTGGTTCGGCAGCCTTCTTGTCTACGATGTGTGCCAGAAAAGCAACACATCCTTTCTGTAAACACTTCCTTGCTTTCAAGCAGCTGATAAATCTTAGCGGCGTGTCACGCTTCTCTCCGTGAACCACAATAGTCTCACCATCATCAGTTGGGATACGAACAACCTTCTCGTGACATACTATCTCAGCCTTATTTCCGGATAACCAATCCATTCCTACCACCACGTCGAAACTTCCCAATGGGACTGTTAGTAGATCCAGAGTAAACTCGCGTTCTCCCAATTCTATCACACAACCTCTGATCACTTCGTCGGCTCCAACTAACTTTCCATTAGCTAAATCGATCGAGTAGGGTATGTCTAACTTATTAGCAGCTAACCCAAGCATATTCTTAAATTCTAGCGATACGAAGCTATAATCGGCACCAGTATCAAATAAAACGGATGCATAGCGTTGATTGATAGGGAACGTACCCGTAACAACATTTGGATCTAGGCGTGCTTCCCTGGCTTCTAGTTGGAACACTCTACCACGGGCCTGATTCAACGTTGGGCAGTCCTTCTTAAAATGCCCGATTTCCCCGCAGTTATAGCATCCGAGTCTCTGCCCGTTTCCATCCCCGTTTCCAGCTGGGGTGTTGTTCTGGTTGGCGTTGCCAGCCCGATTTACATTGTTGCTTCGGTTTCTGTTTCCTCCAAAATTTCCTTGCGGGCGATTCCCATTTCCACCACGGTTATCATTCCTATTTCCATATCCTCCCTGGCCTCCACGGCCGGCAGTGGCCCAACAAGAATCCTTCAAGTGGCCAGGTTTTCCACACGAATCACATACCCGCAACCCACATCGGCCAGAATGGTGACGCTGGCATGCATTACACTTGGGCTGGGTGCCCAAATATCCCCTTCCTTTCCTCCCACTACCAGCTGTAACCTGAGCTGGTGCGTTTGTTTCCCCTTTCTTACCAACACTGCCAACACTTTGTTTGAAGTTCGAAAACTTTCTTTTGTTACTTCCTGACGACTCAACATGAGTCTCTTTCTCCTTTGCCTTTACATCACCAAACTTGTTTAAACGAATCCCCTCCTCGGTGAGAGCCACACTCAAATCGATGGCTTCAGTGATAGTCGCTGGTTTGGAGGAGGTTACCATGCTTATTATTTGGGGAGCCAAACCCCAAATGAAGCGCTCGATTCGCTTGTATTCAGGCGTAACCATGTAAGGAACCACTTGAGATAGGTCATGAAACCTCTGAACGTACTCTGCTACTTTCGGACCATCCATTTTTAAGTGCCAAAATTCAGTCTCTAACCTTTGGATTTCTGCGCGTGAACAGTACTTCTTGCGCATCAGTTCTTTCAATTCGGCCCAAGTCAGGGCGTAGGCGGCAGCTTCGCCTAGTGTTTGCACTTGTAGGTTCCACCATGATAGGGCTCCATCTAGAAACAGCCCTGAAATGTATGTGACTTGCTGATCCTCAGCACACTTGCTCATGCGTAAAACAGAGTCGGTTTTCTCAGCCCAGCGGGTAAAGGCAACTGCACCTCCTGTGCCATCGAAGTTAACTGGTTTGCAGTCCAAGAACTGCTTGTAGGTGCATCCTGCACGTATGTTAAAACATGTGTTTGGCATTAGCATCATCGCTAAAATCTCCAACTAGTTCATGGTAGGTTCGAATGGCGTGGTATTACCGTGAGGTGGATTGTTATTGCCTTGGTTAACACTTCCGCTTCCTCCAGGCTGAGATGCTGCGTACTGTGCTATGGCAGCTGCAATGACTTGCTGTAGCTCTGCCTCATTAGTAGGCATTGGCATGGGCGTAGGGCGTTTTGGCGGCATCTTCTAAAAGATGGTTTAAGTTGGTTAGGCCATAGTAAGGCTCCGTTGTTATAATACGTAAATCAGTTCGTAATATAGCGTACGTATATAACGGTAGTAATAGTATAATCACATAACACCTCATGTTATCACACATCACAAATATTAATCACACAACATTCCATGTCATATAATACAAACAAGTAATCAAGCGAATCCAAATATGGTGAGAAAACTGCGATTGCCATATAAATGAGACCACATCGTAAGTGTATACATACAATCATCAATCACTAGGGGCTACATCACCCCTGTCAAAAGCTACATCAGTATCAATACAACATCAAGTACATAACAAAAGTCAAGTCATAACGTAGTCTCTCCAAAATGCTGTGCAATCAAAAAGCAATCGCCGCCTTATCACCTCGCCTACCCAAGTGGCACCGATGAGCTCTAAGTAGATGGTGGTGGAGGAGGAAAATGGGTATAAAACAAACGGCGCAACTGTAACCAGTCCGCCTCCATCGCCTGCTGTGTACGAATAATGAAAGCAATCTGCTGCTCCAAAGTAGTAAGACGAGCAGCATAGTCAGGGGGTAATGGTTATGATGGCTGCAACGGAGAGGGTACCCGGCCATGGCACTGACATGGCTGCAGATGGGCTCTCTCCAACTCCTGTAGTCGCTGCTCATGCGACTCATGCTGGTATACAAATGACATCAATACATCCTCGATGGTGTGTCCCACGTGGAACCTGTGGTATGGATCAGTGGGTGGCATAGGGGAAAATGGTGACCACAGCAGTGGCTCACGTGTGGGGTCAAGGGGTGCCACCCCAAAAGGAGCTGTAGTGGGTGGAACAAAAGGAATCTGAGGCATGAAAGGCATGGGCATCGGTACATGCCCATCAGGGTGTGCTGAAGAGCCCTCTCCAGGCCCTGCTGGAGGTGTAAACATAGGAACCTGAAACGAAAAGTCAGTATGTGGTGCAACAGGAATCTGTGGAGGGAATGGGGGAACGTCCTCGTCTGCCGGTATCCAGCCATGCTGTGCAGACTCGTCCGGTGGATCCATATGAGCCGCGAATGGTGCATGTCCGGGCTCTACGGGAACGGGATCAAATAAGGGAGCAGCAACAGGGTGAACGGGTGCCAAGTGCTCGAGAGGGGGGTCAACTGGTACATCAACAATGGGTAAAGGACCAATGGGATCAACAGGAACATCTATGTGGTGATCATCAGCAATGGGCTCAAAAGGTATATCAGCATGCACAGGGTCATGCTCTGGTAAAGGATCAAGAGCAGCTGCCTGCTCAGGAGCAATGGCAGGCTCAAAGTCATCAAACGCCATGTCAAAATCAAAATCAGGATCAATCGGATCAAAAGGGTCAACAGCGTCTACTGGGTCCTCCATCAACTCGTCCATCGGGACATACTCTAAATCATGGTCAGGATCAAATCCTGGTGGGAACATAGGATCTGAATCCTCCTCGTCGTCATGGTCAAAAACAAGTCCAGGTATGGAAGCAACAGAAAGATCCTGGTCAGAATCGGACCCATGGGAAAAGTGCTGCGCACTATGAGCATGTGTGGGTACAGAAGCCACAGACTCAAATGAGTCCGCGACTGGGGAATGAGCAGGTGACTCCGCAGCCGGAGCATCTGCGATCAGTAAGGGAGCAACAGCAGGTAGGGCCTCGCCCTGAGCATCCTCCAAAGGCTCCTCCTCAAACATATCGACGTCGTCCTCCCCGTCGTCGATGGGTAAAGCAGGGTATGATGCAAGGGGTACTGGAGCAGGGATCACAACGAGTGGTAGATCCCCGGCTGGAAGATCAACTGGGAGCTCATCAACGCCGTCGGGTAAGGCGAATGCCTGAAAGTCATCGTCATCCGTGCTGGTGAAGTCTGACGTATAAACCTCGTGCTCCGATGACTCAATGTCGTCTGAAACGATAGGCCTCGGGCCTGTGGTGCCTGAACCACCAGTGTCTGCAGAATCCATGTGTCTGTAACATATACACAAACATGCACAAATAGTCAATCATAAATCAAGTAATCACATAAATCACCAAGTAAGGCATCACATAATCCTCCTAGTCTTACTAGCCAATTTCATCCAGTCTACAAGACTGCTCTATCCTTCACTTAAACCAAACCTCGATCCTCCAGATCGATACTCAGCCCTCCAAGCTGAGCCTTTTCTTCCTAGCCTTGCTAGCCCACTACCTTGGTCACCTAGACCAAGCTACGATCCTCCAGATCGAACCTATAACAAACCAACGTGTTCAACTACCTTAATCACCTCGGTCCTCCAGACCGATCCTCAGCCCTCCAAGCTGAGCCTATAAATAAATAAAATGTGCTCAACATTTGTTTGTAAAAAGTGTGGATCTGGACTTAAGTGGTATGCAGAAAAATGTTTTCGTGAGAGCCCTAGTGATCATAGTCTAGACTCGAGACAGAATCCTAGTTCGCTATGATCAGAGCTCTGATACCAAGCTGTCACACCCTGGCTTTGCGGAAGCGTGGTAAATTTTGGTGTGACTTCTTAATACCATAGCTTAATCATAACAAGCTATATGAATTTAAAAACCATGCAAGTCATCCATTAAGTCTTGAAAACAAAATACAGTACCATTGTTTTAACCAACAACCATAACCTTGTTCAACGACATTACAAACTAAAACATAACATAAGCGTGGTTTAGGGACTGTGTCTTGTCCAGGTAAGAGACACATCCCCTAAACCCTGATGACTTCATGACAATGTGCAGCGGAAAACGTTCCATACCGTGCCAGATCCGTTTAATTCCCTGAAATACATGTGAGTTGAAAAATCAACAATAATGTTGAGCGAGTTCATGTGCAAGTGAGTAAGTAAAAACACTTGTAAGTATAAAAGTTTCCTGGTATGTAGCAGTGTAAGAGGACTTGTGATCACCAATGGTTTGCAAGGCCATTAGCATGTTGTGAAATGCAAGTAGGAAGACTCAAACCTAGCGGATTTATGCGTTGGGCACAAAGTCACCCCGAGGTCCGTTCTGTTTGGCCTGGGGCTGGGCTCGCTACACCCAGATAGATCTACCGCTCCTGTCCCTCGGTCCTACCCTGAGGATTAATAGCCTCAAGTTTCCGCCTACCCATTCACATGATCTAAAACCTCCTTACGTAATCATACCGTGTATAAAAGTACTTGTAAACAATGTAACATGTATTTCACCCCCGCGGTTAAGTAAACTGAAAACAGTTAGAGAAAAGGGGGACATGAACTCACAGTGAATGCGCGTCTCTGCCAAATGTCTCCAATACAGTAAGCTGTGCAACGACCTACAAGTGCTAATTCTATTAGACGGACGGCCGTGCCTTAGCTTTATAGTTTATGTCTTTGGGAAATAGTTAGACAACTATTTCGTGTTTATGTTCCGTATACACCTGGTAGTTATTCTTCTTCCCAAGGATGGGGGATACAATACATGTGCGTAAGTTACGTTTTATCAATCGTGTGGTAATGTAATTACCGGTGTAACTTATATGTTTGTGGAAGCGTTCGTAAAGTTTTGGAATCATTAACGCTTGTAAATATTATTTTTACTCTAAAATAATATTTATGTATTTTCACAAAATAGTCATAAACAGTGTTGTGACAAATATACTTATCACGTTAATCTTTGTGAAAATCCCACCTCCGAATATTTAGTAAAATATAGTGCTGGCGAAATTTATGTTTCGAAAGTATTTCCAAAAATAGTTCTAACACTTGTAAAAATTCTAAGTGTTAGGTTTTTAGAAAATTTCGCCAGAGTTTCCTCTGTAACTGGAGGTGGCCACGCTTTCAAGCGTATCATTTTCTTTTAACATATCAATTCAACAATCTTCTTTATTTAATCAAACAATTTCCGACACATCAAACTAGTCGACATGTATGTAGATTTGCATAATTGCATGAACTTGCAGTTTTTCCGCATCTTTAATGTAAATCACCTTTATATATGTAGATCTTTATATAAAGTAGCTTTAATCTTGTAAAAACCCCGTGTTTAGAGAAATCCGTCTTTACAACTTCTAGTAACAAGTGACAAATCTACTTCTTTGTCGGATCTCTTTGTTTCACAAGTGCTTACACACTTGTGGTTTATAAAATCATATTTATTAGTGTAAGATCCATCTTTAGGAAAAACATGATTTCTTTAAAGTGTGGTCTTTCAAAAATACCACTTGCGGATACGTAGATCCGCTAGTTTTAAACACTATTTTACCGGTTAAATCACTTTTACACAAGAAAAATATTTCTACACAAGTTCATGTATCTTGTGTGGTAGAGTTTCACCTTTAACCCTTGTATTTAGTAAAAAACAAGCTTATGTGAAGATACTTGATCTTGCAAAGTCGGGTTAAACGATGTTCCGAGCTACCACATCATAGATCGGGTCTCAATAAACACATATTTCAAGTCCTACGACTTTTACACAAGTTATATGCTATTAACCACCATTTGTGTGATTTTACTAGACTTTAATGCATCATCTTTCAATATAACGAGATTCAACCGACAATAATCCTTTTAACCACTTTAGATGAGTGTAAAAACAAGTTTTAAACAATATACCTCTAGCTCGGGGCTAGGGAAGATTCGTGACGAAAAACGCGTGGATAAAAGCTAACGGTGGAGGTCCTTCGTGTTCCGAGTGCACAAGAGCTCCAAATACGTGACCTTGGATGTGTGTATGATGTTGGAATGATGAGTGCAAGGGCCGAAAGTATGATGGTGGTGAGGATGATGTTCGGCCGAGAGGTAGAGAACAAGAGAGAGTGAGTGGAAGTTGGTGATGTTAAGTGATAATCATCTCTAGTGATTAGTGCCATTTTATAAACAAGTTTAAGTGCTATTGTCCAATGGATATTGTGTAGTATAGATATTAGACACAACAAGATTAGCCAAGATCACAAGTACAAGTGGTGCCCCCTAGGTAACCGATTCGGTTTGGGGGGGGGGGGGTCCTTGGTCCGATTTTAAGTAGGTGGTTAGGATAATTAGTTTAGTTAAGTAAGTTAACCAAGTATTTAACTTAGTTAGTTGTATGTTACACGTTATGGCGGGTGTTAGGGTAACCAGGGACCCTAACTGGCTCAGAAAAAGAGTAATAATAAAAATAGTAAAGTTTTTATGTTCCGGGTAAAGTCCGGGTGTCCGGTTGGATAGTAATCCGTTAAAGTGTTACAAAAGACTTTAAAGTGTCGTTATTACATTTTTAGTGACACAATTTGCTTTCCCGACACTTTAGAAAGTGTCTAGTGATATTTTCTCATTTTCTGGCACTTTACTAGTCAGCTAGAAGCTGGTTTAATTTTTAAAGTGCTGTGTTTGGTACTTAAAGTACGTTCTTGGCACATCCGAATCAGTGTATCTTATCCCTAGAGACGCGGTACCATAACCCTTATATCCTACACTCACTACCAGTGTAGCCAAAATATATGAGGCTCTTAACAGGCCTTAGAGGCAGTATCTGCCTGATGCTGGTTATATCAGCATGTTCACTGTGTATCCGTTTAGTGCTACTGTGCTTTTTGTGCATCATGTTTGTCACTAGGGTCCAGTATGTAAATAATGTAGTGACAGCAATTAAAGTATGATGCAAGTAAGTGCATGTATCAGTATGCAGGTAGCAGTTTATCAGCTAGTTCAATCAAGCACAGTAATCAAGTAGTAATTAATCATTAATTAAGTTGTACGGATACCTGGTTTAGTGCGGGTTGTCACAATACTGGTGCCGATAAAAGTTTTGTGTCGCTAGAATTTGAACAATTGCTTAAGTGTAAACGCTCTAAGTTGCCAAAATCTTTCGCTGTCGAAGTCGCTAATGGTAAATCCGTCACTGTCGATTCCGTTCTTTCCAATTGCTCCTTGATTTTCAACGATCGTACTTTCTCAATCGACCTTATACCTATGCAAATGGGTAGCTTTGACATCATAGTAGGCATGGACTGGCTTAGGTGAGCTCGTGCTGAAGTTGTTTGTTCTGAAAAGTTTATCCGCCTTCCTCTTCCAAACGGTGATTCTCTACACATGTATGGCAAGAAACCTTCTCAAGGTCTCAAGCTTATGTCATGTATCCAAGCAAACAAATGCTTACGCAAAGGTACTTTCGCCTTTCTTGCCCACATTGTGGAAAAGAAGGACAAGGGCCCAAGCATAAGCGACGTTCCCGTTGTATCTGATTTTCCCGATGTGTTTCTCGACGATCTTCCAGGTCCACCTCCTGCTCGTTCTGTTGACTTTCGCATTGATTAAGTGCCTGGCGCAATACCTGTCGCTAAGTCTCCTTACCGCTTAGCACCCTCTGAGATGCAAGAGCTCTCGAGTCAACTTCAATAGCTTCTTGATAAAGGCTTTATACGCCCTAGTACTTCTCCTTGGGGCGTTCCTGTTTTATTCGTTAAAAAGAAAGATGGGTCATTCCGTGTGTGTATTGACTATCGTGAGCTCAACAAGCTTACTGTCAAGAACCGATACCCTTTTCCGCTCATCGATGATCTTTTCGATCAATTGCAAGGCGCGACCTGCTTTTCAAAGATCGACCTTCGCTCTGGGTATCATCAACTTCGAGTCCTCGAAGAAGATATACCTAAAACCGTCTTTCGTACACGTTATGGTCATTACGAGTTCGTGGTCATGCCCTTTGGTTTGACCAACGCACCTGCTGTTTTCATGGATTTGATGAACCGCGTGTGCAAAGAGTACTTGGACCGTTTCGTGATCGTTTTCATCGACGATATTCTTATCTATTCCAAGACACAAGAAGAGCACGAGCGACACTTGCGTCTTATCCTTGAACTTCTTCATACTGAACGTCTATACGCCAAGTTCTCCAAGTGTGAATTTTGGTTAAAAGAGGTTCAATTCCTTGGTCATACTGCCAACGAACTTGGTATTCACGTTGACCCCGCAAAAATCGAAGCTGTAAAGAACTGGATCACACCTCTCCGTCTGAAATTCGTTCGTTCCTTGGTCTTGCTGGTTACTATCGTCGTTTTATCTCTAACTTCTCGAAAATCGTTGTTCCTCTGACCTCTTTGACTCAAAAAGAGAAACCTTTTGTTTGGGGTCCCGAACAGGAGGAATCTTTTCAAACGCTCAAGGAGATTCTTTGTAATGCTCCTATCCTCGCGCTTCCTGATGGTAACGACGACTTCATCGTATATTGCGATGCTTCACACCTTGGTCTTGGTTGTGTGCTTATGCAACGAGACAAGGTCATCGCTTATGCGTCGAGGCAACTCAAAATACATGAGAAAAACTATACTACTCATGATCTTGAACTTGGCGCAGTTACTTTTGCGTTGAAGATTTGGCGACACTACCTTTATGGTACTAAGTGTGTGGTCTTCACCGACCATAGGAGCCTTCAACACATCTTCGACCAAAAGGAACTGAACATGTGTCAACATCGTTGGGTGGAACTTTTAAACGACTACGACTGCGAAATCAAATACCATCCAGGTAAAGCGAATGCAGTAGCCGACGCGCTTAGTCGTAAAACTCATGTGAAGAGTGTCCGTTGTCTCCAACTCGTTAACGATCTTCAATGCTGTATTCGTGAAGCCCAATATGCCTCTATTAACGAAGGTAGTCTCTCTGTTGAAGTACAAGGCGCTAATGAACATGAAATCGTATCTAAATCCGATGGTATTCTGTACTATCTCAATCATATCTGGATCCCTAATCGTGAAAACCTTCAAGACTTTCTTATGAAGGAGGAACACAAATCGAAGTATTCCGTTCATCCTGGCGCTGACAAGATGTACCATGATATGCGTACATCATACTGGTGGCCTGGGATGAAGAGGGATATTGCCTCCTACGTTGCAAAATGTCTCACTTGTTCGAAGGTAAAAGTCGAACATCAACGTCCCTCTGGCTTACTCGAACAACCAGAGATTCCCATCTGGAAATGGGAGAGCATTTCCATGGACTTTATCACTAAACTTCCTCGTACTTCTTCTGGTCATGACAATATTTGGGTGATCGTTGATCGATTGACCAAATCAGCTCATTTTCTTCCCATTCGTGAAGATTTCAAAGTCGAGAAAGTGGCTAGAATCTACACTAATGAGATCATCTGTCATCATGGTATCCCCATTGACATCATTTCCGATCGTGATGCTCGTTTTACGTCTCGCCTTTGGCAAACTTTTCAATATGCTATGGGTACTATTCTTAACCTTAGCACCGCTTTCCATCCTCAGTCAGACGGTCAAACCGAGCGTACTATCCAAACCTTAGAGGATATGCTTCGTTCTTGCGTAATAGATTTTGGTGGCAACTGGGATTCACACTTCCCTTTGATCGAATTCTCGTATAACAACAGTTATCACGCGAGTATTCAAATGGCACCTTTCGAAGCATTGTATGGTCGCAAGTGCCGTTCGCCTATTTGTTGGCACGAGGTTGGTGAATCTCAATTCACTGGTCCCGAGCTTATACAAGAAGCGACGGACAAGATTTTACAGATTCGAGACAATTTACTGAAAGCTAGGAGCCGACAAAAGAGTTACGCTGACAAGCGTCGCAAACCCTTGGAATTCAAGACAGGTGATTTGGTACTTCTCAAAGTATCCCCTTGGAAGGGTGTAGTTCGATTTGGTAAGAAAGGGAAACTCGCACCTCGCTACGTTGGTCCTTTCAAGATCCTCGAAAGGATTGGCAAGGTTGCGTATAAACTGGACCTACCTGAAGAACTCAACAATGTACATCCTGTCTTCCACGTGTCAAACTTAAAGAAGTGTCTAGCTGACGAAGGGCTTCAAGTTCCACTCAAGGACCTTCAAGTCAACGAGACCTTGCATTTTGTGGAAAAACCCGTCGAAATCATGGATCAAGGAGTCAAGTTATTGAGGCGTAGTAAAATTCCTATCGTCAAGGTTCAGTGGGAAGGTAAACGTGGCGCTGAATTCACTTAGGAACTCAAGATCACATGAAGACGAAGTATCCGCATCTTTTCCCTACATCTTCCTAAATTTCGGGACGAAATTCCCTAAAGGAGGGGAGACTGTAACGGCCTGCTTATTTGTACTTTCCATTTATAGCAAGTCTTATTCGTATTTCTATTTTTGGAAGTCTTGTGTTCTTGTAATCGTTCTTTCTTTGTAATCGTTGTAAAATCCGAGACTTGGATCATAAATAAAACTCATATTTTGTTAAATACATGTTATACATACTTTATACATGCTCATACATTCGATTTCGTGAAACAATTGATGCTTATTCGTAATTCTTGGAAACTATGTGCTAAACTTGCAAATATGTGAAACTTATGCATGAAACAAGTTTTGATCGTAAATGATACTTAAATACGACCTTCATACGCTTAATTATACTTGGTTTATGTTCCTCATACTTAAATTTATCTTAAACTATGCTTTTATGGAGAAAATAGCCCCTAAAACACCTAAAAAGCCCTAAAATGCAAGGTTGAGGGGCCAAAGTGTAATAAACGAAACTTGACCCTGCATCCTTGTTTCCAGCTGCGTAAACTCCCCCTGGGGCTATGCGGGCTGCGAGACAGGTCCCAGATTAAACAACTCTTTTCACTTCATGAATTTGAGCGGGATTTGGGTTATTTTGAGTTTAAACCGGGCTTTAGGCATTAAATACTCATCTAAACCAACCCTAATCACTTCCTTATAAATACCAAGTGCCTCTCAAGTCATTTTCACTTTACAAACACTCTCACAACTCTCTCAATCACTCAAAATCGTAGCTGCAAGTTCAAGTTCGGACAGAAGCATCAAGCTCCACTAAAGTGAGCATAACTTCTTCATTTCTTATCCGTTTTAGCTCATTCTTTTTCAAGAACACTTGGATCGAACTTAGCTTCGATTCCATGGGTATTTCATAGTGAATAAGCCCCTGGAACTCCGGAAAATAGGCTCCAAAGTTCACTGTTTGAATCTGATTTCATTTAACTTTGTTTATACTTGTTTAAACTTGAGTCTAGCTCACTCAAACCCACGTCCTTATGCTTATAACCACTTCTATGGTTAGTTAAGCTTAAAAACGGGGCTGAGACATTCGAAATCGGAGGTTAAACCTCACATATATTATTTTTTGTTTAGGGTTTTAACCCACAAGTGATGTTCAAGCTTTAAGCTTGATGAAGGTGTGATTATGGACTAACTTGGGTTGTCCAACATAGAATCCCCACATTACTTGATGATTTCTCATAGTGTAGTTGTTTGTTATTCTTGTATTAATATTAGTTCATGACCCTCCTTGTATGTTTTTACATCAAGTGTAGTGGTGAACCATAAGAAGTACCTAAATGGAAGCTTGTTCTTCCTACCTCCTACATGATTTCCATGATACTAGAGGTACCCAAATGAAGATTTAATCTTCTACCTCATGCTTAACTATTGGACTTAATAATACATATAATATTTATACATATATATACTATTCGAACCCTTGATGGTGAACTTGTGTTCATTCGTCAAAATATTAGAATAACATCATCTAAGGCATAAGACTTGTTATGATTCTAATGGGTATATTACTCATGAAAATATTAACCCTTGAGGTTCATAGTGTCAAAAACAAGTACTTGTGCTAAAGGATGATTACTTTCGAATACATATGTTCTTGTGTTTTAACTTCCTAAATCCTTAATCTACCGTTGATCTCCGTTACTCATACGCTTTGTTTCTTCGCGTAGAAGGACTTGGTGTTCCTACCTCCAACAACAACTAACTCGCGGATTCACAAGTGAAGACTTGCAAAACCGTGAGTATACTCGCAACCCCCTTTTTTATGTTTACCACTTTTGGGGTGTAACATGTTTAACTATTAAACTACACTTAAACTTATTCTTTATACAATGCACGAAAGACAATCCTTATACATGAATACTATGTTGTTATACTAGATGCTTATACATGGACCATACTTATGTGATATGTTTTAGTCATTAGCTTTCACGAGCCTCCATTTGACATGTATAGCGCTATAGGAGTAACGCACCGCCCGTAGACTAGTGGTCATGTTGAATTATATCATTTTGCGTAAACAGAGGGTTGAGTATAAATATTGCATGCCATGCTAGGTTGATCTTGTATAAACTAAGTTGCCATGTGGATTCATTTTAAACTTTTATACTTATACTTATTCATAAACTTGTATACTCGCCTTTGATTTTGCATTGAATTGTTTTTTAAACATGTTACAGGTTGAGGATTGATGATGCTATGAAAATGGACTAGCAAAGATGCCTAGATACTCACTTAGACGTTTAGGTTTAAAGTGTTGTATCAATTTTGTTATGTTTGAACAATGTTGTTATTTGAATTTCTTGTAATGTTTTGACAATTTGTTTATGAAATGAAATCGGTTGAATTAAATATTGTCGCAAATAGTGTTATGAAGTTTCTTATAATCTCGAACTAGTCCCACTCCGATGATTCCGCCATTGGTTGGGGTGTGACATTAATCTACTTCAAGTGGTGATCGTGTAGCTCATTCATACGCCTTTATACTCCCAAGACTTCATGTAAGCTTCGTTCTTTAATTCTTCCAACCCATTCAAATGAAGAAACCAATGTTTCCTTGCATTAGATAGGTCCATGTTAACCGACTTATATGCCCAAAATGATTTATGCTCTAACTCTATCGGTAGATGGCACGCTTTTCCATAAACTAACCTAAAGGGAGTGGTCCCATAGGAGTTTTATACCCCGTTCGAGAAGACCAAAGCGCTAGGGATGGCAAAAATACCCGAGTCCGACGGGTATACCTGAAACCCGACTCAAATGGGACGGGTATACCCGATACCCGACGGGTATTGGGCCGGTTATGGGATTAGTTTTAGAAATTTTTACGGGTATGGGATTAGGTGATACCCGACCTGATTTCCCGAAACCACATACCCGTTTACCCGAACTATATACCTAATCATATACCCGAATTTTTTAATTTTTATTTTTATTTGTCATTGACATTTGTCTATTAGTGATTTATTTTAGAATGTTCATAATGTGAAAGAAAAAAATTCTTTTAGTATATGTTTTTGATAATACTATTTATATTTTATATGTTGTGAAGTATATACATACAAGTGTATAAGTATTATAAAATTATTATTGATTTATGATATAACTTATATGTATGTAATGTACATTTTTTTTGTTTATAATAGTTTTTGTATGAATAAAATTATATAATAATTATAATAGTAAGGAAATGTATTTGGAAATCCCAACGTACATCTTTTAACAAACTAATGGGTATACCCGATACACGCGGGTATATCCGATACCCGACGGGTATTGGGCCGGGTATGGGACACGATTTTACAACCGGGTATGGGTATGGGATTACCAATACCCGACCCGAACCCGACCCATTGCCATCTCTACAAAGCGCATCATCCAGCTTGTCGGGGAAATCAATACACAGCTTTGGCCAACAGTCTTCTCTAGAATCCTCTTAATCCCATAGCGTTTCAAAACCTTCTCTATCTGTGCATAGCAAAAGTGGGTTTCTCGATCACTAACAAGGCTTTCAGAGTACCGAATCTAGCAAATAACTTTCTAAGAAACCTAACTACAACCCTAACATCATTCATAGGCAAAACTTGAGCCTCCATCCACTTAGAAACATAATCTACCGCAACTAGGATGTACTTATTCCCACGAGACATGGGAAATGGTCCCATTAAATCAATGCGCCATATGTCAAAGACTTCAACCACCTGGATGGGGTTTTGAGGCATCTCGTTCTTGGATGAGATATTGCCACTATGCTGGCGCGCATCACAACTAAGAACAAACTCATAGGCATTCTTAAAGATAGTAGGCCGATAGAAACCCGCATCGAACACTCTCTTAGCGGTGTATAAGTTGCCCCATAGTGGCCACCAACCAGACCCTCATGATAATGCTTCAGAATGTCCCAAACTTCATCACCAAAAACACACCTTCTCACTACCTGATCTGCACCAATCCTAAACAAATACGGGTCTTCCCATATATAGTACTTAAGGTCTGCAAATAACTTCTTCTTCTCTCGATTTGTCATGCAATCCCTCAAATCACCTGTAGTTAGGTAATTAGCAAAGTCCGCAAACCATGGGTTCCCATCATCATCCTCCTTCGCAAACATCAACGACTCATGAGGAAAATCATTTCCTGCCTTTCTTCCTGAGTCTTCTCTATCCTGGGATTCTCTAGTCAAGATAAATGGTATGCATCTACATTTTCAGCCCTCTTCTCATCTCTAATCTCTATATCAAACTCTTGAAGTAACAAATTCCACCTAATCAATCTATGCTTCACATCCTTCTTCGAAAACAAGTACTTCGGAGCTACTTGGTCAGTAAAGTAAAGATGATGGTTTTAGAAAGCACGAGATAGGAATGAAATTTATCACACGTAAATACAACCGTTAACAACTTCTTCACGGTCGTAGTGTAAATATCTACCTAGTTGGCTTAGGGTCTCTAGTGCCACAAAGTTAGATCTTACTTTTCTTTTTCTTTTTTCTTATAACAACTAAAAATGCTATTTCCAACACATTAGTTCGTTAAGTAGTTATGTAATGAGACTTAAAATACAAAAGAATTGCACTAAAAATACAAAAGTTAACCACTAGCTCTAGCCCAGTGGCCAGCAACAATGAAGGGGAGAGCTTGGGGGCTGAAAGGTCACCGGTTCGAACCTGAGGAGCGCCCGAGTTTTCTATTACAGTGCATTTACTCTGGAGAGTGTCAGCTCTTGCGGATGGTGCAACTCCTGTCAAGTGGCAGGGGGCTGGAAATTTTCTCGGGGGAAGCCAAGCCAAACTCTAATGCACCAAGCGTGGGCCCGGTTAAGACAACATAGTCTTGGTTGCGGGAGTGGGGCGATGGTAGCTACCGTTGGTAGTGAGCGGCATCGCCGTCTGTTGTGAAAGTCGCCTTCCAAAAAAAAAAAAAAAAACACAAAAGTTGGCTTAAGTAGTTATGTAATGAGACTTCATTGATTTAATTAAATTGCACTAAAAATACAAAAGAAACATCATTAAATTTAATCAAACTTAAAACAATCTTAAAGTTATTGCCATCTAATTCATAATTTCGTTAAGTAGTTATGTAATGTGGATTCATTTATTTAATTAAATTGTACCAAAAAAGAAACATCATTAAATTTAATGAAACTTAAAACAATCTTAAAGTTGATTGCCATCTAATTCATAATAAATTATGGTGTACATACACATAATTCCAAGCAAACAAGAATATGTCACACGTAAGGTTTCCGGTTATAACTCTACGCATCTAGGGTGTTCCTTATAACATAACTTTCAAAGTATCCGCAACGCGCTGTAGACATAATAAGCTTAGTGACAGAGCTTGAGCTTGCAGATTGGGAGGGGGGGCGAAAACCAAATAGTTGGTTTGGGAGCAAATAGTTGGTTTGAGCTTTGAAAGCTAATGGATTCGAAACTTTTTAGTCAGAGGGTGAATATACATATACATAATAGTGTTTAATAATACTTTTTTACTCATAAAATAAAATAAATAATAGACATCAAGATTTCTTTTAAACTAAATAATAATATAACCTGGTAAAAATAAACTCTTGGGTGGTGCTGTCAGTAGAGATGGGGATTTTGTTAGTGGTTTGGCCCTTAAAAGAGCCAAATGTGCGGTTGAGTTGATGGGATGCCTCAAACGCCTTCGGGACCCTCAGAGCGAACTCCTCCTGCTTCATTCGTGTATGGGGGTTGCTAAACTGCCGTTTGGGCTCAGGACGTGTCAGCCTTCTTATGTGGGGGAAGTCGTCTCTGTTTTTGACAAAGGGCTTCGGAATGCGATCGAGGACATTGTTATTTGTGGGGGTGCCTTTTTTGGGGACCTTCAATGGAGGTTAACTTCCCTCCCGACACGTTTTGGGGGGCTTGGGATTTGCTCAGCTGAGGATGCCTTTTCCTACGCTTTTGTGGCTTCAAGGGCCCAATCTTGGGTTCTTCAAGACCACATCCTCCGTGAATGTTGGGGTGGGCTGTTGGACTCTGATTACAAGGGTGCGTTGGACATTCTGCATAGTTCTCTTCCCGATCTTGATCTTGGCGGGTTCTACATTAAAGACACAGTCCCCATTAAAGCCCAGAAAATACTAGCGAATGCCTTATATGGCGAAATCGTCAAGACAGTTGAAGAGAAGTTTGCCTTTTCCCCTCGGCAGCGAGCCGTGTTTGAGTGTTTACGAGCCCCCCATGCTCAGGATTTCCTGTCTGTTGTTCCCATCGAAGGTTTAGGGCAATATATGTCGGCTATGGAATACCGGGCTATCCTCAAGTACCGGTTGATGATACCCCTTTTCCCGGTTGATGACCCGTGTCTTGTATGTCGGAAGTGTTGCTTGGATTCTTTTGGGGAGCATGCAGTCCATTGCAAAGAATTACCGGGCTTTAAATATCGACATGATTTAGTCCGAGATGTGCTGTATGATGTCCTTAAGCGAGCAGGGATCTCGGCAAAAAAGGAAGCTCCGGTGAACTTCTTGACTGATCCGTTAGAAGGGAGATCTACCCTACGGCCCGCTGACATTCTTGTTTTTGGATGGGAGGGAGGGAAACACGCGTGTGTCGATTTGACAGGTGCGTCCCCCCTCGTTGGGCTAAGGGACCACGAGTTTGTGGCAGGACAGGCGATAACCAAGGCAGAGGCGGGCAAAGTAGCTAAACACGAAAAAGCTTGCATCGAGAATCAACACGTGTTCGTCCCGTTTGCTTTCGATACCTTTGGCGCTCTCGCCCCTGACGCGGTGCAGTTCCTAAAGCGGGTTCAACAGGTGGTAAGCAGTAACACCGCACATGTTAAGGGACATAATTTTGTGTTTAGCAGCTTGTTGCTCGCCTACCTGCCATTAGTTTGCAATCGTATTGAGCTTGTTCGTTATGGATTAAAAAAAAATCAAATCCGGAGTTACAAAAAAAAAAAACTAAAAGTAAAATTCTAGTAAAATAAAAAAACTTTACTTTATTACGGTATCTAGGAGTGTTCAAAAAAATCCGAATCCGAAATATCCGAAAACCCGTATCCGAAATATCCGAATTTTCGGATATCCGAAATTTCGGATATCCGAAAATTCGGATTCGGATAGTGATTTTGAGAATTTTTGGATAATCGGATTATCCGAAAATATCCGAAAATTTAATTTTTATTTTTTTCGGATATCCGAAAATATCCGAAGTATCCGAAAAATATCCTAAGTATCCGAAAAATATCCGAAATATCCGAAAAAATATCCGAAATATCCGAAAAATATCCGAAGTATCCGAAAAATATCCGAAATATCCGAAAAAATATCCGAAATTTATATTCGGATATCCGAAACTATCCGAAAAATCTGGTTCCAAATATAAAAAAATAATAAAAAATAAAAATTAAATAAAAAATTTGATATTCGGATATCCGATTAGATATCCGAACCCGAATCCGAAATTTCAGATCCGAAATTTCGGATTCTGGTTCGGATGTCAATATTTCACTATCCGAAATTTCGGATATCCGATTTTCGGATATCCGATTTTCAGATATCCGAAAACCGGATTATCCGATCTTGAACACCCCTAACGGAATCCTTTTACTAAAAGTTTTTGGTAGGAAGACATAATTACATAAACACCCCCGTTACCTTCTCCTTTTTACTAATTGTGCCAACATCTTCTTCACAACACAACCCTGCATTTTTTCAAATTTGTTTATCTACACAGATTGGATAAGAAATTCCAATGAACCCTTTTCCGTCCTTTTTTATTATACTTCAGCTACTCTTCATACTATTCGACTAACATTTATGGAGGTTAACCAACCAAAAAAAAAAAACCCGGTAAAAATGGATCTCTTCTGGCCCTAAAGAAGTTTCGCCTCTACATAAGCCAATCACATCGATCAACTAAACCATATTTTATTGAAGTCTAACATTGTAAACATAACATGTGTGTGGAAGACATAAATAATGCCTCCATCGTTAGGTGTTATTCGTCATGTGTCAGTTCAGTCAGCAATGAGTCATTATGAGGCGTTTTTCTAAAATGAGTATAGTGGGGATTTGGGTATTGTCGGGCATTATATTAAAATGGGTGTAAAAAAAAAAAAAAAAAAACCATCAAACAAGGGTGTTAGCCAACAGTGGCGAAGCTTGAAAAAAAAGTTCGGGGGGTCGGAAGGTAACGGACCTAAAAAAAATTCTATCGCGTAGTTTCGAGGTGTATGTTCAGGTCGGGTCAAACATTAATAACTAATATCAAATAAAAAACGTTCTCAAACATTAAAAAATAAGTTATAATTTTATTCTTCCCCATAGTATAATCTAATAACAAAACAAGTTAACAAATCACCCTAAATTTCAAACTCTAATTTCTATCTAAATCAAATCACAATAAAATTAAAAAAATAAAATTAGACATACTTATAGAAAAATTCAACAAGTTTAGGGCAAAAATCAGACCAATTTCATCCATAATTTCAACCTAAATCACATAAAATGCAGCCCTAAATTAAACCTAAAGATAAAAAACATATACCTTTAACCTTATGAAGATTGAAGAACTCGAACAAGAGTACAAGACCACAACAACAAGAAGCTGATGTCGAACAGTTCTAGAACATGTGTTTTCCCCCCTTCTGCAGTTCTGGCTTGTGGCTTCTGTTATTCTGGTCGATGTCCCAAAGTAAACGAATTTGGGTTTTTTTTTTTGATAGGGTGGGCTTTTAAGTTGGGCTGTATAATGATTTGATTTGGGTTATATAATATACATTTTAGTATTCTACCAAATATAATGATTTGGGCTATAATATTTGGGTTAATTAAACATTTTATTTGGGCTATATAAATAAAAAAAAAAACTAAAACCGGGGGGGGGGGGGGTCGAAAACCTATATACCTATTTTTTTATAAAACCGAGGAGTCGAAAACGTATATACCTACAAAATCCTATACGAAACGTACATATATAACACTAATAACCGAAAAGTTCTGGGGGTCGGGCGCCCCTCCCACCCCTTAAATCCTGCGGCCCTATTAGCCAACCAAAAAGAAGAAAACCTGTGATTGACCAAAGATCTTGAACATGGGCATGGAAAAAAGGACGCCATTTGCATTTTTTTTTTTTTGAAAAAAACGACCCAGGAGCGGTTGATGGGCGTTGTGGGGCGTTTTTTTAAGGGAAAAAACGTCCAAAAACCTCCACTACACGGTGTTCTAACTAATTAAATGCATGGGCTAATATTAATAAATATGAATAGGACTTACATTTGGCGGGACTAATGGGTAGTTATACAGGGTTGCATCAAGGAAATCTCCAGAACCGTTGAAAAAGACGATTCGGGAAATCAAGGGTCCCTCAACCCACGATGGTACACGCCAATATATATGGTGTCTAATGCCTGATATGACACGATAGATATATATTTGACTCGCATCCCTCGATTTCACTTGGCCCACACTCACGACCACGTGAAGTTTGGTGCACCTTGCACCTCCATATCACTATTTTTGAAAACCTATTTACCAGGTGTCATGTCCCTAGGGTGGATTATTTGTTGGCTTTTTTTCTTTGAACGTCAAAAACTTCTATATGAAATATAGAAAACGGGCTAGTAAGAATCTGGAATCCAAGTTTACAAAATTACATCACGAATGCTAAAATCAACCCACTTTTTCTACTCAAGATTACAAGAATTAGATCTACCTGTAACAAAGAGAAAAACATTTTCTTTAATTGAATCGGCCGTTCGATTGAAGTGTATTTGCCGCTCGTTGAAAGTTTTTTCATTTCGCGCTTTCCGTATCAAAGGAAATAATGATAATTTGTTTTTGCACTAGGTGAAATTAAATGCTATAAAGGGTTGTTTGAGGTAAAAATTACCAAAAATGTAATTTAGAAAAAAATAACGAAATATTTAATTGAGTTCGATGATCATTTCTTCTTCTTTCCATTTTGTTTTTCAAATGCAAAATGTATATATTGATCTTTTCTTTAAGTTTAAAATTCTAGAAAGTCAGTCAGAAAACTGTAACATATGTTACGTATAAAAATAAAAATATGTGGGGTTTGATGACCCCACACCATGTATACTAGGTTCACCATGATCTATCACGAGACCTAGACTCAAAGAAAAGGGTTCGTATATGATTCTTAATAAAATTACACATCACCCGAGTCAATGTAATGATTCTTAATAAAATTATTTACATTTTCTTTTTGTTCGAGCTTCACAATAAGATAAGATTTATCTAAAATAAAAATTAGGTAAATTGGATACGGATGTTTAACATAATACATTTATTTATAATGGTATGTAGTTGATTTTCATTAAAAATGTCAAACTAGACTTGGTGTGACATATCTTCGTATCTACATATCATCTTGGATTTGAGATTAATTCTCTTAGGCTATAGGGTGTGGTCATGACCCTCATGACCATCATGACCCTCCATGTTAGTGCCATGTAACTAATCTTTAATCCACCATCCAAAACCACTACTCTAAGGGTATGGTCATGACCCAAACCATTAGCCCCTTATTTATTATCTTTGTCTAAACAAAAAGGAAATGATTTGTTGAAAAATGAAAAGGAGGACCATGGTTGCCATGGTTTAATCCATGCAAACCATGGTGGATCAATCAAGGGGGTGGTGTAGCCTTCCATTCATGTTCCTAGGTGGCAAATCATGTCTCAACCATGATCCCCACACCCTATAGCCTTACAAGTGGTTTTGTTTTTTCTTTCATATATCTCCATAATTATTATTAGAGTAAATTACAAGTTTTGTCCGTTATATTTATACGAAATTGCAGGTGGTGTCTTTTGTCTTTAAAATTGACGGGTTTTGTACTTAATGTTTCAAAATCTTGCACGGTATGTCATTTGAGGCTAACCCAGTTTATTTTTTTTTTTGTTAAATCTGGTCATGTGCCTTGCACATAAGGGCTTTCTTGTCATTTTATCTTTCCAGGGACTAGTGTGTAAATAATTAATATTTAAGGACTATTTTGTAAAAAAAAAATATAAAACTGAAATTCACTTTCTCTCTCTCCCTTCTCTCTCTCTCTAAACTCATCTCTCGATCCAACTGCCATCTCTTCTACAGAAATGTGGAGAGAATCATAGTCCATTATCTGCCATTTCAAGTAATTCTTTAACAATTAATCTTTTCCACAACCTGAAAGCACCTGAACTTTCTTCCTTGTTCTTTCTTGCAGAAGAGGCCTCACCATCTACATTCAGGTGGATAATGGATGGGTTGTCAGGGCCAAAATGGATTTGGATAGAGACGGGTATGGATCATGTAGTGACGGGTCTTCTTCCCAATTTCAGGTGGGTGGGGCGGCGACAAAGGTGTTGCAGGTGGGTGGTGGCTGGGTGGTTGTGGTGGGTTTGGTTGCAGGTGGGTGGGGCGGCGACAAAGGTGTTGCAGGTGGGTGGCAGCTAGGTGGTTGTGGTGAGTTTGGTTGTAGGTGGGTGGGGCGGCGACGAACGAGATCACCGGTGGCGATGTGAGGGTGGTGGTGCTTTGATTGGGATGAAAATTGGGAGAATTGGTTGAATAATATGGATGAAAATTGGTTTGGGAAACGGAGAATTGGTTTGAGTAGCGTGATTTGATTGGTTTTGGGGGTTTTTAAGTAGGGGAGTTGATTTGAAGATGGTGGTGGAGGGTGGTGGGGATGGTGGTTGTTGTAACAACCCGCTTTTTGGAAAGTCAAAGTCCAAGGAAGAAAAGATTGCTAATTGCGATCTGTCACTCCTTGCTTAACTATTGATTGTACGTCAATGACTTGTAATCGAATTCTATTATTTATTTGTTTTAGTTGTATTATGTGGAGTATCTACTAAAAATCGAGGTTCAATCGCTGTTAATCGACTTATCGCTATCGCATTCGCAACTCGAATTATGTGTTCTGGATATTGTTTTACGTGCGTGTGCTATTATGTGTTACTTGTGCATGTTATGTTTATGTTGAGGTGTTTAATCGCAATCGCAATTCTATCGCAATCGCAATCTAATCGCAAATGCTAAACGCAAGTTATTTATAGTGATTGTATGTTAGATATAGTAGTTAGGTTATTTGTGTAACTAATGGTTAATACTATCGCATCGCTCAATCGAATCGCATCGCAACGCTCAACACGCGAATCGAATCGAAATGA
This sequence comes from Helianthus tuberosus, assembly GCA_030545235.1. Classification (NCBI taxonomy): domain Eukaryota; kingdom Viridiplantae; phylum Streptophyta; class Magnoliopsida; order Asterales; family Asteraceae; genus Helianthus; species Helianthus tuberosus. The sequence goes on from CM060441.1 coordinate 141,937,975, forward strand.
CAAAACTCAAACGCACCGGACACCTGGATCGAGTGGCCAACCGATTGAGTGGCCATCCGATCGGTGACCAATTCGACCCTTGTGCACCTTCCTCTTTTGGAAACCCTATAAATACCCTCCTGTCACATCATTTGTTTATGTGACAACTCCTCCACTCGACCAGCCGCACTCAAGCCTTCTTTCTCTCGATTTCTCGCGATTCTTGTAAGTTTTCAACCTAAATCTTGTACTTCTATGATCTACACGCACTCCTTTATCTTTTTCACCTTTGCATCTTAACTTTTAACCGTGAAATCACCGGATTTGAGGTGTTCTAGGGTGATGTCATCATGGAGTTCTTATGAACTTCAAGGTTTGGCTTCATTCCACCAAGAACAACTTAGATATGAAGGATTTCCACATGAATAAACAATGTTTTCGCATAGATCTACACATATTCATGGTTAAAAGGATTGAAAGATGGTGTTCTAACTTTCTTTCAACTCTTTTACACTCAATGCACTCAAAACCGATAGAATCAGAGCTCGTTCCGACCTTCCACTCTTTCTTAGTGATGTGTCGGTCCAAGATCTAAATTCTATCCAAGGGACAACTGATTTTGGGTTAAGCATGAACAACCGTCTCGAACAGTTAACTGATCGGACTAGGGTGATTCCTGTTCGATCGGATCACTTGGGTCAAGATGGGGTTTCTGTTGTTTAGCACGTTGTCAAACTGTCTCGAACAAACCACAAACATTCAAAATAATCAAGTTCAAAACGATTGGATTCGTGGGACAGATTGCCGTCCGATCGGATTGCCATCCGATCGAACTGCAATCCGATCGGATTGCACTTGAGGATTTAACACTTAACAATTTTCAACATGTTCAATGTTTAGGCAGTTTTATCGGATTGCCATCCGATCGAACCGCAATCCGACTTGGACTGCAGTTGAGCTTCCAAAATTTTAATATTTTCAATTTTTCAGAGGACAATGGTTTCCAACGGATTGCTATCATCGGATTGCCATCCGATCGAGTAACCATCCTACTGTGAACTTGTTCTCACTAAGTGTCTTGCCAATCGGATTGCTATCCGATCGAACTACCGTTCGATCGATCAACCTGAAGGGTAGAGATCCTTCTCTATTTTCAAAATGCTACAACGAAAACTTCAAAGCGATCATACACAAACACATCCTTACCAACGAATGTCAATCCAATCGAATGACCATCCAATCGGATTGACATCCGATCGACTGGCCATCCGATCGGATTGCCATCCGATCGGATTACCATTCGACACTTGGTCACTTTTCACCGTTTTACGCACCGCTCTTCGCTTATGCTATCGTTAACTGTTCAGGCTAATCGCTCTAGCGCTCCCTTCAATCCATTTCCATCGCTGTGAGTATACTCGAACTCTTTTTGCTTTACGCACTTTTGGGTGTTACATACGTTACTTATTCTAAATCACATCAATCACACAACGCAAACACTATTTATACGCTGACCGTTACTTCGTGATACGTGTTACTCGATGAATGCTTGTATGTTATGTTAACACAGTGATTGTTGCCTGACGCCTTAGCAACGATAATACTATTTGTTTGGACTCAGCACCTGTCGTGGACGGGGGTTGTTAAGGTTACCTCTCACATGTCACAGTGGTGATATGTGTTGCGCATTCTACAACTCGCAGTCTAGTCTATGCATATTTCATTGTCGATAACCTACTAGCTTCGCATTATACATGTTACATGCTGGTTATGCGTAAATGATTTCGAACTCTATTATATCTATTAAACTTGTATGCTCAGCTTTACACTATGTGTATTGACCTCTATTTTAACGTATGTGACAGGTGCTTAGGATGCTTGCTTGCTATGTGATGGAATCGAGCTTAGGAGAGTCTAGAAACCAATAAAGACAATTTATTTTTATTTAAATATGAGTTGTCGGGACATGTTATTTGTCTTTGAGATATCGCTGTCTGTAATAACTGATTTGCTTAATAGGTTATGGTATGGGACATAATATTAACTATTCGGTAAAGTAGTTGTTATGGAATTTCTCTTGGACAATCTGTTTCGCTCAGTGCCATGCCCCGATGTTTCCGTCATCGGTTGGGGTGTGACAGTTGTAGATGATGAAGGGTTGTGGGGGTGGTGATGATGGCGGTTGTTGATTTGGAGATCAAGGTGGTGGTTATTGTGGTGGTGGTGGTGGTGGAGGGTGGTTGAATGGGGTTATTGATTTTTTTTATAAATGTATATAGTTAGAAAAATAATAATATTTTTTTGAAATTATTTTGTTTTTTTAATAATAGTAAATAAACAGGGTAAAAAGACTAAAATACCACTGGGTGACCAGATTTAACCAAAAAAATAAAATGGGTTAGGGTCAAAGGACATACCGTGCAAGATTTTGAAACATTAAGTACACTGTCAATTTTAAAGACAAAGGACACCGCCTGCAATTTCGTGTAAAAATAAAGGATAAAACTTGTAATTTACTCGTACTATTATATAATACAATTTGCATCGAGGATTGTGAACAGGAAACAGGAAAACAATTGCTTAAACTTTGAATCTATTTTATGATAGGTCCATTCGTTTATTCCTTTTTGCCAAACTGTACTGATACTATGTCAAAATGGATATTTTATATTACTTTATACATAAAAACTTCCCTTAAAAATCTTAAACTGTAATTTTATCATACAATAGTTTTTGAAAGCTACTTTTTGTGATCTTTTAAAAAATCATTTAATGTAAAACACATGTGGACATTCTTTTGACCTTTTCTTTTTAGATTTCCTCATTTGGTTTATATACCGAGTGTTGGTACCATTGTAATACCGTTACGAAACAAACCAACACCGACAAAATTCCCGGCGTGAAGCACAATGGTATTTTACTAGTTAACAACATTCAAAATAAAATCCTCCCAGTATCCATATAATTTAACACACACACACACATACACACACACACATATATATAGGGATCAGTTCACGTGAGAATCAAGATGAAATACCCCGAATCTTAATGTACTGGTTATAAGCGTATGAAATATGTAATTTATATTTCATATATTGTTGAACGAGTAAGTAACAAGTAAGATGGTTGTGTGAAATATGAAATATCTTGATGAACCTTAGCTATTATAGGAGACCGTTTAATATTAATAATAAAATAGATTATATTTGAACTTACTCCATTTTTAATTAAACTTAGGTTAAAGCGTAGATAAAATATGCTCGTTCTAACGACATATTCGTCGTTTTATAAAACATCACTTTTTGAAAGTTATACGAGAAAAACAAGTGAAGCAGCTGAATTAATATAACTAAGCTAGCTAGCACGTCAATGTCCCACATAGAAAAACTTGAGGTGCCTGATATGTATTATAAATAGGAACATATAGTTAACCTTTAGAGCATCAGTTTCTTTAATGAGAACGCTCTAGTATTAGAGAATCCCGAGCATACGATACCCCGTTGGGTGTTGTTAGAAGTCATTTGTGGAATATCAGTAGGAGCTCGAGTAGGGAGACTTTACATCAAATTGTCGTAGATAGTTTAAGGTATGGTCGAGTTTAAGTTTATGTTTAGTTAATTATTATTTATTTTTAGTAGTTAATATTAGTATTATTATTAAGAGTTAATTACACAGATGGACCCTTTGATTTATAGCTAGTTTCGCCTTTGGATACTAACTTTTTTAACAGGTTCTATAAGTGCACCTTTTGATGATACATGCTGAATTCTGCAAATCGAAGATGTTCAGGGGTCTTTGTGTATTTGTTGAATAGTTAATAGTTTCTTGTCAGAGTTAATTAAAGAGTCCGAATATGTTATATGTTATGGAGTCCAAATTTATCATAAATTCAGACCTCCATGTTTTGTTTTGTCAGAGTTTATCAATTAGGGTTTATTTTTATGTCCGAATATGTTTATGTAATTCGGACTAGTGTTAGTCAGGACTTATTGTCCGTATATGCTGATGTTATATCCGAAACTGATGTGTTTCGGATTTAATTCTTGTATTTATACTCAGTGAATGAATGCAAGAGGTATGACTTTGAGAATTATATTTATGTGCAAGTTACTTTCTAGTGCGAGAAACAAAACCCTAATACTGTGTGTTCATTGTGTGTTGATAATCTGTGAATTCTTGGTGGATTCACAGATTGACACTCATCTTTGTTCTTCTACACCTTCTGTCTCGTGACCTACGCGGCGGTACGCATTGCGTGGTGGATGCCACACACCGCGTGAGTCGGTTGTTCGAGTTAGTGATCATGTCCGAGTGTTCGAGGTCAGTAGGTGGGTTTACAAGTGGTATTAGAGTAGGCTCTGTATAAAGAGTGCTCTTACCGCTGTAGGTTTCGTGTTGGAGGTTAGATTTATTGATCGGTTTTGTTTGTTCTAGAGGGTTTTCTTTTTTCTAGGGTTTTTCATCTTTTTCTTTTGATTTTCATGGATTCTTTATCTATTTCTAGATTTTTCATGATGAATGGTAATTAGGTTTTAGTATTGAGTGTTTGTCATTGATTTGATTGTTGAGATTGTGTTCAGAGAGTGTCAGATCTAAAAGTTTCTGCAAATTCTCTAGGTTTTTGCTGAAAAGGTGAAGAAGATTGCTGAGGTAAGCAATTGTCAGATCTATTTTTGGATTTTTACCTAGTCCGATTTTGCACATCTGTCCCTATTTGTTACTTCCATATTTATTGATGACCTAGTGTGAAGTCACGCTTGGGAAATAAATTCGGAAGCTGGTTACCTGAATATTGATCCGAATTTAGACACTCCGGAGTTTCAGTCCGAGCTTAAAAGTGTCCGAATTTGGGGGTTTATTATGTCAGAATTTGGGCTTCTCCGAATTTGTTATACCTTATGTCCGAATTTAGGATGTCATGGTTTATCAAATTTGTCCTGTCTGATTTTAAGTTATCGGGGTTTGTCAAAATCTTATAAATCCGAATTTGTTAACATGGCGACTGTCCGAATTTGTGGTTCTTAATTTCAGGGTTTGTGGAAATCATTCTGTCCAAATTTGTGTTTCCTCGTGTCAGAGTTATTTGAGTCCGAATTTGTTAGTGAGTTGTGTGTGTGGTCCGAATTTGTTAGTTGGTTTAGGTTTCTTCCGAGTTTGTTCATCAGGTTACTGATCCGGGTTTTTAGTAAGTCTCTGATTCTCTCCAGACTTGAGAGATTGTTGGAAAGTGTTAACTGTTTCTCAAACCAAAAACTACTGTTGCTAAAATTTGTGAACATGGCAAACAATTTAACTACTGTGGTTCAAAATATAAAACACAACAATGAAGTTGGAAGTAGCGATAAACCTCCGGTGCTGTTAAATGAACTAGACTATCCAGAATGGAAAGTTCTTTATGAGAGGTACATAAAAAATAAAGACTTAAAAATATGGTTTTTCATGACATCGGGTCTTGGAGAACGACTTGTTCGAACGTTAACAATTGCAACTTACATGGCCTTAACTGACGAACAGAAAAAGTATTATGAATATGAAGAAAGAGTTATGTCATTGATCACAATGTCTTTACCACAATCAGTACTTCACACGTTAGCAATAAAAACTCTTTAAATGAGATGTGGGATAGTTTGAGTGAAAGATACGAAGGGAATGATCTGTTTAAGAAAAGAAGACTTGATCAACACAAGACACAGTTTGTAGTTTTTAAAGCTATCAAGAATGAATCTTTAGATGACCTAGTCAACAGATCTATCATCTATTGAGTGAATTGGATCGTAGCCAACCAGGGTTGTGTACTGAATCTGAGAAGGTGGAAAAGTTCCTTAATTGCTTAGCAAAGCAATGGAACATGTTTACTGCTTTAATCAAAGAAAGTCCATAGTATGATGAACTCAATCTTGAGCAGGCTATTCAGAAGATGAAAGGTTATTCGTGGACCTTAGAAGATCAAGATTCTGATTTCGAGAAGCTTCAAGACCCTACATTGTATCGAGCTAAACAAGTTGAAAATGGGAGTAGTGCAGGTGTTGCTCTTCTTTTAGAAGATACTCTCAAGGGGAATTCTTGAATAAAAGTGCATTTTGTTTGTAACAATAGTGGAAGCGTTGCGGGTGGAACTCATACATCCCATGGAATGTCATCTTCAAATGCTAATGCTAGACCAAGTGTTCAAAGCTTGAATGTGCCAAAAATTTATTCACATTGTCTAAAACTCGTAGAAGAAAACATGGGACTTCTAGCATCATTCATGATGGCGTTTGAAAATTTTTCTCTTGGAAAATTAGTTGAACCATCGAGTCTCGGTGAAAGCATTGATCAAATTGATGAAGATTAAATGGAAGAGATCAATTTACAATTGAATATGGCTTTATTAGTTAGAAGAGCAAAGAAATATCTTCAACAAATTGGGAAGTGTTTCATTGGTGGAAACACAAAGACACGCATGGGAATCGATATGACCAACGTCAAGTGCTACAACTGTGGTATCTATGGCCATTATGCTAGAGAATGCTGCAAACCGAAGAGCGATAGAAAAAATAGAGAAGGCACCATTGGTCAAGGTAGCTCATCAAGATCTAACAACAGTCCAGCCCCATCCAATACAACTCCTTCCACTTCTACAACAACCTATGCTGATAATCTTACTCCTACTCCACACAACGCATTGGTTGTTCAAACCCTTCAAGCCATTAGTGAGCCAAACGATCGAGGTATTGTATTGGAAGATACAACTACTTCTATTGTCTCACAAGCATTCATTGCTGAAATCGTCGAAGACGAGTATGACGATATTTTCGAAGAGGAGAATGTGGAAGAATTAAATGTGGTGGTGGAAGCTCTAAGTGAGAAGCTGGAAATGGATAAAATTAATGAAGCTGAAGAATGCATGAGAAAAGAGAATGAGGAAGAGGAAAGTAGAAAGAAAGAAGAAAGGGAAGATGAAAGCAATCAGTTTGAGTTCAAGATCACGAACGAAGAAATGAATCGTTTTGTGAAAAAGGAAATGGCAAAGCAGGAAGTTGGAAATGCAGGAAGCTCGGATCAAGCTTTCATAGCTAATATCGAGGTACAATCTAAACATGTTGATAAAAGATGTGCTAGATGCGTAGAGTTTGTTGCTAAGCGTGACATATGCGCTCTCCATAACAGTAATTTGATTACTGATCAAGAGAAATCTAGAGAGTTAATTGTTGCACTTTTTAGTGCCGCCAAGGAACATAGAAGTAGGGTGATTGCCTTGAAAAAGGACATCTCTAAGTTTGAGAGACGAATGCTCAATCAAAAGTAAAGAATCAAGATTTAAAATCTGAACTTGAAATTTGTCAAAACACTGTTTTAGAAAAGAATAAAATAATTTTAAACAGAGATAACTTGTTCCTAGATTTACAACGAAAACTTGAGAAATTTGAGAATTCATCAGAAGTGATGAACTTTTGTATAAACAGTCAACATCTTAAAGAATCAGAAGATGAGATGTATGGAGTTGGTTATAGAAAGGTTCCATCACCTTTTAACTACAACTATACATCAACACCATCAATTGATCCCGAGATTGCAAACTTTGTTCCTGTTGCTCCACTGACTGTTGATCCCTTAACGGAGCAAGAGTCTGAATCTGAAGCTGAATCGGGTTCAGAATAAACGAGATCGAGTGATGCTAGAGCGAATGAAATTAATTTGAAAAAATTGAGGATTTAATTAACTTATAGATTTTAGAAGCTCTAAATCAAGTTTAAAATGTTAAACAAAAGTCAAAGCCTGACGAAAAGGGTAAAAGGAATGTTAAAAACATTATGAAAACAAGCTTTGTGAATGGCGAAAGTTTTAACAATGAAATTGAAAAAAATTGAGAAGAGTTTAAATTCTGATTTTGTAAAACAAAGTGTAAAAGGCTCAAACGAAACATCCTCGTCCTTTAGCAGTCTGTGTCAGGATGAACGACAAGAAAATATTGAAAAGTTTGATAAATGACGATGCTATAAATGTCGATTGAATGGATATTTAGCTGCAAATTGTCCGAATGACAATGGAAAGGGCCGTGTTGATCCTAATCTTGATAAACCTTTTCTCACCAAACCCCAAAATGAACCTAAAAAGGATGAAAAGAAAAGTGGTAAAACACAAAAGGTAGAAAAACCTTAGGTTGAAAAAAAAATAAAGTAAACCAGTTTATAAATCAAAGGTTAAAAATCAACAAGAAAAGGATCATGAAATCGACCTTTAGGATAATGGCAGCGGTCATGGTTCAGATCATGGTTCAGAAAGTTCTTCTGAAAAACGTGAGAGTCGTTAGAAAACCCCTGCTCGACTGCTCGACGACAAATTCAAGTGACTTTCCGACCACAAGAGTAAGATAATCAATCTGGAGGTTCTTACAACCACAATGTAAGACCTCATGCTCAAAACCGTTATGTTGAAAACCGAAACATGTAACCGACCAAATATCAAGGTCAAAGATAATATTCGGGATTCCAACAACAAAATGTTTTTCATCATAACGAACAACCAAGGTTTGATCGAAGTTTTTGACCTCAGTACAGTCAAAACTTCGGGTATCAAAATTCTGGTAATCGTTTTGGAGGAAAATCCGGATATAATAACCATCCTCAAACTCCATACAATCCTTGATTTGCGGGTGGACATTCTAACAATTTTCGAGTTGGAAATGATAGAAATAACAATGGAGATGATTATTTAAAGGAATTTTCATTTGGTTATGAATACGGACGACCCAAGACCGTCACGTCTTTGGTCCCCCATTCTAACTAGTTCCCTGTTTGGTAATGCAGGAACAACTGAAGAGGTCTATCTATATTTGGTATATTGATAGTGGTTGTTACAGGCATATGACGGGAAACAAGGAATTGTTGACAAATGTAAAATCTATTTGAGGTGGTTATGTTAATTTCACAGGTGAAAAGGGTGGTTACATCAAGGGTGAAGGTTCTGTGTCAAACGTCAAGATCACCATGCACAAGGTGAACTATGTTGAAGAACTGAAGCACAACTTGCTGTCAGTATCTCAGATCTGTGATAACAAGTATACAATGCATTATAGGGATAAAGCCTGTTTCGTTCTTAAGCCGGGGTTTGTAGTAACAGAATATTGGATCGGGAACCGAGAGTGAACAACACTAACGTGAGGGACATGCCTCCAGTTGTGAACTCCTCTGGTCCGATGACGTGTCTGCTTTCAAGAGCAACAGAAGATCAATCATTCTGTTGGCATAGAAGAATGGGTCACGTGCATCTACGTGAAAACAACCACTTGATAAAGAACAACTTGGTGTTGGGTGTTCCTTTACGTAGCTTTAACATGCATAGTAAATGTGAATTCTGTGAGAAAGAGAAAATTAAACGCAAACCTCATAAGCCTAAACGCATAAACTCTATCCGACAACCACGAAAGCTGCTTCACATGGATCTGTTTGGTCCAATTCATGTAACCAACATTGGTGGTATGTCTTACTGTTTGGTTGTCACAGATGATTTTTCATGATATTCATGGGTATTTTTCTTAAAATCTAAATATCAAACTTTCGGCACTTTGAAAGATTTATTCAAACGACTAGAGTACCCATCAAACGAATCAGAAGTGATAACAAAACTGAATTTAAAAATCAATATATGGATGAGTTATGTCGTGATATGGTATTGTTCATCAGTTCAGCTCTCCTTACGTTCCTCCACAGAACAGAGTCGCTGAAAGGAAGAATAGGACCCTTATCAAGGCTGCATGAACCCTTCTCTCAGAATCTAAATTGCCCGTATTCTTTTGGGCCGAGGCTGTAAACATAGCATGCTATGTGCTAAATCGTGTGCTTATAGTAAAAAGGGAAGATAAAACATGTTAAGAACTTCTTGAGAAAAAGAAACCAGATTTGCACGGTTTCCAACCTTTTGGGATTAAGTGCATTATCCGACAGACAAAGGATAGTCCGAAGTTTGGGGAGATCGGAGAAATCGGTTTCTTCCTAGGTTATGATCTAGGCTTTCCGAACAAACGAGTATACAATGTCAAGAAACGGATGGTGGAAGTGGTCTTTGATATAACTCCTTTGAGTTACGACCCGCCACCATCTGAGTTCAGTCCAAAAATTGGTTACCAATATGGCAAATTGTTTGATTCTTTTGCTTTACCTGATCTAACAGATGATGCGACAGAATTGGTGTATACACACCTGATCGAAAAAGATGAAGTGGATGCAGGTTGGCGTACAAGCATCCCAACAAATGTCTCTTCAAATGGTGATTTCAGAGTTAATGTTGCCAGCACGTCAAATGTCAATGATGTCATTGCCGCTCAAACCCTCAATGATGCAGATTCAAGCGATTTCGATGATGATATTGAAGTTGCTCAAAATACAAATACAAATGCCGATACTTCATTTGAGAATATTGAAGCGTCTGGTAGTGCATCTACTGAGGGGGAGGTCCAGTCTAATTTGGGCACTAATTTGCAAGTTTCGGCCGTTCCTGTCACTCGGATCAATAGAAATCATCCAATTGATAATGTTATCAGAGATCCGCGTGGAGGAATTATGACTTGAAGCAGAAGTCTTAATGATATGCAGTGTTTGTTCACAAAAATCAAAGAGTAGGAGATCAACAACTTAAGCCTGCATGAATGTTTATTTTGCAGTTAGAGCCATAAACTACCATATGGCGTTGAAAGACAACTCATGGTGTGAGGCGATACAAAAGGAGTTGTCTCAGTTTGACAAGCTGAAGGTTTAGAACCTGGTAGAGCTTCTGAATGGCCAACACACACTTAATACAAAATGGGTCTTTAAATGTAAAAAAGGACGATAAAGGCATAGTGGTTAGGAATAAGGCTCGTTTGGTGGTGCAAGGATTCAATCAAGAAGAAGGGATTGACTACACAGAGGTTGTTGCACCGATAGCTCGACTTGAAGCAATTCGTTTGTTTCCAGCCTTTTCAGCTCATATGCGCATCAAAGTCTATCAGTTAGACGTCAAAAGTGCATTCCTTTACGGGAAGTTGCAAGAAACTCTGTATGTATCCCAGCCACCAGGTTTTGAAGCTCTAGACTCGTTGAACAAAGTTTACTTGCTGGACAAAGCCTTATATGGTCTCCATCAGGTTCCACGAGCCTGGTATGAGACACTCGTGGTGCTATAGATTCCACACTCTTCATCTTGAAGAAAGGGGGACATTTCCTGATCGTGCAGATATATGTCGATGACATTATTTTTGGTTTTTCAAATGAAGTGCTTTGTCGGGAATTCTAAAAGGTTATGAAATCGAAGTTTGAGATGAGTGCAATGAGTGAGCTGAAGTTTTTCCTCAGGTTGCAAGTGGATCAAGAAAAGAACGACACGTACATTCATTAGACAAAGTACGTCCATGGGATCCTGAAGCGATTCAACATGGAAGACAGTCTGCCTTACGAAACTCCATTGCCTACCAATCATAAGTTATCTGATGAAAAGGTGAAAGATCCTGAAGTGGATCCTTCATTTTATCAAGCAATGATTGGTTCTTTAATGTATCTTACAGCATCTCGGCCCGACATAATGTTTTGAAAGACGTCAAATGGATATTTCATTATCTGAAAGGAAAACTGATGTGTGCAAAATGCAACATACAAATTACATCAAATGTGGCATAAAACTAACCCTTTTTTAGTACTAATGTTGGAAAAAGTGTGTTTTTGTCTTTCTTTTGTATTTTCAGGATTAAATGAGCTGAACTGAACAAAAGAAGCAAAAAGGCAGCTAAATCTAACATAAATACAAGAAAAGGGATAAACGTGGCATGCCCGACCCCCGACAGCATCTTCCCAAGCAAAAACAAGAGAACAGAAGGCTGAACACGCCCCGTGCTCAATGAGCATGGGGGCGTGCCCAAGTGTCTGTAGAAAAGACAAAGTTGTAGAAGCTTCTATCACCCACCACGGGGGCGTGCCCAGCGGACACGGGGCCATTGTCAACTCTAAGATTCACAGAATCTGGGGAAATCTTGATAGTACAGATACGCTTCTCCACACGGGGTCGTGTCCATCGGACACGGGGGCGTGGTCAACTAATGCAGACAAACTGCAATTAATGAAGAAAGAGAAGGAGGGTGGCCACGGGCCCGTGCCCGAGCTTCTATTCAGGCTATAAATAGGGGTGCTTGGCTCATTTGCAAATCATCCCTTGGCACACCACCTCTCTCACACTTCACCCACACTCCACCACCACCACAACACCATCATCCACCACCATCATCCATCATAGAGTGTGTGAGTCGTCTTGGGATCCAAGATTGATCGTAAGAGTTCTTGAAAATCAAAGGCCATCTTTGCCTAAGTCTCTTACATCACTTGGTGAAGACAAGTGTCTAGTGTAATACTTTTTATTTTTAATCTTTTCGCACTTTTTATTTGGTTATGTATTAATGACTTTAATAACTAGTTTCTTATGTTGAAGGTGATTCTTCCTTATCGTTTGTCCGTGGTGTCTTGGCATTATTTTACTGTCTATATAAAATAAAAGATTTTCACCATTCATATCTCCACGGTCTATATGGAGGTATGTTGGCTACCTGGTCGAGGGTTAAGGGAACGGTTTGGTAAGAGTCTTACCTTGTTCAGTGTATAGATCCTGCAAGGACCTGGGTCAAATTTAGTAGGACCTCCTTCGATACCCACCGGTATTGGATGGCGGGGGTCCAAACTCTTTGATCCCCTTATATGTAAGCTACTATTAAAACTTTAACCCGGCTACTTAGGACTGTATCCCTGCTGACTCAGACTACCTAGCCGAGGGTAACGTCACCTTCAAAAGAGGGGCCTACCACATTATGCATTAATAACTTAATTAATTATCTTTCAATAATCTGACCCTTTAGGATTGTATCCTTGCTGACTCAAACTACTGGGTTGAGGGTAACGTCACCTTCAAAAGAGGGGCCTACTATAATAACTAAGATAATCTCTTAAAAAGTGCAAAAGTGCGGAAATAATCAAAGGTTACACTACACACGAGTCGGATCCAAGTGATTCATCTTGTCTATCTATTTTTATTTTATTTTATTTTTCAGCATTTTAGTTAGTTTTATTTTTCTTGTTTAAAAACCTTTTTTCTAACTTTTGATTTGATTAGACGTTGAGGATAAACCGGTACTAAAAGCTCTTGTGTCCTTGGACGACCTCGGTATCTTACCAACACTATACTACGCTCACGATGGGTGCACTTGCCCATATGTGTAGTGTTAGTAAATATCGTGTTTTATAAATTTAAAACTTGGCTAAAAAGTGTAAAAGGGCTTAAAATATACATTAAAAACTATACACACTTACGCACATCAAGTTTTTGGCGCCGTTGCCGGGGACATAAGGATTTTAAGAAAGCTTAAAATTGACGACCTAATCAGTTTTTCAAAACTTTTTCAAAATGCGCGCACATTTTTCTGCATTTTAGTTTAGTTTTGCATTTACAGTTGGTTGAACACGGGTCGTGCTCACTGAACACGGGGCCGTGCTGCATATTTTTCATAAAAGCACCCAGATACAGAGTCTGAACACGGGGTCGTGCTCACTGAACACGCCCCTGTGCTGCACAAAACCTGTAACTTTTAATTCAAACGCCCAGATACAGATCCTGAACACGGGGCAGTGTCCACTGAACATGGGGCCGTGTCCAGCCTCTGTTTCCGTTTTTATTTTATTTTCTGGTCTCGAGACTCTGTTGTGGTCTGCTGAGTGATTCTTGTGGATCAATACTCGGGAGGCTACAACTACATCTATGAGGAGGATGATTATAGGGAAGACTATTGCACCAATTGTGGAAACCCGCACTCGGTACAATATTGTGACTTATTTCAACCATCCACTTCATACACCTACTATGAGGAGCCCAGGTACGAGCCATCAACTTCATACACATCCTATGAAGACCAAAGGTATGAACCTTCTCCCTCATACTCATATTTTGATGAACCAAGGTATGCGCCTTCATACTCATACTTTGAGGAACCAAGATATGAGCCACCACCTTCGTATACTTATTATGAAGAACCATGGCGTGAACAACCCACCTCATATGAGTATTATGAAGAACAAAATTACGACCCTTATCCATCATATACTTACAATGAAGAACAATGGTGTGAACCATCTACTTCCTATGAGTATTATGAGGAACAAAGGATCGAACATCCGGATTCAAGCTTTGAAAATCCCGATCCTTACTCTATCGCCGACGTAACCGATAGGATACTAGAACACCTTAAAACTATCGAGCGTTACATAATAGAATCTCGTGCAAGGGAAGAGGAATCCCGTGCAAGAGAAAAATTAAATAAAGAAGAGATAATTGAAAATGTAAAAATGGAAGAACAAATAAGTAAAAAACCGACACATGAGTTAAACAACGAAAAAGGTGAGTCCGACAACGTTAAAATTCAAGAAGAGTCTAATTTTGAAGAAATTAATCTCTTGTCGCCTTCCTTTGAAAATCATTGTTTAGTACCCACTCATGCTAAGTTTTTAAAAGAGTTAAACACTAACACTAAAATTGACGAAACGGTAAGCATTAAGTTAACTAATGATCAAACCTCGCTAATAAAAGAAGACCCATTTGAAATCAACATTACACCGGTTCCATGTTTTTATCAAAATTCATTTATTAGTAATGTCACAATTGATAAAGATCTTTGTGTTAACATAATGCCCAACTACGTTTTCGAAAAATTAAGTATTAGTGATTTTTCTCCACTTCAAATACCCATTTTTCTATCCAATCGGAAAGTAATAAAATCAATCGGTGTAGTTGAGGGTGTCTTGGTTCAAACAAATCAAATGGTAATCCCAACCGACTTTGTCATCCTCGATGACGCTCCTCTAGTGTTGGGACGACCTTTTGTAAAAACCCACGAAGCTTTGAAAAACCGAAAGTACAACAATCTATCAATTCAATTAGGGGCATTTAAAAGAAGCATCGATCCTGAGCATTCAATGAAATATCCTTTCGGCAATAATGACCCCTTAATTGAAGATGAAGATGAACCACCCGATACAAGTGAAAAGATTGACCACTTTGTTGAAGAAGAGGTCGCCATAGAACAAACTTTCAAAGTTCTTGATCAAAATGAGCAACCAAATAAGGAGTCTCCTAAAGACCCACCTCTTGAGCTCAAAGAACTTCCGAAAGGTTTGGAATATGCTTTTCTAGACAAAGATGGTAAATCACCTGTAATTATTTCATCTAAATTAGGTACTTTAGAAAAAGAAAAATTAATTAGACTTTTGAAAAAACACAAAAATGAGATCGCTTGGAATCTTATAGATATTAAAGGAATAAGTCCTTCCATGTGCACACACGAAATTTTAATGAACGATGACTACAAACCGGTAATACAACCACAACGTCGAGTAAATCCAAATGTACAAGAAGTGGTTAAAAACGAAGTCATCAAACTACTTGACGCCGGACTTATTTATCGTATCTCCGATAGTCCTTGGGTAAGTCCCGTCCAAGTAGTTCCAAAGAAAGGAGGTATGACGGTAATAACTAACGAAAAGAATGAAATAATACCAACGAGAACCGTCACTGGATGGAGGGTATGTATAGATTATAGACGATTAAATGAAGCAACAAGGAAAGATCACTTTCCTTTGCCCTTCATTGATCAAATGTTAGAAAGATTGTACGGTCATAAATTTTATTGTTTCTTGGATGGTTTTTCAGGTTACTTTCAAATCCCGATAGCACCCGAAGACCAAGAAAAGACAACATTCACATGTCCCTATGGAACTTTTGCTTATCGACGTATGCCATTCGGTCTGTGCAATGCCCCCACAACCGTTCAATGTTGCATGGTAGCCATCTTCCATGACATGATAGAAAAGACAATGGAAGTCTTCATGGACGACTTTTCTATCTTTGGGGATTCATACGACCAATGCCTCGATAACCTTGAACGAATGCTATCCCGATGTGAGGAAACTAACCTCCCCCTTAACTGGGAAAAATCCCATTTCATGGTAACGGAGGGAATAGTACTCGGTCACAAAATCTCAAGCGAAGGAATGGAGGTTGATCGAGCCAAAATAGACACTATTTCTCGATTACCTCCCCCATCCTCCATTAGAGCTATCAGAAGCTTCTTAGGGCATGCCAGATTTTATAGGCGGCTTATCAAAGACTTTTCTAAAATCTCAAGGCCTCTAACAAAATTATTTGAAAAAGATGCCCCTTTCATCTTTGACAAGGATTGCAATCAAGCATTCCTAACCCTAAAGGAAATGCTAGTCAATGCACCTATCATGATAGCACCTGATTGGAAATTTCCTTTCGAAATCATGTGTGATGCAAGTGACTTTGCAGTTGGAGCTGTCTTGGAACAAAGAAAAGAAAAGCATTTTCACCCAATTTATTATGCTAGTAAAACACTTAACGATGCACAAGAAAATTACACAACAACTGAAAAAGAATTACTAGCTGTGGTATTTGCTTTTGATAAATTTCGTTCTTATCTTATTCTTTCTAAAACAATAGTCTATACAGATCATGCAGCCATTCGATATCTCTTCAAGAAACAGGATGATAAACCACGTTTGATTCGGTGGATTCTACTCCTCCAAGAATTTGATATTGAAATCAAAGACAAAAGAGGAGCAGAAAACACTGCAGCAGGTCATCTTTCACGCTTAGAAGACCCAGCTTTTGAGGCAACCAGGAACGAGCAAATCAACGAAAAATTTCCAATGGAGTCCCTGGAAATGGTGGAATACAGAGAAGAACCATGGTATGCCGACTATGCTAACTACCTAACTAGCGGTATAGTCGCAAAAGGGTGGCCACATCATCAAAGAAAGAAATTCTTTGCTGATGTAAAGCATTATTTTTGGGAAGATCCTTATCTTTTCAAAATGTGTGCCGGTCAACTCATCCGACGATGCATACATGGTAGCGAACCAAGAAGAATTCTCTGCCATTGTCATGAAGGTCCATACGGAGGACATCATGGTGCCACTAGTACCGCACGAAAGGTATTTGATTCAGGATTTTATTGGCCGACCATTTACAAAGACGCCCAAAGTCTTGTCAAGACATGTGACGCTTGCCAAAGGACAAGTAATATTTCTTCCAAAAACGAAATGCCACAAAATGGCATTCTTGTTTGTGAAATCTTTGATGTTTGGGGACTCGACTTTATGGGACCCTTCCCACCGTCAAAAGGAAACAAATATATACTTGTGGCAGTAGATTACTTGTCTAAATGGGCCAAGGCCAAGGCACTTCCAACAAATGATGGAAGAGTCGTGGTAAGATTTCTGAAAAAATTATTCTCTCGTTTTGGAACACCTAAAGCATTAATAAGTGATAGAGGTACCCATTTTTGTAATCATCAACTTGAAATTTTTTTAACAAGATAAGCGGTCTATCACCGGGTCTCAACAACATATCACCCTCAAACAAACGGACAAGCCGAAGTGACTAATAGAGGTTTAAAACGAATACTTGAAAAAACCGTAGGGTTAAATAAAAAGGAATGGGCCGATAAATTAGATGATGTTTTATTGGCTTTTCGAACTGCTTATAAAAAAACAATAGGTACAACCCCATATAAGCTCGTCTATGGAAAAAGTTGTCATTTGCCAGTAGAAATAGCTCACAAGGCCTACTGGGCAATTAAAAATGTAAACCTTGATTTAGAATTTGCCGGTAAAAATCGATTTTGTCAGTTAAATGAATTAGACGAATTAAGGAATTATGCATACTCAAACTTTGAAATTTATAAGGAAAGAATGAAAAATTTGCACGACAAACACATAAAACCAAATGAATTTCGAGTAGGAGATCAAGTTCTATTGTTTAATTCACGACTTCGATTGTTTCCTGGTAAATTAAAGTCTAGGTGGTCAGGACCTTTTTCCATCACCCATATTTTCCCACACGGTGCAGTAGAAATTAAATCTCGGAATGGCATTCCATTCAAAGTCAATGGCCAACGGCTGAAGCTCTATCAAGGATTCATTGAGGATGAGGAGGAAGAAATCTCGCTTCAAACGGTCGAAGAATAAAAGCATCAACATCATACCTGGTAAGTTACGAACAAACGAGTTGACCTCTAAATCGGTAAGTCTTCTAACCGAGTTTTTGGGAAACAAGGGCACTCACACGAGTACTAAAAAAAATTCAAGAAAATCGCCCGGCACGGGCGCAACTGTCGGGATAAAACCCCTTTTCCAAACAGTTTCTTCATTTCCACATGCCCCGTTTCCCCGAAAACTCTCTGGTTCAGGCGATTTTTCTGCAAGATTTCGACGTCTCCTCTACTTCTAACAACATCAAGGTATGATTCTATCGTCATTAGTAGTTAGATTAAGCATTTGCATGTAGTTAAAACATCAAAAATTTGAGGAAAAATCTAGGGTTCTTGAACTTCATCCGGATCGAACCTCAAATTTTTGCATAAATCTGTTAGCATTAGTTTAGATTCATGTTATAGGACGTAAATCCACTTGTATTGTTCATAGATTTGCCCGATTTCTCACAAAAACCCCCAAACCCTTGTTTTTGAACCGAAAAGGATAAAATCGAAAGGGTAAACTGTTTGTTTTGGGAAAAACGGCACTTGGGGTTTCATTTTCGAGGAAAACCGCCCCTACTGGACCAAAAAATTTCAAGTTTTCAGGACCGGGTCGAAAAATGAGATTTTTGGGAAACAGACGTCTGGACACGGGGTCTTGCTCGCTGAGCACGGGGGCGTGTCCAGCTATTTTCTGACCAACATGGGGCGTGTCCGCTGAACACGGGGTCGTGTTCAGCTGACTGTTTTTAGTTTTCTCCGAAAATTTCAATGTTTCATGCTAATTATTTGGTATTTCCTTTCAGATGTCGAAGAAATTCACACGGTTCAATGCAAATGAGTTAGATGCTAAAGCAAGATACGATGTGCTTCGAACCAGACCGGATGAATACCCACGACAAGTGTGCATGGATCTTTTAGCAACAGTGAACCAGCTTGACCGGTTTAACAACCTAGTCACCGGCCCACTTAGAGCCGCCCTAACCACTCGACTTCGTTCAGTCCACGAATATAATCTGGAATTCTATAGCACATTCGTGTTCAATTCAAGATGCGACCCATTTGATAATGAGGGGGTAGAATTCCGATGTGGGGGGACTAAGTACTCGATTTCGATGGCACAGTTTGGGTCGGTAGTTGGGTTGTATGCGGAGGAAGATGCGGGTAATGAAGAAAACACCGGAGGGTTACGCGAGTTATCAGAAAACGAACGCCAAGCCTCTTGGGCTCAAATAGGAGAAGGGCACTACAACCCAAGCAGCACTAAGAGTAATAAGTTAAGGGACCCACTTTACCGTTACATCCATAGGGTCCTCACTTACTATCTTAGCCAAAGGCATGATAGCAGTGGCGTTGTAGGGTTGAGAGATCTGGTGGTCCTTCATTGCATTCATACCCGCACCCACCTCGATGTTCCGTACCTCCTGCTCCGAAACATGCATTGGAACTGGCTTGCTACTCCACCAACCCTTATCTTCTTCGGGGGGTGGATATACCGTCTCTTCAAGCATTTCGTGAACATGCCCAGGTCTTTCCAAAAGAGCCCATGGTCGGGAAGAGTGGACATACACATCTGCCGCTCCATGAACTTGATTTATGAAGCCGAAGACAGGACGGTTAGCTTCCAAAGAGTCCAGGGGCATGCATGGAACCCGCAAGAGGCACTCGTCCTTCATGCTCCACACTTTCAGCCTCCTCCTCAATACCAGTATCAGCCCCATGGTGATCCGGGCCAGTCCTCCTCGCAAGGAGGCGGTTTTCCTAATTTTCAAAGTTTACATGATTTGTTGCAGGAAAACCTCATGTGCACCAGGAACACCTACAATATGGCCAGCAATACGTACACCCGGGTCGGAGCAATTGAGAGAAACATCTCCAACATTCAGGATGACATTGGGAACATCCGGGAGTACATGGCGGGGCACGGAGGAGTAGGTGATGATGAAGACGAGGACATGGACTAGGCGGGAGGAGCGGAGTTAGGAGCAGTTGGTTGGTGATTCCACAGGTTAACCCTCTTTTCTTATGAACAATTTCCGGCCTGCGTGCCGTGTGTTGAACAATTTACTTCCTTTAACTCTTTTTTATTTTCTGCATTTTTATTTTTTTTCTTTTTAACTTTGTGATGTGGATGTTCTGAACTATGGTAATTTAGGATGCTTGTTATGGTTTGGTTTAGTGTTTATTGATAAAACAGGTGCATACGAGGCTTAGAGTACTAAACATTAGTGCTACTAAAGCCGGGACAGGAAAACCGAAGCCAGAAACCTGTTTTTCACCCTTGTAGATTGTCTACACGGGGTCGTGTCCAGCCGACACGCCCCCGTGCCCATTACCCCAGACCTGCTGTTTGTAAAAATTCGGCAGATTTTTGCCGGACACGGGGTCGTGCTCAGCCGACAAGCCCCCGTGTCCACCTTCTGTAAGTTAATGTTACTGGCACTCTGACGACGGGGTCGTGTCCAGACGCTCAATAACATATTTTTTTGCTTTTTCACACCTTTTTACACATTCAATTAACCTAAAAACTTATTTTTGGGACACATTGAAGACAATGTGTAATTTAAGTGTGGGGGGGGGGGGATGCTAAAACCTTGAATCTTGCAAGTCCTAATTACAAGCCTTACACAAAACTCTATTGAAATCGCTAATCACCCCAAATTTTTTCAAAAAAAATTTTCAATTTTTTTTTACTTGTCTGGGTTTAATTTTGGAGTTTCAAGTTCTAAAAAGGTTGTATTTTTACAAATTTACAACCGATAGCGTCGTGATAAAAAGAACCAACATAAGAAAATTATGAAACGGCATGACAAGTTTAGTTAAAATTTGATTATATATACTTGATCACATAAAAACCCATTCCCACAAAAAGTGAGTTTTGAGCCTTTATTGAGCATACAAATACATATCTTTAAACTAATTGCTCATTTATCGTTTCTTGTGTGAATAGCCGCTTGGTTCTTACGACTCTAGAACTTGCCACGACAATACATTGCCGGTCCTTACCAACTTAAACCCGAGTAAGTAAATGATGGAGGTATTAGGACTAACCCTTTTTATTTCTACACCATTATTTTTCTTTTTTTACCACCTACCCAAAATCCCCCAAGTTAACCCCTTTGAGCCTAAACCTTTTCATTTCTTAACCCAAAACAAACACCCTTTTACCCACCAAAACTTTCCTTTTTTATTTTTAACCCTTTTGTTTTAGTAATAAGCTCGTTTTTTCTCAAGTCTTCCTTATGAAAAAAAAAATGATGATGAAGCAAAAAAGAAGTAAACAAACAAGTTTATCAAAAAGAACTTTGTTTGAAAAAAGTGTTTCATCAAAAAAATAAAAAGTTACAAAAAAATAAAAAGTCTTACGAAAACCGACGCTTTTTACGCCTTTCGCCCTTTTACTAACCACTAACCCAACCACCTACCTTTAACCCAAGCCTAACCCTTCACCCAAAAAGTCCTCTTGATATTTACAAAGGTGTATAGTTAAAAAGGAGGATTGATTGCTTGGCAAGCTTATGGTAGAAGTAAGTTCCATGCCGCTCTCGAGTGATTCACTAAAAAAACATCTTCGGCCGAGTGTTGAGTGATCCCCGTGAGGTATGTGAACTTGTATACAAGTGTGGGGGTATTTGATGTGTGCAAAATGCAACATACAAATTACATCAAATGTGGCATAAAACTAACCCTTTTAAGTACTAATGTTGGAAAAAGTGTGTTTTTGTCTTCCTTTTGCATTTTCAGGATTAAATGAGCTTAAATGAACAAAAGAAGCAAAAAGGCAGCTAAATCTAACATAAATACAAGAAAAGGGATAAACGTGGCATGCCCGACCCCCGACAGCATCTTCCCAAGCAAAAACAAGAGAACAGAAGGCTGAACAAGCCCTGTGCTCAATGAGCATGGGGGCGTGCCCAAGTGTCTGCAGAAAAGACAAAGTTGTAGAAGCTTCTATCACCCACCACGGGGGTGTGCCCAGCGGACACGGGGCTGTGGTCAACTTTAAGATTCGCAGAATCTGGGGAAATCTTGATAGTACAGATACGCTTCTGCACACGCGGTCGTGCCCAGCGGACACAGGGGCATGGTCAACTAATGCAGACAAACTGCAATAAATGAAGAAAGAGAAGGAGGGTGGACACGGGGCCGTGCCCGAGCTTCTATTCAGGCTATAAATAGGGGTGCTTGGCTCATTTGCAAATCAACCCTTGGCACACCACCACTCTCACACTTCACCCACACTCCACCACCACCACAACACCATCATCCACCACCATCATCCATCATAGAGTGTGTGAGTCGTCTTGGGATCCAAGATTGATCATAACAGTTCTTGACAATCAAAGGCCATGTTTGCCTAAGTCTCTTACATCACTTGGTGAAGACAAGTGTCTAGTGTAATACTTTTTATTTTTAATCTTTTCGCACTTTTTATTTGGTTATGTATTAATGACTTTAATAACTAGTTTCTTATGTTGAAGGTGATTCTTCCTTATCGTTTGTCCGTGGTGTCTTGGCATTATTTTACTGTCTATATAAAGTAAAAGATTTTCACCATTCATATCTCCACGGTCTATATGGAGGTATGTTGGCTACCTGGTCGGGGGTTAAGGGAACGGTTTGGTAAGAGTCTTGCCTTGTTCAGTGTATAGATCCTGCAAGGACCTGGGTCAAATTTAGTAGGACCTCCTTCGATACCCACTGGTATTGGATGGCGGGGGTCCAAACTCTTTGATCCCCTCATATGTAAGCTACTATTAAAACTTTAACCCGGCTACTTAGGACTGTATCCCAGCTGACTCAGACTACTTAGCCGAGGGTAACGTCACCTTCAAAAGAGGGGCCTACCACATTATGCATTAATAACTTAATTAATTATCTTTCAATAATCCGACCCTTTAGGATTGTATCCTTGCTGACTCAAACTACTGGGTTGAGGGTAACGTCACCTTCAAAAGAGGGGCCTACTACAATAACTAAGATAATCTCTTAAAAAGTGCAAAAGTGCGGAAATAATCAAAGGTTACACTACACACGAGTCGGATCCAAGTGAATCATCTTGTCTATCTGTTTTTATTTTATTTTATGTTTCAGCATTTTAGTTAGTTTTATTTTTCTTGTTTAAAAACCTTTTTTCTAACTTTTGATTTGATTAGACGTTGAGGATAAACCGGTACTAAAAGCTCTTGTGTCCTTGGACGACCTCGGTATCTTACCAACACTATACTACGCTCACGATGGGTGCACTTGCCCATATGTGTGTTTAGTGTTAGTAAATATCGTGTTTTATAAATTTAAAACTTGGCTAAAAAGTGTAAAAGGGCTTAAAATATACATTAAAAACTATACACACTTACGCACATCACAAACCAAGGCTTGGATTGTGGTTTCCAGTCGAGGGAGGTTTAGATTTGATAGTGTATGCGGATGTGGATTTTGGCGGGTTCCCAATTAACAGGAGAGCAACCTCTGGTGGTGCTCAACTACTTGGAAGCCGTCTGATATCCTAGCAATACAAGAAGCAGCTTGCGGTGTCGTTGTCCACATGTGAAGCAGAATACATCTCCGCTTCGAGCTGTTGTGCTCAAGTCTTTTGGATACAACAACAATTGTGGGATTACGGTTTGAACTAAGCACATACTCCCATCATGGTAGATAATAATTTGGCTACATCAATAACAAATAACCCAGTACATCACTCACGCACAAAGCACATAGATGTTAGGCATCACTTTATTCATGACTGTGCTAAAAAGGGTTTGATAGATGTAGTTAGAGTTGACACTTTAGACAACTATGCGGACCTGTTTACAAAGACATTCGATCAGACGAGATGTGAGGATCAGGTCGATATGATCGGTATGATAAACCCTGAGTAGGATGGTTTCAAAAGCTCTCATGGAAACTTTGTTTTTCTTTTTCATTTGTACAGTTTACTATTTTTCGTTAAACTCCAAAAATCCAAAAAGATTTTACTTAGTTATAGGATATTTTTATAAAAATCCAAAAACATTAGAAAATGAAAAAATTGAGAGCGCGTTGATTGTGAGAAGAAATGATAATACATCGACAGTTAGATCGTTTACAGGGTATGTTACAAAATTAAAATCTAAACTATTGACAGCTTCATTATCTGCTGTAATGATAGGTTTTACGCGTAAATAAGAACCTGTTTTTGGTATATAAAGATAACGAACTACGTAACTTGTGTCTAACATCTCTCGGATATAATGTCTTAGTACCGTAATTTCGTTTGAGAGATTACCAAAATTATGCGATACTAGGTCTCTATATCTGATTATTATCTGGGGTATTATACTTGGTCTTCTGATTTTGTGTCGGCAATGGCCTAGACCTCGTATAATACTTTGCTAAGCGTTTCTTTTGTGTGCAAACCCCCAGGTGGATTTCTTTTCTGCCTAACAATCATCACCGGATGATCCGTTCTAAAGTTTGTCACCACCGGGTTAACGACTGAATATATATGTTATCACTGGGTTTCACCTATAAAAGATTCCAAACCGTTGGTACACCACCTAAAAGTCGAGCCTTCATCTCTTTGTCGGTGCGGTGGCACTAACCTAAGCTCTCAAGGTTTCACAATTTTAGCCAGATACAGATAATAGTCGGATATATTCACCTGTAAGATGTAATTTTTGGTAGTTTTGATACTGGAGTATATTCTAAGGTGGAGAACACAGTTACATCAGTTAATAACACACTTAAATGCATATCTCAAAAACAGTGTTCAAACACATGCTAAAGCTTAAGTGGACAAGTATATCGTTAAACATCTTGAACAATTATTATCATTCTAAGTGCTTAAATCTTTAAATGGATACTAACTGTGATAGATTTTGATAGATAAGCCGATACGATCTTCTTGTCCGTATTTTCACAAAAAGATATCGCTTGTAAATATTTTCTTTCGCATCTCTGTAAGTACTCTTTCTATTGGAGAACACAGTTACATCAGTTAATAACACACTTAAATGCATATCTCAAAAACAGTGTTCAAACACGTGCTAAAGCTTAAGTGGACAAGTATATCGTTAAACATCTTGAACAATTATTATCATTCTAAGTGCTTAAATCTTTAAATGGATACTAACTGTGATAGATTTTGATAGATAAGCCGATACGATCTTCTTGTCCGTATTTTCACAAAAAGATATCGCTTGTAAATATTTTCTTTCGCATCTCTGTAAGTACTCTTTCTATTGCAAATAATGAAAAATACAAAAAGATTTTTGGTGTGTTTTAGTATAAATTTCAAAAAAAATACACAAAGATTATATTTCTCGTTTCCATGTGTGGGCTTAATATTTTTAAAGATACTCAAATGGGATTTTACAATTTTAAAAATGGGTTAAAATCAATCCGGTTAGGTAATTTATAAAAATAAGTCTTTTAATTAAAAAACGGTCTTGCAAAGTTTGTCAAAGTGTGGATTTCTGTGTGGGAAATTGTGTCAAAAATTTCAAACTGTGAGAAATTTTGTCAAAAGCACGTGTTACTTAGAAAATACCGCTTAAAATTAACTTGGTTGTGCCTTATCTCTTTAATGTGTTTAGGAGGATTTTTGCTCTTACAAATTAATTATTTAGTTTTGGACCTCAAAATTGTTTGCGCTTCTATACGTTTAGAAAGGTATTGGGTCTGGGTTTTATAGCTCTGGATTTAAACTACCGGGTTCTCCGGATTTAATATATAAGTAAGTTTAATATTGTTTCCAGGTTTATGATAGCATATGGGTCCGGGTTTGTTAAGTAATCAGTGTCCAGGTTTATATGAGTTTATTATGTTAAGGATTTAGGTATGTCCGGGTTTATGGTTAGGTATCACTTTAAGTCCATCCGAACTTGTATCATTTTAAGCATTCTCCGAACTTACCCTGTGTTCGAGTTTGGAGATTATGATACAACCTTGGTGCATCTGGATTTATACACATCTGCTGTTAACGACTTAAAAACCGTTGATAAAACCCTCTCTAACGTGACTTGCTTGTTTTTTATTCCTTTTCTTTTAGTTTTAAAGCTTCATTAACAGAAATGGCAGCAGAACAAAACCAACCTCCTCCAAACCAACTACAAGTACCGGAATGCATCTTCATTAAAAAACACAACCAAGTAGCCATCTTGAATGAAGGATTGCCAGGGATAGACGATTATGTGCAGATCATTCGCTTTCTTAGGAGATCAAGAGTATTCTATTCAATTTCGACCGATATTCGGATAGTAGCCGCTTATATGCAAGATTTTTGGACGATTGCTCGTGTAAACAACAATGTGATCGAGGCTACTATAAATGGTCATTCGTTAGCTATTACGGAGGAAATTGTTCGAAATGCATTACAGTTAGGCGCACATGATTTTGGTGAAGTTTGCTATGTTACTCAAAGTCGAGAAAGGGCTCTTATTAGCTTTGGATACTCAGGAAATCTGCCAAAGCGACAAGTTTACAAGGGAATGCTTCTAGAGAAATGGCGTTTCTTTTATCATGTCATTATGAAGTGTTTCGCTCCAAGAAAGTTGGTAATGGATGGAATGGGTCATAATCTTATGTCGGCTATGATTGGGCTTACGTTTAATCAGCCGTACAACTTCCCACACATGATCTTTCAAGCACTATAGGCTCAAATTGGTTATGAAGAGGGTGATTCCCGTTTAATGATGCTATATCCTCGTTTTCTTATGATTATCTTTCGACATCTTGTTCTGATCTTCCGAGTCACGATGGTTTGGATCAGCTTGTACTAAAAGCTATGGGTAGACGGATTTTTAGCGATTGTCATAATGCTAGAGCATCTATTCACTCTTCGCGCTTGCCTGAACTTCATCCGGTGCTGGGTGCTATTCTGGTCGAAAATTACAATCTAGAACATGATGTTACTTGGAGAAATATTTATGCCGGTATTAATCAGATTTTTGGAGCAGGTGAAGATGAAGATGGTGAAGCGCCTATTAATATTCAACAATCGGTAGTTGTTCAACCTCAGGTTGATCTTCAACAACCGCCAGTGTTTATTGAAGAACTCGTTGTTCCTGAGCCCGGTGTGGCAGAACCAACGGTAGTTGAGCACGTTGCTGAACCGATTGCTGAGCCTGTTAATGAACTAGTGCATGATGTCGAGATGGAAGATATCATTCACAATATCTCTTTCAATCAACCCGACCCGAGTCTAGAAGATATTATTTTTATAGAGAGTTAGCTTCGATTGATGCTGCTTTGGAGTCCAGTGCTCCTTCTTCAAGCACTTATAAAGGAAAGAGTATTTTAGTCGAAGAAGAAGATAATGTCGAGATGTTAATTGAAAGAAAGTATTTAGCTTTGGTGCATAAAGACTTCTTGGGTAAGTTGTTAGCTAAAGGACAAGAAAAGCTTAAGGCTTTTCATGATAAGGTCGATTCTCTCGGTCTCTCTTCCGAGTGGGCCTCACGTTTGCCTCTTTGGAATGAAAAGACTTCTAATATGGATAATTTTCCAGATGATTCTTCTGATAGTGACTGTGGTGGAGATCCAGATAGTAGACCGATTGCTGTTTTGGTTTCTGATTCTCGATTGGTTATGACGTATAAAAGAAAAAGATTGGGTGAAAGTTCGAGTTCAGCTCCCATGTCTTTTGAAGTGGAGAATTTTTGAACTATTGAAGTATTAGTTGCAGTATTCACTACAGTTGGTGGCTTATCTATTTTGGGTGATACTGTTTCTTTACCGATTGTTTCAGCTGCCATGTCTATTCCCAGCACGACATATGCTGTATCTGTTTCTAGTGCTTCTGCTCATGGCCAGTCTTCTAGTTCAAGTTTTCCGATGATCACGTCTGGTGTGTCCGCTGCTACATTGTTTTCTACATTCCGGCTCTTCTTGGTTCTAGCAATGTGTTCGCTACTTTCGTGGGAATTAGTTATTCTTCATTACCTCCAGTTTTCCTAGCTATGCTTCCTGGTTCTTCTTCGAGCTTTGTTTGTCCACGTGATACTCGACCTGCTGGTCCTCGAATGAAGAAACTTGTTGCATCAGCGTCTACTCCAAAGTCGTTTAAAAAGATTCGTCTAAAAGTTGCCTTTGGTCCTAGACCTCCTCGGCCTGTTGCTCCAAGGCCTATGACTCCGACTCCGACTTCCGCTCCAAGGCCTACGACTCCGACTTCAGCTCCAAGGCCTAGGGGTACATCTAGCAGTAGTGAAGAGATCCATTTCTCGGATTTTGTTTGCACCCAGTTTATGGATGTTCATCGGGCAATGTAGAGGCAAATCAAGGTAATAAATGACAACCAGAGTCATATTAACAAACAACAAAAGGAACTGGACGAGCTTAAAAAGAAAGATGCAGAGAAAGAAGAAAAGATCAAGGGTTTAACTTTTCAATCTAAACGTTAAGCTCTCCAATTGGCTGTTCTTATTAAGAGAGATGTTGCTTATTATGCCCATCACGAGACTCTAACTGTTGCAAATGATTAGATCTGCTGGATTGTTACTGAACTTGTAGAGCTATTTGCTGCTCAGGGGGAGAATACTCCACTACAGGTCCAAGCCAAATGCAAATTGGATGAGTTGAAAGAGATTCAAGACGAATTGGACAAAGACAAAGATCCTAACGCTGCACATCTGAGGGAGCAGCCAATGTCACGGCCCCTGACCAGGTTTTACCCCTTTCAGGAGCCGCGGGACAGAAAATCATGTGGTATTTATTTAATTGAGTTTAACAGCGGAAGATTTCTTCAGGATCTTTTAAAAACTGAAATTTCCCGATTATTTTATTTCACAACTCGGGATAAAACCCCGGTAATTTACAATCACAAGATTTCACGGAGAAATCTTTATTTTACAAAACATGTTTCTTTATTTTATATTGAGCCACTTCCTTAAGCTTTGTAGTGCTTCGCGGCACTTTTCCCGGATCACACTAGATCACCTGAAACATGTTTGAAAAGGGTTTTGTCAGCGGGAAATATTGGTGAATCATTCTTTTTACTAAAACGACTTGTTTGTTATCATTTACAGTATTAAGAGTGATTACAATGTTTCCTGATATCAACCAACTACCCACAGTACTTGTCACTCAACATTCATCGGTAGCCTCTGAGCCCGATGGTGTCTGTGACTATGGTCATATCACCCCTTGGCCCCGTTGTCCAATGGTGAAGTTTATCAAGTAATGTATACAAAACCCCACATACCGGCTGCAATTTGGTGATTACAAAGACTTAATCCCTGTAATTATAACTTTGAAAATATTTAAGAATTTATAAAGCATTTTGATAAAAAGAGAATGACTCACATTGCAGATTTATTTGAGTAGAGCCTAGCCTACTGATTAGCCTTTTAACCTAGGTTAAATAACAATGCACACAAACTAGGTTAGTAACTAATACAACATTTACGATAACTCACGAGATTAAACCCTCACATCGAATGACAAAGTGCGATACTTAAACATCCATCGAATTAACGACGAATGACAAAGCATGAACCCTAATGTGGGCAGCACTTAAACATCCATTGGATAGTTTAATCGATCGGACATTGAATCGTAGCAGCGATTGAGTTATTACCCTGTTTTGCGGCAGCACTTCGTGAATTGTGTGTGTTTTAAGACTGTTTCTACTATAACTCGGAGTATAAATTGAATTTGAAAGTCGAACGAACGCACAATTGCATGTACCAGACTGTTCTATTTATACCTAAAATTTGTCCCCCTCGCGCCACGCGAGAGGTTCTCTTGTGCGCGTCGCGTGGCGCGAGAGACCCTAGTCTACCATAGGTTTGCTTCGTGTCCAGGTAGCTCAGCTGAGTTGGTTTCGCGTTAAAATTCAGTATACACGTAAAACTGTTTGGATATTACCAACTAGGGTTTACCCCCTTGAGTTTTAGGGTCCCTGATCCTGATTCCAATTGTTCTGAAAATTTTAGGGTTTATGCAGAATCACTTGGGTGTCTCAATTAGGGTTTCCTATTGGACAAATTAACTTAATAAATAGGACTTTTGATGAGAGTTGTTACATCCTCCCCACCTTAATAAAAATCTCGTCCTCGAGATTTACTGGAACAAATAGGGGTACTTTCGCTTCATTTCAGATTCCAGCTCCCAAGTGTATTTTGGTCCTCTCTTTGAATCCCACTTAACTTTAACTAGCACTAGTCGTTTGTGTTTGAGAAATTTCACCTTTCGATCTTCGATTTGTAATGGCTTTTCAACAAAATTTAACTTTTCGTTTACCTCTATATCTTGGAGAGGTACTACCAAAGATTCGTCTGATAAGCATTTCTTGAGATTGGATACATGAAATACGTCATGTATTCCAGCTAACTCTTCTGGTAGTTGTAAACAATAAGCAGCTGGTCCTATACGTTGGATTATTGAAAATGGTCCTACGTATCTTGGACTTAGCTTTCCTTTCTTACCGAATCGAACTACTCCTTTCCACGGTGAAACCTTTAATAGTACTTTGTCTCCAACTTGAAATTCTAACGGCTCCCGTCAATTGTCGGCATAACTCTTCTGGCGATCTCGAGCCGTCTTCAATCTTTCTTTGATTTGTGTAATTTTATCAGTAGTTTCTTGCACAATCTCCGGACCTGATAATTGACTTTCTCCTATTTCTGCCCAACATACTGGAGTTCTGCATTTGCGTCCATACAATGCTTCGAATGGGGCAGTTTCGATGCTTGAATGATAACTATTATTATAGGAGAATTCAATTAAAGGTAAGTGGTCGTCCCAATTTCCACTAAAATCTATCACACATGCTCTGAGCATGTCTTCTAGAGTTTGGATTGTCCTTTCACTTTGTCCGTCTGTCTGAGGATGATATGATGTACTTAAATTTAGTCGAGTTCCCATTGCTTCTTGGAAACTTGTCCAAAAATGCGAAGTGAAACGACTATCCCTATCTGATACAATGGAGAGTGGAACTCCATGTAGGGATACTACTTCGTCTACGTACAATTTGGCTAACCTTTCCATGCTAAAGGTTTATTTCATAGGTAAAAAGTGAGCTGATTTGGTTAATCGATCCACAATTACCCAAATCGCATCATTACCTTTTCTGGTTTTGGGTAACTTAGTAACAAAATCCATTGTTATGAGTTCCCATTTCCATACAGGCATTTCTAATTGTTGTAGTAGACCTGAAGGTTTCTGATGTTCTGCCTTAACTTGTGAACAAGTAAGACACTTGGAAACATATCGAGCTATGTCCTTTTTCATTCCTATCCACCAAAAGTTATTCCTTAAATCTTGGTACATCTTATTGTTTCCAGGGTGCATAGTATACCTAGACTTATGGGCTTCTTCTAAAATCTTATTTCTTAATTCTCCCTGCTTAGGTACCCAAATTCTTCTTTTGTAGAACCTCCAAATTCCATCAGCTCCTTGTTCTAATTCTTTTATTCGTCCTTTAATTCCTTCAGCATCATCCTTGATTGCTGTTTCTTGGAAATGCTTTAGTTGTTCCATTAAATCTAACTGTAGATTTAATCTAAGAGCACGAACTCGTCTTTGTTTCTCATGGTACTTACGACTTAAGGCATATGCAACTACATTTGCCTTTCCTTCGTGATACTGAATATCACAGTCATAGTCACTTAGGATTTCCATCCATCTCCTTTGCCTCATGTTTAACTCTTTTTGGCCGAATATATATCTTAAACTTTTATGATCTGTATAGATAGTAAATTTACTTCCGTACAGATAATGTCTCCAAATCTTAAGAGCAAAAATTATGGCTCCTAACTCTAAGTCATGAGTTGTATAATTTTCCTCGTGCTTTTTCAATTGTCTGGAAGCATACGCAATTACCTTCTTGGGTTGCATAAGCACACATCCTAATCCTAGTTTTGAAGCATCACATAAAACTTCAAAATCTTCAGTTCCTTCTGGTAAAGCTAGGATTGGGGCATTTGTTAACTTTTGCTTTAAAATCCTAAAAGCTTCATCTTGCTTAGGTCCCCATTCAAACTTAACTGCTCTACAGGTTAGCTTAGTTAATGGTATAGCTATCTTGGAAAAATCGTTAATAAACCGTCTATAGTATCCGGCTAAACCTATAAAACTTCTAATTTCCATTGCGGATTGTGGAACCTTCCATTTGGTAATTGCTTCTATCTTAGCAGGATCTACGTGAATACCTTCGTGATTCACCATGTGTCCAAGAAATTGCACTTCTTGCAACCAAAATTCACACTTCGAGAATTTGGCGTACAACTTTTCTTTTCTTAACAAAGTTAAGAGTGCATGCAAATGCTCACAATGCTCGTCCTGACTTTTTAAATAAATAAGTATATCGTCGATAAAAACAATTACAAATTTATCCAAATACGGTTTACAGATTCTATTCATCATGTCCATGAATGCGGCAGGTGCATTCGTTAATCCGAAGGGCATGATTGTAAACTCGTAATGACCGTACCTAGTTCTGAAAGCAGTTTTGGGTATGTCTTCTTCTTGTACTTTCAATTGATGATATCCAGAGCGTAAATTGATCTTAGAAAAATATCTAGCTCCTTGAAGTTGATCAAAAAGATCATCAATCCTAGGTAATGGGTATCGATTCTTAATTGTAACCTTATTCAATTCTCTATAATCAATACACATTCTCATCGAACCATCCTTCTTCTTTACAAACAACACTGGTTCTCCCCACGGGGATGAACTAGGTTGTATGAAACCTTTACTTAGTAAGTCATCTAATTGCTTTTTCAGTTCTAACATTTCTGTAGGTGCTAACCGATAGGGTGCCTTAGCTATCGGTGTAGTTCCTGGAATTAGATGAATTCTAAATTCTACCTCCCTATCTGGTGGTAATCCTAGTAAATCTTCTGGGAATACATTTGGGTATTCTGAGACTACAAGAATTTCCTTAAGTTCTTTACCCTTAGTATTAATGATTACTGAAATCATATATACTATTCCTTGTTTTCGTTCATAACTAGCAACTTTCATTACTGATATGAACTTCATGGGTTTACATGGTTTATCTCCTGTAATCGTGATTATTTCTCCAGTAGGTGCCAGAATTTCTACAGAATTTTTTATCACAAAGGATTCGAGCATGGTTGGCTACTAACCAATCCATTCCTAATACAACATCGAATCCAGTTAACTTCATTGGCAATAGGTTTGCATGAAATTTATGACCTGAAAGGTCTATATTTTCTTTTTACAAAACCTTATCTATTTTGACAGAATTTCTGTCTGCCGTTTCGACTGTAAAGATTTGCCTAAGGTTGGTTAATGGTAAATTAAGAGCTTGGCAAAATGAAGTATTTATAAAACTTTGGTTTGCACCAGAGTCAAATAATACTTTTGCGTAAATGTTGTGAACTAAGAACGTACCAGCTATCACATCTGGAATGAGTTCTGCTTCCCGAGTAGTCAGCTGAAATGCTCTGACATTCTTTTTAGTAGCTCCATCGGCTGTCTTGGCTTTGTTGTCTGCTGGTTTCACCAATTTAGGACATTCTATTTTGAAATGTCCTGCTTCACCACAGTTAAAGCAGATTCTTGTTTTCTTTCTGCAATCTTCTTCACGATGTCCTATGCGTTTGCAAAAATTGCAAGTTACATTACATCTTCCATAATGTTTCTTTTTGCAATTTCTGCAGAATGGCGAAGTTGAAGATTGCCATGTTCCTTTTCTCTTGAAATTACTACTATTACCCATACGAACTCCTTGGGTAATTTTCTGAGCCAGTTCCTTTTTCCTGTTTTCATCTCTTGTGCGTACCAATTCGTTAGTTAGGGTATTAGCTAATTCCACCGCATCGTCAATAGTACGAGGTCTCGCAGCTTTAACGATGTTACGGATTTCACTAATTAGTCCCCAAATATAGCGAGAAATGAGTACCGGTTCTGGCGAAGCCAGTGTTGGTACCACTCTAGCATATTCAAAGAATGTCGAAGTATAACCTCGACAATCTACACCCATCATTCGATGGTTTAGGAACTTATTTGCCATTTGACCTTTTTCATATTCGGGACAAAATTTTCTTTCTACAAGACTTTTAAATTCTTCCCAGTTCATGGCATAGGCCCTATTTCTTCCTTTAGCTTGTAACACCGTGTTCCACCATTCTAGCGCCCCTTCTTTGAAAAGATTTGACGCGTACATGACCTGATCGTCCTTGTCACATTTACTTATTGTGATTACTGCCTCGGTTTTCTCTAACCAACGCAGTGCCGCTGTCACTCCTTCATTGCCTGCAAACTCAGCGGGTTTACAAGCAAGAAATTCTTTGTAAGTGCAACCAGGTGTTGCAGCTTTCATTATCTTAGGGAGCGGAGCTTGCAGTGGATCATTATTATGATTAATATGATTATCGCCTCCGTTTACGCTATTACTGAAGTTATCTTCAGAAATGCGTTTGCTGGGAATTATTTGTTGAGGTTCGACAGGTTTCTGTGCAGCAGCAAGTATTGCTGGAATAGCATTGGCTATCCCTTGAGCAACTATATTTTCTATATCTTGCCTAGTCATATATTGATCCCCCGGTTGTTGCTCAGATTGATTAACCTCATTAACTGGTTCATTATTAGCGTTTTCCATCTGATAATTAATATATATAATTAGTATACAATAATTAATAATCATACACAAAACAATTATACAAAGTTCATAACACAAATATAGTCAAAACTATCGATTTCTCGATTCCCATTTTTATATATTTTATAATATGCATCCATACACACCTTTATCTTACAAGTTTTATTTTAGTTATTTTACAGACTATATTATTATTACTATTATACAATCACAGTCTCATAACCCTATTATCCCTCGTTAGTCGTTATTTCAGTAACGGCGTTCCCTCTCATCGTATTTCCAGGAGATCTGTTCTCCTACTTCCCTGATCCTATTTCCTGCATCCATTAATTCCTCGTCAAAGTGGCGGAGTTCAGCTAAATTCTCATTGCTCATAGGTGGATTGGGTATAGGTTCTGGGTCGAATTGAGGAAGAAAGGAATAAGGACTATTGAGCAGGTTTTGGAACTGCCAATCATTCGTCCACCACTCGTCCATTCCTAGAGGTTGGGTGTGGATTATAGGTTCTGGGATTGCTGGTTCCAAATTCATTGGAAGTTGAGTTTCAATAGGATGAGTAAAAACATTTTTATTGACAGGCTTAATAGTATCACAGCTTGCCAATATAAAATCTAGCTCTTCCTGTAATGTCATTTCCTGGGTTTGTTTAGAGCTTTCTCCAATTTCTATCTGGGTTTGTTTAAATCCTCCTCCAATCTCCATTTCTATTTGCTTAGAATATTCTTCAAACTGTATTCCCATCTGCCTAGACTCTTCCCCGACTTCAATTCCCTTCCCTTTGTCTAAGGGATTTTCTATTTTGGGAATCTTTCTAGTGGCGAGTTTCCTCCTACGCACACGCCTCCATCCCACAAATTTCCTCCTTTTCTTGGGCTTGGGTTTCTCCGGAGGTGGAGCATTGAATTCAATAGGTTCTTCTATGTCGGGTATATACCTATTGAAATCTCTGGAAACCTCTATTTTTACCGGATAGAGATTTAAATTCTGAAGGGCGTCAGACAAGTCACTCATGCTGTTTAGTATACATGCAAAATACACACAAATACTAAGTTAAAACAAAATTTCATAGAAAACCTTTAAATATTATTTCATACTGGGTAACTACAAAACAACTGAAAATTAAAACACACTAGGGTTTATTGTAAACTTATTTATTTATTGGATAAGGTTTCTGGCTTGTAAATAATAAGGTTGCTAAAACTTGAGTTAAAATATTTAAATATTTGCATTTACTGCTACAGTAGCTAGCATATAAAGATCTGCCCATTTTTCATCTAACTTGTCTTCCCATGGAGGTTTACTGGTTAATTCCTGGTTAACTTTCTTTTCTCGGGATTTCTTTATTTTCTCTTTACTTTTCCTAATAATCAGACTTCTTTTACTAGGAGAAAGTGGTTCCTCATATTGTGCATTTCGCACAAATATTCCTTCATCAGGAATTACAGACTGATTTGAGGATTTTGTTTGGGATGAACTTCCCTTCTCGTTGGATGACCTATCTAATTTAAGATAGATATCTGAAAGCTTTTGCTTACCCATACTGTACACAAATATTCAATTAATAAAACACATAATCACAAAATAGCAATTAGTAAAATTAAGTATTTTCTAAATACTTAATTGGCTTAAATCAGTGGCTCTGATACCACCTTTTTCTGTCACGGCCCCTGACCAGGTTTTACCCTTTTCAGGAGCCGCAGGACAGAAAATCCTGTGGTATATATTTAATTGAGTTTAACAACGGAAGATTTCTTCAGGATCTTTTAAAAACTGAAATTTCCCGATTATTTTATTTCACAACTCGGGATAAAACCCCGGTAATTTACAATCATAAGATTTCACGGAGAAATCTTTAATTTACAAAACATGGTTCTTTATTTTTATATTGAGCCACTTCCTTAAGCTTTGTAGTGCTTCGCGGCACTTTTCCCGGATCACACTAGATCACCTGAAACATGTTTGAAAAAGGTTTTGTCAGCGGGAAATACTTGTGAATCATTCTTTTTACTAAAACGACTTGTTTGTTATCATTTACAGTATTAAGAGCGATTACAATGTTTCCTGATATCAACCAACTACCCACAGTACTTGTCACTCGACATTCATCGGTAGCCTCTGAGCCCGATGGTGTCTGTGACTATGGTCATATCACCCCTTGGCCCCGTTGTCCAATGGTGAAGTTTATCAAGTAATGTATACAAAACCCCACATACCGGCTGTAATTTGGTGATTACAAAGACTTAATCCCTGTAATTATAACTTTGAAAATATTTAAGAATTTATAAAGCATTTTGATAAAAAGAGAATGAATCACATTGCAGATTTATTTGAGAAGAGCCTAGCCTACAGATTAGCCTTTTAACCTAGTTTAAATAACAATGCACACAAACTAGGTTAGTAACTAATACAGCATTTACGATAACTCACGAGATTAAACCCTCACATCGAATGACAAAGTGCGATAGTTAAACATCCATCGAATTAACGACGAATGACAAAGCATGAACCCTAATGTGGGCAGCACTTAAACATCCATTGGATAGTTTAATCGATCGGACATTGAATCGTAGCAGCGATCGAGTTATTACCCTGTTTTGCGGCAGCACTTCGTGAATTGTGTGTGTTTTAAGACTGTTTCTACTATAACTCGGAGTATAAATTGAATTTGAAAGTCGAACGAACGCACAATTGCATGTACCAGACTGTTCTATTTATACCTAAAATTTGTCCCCCTCGCGCCACGCGAGAGGTTCTCTTGTGCGCGTCGCGTGGCACGAGAGACCCTAGTCTACCCTTGGTTTGCTTCGTGTCCAGGTAGCTCAGCTGAGTTGGTTTCGCGTTAAAATTCATTATACATGTAAAACTGTTTGGATATTACCAACTAGGGTTTACCCCCCTGAGTTTTAGGGGCCCTGATCCTGATTCCAATTGTTCTGAAAATTTTAGGGTTTATGCAGAATCACTTGGGTGTCTCAATTAGGGTTTCCTATTGGAAAAATTAACTTAATAAATAGGACTTTTGATGAGAGTTTTTACAGCCAAGTAGCTCACAAGCTATGAAAGTTGCAACAGAAGCTGCAGTTGAGGGGGAGTCTGGTGCTGGTCGTAGAGGTAAAGGCTTGGTTGAAGGTGATCTTGGGGATTCGTCTGATGATTCAGATTTGGATGGCTTAGCGGGTGAAGACTTCATCTCTAATGAAGATTTAGAAAAAGATTGTGAAGTTGTTGGAGTCATTGAAGAACTTAGATTGGATGAAGACGTTGATCATGTAGTAATGAGCAAAGGGGGCAATGTGTCGTATACTTTGAATATGCAGTCTGTTGAAGGAGTTGAGGTGGATTTTAAAGACTTACGGGATATTGTATTCAATGATACACTGGTTGAAGTAAATCCTGATCCTAAGCCTATTCCTGAAGAAGTTCAAAGGGTTTTGTGGCTAAGAGCACCTCCTCCAGATCTAACTCAGAAGAAACGTTTTGGGAAAATAAGGGGAGAATTCTCAGGACAGACAAGAAGCTAGGTTTCGACGAGCAAAACTACTTGGTTTTGATTAAACGTACAAATGGTGTTCAATATTTCAAGCTGTGCTTCAGAACTCTCAGTAATCTTCCGGCACACGATCTCCATCACATTGCTCAGCTTAACTTGAACACACCGACTTCAAACGAATTAATTGAAGCATTGAAATGGGGACTAGAAGAAGAGAGCAGTTCAAGTAAGTGGAACCGGTTCAAGCCTGCTGTGGGTCGTCATGTTAAAACGAATGATAAGTTCACCGGAGAAATCAAGTACAAGGTTGTGTACCGACCCTCTTTGTGTTTGAGAACAATTTCGATGAGGTAATTCGACCTTGACAGTATGGAAGGGATCGGGTTTTGGTATGTTGATGGTAAGACGGGAGACGAAGCAGTGATCACCAAAAAGAAAGTCACTGAGGTGATTGTTAAAGTATTAGATCCAATGTGGTTGGTCAACTTTAAGCTTTCGGATTTGAAGAAGTTGAAACGCCTGTCTCTCCAGTATCTGAAAGAAGACCGGGAGATCGCTCTTCCGTTTATTCGAGTTGTTGAATTCTGTGTGAAGAACAAGGTTGGAGCGGTAAGTGACTACTCAAAGATCTGATGAAGACCTTACAGACCCCGCATATATCAAGGGGGTCTGTAAGTGCACCTTTTGATCATACATGCTGAATTCTGCAAATCGAAGATGTTCAGGGGTCTTTGTGTATTTGTTGAATAGTTAATAGTTTCTTGTCAGAGTTTATAAAAGAGTCCGAATATGTGATATGTTATGGAGTCCGAATTTATCATAAATTCAGAACTCCATGTTTTGTTTTGTCAGAGTTTATCAATCAGGTTTATGTCCATGTCCGAATATGTTTATGTAAATTCGGACTAGTATTAGTCAGGACTTGTTGTCCGTATATGTTGATGTTATATCCAAAATTGATGTGTTCTAGATTTGGTTCTTGTATTTATACTCATTCAATGAATGCAAGAGGTACGACTTTGAGAATTATCTTTCTGTGCAAGTTACTTTCTAATGTGAGAAACAAAACCCTAATACTGTGTGTTCATTGTGTGTTGATAATATGTGAATTCTTGGTGGATTCACATATTGACACTCATCTCTGTTCTTCCACACCTTCTGTCTCATGACCTACGCAACGTTACGCATCGCGTGGTGGATTCCGCACACCACATGAGTCGGTTGTTCGAGTTAGTTATCCTATATGAGTGTTCGAGGTCCGTAGGTGGGCTTACAGGTTCAAGTTTCATGATTTCAGTTTCGTAACACCTTTGGGTACTAACACCAAAATTAGTTAGTTTTTATGTTAAATTTCAGGAGATTGACTTAAATACCCTTTCATTTTGAAAGGACCATTTATGTCATTACTCTATCTTTAATTCCAAGGACTATTTGTGTCGTTACTCTATTTTTCGTTTTTATATAAAGAAATAATATAAATTATATTATATAGCCCACCACCATCACCTCCACCACACCACCACCACCATCACCTCCGTCTCCAGCCACGGTTGCTGGAAATTCAACTTTTTCTAGAACTAAAGGGTTTCTCCATGCAGTAATCTTCAGTTCTGCACCATCCATGAGCATACACTGCAACATTGAGCTGACACGATATTGTACGCACTAAGAGTGATCATTATCCCTCTATCCACATCTATAAAAATGTTATCTTTTATCAAATAAATCTTGAAGATTTCTTGTTTGGTGGTCCAAAAGATTGAAAGGTTTGTTTTATTTTTGTTAGTTGAGAAGAACCTTTTAGGGTTTGAGGTAATTCGAAATTTGAATCTTGTTTATTGAATTTTTGTGAAGAAAGGTTAAATTGGGTGGGTTTCTTGAATGGTTTTATGTTTGTTAAGAAACCTTACAGGGTTAGTGTATTATTTTGCTGAGAACTTATATTTGTTTTTTGATTTTATGTTTCTCGTGGAATTAGAGATTTGACATTATACTTGCTGGTTGTGCTCTGTTTTACTATCCAGGTGAAAATAATCAAAATATGAGGGAAGACTGCATATAAAATTTAAAAGTTTAATCAAGAATAATAAAAACTCAGTGATGAAGCTTATGAAGCTTGGTTCAAGACCTATGCTTTCTATAGTTCTAACGGTGTATGGTAAACAAAAATAAGATTTTTATCATCTATTTTTCTTTTTAATTCATATAAAAATTTAAACTTTTGTGGTTTGTTGAATCATTAGCACAAGTTGAGTTCTGATTGTCTGATTTTAGGTCAACCATGGCTAGAGGCGGAGGTGATGGTGGTGGTGGTGGTGGTGTGGAAGTGATGGTGGTGGGGTTATATAATAGAGTGGGGACAGGATGAGGTGGTGGTGGCAAGATTTGGTGGTTAGGGTTTTATGGTTAGAAAATTGGGGAAGATGAGTTGTATATGCAATATTTTTGGTTTTATTTATTAAACATTTAAATAAAAATATGAATTGACCAATATACCCTTAATTGAATAAACTTAACTGAAAATTTTAACCTGGTTAATACTAAAGGACGTAGAGTGTAACGAGTTTTGCAAATAAAAGATTGTGACTCTAATTATTGAAGTTAAAGGCTATCAGTGGTAATCCGGTACAAACATAAAGGACGAAAAGTGTAATTTACCCTTATTTTTTTTCATTTTTTTCGAAACTGTGCATATAAAGATGTCTAGAAGTAATTGTAATTATAAAAAAAATGACCTTTTTATGTGTTTTTAGGAATTTTTTAAATTTTTTTAGTTTTAAAATTTTACAATAAAAAGGCTTCTACATGTATTTATATGTAAAAACTCAAAAAACTTAAAAAATTAACATGTTAAAGAGAAATTTTTATGATTTTTTTTACATGTTAAATGCACGGTTCTCTGGTTCCCCATAATATATATATATATATATATAGGAGAAGGATCCGTTAGGAATCACCCTTTATTGCGAGAACCGCGAGAACCAAGTGTGAACACAACCAAAAAATACATAAAAAATCAAGAAACACTCAAATTTTTTTTTAATATTTAAAAAAAATCGCTATATTTCGTCACAAAAAAAAATCGAGTAACAATTATCTATGCACATGTGCATATGTATCATTTATTTGACAAATTCTGTAATACATTACAAATATCAGACAATTGCACTTTCATTTACACTGCCACTCATAATACACTACTTTTTACATTAACAATATTAGAAATGCACATGTGCATCTATATGTATGAACTTGTTATAACATTAACAACACTATGAATGCATATGTGCATCTATATGTATAAACATGTTTTAACGTGTTTTGGTACACCACTTTGAATACACTTTTCCTTTCATCTATCATACCATCTATAATACACTACCATTACCTCCTACCATCCGTAATACAATACCATTGCCTCATACCATCCATAATACAATACCTTTACCAATATTTCACTTTATTACATGTACATCAACACCCTTTATACCATCCAAACAACATATTACATCATTAAGTGACAAATATAATCAAACCATCAACCACTAGATATAACTAACCAAAACACATGTATATGGTCCTACTTCATCATTTAAAATCACAAACTTTTTGTACCAAAACACGTTATATCATAGTTATACATAATGATGCACATGTGCATTCTTAATATTGGTAATGCAAAAAGTAGTGTATTGCGGATGATAATGTAAATGAAAGAACATTTTTCTAGTACTGGTAATATCTTATGGAATTTGTCCAAGAAATGATACATATACACATGTGCATCGATAACTGTTACTCGAAAAAAAAGGTTTTTTTTTTGTAATGAAATATAGCGATTTTTTTTAGAAAAATATTTAAAAAAATTGTGTGTTTTTTTGGATTTTTTTAGGTATTTTTTTTTTGTTCACATTGGTTCTCGCGGTGCTCGCAATAAAGGTGGTTCTCGCATATATATATATATATATGGTAGTGAACGTAAGAGAAATCCATCATATTCGAGAACTTGAGAAGCATTCTGGACCACACATTTCCCTGATCTTTTCGTAGTGTGCACATGTGTATAGTTTAAAATTGACTATACACATATACCTATATTGTCAAATATTGAATTATATATATGTATGTAGTCAATTTTAAACTATGCATATGTGTATATTACGAAAAGATTAGGGAAAGTGTGTGGTCTAGAATGCTTCTCAAGTTTCTCAATTAGCCTAGTGCTTCTCACACGATCCTAACATACGCGATCGTATGCGACCACCTGATAATATGCTAATTATGCATATAACATGCGTAATTAGGGTTGAAACAAAACATGCGTAATTTTGAGTTTAACGTGCGTAATTTTCATGTTTGATGCAGGTTTTGATTTTATAAATCATGCGTAATTATACATTATAACGTGCGTAATTATGTAACAACATGCGTAACTATGCAATAACGTGCGTAATTATGCAAATAACATGCGTAATTAGGGTTTAACCCAGCCCAAACGTAATTATGCATTATAACGTTTGTAATTATGCAATAATGTGCGTAATTATGTCAAGTTAATTACTATTGTACCACCGTATTCAATTAAAGGCCTAGAGTAGATCAGATGTATGGTTAAGATATTCCAATCTATAAGTTCTATAATCTAGGTATTAAGTAGGGGACAAAAACTTTACTATGAGTGCATGATCGGCCATACACGACATTAATGAAAGTGTCTCGCTTTCAATATAAAAAAGAAAAAAGTAAAGGTTTGTTGGATATTAATAACTAACTAGTTTTTCTCCGTCCGCGTTGCGGGGCAATAGGCCGAATATTTCTCTCTCATAACATGAGTTTTTAAACCGAGGGCAAAAGTGTAATTTTGAGCTAGGGGCAAAACTATAATTTTATTTTGAGCTGGGGGCAAAAACGAAATTTTAAACTAAGGACGAAAGCGTAATTTTAAACAGGGAATAAAATTAAATAAAAAATGGGTTGGTCCAATAGGGAAGTGTCAGGCAAGCTGCCTGACACTATTCCCTCAACTTGAAAATATTTGAACTGTGAGAAAAAACGTAATTTTGAGATGAGGACATAATCGTAATTTTGAGCTAGAGGGAAAAACAACATTTTTTTTTGAACTGTGGGCAAAAAAGTAATTTTAAACGGAGGGCGAAACCGTAAGTTTAAAGTGAGAACAAAATTAAAAATGTATTTTTGACCCGAGGGCAAAAACGTAATTTTAAGATAGGGGCAAAATTATAAATTTAATTTGAGCTAGGGACAAAAACGTAATTTCAAACAAAGGATGAAAGCGTAATTTTAAACTGAGAATAAAATTAAATTAAAAATAAATTGGTCAAATAGGGAAATGCCAGGCAAGCTGTCTAGCACTATTCCCTGAACTTATAAATGTATATGTAGTAAATGTAATAAATGTATTTTGTCATTGGTCGGCTAATGTATTTCCTACAATTCAAAATTATTGTATGTTATAACATACCATAGCTAATTTTCAATACATACAAACGTAAGTTTTGTTTTGTCGGCGGGAATAGTTGTATTTCTTTGTTGCCCAAAAATGGCGGTCAAGTTTCCATTTTTTTTTGCAAAAAATAGTTATTTATAGGTCCTGTCAAATTACGATTTTAACGATCTTGCCTTATGCCAAATTACGATTTTATCCCCTGTTTAAAATTACGATCTTGCCCACAGTTAGAAATTAAATTTATGTTTTGCCCCCAGCTTAAATTTACGATTTTGCCTTGGTTAAAAAAATTATACTTTTGCCCACCGCTACAATCCTGCAAAATTACAATTTGGCTCGCAGTTTAAAATTACAATTTTGCCACCAGTTCAAAATAAAATTTTTGTTTTGCCCCCAGCTAAAAATTACGATTTTGCTCTCAGTAAAAATATTATGATTTTGCTCCCAATTCAAAATAAAAAAATGGTTTTACCCTCAGTTCAAAATATTATTTTACCTTCATTTTAAAATTACGATTTTACCTAAGCTAAAAATTGCTATGTTGCCATAGTTTTTTGGGCAAAACTATGGTAGTGTTTTATTTTAATTTGTTTACTCAATTTAGTTTTTATTCGTGTCAAACAGCTGCCTAGCACTCGCTAATTAGTCCTGACAAATTATTGTTTTGCCCCCAACTCTAAATTACACGCTTGCCATCGTTTTAGTTATTTTTTTATCATAACTATGATACTGATAGTGTTTTTCTTTATTTGGTTAACTCGATGCATCTTTTTTTATATTGTGTTATAAGTAGCATGTATAACTAACCCAAATAAATGCGTCGCGCCCCGCAAAGCGAGCGGCGCATAACTCAAGTTATATTCTATCTACAACAATTTGCATCTCGGATTAGCATTGCCTAATATTTGCGTGGTAGGTGACTATTGGTGTTTTTTAATTATATGTTAGACTATAGGGTATGTGGCTTGGTTTGGGGCGTGGGTTGACTGAAAACGCCCAAGCTACCACCCCGGGGGCTTGGGTTGGGGCGTGGGTTTGGGCGTGGTCCTTGGGGCTTGGGTTTGAAGCAGGGCGTGGGGCGGGCTAGCAAGGTGACATGGCGGGCTCTCAATGGCCAAACCAAACTAGCCATTTCACATGCCCCCAACCCAAGCCCCACCATACCCCATGGGCGTAGGTTTGGGTTTGTTTTCCACGTGTCAACTCATGCCCCCAAACCCACGCCCACCATACCATGGTCTTATATAGTTTATAGCGCAAGATAATCACCAATTTATG
The DNA here is from genome assembly GCA_030545235.1 of Helianthus tuberosus. Taxonomy (NCBI): domain Eukaryota; kingdom Viridiplantae; phylum Streptophyta; class Magnoliopsida; order Asterales; family Asteraceae; genus Helianthus; species Helianthus tuberosus. The sequence continues at coordinate 141,982,784 of CM060441.1, forward strand.
TAGTTTAATTGGTTTTCGTGCATACCTACATAATTTGGCAGTTGGCTGGCTATTGGTGTTTTCTTTAGTTTTATATTATATAATTTATTGCAGAGATAATCACCAAATTTATGTAGTTCAATTGGTTTTCATGCCTACCCACATAATTTGGGAGTTGGCTATTGGACCTTATTTTTTTGTTTTTTTCGTTTTCGGTTATATATTAGGCCGTGGGGTATGGGGCGGGGGTTTGGGCGTGGGTTGGGGTAAAACGCCCAAGGCACCACCTCGGGTGGGCTTGGGTTGGGGCGTGGCCCCTTGGGGCTTGGGTTTCAAGCCGGGCGGGGGAGCAAGGTGACATGGCGGTTTGTGAATGGCCAAAAGAAAAGAGCCGTTGGGCTAGCCGTTGGCCAACGGCTATATTAAAAAAAAAAATTATTCCATTTTTTCACTATAAAACTCACATTTTACTTCCATTTTTTACCACATTCAACCACATCTTCTATACATCTTCAATTCTCCTTCTACAAAACGAAAAAAAATGCATCCTTACAACCGTCCTTTTGACCCGAGCAACCCGTATGGATTCCAAGAAAATAATCCTAGCCGACCACCCAATCGTCCAGTAGCTCGTCCATTTTTCATACACTCTCATATGCCCGACATGGCGGGTTATGCATCGTATATCGGGAATCGTGTATTTACTAACTTCCCAAACACCGAAGATTCAATACCTACCCCGTTTTCACAATCGCCCATCGACCTTTCACCAACCTCCATCGACCTTTCACAAAACGAATCCGTTCCCGAAACTCAACCACCCAAAGAGAGTCCTACCGCATCGAAACCCATCAAAAAAAGAAGTCATAAGAAAAAAACCGAGGATAAAGTAGTTGAAACCGCCAAACGAAAACAACAAAAATGGGTCTATGCTGAAGAAGTTGCATTGGCGAGGGCTTGGTGTGAACAATCTCAACATTCAACTTTAGGTATTCTTAACCTTTGTTTTTATTAATGGAATGGTTATTTTTTATATAAGTTTGTAATATATTAATATTTTTTTATTAAAATAGGAAATTCGCAACATCGAACCGCCCTGTGGGAATGGGTTAGTAAACTATTCCATGAAGAAATGGGTAGGGAGACTTATCGTGAAAACGATAGCTTATCCTCAAAGTGGAGCGAAATAAGCACCCACCTAACAAAATTTAGTGGGTTTTTAAATAAAGCAAAGCAAAACCCTAAAAGTGGTGAAACCGAAGCCGACATTTTGACAAATGCACTGGTCGCATTCAAATCAAATATGAAGACCGACTTCCGTTTCATGCATTGTTGGGAGATTTGTAAATTCCATCCAAAGTGGTCGACTATCCCCATTGGTAGCGAAACTAACTCGTCTTCCAAAAGGTCAAGGGCCTCGTCCCAAGCCCAATCTGATGCACGAGATCAAGAGTTTGAGGACCTTTTGGATGATTCGCCAAGCCCAAACCGGCCTGAGCATGGAAGAAATGCCTCAAGAAGGCGTGCTAAAAAACAAACGACATCGGCTTCAGCTGGGAGTTCTGAGTCGCGTAGGGGAATATACAGCGACCAGTTAGATGACATTTCATGCAAGATGGATACATTCAACGTATTCCAACAACAAAGAGCCGAAATACGAAGGAGCAAAGAAGCTAGAGATTCTGCTAGAGATGCCCTAAAACAAAGACGTGATGATTTGAAGATTCTATCCCAGCCGATTGATCACCTACAGGGTGACGAGTTAGAAATAATCTTGGCGTTGAGAGAAGAGATAAAAAACAAATATAAAAATTAGGAATTTGTTTTTTTTTTTTAATTTTCTTTTCTTGTAATGATCTTTATTTAAAAATATTAAAAACTTAAATTTGTGTTTATTGGGTCTGCCCAGCGGGTCAGCCCATCCGGTCAGCCCACAAGCCCACCAAACCCACGCCCCAAACCCCCGCCCCACCACACCGTGATCAATGTGGGTTTACCCATGTCTGCCACCCCATTCCACGTGTCAACCAATGCCCAACCCACGCCCCAACCCCCGCCCCACCATACCCCATGGTCTTATGGCAAAAGATCAAATACAAATAATCTTAACATACTAAACATACAAATTGAAGGAAAACTCAAAAAGACAAGGTGACATTTTTGTAATTACCACCAACTATCAAAGTTACTATACAAATGTGAACTCAACAAAAAATACATAAAAAACACAAAAAATTTTAATATTTTTTTATAAAAAAATCGCTACATTTTGTTAGCAAAAAAAAAAATTTTTTTTGTTGCTGCTACTAAAAGTAGCGATTTTTAATAAAAAAATGTTAAAAAAAAAATAAAAATTTGTGTGTGTTTTTTTATTTTTTTTGGGGTTTAGTTTTTAGCATTTTAGCTTGGGGGGGGGGGGGGGGGGGGCGGGTTTAGTTTTTTTTTTTTTTGGGGGGGGGGGGGGGGGAGGGGGTTTGGTTTTTTAAGGTTTTTTAGTTATATTTGTAGAGTAACTTTGATAGTTATTGATAATCACAAAAATGTCACCTTATCTTTTTGAGTTTTTCTTCAATTTGTATGTTTAGTATGTTAAGATTATTCAAATCATGGTAAAGGTTTTATCATTCACGCACCCTTTATTCTCTCACACAAAATGTCAAATTCTAATAACTTTGTGTACACATGGCTATCAAATTATTTTGGATATTCATCTCAACTAGATTTACATTAATATTGTTATTATATATATATATATATATATATATGTGTGTGTGTGTTCACTTTAAAACTTCTTTGATTCGATTTTCTTAACATAGTATTATACAATGACGTTGCTTTTCGAATATATCTTCATTCACTACGTTTTTCTATGTTTAAATTTTGAGAAACAACCTATTGTAACGCTCCGATAAAAAAGGTTATCATGGCGCGTAGTGCGGGTATAAATTTAGTTAAAAAACAATTTGGCTCAAAATACATACCCTTTAACAATCTAATTTAAAGTCTCAAGATTATATTGAACAACGTTTATTTTTTTATATATTAGGAAAACTTCATATATGTAACTAACATGATTAATTCTCGCACTCCGCAGTTGGTTTTCAGCCGGTATTGGTTCGTGTCGTTATTAGTTTAGTGTTTTTACAGTACCGGTATGATACCCATGCTCGATATAGCAATTGAAAAAGATATGCCCTACAAGATATCGACACGTGTTTTATGTTGATTGAAAACTACAAAAAGGAATGTCGGTACCGACAACAATGTTGTTTGAATAGTCTCTGTTCGATTCGTCCCTTACCGTTACCATACCGGAAATTCTTATAGCTTATATACCACCATGTCTAGACAACCATAAAAAAACGAATATGGTAGTGGTACTAATGTTGTTCGGAATACTTCAGATGGTGATGGTTAGTTTTTCATGGAAAATAAAAAAAATCAACTATATTTCGAATCGCATGTAATATAAACATGTTGTTACAACGGTATATTCGAAATTAAAAAACAATATATTATATTACTAATACACGCCATGTCTAGAAAACCATAAGAAACGAATACATGATGTTCTTCGGATGATATCGGTTCGTTTCTCATAGAAAAAAAAAGGTTAACTATATATGACCCTTATCTTGTAGATAAAATTAAACATATCACAACTATTTATTTGAATTTTATAAGGTGTTATATTACATTACTAAATAATGAAAGGACAAAGCCCTATTAAAAAAACGGAACTGTGGTGCAGTTTTTTGGTTACATGTATAATTGTGCTTCGAAAACTATTATGTTATGAGCCATATACGATAAATGAAAGTGTTTGTCTTTAATATAAAGATTCAAAAAGTTGTTGTATATTCACATTTGAAGAAATATATGTAATTTTGCTTTATGTAAATGCACTGCAGGATTTCCACAAGTTTAAGGGTCTTAAATGTAACTTGTATGAAACTTAGTGATCTGTCCGAATTTATTCTCTCTCTCAGGTTATCACTACTACATAAATAAGCATTTGCTACGACCAAATCCGTAGCAAATCCGTAGCAAACACCCTTTTTGCTACGCATTTGCTACGGATTTGGTTCGTAGCTACAAGTCTCGTCGCGAATTTATTTGCTACAAACTTTAGCTACGGAAATTATGTTTGCGACGAATTTAGCTACAAAAAATGGCGTCGGTATTTTAGCCACGAATTTGCTATGAAGAAGGTTGCTACGAAATTTCGCTATGGGTTTTTAGCTACGGATGTTTTTAGCTACGATTGTTTTTAGCTACGGTTGTTTTTAGCTACGGATACTTGTAGCTACGGAAAATTTTAGCTACAAATACTTTTAGCTATGGTTATTTTTAGCTACGAATGGGTTGGCTATGATAATTTGCATTGTTTTTGCTACAAAATTTAACTACGAAGTCGCTATCGTTTAGCTACCACTAGTACAAAAATGATCAAATAATGCGGGTAAATTGGCTATAAGATGCGGTTTAGAACCGTATCTTTTGATAATTCAAGCAAAAACTATTGTTTTCTCAATATATACAAGAGATGCGGTTCTAGAACCACATTTCTTGGTGTTTAAACTAAAAAAAGTAATTTTTATAGATCATCCTAAGAAATTTATTAAAAATTCCCAATAAATTCTCATTATAATCAAATTATCCAAAATTGAAAAAAAAAAAATACAAAAAACAAAACTAAATTAAAACCAATATAAATTACAAAGGTTTCAAAGTAACACAAAATTAGAAAAGTTTCAAAGTAACACAAATACATATATCTCTAAAGATGAATACGATATACAATGACTCCCTGAACTGATGTCTTCAAACTTGCAACCCAAACCCAACGTCTTCAATTCATACTTGCAACTGAAAACCTTAGAAATTGCCTAACAAAACATAACGTTACATTAATAAAATGAAGCTTAAAATGCATACATAAGTGTACATATGTATAAAATCCAATCGTTAAATTCAAATGTTAAAATACTATCATACATGCATACACATAGGTCATAGGACATGTTCCAAATCTACCCTACATATGCACACAAACATGAAGATCCAAATCCATGACCTAGAAGTCCGAAAATACTACAATCGACGAATATATCTACCAAATCATTAATAACAAACTATACAAAAAGTATGTATCAAACCATGCAAAAAAAAAAAAAAAAAAACATTCATCACATACAAAGATATTTCTTTTGTTCATTTTTTCTTATGGATTTTCTTACGCGTCTTTTTTTTTTTTTTTGAATATTTATTTTGTTAGTTTTGCTATGGATTTTGATACCACTATTATTAATTAATTTTAATTTTTTTTGTTTTCGTATCGTATGTTGCGATGGATATTAGTAAATTATTTTTTGAATACTTTCTTTTTCTTATTTCGCAATGAATTTTGGATTTGCTACAGATTTTGCTATGTTAGTTTTTAAGAATTTTTTCTAGATTTTGCTACCAATATCTATACGGACTATATTTACTTACCGATTTTGCTACCGTTTTTTTAAACCTCAGTTAGTTAGTTTTTAAATTTTTGTTTTTATGATTTAGCTAAGGACTTTGCTACCAATTTTACTAAGTTTTTTTTTATTATATTTATTTTCACAATTTTGCTATCGATTTTGCTGCAAATTTTATTTAACTTTTTTTAGTTTATTTCTAAAAACTAATTTTCATGGTTTTGCTACGGATTTTGTTACCGGTTTTGCTACATTATATGTTTTATATTAATTTCGTCAATTTTGCTACGGATTTGCTCTGAGTTTTGCTACGAAATTCATTTGCGACGGAAGTTCGTAGCTAATCCGTAGCTAATTCGTAGCAAAATATGTTTGTAGCTAATCCGTAGTTAACTCGTAGCAAAATTTGCCATCATTTTTTTCCGTAGCAAAATTTCATAGCAAATGCATCTTTTTGTAGTGGTGTATGTATATGTCCGGCCTTAGGGATATGTATTTCCCCTTATGTCCGACTTTATTGTTTCATGTATGTGTCCGGACTTAGAGTCTGTTTGGTATGGGGTAATGGAATGAACGAAGGAATGGAACGGACGAGGTAATGGAATGGACGAGGTAATGCAATGGACCATTACCATTCCATGTCTTGTTTGGTTACTATGTGAATGGAATGAATAATTATTGTGTATTGTTCGGTAGGCAAGAAAAACGGAGTAATAAAATTAGCGGTGAGTGGTGGTGGTAGTGATTGTGGGTGGTTATAGGTGGCGGTGGTGGGTGTCGGCGGTGGCGATGGGTGGTGGTGGTGGCGGCAAGTGGCGGTGCGGTGGTGACGACGAGTGGTGGTCTCGACAAGGTGGCCGTTGGTGGTGGGTGGCAGCAAAGGTGGCGGCGGCGGCGGTTGGAAGTGACGATGGTGGTGGTGTCGTCGATGGTGGTGGGAGGCGGCGGCGAATGGCGTTGGCGGTTAGTCGCAACTGTGGGTGATAACGGTGGCGAGTGGGTGGCAGCGGCGGCGGTGGTTGTCGGGGTGAGGTGGTGGCGGGTGGCGGCGATGGCGTCGGCGGTGGGTGGTGGTGGTGGTGGGTTGTGGCGAAGGTCGTGGGTTGTGGTGTTGTTGATGAATGGTGCAAGAGGGGATGGAATGGGAAAAAACATGGGGGGTGGAATGAATGATTTTGAGGGAATGAAATGCCTTTGGAATGGGTGATTCCATTCCATTGACCAACCAAACACTCTTTTAATCATTTCCTCGTAATCACTCATTCCATTCCACCTCTCATTCCTTCATACCAAACGCTACCTTAGGGTATGCCCTAAGTCCGAGTTTATGATAGCCTGTTAGTGGTCCGGACTTGAGCCTCTTGTAGCTCAGTTCGAGTTTGTTTAGTATTGGACTTTGGGCCTATTATGTATCCGGACATGTGAGTCCGGATGTGTTTTGTATATAACCTTTAATGGATAATGACAAGATAGCGAATTCTTTAGTGAAAAGTTTGTCTGCCAAGAAACCCTAATTATTTGGGTGTGTTTGTCGGCGGCTACTGTGTGTGACGTCATTCATTTTCAACTAAGAATACTTTGTGTATTCTCAGATCATTCTTATTCTACTCGTTCTTGTTCAAATCTCTACAGTGGTGATCACCTGGTGGATTTCACACACCTTGTGATTGTGTTTTCGAGTGAGATCTTAATCTAGATAGGTTTAGGTGACCTTACACTTTAATTCCCTTCATCATCTTAATGACCTTTCTTATTTACTTAATGCCTTCCTTATTTACTGTGTCTTTAGATTACTGTACTATTTAAAAGATCTCAACGAGATATGATATTGATGGAAAGACTTATAATTAGAGTTGAATATACTTATCAGTTATTCCTCTTATGAAAAGATGGGATTTGTTAACATTCTACTCTATAGTTTAATAAACAAGCACATTATTTTCGGATCACGATTTTGGCATGGAGACTTTTATTGATTATTGAAGTGACTGTTGCTTTAATATTATAGTAAGAGGACTTCTGTAACACCCCGTGTTTTCATAAGTGAAAGTTAAAGTCAAGGTCAAAGTCAACGACCGATTTCGCGCAACTTGACTCGTAGAAATTTCTTTATTTTATTTGTATTATGTGGAGTAAGTGTCGTTAATGCAATAAGCGAGGTGTGTAAATCGTTAATCAACTGACTTACGACTGAGAATTATAGGAAGTAACAATGCGATAAAGTTAACTAATCAATAATCAAGCTATGCTAATCGAATCGACTTCTAATCGCAACTCGAGCTATGAATTTTACTTGTCATTATACGTGTGTGTGAGCCTTACGTGTTACCTGTGCATGTTTATTTATGTTATGTTGTGATAAGCAAGCGAACTCAATCGAAACTCGAAATCTAACTCGGGATGCAGTCGAACCCGAATCGTGAACGAACTACGATAAGTGGTGAAAAATAGATCATGCGAGATATGAGTGTTTGGGACTGAGAGTAATTTGACTAGGAGAATCTATCGTATCGCACCGATCGCAATCGAAATCGGATCAGCAAAAATCGCCACATCAAACAAATTAACCAAGAGCCATCCGGTCGAATAGCCATCCGACCGGATAGCCACTTGGTAAAGGATGACAGGTGCCATCCGACCGGACAGTCACCCAGGCGATGTGCTATCCGACCGAACAACCCTTTTTCCTCTTTTGGCATCCTATAAATACCCCTGTCATTGTCATCTTTTCCACTTTTGGAAATCCCTGTTCGACCAGCACGCTTAACTCAACCTTTTCTCAGATTTCTCCTGATTCTGGTAAGATCTCGTCCTAAATCTTGTACTTTCTTGATCTACACGCACTCCTACACCTTTCTATCTTTTAAATCTTAACTTTTAACCGTGAAATCGCTAGATTTCGGGTGTTCTAAAGTGACGTCATCATGTGTTCTTCAAGAACTTCATGTTTTGACCTCAATCCACCAAAAACAACTTAGATCTAGCCGATCTCCCTATAGATCTTCTAAATATCTTAACACAAGTATGGAGAAAAAGGATTGAAAGATGGTTTTACCCTTCTTTCAACTCTTTCGCACTCCAAGTACCCAAAACCGATAGGATCCGACCCTGAACTAGTCTTCTACTCAATTATAGTGTCGTACTAGTTCAAGATCCGGATTCTACTCACGAGACTATCGACTTCGGGTTAACCAAGAATAACTGCCTCAAGCCGGTAACCGGCCGGACGGGAGTGATTCCTGGTCAGGTTGGTCAACTGGGTTGAACTAGGGATTCTGTTGGCTAACGCGTCGTCAAAGTGACTCGACATAACGACAAACCTTCCAGACGACCAAGTGTAGAACGAACAGGACAATCGGAACGAATTGCCATTCGACCGGATTACCATCCGACCGGATAGGCAACCCGAACGAATTGCCACCCGAACGGATTACACTTGGGTCCCACCTTTAAACAATCTTAATTAAAGTTTGGGTATTGAACGAATTGCAATCCGATCGAACGACCCTTTGAAAGGATTACTCTTCGGATCATGAGATACTAAGACTTTAAAAGACTTAACGATTTTCAACATGATTCAATAGCACGAATTGTCATCCGATCGTATTGCCATCCGATCGAATGACACTTATGTAGTGAACTTGTTTTCAATAAGTAACCTCATCATGACGTCGCCGTCCGATCGGATGATCATTCGAACGAATTGCCATCCGCACGACTAGTCATCCGATCGACCGACTTGAAAGATAGAGATACTTCATTGTTTCAAAACGCTACAACGAAAACTTCAAAAGTCAAACCATCATACACAAACACATCCTTCTCATAGGAAGGAACAATCCACTCGAATCGTCACTCGATCAGATTACCATCCGATCGAATAACCACCCGAACGGATTGTTACCCGCACGGATTACGGTCCGATCGAATCACCATCCGATCGAACCCCTATCCGACCCTTTCATACCATGTGACGTTTTACGATTCGCTTATCGTTATACCACCGAATCTATTCAGGCTAACCGTACTCGCTAAGCGCTCCCTTCAATCCATTAATCGCTGTGAGTCTACTCGATCCCTTTTTGCTTTAAGCACTTTTGGGTGTTACATACGTTACGAATATTCAAAACTACAACTATCACACTACACAAACTATTTGAACGCTAACCGTTAAATGCATGTTATACGTGGCTTATGAATGCTTGTTGGTTATGTTTACACATGGAATGCTGTCTACCTGCCTTAGCAACGATAGTACTATAGTTTGGACTCAGCACCCGTTCACACGGGGGTTGTTAAGGATCTTTTACTTGCATGGGTTACGGTGGTAATCATGTATTGCGAACTGCCTCGGGCAGTCAACCCGCAGTCATTGGTATCGATGGATCTATGTCGATAACTAACGTGCTTCATTTCACTATGTGTACGTGCTGGTTATGCGTAAACGAATTCGAACTCTATATGGTATTATTAAACTTGTATGCTCACCTTTACATTTTATGTATTGACTTTTATTTTAACGTATGTGACAGGTGATTAGGACGCACACTTGGTAGGAATTTGAAGCTAGGATAAAGCTTTAGAGCCCAACAAATAGTTGTCTGTAGTGGTCAAACTAAGGGTCTTTAGAAGCAGATAAACAATTGCTGTCTATTTAAATCTGAGTTGTCGGAACAGAATATTTGACTGGATTTATGTCTGTAATAATTATTTTGCTGTTTGAGATACGGTATGGGACGTATTATTTAAATTGAATAGTATTGATAATTGTTATGGAAACTTCTGGACAATCTGTTTCGCTCAGTGCCGCGCCCCGATGATTCCGCCATCGGTTGGGGTGTGACAGATTGGTATCAGAGCCATAACTATAGGGAATTAGGCAAGACTCGACCTAGTCCGGGTCGATGTCTTAAAGACCTAGACTATAGTTAAGAACCAACAGACCGAACTTACGTGCTGTACCCCGCTATTTCTCGCTATCACTGCACTCGAATTTTCAAAAATAGGATCAAGCGATTTCGTTGGGATTAGGTGTGAAAACCGCAAACTCTCGACTAAATTGTTTGGTCAGTGCCGATTTTATCAATTTATCAACGATTTCCTCATTGTTTTCAATAACAAAAGAGGAGAATTATACCAAATCAGGAGTGAAATCCATATTTTGATGAATAATCTCCTCAATTTTGTTAAAACAAAGAAGAAGTTGCCAAGCTAGGGGTGAAACCCTAACCTTGACAACATGCTCCTAACTTTTACTCATCTCACCAAGGGCTCGACGAACTCCAACGACCTGAATTCGTGAGTATGACCCAGGGAGTACGTGTTGAATGCCCAAGAATCGAGGCAGAAACACGATCCCGAAAGTCGAAGCGTGACGACAAGTTTGTTGAGAATAGTCGAATCACTTTGGGTAGTCAACGTCTAGTAGCCGCATACGATCTAATTGTCAGTTTTATGTGTTTGGAGTCGGCAGTTGTCGCTCTGAAAATTCGTCGATTTTATGTGTTTTATTTACGTGTTTAAATTTTTGAAGAGTTACTCGATTTGCTATTCGATCGACACGCACGACTCGCACTGCATTTCTATCTCAAATCGCTAACAAATCACCAAATTTTGGACAAACCTATGCTACACTACGCTATTCGATATACTAAGCGCGATCGCTATACTCGAACGATCGCGAGCTTTGAATAATAGGTTTCTGTTTTCTGACTGCTTCTAAGTGATTCAATGCGTATGCGCTTCCTTGCTTCTGTGCTTTACGTGCTTAGGCGTTTTGTGGTTATTTGCTCTACATGCTTAGGAATTATGTGATTATGTGATTCTACGTGTTTATATGATTTGTGCTCTATGTGTTATGCGTGTACGTGAATGTACGTGTTACTGAGCTTTAGTAAGTAGTAAACGTGTGGGGTGAGATTCGAATATAATGTGTTGAGTCCCGTGGCGATGTCTATTGCAGACAATGTCGTCTGGATCCCGTCATGCACTTTCTCGTCAAGAAAAGAGAGACAGACGTCTTGCCTCCATTATCACTAAAAGTGTGGCAAAGGCCGTGAGTCATGTTTACGAGAATGCCAGCAAATCATCTGAAGAGTCAAGAACCGACGCTCCCAAAGCTGCCGCAAGGCCTTTCAGCTTCAAGCAATTCAAGTCTTGTGGGCCAAAAGAATTCACTGGCGAAGGAGGTCCCACTGCACTATTTCACTGGTTCGACTCTATTGAGGTTACTCTGCGACAGAGTGGTTGCCCTGATGACCTTCGAACTCTGAATGCTACCGGCGTTTTCCAGTCCCAAGCACTAGACTGGTGGACGGCCGAGAGGAACAAGCGAAGGAACGATGCAGCCTACGGTCTGTCGTGGGATGAGCTCAAGGAAGTTATGCTAGAGGAATTCTGCCTTCCTCACGAACGTCAAAAGCTGGAAGATGAATTTTGGCACATACAGCAAAAGGATGGTGACAATGCTGGTCTCACTGCTCGTTTCAAACAGCTCAGTATTATCTGTCCCGATCAAGTCAAGACTCCAGACATGGCAATCAAGAAGTACATCCGGGCCCTGCCCGACTGCGTTGCTGATTTCGTGCAAGCGGCTAAGACGACGATGATCGAGGAAACTAATCTACTGGCCGCTGAAATCAACGACAAGCGGGTTAAGGCCGGTGTCTGGGATAAGGCTTCGAAGCATCTGCATCAAGCTACCGCAACCGCACGAACTGTTGAACCCACCTCATCGAGCAACAAGAGGAAGAACAAGAGAAAGAACAGCTCCAGCAACAAGAACTGTGCGATCACTGCTGCACCAATTCAAGCTGTACCTGCCCAACAGCGCCAAGTAGCAGCGCCTGTGGCCAATGCACCGCCTGCAAAGCGCGCATACACTGGGCCACACCCGCTCTGCCCTACTTGCACCTACCACCACCCAACTGCCATTGCTTGCCGTCATTGTGCTCACTGCAACGTATACGGCCATTTTACTGCTAACTGCCGCATCCGACAAGCTCCTGCTCATTGCCCCACAGGGTCAACAAGCTCCTCCGGCACCCGCAGTCAAAGCCAGAGCCTGCTTCGCATGTGGCGACTCGAACCATTTCGCCAACATGTGCCCGAACAGGGTCGTGAAGCAAGAGCCTCAGTAACAGCAGCCACGGCAGCAACAACAACAGCAGCAGCAACAACAGGCCGCACGCGCCAGAACCTTCAACCTCAACGTGCGTCAAGCCCAGGCCGACAACAACGTGGTCAATGGTACGTTCCTTGTGAATGGTATTTATGCTTCATGTTTGTTTGATACTGGAGCCGATAACTGCTTTGTGTCGCTCAAATTTGAGAAACTCCTTAGTCGTAAACGTTCTCAACTCTCCTCGACATTCGATGTTGAAGTCGCTACCGGAAGAACCGTCGCCGTCAATTCCGTTGTCCGTGATTGTACTCTTGAGCTCAACAATCACATCTTCCCAATTGACCTTATTCCGATGCAACTCGGAAGTTTCGACGTCATAGTAGGCATGGACTTTCTTCGAGAAAACCATGCTGAAGTTGTATGCTTCGACAAGATGATTCGATTCTCGCTCGCGAATGGTGACTCATTGTGTGTATACGGTGACACTACTTCAAGGGGTCTCAAACTTATGTTCTGTGTCCAAGCTAGTAAGTATCTCCGCAAGGAATACAGGGCATTCCTGGCAAACGTTGTAGCAGCGGAGAAGGAAAAGAAAGAGAAGAAGGAAGTGAAGGACGTTCCTGTGGTTCGAGAATTTCCTAATGTTTTTCCAGAGGATCTTCCTGGGTTACCGCCAAGTCGTGATATCGACTTTCGTATCGACCACATTCCTGGAGCTAACCTTATTGCCAAAGCACCTTATCGACTTGCGCCGTCCGAAATGCACGAACTCTCAACCCAACTCCAGGAATTACTTGAGAAAGGCTTCATTCGCCCGAGCACCTTTCTTTGGGGCGCGCCAGTCCTTTTCGTCAAAAAAGAAGGACGGGTCGTTCAGGATGTGCATCGACTATCGGGAATTGAATAAGTTAACTATCAAGAACCGCTATCCCTTACCACGCATCGACAATTTGTTTGATCAACTACAAGGCGCTACGTGTTTCTCCAAGATCGACATGCGTTCAGGATATCATCAGCTACGTATTCAAGAGGAGGATATACCCAAAACCGCGTTTCGTACTCGTTACGGCCACTACGAATTCGTTGTCATGCCTTTCGGTCTAACTAACGCACCAGCGGTTTTCATGGATTTGATGAATCGCGTGTGTAAACCATATCTCGATCGTTTCGTTATCGTATTCATCGACGATATCTTGATTTATTCCAAATCAAAGGCCAAACACGCGCAACATCTACGTTTGGTTCTTGAGTTACTCCAGGGGAACCAACTCTATGCCATGTTCTCCAAGTGCGAATTCTGGCTGGAGGAAGTTCAGTTTCTGGGTCACATTGTAAATAGTCAAGGCGTCCACGTCGATCCTGCAAAGATTGAAGTTGTCAAGAGCTGGGTTACACCTAAGAATCCGTCTGAAGTCCGCTCCTTTCTCGGACTAGCGGGCTATTATCGATGATTTATTGGAGGATTCTCGAAGATTGTTGTACCGCTTACCTCCCTTACCCATAAGGATCAGCCGTTTGTCTGGGGAACCAAACAAGAGACTGCCTTCCAAAACCTCAAGCACATGCTTTGCAACGCTCCTGTTCTCACATTGCCAGACGGAAACGATGATTTCATTGTCTACTGTGATGCTTCCAACCTTGGTCTTGGTTGTGTCCTCATGCAATGGGACAAGGTCATAGCTTACGCATCTCGTTAGCTCAAAATCCACGAGAAAAACTATACAACCCATGATCTCGAGCTAGGCGCAGTTGTTTTTGCGTTAAAGATTTGGCGACACTACCTGTATGGTACTAAGTGTACGATCTTCACCGATCATAGGAGCCTACAACACATCTTTAACCAGAAGGAACTTAATATGCGTCAACGCCGATGGGTAGAACTTCTCAACGATTACGACTGTGAGATCCGTTATCACCCAGGCAAGGCAAATGTCGTTGCCGACGCACTCAGCAGACAGAGCTACCTGCTTAGCACCCGTAATGTTCAAGCTCAACACGATCTCGAAACCCTCATCCGCGACGCTCAACACGCATGTTTTAATGAACGCACGCTGAAGAAAGAAAGAATCTACCACGATGGAGCCCAACTTGTGAGCAAATCAAACGGGATATTCCACTTTTTAGACCGAATTTGGATTCCCAAACGAACGGAATTGTGACAAATCTTGATGGACGAAGCCCACAAATCTCGGTATTCTATTCACCTCGGTGCCGACAAAATGTACAAGGATCTTCGTTATAAGTACTGGTGGCCGGGTATGAAAAGAGATATCGCTCTCTACGTCGGAAAATGCCTAACTTGTGCTAGAGTTAAGGCTGAACATCAAAGACCCTCTGGCTTACTCGAACAACCACCAATCCCTATGTGGAAATGGGAGAGCATAGCCATGGACTTTATAACCAAGCTACCGCACACGTCATCTGGTCACGACAGCATTTGGGTTGTGGTCGACCGTTTGACTAAATCAGCTCACTTCTTACCGATACGAGAAGACTACAAGGTAGAATGATTAGCCCGAATCTACACCGACGAGATCATCTGTAATCATGGGACGCCTCGTGACATCATTTCTGATCGTGATGCTCGGTTTACCTCGCGACTATGGGAAACGTTTCAAACGGCATTAGGTACATCGCTTAATCTAAGTACCGCTTTCCACCCACAAACCGACGGTCAGACTGAAAGAATGATTCGTACTCTTGAAGACATGCTCCGTTCGTGTGTCTTAGACTTCGGAGGTAATTGGGATAAATACCTGCCGTTAGTCGAATTCTCGTGTAACAACAGCTACCATTCTAGTATCCAAATGGCACCATTCGAGGCATTATACGGAAGAAGATGTCGATCGCCTATTGTATGGCACGAGATCGGTCATTCGCAACTAACCGGTCCTGAGCTATTACAAGAAACGACAGACAAAATTTTCCAAATCCGAGACAACCTGGTGAAAGCTCGGGATCGACAGAAAAGTTACGCCGATAAAAAGCGCAAGCCCCGTGAATTTGGCGTTGGTGACCACGTACTCCTAAAGGTGTCACCTTGGAAGGGTGTGGTCCAATTCGGTAAGAAAGGGAAACTCGATCCTCGATATGTTGGACCTTTTAAGATTCTGGAAAGGATCGGAAAAGTCGCCTACAGACTCGAATTACCGGAGGAACTTAGTAATGTCCACCCGACTTTTCACGTGTCAAACCTCCGAAACTGTCTCGCCAACCATGATTTACATGTTCCTCTAGATGACCTACAAGTGAACGAAACATTACACTTCGTGGAAAAGCCTTTCGAAATCATGGATCGCCAAACCAAGCAACTCAGACGCTCACGCATTCCTATCGTGAAAGTCCGATGGGAGGGCAAACGAGGCGCCGAGTTCACTTGGGAACTCGAAAGCGACATGAAGGCTAAGTACCCACAGTTGTTTCAAGAGAGGAGTCAGAGAGAGAAAGTAGAATTGTGATTCTAGTACTTGTACGATTTCATATCAATCTATAGAATCACCGATTATAGTACGTTCTTGTGTGTTTGGTCACGCACGTTCACGGATTCCGTGTCACAAGCGAACGTTTCGAAGTCAAAAATCGGCCCAAACGGAAAGTTCTCAAACGTGATTCACGGCGTTGTACAACTTTCAGCTTAATTTCGAGATGAAATTCCCTAAACGAGGGGAGGCTGTAACACCCCGTGTTTTCATAAGTGAAAGTCAAAGTCAAGGTCAAAGTCAACGACCGATTTCGCGCAACTTGACTCGTAGAAATTTCTTTATTTTATTTGTATTATGTGGAGTAAGTGTCATTAATGCAATAAGCGAGGTGTGTAAATCTTTAATCAACCGACTTACGACTGAGAATTATAGGAAGTAACAATGCGATAAAGTTAACTAATCAATAATCAAGCTATGCTAATCGAATCGACTTCTAATCGCAACTCGAGCTATGAATTTTACTTGTCATTATACGTGTGTGTGAGCCTTACATGTTACCTGTGCATATTTATTTATGTTATGTTGTGATAAGCAAGCGAACTCAATCGAAACTCGAAATCTAACTCGGGATGCAGTCGAACCCGAATCATGAACGAACTACGATAAATGGTGAAAAATAGATCATGCGAGATATGAGTGTTTGGGACTGAGAGTAATTTGACTAGGAGAATCTATCGTATCGCACCGATCGCAATCGAAATCGGATCAGCAAAAATCGCCACATCAAACAAATTAACCAAGAGCCATCCGGTCGAATAGCCATCCGACCGGATAGCCACTTGGTAAAGGATGACAGGTGCCATCCGACCGGACAGTCACCCAGGCGATGTGCTATCCGACCGAACAACCCTTTTTCCTCTTTTGGCATCCTATAAATACCCCTGTCATTGTCATCTTTTCCACTTTTGGAAATCCCTGTTCGACCAGCACGCTTAACTCAACCTTTTCTCAGATTTCTCCTGATTCCGGTAAGATCTCGTCCTAAATCTTGTACTTTCTTGATCTACACGCACTCCTACACCTTTCTATCTTTTAAATCTTAACTTTTAACCGTGAAATCGCTAGATTTCGGGTGTTCTAAAGTGACGTCATCATGTGTTCTTCAAGAACTTCATGTTTTGACCTCAATCCACCAAAAACAACTTAGATCTAGCCGATCTCCCTATAGATCTTCTAAATATCTTAACACAAGTATGGAGAAAAAGGATTGAAAGATGGTTTTACCCTTCTTTCAACTCTTTCGCACTCCAAGTACCCAAAACCGATAGGATCCGACCCTGAACTAGTCTTCTACTCAATTATAGTGTCGTACTAGTTCAAGATCCGGATTCTACTCACGAGACTATCGACTTCGGGTTAACCAAGAATAACTGCCTCAAGCCGGTAACCGGCCGGACGGGGGTGATTCCTGGTCAGGTTGGTCAACTGGGTTGAACTAGGGATTCTGTTGGCTAACACGTCGTCAAAGTGACTCGACATAACGACAAACCTTCAAGACGACCAAGTGTAGAACGAACAGGACAATCGGAACGAATTGCCATTCGACCGGATTACCATCCGACCGGATAGGCAACCCGAACAAATTGCCACCCGAACGGATTACACTTGGGTCCCACCTTTAAACAATCTTAATTAAAGTTTGGGTATTGAACGAATTGCAATCCGATCGAAGGAACCTTTGAAAGGATTACTCTTTGGATCATGAGATACTAAGACTTTAAAAGACTTAACGATTTTCAACATGATTCAATAGCACGAATTGTCATCCGATCGAATTGCCATCCGATCGAATGACACTTATGTAGTGAACTTGTTTTCAATAAGTAACCTCATCATGACGTCGCCGTCCGATCGGATGATCATTCAAACGAATTGCCATCCGCACGACTAGTTATCCGATCGACCGACTTGAAAGATAGAGATACTTCATTGTTTCAAAACGCTACAACGAAAACTTCAAAAGTCAAACCATCATACACAAACACATCCTTCTCATAGGAAGGAACAATCCACTCGAATCGTCACTCGATTGGATTACCATCCGATCGAATGACCACCCGAACGGATTGTTACCCGCACAGATTACTGTCTGATCGAATCACCATCCGATCGAACCCCTATCCGACCCTTTCATACCTTGTGACATTTTACGAATCGCTTATCGTTATACTACCGAATCTATTCAGGCTAACCGTACTCGCTAAGCGCTCCCTTCAATCCATTAATCGCTGTGAGTCTACTCGATCCCTTTTTTCTTTAAGCACTTTTGGGTGTTACATATGTTACGAATATTCAAAACTACAACTATCACACTACACAAACTATTTGAACGCTAACCTTTAAATGCATGTTATACGTGGCTTATGAATGCTTGTTGGTTATGTTTACACATGGAATGCTGTCTACCTGCCTTTGCAACGATAGTACTATAGTTTGGACTCAACACCCGTTCACACGGGGGTTGTTAAGGATCTTTTACTTGCATTGGTTACGGTGGTAATCATGTATTGCGAACTGCCTCGGGCAGTCAACCCGCAGTCATTGGTATCGATGGATCTATGTCGATAACTAACGTGCTTCATTTCACAATGTGTACGTGCTGGTTATGCGTAAACGAATTCGAACTCTATATGCTATTATTAAACTTGTATGCTCACCTTTACATTTTATGTATTGACTTTTATTTTAACATATGTGACAGGTGCTTAGGACGCACACTTGGTAGGAATTTGAAGCTAGAATAAAGCTTTAGAGCCCAACAAATAGTTGTCTGTAGTGGTCAAACTAAGGGTCTCTAGAAGCAGATAAACAATTGCTGTCTATTTAAATCTGAGTTATCGGAACAGAATATTTGACTGGATTTATGTCTGTAATAATTATTTTGCTGTTTGAGATACGGTATGGGACGTATTATTTAAATTGAATAGTATTGATAATTGTTATGGAAACTTCTGGACAATCTGTTTCGCTCAGTGCCGCACCCCGATGATTCCTCCATCGGTTGGGGTGTGACAACTTCCAAGGTAACAAAGAAAACTTAATCATGTTTACATATTTTTTAAAATATGTTAATCATCATAAAATAAATACTACAATTCTCACATAAGCAAATAACATTAGTACATTACCTTATGGTAAAAAATTGGAGGCTGCAAATTTCAACAGATGTTCTACAGATGCTATAAATTTTGATAAACCCGACTCTTTAAGAAGGTGTTCTCGACCTCCATGCTCTTGTAACTCGAGTGAAAAATGTGTTTTAAATTATTTTACAAATGCTGCTCCTAAGTCTGGAACACACTAAGTTCTATATGTAAAAAAGTCATATAAATGAATGAAAAAACTAGTTAAAGTACCTAACCCGAATATTGGCAGTTTCGGATGATATTTGTTTTAGCAACAATGGAGTTTTGATTGAATGATCAATGTAGTTTTACTGATAATAGAACCAAAACATTAATCACCATGGGTATTGAGGCGCGACGACGGACATAAGTTGTTCCTTTATCGAAAATGAGTGGTTCTAGTCATTGTAGGAAAAAGGTCTAGCCATCATTTGAAGTATACCAGACATCTGCTCCACCTAGGGGTCACACTTAAATTGTATTATTGGTTGCTTTAAATTGATCAGTCAGTATCTATTGCTTCAGCACAATTCGGAGATGTTGGACCTGACAATTGATTCCAAACCGCTTAGCGGGCTGAAAGCTATATATTGCTTCTTAAAAAAATAAAGTGATGTTTGTTCATACATGCCTTTCCGATAGACTGTATACTACAATTTTCCGATCGAATATATACTACAACTTTCCGATCAACTGTATACTATAACTTTATAATTAACATACGCAATTAGGTTTGACTAAAATTTATATTGACATTTCTATGATTGATTGTTCATTTGTGGCTAACCAAGTGTACTGTTTTTTCAATAAATATGGTGCTCCTTAAAAGTTTAGTATTTTGCTTATTTGAATACCTTTTTAGTCTATGTTTAATAAATAAATTGGTTATTATCTATATGGCTTCACAAGATATAAGGGAAACATCATTTACGCAAAATTAATTGCACAAACAATTTGTTTCAAAATCGTTTATGAAGTTAGTATGTTGGTTAGCATGTAATTACTTATACCTAGAATTAATTTGATACATTCGGATAATAAGATTCTTTTCGCATTTCAAATGAGACAATTTCCATTAGCTATATATTTCCCGATGACAATCAACAAAAGCCAAGGATAATCGCTATCTAGGGTTGGTTTGTACTTGAAACAACCTGTTTTCACTCATGGTCATTGTGCGTCGCTTTATCATGAGTAAAAACCAGAGATGGAGTCATTTCTTTCGATTCAGTGTAATTAATATTTACGTTAGTAATTTAACATTTCTTTCAATAAAAATTGTGTCAACAATGTTAAATAATATATTTTATTGTGAGGTCACCCGTGTAACACACGGGGACCTAAACTAGTTCACTTATATATTAGAAAAACCTTACATTTGTAACTAGCGGGAGTTTATTCATTTATATATTAGAAAAAAACCTTGCATTTGTAACTAGCGAGACTTCCCGCGCTTCGCAACATGTTTTCAGTTAGTATCTGTTCGTTACATTATAGGTTTAGTTGTAACAGTACCGGTATGATACCAGCGCTCGGTATAACAACCGAAGGAGATATGCCCTAAAGGATATTGACGCATGTTTTATATAGATCGAAAATTATAAAAAACGAACATCGGTACCGACACCAATGTTGTTTGGCCCGTACCGGTTCGATTCATTACTTAATTTACTGTATCAAAAAATCAGTATAGCATATATATCACCACGTCGAGACAACCATAAAAAAAGAATACGGTATTGATATCTGGGATGTTTGGACAATATCAATTCATTTTTCACTTACATTTGTAACTAGTGAGGCTTCCCGCGCTTCGCAACATGTTTTCAGTTAGTATCTGTTCGTTACATTATAGGTTTTGTAACAGTACTGGTACTGGTATGATATCGACGCTCGGTATAGCAACCGAAAGAGATGTACCCTAAAGGATATCGACGCATGTTTTATATAGATCGAAAACTACAAAAACGAATATTGATATCGACACCAATGTTGTTTGGCCTGCACCAGTTTGATTTATTACTTAAGTTACCGTATCAAAATCGGTATAGGTTATATACTGCCACGTCAAGACAACCATAGAAAAAACGAATATGGTACCGGTATCTGGGATGTTTGGGCAGTATCAATTCATTTTTCACGTTAATGAAAAGAAACAAACAACTATATTTCGAAATCTAGATAATATAAGCATATTGTAACGGTATATTCAAAATTATAAAACGTTATATTATGTTACTAAAATACGGTGTATCTATAAAAACATAAGAAACGAATGTAGTACCGGTATTGTTGTTTTGTTTGGACAGTAATGGTCCATTTCTCACGGAAAAGAACAAAAAAATCAGCGATATTTGACCCTTATCGTAAATAAAAATAAACATATTACAATGGTATATTAGAATTTTATAAGATATTATATTATAATGCAACTTTGATGACATGTATACTTGTGTCTCGATAACTGGTACATTGACATTCATTACTCGGTTTGGAGTAATTATATCTAGACGTGGATAAAATAATCACATCACAATACGTACTTCGAATTTTATAAAATATTGATCTTGAAAACCATAAGTAGAAAACAAAATATGCTTAAAAATAGTTATAAAAAATGTAATAAAAA
Organism: Helianthus tuberosus; assembly: GCA_030545235.1. Taxonomy (NCBI): domain Eukaryota; kingdom Viridiplantae; phylum Streptophyta; class Magnoliopsida; order Asterales; family Asteraceae; genus Helianthus; species Helianthus tuberosus. The sequence continues at coordinate 142,004,593 of CM060441.1, forward strand.
TACATATAATTATTAAATATTTTAATAATAATAATTAAAAAAATACCGACATACTATTTATTAAAATGTATGTAATGTAGTAATTAAGATGTATTTAATTCCATTAAATTATGATTTTTTATATTAAATATTACTTTTCAAAAGTTTGACGTTATTTGTCACGTTTAGAGCCACCGTATTGAGTATGATGTAGCACGTGCTATACTTTTGTTTTATGTCTACATTTCCTTTTCAAATAACACGTCTAATATGTATTATAGTTCTGTATTTATGCTTTCGTTTCACTTCTAAGTCTGTTTTTTCACATCACATGATTAATATGTGTTTTAATTTTGTATGCATACTTTCGTTTTACTTCTATTTTGTTTTTAACATAACATGATGAATATGTATTTCCATTTTGTATATATATCTTACACCATTTCTAAGTCTAAGGTTTCGTATTATATTGCTATATATATTAACAATTTGCGTATGTCCTTAGGAACAGTGTATACACTGGACAAAAAAAGAGCGCTAATTACGGTTGTGCCATTTCCTTTGAATAAAGAAGAAGATTCAGAGCCTGGAGTAAGAGAAAGAATACAGTAAAGAGAGAGAGAGTTATGGGCTGACCACCAATCTTTAAGGAGGATTCACGGATGCGCACCGGCGGTGACATCACAATCCGGCGTCTACACTTCAACAACTCGCTAACCGCAGGACCAGGGTTCCATCAGTTCTATATCTTTCAAAAAAAATCTATGGTATTGGCCTTTGATTAACAAGGTTTATGACATTGTTATTAAGGTTTAGGGAAATAGCTACGGCACACTAATCGCGACCCACCAGCAAGATCTACCAGCATATATATGGTAGCTGGTATAGTTATACAGTTTAGAAAAATTGTATATTTGAGTAGTGCTTAACATCATTTCAATAGTGCTTGATGAATTGTGATGATCATGCGGATATGAACTTGAGGATGGCGTACTGCAGCCCTTTATGTTTCCGCGCGAGTCTTTATGATGTGGCGAGATATTATCGTTACTTACTATATCAACACTGCCATAACCAACATTTTTTTTTAACAAGCATAACACTTTTGAGATTGGAAATTAATATACACTTTTCCTAAATTTGGTACCAAATTTTGAAAATTATTTATGCTTTCTATGATATTTCAGATCTAACTCAATAGAAACACTTTCACTTGACCTTACACATTCTTAATGAAAACATCGAGCATCCTCTTGAGCGCCCAAACACAAGACCACTGCTTGAGCAAATGCCGCCAAACATACCAGCTTAAATACAGGTGCTTGAGTTTTGTGGGTGTGGAACTGCATATATAAACACTCACATGTGTGCTTCCGTTTAACGTTTTTGTTAGTAGCAAGTTGTTTGATAATAAATTCGGACAATCATTTGGACAACCATTCGGACAGGTACAAGTTTATACCTTTTTTATGAAAATGTTCTACATGTACACTAACTAAATAATTAGGCATAGGTATCACATGGTTTTTTGATTTCTTTGGAAACCAGTAGATAACACATGTTTCTTTCCATTTTAAGGATCCTTAATGGATATCCAATCTGTATTACAAGGCTAATTATTATAAATTTAAGATTAGCTTAAGAATCCCATCTACTTACGTATAGGTAGCAATTTTTCTTTTGAAATAGGTGAAGCAGATAAAAACCGAACGACAAAGAACACTCACTATGAACAAACGAGTACAAGATATCCTCCTACACCTTCAAATTTTTGCAGTACAACCTTTTTGTTTTAGATATTCCTTTACAAAATGTATATAAAATGCTTAAAACGATGGCCCATGTTGTTGCATATATTAAAATTGTAGCTACTCTAACTAAACATTAGCAATCTAACAGAACTGAAATACCCGCCACACCGCGGCCGGCCATCTTCTAGTATAATAACAAAGAATGAAGAGCCTTGTCATCAGTACAAATTTTCAGGTCATCCATAACCTACATATGCAGGTTATCTACACTTGCATCCCACCTCTAAAACTTGCAATTTATAAGTCTATTCAATTTATAAATTCTAAAACAAAACTGCTATTGCATTTCTTTAATTTCACCATTACTATTTTTTATTATACATTTAACTAAATTAACTATTAGCTAATTAAGTTAAGTTGCAAATAGTTTTTCTTTTATACAAGTAACAATTTATGTAATTATTATTATTGTTTTTGATCGATATAAAACACATCCTGATATCCGTTTGGTCATAGCACGACTTTATTGTTTAGGTATCGATGCCGTAACGAGTCGAACCGATATCGACTAGATTCCTGATATTAACGTTATATTTTTACCATCGCGTCTGCGTTTCCATTTAAAATTTGTTAATAATCGGATCGCCATATCAAGTGACAGTACCATACCGAGGCCATAATGAACCGAACCAATATCAGTTGGTTTCCCGCCATTAACGTTATTTTAACCACCGCGTCTGTGTTTCCATTTAAATGCTATTAAAAATCGGGTTGTCCCGCCGCGAAGCGCGAGTGTAACCCACTAGTTATTGACAAACCATGAAATTACTAAAAAATATCCACAAAACAAGTCCACAAGCAAACACATTTAAATAAAGTGATATAAGTATTTATCAAGTTAATTTAGGCAATATACTTGTACATACAACTGCATATGATGATTTTAGTAACATCCGGAGGAAAATTCCTATAGGCATTGTTGCAGGTTAGGAGGTACGAAGTACATGCTCGTTCAAAACCAAGCCAAATTTCGGCTTTGGCAAACATGTACTACTAGAAAACTACATATTCTCCTACAAAAATTTTCTACAAATTTCTCACAACTTAAATTTTGTTACAATTTTTCTACAGTTTTCTCACGAAAAAGAAAAAAAAACACAAAATTTTTTTCAATTTTCCGACAAAATTGTCACACAACTATCAATTGTAGCAATTTCGTCAAAACATTAATTAGCTTTTCGACAAAACTCCGACAAAATACATTAAAATTTTGTATTATTTGTACCCATAACAAAATAAATAATTTAAAAAATAAAATTTCTAAATTTGTCTGAAAGTTGTTGCAAACTGACACCACTTGCAACGGATTTTCGACAAAAAAGTTAATTTATTTGTAATTTATCAATTTTAGAAATATAAATAATTTTTAAAAATAAAATATTACATTTGTCGGAAATTGGTAGCAAATTGACACTAGTTGCTACGAATTTCTTACAAAAAGTAAGTTAACTTATTTCTTATTATTCAATTTTAGAAAAATAGATAATTTTAAAATATTACGTTAAATTTGTCTAGAATTTGTAGTAAACTGACACCACTTGCTACATATTTTCGACAAAAAAAGTTAATTTATTTGTTAACTTATCAATTTAAAAAAAAAAAAAAAATTTTAAAAATAAAATGTTAAATTTGTTGAAAATTTGTAGCAAATTAGCCCTAGTTACTACAGATTTCCTACAAAAAATATAAATAATTGTTAAATCTGTCAATTTAACAATTTTAGAAAAATATATATTTTTTGAAAATAAAAGGTTAAATTTGTTGGGAATTTGTAACAAACTAACACCAGTTGCTACAGATTTCATGCAAAAAAATATACTTTTATATGTTATTTATCTATTATAAAAAAAACATATAATTTTGAAAATAAAATTTTACATTTGTCGATAATTTGTAGGAAATTGACAACAGTTTCTACAGATTTTCTACAAACAAAAAGTTATTTTATTTGCTATTTATCAAATTTAGAAAAACTTATATTTAAAAAAAATAAATGTTAAATTTGTCGGCAACTTGTAGCAAACTAACACCAGTTGCTACAAATTTCCTACAAATAAAATATACTTTTATTTGTTATTTATCAATTATAAAAAACATATAATTTTGAAAATAAAATTTTGCATTTGTTCATAATTTTTAGAAAATTGACAATAGTTCCTACAGATTTCCTACAAAACAGAAAGTTATTTATTTGCTATTTATCAAATTTAGAAAAACATATATTTTAAAAAATAATATCTTAAATTTGTCAGAAATGTGCAACAAATTGTCACCAGTTGGTACAGATATCTTACAAAAACAATATTTGATTTGTTAATTATCAATTATAAAAATCATATAATTTTAAAAAATAAAATGTTAAATTTGTCAATAATTTGTAGCAATTGACCCATGTTGAGGAAGACTTACGGGCACGTAAAACAAAAAAAATACACTGATGGGGGGACCGGTGTTAGGATCTGAGTTTGTTTAGATTGTGTTGTTTAACTAAAATGAAAGATGAATCAGAGAATGATTTGCAGCGGAAATGAAAGCAAACTTTATAACACAATCATAGGAGAATAGTGTTTAGCAAACATGATTTCATTAATCGGATGATTGTATGAATTACAAGATTCAACTATGCATGCATGCAACACTAAACTCCCCCTCAGCCTGAGCTCCCAGATAGTTCGTACAAGATGATAGTGAAAAAGAGCTAATAGAACAGTACATGTACTGTTCTATTTATAGTACAATCCTAACCAGTGAGCATCTAATGCTGTCACCTAGACAGTGACATCTAACAGACTAACAACCTCTAAACACTGATCTATACAAAACACTGATACAATAAACAACTGATACATAGACACTGATGTTGCTTTCCACTGTTTTTGCCTAAGCACTAATGTTGCAGATCAGTGATATCTTCAATAGGTGATCAGGCCTTGAGTCAGCAGTGCTTAGTCTTCATCAGTACTTTGAGAAACATTAGTTGTTAGGTCTACAGTCTTTATAATCAGCAGTTCTTTGAATAACAGTTGTTGAGGGGATCAATACTTAGATTCATCAGCTGATAGAAACACTATCATTGGAGGGAACTTAGGACATGCACTGCTTATTGGTGATCAACTATTGAGAACCAGTTTTGGCTTTCAGTATCATCTGTTCTTCTGGGTTTGATAACATGGGCCAACAATCTCCCCCTAGAACAGATGATGCCAAAACACTTCCTTATTCTTGATCTTTATTCTCTCATTAATTTCTCCCTGATTTGCCCTTTGAATTGTAATCCAAAGTTTATGGAGTCTTCATCATCCTCATCCCTGCAGAGTTGAAGATCTAAAAGATCTAAGAGGTCATCTGCATCCAGACCTAATCCATCCTCTCTTGAAATGTGTTCAACTCTTCCATTGGACTTGAGCAAAGTTAATACATGGGTCTTTCTATCAGACTTCACTTTAGTATTTTTGAGTTCAATGGATTTCTGGGGAGAGACTTTATTTGATGAGAGTTTGGTGATGGAGGTCTGCTCGTCAGCCTTTGAACTGTTTTAGCAAGTTGAGCTTGAAGCTTTAAAGAGGCATCATCCAAGCCAAACATGATCTGATCCTTGATGGCCTGTTTCATGATTTTAGCTTCTCTCTTTGCATCTTCCTCATCTATCTGCTTCTGTCTTTTTCTTTGCTCTAAGACATGGGTGGATAAGTCAGATGATGTGAACAGTGTTTTCAGAGAGAGGGTCAGCTGCTTTGGCTCATCAGTGGTATTGTCTTTGTATGCTGGTTTCTTTGGTGCTGTAGGATCTATTTCTCTTAGTTTCTCCAGTTTATCATAAGTTAGGTCAATATACTGCCTAGACCATTTTGAAATGGCCTTTGCTGATCCATGTTTAGCTGCAACCAACTCAGCTCTCTTCATCTTGTATTCTAAAGTAAGTTCTGCACTGGATTTCTTGAACTTGTTCTAGTTTGGTGCAGACTTCTTCATCTGAGGATCATTCTTTACTCTTTCAATTATGTTTACTTCTGCTTTGAGAGTTGTGAGTGGCCAGTCTTTAAACTGTTCTACTTTGGCAAGGTAAAATTTGTCTCTCATAATAAGCTCTAAGAGATCTTTCCTTAGCTTCTTTTGAAGATCAACATTTGGTGGCAGGTTTGACATCTCTTTGCTTAAGTCTCTTGCATATCTTCCAGTTTCCTGACTTTACTAAGCCTATGGTGCATTCGACTTGAGATGTTGTTGTCACCTTGCCCTTTACCCTCATGCTTAGCAATATATTCAGCTTGCTTGGCTTTGAGTTTCAGATAATCATCCATGTTCTTTGGAGTTCTGAAGCCATGAAGGGATTGGAAGGTTCTTTTGGATGGATCATTCTCTGTATAGAATTGCCTCATTTCATCTTTCAATGCATGTAATTCCAGAGGATAGTTTACTGCCAATGGGATGGATCTTGAAGGATCTTCCCCTTCAAGTGTTTGTGGTTGAGCAAGTGGATTGGATGTTGGTGATGATGGAGGATTGAATGGTTCAGGGTTGGTTTGGATGAAAGGTGAAGATGATAGAGGAGTAGGTGCAGGTATATCATCATCATTCACTTGAAACTTTCATTTTCTTGTATAAACAGTTTTTGGAGAAGGAGTTTTTGTTGGAGAGTTGGAAATAGGAATGAAGAATGCTTGGGAAGGAAATTGGAAAGTGGTGGATTGATTAACAGCTGTTGAAACAACTGGTATCTCAACCACTGCTGTCTGTTGAAGTGTCAACATTTGTTGCATTGGTGGATGACATTGGTGAGGATGGTTTTGTTTTCTGCTTTTTGGCAGGTTGTTTTTGTGGTGGTGATGTTGGTTTAGGTGTAGCAGTGGATGGGTTTTTAATACCAGTAATGGTTTTGAGACCAGTTGTGGTTGGTTTTGGTGGTGAGGGTGATCTTGGGTATGTGGCAAGTGGTGGTTTGTTATGTTTATGAGATTTTCTTCTTTCAGAAGTGCCAAGATCCTTTGTTTTGATTTCCCATTCTTTGAATTTCTTTTGTTCCTTCTTCCAAATCCTCTCCTTTGTTTCATTCTGATTTTGAATAGTCTTTTTGTTTGCAGCCACTTCATCTGCTTGAATGTTCAGGGTTTCATCAATTCCCTTTTTCTTTTCTTTGGCAGATATTTCATCAGTTGTTGCAGAAGACTTCTTCTCAGGCTTTGACTTTTGAGTTGGCTTTTGCCTTGGAGTAGATCTGCCAAACTTCTTCATATCTTATTTCTCCCCCTTTTGGCATCATCTTGATCATCATCATCATCTGTAAAGATAGGTGCAGGGGCAGTGCCAGTCATTTTTGTCAAGGCCTCTTTGATAGCCTTGATTTCAGCCTGAGTGTCTTTATACCTTGCTTCAACTATATTTCTGATCAATGCCATTTGTGTATTGTGTTGAATTTCTGCAAGTTCCCTTTGAGCAGTGAAAACGGGCTTGACTGAGTTCCAGAGCTCTTGGGATAATTGTTGATGTGTTGGTTGACTTTTGGAAGCTTCTACCAGAGTTTGAATTGATTGATTAATGGTAAGAACAGTGGTTTCAATGGAAGATAACCTCTCCATCAAATCTTGATATTTTAAGCCATCACCCAAATGAATGGGATCATCTGATTTTCCACCAGTGGTGGTTGTATCAACTTTTGAACCAGGAGGAGTCTCCAATGGTTCATCAACTGATGCCCCTTTTTTCTTGGTACTGGGGACTACCCTCTGCAGTGGTTACCTTGGAAATCTCACCAGTGGTTAACTTGAACACACCAGTGGACACCTTGATAGCATCAGCAGTGGTTTCCTTCAAAGGAGTCTTAATTATGAAACTACTGTCTAGATGTAGATCAGTGGATCCAACATCTGTAGTAGCTACTCCACTTGAACTACCGACAGAAATTTCATGAAATTCTAGTGGTGTATTCTCCTCAGCTGTTTGTGGGATAACCAATTGAGGTGGTTCAGACACAGCCATTGTTGAAGTTGTACTCTCTTTAATGTGTGATTGAGAGGGGCTGTTTTGAGTCTGAAGCTCAATGGCATCAAACAGAGGTACAAGGGATGGTGGAAATTGAGATAAGGGGATTTGTGTTGAAAGAAAATTTTCCCAGGGAGAAGGGCTTCATATTGAGGTATCTCTGTTCTTACAAATTGTTCCTTTTGTTAGGAAGCATGAGGAGTTGAGGCTTTGGGTGGAGATCTTTCCAACTGTTGTGAGGAAGTAGCAACAGTGGATGTTGGTGACATTTGTGTTGTCACTGGGTTAACTTTTGGGATCTCATCTTCCAGAAGACCCTTTTTAGTGGGTTTGGTAGGCTTTGTGGATTTCTTTTTTGTCTTTTTGGAGGTTTTTGGTGGGGGCTGCACAGCAGTGGTTGTGCTGCTGTGTTCTCCAAGAGAAGTGGGCTCAGCAGCTGAAATTTGAGAAGCAGATGTGGACTCATCCAAAATTTGCTCAAACTCCCCTACTTGTGTTTTGGAACCTTTTGACTCTTTAGCCATGAGGCGAGTAAGACAAGTTGTTTATTTGAAAAAGTGCACCTTGTACAAGTACTTGTGCATTTTCTTTTGGTATTTTTTGTTGCAAATAATAACTCAAAAACCTTGGAAACAATAAGAAAGCCTGTGGCTTCTTTTCTTTAATATTTTTTCACATTTGTAACCAAATCATTAAAAATTTCTTGGGAGTAATTGAAATCAGTTTTAGACATGATGGCCTACCCAAAATATTGGATTTTCAGAGGAATTTCATTAAAAGCAGTTGTTTTATTAGACACACATGTGAGCAGAGTATGAAACAGGAATTTCATGGAAGGTGGAAATTCTCCCTTTTGCATAGTAGCTTTTGTCAATTGTCTTGCATACCCTCTTTCGATCAAATCAATTTGATACTCATCCTTAGGGAAAGAGGTTTTACCTGCTTGGTCGTTTATCTTAAAAACTTCTGATATGGTCTGTGGTGTGATTGGGACCAAAATTCCACCTACTTCTGATGAGATTGCCCAAGCCTTTTTATCTTGAATTTCAAGTTTGGCATGTGCCCAGAAATCTCGTAGGGTATCTTGGTAAATGGGAGCATTGCCAGTCAAGAAATTTTTGTACTTTGATGATGAAAGGGCGTCGATGATGGAATGGAAATCTGTATTTTTGCTTGATTTTTCAAGTGTACAGAGGTAGTTGTGTGGGTGTTTGATGATGGGAGCCATGGTGATTGTGAAAAAATCGCGAGTGGAAGAGAAGGGATGAATGTGAGATGGAAACCGCTTTTGAAGAATTTTTTTTAATTCGATACAGCAGTGAAAACTCTGTTTGGCGTTTTAGCAGGGTTTTATGTGAGTGAAACAGAGGTTGTCTTTCAGCAGTGGATGAATTTTCAACAATCAGATGTTTGAACCAATCAGTGGATATGGACAGACTTTTAAGGATTAATGAAAAAAAAATCATTTTAACTATTTTTAAGGATGGATTTTTTATTTTCTAAAAACATTTTAATGCTTTTATTCATAGAAAAACAAGATTTTTCTTGTTATTCCATGTTAAGCATGCCAATTCTAGAGATCAAGCTTTCAAAGGTGGATGTGTCTAATGCTTTTGTTAGCACATCTGGCAGCTGATCCTTAGTTCGGACATGATGCAGAGAAATCAAACCTTTTTCATAGCAAGCCCTCACAAAATGATGTCTGATGTCAATGTGCTTGATGGTTGAATGAGAGACTGGATTTTTGATGATATTTTCAGCTACTTGACTATCCAACATGAGAGGTGTCTTTAAAGCAGTTATACCAAAATCCAGCAATTGATTTTGAAGCCACGACAGTTGGGCTGTACAGCTTGCAGCAGCAATGTATCCTGCTTTAGCAGTGGATGTGGAAACAGCTGCTTGCTTTTTGCTTTGCCAAGACACTAAGCAACTGCCTAGGAATTGACAGCCACCTAATGTAGACTTCCTTGTTGTGTTGCATCCAGCAAAGTCACTATCTGAGAAACCTGAAAGCTTAACATTCCCATAAGTAGGGTACCAGATACCAAGTGTGGGAGCACCTTTTATGTATCTGAATATCCTTTTCATAGCAATGAGGTTGGACTTCCTAGGGGCTAATTGGGATCTTGCACAAACACATGTTGCAAACATGATGTCTGGCCTAGATGCAGTTAGGTACAATAAAGACCCAATCATACTTCTATATAAGGTTTGATCAACCAAATCATCCTTTTCATCAGACATGACCAACTTGGTGGTTGCCATGGGTGTACTACATGGTTTGCAATCATTCATCTCAAATTTGTTTAAAAGCTCTTTTGCATATTTGCTTTGATGAATGAAAGTGCCATTTTGCAGTTGCTTAACTTGGAGGCCAAGAAAGCACTCTAGTTCACCCATTGCACTCATCTCAAACTCAGCTGTCATGAGTTGTCTGAACTCTTCACACATTTTATTACATGTGCTTCCAAAAATGATGTCATCCATAAAATTTGGACAATCATCAAATCTTTTCCTCTCCATTTTAAAAACAATGTTTTATCAATTTTACCTCTTGTGAAACCAATAGAGATTAGAAAAGTGGAAAGAGTTTCATACCAGGCCCTTGATGCTTGTTTCAGGCCATACAAAGCTTTGTTTAGCTTGTAGACCTCATTTGGATTAAATGGATCCTCAAAACCAGGAGGTTGACAAATGTCACACCCCTAATTTCCACGTGTCACCGGTGGGCCCGGTAGGGGAGTATTGTGACGTGGTTGGTAACATAATAGTCAAACAACACAATATATAAATGCACAGCGGAAGCAAAGATAGATTCATTTCAACTTTAATAAAATGTAATATTAAATATCCCGAATAGTTGAAACGGATCCACAGGCAGAGAAAAATAAAAGAAGATATTGTTCAACAGTTTTATTGACATCCAAGCTTGCGAGACTTATTGAGGACGCTAGAAGAGAGCCAGCCTAGTACGAGTAGTACCTGCACTTAACCTTTTGGAAAATACGTCAGTTTACACTGGTAAATACAATTTAACTGACTCATTTTGAAAAGGTTTGAAAATTGATTTGAATGCACGTGGCACAAAACATTTTATAACTTGGGATAATTATATGAGTATAATACTTGTAAACGAATTACATGTTACTTATGCGTTCAGTAGCCCGATCCGTAGACCGGGTTAAAGATTAATAGACACACCACATTATTTGGTTAGGCACTGACGAGTGTACGCCTACACTCCGTGCTATGGTCATGGCCATCTCGTAAGATGATGCCAAGGATATCCGGGACATGGTTATCAACCCCCCAAAGGCTTTAAGCAAACAAAACAATTCAAAACGTAGCATATCAAGGATTTAACCACTATTCGATTAAAGATTCAATGCCGGACCAAGCGTTATTTTATATACCGTACCCCAAGCCCGTATAAGGGAAACTAAGTTAAAAGTATTTACCTTTGTAAGTATAAATCACAATTAGCGAGTGAAGGTAGCTTTTACTGGTTCTTCTATTCTGGAACAAAGGATTATAATAACCTATTAGATTTCTAACGGGTCTTTATTTAAGATTAAGCTTAGACCGGTTAGCTTTTAAGGACGATACGGTTCAAACGCACGATTAAGCGAAGACCGGATAGAATGTGATTTAGACCCGACAAGTTTGAATACTTGTATAATATGGGTATACTAAATACATTCTAGATTTTGAGACAAAGATGATAAGGTTTGACCCGTTTCGGTCAATTTATGCAAACTAGTTACATAAACCAAACCGAGCGCGAAAAGGGCGTCACGGGTAACCATAAGAGTCATATGCAAGTTCCCTGAGTTAATATGCCTTAAACATGTTGTGATATCAGTAAGGTATCTTCTATTATGCCCAAAACGGATTTAAACACAAATTATGCCTCATAAGGGCATTTTGGTCATTTAAAAGATTATAAAAGAGTTTAATTAGTAATCTGAGTTTCAGGTCTGATTTATACAGTAATTACACTTAATTTTATAAGTTATAACAGTAGGGTATGACCTATATGTGAAATTTATCATTTAAAACCATACTATACACCTTAGGGGTATTTTGGTAATTTCACTTAGGCTTAAAAGGTCAAAACTGGAAATCTGAGTTTATAAACTTTTACTTACTGTTATTATATAAAAATATACTAAAAATATCAGTAGGTATTAACCTTATATGTTTAATATAGTTTTAGTATATACTATGCGTTAAAACGCTTAAAAAGGCGATTTGGAGCCATTTCCGGGTTTTTAAAGGAAAGCTTATATTTTTATAATTCCAGAAGGCTCAAAATATTTTATTTAACAAATAAAATCAGTAGGAAAAGGTTTGGGGTCAAAAGGATTTGTAAAACTCATTTTATGGCTTAAAAGGGCAAAATCGGTATTAACCGAATTAAACTTAGAGACCTATGTTATGCTCAGCCAAAAATTAAATAAAAATCTTCAAAAATCCCAAAATATTATATTACATCAGTGGGTAAAAATTTTTATATCAAAAAGTGGGTTTAAATAGGTTATACGCTAATTACGCCATTTAATTAACATAAAGCTTTCTAATTACGCTAATGAGCATAACTCCTAATCTAGACCTCAAACTGATGTCAAATTTTAGGTGCAAGTTTATAAATCAGTAATTAAGGTTTCTACTCTTTTACTTTTTCAAAAATCACGTTTTATAGTCAAAAGGGCATAATAGTCAACATTTAAGCATTAATCGGAAACATGCATGTGAATCGGATAAGTATTGAACCAAGTTGTGTAATCTCAGAGAGTTATACTTATATGAAACCTGGTAAAAAATAAGCTCTAAGGAAGATCTCGAACATGCATGAACGGGTCAGAACTGAAAGTCAAAGCAGAAGTCAAATTATGCGACTTTCGGTTCCGATCCGGGTTTAAACTGAAAATTGTCGAGTTGATCATGTTGGAACATGTTCTTACATTAGTTACCAAGTTATTTTAATGATCAAACAGGTTGCATGTATCCTACATTGCTAATTATGCTTAATTTTGAAAATACACATTCTGTTGACTTTTTAAAGTAAGCTTTGACTCGACAATTAACATAGTTAGAGTGGGAATCTGAAAGTACCCTTTTAAGGGTTTGTTACCCACATAAATACCTACTTATAGGTACTTTCAATTTGAGAAATGACTGAGCGGATTTCATTTAATCGCAAAGTCAAATTTAAATTACGATGGTTTGACTAATAGCTAAATAACTAAGCTAAAACGAATTAGAAAGGGTTATGAACACTTACAAGAGTCCTAATTACGATTATAGATCACTAGAAAGCCTGAGGTTGATCAGAGGAGCTCCAGAAGTGGGTCTTGTGGATGTATGTAAGTGAATGAACAATGTTGCTACACTTCAAGTCCCTTTTATATAAACTTTGATCTTTTAGGATGATGCCACAAGAGTCTACAGATGTTATAAGATCTGTCCAAGTGCCCCTCTATGCATGTAAAACCATTGGAGAGCCTCAGGTATCAGATAACAGCTGTTAACAATCGAATCAGACCTGAAAACTGACATCTGCGTGTTATTTGTCGCTGGCAGGTCGTAGGCGGGCCGCGAAGACCCCCTCGCGGGCCGCGTACAAGTGTTCATCAGGTTAACAAGTTTTCCATGTTTTGCAATTCAGTCCTTGGTCCTTTGAAATGTGGTTTTGGCTATTTTTCTTGCACTCTTGACCCCCAAACCTGATTTTTAAGGGCCTTAGGACATCTACAAACATGGTTAGGTCCTTGGTTAACTTTGTGCTTACCCGAAAAGTCACGAAATTCAACGTTGACGCATTTAACCCTTCGTGCACGGTTTTGATCATAACTTTCTCATACGATAACGAAACTTTATGAAATTTTTACCACATATTCTAGTGAGTATATTTTATCATTACAAAGCTTCGGGTTTGCCAAAAGGTCACTCAGAGGTATACTTTCAACATGTTGACACATTTAGCCCTTGTAGTTTGTAATTCCTCACTTTCTTTCATTTTCTTCTTCGTATGATCCATGATTTATCCGTTTAAGATTATAAACACCATGTAGGGTTATTGTAGAGCCTATTTATCCGTTGTTGACACTTTGGACCCTTATATTCACATAGTTTCACTGTTTGTCAACTTTAGTCCCTCTAAAGTACTTTTTCTCATATTCAAAGCTTATGACACGTGTCAATACATTATTGGACGTAAATTTTAGAGGTGTTACATCCTCACCCCCTAAAAAGAAATCTCGACCTCAAGATTTACTGAAACAAATGATGGTATTTTTCTTTCATCGTGGATTCTACCTCCCATGTGTATTCGGGACCTCTACGGGCATCCCATTTGACTTTTACAATAGGCACATGCTTCCTTTGAAGCTTCTTTACCTGTTGATCCTCAATCGACAATGGTTTCTCCACAAATTTCAAGCTCTCATCTATATGTACATCCGTATATGGCATGACCAGTGATTCATCAGCGAAACACTTCTTCAAATTACAGATGTGGAACACATTATGTATACTACTGAGCTCTTCAGCTAAGTTTAACTTATAGGCAACTGACCCGACACGTTCGATAATCTCGAAAGGTCCTATGTATCTCGGGCTTAGCTTGCCTTTCTTACCAAATCGCATCACTCCCTTCCAGGGTGATACTTTAAGCAATACTTTGTCACCTACTTCGAAGTGAAAATATTTACGTTTTGGATCAGCGTAGCTTTTCTGCCTATCTTGGGCAGCTTTCAAGTGATCGCGAATCTAGACAATCTTGTCCGTTGTCTCAAAGACTAACTCAGGTCCTGATAATTGAACTTCTCCTACTTCCGCCCAACATATAGGGGTTCTGCATTTCTACCATATAAGGCCTCAAAAGGCGCAGCCTTAATACTAGTATGGTAGCTATTATTATAGGAGAACTCGATCAATGGTAGGTGGTTATCCCAACTGCCACCTAAATCAATCACACATGCTCGAAGCATGTCTTCCAGCGTTTGGATGGTACGCTCACTCTGTCCGTCCGTCTGTGGATGGTAAGCCGTACTAAAGTTTAAGCGCGTGCCCAAAGACTGTTGGAAACTCTTCCAAAAATGAGAGGTGTATCTCATATCTCGGTCGGAGATAATCGACACTGGTACACCATGCAGAGCTACGATCTTATCTACATATAATTGAGCTAACATGTCGGAGCTATAAGTCTCCTTGATGGGTAAGAAATGTGCTGACTTGGTCAGTCTATCTACTATGACCCATATAGTATCATTTCCCTTCCTTGTCTTTGGCAATTTGGTGATGAAATCCATTGTTACCATCTCCCACTTCCATGTGGGAAGTTCAGGCTGTTGAAGCAGACCTGACGGCTTCTGATGCTCAGCTTTAACTTGGGCACATGTCAAGCATTTAGCTACATAGGCAGCTACGGACTTTTTCAAACCAATCCACCAGTAGTTTGCCTTTAGATCCTGGTACATCTTATCAGCTCCAGGATGAACGGAATATTTGGAACTGTGGGCTTCCTGGAGGATAACATCTCGAAGTCCTCCATAAACTGGAACCCATATTCGTCCATTCAATCTTAGCATTCCGTCCTTGTCATAGGATAACTACTCCTCAGTTACTCCTAGTTTTTCTTCAGGATAGTTAGCTTCCAGCACAGCTTCCTTCTGTGCAGCTAACACCATTTCGTTCAAACTATTCCTTATTTCAATGTGCTTGGCATTGATTCTTATCGGCTTTACTCTTTCTTTTCTGCTTAAGGCGTCAGCAACTACATTTGCCTTGCCTGGATGGTATCTTATCTCACAGTCGTAATCATTTAAAGTTTCCATCCATCGTCTTTGTCGCATGTTCAAGTCCTTCTGATTGAACAAATGTTGAAGGCTCTTGTGATCTGAGTAGATCACATACTTGGTTCCATACAAGTAGTGTCTCCACAATTTTAATGCAAATACAACGGCACCCAGCTCCAAGTCATGGGTGGTGTAGTTCTTCTCATGCACCTTTAGCTGTCGTGAAGCGTAGGCAATAACTTTGCCCTTCTGCATGAGTACACAGCCCATACCAGTGTGTGATGCATCACAATACATCACGAATTCTTCTATACCATCGGGCAATGTTAACACTGGTGCATTGCTCAACTTTTTCTTAAGAATGTCAAAGTATTCCTGCTGCTTAGGGCCCCAATCAAACTTAACCTTCTTACATGTCAACGAAGTTAGGGGCGCAGCAATCCTTGAGAAGTTTTCGATAAAACGCCTATAATATACTGCTAGACCCATGAAGCTACGAATCTCAGTAGGTGTCTTTGGCTCTTGCCAATTCATAACTGCTTCTACCTTAGCGGGATCCACTTGGATACCACGCTCAATTACCACATGTCCAAGGAATTGGACTTCTCGAAGCCAAAATTCGCACTTTGAAAATTTGGCGTAGAGTTTCTCATGATGTAGAAGTTTAAGAATACAACGAAGGTGTTTCTCGTGGTCAGCTTGGCTCTTCGAATAGATGAGAATGTCGTCAATGAAGACTATGACAAATTTATCTAAGTAAGGCTTGCAGACGCGATTCATGAGATCCATGAATGCGGCTGGTGCATTAGTGAGCCCAAAAGGCATCACTAGGAACTCGTAATGACCATAACGAGTCCTAAATGCAGTCTTGTGCACATCTTCATCTTTGACCTTCAACTGATGATAGCCTGACCTCAAATCAATCTTGGAAAAGTAGCTTGCCCCTTGCAATTGATCGAACAGATCGTCGATCCTGGCAAAGGATACCTATTCTTGATAGTGACTTTATTAAGTTCACGGTAATCGATGCACAGACGCATCGATCCATCCTTCTTCTTGACAAACAAGATCGGCGCTCCCTAAGGAGATGAACTAGGTCTAATAAAACCTTTGGCTAACAGATCGTCTAATTGTGTCCTTAACTCCTTCATCTCCGTTGGTGCCAACCTATAAGGTGCTCTCGCTACTGGTGCTGCACCCGGGATGATGTCAATTCGGAATTCCACTTGTCTATCTGGTGGTAAACCAGGTAGTTCTTCGGGAAAAACTTCAGGATATTCCGAAATGATAGGGATGTCTTCAATCTTGGGTTTCAGCTCATCAATAGTAACTTGTGCCATATAAATGACACAACCCTTCTTTAAGCATCTAGATGCCTTGAGCATGGACACTTGCTCAGGCAATCCATGCTGGGTATCTCCCTGAATGGTAAGTGACTCACCAGACGGGGTTTTGACTACCACTTGTTTTCTGTTGCACATAATCTGGGCTTGGTTATGCGATAACCAATCCATACCTATAACTATATCAAAACCGGGTAGCTCAAAGGGAAGTAAGGATAAAGGAATAGAGTGATTCCTAATGGATATAACACATCCATCTAACACAGTTGAGGCGGTTTCTATGGTTCCATCAGCTAATTCCACCTCATATTTCACACTTAAGGCTTTTACAGGCAATTTCAACAACTCACAAAACTTATTATCTACAAAAGACTTATCTGCTCCAGAATCAAACAATACTCTAGCATAAACATCATTTATGAGAAAAGTACTTGTGATCACGTTGTCATCCTGAACAGCTTCCTTAGCGTCCATCTTGAAGACCCTTGCATTGGTCTCTTTCCCATCCTCGGTTTTCTTGGTGTTCTTTGGGCAATTGGACTTAATGTGCCCTTTTTC
The DNA here is from genome assembly GCA_030545235.1 of Helianthus tuberosus. Classification (NCBI taxonomy): domain Eukaryota; kingdom Viridiplantae; phylum Streptophyta; class Magnoliopsida; order Asterales; family Asteraceae; genus Helianthus; species Helianthus tuberosus. The sequence goes on from CM060441.1 coordinate 142,022,065, forward strand.
ATTGCAACCATAACACGTTGCATCTTTCAGCTTTTTGCACCCCAGAGTCTTATGTTCTGTAGATCTGCAAATCCCACAGGGCCTCGGCTGAGGCTGGGATTTTGACTCAAGTTGGCATCTCCCAAAATGGTTTTTCTTACAAGTTTTACATTTGGGCTTATCCCCAGATTGTTGCCCGTCCTTCTTAGATCCCGACCCTTTCTTGTGGTCGTTACTTCCTCGGTGCTTTTTATCTGATCTTTGTGAGGTATCGTCCTCACGCTTCCTCTTACCTTCGTCTGAATTCCTGAGCGATCTCAACCTGACTAAGTCTAAGGTAAGAGATAGAGATAGATCAGCTGCTGATCTGAAGGTTGCAGGCCTTGATGCCTTAACACTGGCTTTAATCTCTGGGGCTAAACCCCCGATGAAGCGAGCGATCCTTTTAGGTTTTGGGGTTACCAAGTAAGGAACCAACCTAGATAGGGTATTGAAATTGGTGAGGTAAGCCTGACAGTCTAAATTCTTCATCACCAATGCTAAGAAATCTGACTCGATTCTTTCGACTTCGTGCTGCGGGCAATAATTATCCTTAATGAGAGCAACGAACTGATCCCATGACAAGTTGTAGAGTGGGATCTTCCCGGCAGCTTGAATGAGAGACTTCCACCATGCTAGTGCCTCTCCCTTAAACGATTGGGATACATATTTTACTACGTCCCTTTCAGCACAACCACTGATGTCTACAACCGTGTCCATTTCGTCCAACCAAGTCATACAATCTATTGCTCCTTTCTCCCCGGTGAAGTCCCGGGGTTTGCAAGAAACACAGTACTTGTAAGTACAGGACTTGGTATGTGGTTTGGCATCATACACCATCCTCTTTGAGGGAACACTGTTGTGATTTGATGAATGTCGATCATCATTCTTCTTGGCCTCATCTTTCTTAGAGGGCGGTTTGCTATGGGCCTCAGAATGTGTTTTTGGCTTGGAATGTGGTGCGGATCGGGTCCTACTTCGGGTCCCGCTCGATTCACTATACTGTCTATTTAGTGCTTCGGTAATAGCATCGTTTACTAATGCTTTCAGCTCCGCACCAGTTACTAATATTTTAGCATTTTCAGGGTTTTCCTCTGGACGACTGTTTATTTATTCTGACTTGGCCATGTAGTTTTAATTTCTACATAAAGGAAATAAGGACAAGGTTCATTTAGAAGCCTAAACAATATTATCGTTCTTGACGATTTATTAACCATGGTTTTAATAGCCATTTTAGTTAATTTGTTAATTATTCAGGATCTTTATCATAGCCCATAATCATAAATTAATAATAGCACATAGGCCTAGTCACGTAGACAAATTTCTAAATTATAAATTTAGATCTTATAGGATTAAAGTTTGAATAAAATGACAATCAATCCTTTATTGGCAGGGAGTCTATAAACTACGGCTGCCTTTTGTTTTATATGACAATAATTGTAGCCTGTAGGCATCACATCACAACTGGATGTTTAAATAATAATAAAGAATTTGGATAATTTAATAAAAGGGTGACATGTGTGATTTTGCGGATCACACTAGCCAAGAGTGTTAACATGTTTGCAGATGTTAACAGAGATTTGAATCATTTTAAACAGGTTCTACCATATTGGCCAGGTCTTTAATATGACATTCAAGCTAGGCTTTACCTTTTTAAGATTCTTTTTATTTTATTAAAATGGTAAAAATGTTATTTTTCATTTATTCATATGTTATATTTATGCACATAATTTAAAAATGAAAATTTAAACTAACCATTCCAATTAAAATTAAACTAGTACGAGTTTGCCCTAAACGGGACTTTTACAAAAATAACACACCCACGCAGGGGCCAAATTAACAAACAAACCCACGCAGGGGTCAAAAGAAAAACATGCCCACGCAGGGGCAGAACAGAAAGGAAATATTCCCACGCAGGGGCAGAGTACAGAAATAAATGTCCTCGCAGGGACATGATTACCACACTAAAATAAACAAACAAACAAAGGATTTAGTGATCCTTCTTGCTTTTTCCCTTGATCAAATCCACCATTTTCTTGAACATCCCTCGGTTATGCCTTCGTTCTTCCCGCAATTCATGTCGCACCTCTTGTCGCACCTCATTTATCCCTTGAAGGATTTCTTGAAATTGTGGCGGTGACATCACCGGTGTCTGCGGTGGTTGCTGATAATGTGGAGGTTGAGGAGGCTGCGGTTGCTGATAATGCGGAGGTTGAGGAGGCTGCGGTTGCTAATACCCATATGATGGGTATCCATAGGTCGAGTGTCCCGTAGTCCAGGGACCTCCATAGGGACCTCCCGGCTGGAGAGAGTTCGCAGCTACCCAGTAGGGATCTTCTGTAAAGTTGTAATTTGTGTGGATCGGCTGCTCGAAGGGATTGTACGCCGCCGCACCAGTGTAAGTAGGAATTGGGTCTCCAAAACCCAGTGGTGGTTGTGGCGCGATTGGCACAGAGACTACTTCTGAGACTGGGTGTGAGGATTCTCCTATCTCTGGTTCTTCGTGGACTGGCGAGTATCGGCTGCCACTTGAAAGTGGAGGGGTGCTGATACGCACTCCCCCTCGTGCGGATATTCGAACGGTCGTTCTCCTTCGCCTTGGGGGCGAGGGAGGCTGAAGCTGAGGTGGTGGTGGCGGCGGAGTGACCGCGACAAGTCGGGAATCCTCGGAAGGATTCTGCTGCTGCTGTGGCTGCTGCTAGGGGTGCAAGGGAGAGTTGTGGTAATTGGGGGTAAATGCCCAGTCACAAAGCCTAAACCTCTCCTCGTAGCTATCAGGACCATTGTAAGGTGATCCCATGAAAGGTGACCCATCTGAGATTTCGATGGGGTGGTTTGGAGTTCCGGATGGTGGCATTGAAGGATCGGTGTCCTCGTCTATATCCATCGGGTTGCCACCGGAAAAGTGATCTTCGGGTCCAAGTGGGTTAAAACCCACTGGTTCGCCAAGGTAGTCGGCAGGGTTGAACTGGCCCTGGAAAACAGGTGATAGGTGGTCGAAGGGCGAGTTATGTCCTTGAAGAGGGATATAGGACTGGTGGGAGTTGTGGGGCTCATTTTCAGAATGAGGCCCGAAAGAGTGTGGGATAGAAGGGGAGGTACTCAGTGAAACTGAGCGCCTAGCAGGCTCAATGTAGGTCCTCCATGGCTCCTGAGGACCCGGGTTGTTGGGATCGGATGGTGTTCGCTGGTGTGACGGTCCGGCCTCGTGGTCATTTGGGGCGACATGTGACCCTCTCCCTCTTCCTCTCATCCTCGGCGGCATATTTGTCAACCTGTCAAAAACAAACAAGTGATACAACAAAAGAAATATATATAAGACAAAGTTAGAAATAAAACAATTTGGATAATTCCTAAGTTCTTTGTCTAGACTCGAGAATTCGAGGAATGTGCAATTGTGTAACTGAGATTAAACACAAAAGGCTAGTGTTTAATTCACTCAGTGTTGGCTCTGATACCAACCTGTCACACCCCTAATTTCCACGTGTCACCGGTGGGCCCGGTAGGGGAGTATTGTGACGTGGTTGGTAACATAATAGTCAAACAACACAATATATAAATGCACAGCGGAAGCAAAGATAGATTCATTTCAACTTTAATAAAATGTAATATTAAATATCCCGAATAGTTGAAACGGATCCACAGGCAGATCAAAATAAAAGAAGATATTGTTCAACAGTTTTATTGACATCCAAGCTTGCGAGACTTATTGAGGACGCTAGAAGACAGCCAGCCTAATACGAGTAGTACCTGCACTTAACCTTTTGGAAAATACGTCAGTTTACACTGGTAAGTACAATTTAACTGACTCATTTCGAAAAGGTTTGAAAATTGATTTGAATGCACGTGGCACAAAACATTTTATAACTTGGGATAATTATATGAGTATAATACTTGTAAACGAATTACATGTTACTTATGCGTTCAGTAGCCCGATCCGTAGACTGGGTTAAAGATTAATAGACACACCACATTATTTGGTTAGGCACTGACGAGTGTACGCCTACACTCCGTGCTATGGTCGTGGCCATCTCGTAAGATGATGCCAAGGATATTCGGGACATGGTCATCAACCCCCCAAAGGCTTTAAGCAAACAAAACATTTCAAAACGTAGCATATCAAGGATTTAACCACTATTCGATTAAAGATTCAATGCCGGACCAAGCGGTATTTTATATACCGTACCCCAAGCCCGTATAAGGGAAAATAAGTTAAAAGTATTTACCTTTGTAAGTATAAATCACAATTAGCGAGTGAAGGTAGCTTTTACTGGTTCTTCTATTCTGGAACAAAGGTTTATAATAACCTATTAGATTTCTAACGGGTCTTTATTTAAGATTAAGCTTAGACCGGTTAGCTTTTAAGGACGATACGGTTCAAACGCACGATTAAGCGAAGACCGGATAGAATGTGATTTAGACCCGACAAGTTTGAATACTTGTATAATATGGGTATACTAAATACATTCTGGATTTTGAGACAAAGATGATAAGGTTTGACCCGTTTCGGTCAATTTATGCAAACTAGTTACATAAACCGAACCGAGCGCGAAAAGAGCGTCACGGGTAACCATAAGAGTCATATGCAAGTTCCCTGAGTTAATATGCCTTAAACATGTTGTGATATCAGTAAGGTATCTTCTATTATGCCCAAAACGGATTTAAACACAAATTATGCCTCATAAGGGCATTTTGGTCATTTAAAAGATTATAAAAGAGTTTAATTAGTAATCTGAGTTTCAGGTCTGATTTATACAGTAATTACACTTAATTTAATAAGTTATAATAGTAGGGTATGACCTATATGTGAAATTTATCATTTAAAACCAAACTATACACCTTAGGGGTATTTTGGTAATTTCACTTAGGCTTAAAAGGTCAAAACTGGAAATCTGAGTTTATAAAATTTTACTTACTGTTATTATATAAAAATATACTAAAAATATCAGTAGGTATCAACCTTTTATGTTTAATATAGTTTTAGTATATACTATGCGTTAAAACGCTTAAAAAGGCGATTTGGAGCCATTTCCGGGTTTTTAAAGGAAAGCTGATATTTTTATAATTCCAGAAGGCTCAAAATATTTTATTTAACAAATAAAATCAGTAGGAAAAGGTTTGGGGTAAAAAGGATTTGTAAAACTCATTTTATGGCTTAAAAGGGCAAAATCGGTATTAACCGAATTAAACTTAGAGACCTATGTTATGCTCAGCCAAAAATTAAAAAAAAATCTTCAAAAATCCCAAAATATTATATTACATCAGTGGGTAAAAAGTTTGATATCAAAAAGTGGGTTTAAATAGGTTATACGCTAATTACGCCATTTAATTAACATAAAGCTTTCTAATTACGCTAATGAGCATAACTCCTAATCTAGACCTCAAACTGATGTCAAATTTTAGGTGCAAGTTTATAAATCAGTAATTAAGGTTTCTACTCTTTTACTTTTTCAAAAATCACGTTTTATAGTCAAAAGGGCATAATAGTCAACATTTAAGCATTAATCGGAAACATGCATGTGAATCGGATAAGTATTGAACCAAGTTGTGTAATGTAGGATCGAATTCGGACCCGAATGAGTCAATCAGAAGAGTTTATCTCAGTTTGAGCAGTGGAAACGAACAAACCGAGGTCAATTCAGCGAGATTCACACTTAAAACTGTTGTTTCTATTAATTTGATGACGTTTACAACCTGACAACACTTCGGCAGCACTTCGTTGCTCACCGGAAGAATCTCTGAAAATTTACAAATGATTTAGCTTGAATGCTATATATAGTGAGGAGATTTAGCTTGAAATGACATGCCATTTTCAAGGGAAATCTTGATTTAGCTTGAAACTGTCAAGTGACATTTTCAAGGTAAATCATCACTTTCAAGCTAAATTACCTTAAACACATTCTAAAACGTATAACATATCTAACATTTTTAGTCCTAGACTCGATACAAGACGAAGTCGACAGACGTATGCACCAACAGACTCCCCCTCGAATGTTGACGAGTCTTAAGTGTCGAGTCTTCGCATCTTCAGTCTTCATCAGTCCTCTCAAACTCTTTGAAGTGTCTGACACTGTAAGAATCCTCAAATCTTCTCTCTTTCACTTTTTATCACCAGCAAACTTTCCACGAACAATCTTTACTTGAATGTCTTCAGACTCCCCCTTTCGATATGCTGGGATCGCAGTCTGGCTTGTTGAAATAACACAATCCTCAGGTATCGGAACCTGACTCTCTGTCATTCAAATAACCTGCACATTCTCTACCCAAAAATAAATTTTCTGATGACCACTTGTAGAACAAATTTTAAAATGATTCAACATTTATAGTCTCTGATGAACCACATGCAGGAATATCATTTTCATTTTCAAAACAACACACTCTCCCAAACCTGTTCGTCACGTTTAGCACTCGGAATTTTGAAAATTAGCTCTTCAACACCAGTTGTCGAAAATCTTTTTGAATTTTTCAAAATTTATGCTAAAACACACTAAAATCTTTTTGGATTTTTCAATAAAATGAAATGCAGTAAAGAAATATTTATATACAATATTTTTTGTGAGTTTGTGCAAGAGGATCATATCAGTTTCTGAGACAAATCACCAACACCGTTAAGCTTCATTTCATTTTAAGTTCTAAACGATTCACTTAGATTGTCAGTATACTGATCCATTTAAATTTTCACACAAAATTCAACTACTTCGAGATACGATATTAATGTCTTAAGCACTTAAACTCAATCGTGTGTCCCACCTCAGAATATACTCCCGTATCCAGATCTCAATATTCAGTCTTACAGGTAATTATGACACAAATGATATCTGTAAGGGGTTAATAAATTATGAAGAATCATGAGAGCTCAGGTCAGAACTACCGTTCAGCAGAGAGATCATGACTCAACTTGTGGGTGTGTCCCCTTTAGAGGATCTTTTTTTACAACAGCATTGCTAAGCAATTTTATTGTCTTATCATATATGCTGAGGGTGATGCTATGTTTCAAGCATTTGCGAAAAGTATTATTCGAGGACTAGGTCAGAACCACCGTTCAGCAGAAGTCCCGGAATAATACCCCAGACATCATTGAGTATAAAGACCTAGTATATCAGAATATGAGACTTTTCAAACGAGATTTCGGGGGTTACCCATATATCCGAGAGATGTATCCCCACGATATAAGCAAGTTTGAAATTTAGGTTTATATCTCGTCACAATCTACTAAATGTGCAAAAATCTACTGGCACATCATCAGTAAGACCGTTTATCACATTTTTAATTTCCAATTCTTTAGCATGCTGTGATCGTCCACTGATGTACTATCATTTCCTCTTTTATGCAACAAAAACTCATTTTTGATTTTATCATGTTTTTGAATTTTTCAAAATTTCAAATGTTTTTGGATTTTCTAAAATTAAAAGTTTTTGGATTTTCTAAAATTTCTTACTCCCCCTAAAATGCAAACACATTTTAGGAAATTTGAAAACAAACTATACAATAAAATGACAACCAATATCGAATCACCTCAATTCGCCATTCACTTGGCATAAACAATCAGAACTCCCCCTCACAACAAACCATTTTCTCATTAAGATTTCAAAACACTTAAGTTTGTTTTAATCAAAATGATTTTTCCAAAAAATAAGTTTGTTTTTACCACTTGTAAAGTTGAGGATATGGTTCATCATTTTGTCTTCAACCATTTGTAGAAAATCAAGTACAAATTAATGTCCCTGATTTACCACTTGTACGAAAAACACAATCAAATACACAGAGAGATGCCGATTCCTGATCCACGATTACCAACTTGGGATCTCCGGCAAGTCCACAGACTCATTGTTCATAGTATGAACCATCCCAGTCACGAACTAGGGATGGTTCAACTTTATCTTTCTTCGTCTTCTTCTCATAGAACTCTTTAACCCCTTTGACTTTTCGATCAATCATTTTACCAAAAATGTGTTTCACAGTGGGGTTAAAGGCCTTTTCGACATCAAATTCCTTCTTGTCATCATAAAATTGGTTTGAAATTTCAACTTTACCAATTTTCTTTTTATAATTTTCAGCCTTTAATGGTGGAAAATGAACATCATCCATTGGAAGAACTGAAGTTTTCAACTTTAACTCAGCTTGTGGCTCATCTGATTTTGTGGAATCAGATTCATCGCCAGAAGATAGCTCCTCTGATTTCGATCTATCAGAATCATCGCTAGAACTACCTCCAAACTTCTTAACAACCCATTTCTGGTTGTCAGATTGAGCTTTTTTCTTGTAAAATCTGTTTGAACTTTCACCAATTTCAAATGTAGAATTTTTGAAAAGTTTGGTTCTGTCAATTAGTGATTCAAACACAATTTCCTTGTCTTTTGAATTACGAGAAACTCCCTGTTTTGACTGTATTGCCTTTGAACAACCTTTGGCAATATGTCCAACATTGTTGCATTTGAAACAGGTTCTCGTTTCTTTCATATCTTCTTGCTTCTTTGCAAGGAATTCTTTGTTCGATTGTCTCCAGAATTCTTTCTTTTCTTCCTCTTCTGAGCTAGTTCCTGAAACAAATGTCATCTTTGCTTTAAAATCACGAACATATTTTTCATTTTTCTGTTTTTCTGTAGGAATAAAACCAAGACCTTTCTTTTTGAAATTACGGTTAGTATTTGATTTCTTGTGAAAACCAGAACCAGAACTGTAACCTTTTTTCTTGTTTAATCTTTGTTGTACTCTTGAGGTGTAAAGTTTAGGTTTACCATTAAAATTTAAATTTTTTATTTCAGAAATATTAATTTCTGTTAGTTTGAAAACCTTTTTGATCAATTCAGTTTTGACACCTCTTATTGGAAATTCCTCATCAGAATATAATTTGTCGGAATCATTCAATGTATATGCAACTTTGAATGTTTCGTCACTCAAATTAGATTTTGATAACAGAAATTCTTTATTATAAACCCTTTTAACTGAAGACTTTTGACTGTTGACTGTCGAACTCGAACTTTCAGAACCAGACTTTGACTCTGACACTGACTTTGACTCTGAGTTTGACTCCAACTTTGACTCCTCAGTTTCATCTTTATCCAACACCTGATCGACGACTTTCGTTATTAACTCGGACTCATGATCAGTGTCAGATGATGTAAACACGACATCAATATTTTCTGGAAAATTGACTGACGACTCCGATTCCCACTGTAAATTTGTTGCTTTTTCGACTCTTTCCTGATTTGGATTCCTGGGCAAATATCCATTTTATAACGGGGGTGGACATTTGTTGTAACCGACATCTTGTTTCTTACCAGAATCCTTCTTGTCAGTCTTTTTCTTTGAGTCACTCTTCTTCTTGTTCTTCTTTTCTGGAGTCTTTTCTTCGGCCACTTTTCCATCATTATTCTTTTCTTCAGTTACTTCATCCTCTTCAAATGCCTTCATTCCTTCAATAGTCGGATAAATCCTGTCAATGACATAAGAAGTACATGAGTAACTTTTCAACAAACGGTTTACTCTTTCAGTCTCAATTCTTTGCAATTCCAGTTTCTGTTCAAGAGCAGCACACTTCTCGATGTAGTTATTCACCACTTTTTGCTTTGTCATAAAAGCACCCTGAAGTGTTTTCATCGCTGTTGCTTGTTCTTCACTAGTTAGATTGTATTGGTTCATTGCTTTGTTCAGTACATCATAAGATTCCTTCAAACTATTCAAGTTATAAATCAGTGTACTGTTCTGCTTCTTCACAGCTTCACAGTTTTCACACTTCACTGGAATCTTCTTTGCATCAACTTCTTCATCAATTTTGAACTTTGCAACTTCAACCTTTACTTTCCTTTTGATCACTGGAATTTCTTCATCATCACTACTCACTGGAGTCTTTACCTTTTTCTTCTTCTTTTTAACCTTTTCATCTTCACTGTCACTTTCAGCAATCAGTTTCATATCAGCTTTGAATTTTCTCGCCCAATACTCACGATCATCATCACTATCTTCTTCAACTTTGGCAACAAAAGCTGTGGCTTGATCAGGAATATAGTTATCCCAAGTAAAATTCTCCCAACTAAAACCCTCAGGTAACTTTTCGTCATCTTGATCTATTATCAAGGCACTACCATTTACTCTCTTTAAAGAATCTTGATTCACTGCACAAGCTCTCTTTCCAGAATCTTCAATAACATCCCTTCCATGTGCAGTTTGTGCTTAATGTTGACGTTGTTGAGATGGTTGCTGAGCAACTTGATGATAGATGGCTTTTCGGTAGTAATCATTGTTGTTGTTAAAAGGATTCTGAGCTCCACTTGCTTCGCGATTTTTGCACTCCCTCTTGAAGTGACCTTTCTCCCTGCAACGAAAACAAGTGACTTTAGATTTGTCAAAACCTAAAGTAGAAGTACCAGCCTCACGAAGATCATCTCTTCCAGTGATTTGCTTGAATTTCTCAGCTCTCCTCAACACGCTGGCCAAACACCATTTTATGTCCATCAGCTCCATCTCTTCAGCATCGATCTGGTCGTAATCTTCCTTTGTTAACATTGGATTCCCGATTCGACCTGCAACAAAACTACCATAAGATTCAAGAACAGTTCCCAATAAAGACATATGGCTTTTTGCTAACTCTTCAGAATATTCCTGATCATTTTCAATGTTTAACACAATGTTGCATTGAATCTTTTTGCCATTTCTTGTTGTTGACACATTTGGATCAAATGATGGAAATGATGTAAAACTTGTTTTGCTGTTTGATCCTGATGATGAACTTCCAGGAGAATTCTTGACATTGTAAGCAGTTTCTATTTTCGGAGATAGATTTGAAGACTTTTCATTCACTCCTGCTTTATAATACAACCCAATATCTTGTTCACCATTGAAATCTTTCATTCGAATAATCTTTCGTTGCTCCATTTCTTGAGCTTCCAACTTCTCAATGAACTTGCTGAGTGTCAAATTGCTAAAACCTTTCTTGTTTCTAAGCATCATGAGATATGTTCCCCAAGTCTCGTATGGCAAAGCATCAGCAAGTTTTTCGATCAACTCTTCATTGTTTTTCTCAATACTCAATCTCTTCATGTTAGCAAGCAAATTGCAGTATCTTTCGATAATCTCTCTTGTACTTTCATTCTTTAATCCGCGAAACAGATCAAATTCTTTCTTTAGAAGCGATTTCTTGCTTTTGACCATTTCTTCACTACCACGAAACTTTGACCTTAAAGCTTTCCAAATCGAGTAGGAAGTTCCATTATGTTGCAATATAACCAAAATATCTTCTTTCACAGCTTGTTGCAATAAACTCAGCATCATTTTCTCATCTTTGTACTTCTTTCTAGCATCGGCACTCAGATCTTTAATCGGAACCACTTCTTCATCATCATTCATCGGTCGAACATATTTTGTCTCGACACATTCCCAAGCATCTAAGTAGTTAACTTGTACCCAATTCTCGAAACGACCTTCCCAACCCTTATATTCTTTTATGTTCATTAGTTTGGGTGGCTTTTGCATCGTCCCTGTTTCGTTTTCAAGCATTGTGTTTTGTGCAACACTGATCGGAGTAACCGGTGTAGCGAATGCGTTGTAAAAATCTTCGTCCATTTTTTTCCACTTTTTCAATGAGCTTTATCACTTTGTAAAAATACCTGACAACACAAACAAACTATCAGTTTAAACGAACTGAACACGTAAAAATGAGTTGAAGAAATCAATCGAAAACTCGTGTCGAAGATTTGTGAACTGGTGTCGAAGACTCGCGGACAGACAAAACTCCAAATCGTGCAAATGACTTGACCCTTTGAAACTTTTGAACTTCAAATTGTACGAACTAACAGAAACCACGACTCAAACCACGCGACCTTGAACGAATCTCGGTATCAAACAACTTGTATAACTGTTTTGGACCGTTGAATTTGGGCTGAAATACTTTAAATCAAACAGACTATGACTTGGCCCGTGATGATTTAGCCCGTGAACTATGATTCCGGAAAACAACTTGGGTCGAGAATGATGACTTGGGCTTACAAAACACACATATTAGTTTAAAAATGAATTCCTTTACTGACTTTGATGCCCCACGTGAACTCTTATATCACCTATTGTATATGTAATTTCAATTATATTTCTAATATTCTGATTTGGCCAACAATATCGATCATATCACATGCAAATCTATGTCTAACAATTTTCGCAAAAATCACATGTATTTCACTAGTTAATTGCTGACAACACTTAACAATTTCAAGAATCACATGCAACTTTGAATTCCTTTTTTTTTTAAACTTGCCGACAACTTTTAGAATTTGATATGATTGGACCGCACCATTTTATCAACTTCACAAGCAAAAACTTTAATTGATATCACATGCAATTCACAATATTCGAGACAATACTATTTGACTAAACATGGCAGTCGACAACACGAGTGATGATCACTTGAATTACCAATTGAAGCGAAATGTTTGATTTTTAATTTCAAGCGAAATCCTAATTTTTTAAAGTGAAATGTCAAATTAAATCATTTCAAGCGGAATCTACGAGTTGTATATCAGATTCAAGCGAAATCAGCAATTATTTTGGACTTTCAAGCGAAATTGTCAGATAATCTCAAGCTAAATCATGTCAATCATGCACATTCAAGCGAAATTAACACTCAAATTCAAGCGAAATCTTCAATTATCACACAATATTCAAGCGAAATCTAGTGACATCATCTTTTACGATCTGTTTTAGACTCGATTGAACAAGTAAATGACCGAATTACGTTCTGAAACTCTCAAGGGTTAGTTAAAACATCATTACGCACGTATTGTGTGAAAATTAGAAATTTTTAACCGTGGAAATATGTTCGTTTTTGAAAAGAAGGTGTAGAAAGACAGAATTTGTAGCTGAATTGGTATGAACTCTTCCTCATGAGCTCTGATACCACTTGTAGGATCGAATTCGGACCCGAATGAGTCAATCAGAAGAGTTTATCTCAGTTTGAGCGGCGGAAACGAACAAACCGAGGTCAATTCAGCGAGATTCACACTTAAAACTGTTGTTTCTATTAATTTGATGACGTTTACAACCTGACAACACTTCGGCAGCACTTCGTTGCTCACCGGAAGAATCTCTGAAAAGTTACAAATGATTTAGCTTGAATGCTATATATAGTGAGGAGATTTAGCTTGAAATGACATGCCATTTTCAAGGGAAATCTTGATTTCGCTTGAAACTGTCAAGTGACATTTTCAAGGTAAATCATCACTTTCAAGCTAAATTACCTTAAACACATTCTAAAACGTATAACATATCTAACATTTTTAGTCCTAGACTCGATACAAGACGAAGTCGACAGACGCATGCACCAACATGTAATCTCAGAGAGTTATACTTATATGAAACCTGGTACAAAATAAGCTCTAAGGCAGATCTCAAACATGCATGAACGGGTCAGAACTGAAAGTCAAAGCAGAAGTCAAATTATGCGACTTTCGGTTCCGATCCGGGTTTAAACTGAAAATTGTCGAGTTGATCATGTTGGAACATGTTCTTACATTAGTTACCAAGTTATTTTAATGATCAAACAGGTTGCATGTATCCTACATTGCTAATTATGCTTAATTTTGAAAATACACATTCTGTTGACTTTTTAAAGTAAGCTTTGACTCGACAATTAACATAGTTAGAATGGGAATCTGAAAGTACCCTTTTAAGGGTTTGTTACCCACATAAATACCTACTTATAGGTACTTTCAATTCGAGAAATGACTGAGCGGATTTCATTTAATCGCAAAGTCAAATTTAAATTACGATGGTTTGACTAATAGCTAAATAACTAAGCTAAAACGAATTAGAAAGGGTTATGAACACTTACAAGAGTCCTAATTACGATTAGAGATCACTAGAAAGCCTAAGGTTGATCAGAGGAGCTCCAGAAGTGGGTCTTGTGGATGTATGTAAGTGAATGAACAATGTTGCTACACTTCAAGTCCCTTTTATATAAACTTTGATCTTTTAGGATGATGCCACAAGAGTCTACAGATGTTATAAGATCTGTCCAAGTGCCCCTCTATGCATGTAAAACCATTGGAGAGCCTCAGGTATCAGATAACAGCTGTTAACAATCGAATCAGACCTGAAAACTGACATCTGCGTGTTATTTGTCGCTGGCAGGTCGTAGGCGGGCCGCGAAGACCCCCTCGCGGGCCGCGTACAAGTGTTAATCAGGTTAACAAGTTTGCCATGTTTTGCAATTCAGTCCTTGGTCCTTTGAAACGTGGTTTTGGCTATTTTTCTTGCACTCTTGACCCTCAAACCTGATTTTTAAGGGCCTTAGGACATCTACAAACATGGTTAGGTCCTTGGTTAACTTTGTGCTTACCCGAAACGTCACGGAATTCAACGTTGACGCATTTAACCCTTCGTGCACGGTTTTGATCATAACTTTCTCATACGATAACGAAACTTTATGAAATTTTTACCACATATTCTAGTGAGTATATTTTATCATTACAAAGCTTCGGGTTTGCCAAAAGGTCACTCAGAGGTATACTTTCAACATGTTGACACATTTAGCCCTTGTAGTTTGTAATTCCTCACTTTCTTTCATTTTCTTCTTCGTATGATCCATGATTTATCCGTTTAAGATTATAAACACCATGTAGGGTTATTGTAGAGCCTATTTATCCGTTGTTGACACTTTGGACCCTTATATTCACATAGTTTCACTGTTTGTCAACTTTAGTCCCTCTAAAGTACTTTTTCACATATTCAAAGCTTATGACACGTGTCAATACATTATTGGACGTAAATTTTCGAGGTGTTACAACAAACATATGCCTCTTCTTGAATTTATAGAGAAATGCACATTTGATATCCATTTGAAACACCTTGATGTTGTGGTTGACAGCAAAAGCTAAGAATAGTCTGATAGCTTCCAATCTTCCTACAGGGGGAAAAGTTTCATCATAGTTGATGCCCTCTTCCTGTCTAAAGCCTTGAACCACAAGCCTAGCTTTGTTCTTGACAACAATACCCCTTTCATCAGTTTTGTTTTTAAAGACCCACTTTGTTCCAATAGGACTTACACCCTCTGGCAGTGGTACAAGTTCCCATACTTGTTGTCTCTTAAACTGTTGGAGCTCTTCTTGCATAGCTTCAACCCAACTGTTGTCTTTAAGTGCCTCTTGGTACTTGACTGGTTGATGGAGTGATAGAAAGCCAACAAAAAAAAAAAACAAATATTTTGGGATTGACTTTTAGTGAGAACCCCTTCATTGATGTTGCCTATAATTTGATCTGATGGATGAGATTTTAGGAAGATCAGATCTCCCTTGTATGGAACAATGGCATTAAAGGGTGAAGGCTGCAGATGGGAATCATCTGAGCTAACATCTGTTGGTGACTTTGTGATCCAACATCTGTTTGAAATGGAGGTGGAGGGATAGGAGGAATGGGTGTGGCACAAAGTTGATTTTTATCCACTATTGGTAGATTTTTATCAACAGTGGTTGTAGATGATGTGGTGGCAGAGGTTGAAGGGCTACTTTGATCAATAACTGTTAATGCAATAGTGGTTGAGATTTGACAGCTATTTTGAACATCTGCTGCTCTGGTGGTGGATGTGAATATATGTTGTGGAAGCACAACTTCATATCCATAGTCTTGTGATGGAGATTGTGGTGTACCTGAAGGGTTAGTCTTAACAGACACATCTTCAAAAGTAAATTTATCAAGATCAAATAATTCAGCAGGGTTTGTTGGGATTTTCAGTGATGAAAGTTCATTGAACTTTACATTCAAAGTCTCTTTCACACACCTAGTCCTTGTGTTAAACACTTTATAGGCATTGGCAGTGGTTGAGTATCCCAAGTGATAACCACAATCTACTTTGGCTTCAAATTTTGAAATTGAATATTTTAGGTTTAAGATAAAACATGGGCAACCAAAGATTTTGAAGTATGAGATCAGTGGTTTGATTTTGAACAGAGTTTCATAGGCAGTCTTTTGATGCCTGGGGTTGATCAAAACTCTGTTATGCACATAGCAAGCAGTGTTTACAGCCTCTGCCCAAAAAGTTAAGGGTAAACCTGAATCTGCAAGCATTGTTCTGGCAGTTTCAATCAAGGTTCTGTTTTTCCTTTCAACCACCCCATTTTGCTCTGGTGTTCTTGGGATGCTGTACTGCCTTACAATCCCTTTTGACACATAGAACTCATCCAACTCCTTGTTTCTAAACTCTATTCCATTGTCACTCCTAAAGATTTTTACTGGCAAGTCAAATTGTTTTTCAACCTGTTTGACAAAGTCTTGCAAAATGTCTGCAGTCTCATCTTTAGAATGTAATAAGTAAGTCCATGTAAACCTAGAAAAATTATCTACAATAACCAAACAATATCTTTTCTTTTTCAAGCTCATGATTTTTACTGGACCAAACAGATCCATGTGCAGCATTTGCAAACACTTGGTTGTTTTGGACTCTTCAATGGACTTGTATGAGCTTTTATGTTGTTTACCTTTTAAACAGGAAACACAATGCTCAGAACAAGAAAACAATTTTTGTGGAAGACCTCTTACAAGGCCTTGTTTTGATAAAGTAGTGATTGCCTTGAGATTTGTGTGCCCCAGTCTTCTATGCCATAATTCTGTGTCTTTGTTAGAGGCAGCTGAGAATAGACAGGCATCAGTCATTGGACTCTCTTTTGACAAATCAACTACATACACATTGCCACTCCTTTGAGCAACAAGTTGTGTTTTTCCTTTGGTTATTATTTCTTCAATCTTTTTTTACCATTTATGGGCCAACAATCTTGCAACTCTCCTTAGTAAAGAATGACCCATAGCCTTTGTCACTCATTTGTGAGACACTAAGGAGGTTGAAATTTAGATTGTCAATAAGATTGACATTTTCAAACTTGATTTTTCCCGACTGAACTGTTCCAGACCCCAACACCTTTCCCTTAGAATTGTTACCAAAAGATATATCACCCCTCCATGATTTTTGAATTCTTTGAGTAGGGCTCTACATCCAGTCATGTGCCTGGAGCCTCCACTATCTACATACCAAAGACTATCTAAGCATGCAGAAGCTCCCTTAGTTGCAACCATCATGGCACAATAGACATTCTCATAAGAACTGGTGTTCTTCTCCACTTCATCAACACACCATGGGTCAGCAAGAGGTTCTAACAGTGGTTCAGGTTCCTTCTCTAACAGCTGTTCACCAACAACAACAGTAACCACTGCTTCAGCAACTTCATCCACTGTTTCAGCATTGGATTCCACCTCTTCAGTTTCCAGTCCTTCTGGAATTGACTCTAATGCTGCAAAACAAAATTCATCACAAGGAGCATCATTCTTAGAAAATAGAGCAAAATTTTCATCAGATAACTCATCAGGCATGCTACTCCAATCAACAAAGCCTTGGGTAAAGAAGCTTTACTGACTGGCCTCTGCTGGAGCAGATGCTTGTGCAGCATGTTGTGGTGCAGTTGTTGCACTTGAACCTGAGAGTCTGGGCTGGGACATACTGTATTTGTGGAACAGGGGTTTGAACATATTGCACTGGAACAGTTGTTACAGGGTGTGTATAATGAGCAGTGTTTACATGAGCAGCAGGGGTATATTGGGAATAGTGCACAGTGTTTTGTGTGTTTTGAGGTCTACGGCTAGGATGTGTTATGATTGGTCCATTATTTTGACTTCTGCATTCTCTAGCAAAATGTCCTAGCCTGTTACACTTGTAGCACTTAATTTTTTATTTATCCAACCCTACTTTTAGATTCCCATGTAACCCTGGAAACCTTTTTCCTGTTCTCTTATAAAACTTGTTGGTTCTTACACTCAGCGGTGCCAGTTGGTGCAATATGTCCATTTCCTCCAGATCAGTGGGATCAAAATGTTGGAGATCATTGAGCTCAAAGGATAAGTTGTCAGAATTCTGATTTTCCCCACTTGCTGTAAAAGCATAGTTGGGTGAGTAAAGCTCAGAGTTGTTAAAAGCTCCACCAGCAGTTATATCAATGTAATGACCATAACTCTGTTCCTTACTACCACCAGATTCTTCTTGACCCAGAAGTGCTGTGTTACCAAATGTGTAATCGTCAGCAACCTTCCCAGATTCCTATAACTTCTTTTTCTGGTTCAACTCTCTCTCATAAGTGAGTAGTCGACCATGAAGTTGGGTCAGACGTAATTCTTTGAATTCAACAGAGTTTCTAGTGACGAAAGCAATTGTGTCCCATTTATCAGGTAGTGATCTTAGAAACCTACTATTTAGAGTTGATTTAACAAATTCAACATTAACAAGTTTAAGTTCACTATTGAGACAACTAAAGCGTTCAAACTGTTGTGTCAGTGATTCTCCTTTGACATGACAGAACGTTTCATACTGTTGATTCAAAACGTCCCTGTTATTTTTGTTAACCTCTTCTGGTCCACCGAACTGCTCTTTCAGTGCATACCACAACTCTTTGGCACTATTACAATGTAACAGTCAGGCAAAAATGTCATTTGGGAGAGCTGAAGCCACTATGCTAAAAGCCTTTGCATCTAATGCAATTTTTTGAAAATCTTATTATGAGTAATTTTCAAGACTTTTAGGCACTTGGCTTTTGGGATCTTCTGTGCTAGGCACCATTGGAACATGTGGTCCAAAGATGACTGACTTCCAGCAGCCGATGTTTTGCTGAGCTAGTATATGACCCATCATACGTTGCCAGATATTGTACTCGGATCTGACAAGCATAGTTGGCTTGAAAAGTGTTCCGGTGTTGTGAGGGTCTAGTGAGTGTGATGTCATCTTGGTTGATTTTACAAAAGTTTTTGAATAATCAACTTTGTACATGATTACCTTTTACTCTTTTTTTTCAACTGATACGAACAACTTAAGTATCATTGGAATTGAGCTGAACTTTTATGTCAAATTGATTGTTAGATCGAATTTGACTGTCCTATGCTCTGATACCAATTGTTAGGATCTGAGTTTGTTTAGATTGTGTTGTTTAACTAAAATGAAAGATGAATCAGAGAATTGCAGCAGAAATGGAAGTAAACTTTATAACACAATCACAGGAGAATAGTTTTTAGCAAACATGATTTCATTAATCAAATGATTGTATGAATTACAAGATTCAACTATGCATGCATGCAACACTAAACTCCCCCTTAGCCTGAGCTCACAGATAGTTCGTACAAGATGATGGTGAAATAGAGCTAATAGAACAGTACAGGTACTGTTCTATTTATAGTACAATCCTAACCATTGAGCATCTAATGCTGACGTCGCCTAGACAGTGACATCTAACAGACTAACAACCTCTAAACACTGATTTATACAAAACACTGATACAATAAATAACTGATACATAGACACTGATGTTGCTTTCCACTGTTGTTGCCTAAGCACTGATGTTGCAGATCAGTGCTTTCTTCAATGGGTGAGCAGGCCTTGAGTCAGCAGTGCTTAGTCTTCATCAGTACTTTGAGAAACAGCACTTGTTAGGTCTTCAGTCTTTATAATCAACAGTTCTTTGAATAACAGTTGTTGAGGGGATCAGTACTTAGATTCATCAACTGAAAGAAACACTGTCATTGGAGGGAACTTATGACATGCACTGCTTATTGGTGATCAACTGTTGAGAACCAGTTTTGGCTTTCAGAAGGAAAGGCTCTACCCTTTGGGGCCGGTCGTGGGCGAGGAGGGATTCGAACCCCCAACACCGTGGTCCGTAGCCACGTGCTCTAATCCTCTGAGCTACATGCCCTATACTATACCATACTATACCATACTATACCATACCATACCATACCATACCATACCATACCATACCATACCATACCATACCATACCATACCATACCATACCATAGTACACTATACTATATGCTATGATATTATACAATACGATACGATATGACATGATACTATACGATACGATACGATATGACATGATACTATACGATACGATATTATACTATACTATACTACACTAACGATACGATACGATACTATACTATACTATACGATACCATACCATACCATGCCATGCTATACTATATATACCATACTATACTGTACGATGCCATACGATCCTATACCATACAACACGACACTATATTACTATATACCATACTGTACGATGCCATACAATCATATACCATACAACACGACACTGTATTACTATATATCATACTGTATGATCTTAACAACTGAAGCATGTGAGCTCCTATGTAGGCTTTAGTATTGGCTGATGCCAAATGAATTAACGAGAATTGCATGAAATTTGGTGCAGGGGAGGATCTGTATGCATTGTTTGAACGGATTCTTATAATGAGACCTTGGAATAGGGTTATTGATCCTACCGTTGACCATCTTGCCATACAAGGCAATGCCAGTGATCACTCTGAACTTCAGGTGACCCACCCTTCATAATATTTTCTTGAATCATTTTGGCTTTTGCACCTTGATTGATGCCTTGTTTTGCATATGTATGCTTCTCAATACTTTCCTCAAATCACAAAGCTTCTGCATGAACTGCCTCGTGTCATCCTTTTGATGTTAAAGACCAATGATTGCTTGCGTGTTGTAAATAACGCTTTGGTATCTCCTCTTTTACCCAATTTGATAATGTCACGTTACCATATATAATTTGGAACTAAGTATTGATAATGTCACGTTACCATATATAATTTGGAACTAAGTAGAAATGAGGTTTGGTATTGTTGATTGACAGATGCATAGACCATCTGTGGAATCATTCATAATCATAGGAAGAGTTTCTTCGGAGGCATTGACAAGATTTGGAAAACCAAATGTGAAGAAAGCTACGTGAGTGGGTTGAAAGAGATTAAGGGGAGCAGCGAATGCAAAAACAATTGAAAGGCGTTATGAGAAAATTAGATTGTCCGGGTACTTAAAGGTAGTTTTTTTTGTGTACTATTTAGATCAATATGTTAAAAATTGTTAGTTTTGTAATATGTAATAACTTGAGTTTATGTTATTGTTTATGTGGTTAATTTGTAAACAAGATTGCATTAGATATTTTATGCATTTTTAGCTGAAAAAAAACTGATTTTTGTTTATTTTTTTATATTTTTTTGTTATTTGTCGGAAATTCGTGGGAATTTTGTAGGAAAAATTAGAATTTATTTGTTGGAAATTTGTAGGAAAATTTAAAATCCACTTGTTAGAAATTTGTAAGAAAAATTAGAAATTATTTGTCGATAATTTGTAGGAAAAAATAGAATTTATTTGTCGGTATTTTGTCAGAAATTAAAAAAACATATAATAACATTAATATTATCATTATTAATAAAAAATATTATTATAATTTTTATTATCATAAAAATATATTTTTTATTTGTAGCAAACTTGTAGCAAACTGTTAAGAAAAAAATTTATAATTTTGTAGGAATTTTGTCGCAAAATAAAAATAATTATTCGCAATTATGGATAATTTTTCTTATTAATGTTATTAATTTTAAAAGTAAAATATCATAAAATAAAATAAAAAAATAGGCATAATTTTCAAAGAATTGTAGGAAAAACATAAAAAACCGGTTTGTAGGTATTTTGTGTCAATGCTTGTGACGATAGATTTTTGTCGAAAATTTGTGGGAAATTTTGTCATAATTTTGTAGCTAACCTGATTTTCGACAAGCTTATTTTGCACGAATTTTTTTGTAGCATATCTGTAGCTAAGACCAATTTCCTACAAATTTGCTACAAATTTGGCTGTCACAAAGTAGACACTTTTCTAGTAGTGAAAAGCCGATTATGTGAGCTTTGGGTAACTGCAAACTGACACATTGCTTCATGAACCACCACGTCGTTTCAAGTAAAAGTTGCGATGGTTCGCTGCCTATGAAATGTAACCTTTTGTCTATTTCGGGCAAGAGGTGAACCACATACAGATTAATATGAATTATCCGATTGACTTTTTGAAAGATTATCAGAATACTTCAATCTGAAAGTGATAATACACAAAAAGATTATTCAGAAAAGTTAAGACATAAGACTTGATAACATGTCATGTTGCTAATGTCGTATTGGTTCATGAATACAAACACATCTAGTGCAATTATTGTTAGTTTCAGTTTTAAATTGAAGATGACTTGAGGATATAAATCCATAGCAACCATTGAAGTTATTATCAGTCTCAAGTGTTATATCGTACCACAAAAATGAACTAAAGATGCGGTGATTTTGGACTTTGAACACGGTTTCTAAGGCCACCCGGGGCGGTGGCTTTTTTGTACGTTAAACTTTTCTTCCATGCGTGAAACAAATGGAAGGATGTGACTGAGGGGGTGTGAGGGTTTATTGTTGGGTGTTGTGAGTGATGGGCATTTCCACTAAAAAAGGTTGTGAGTGGTGGAATAATGGTTGATGACATGGCAAAAATTGATTGGATGTTGTGAATGATAAATAGGTGGTGAGTGATAACCACCCGTACCCCTAACCATGTTCCTAAGGTGCATGGGCCATTAGACGCGGTTTATGGGTTAATACTCTGAACTACGTCTGTTAAGCCAATGATACTTAGACCCACATCTGTAAAGCCACCATAAATGTAATCTGGATACATTACCGTGTCCAAAAACAATACGGATGACTTGTATGTTTTGGTGGATAGTAAATGCTAAACTGGTCCTATCTTGATGTGTCACACATTCAATTCATGGCCGGCTATAAATCATGTGATTTGGTACCAACATGTCGATCGGTTTATCACCAAACTGTTTTTTCACAACCTTATAGTCAATCCTAACACTAAAATAACATACCAGCTACAAAGACTTGGGTCAAATTCCTTTTGCCTAACCATGAAGGCTTGAACCAAAAGTTACAAAAAAATAACAATGTTGAAGCATCAGGGATTGTAAAATATAGCCCTTTACGACATACGAGCCTCTTCTAGATGAAGTTTATGGACTCTCGGGGAGAAAGATCAAGAACATGAACTTTAAGACATTCCCACATAATTCTAAAAGGCCAAGGGGCCTACCATGACTACCATGCACTTTATGCAATTAAACTCAAACCACAAAACTCATTTCTACTGTTCAATTTCCAATCTTTGTGTCCAGAAATAGATTTTTTGCGTGATTGAGGCCACCTTAGATTCTCAAGTTTATATACATGTCAAATTGAAAGTGGGTCACCATAACAGTATTGATATTATTATTAAACTAGCTTTCCATGCTGGCAAGATAAGGGTACGCGTGAAACATAACATAAAAAGGTTCTCTATTGGTATGCTTGACATATTATTGTATGTCCTTAAAGCATCTTCGCCGGATTAATCGAAAGTTGTGTAACGAAGCCTTTTGTTACGTATATACTTAAGATTGAGGTCTAGGTTTGCACAATTGCACCGGATGTGTTAGAGGAGAAAGAAGTTGTTTAGAACACTAGCATGAATCAACATATGATTGTCAAATGAAGCAGCATTTACTTCTATCATTATCATGGTTATCACCAAAGGGTAAGGCTACTATTGCGTTTTGTTTGGATATAGCATTGAGGATTTCGATACGAGTGGCAAATACGTAAGATACACTAAGATCTGCATCTATATATACCCCATGACCCCTTTTCCCTCCCACTAAAGTAATAGGGTCCTCTCCACCAAGAATCACACATTGTTAATAATCAGCCAATCAAACCAAACAACCATGAAGCTTTGTTCAACTATTTTCTATTCACTCATCTTTTTATGTTCTCTTTTATCTTATATTTTATTCAAGAAAGAAAAGAGGAGGCACAAAAGTAGAGCTAGGCTTCCCCCGGGTTCAATGGGGTGGCCTTGCATCGGAGAGACTCTTCAAATGTATACACAAGACCCGAATGTTTTCTTCGCGTCAAAGCAGAAAAGGTAGAGCCATGTAATAGAGTTTTGGCGAACGAGTAACTCATTAAATTGTTAATATAGTACTGATAATGTTATTTTTTGTCACATGATCAGACATGGAGATATATTCAAAACTCATATACTTGGATATCCTTGTGTTATGCTAGCAAGCCCTGAGGCGGCTCGGTTTGTACTAGTGTCTCATGCTCACTTGTTTAAACCTACATACCCAAAAAGTAAAGAGAAGTTGATTGGACCATCAGCACTTTTTTTTCACACTGGAAACTATCATGCTTGCATGAGGAAGTTGGTTCAAACCTCATTTTCTCCAGAAGTAACCCGAAAGCTGATTCCTGATATTGAAAGACTAGCCGTATCTTGTCTGGAATCATGGGCCAATGGTCAAGTCATTAACACTTTCCTCGCAATGAAGAAGGTAGTATCTATTTACCAATATTATTTTCCCGAGTTTAGCTTTCATTGACCTGTATGAATATCACTTATGCATGGAAATACTGCAGTTTGCTTTTGAGGTGGGCGTGTTGTCGATCTTCGGTCAGCTGAACAAGAAATATACAGATGAGCTGAAGGAGAATTATAGCATCTTAGAAAAAGGTTACAATTGTTTCCCGTTAAAGCTGCCAGGAACTGCATATCATAAATCTTTAATGGTAAGTAGATTTAGTTTTCACATTTTGAATGTATTATATGCGCCGATTCTTGTAACTAAACTGTTTATTGATATGAAAATGTGAAGGCAAGGAAAAGGCTTAATCAGATTCTTGGTGAAATTGTCCGTGAAAGGATGGAAAATAAGTTGTCAGCAAACAATCTCTTAGGTCATCTCTTGAACTTTAGGGATGAAAAAGGAAACATATTAAGCGAAGAACAAATAGCAGATAACATCATTGGGGTACTGTTTGCAGCTCAAGATACAACAGCTAGTGTTCTAACATGGATACTAAAATATCTAAATGGTAACCCCAAACTTCTAGATGCTGTTAAGGTAAGATTCTAAAAGTAGTCACTTTTAGAATGTAATAACGACGTAATCACTTTTAGTATGTAATTATTATATGATCATATACGTGCCAACGTGTCTTTAACGTTGTTTTATAGAACGGTTGTACTGAAGAACTTCTACTACTGATGGCAGGGAGAACAGAAGGCTATTTTGGAATCTGAATGTGGAGAAAACCGGTCCTTGACTTGGGCAATGACAAGGAAAATGCCACTCACATATAGAGTATGTGTTTATCATGAAACTATGAAAATAGATTTTAATTATGAGCTATTTTGTATGTTAATCACTGACATACATGCACATCAATTTCAGGTAATATTAGAGAGCCTGAGGAAGGCAAGTGTTATATCTTTTACCTTTAGGGAAGCAGCAGAGGATGTTGAATATGAGGGTGAGTTAAATTTGATGTTTTTAAACGCTTACACTCCTTTGCTAATTAAGTTGTTTTATGTGACTAATGATGGAAATAAACAAATAGGATACCTTATTCCAAAAGGATGGAAAGTGATGCCATTGTTCAGGAACATTCACCATAATCCAGAATTCTTTGCTGAACCAGGAAACTTTGATCCCTTCAGATTTGAGGTAAGGAATGCAACTTCTGCTAAAGTTGAAAGTCTGAATCATATATTAGTAAGCGTAAACCAAAGGATGAAAAGTGATGCCATCTTTAAGGAGAGCTTTAATATGTACATTAATTCATTTTTTTCTTTTTCTTGTAGAATCCTCCAAAACCTTACACATACATGCCATTTGGTAGCGGACAACATGCTTGTCCAGGAAACGAACTCGCAAAGCTCGAAATGCTTATTATACTCCACCATATGCTTACAAAGTATAGGTATGATGTTAACATGATCAAATAATTAGGAATTAACAAAATTTCTGGATGCAAAAATAGTGCTCATAATTGGACCATGCTGATTTTGTTTTTGTTGGTGATTTTGGACCACAGATGGGAATTGGTGGGTTCAGCAAACTTAATACAATATAGTCCATTCCCAATTCCAGAAAATGGCCTCAGAGCAAGGTTTAAGAAAGAAATTTGAGAGCCAACACGAGTTCTCTCAAACAAGAATGTCTCGTCAATTCAATTAATAATTACCAGCGCGTACGGCATGCCCTAAGTTTTTACCGGGGTCTAGCTACAGCTACATAATACTTGGTGTATATCCCATTTGTATTGTATCCATGATGTCAAAAACTTGCATAGTATTTTATTATCATTGAGTCCTTATGGGCCATAAGTAAGCAACAATAAAAAAAAACTCTCCTATCATAAGGATATTTTTTTTTGGTTCCTATCTTATAATAAAGACTCTTAATTCATATATGCACATTATTATCTTCTATTTCTTTTATCCCTTTTATGCTATTGCCAAGGGAACTTTTTTGCTAACAATTTATGTATGTTATATAATTCGCCATATTGCACATCGTCACCCCAGATATATAATATGCATGTGCTCAGTGATCCTTAAACTATCATGCATATGTACATTGTTCAGTGCTCCATTGTTTTAGATAACAGAAGAGATCTAGCCCCATCACAAAGAATGGTGCACAACATCAATGCCATAACTCAGTCTTCCTGTCTGGATTGTTCTAAAAGCATGGAGGCATTGTAGGAACTAGATTCACTTTTTAATAAGATATATAACAAAATATATAATAACGAGACTCTCGTTATTTGTGGGAAATTCTTCTAGTACAATACCGGTTACATAAACTAAATAAATAAATGTAATATACAATTTAATTTTACCAATCTTGATTCAAGTCGATGTCTTTGGAAACTTCAACCGCTCCTACGAGATCGAAACTCCGCTGCAAAACAAGCAAAATTGTTGACGGTTTTGGTTGAGGCACGTGTTCAACACGCTTCCCTTAAAACAGATTCCGCGCCTCCTCTCAGACGGTTCTGTCTCCCAGCGTACAACAACCGTAATAGTATGTGTACTGTCGGAGATGATTTTCATGCCCGAGATAGCACCGGGTATAATTTGGTGTTCTTGAAGTAGAAAAATTAAGTTGTGTAAAACAATTTAGAGAATGCTCTTCTCTAAATTTCCATGGAACATAGATGAATCTTTTGTGTATCTTTCTCTCTCTTTCAAATGAATAAACCATATTCATTTTATAATGAGATACATCAAGACTCATTCAACCCTCTTAATTTTGTCATAAACAAGATAATTAATCTTGTAATTAACAAGATCTTAATGTTTGTTATAAACAAGATCATTAATCTTGTAATTAACAAGATAATTAATCTTGTAATAAAAAGGGTTAAACTCTTACTTAATGGATATTAAGTGGTAAAAAAAAACTGCCATTCAACTTATGGCACTAGTGGAAACCGTCTACCATTAACTCTCTAGTAAGTAGACTGGTTTGATCGGTCGAGCGTGCATGCAGGCGCGCCTTAGTTGAACCTGCACTACGCTTCTGCGGAGATACACCTTCTTGCGCCACGCGCTAATTGGATGTCACTACGCATACCAGGACGCCACATGGTCATGCGTCATCCATACTCGCGCGCCACTTGCATTATTCGCCATAGCCAATGACGTGCGCCATGCACCTAAGGAGCTCGCGCCGCATCGACATGTGCCATGGCATGGCATCCGCCTACGCCACCCAAGGGTGCGCCATAAGCGGACCCGCCATGTATCTGACCACGCACTCATGGGCAAAAATACAAAGACGGTGTGCGAAGTTCAAAGTGCACCACATTGGGCCTATAGCCCACGTCACAAGTGCATATGTGCGGGTGCGGCGCACCCTTTGGTCCACACTAGTGTTTGCCTTTAAGGAAAACAATTTACAAGGAGTGCTCCTCCTTATATACTACTTTGAGTTTTGTCATCCCACCTATGTGGGACAAGGTGACAAATCTCAATCCATTTTTCTCATCTTTGTTTGTTCCAAACATACAACTTCAAGCTTCGATATCTCATTCATCTTAGCTCTATTTGGACATACTTTGAACACAAACCCATAAATAATTATTTATACAACACATATATAAATATTATTGATGTCCAAAATATTTAGTGAAAAACTCATTTTCACTAAATTTCCAACAATCCCCCACATGAATGGAGATCGATGAAAACACCCAAAAATTCCCTGATAAAACCTCGACAGTCGAGTATTGCAGGATAGGTAGGTTTTGCCTTTGGACCTTCCTTTGTGAAGCATACTTAGTCTACTAGGGTTTTGTAGACACGATGTCCTTGAACAACCCCTCATTTGTGTAAACGACAATATACATTCACACAATGCTTTCCCTAGCCGGGCCATCCCCTCACTATCGTGTCCTATTATGGTCCTAGAACACTAGTCTGGTTCTGCAAGAGCTCTAGGATTGCGCACCCCACAATGCCATTCGAAGCGACCCTACTTCTCTCTCACATAAGTGATTCCTTTGAATCATTAAAAGCATTATGGCTTACTGTGATTTCCACAAATCAATTAGCCATATATTATGCTTAGCCTCACAACAATGTCACTGAATATTATAGGAATGGACTAGGACGTATTTAAACACCCTTTTATAGTTTTAGGGGGATATATGAACACATACACTAGCTTATACATAAACATATATATTAGCTATGCCCCCATAGTGACTACCCTCCGGTTCATGATTAAGTTGTCCTATTGAACCTAGATCTTAGGATCTCCAGTCAGCTAGGTTAGGTTTCCCTCATGTCCCTTTTTCCATGGGCTTTAGTCTTATTCCACAACTTGATCTCTTATAAACCCACTGGTTGTTGGATCCAAAATTATTTGTTGACTTCGCTAAGTCAATAACAATAATTTTCAGTTTAGATCAGTTGTTCTAATGTGCTCTTGACTCGCTAGTCACTTTTGCCTTTTAGTCGATTCATAAGACTTATAACTCGTGATCTCAACCTGGATCTAGTTATGTACCTTATCTTTAGAATGACATGAAACTCAATTCATGGCTAGAGACGTTTTCACCATGCCTTTGGTGTGTCATGACTGGCATCTTGCTAGATTTTGAATCTAACCAATTGGCATTCGAGTCCAATCTACTCGATTGACTCCATATAACCATTGTGTACTCCACTTGGTCATGCGTTTGCAATATATATTAGGATTTCTAAAATCCTTATTGCCAAACCTTCCACATTCAAGTGTAAGTCACCCCCACATTTAAGTGTAATTGGATAGCATCCAAATGGGGTGATGAAATGTTCTCCCTTTCATTTCGAGTTTGAGAAAACTTCTCAACTACCATTTCCACTTTCAAATGCAAGTCACCCCCACATTTAAGTGTAATTGGACAACATCCAAATAGGGTGATGAAAGGTTCTCCCTTTCATTTCGAGTTTGAGAAAACTTCTCAACTACAATTTCCACATACCCTAAAGGGTTTGTTTCTTAAATGGTTCATTCCCCCACATTGCTTGCATTTTAATTAACTATCCCTTAGTACTAAATGAAGTTATCTTTATGGTTTTGTATTAACACAAAATTCGTTCTTGTCTCATCACATATTTTGAATGTTTAAAGTTAATTTAATCTCCATTGAGCATATAAATTAACAAGTATTAGTCTAGCATGCTTTAGACCACAATACTCTAGCATGTGAACAGAAGATGCATCATTCCGATTCTTCACAGCCTTAAGAGATAACGCACTATCTCTTCCGAACATTCGTTTCTTAGTTTAGACACAATAATGAAATTTTATTTCACCATTCCAAAACCATCGGTTTTTAGGAAGGCCTCAAAACCATAGTTAACTTCATCCATTAGGATCATAACTCGTTTGCCTTTTTATCTCCAAGGCTTCACCATTGACTTCCTAATGACTTAAACATAAGTCTTAATTCAAGTCACTTTAATGAAAGATCTTTGTATAAAATCACTTGAGTCTTGAGATATAGCCAATTAGATTGACTCTCAAGAACAAAGCATTCACGTATGCCTATAGTGACATATGCATTTACGTTGTTGTTTCATTAATACCATGTATTGGGATACTCTCCCAAATTGAGGACCAAGCCTCCACATAGTTTAAACAACATTGATGGTGGTAGAAGCATCTACAAGTCCATCACTATTGTAAATTTCTGTTAATAAATTTGCTAAATTTATTAAAATCATTTACAATAATAACATATATTTCTTTCGTATGTTATATTCTTTGAAAACTTACATGTGCATTTCCATGTTGATGCTCTCAACATTAGATGACATATCTTGTTTTCGTGCATTTCATCTCAAACCATACACCACGTTTCTCATGAACTCGTTATACGTTTGATGTTTTATTTGTGACTTATTACATAAGTCATGATCACAAGCCGCTCGTTGTGTTCGTGTAAATTAGTTTCTACACTTTGTATCAAAATGTGTATCCTTTTGACAACTTATTAGTAGTCCAAAATAACGGATACACCAATGATATCTAAACATCAAATCACAAAGTGTTATTATTTTCAACATACTTTAGAACGAAATAAACGAAATTACATCGTTATGTCATGTTTTGAGGTACTCCCTCAATGGAACAAGTATAACTTGTTTCGTCTTGAAACTCTAAACTTGAATAATCACAAGTTGTCCAAAATATAAAGTTGTTTACAATTAACTACTCACAAGTAGTTGAGCAACTTATTATATTTATAACAACATCGAGTTGTTTTTTACCAAATAGTCTATCCGAGACTATTATATGATTGAAGACGTTATACTTCTCGTGGAAGTATCGAATCACTTGTAATTCGCAAAGACATGTTTTATTCATTCAAAACATTTTTCTTTTTTGCAAGTGTTTTAAAAATAAACTATATATTTTTTTTATGTTTTGATTACAAATCAATACAATAAACTTTATAATAATTTATTTAATAAAACAGTTTCAAACGTGCTCATTTGAAAAATAAAACGAATACACATCGTTTTAATAGTTGGTTTATCATATTCAAACTATTTCTAACCGCTGTTAGATAATAACGATTACCAATCGTTAAAATGAGTGGTTTGTATGATAACCAATTCTAATATGCTAATTAGAATTTAAATGTTGAACAAACATTCAAAATATTCGGTTTTTATAAAGTAAACCGCTTCTAACGCGCTCGTTAGAAATAAAACGAATACAATTATTCACTTTTGGTTTAAATGAACGTTTTCTAACACGCTCGTTAGAAATGAACACAAATCTTTTCTAACACGCTCGTTAGAAAATATATAAAACGATTACAAATCATATTAAATAGTTTATCATATTTAACCCGGTTCTAACCCGCTCGTTAGAGATTAACGATTGCAAATCGTTAAAATAGTTGGTTATAAGATAAACTAATTCTAATACGCCCATTAGAAAATTAAACGATTATTTATCGTCATAAGCCGTTTTTGGTTTATATAAAATAAACGTTTTCTAAACCGCTTGTTAGAAATAAACAATTGACAAAGTCATTAAATCGTTTCTAACACGCTCGTTAGAAAATAAACAACTATCAAACTCTTTATATCGTTTCTAACACGCTCGCTAG
Source organism: Helianthus tuberosus (assembly GCA_030545235.1). Taxonomy (NCBI): domain Eukaryota; kingdom Viridiplantae; phylum Streptophyta; class Magnoliopsida; order Asterales; family Asteraceae; genus Helianthus; species Helianthus tuberosus. The sequence continues at coordinate 142,053,442 of CM060441.1, forward strand.
AAATAATTGATAACAAAATTTGTTTCGAAGTTTATAAAAAATATAAACTATTTCTAATACGCTCATTAGAAATAAACAAATAAAAATCGTTTAAACGTATGTGGAAAAATCCGTTTCTAACTCGCTCGTTAGAAATTTAATAGTTTAGATGAAACCGTTACAAGGTTTATTATCCAAACTAATTGTCTCCAACACGCTCGTCGGTTATTATTTGAAATAATAATATTTTCTAACATGCTCGCTAGAAAATCTAAACGTTATATTTTCTAGCACGCTCGTTAGAAAATCTAGTCGTCTTTTACAAGCTAGTTTTACACAATCATCGTATCTAACACGCTCATTAGATATAAAAGATGATATTAAAACTTATTATTCTATAAAATTCTAACACGCTCGTTAGAGATATAAAAAGTTTTACTTTTGTTATTCTTTCAACAACGTTTCTAACACGCTCGTTAGAAGATATTAAAATAATTATTTTCTAATATGCTCATTAGAAAATAAATATATTTCATGAATTTTAAAGCCAACATAAATATATTCAATTATGGTTACTAACAAGCTTGTAATAAATAAATTAAACGTTACAAACATTTAATTTGTATGGGGTTACAAAATATATATTTCTAATACGCTCATTAGAAACTTTTAGTATTTCAAAAACATATTGAAATACATATTATTTTGTATATGGTTAGGTTTATCTAAACACGAACAAAAAACCCATGAACTTTAAAACCTGAATCAAAACATTCGTTTTGCAACCCGGTATTCGGATTAAAGATTGTACTCCAATCATAAAATTAATCCAACTTATTGTACTAAATAAATATTTCCCAAAAAATATTTTCAAGATTTTAACAAAAATCCCATTAAATATTTTAACTTTCGTGAACCTAAATCCTCGTAGAGAAGGGATTTAAGATTGTAGCAACAGCCTTCACGAAAGTCTGTTTTAAGATTGTGGCAACAGCCTTCACGAAAGTCTGTTTTAAGATTGTAGGAACTAGGTTCACTTTTTAATAAGATATATATATAACAAAATATATAATAACGAGACTCTCGTTATTTGTGGGAAATTCTTCTAGTACAATATCGGTTACATAAACTACATAAATAAATGTAATATACAATTTATTTGTACCAATCTTGATTCAAGTCGATGTCTTTGGAAACTTCAACCGCACCTACGAGATCGAAACTCCGCTGCAAGACAAGCAAAATTGTTGATGGTTTTGGTTGAGGCACGTGTTCAACACGCTTCCCTTAAAACAGATTACGCGACTCCTCTCAGACGGTTCTGTCTCCCAGGGTACAACAACCGGAACAGTATGTGTACTGCCGGAGATGACTCTCATGCCCGAGATAGCACCGGGTATAATTTGGTGTTCTTGAAGTAGAAAAATTAAGTTGTGTAAAACAATTTAGAGAATGCTCTTCTCTAAATTTCTATGGAACATAGATGAATCTTTTGTGTATCTTTCTCTCTCCTTCAAATGAATAAACCATATTCATTTTATAATGAGATACATCAAGACTCATTCAACCCTCTTATTTTTATCATAAATAAGATAATTAATCTTGTAATTAACAAGATCTTAATGTTTGTCATAAACAATATCATTAATCTTGTAATAAAAAGGGCTAAACTCTTACTTAATGGATATTAAGTGGTAAAAAAGAAACTGTCATTCAACTTATGGCACTAGTGGAAACCGTCTACCATTGACTCTCTAGTAAGTAGACTGGTTTGATCGGTCGAGCGTGCATGAAGGCGCGCCTTAGTTGAACCTGCACTACGCTTCTTCGGAGATACACCTTGCGCCACACGCTAATTAGATGCCACTACGCATACCAGGACGCCACATGGTCATGTGTCATCCATACTCGCGCGCCACTTGCATTATTCGTCATAGCCAATGACGTGCGCCATGCGCCTAAGGAGCTCGCGCCGCATCGACATGTGCCATGCCATGGCATCCGCCTATGCCACCTAAGGGTGCACCATAAGCGGACCTGCCATATATCTGACCACGCGCTCATGGGCAAAAATACAAAGACGGTGTGCGAAGTTCAAAGTGCACCACATTGGGCCTATAGCCCACGTCACGAGTGAGTGTTTGCGGGTGCGGCGCACCCTTTGGTCCCCACTAGTGTTTGCCTTTAAGGAAAACAATTTACAAGGAGTGCTCCTCCTTAGACTGCGGGGTATGGGGGGCTTGGGTTGGGGCATATGTTGACACGTGGAATGGGAAAAAAAAACCCACCACCAAAACCCACGCCCATGGGGTATGATGGGGCTTGGGTTGGGGGCTTGGGTTGGGGGGTATGAATTTGGTTTGGCCATTTAGAGCATGCCATGTCACTTACTAGCCCGCCCCACGCCCGGGCTGAATCCCACGCCAAAGGGGCCACTCCCAAACCCATGCCCACCCGGGGTGGTGGCTTGGGCGTTTTCAGCCAACCCACGCCCAAACCCCCGCCCCATACCCCGCAGTCTTATATACCACTTTGAGTTTTGTCATCCCACCTATGTGGGACAAGGTGACAAATCTCAATCTATTTTTCTCATCTTTGTTTGTTCCAAACATACAACTTCAAGCTCCGATATCTCATTCATCTTAGCTCTATTTGGACATAGTTTGAACGCAAACCCATAAATAATTATTTATACAACACATATATAAATATTATTGATGTCCAAAATATTTAGTGAAAAACTCATTTTTACTAAATTTCCCATAGGCATAAATGTTAGCATTTAATTAGATTAAAATGTGATTTGCAATAAATGAAGCTAGCGACGTGAAGTAAAAAGGATCCGGGTTAACCAGATGAAGCAACTTGACCTAACATTAAGTATTTGGGAGGTTATGTTTCAGCTTTGATGATTTTTTAGTAATTGAGTAGTGGAGAAGCAGTTACATCTGCTAATACCCATACTATCTAATCTTCTTTTATCGCCTTGTTTATATTGGCCCTAAAAGATCATGATTCAACCATCAAAAACAAGAACATAAGATTATAGGGATGAAAATCATTCCCGTCATGTAGAATTCGGGGGCCCATGGGGTCTTGTGCGAATAGAAAAAATGGATACATGAATGTAAATTTATATATAAAAAAGTCAGAATATAAATTTATATAAAAAAAGTCAGTAACAGGACCATAATAAATGAGTCCCTAAATGGCCTAGAAGTCTAGAACTATATAAGAGGATTCTCATCCAATCCTCTAAAATTATGCATACATTCCACTAAAAAAAACTCATCTATCGATATATTTTCACTAAAAATAAATACTTTTTCTCTATTCTTTTCAATTAAATAATATTTTTTTACCTTTATCATTACATTTTATCTCTCCTCCACTCACAACCACTTTCAATATATATTAAAAAAGTATAGGGGGTGAACAGTGTCCCCCAAATATACAGATAAACAGTAACATTTTCTCTCTGCTCCACTCACAACCACTTTTTATACTTTTTATATTTTAAAAATCCCCCATACAGATTTTGGTGAGTTGGATGAGAATGCTCTAAGCTATTCTTTTAGTATTTGTTAGTTGTGTCCTAAATTTAATTATAAGGTTATGTTATGTTATAATGTATGTGTGTATACACACACATATTATATATATTTATATGGAAGGTTCAAATGAAAATCACTAGTTATTGTGAAAACTCGAAAACTAACTAAAAAAGCCTAAAAAACACACAATTTTTTTTTCCAATTATTTCTTATAAAAATCGCATGTTTTTTATATGAAAAAAAAATTTCAATTTTTTTTTTTTGTAGTACACATACTACACATGTGCACTACAAATTTTTTTTTTTTTTGAAATTATTTTTATATATAAAAAATGACGAAAATTGGTATGCAAAAAAAATATTTTGTTGTGTTTTTTAGGCTTTTTTAATTAGTTTCGAGTTTTCACAATAACTAGTGGTTTTCATTTGAACCTTCCCCTATATATATATATATATATATATTGGCTGAGAATCATTTCAGAACCCTACATATTTACAGAACTCCTAATAAACAATCTTTTTATTTATATATTTTAATATTTTGTATAACTTTATCATTTATTATATGTATTTTTATCATTACATACATCTTAAGAGTAATTTTATCATTTTTTATATGTAATAAGTTATTACACATATATATAATTTGACTTTTACACACATGTAAACTACTCTTAACATGTATGTAACCATAACAATCTATCTTTTCTATAAAAGGAGAAACTTCAGTGACATAAGAAAAGCTGATGTGTCAGCTGGAGAGGCTGTCCAAAAAGGCTTTTCCTATGTCATTATTACATCATAATGCATAATATTAAAAGACTTTAAAATTCAAAGATGACCCACATTCACCTTTTCAAACCACTGTCATTAAACCACTGCCCCTCCAAACCTCCAAACATCTATTATAAATTCAAACCTCTGCATCAAATCACTGCCCATTCAAAATTTTGGCTCCATATTCAAAATTCAAACCTTTGGCGAGATTCAAAATTCTGGCTCCAGATTTAAAATTTAAATCATATACATATAAAACCCCTTTCTTTCTTTCTTTCTTTCATTTACACATAATTTTCTCTCTCATTTCCTCTTCATTTCTTATCTCTGGTCTGAAACCCACCAAACCACGATACCACTATGAAAAGGTATGTATGTAATTCTCTTAATCATGTTCTTTGGTGAAGAAGATCTGTGACAATAGAATAAAAAGGTATGTAACAAACGCAGACCATGTTCTTTGGAGAAGAAAATCGCAAACCCTAAATCTTGATATTCCACTTTTAATTTATAAGTTTTTTGATGTGGAATAAGTTATTTAACAAACGCAGATAGGTCTCAATTCCTTCAACAATATGATGTTAGGATTTGAGAACAAGCTGTTCATTTGCATCTATCCGTCGAAGATCTCCGGTCATTCCTTCCCGCATCTCCGATTGAAGAAATGGTTCAGGTAATCCAGGTTTTACAAATATTTTTTTAGGGTTTTTCAAATCATAAACCCTATTCTGAGCATATTCAATTCATCAAACCCTACACCTTCTTCTGGGAATCTCACGTCGTCAATTTCCTCACGGTAACACAATCTCTGCCACTTCTTCTACAATTACTCTTCAATTTCATCATCATTTACTCAACAACAAATTGCTTGGAAACCTCAATTAACAAGTTCATCATTGAGATTTGAAAATACAATTGAATATTTGATATTTAGAGGATTAATTTCAGTTTAGCTACTGCGATTTTATAGTTTTATGTTTGTGTATTGGTGTTTAATGTTACAGCATAGACTGTGGGAAGCTGTTGATGAAGAATGGATTGATTATCACCGAAATGAACCGGTGGAGTGTCTTATTCAAATTCCTTCTGAGTTGTGCAGGTTGTAAGATTGTAACTGGTTTTATTTTAATTTGGAAAGTTTAGCAAGAATAGTGATGATAATTATTTTTATTTGTATCTTGTATATGATAACAAGACCACTGGTCTTCTTCGTTGAAGAAGTTTATCACTACCTTGAGTTCGCTTGCGTTTCCTCACGAACAAGCAGATTTAAAGAAGGTATGGTGTGTAATTATGCAAGTAATACAAAATGTGTTTATTACATTAATATGTAATTTGCTATGTACTTTCAAAGTTTGATTTCATGAGATTTGATTAAATGTTTGGAGGTTTCAAAGTTTGCGATTATCTTTGTCATATTAAAATTGATTTCGATTTAAGTTGATGATTCAGGTTTTTAGAAACTGTTTTGGGATTGTAGAAACTGATTCGAGTTTAAAAAAAAAGGAATTTGCAGGGGTTTATAGACCTGTTTTGGGATTGGAATAAGCGAAGGAGAAGCAAATCGGATGATCATCTTGATCCATGTAAGTTTCTACAAGTTCCCACCCAATATTTCTTGAAATTCTAAAGGTGGGTGATCGATGAATTTGCAGGGGTTTATAGACCTGTGGAGTACTGGAAGCTTGAAATGTTATATTAGCAACGTGACATCTCAGTTTTGTATTTAAATTATCTCTTGATTGATTTAGATTCATCTCAAATTTGTATTTAATATATCTAGGGTTTTCGTATCTATTTTGAAGGATAGTTGAATAATGATGAGGAGATGTATGTGTTAATTGCAGGTTTATGTGCTTCTTCCACAACCGTGGTTTAACTTGGTTCAACACAGGAGAAGTGGAGGTTTTTATCGATTTGGTGTGTGTCTGTGATCGACTCGGACGAGTTTCGGTGCGATTCTATGTGATTTCGATTGATTTTAAATGAGTTTCAAACAAGTTTCAATCTGTTTTTGTTTCATTTCAATCTGTTTTTGTTTCATTTCAATCTGTTTTGATGTCTTACGGCAAATTGCGATTCAGTTTTAAATCGATTTGAGGCCCTTCGGTTGTCAACAAAGAAAGATCTCAGTGTTGTATTTTCACATGTATCAGTAGAAGCTTGAAGTATTCAAATTGCTAAGATATTATTTTCTTTTAACAGGACGCATGCTAAGGATTTTGTAAGATTGCATCAAGATATATTGTCACCTCTTGCTGGAAAGAAGCAGTTATACACTTACGAGACGATGGATTTCTAGGAACAGATTAAAACTCCAGCGTAAGACAACTTCTGCTTTTGTATATTATTTTATGCTTCATATATATATATATATATAGGAGACCGCTAAAATGAGAACCACCTCCAGTTGTAAGAACCGCGAGAACCACTTTCTAGCTATTAGATCAAGTAGATGGATGGATGAGATTAAAAGTATTTAATATTAATATTAAAATTTTTTTGTCATATTATGTTTTTAATTTTTTATTGTTAAATGGTATTTAGGTAAAATTGTTTTTTTTTGTCCTTTTATATATATTATTCTTAAATGTCTTTTTGTCCCATTCATTAATTACTTTTTTGTCTTAATAATTTTTTATTAAGAAACTGATTTTTTGGTTTAAAAATTTTTTTGAAATTAGATTTTTTATGATAATTTTTTTTAAGATTTGTTTAAAAAAACGTTTTGAAGAGCCTTTTTTTTACGCCCCGTTCTTACGCCCGGCTTTTTCAGGCGTCGTTTTTTTAACGCGCCGACATTTACGTTAAAACTTTACGCGCCGTTTTTTAACGTTTTACGCGCCGTTTTTTTACGTTTTACGCGCTGTTTTTTATGTTTCAAGCGTCGTTTTTTTAACGCGCCGATTTTTACGCCAGGCTTTTTCAAGCGTCGTTTTTTTTACGCGCCCTTTTTTACGTTAAATTTTTTACGTTTTAACGCGCCGTTTTTTTACGTTTCACGTTAAATTTTTTACGTTTTACCGCGCCGTTTTTTAATGTTTTACGTTTTTTTTGTTTTAACGCGCCGTTTTTTTTACGTTTTACGATTTTACGTTTTTTACATTTTACGTTTTACGTTTTGCGTAAAAATTTTTACGTTTTTACGTTTTTTACATTTTACGTTAAAATTTTTACGTTTTACGTAAAACTTTTTACGTTTTTACGGGTTTTGCGTAAAAATTTTTACGTTTAACGCACCGTTTTTTACACGTTTTTTTAACGCGTCGTTTTTTACACTTTTTACGTTTTACGTTAAACTTTTTAAACTTTTTACGTTTTAAGTTTTACGTAAAACTTTTTACGTTTTACGTAAAACTTTTTACGTTTTATGTTTTACGTAAAACTTTTTACGTTTTACGTTAAAATTTTTACGTTTTACGTAAAACTTTATACGTTTTTACGTTTTACGTAAAACTTTTTACGTTTTATGTTTTACGTTAATTTTTTTACGTTTTACGTAAAACTTTTTACGTTTTACGTTAAAAAGTTTACGGTTTAACCTTTTTTTTTACAAAATCTTTTTATACATAAACGAACGCATCCATAAATCGTAAACTCGGGAGGTGTCTCAGATATATTGTTATCATCATCAACTAGGGGAGAAAAATAAAAAAACCAACAACATCAAAACAAAGTGTATCTCGAAAAAAAGGACGGGGTTTGGCTCAGATTATCCGATAATCAAAAAGGCTGCAAAAGTGGGGTTGCAGGTTCAAAAAACCTACCATCCGCCGTCCTTGCCGCGCCATCGTCATCAAAATCTACGTTTTTTTTTTTGCATCATAGCCGCCCAAATCGACCATATCAAAACCAACAGATTCAAAAGAACACAAATCAAAACCCACTAACTAAGAAATTTCAACAATTTCAAACAAGAATTGTTGGTTCAAAAATTCAACATTTGAATACATTTGTTCAATCAAATTCCAAACTTCATTTAAATCATAGATCAAGAAACAGGGGCATTTAGAACGATTGCCCTTTCAAACTTCAAATCCAAGTTCACTGTTTGCAAAATCATCGTTTGCAAAAATCAAACCCACAAATTAAAGATCTGAGATTGCAAAATCAAACCCACAAATTAAAGAACCAAAGATCAACATCCACCTATCTTCTTGCAAATCCAAAACTAAAAACAAATCAAACCAAGATCTAAGCAAAAACAGAGTCAAGATTGTTCAACATTCAAAAAAACAAAATCAAACCGCCACCCAATCACCGGCACAACCGACATCAAACGGCACGACTGGCACCACTGGGGATGAAACCATACCTGTCATCGGAACCGGACAACTTTCAGACACCACACACCACCCCCCTGTGCGGCGGCGGCGGCCTAGGGTTTTATCTCCGTTAAATGGTGCTGAACGGCGGAGGAGGAGACAGTGACGGTGGCGGCGGCGTCCTAACTTTCAGAAACCACGAGCCAATCTCTCTCTCTCTCCGGCACTCTCTTTCTCCCCTCCGATTCTCTCTCAAACTTGAGAGGAAGATAGATGTGTGTGGCCGGAATCGTCGCCGGAGAAGGATTACAAAGAGAGAGAGATGAGAGGTTCACCGGAGAAGGATTTCAAAGAGGATTTCAAAGAGAGAGTGCAAAGCTTTTTAAAACAAGTATGATGAGATGGAGAGAGAGTGTAAACAAGTCAGACATAAGTTAATGGACATGACACTTTGATCAAAAGACCAAAATGCCCCCAAGAATATAAAATACTAGTGTATACTTGGCAAACCCTGATTGGTGGAGAGTGGTTCTTACAACTGGAGGTGGTTCTCATTTTAGCGGCTCCCTATATATATATATATCCTGATCCTTAAATATATAGGATGTTACTGAAATGCTCTGGCCTAACTTCGAAATATGTTAGATGCCAGCTAATTATGTGGTTAAGTGTGGCATGATTATCCCATTTTGCATAGTGCTAGAATTTGTCATTATGTATTCATGTTGACTTTTTTCCTGTAATTTATTTAATTGAAAATTCTAACGGAACTAAAAAGTGTGATTAAAAAAAGTCAACCGCATTTGAATGTATCGAGGTCCTTAGCCCGGAGGGTGTGGGGGGCGCCACCACCGCCAGGTCACCGTCTATGGCGCCGCCGGCGCTATGCCCCCACACCGAGCCATTCAAGAGGGGCGCTATAGGTGAGCTCGCCAAGCTGTTAACGCGGAAGAAGGGGCTATTCAGGTGGGGCCCACTGAATGTCATCCAATCAATTTTTTTTTAATTTTGTTTAATAGAGGCTCCATCCCACACCGTGCAAGTTAAAGCGGGACGTTATAAAGTCCTCTAGCTGACGTGGCGCCTACATGGCGCTGAGGTGTCCTTATAAAGCCCAAGGGGGGTTATTCCACACCCTCTAGCCTTAGGCCGGAGGGTGTGGGGGGCGCCACCACCGCCAGGTCACCGTCTATGGCGCCGCCGGCGCTATACCCCCACACCGAGCCATTCAAGAGGGGCGCTATATGTGAGCTCGCCAAGCTGTTAACGAGGAAGAAGGGGCTGTTCAGGTGGGGCCCACTGAATGTCATCCAATCAAATTTTTTTTTTTAATTTTGTTTAATAGAGGGCTCCATCCCACACCGTGCAAGTTAAAGGGGGGCGTTATAAAGTCCTCTAGCTGACGTGGCGCCTACATGGCTCTGAGGTGTCCTTATAAAGCCCAAGGGGGGTTATTCCACACCCTCTAGCCTTAGGGTGAGAGGGGCACTCCCCTCTTAGGGGAGTTCCCTCTCTTACGCACACCCAATTACGTTATGCCACGTCAACTTCCCTCTTAAACTCCCCTCACACCCTAATTTGATGGCGGCACTCCCCTCTTAGGGGACTTGGTTTTTTTGTTTTGTTTTTTGTTTTTTTATTTGTTGTAATTATGCATGTTTATAAAAAAAAATTTAATAAAAATTAAATAAAATTTAACAAAAGACATTTCAAAGTAGAAAATAAAAATTAAATTCAAACTAGAAAATTAAAATTACATTCAAACTAGAAAATAAAAATTACATTAAAACTAGAAAATAAAAATTTTAGAAATCGCACGGCCACCCGTACATGTTAGCGATGTTGCGCTTTCGGGCGAGGATGAACGGCAACATATTTGGCGGAGCATCGTCGTGTGGCTTGAGGAATGTTTTCATATCTCGATCGTAATTGTAGTTTCTCATCGTCTCGCGTTGTTCCGATATGAGCTCGCGAGCCTCCGACTCTCTTTTCTTCCTCAATTCAATCGCCTCCAATTCAATCGCGTGCTTCGCTTCTTTCATGGTGGTGTACTCTTTGAATTGTGCCGCCAACTCGGCCGAGCTTCCCTCGGACGATGTCGCTTGACGCTTGTCTCGCCGTTGTGTTTTTTGTGGCGAGGGGTCTTCGTTCATATCGGGTATGGAAGGGTCCACGTCAACGGGCTTTCTTTTTTGTGCCGAACCTTCCCCTTCCTCACCCAACAATGGGACTTGGGCCCATTTGTCGTGTTTTCGAACGACCTCCCATGCCTCGACATGTTGAAAACCGTTCGGATATCTCTCTTTAAATTCCTTTAAAGCGACTTTCATCACGTTGAGATCGCTACACCCGCTTCCTCGTGTGCGATCCTACATATTATAAAATAATAAGTGTTAAAAAAATATGAACTTAGTAAAGAAAATTAAAAAATATACAACGTTAAAAAATATTATTTTTACCGCTTGTTGGTATAGGCCGTTGAAAAAGTTTATTTTCGTCATCATCGGGCCCCATTTAGACCGTACTTGATGCACGGTCCGGTTACTTCCACCAACGGTGGCGTTAAAATGATCTAAAATCTTACGCCAAAAACTATCGCGGTTTTGTTGATTGCCCTTCTTTTTGTTGGTAGAGCAATGTACCCACGCCGTCGCCAACGCCTCTTCTTGGACCTTTGTCCATTTTTGGCTCTCCATTTTTTCCTTTTTATCCCGAGCGTCATCTTCTTCGTTGCCGGCGTCTTCATCCACATTATATTCATCGTCGCCGGTGTCATCTTCATCGTCGCCAAAATTTTGAGTTTCGGGCACTACCTCCTCATCCTCGTCGTCGTAAATAGGTAGAGGACGTTCAACATTTCCTCGTGTAGATGGAACTTGTGGGGAATGAAAACCATATGGGTCGAAGGCGGGGGATTGAGGAGGATCCATTGATAACAAATTTTGAAAATAGCCGAAATTGGGTTGAAGGTTGGGTGGTTGGGTGTTGTAAAAGGAGGGGTGTGAAGGTTGTTGAAAAAAAACGGGGGTTGTGAAGTGTATCCGAAAAGGGGTTGGGATTGTGCACTTGCACCGCTCGAACCACCACGAGACGGTTGCGAGCCCCGTCCCTTAGTTTTTTTCTTGGCTTCGTGGGGTTGGTTCTCCATTGCTCGGTTTGAGAGTATAAAAGTTTGAGAGTGGTGGGTGTGGTAAAAGTTTGAGAGTGGTGGGTGTTGTAAAAAATTAGTGAAGTGGGTGTGGTTTGAGAGTATAAAAAATTAGTGGTGGGTGTGGTTATTTATATTTGTTTAAAAATTGATTTTTTTTTTTTAAATTTGACCGTTTAAAAAATGACCATTCCTCAATATTTGTGCCATTTCAACGCGGTGAACAAGCCCCGAAACCCCTCCCCGAATCGGGTCCCCGCGGTGATGGCGGCGGTGTTCCCGATCGGGGAATGGGGTCACCGAAACCCCTCCCCGCGAGTGCCCCGATCACCCTTAGAATTTACTTTATATTCGGACAAATACTGATTTGAGTTGAGATATCATTGCTTTTATGTCTCACTAGGTGGATACTTCCATGGACGTGATGATTTAACTCATGGAGTTGATATCAACCAAATACGGTGGATGGGTGTGCTTCATGTATCTCATAAACTCACAGTTAAATTGTTTATGGTTTGAATGTGCTCTCAACCACATAAAAAGCTCGAATAAGCCGAGCTTAAACGAGCTCGAGCTCGAACCCGAGCCTAAAAACAAGCTCATTTAGTAAACGAGCCCGAGCCCGAGCCCGAGCTTCGCTTATCGAGCTCGAGCCGGCTCGCGAGCCTAAACGAGCTTTCTGTTTATATATATATTTTTATTAATATATTAAACATATCTTTATATAATAATAATTATCATTTATATAAATATAAAAAATAACTAAATTATATGTATAATAATAGTTATAATTAATATAAATTAATTAATAAAATACTAAACGAGTCGAGCCCGATCCGAGCTCGAGCTTGAAAAATTACCTTCGAGTCGAGCTCGAACTTTAGAAATAAAGCTCGAATCGAGCCGAGCTCAAGCTCGAGCTTTCATATGTTAAACGAGCTCGAGCCCGGTCGAGCTCGGGCTCGGCTCGGCTCTATACATATCTGGATGTGACACAGGTCTATTATTAACATTGACATGTGTGCAGGCAATATTACATTGTTTAGAATGGTTTAATTTAATACACATACATATCTGGATGTGACAGAGGTCTATTATTAACATTGATATGTGTGCAGGCAATATTACATTGTTTAGAATGGTTTAATTTAATACACAGTCATCATTCTAAAATTATGATAACTAACCAATTTCTTATTCTCCACCACAGGGTGATGGTTTTCTTACTAGGCATATTTCTTCAGATGAAAACATTTCAAGTTCAGTTTGAAACAGGTGTGTTGGCCAAGTAAGGAAGCTGGCGGCTGGTGGTGGTTTGATGAAGTGATTAACTGTGCATAAAGGGGATGACATGGCAGCTGACGATGATTAAAACGACAATGATGATGATGATCTGTCGATAGATGATGCTACACATGCTGCTAACAAGAAGGGTCACAGTAGTAATTGGTCTTCACGAACAGAATGGTTAGTGAAGATAATTGAGGTGTTGATAAAAAAAGCAAGATGAGCAGTTTTCGGTTTTGGTGGGAATAGTTGGTATAGATGTGGCGAGAGATAAGGCGGCAACTGATAAAAGAACGAAATTGAACGGAGAGTTGAAAAAGATACCAAATCTTAGTCTACAAGCACGACTTCCAGCGACATCTGTTATTGTTGGTGACTCTGCTAAACTTGATATTTTTATAGTCTTTCTAATGTATTGTTTATTATTCACTGCTTATGCATTTGATACATATGTAATAAGGATGAAAGTAAAGTAGTGAATTTAGTAACTACACATTTGTCATTTTATGATTTTGTATTATTTTTTCAATATGATTTTATATTATTTTTTCATAAATAATGCTCATCAACTTAAAACCATTGTTGCTGACACATCTCTTGATACAGTGGTTGATACATCTGTTGACTTTGGTTAACAGATGGATGGAAACATATGTTTGAAACCACTGTTGGGTTAAACAGTGTTTTGTGGAGAAAACAGTGGTTTGTCATTGGTCAAACAGTGGTTTGACTTTGGTCAAACAGTGGTTGCATACTAATGCTATTTGCTTTCAAACAGTAGGTATCACTATTAGCCTTAAACTATTGGTTAAACAGGGGTTTGTCTTTGGTCAAGCAGACTTTTGAACCACTAAGAATCATAGTTTTGCAAACAGTGGTTTGACTTTGGTCAAAAGACTTTTTTTAAAAAATAGTTGTTTGACTTTGGTCAAACAGTGGTTGCATACTAATGCTATTTCCTTTCAAACAGTGGGTATCACTATTAGCCTTAAACTAAAAATTACAATATCTATACACTTATCTATACTTTCTATCAAAATATGTTATGCGTGGTTTTCTAAGAAACGACCCGTGTTTGCACACGGGTCTTACCACTAGTACATATAATAAATGATAAAAGTGCCCTAAATATAAAAATATATTTATAAAATGATTGTTTATTAAGAGTTCTGAAAGTTCTGCAATTATTTAGAGTTCTTAAATGAACCCAACCCTATATATATATATATATAGGGGGCCACTAGAATGAGAACCACCTCGAGTTATGAGAACCGCGAGAACCACACCGTACGGGGCGAGGTGGACCAATTTTTTTTTCAAAAACGTAGATGCATGTATTATAAACACATTCGTAAAAAAAAATTTAAAAAAAAAAATGCCGTGTGTGTAGTTTTTTACACCACAATTTGTGGTGTAAAAAACTACACACACGGCATTTTTTTTAAAATTTTTTTAAAAATTTTTTTTTACGAATGTGTTTATAATACATGCATCTACGTTTTTGAAAAAAAAATTTGGTCCACCTCGCCCCGGATCAAGTAGTTCTCGCGGTTCTCATAACTCGAGGTGGTTCTCATTCTAGCGGTCCCCTATATATATATATATATATATATATATATAATTTGTTTTATAATTTTGGGCCCCGGCCATAAAGAGTGGACGCTGTGCGGTCACCCACCCTGCACATGCCCCTCACTGGCCCTTATGAAAACAATAGTATTCTTCAACTTCTAAGGTTTGTTCCATGCTTCATTCATTTACATCCATGTATATATATGCGATGAGATGAAACGACGTACATCCCATTATCCCATGAAATGTCGTAACCCTTCAACATTCATCTTCTAACTTTCAGAATTTACACAGGGACCTTTTTACTAACAGTAAATACATAGCTGAGTTAAAAAAAAAAGGCTTCAAATGAATATAATTCTGATAAACTTGAGCCTTCCATGCTTATTTAAACTTGGTCAAATAAACTATGGCCAACAATCACCCCTATAAGTTTTTTACTAATGTTTGATTGTTCTTACTCTGACTTGAATTGCTTCTTCTTTTTGATCCTTCAATCATATTCGAGTTAGCAAGACCAATCTTGATTCCTTCCTTTTAAACGACACATGCAACAAGTCTTGAGTCTTCCAATTTGTTTGGACGTCAATTGTTTCTTGTTTTCTAATTGAAACAAGATAACACTAGAACCTAAACAAGTTCTTCAAAGTTCTTCCCTTACGAATTTTCTTGTGATCAAGATTCTTGACCGTAACAAACTTTAAACAAGTGGTCTTGAATTCCTTCTTGATTTGCGATTGTAGACCTCAACTTAGTTATTTGGTTGCTTTCTTGGCCTACCATGTTTTCTTTCTTCTTGTTATATTATTTATCTTCTTTCTTTCTTTCGTTCTTTCTTTCTTCACATGAACCCGACTTTCTTTTGTTCATGGTCACTTATAATGAACAACGTACTTGTCGAGAATCAACCAAACACACACTGCACCTTCCTTTTATTTTTGGGTTATGTTCCATTTCATACTAGCCCTTTATATTCATCATTCTGATCCTGAATGAAGTTAGATTTGGATTGGGTCTTGTGTTCAATGCCATCCCAGCCGGAATCAAATTTGATTATTTCTTGTTTTTCAATTTATTTCGATTTCTGACTAACCACATCTTTATTCTTGAATTTCTTCTTTAATCCACTGATAGCTAACTTCAAACTTTCTTACTTCCTATGTGTTTCGTCATTCTACTTCTTTAATTTTTGTTTTCACCATCGCGTTTGGCCAATTGGGGTTTTAATTCTTCATCTGTCTTTCTTGATGGGATGATGAATTCTTAACATTTCCTATTATTGGATTATTTTTTCACGCAATCCTCTTGTTTTTGTTCCAAATTAATTCGCTAATCTTGATCTTCATTAGATCTTCCTAAAATTTCTTTCTCGCTGATTTAAGTCATTTGTTTGCTAACATTGTATAGTGAATCCACCATACGATTCAGAATATAATTGCAGCACAAGAAATCCGAATGATTCCAAGCCTGAACAACGCTCACAGACTGAGGGTCCATATCCCCTTCACCAACATGGGGAACGGTTTCTGTCAAGAACCTTGCTAGGTTCAACATGGTCAGATAAAAGAATATCTTTTGCTGCCACTGTTTGAAATTCACACCGGTGAATTTCTCTGGTTTCTCAGCATGCGATGTGACAACATTAGGCAATGGTGCAACCAAACTGGTTGTGACAGCAACAACATAAGTCATGATTGCAGAAACAACAGAGTTCATAGGCTGAGATTCCATTTTGAAACAAAACACAGTGCAGGAACAATCAGTAAAATAAGTTGTTTAAGTTTGTTAGTAATCTGAACACGAAAATAATCAGAAACAGGAACATAGAAACAACGAAAGTAAAAGAAAACAATAACAGTGAACCGGGCTTGTGTTTGACACAATTCTCTTAAACAGATTCGCGGTTTGTTCCCAGGGTACGCCGGTTCGAAGCATCAACAGCGCACTGCCGGACTTGAACATTTGCCTGAAACGAAACAGGAGATGTTGCAGAGATCAAGAGAGAATGAGATGTTGTTGGTGTGTCTAAACTATGTTGGTTTGACCTGGTTTTATAGTCACATAACCCATAACAAAATTCTTGCCATTATTGCAGCGAATTAAAACCAAATAATTGCATTAGTACATCAGTTTTAGAACTGATAATAATAACCATTTAAAACTGAAAACTAAATAATGATCATCATCAATACTGAATAATCATTTCAGTTTTAAAACTCATTAAACAGACCAAAGTTATTCAATTTTAAAACTCATTAAAAATTAGTCCGAGTGCAAGTTATTCAGTTTTAAAACTCATTAAAAAGACCAAAGTTATTCAGTTTTAAAACTCATTAAAAATTAGTTTCGAGTGCAAAAACTGCCTCACACGGGCACGGGTTTTCGGAGCTGCGTTCGTGTGGGCACACACGAGTTCAACCAAATTCCAGTTCCGAAACTCAATTTTTTCACACCAACCTGCGCGCGCGGGTAAGACTTGTGGTAAAACATGTAATAGAGATACAATTGTTTGGTAAAAGTTTTACCTTATAAACAACCCATGCCTTTGTTCCCACACCAATGTAGGACAAGGTGTTTTTACCATTTGAGACTTTTATTCACACACACCCAAAACTTCCAACAGAAGAGAGATTGAGAGGAGGACTTTTGGGACGACTGGGACTGTAGCCCAATGGCTCCCAAGGGGTGTGCGAGATTGGGAGGTGGCCGCGGCGTTCCTACCACCTCACGAAGCCACCTGGCTCCCAATCCTTCCATCCTACCTGTGTACTGCATGGCGTTAAATGAACTCTTCTATTCTATCATGGTAACAAACAAAATTTATAAAAGCATAAAAAAACTCGTCTACTGAGCTTTCCAGTCATCATCTTAGTGACGTCGTAAACACTATAGTTGTTTAGTTTTTTATTCTTATTGTTCTTTTAGTCGTAAACACTATAGTTGTTTAGATTTTTGATTCTTTATGTGCTTTATTGTTTTTTTTTTTTAATTTGTATTTTGTGTAACTTTTTCAGGACTTGAGATCCATATATCGTCTTATTTTTCTTTACATTTTATTATTATTATTATTATTATTATTATTATTATTATTATTATTATTATTATTATTATTATTATTATTATTATTGAACATGTCCATACCTCTCTATAATCACATGAAGAAGAAAATATTAAATTTTTGGATGTGTAAATTGTCTCGTTATTCTTTATGTACATGTCTTTTTTTTTGGCCATCAAAGGGTTTCAATCCGCTACTTTAAAAATTGACTTCTATTATTAAAAAAATGATTCATAATGAAGTTTAGTTGCATGTTTGTAGCGAGGTTGAATTTAAAAAAAAAAAAAACGATTAAATCTTTTCTTGCATTTTCCCATAAATTTAAACAATGACGTTTTAAAGTACGACGACTTACATGTTTGTAGCGAGGTTGAAGCGTTTCCCTAATAAGCTTAGTAAGATCGGGGTCGTCGAAGTGTCCAAACGGCAAGGCTTTTTGAATCACCAACTTCGCCATCCTATCACGAGCTATCTTTTGTTCATAGCGAAATATCGTACCATCTTTTGAGAGTTGAACTTGACCGGGTGTCAAATCTTTTAAAGCTTTACAAAACTTTTTAGCATGCTTCGCTAAAGTCGAGTTAGAGTCCTTGCTTAACAAGGCGCCACAATGTTTACATTGGGCCTTTTGCGAACCGTCACTCATTTCGACCAAGTCCCAATTGCACCATACTTCCGCATTGCGATTATGTGATAATGTTCCAACAACATATGGAGCGGTTTGAATTGGAGGAACATTATTGTCGGATGAGGAATTTGTGGTTTTAGAGGTCTTTGAAGCCATTTTAGAAAAGTATTAGAAGAAGTAGAAGAAAATGATATAAGAAGAATAAGAGGATTGGTGAGTTAAACAAATGAAATTTGGAAACAATATATATGAATCGGTTCTAACGGCTAGTAACCGGGTACAACGGCTAGTAACCGGTTCCAACGGATATATTTGGCATTTAATGCATTTAATGATATTGCAACGGATAGAACCGGTTCTAACGGTAACATAATACCGGGTATACTGGAGGAACCAGGTACTGTTAGAACCGGGTATAGGAGAGGAACCGGGTACGGGTATAAACCGGGTAGGGTTAAGAACCGGGTACTACCCATTTATTATGAGAAAAAATGGAACCGGGTAGGAATCTCCGGGTTTTTTGAACCTGGACCCGGTTCTCCTATGTATCGGGTACGAATCGGAACCGGTTCCGGGTCTATTCTACGAGTTCGGGTTTGGAACCGGGTATTATGCCCATCTCTATTCAAAACAATAAAATAGATGAAGTTCAGTTGCTTTATTAAAAAACGGGCCTTATTACTTATGATACCCTATTATAAAAATGGGCTCGATTTGTTTGTCAAAGATGCTGAATAAAGTCCAATGACACCTTGGGCTTTATATATGATTCCAAAACGTTGTGACAAATAAATGATTATGAACCAACTTAGTTAAAACTCAAGAGTGTTACAAACAACTTTACCATAGAAGCCAATATCAACTCTCGAAATATTGTAATATTCAAATTTGTCTATAGCTTATCAAATATTATTGGGTTTACATCTTAAATCTAGCAATTCATCCATTTTCACAAAGGAGACACATGAAACCAAAATTTCATGTTCGATTTTGACAAAAAGAATCCTTTTTCTTATATGGTGATTTTATGTATTGAAAATTTTATATAAAAGTGTTGAGCCGCTTTAGTTAGGCCTCAAAAAAAATGGAGCCGACCGTGAAAGGCCGCATGTAGTTATATACGCAACGGGCCATCCATAAGAAGCCTACCCTACCCAGGCCCATCACGAGTCACGAATGTCAACAAGTAGATGCTTAGAACATACTCTAAGCTAGTGTGTCTTTCCACCTTAATTTGAGGTTGTGATTAGATTTTGTTATAATAAAATAAGGGTGTACCTATCTACACACCATTTTGCCTATTTACACACCAAAAAATGTGTTTTTTGTCCTTATATGCACATCATGCAGTGTCGAACTGTGGCCAAAACACGGCGTTTTGGTCCGGTTAACCAGACAAAGACTGACGGGTGTCTGTTGACCGGACCAAAACGCCGAGCTTTGGCCACGTTTTGGTCCTATCAACCAGATAAAAGACTAACACCCGGTCTGGTTGACAGGACCAAAACGCGGCCAAAGCTCGGCGTTTTGGTCCGGTCAACAGACCCGTCAGACACCCGTCAGTCTTTGTCTGGTTAACCGGACCAAAACGCTGTGTTTTGACCACAGTTCGACACTGCATGGTGTGCATATAAGGACAAAAAACACCTTTTAAGGGTGACTATCTACACTTTTGGTGTGTAGATAGTTTGGCCCTAAAATAAACACTTCAATCCACTAGAGCTACGCTAACTAGGGTTTTGTATAAAATATAATTTTTCTACTACTCTTATAGGTTTAGATCTTTGAGCCAGTTTTTTGGCACTAATTTATGGAAGCCCCCTGGAACATGGGTGGCATATGACATATTTTATCACAGAATAATGTATTAAGAAAGATTACTTTGACAAAACTCTAAAGCAATGCATGCACCAGATTAAGAGAACAGTGACTTTGTTATCTCTTGATCTGACATAGCTAAACGTGCCTCTTGTACACAACAATAAGATTAAACAACAGCTTCTTTAAACTAAAACCAATAAAAACAAAACTTGTACACTGTTCAGGAGACCAGAAAGGAACAGATGCCCTTAGACCAATCTTTATTTACAATACACAGGGTTGATCCATTGCCACTTGTTACATTTCAACCTACTGAATGTGTGTGTTGTGGGGGTAGGGTGGGAATCAGCCACTTGCAGACATAACATTCAAAATTCCAAGCGAAAAGTGGATAAACCATGTGAGGCTCAGTACTTTCTTACTGATTAAAGGACAAAGATGGAATCATTTCTCTTAGACCACATGTTATTAGCCAATCTTGTGTGTGAGTCTGTAATTAGATTTTAACTAGATAGCTCACTATCTTTGTTTTGTTATTATAGTAGATCATAACAAGCACTTGAAAGTGAGTTTATGATCCGTTTTGATTTGGGTGCAAAACATTTATATTGTCAAATAGTAAGGTGATCTTAGAGATGATGACTTAGAGCCGAAAAAAGAAATAAATGGAGAGAAATCCTCAAAGGTAACCGATATTGAATTACCCAAATCATAACATGCGGTGCCTTTTTTATATATAATTTTAATAGTAAATTACTTTTTGAGTCTCTGTGTTTTAGTAGTTTTATCCACTTGTACAAAATCAAAAAGTTTAACGCCCTAAGTCTCTAACAGTTCATTTTATAATGTTTTGAGTCCAATTTTGTTCATTTTATAACGTTTTGACTCCAATTTTGTTAAAACAAAAAAAAAAGACTCAAAAGGTTAAAATTTGGACTTAAAATGACTCAAATGGTTATAAAAAAAGCGTATAGGGACGGACGTTAAAATTTTGATTTTGTACTTAAATGGTTAAAACTACTAAAACATAACCACTCAAAAAGTAATTTACTCTAATTTTAAACTGGCAGTCATCGCCAACTTTTCGAATTTACAAAGTCTATATAAATGTTGAAATTAAAGACATAAATAAACATATAAATGAAGGCAATAAGTGATTTACGGTTTTAGACTAAAAAAAGAATACGGAAATTCTAATATCGGGAAAAATATTGGGTCACAAAATAGGAACCCTAATTGCTGGAATATGGATCTGCGTTTGAGCAAACCTCCTATTGGCCTCGTAACTAAATTCGTAGCCAAAGTTATGTGTTAGTTGTTTCTCTTCATCTAACAGGTTCAAATAAGAGTCCATCAGTTCTTGAATCAACTCCTTATTAGACGGATAAATGGATTTTGACGTATAAATTAACCAAATTTAGTATAAACCGAAATGAAATTTGTTGCTTGCTCTAGATATGTAAGATGACATGATATTCTTGTCTTGTAGAAGGTCATGTTTGTTGTCTTGTGAATTCAAATTTGAAAGTGATGACTGTGTAGGTTTAGCTCTACATGTTTCTGCACTAATTATGTCTTTTAGCTGTTTTTGTCTTACAAAACAATATACAATGGTTTGTTCAGATACGAAATCTTTCATCATGTATTGAAAGATCTGACGGGTGTGTTTTTATCCTTTTTCCCTTGACCAAGAATGACCTTTTCCGGTTGTAGGGTACAAGTTTGGGCAAATAAGGTTATGCATGGGTATGCATGCATCAATGATTTCTATCATTTTATGCTTACTTTTGTGTGTTAAAAGTTAGATTGAATGAGATAAAAAAATAGCAAAGAGTGGGTAGGTAACAAAGTGAAGTGAGAGATTTGGTATGAACTTTGACCCACTAGTTGCGTGGTCAAACTTTAAAGAGGTGGCCGGTGGGAGCATCTTCTACAGCTCATTCACTGCCATATTCAATACAAGATAAGGTCTTTGAAATATGCAAATTCATTGCTTTTAGCTTTGTCTATTCATCATGTCAAATGACCATCATAGAAAAAAGCTAGAGTAAGGATTGGGTTGGATTAATTTATCAAAAGATGTTACTGCTGGATTTACTTTTTCTATGAAATGCAATTAAATAAAAAAAACCTATATTCAAGTATACAAATAAAATCTAAACTCGTTCATTCATATGGACAAAACTAAAGGGGTGGGAGGGCCTCTCATAGACGTAGGTTATTCTTATAATTTGACCCCAAATTGTCTCTTGGTTGAGTGGTTGAAATGTAGGTTTCGTAATTCGTAGGGCGTTATTAATGTCTATAAATCATGATAAGATCACCATTTTCATATTAAAATTAATTATTTTAGTGGTACCTTTTAAAGTTCAATCAGATTGTTAGACGTTAATCCTGAAACTTAAAAGTTCAATCGGATTGTTAGATATTAATCTTGAAACTAGTTGGGTTTAAAAGAAAGAGAAAGCTGAAGGGGTAACAAGTTAAAGAGTTTAATAAATGAAAATCTAATTAAAAGTTTGAAAGTCGAGGTTTATTTAGGGGTCTACATATTTACACACCTTAATGTCTATTTCCACACCCTTCTAGACGCCTCATAAAGGCCTATACGAGGCGTATAGGGTTGCTTTTTCCCGACCAGCTTCTGCACCTCATACAACGTCACATCAGTCATATCAGACGGGGAGTCTAGGCCTGTACGAGGGACCAATACGAGGGTACTAAGACGCCTCGTATAGACCTATACGAGGCGTCTTAGAGACTGATTTGACTATGTGTCTGACATGTGACTTAAAGCAATACGGGGTGTCTAAAGCTATACGAGGCGTCTATATCTCACATAAAGTGCAACATACAGTGCATTCTTGGTCCACCAGAGCATTCAACATTCCTTTCATTCTGTTTCTTCTTCTATTTCTTCGAAAGAAACTCTTGTTGTTTGCATTTGTGTACTTATCATCCCGAAGTGTTGAAATGTCATTATACTGGGACGACAACTATGTCTTCGGGCTGTATTCTAGCGACAATTGGGTGCCCGAAAGCGTTCCGGTAACATTTATTAGCTTAAATGTTTTAATTACTTGTTGTTTTAGTTTATTATTTACTAATGATGATACGGTTGTCTATTTTGGAGGAGTCTGGCGTTCCCGATTCTAATGAGCAAGAGGAGGTTGTGTCTAGTATACAAGGAAAATAAAACAGACCGTTTCTAGATTTGAACACGCATCCCCCTGTTGATGAAACAGCCCCTGTAGATGACTCATACCATGCTGGTCAACCAAGTTATCCGACGCAACAAGGGTATCCGGATTATAGATCGGGTGTGAATATTCTTACGGAGGAGACGGTGGATACAGAGGAAACGGTGGATACGGAGGAGACGGTGATACGGAGGAGACGGTGATACGGAGGAGACGGTGGATACGGAGGAGACCGTGGATACGGAGGAGACCGTGGATACGGAGGAGACGGTGGATACGGAGGAGACGGTGGATACGGATGAGACATTGGATATGGTGGATACGGAGGAGACGGTGGTCATCAGCAATTCATTTCCCCGGGCACTCCTTACGTTCATCAAAACAATCCGGACGTTGGAGGATATGGTGGATATGGTGGTTATGGTGGATATGGTAGATATGGTGGTGAGGCACCTCCCATCCCGGACAGTCCGTACTTAAAAAAGCAGGTATCAATTACTATTTTATTATTATTATTTTATTATTATTATTTATTATTATTATTATTATTTTTATTATTAATATTGTTATTATTGTCGATGTTACAGGTTTTCAACTCTTTAGATGAACTAAAGAAACGGATACAAGAAATATCAAATGCGGATGGTTTTGTTATTGTCATCCTTCGATCAAAGAAAATCGGGGGAAGAATCGGGAGGGTATGGCTTGAATGTGATCGTGGTGGTGAGCACCAGACTACATCAACACTTAGAAAAGCCGGAAGCAAAAAAACTGGTTGCCCGTTTTACCTGCTGGCTGTGCGAAACCACTCGTATGAAACCTGGGAGATAAAAGACGGAAAAATTGAACATAACCACGAACTTTGTAAGGACCTGTCGGCCCACGCGTTTGTGCGAAGGTTTACTCCAAGCGAAATGAAACTAATCGAGCTGCTGACAGCTCAAAACATGGAGCCATGCAAAATATTTTAAACGATAAGGAAGCAGGACCCCGACAGGTTTCATGTTCAAAAAGACGTTCAAAACGTTGTGGCGAAGATTAGAGCCGAACAAAGACAAGGATTGACTCCCATGCAGTCACTAGAAAACATGCTGATAAACAACGACTTTATTTACGAGACACGGGAGGAACCCGGAACAGAGATCGTAACAGAGATCTTCTTTCTTCATCGGTACTCGAGAGACATGTGGCGTGCATTCCCCCACGTCATGCTGATCGATGCGACGTACAAGACAAACATATACAATATGCCATTTATCCAGAGTGTTGGTAGGACGCCTACCAACAAATCGTTTATTATCGCGCATGCCGTTGTTAGTAAAGAACGGGGTGATAACTTTGTGTGGGTGCTTGAGAGGGTTAAGTCAATGTTGGATGAATGTATGGAGCCACGTGTGATTTTAACGGATAGAGACCTAGCCCTTATGGGCGCATGTGCTAAAGTATTTCTAGACGCCTCCAGGCTTCTTTGCAGGTGGCACATACAACAGAATGTTATGAAGCACTGCAAGGCTGCCTTCACAGACGAAGACTGGGATAAATTTTTGTCATTCTAGGGGACATTGATTGAGTCTCCATCCATACCCATCTACGAGTACCACTTGCGCAACATGCGAAAGCGACTTGTGGAGTGCAAATGTTGTAGTAAGTTTTTCTAATAACATACGACTCACCTATGCAAATTTTATTAAATTATTTTTACTTTTTAGGAGTCTTCAATTACGTGTACGATAACTGGCTAAAAGACTATAAGGAGATGTTCGTCTTTGCGTGGACTGATAAGAGGCGCAACTTTGGTAATCATACCACAAACAGAGTTGAGAGCCAACACGCCAACTTAAAGAGATACGTCCTAGATAGGAGCTCTGATGTGTGTAAAATGCAACATATAAATTACATCAAATGAGGCATAAAACTAACCCTTTTTAAGTACCAATGTTGGAAAAAGAGTGTTTTTGTCTTCCTTTTGTATTTTCAGGATTAAATGAGCTCAAATTCACAAAAGAAGCAAAAAGACAGCTAAATCTAACATAAATACAAGAAAAGGAACATAAGTGGACTGCCCGACCCCTCAACGGCATCTTCCCAAGCAAAATAGAGAAGACAGAAGACTGAACATGCCCCGTGCTCAGCCAGCACGGGGCCGTGCCCAAGAAGCAGCAGAAAAGACAAACCTATAGAAGCTTCTATTGCCCACCACGGGCCGTGTCCAGTGAACACAGGGGCGTGGCGAAAGTACAGCAGGCGCATTAATTGTAATTGCGAATTACAATTAATGAAGAGAGAGAGTGTCAGACAGGCACGGGGGCGTGTCCAGCGGACACGGGGCCGTGCCCAGCCTTCTGTTCAGCCTATAAATAGGAGTGTTTGGTTTCATTTCAACTCATCCCTTGGCACACCACCTCTCTCACACTTCATCCACCACCCACCACCACCATAACACCATCATCCACCACCATCATCCATTGTCCATCGTAGAGTGTGTGAGTCGTCTCGGGATCCAAGATTGATCGTAAGAGTTCTTGACAATCAAGGCCATGTTTGCCTAAGTCTCTTACATCACTTGGTGAAGACAAAGTGTCTAGTGTAATACTTTTTATTTCTAATCTTTTGCACTTTTTACTTGGTTTTGTATTAATGACTTTAATAACTAGTTGCTTATGTTGAAGGTGATCTTTCCTCATCGTTTGTCCGTGGTGTCTTGGCATTATTTTACTGTCTATATAAAATAAAAGATTTTCACCATTCATATCTCCACGGTCTATATGGAGGTATGTTGGCTACCTGGTCGGGGGTTAAGGGAACGGTTTGGTAAAGGTCTTGCCATTGTTCAGCGTTTAGAGGTCCTGCAATGGACCTGGGTCAAATTTAGTAGGACCTCCTTCAATACTTCACGGTATTGGATGGCGGGGGTCCAAACTCTTTGATCCCCTCATAAGTTAACTACTATTAATACTATAACCCGGCTATTTAGGACTGTATCCCTGTTGACTCAGACTACTTAGTCGAGGGTAACGTCACCGCCAAAAGCGGGGCCTACCATAATTTGCATTAATAACTTAATTAATTATCTTCCAATAATCCACCCTTTTAGGATTGTATCCTTGCTGACTCAAACTACTGGGGTGAGGGTAACGTCACCTTCAAAAGAGGGGCCTACTACAATAACTAAGATAATCTCTTAATTATGTGCAAAAGTGCGGAAATAATCAAAGGTTATAATAGATACGAGTCGGAACCAAGTGATTCATCTTGTCTATCTGTTTTTCTTTTATTTTTATTTTCAGCATTTTAGTTAGTTTTTATTTTTCTTAGTTTAAAAACATTTTCCTAAACTTTTTATTTTGATTAGACGTTGAGGATAAACCGGTACTAAAAGCTCTTGTGTCCTTGGACGACCTCGGTATCTTACCAACACTATACTACGCTCACGATGGGTGCACTTGCCCATATGTGTGTCTAGTGTTAGTAAATATCGTGTTTTATAAATTTAAAACTTGGCTAAATAAGTGTTAAAGGGGCTTAAAATATACACCTAATAAATATAACACTCGACTACGCATCAAGTTTTTGGCGCCGTTGCCGGGGACACAAGGATTTTAAGAAAGCTTAAAATCGACGGCCTAATCAGTTTTCAAATCCTTTTTAAAAGCGCGCACATTTTTCTGCATTTTAGTTTAGATTTGCATTTACAGTAACCTGTACACGGGGCCGTGCTCGCTGAACACGGGGCCGTGCTGCAGAAAATTTTTAAATACCCAGTAACAGTAGCTTGAACATGGGCCGTGCTCACTGAACACGCCCCGTGCTCAACGAAATCAGTACATTTAATTAAAACGCCCAGATACAGATCCTGAACACGGGGCCGTGTCCACTGAACACGGGGCCGTGTCCAGCCTCTGTTTCCGCTTTTTATTTTTGTTTTCTGATCTCGAGACTCGGTTGTGGTCTGCTGAGTGATTCTTATGGATCAATACTCAGGAGGTTACAACTACACCTATGAGGAGGATGATTATAGGGGTAATTATTGCACTAATTGCCGTAACACACGCTCGGTTCAAAATAATCACTCATATCAACCATCCGATTCATACACCTACTATGAGGAGCCCAGGTACGAGCCATCAACTTCATACACATCCTATGAAGACCAAAGGTATGAACCTCCTACCTCATACTCATATTTTGATGAACCAAGGTATGAGCCTTCTTACTCATACTTTGAGGAACCAAGATATGAGCCACCACCTTCGTATGCTTATTATGAGGAACCATGGCGTGAACAACCCACCTCATATGAGTATTACGAAGAACAAAATTACGACCCTTATCCATCATATACTTACAATGAAGAACAATGGTGTGAACCATCTACTTCATATGGGTATTATGAGGAACAAAGGATCGAACAACCGGATTCAAGCTTAGAAAATACCGATTCTTTTTCTATAACCGAAGTGACCGATAGGATATTAGAACACATTAGAGTTATCGATCGATGTATAAAAGAAGCTCGCGCAAGGGAAGAGGAGTCCCGCGCAAGAGAAGAGTTAAAAAAGGAAGAGATAACCGAAAGTGTAAAAATGGAAGAACAAATAAGTGAAAAACCGACACATGAGTTAAACAACGAAAAAGGTGAGTCCAACAACGTTAAAATTCAAGAAGAGTCTAATTTTGAAGAAATTAATCTCTTGTCACCTTCTTTTGAAAATCATTGTTTAGTACCCACTCATGCTAAGTTTTTAAAAGAGTTAAACACTAACACTAAAATTGACGAAACGGTAAGTGTTAAGTTAACTAATGATCAAACCTCACTAATAAAAGAAGACCCATTTGAAATTAACATTACACCGGTTCCATGTTTCTTTCAAAATTCGTTTATTAGTAATGTCACAATCGATAAAGATCTTTGTGTTAACATAATGCCTAACTACATTTTCGAAAAATTAAGTATTAGTGATTTTTCTCCACTTCAAATACCCATTTTTCTATCCAATAGGAAAGTAATAAAATCAATCGGTATAGTTGAAGATGTCTTGGTTCAAACAAATCAAATGGTAATCCCAACCGACTTTGTCATCCTCGATGACGCTCCTCTAGTGTTGGGGCGGCCATTTGTAAAAACTCACGAAACTTTGAAAAACCGAAAGTTCAACAATCTACCTCTTCAATTAGGGGCATTTAAAAGAAGTGTCGATCTTGAACGGTCAATGAAATATCCTTTCGGAAATAATGACCCCCTAATTGAAGATGAAGATGAACCACCCGATACAAGTGAAGAGATTGACCACTTTGTTGAAGAAGAGGTCGCCATAGAACAAACTTTTAAGGTTCTTGATCGAAATGAGCAACCAAATAAGGAGTCTCCCAAAGACCCACCACTTGAGCTCAAAGAACTTCCAAAAGGTTTGGAATATGCTTTTCTAGACAAAGATGGTAATTTACCTGTAATTATTTCGTCTAAATTAGATAACTTAGAAAAGGAAAAATTAATTAATCTTTTGAAAAAACACAAAAACGCAATAGCTTGGAAACTTGTAGACATAAAAGGAATTAGTCCTTCTATGTGCACACACAAAATTTTGATGAATGATGACTACAAATCGGTCATACAACCACAACGTCGAGTAAATCCAAATGTTCAAGAAGTGGTTAAAAACGAAGTCATCAAACTACTTGACGTCGGACTTATCTATCCTATCTCTGATAGTCCTTGGGTGAGTCCCGTCCAAGTAGTTCCAAAGAAAGGAGGTATGACGGTAATAACTAACGAGAAAAATGAATTAATACCAACAAGAACCGTCACAGGATGGAGAGTATGTATAGATTATAGACGATTAAATGAAGCAACAAGAAAGGATCACTTTCCTTTACCCTTCATTGATCAAATGTTAGAAAGACTATCCGGTCATAAATTTTATTGTTTCTTGGATGGTTTTTCAGGTTACTTTCAAATCCCGATAGCACCCGAAGACCAAGAAAAGACAACTTTCACATGTCCCTATGGAACTTTTGCTTATCGACGCATGCCGTTTGGTCTATGTAATGCCCCGGCAACATTCCAACGTTGCATGGTAGCCATCTTCCATGACATGATAGAAAAGACAATGGAAGTCTTCATGGATGACTTTTCTATCTTTGGGGATTCATATGACCAATGCCTCGATAACCTTGAACGAATGCTATCCCGATGTGAGGACCTCGCCCTTAATTGGGAAAAATGCCATTTCATGGTAACGGAGGGAATAGTACTCGGTCACAAGATCTCAAGCGAAGGAATGGAGGTGGATCGAGCCAAAATAGATACCATTTCTAGATTACCACCTCCATCCTCCGTACGAGCTATCAGAAGTTTCCTAGGGCATGCCGGATTCTATAGGCGGTTTATCAAAGACTTTTCTAAAATTTCTAGACCTCTAAAAAAATTACTTGAAAAAGATGCTCCTTTCATCTTTGACAATGATTGCAATCAAGCATTTCTCACCTTAAAAGAAATGTTAGTCAATGCACCTATCATGATAGCGCCTGATTGGAAATTTCCTTTCGAAATCATGTGTGATGCTAGTGACTTTGCAGTTGGAGCTGTCTTGGGACAAAGAAAAGAAAAGCATTTCCACCCAATTTATTATGCTAGTAAAACACTTAATGATGCACAAGAAAATTACACAACAACTGAAAAAGAGTTACTAGCTGTGGTATTTGCTTTTGATAAATTTCGCTCTTATCTTGTTCTTTCTAAAACTATAGTTTATACAGATCATGCAGCCATCCGATATCTCTTCAAAAAGCAGGATGCAAAACCACGTTTGATTCGTTGGATTCTACTCCTCCAAGAATTTGACATTGAAATCAAGGACAAAAGAGGAGCAGAAAACACCGCTGCAGATCATCTTTCACGCTTAGAAGACCCAGCTTTGGAAGCAACCAGGGACGAGCAAATCAACGAAAAATTCCCAACTGAGTCCCTGGAAATGGTGGAATACAAGGAAGAACCATGGTACGCCGACTATGCTAACTACCTAGCTAGCGGTATAGTCGCAAAAGGGTGGCCGCATCATCAAAAAAAAAATTCTTTGCCAATGTGAAACACTACTTTTGGGAAGATCCATATCTTTTCAAAATGTGTGCCGACCAACTCGTCCGACGATGCGTACATGGTAGTGAAGCACGAAGAATTCTCCGCCATTGTCATGAAGGTCCATACGGAGGACATCATGGTGCTGCTCGTACCGCACGAAAGGTATTCGATTCAGGATTTTATTGGCCAACCATTTACAAAGACGCCCAAAGTCTTGTAAAAACATGTGATGCTTGCCAAAGAACACGTAATATTTCTTCCAAAAACGAAATGCCACAAAATGGCATTCTTGTTTGTGAAATTTTTGATGTGTGGGGACTCGACTTTATGGGACATTTCCCACCATCGAAAGGAAACAAATATATACTTGTGGCAGTAGATTACTTGTCTAAATGGGCCGAGGCCGAGGCACTTCCAACAAATGATGGAAGAGTCGTGGTAAAATTTCTGAAAAAATTATTCTCTCGTTTTGGCACACCAAAAGCTTTAATAAGTGATAGAGGTACCCATTTTTGCAACCATCAACTCGAAATTTTTTTAACAAGATATGGGGTCTATCACCGGGTCTCAACAGCATATCACTCTCAAACCAACGGACAAGCCGAAGTGACTAATAGAGGTTTAAAACGAATACTTGAAAAAAACCGTAGGGATAAATAAAAAGGAATGGGCTGATAAATTAGATGATGCTTTATGGGCTTTTCGAACTGCTTATAAAACAACAATAGGTACAACCCCATATAAGCTAGTTTATGGAAAAAGTTGTCACTTACCAGTAGAAATTGCACACAAAGCCTACTGGGCAATCAAAAATGTAAACTTAGATTTAGAATTTGCTGGTAAAAATCGATTTTGTCAATTAAATGAATTAGACGAGCTTAGGAATTATGCATACTCAAACTCTGAAATTTATAAGGAACGAATGAAAAATTAGCATGACAAACATATTAAACCTAATGAATTTCGGGTAGGAGATTTAGTACTTTTGTTTAATTCACGACTTCGATTGTTTCCTGGTAAATTAAAGTCTAGGTGGTCAGGACCTTTTTCCATCACCCATATTTTTCCACACGGTGCAGTAGAAATTAAATCTCGAAATGGACCTCCATTTAAAGTCAATGGCCAACGGCTGAAACTCTATCAAGGATTCATTGAGGATGAAGAAGAAGAGATCTCGCTTCAAACGGTGGAGGAATAAAAACATCATGCCTGGTAAGTTACGAACGATTGAGACAACAAAATAAAGCGGTAAGTTTTCTAACCATAGCTTATGGGAAAAAGAGGGCACTCACACGAGCACTTAAAAAAAAAAAAAAAAAAAAAAACCTTGCTCGGCACGAGGCCGTGTCCGCTGGACACGGGGCCGTGTCCGCGCTGCAGTCGGGATAAATCCCTTTTTTCAAAACAGTTACTTCAGTCCACACGCCCCGTTTCCCCGAAAAAGCTCTGGTTTCCGGCGATTTTTCGCAGAATTTCAACGTCTCCTATCGCTCTAACAACATCAAGGTATGATTCTATCACTTTTAGTAGTTAGATTAGTTACTTGCATGTAGTTAAAACACCAAAAATTTGGGGAAAAATCTAGGGTTCTTGAAGATCATCCGGATCGAACCTCAAATTTTTGTTTAGATCTGTTTGCATTTAGTTAGATTAGTGTTAAGGGAAGTAGATACACTTGTATTGTTCATAGATTCACCCGATTTCTCATAAAAACCCCAAACCCTTGTTCTTGAACCGAAAAAGATAAAATTGATAGGGTAAACGGGATATTTTGGGAAAAACGGCACTTAGGGTTTCATTTTCGGGGGAAACCGCACCTATTGGACCAAAAATTTTCATGTTTTCGAAATCGGGTCGAAAAATGGGATTTTTGAGTAACAGACCCCTGGACACGGGGCCGTGTCCGATGAACACGGGGTCGTGTCCAGCCCACTGTTTGCAGTTTTGGCCGAAAATATTTCTGTTTCGTGCTAACTTTTGGTGTATTCTTGCAGATGGCCAGGAAGTTCACAAGATTTAACGCCAATGAGCTCGATGCAAGAGCTCGATACGAAATTCTTCAAACAAGGCCGGAGGAATACCCGAGGCAAGCTTGCACGGAATTGCTAACCATGGTGAATCAAATTGACCGTTTCAACAACATTGTTACGGGACCACTCAGAGTCACCCTAACAACTCGGCTCCGTTCCGTCCACGAATGCACGTTGGAATTCTATAGCACTTTCACATTCAACTCGAGGTGCGACCCGTTCGACAATGACGGGGTAGCTTTCCGATGTGGCGGAACGAAGTATTCGATCTCTATGGCACAATTTGGGTCGATTATCGGGTTGTATGCGGAAGAGGATGCGGGAAACGAAGAAAATACTGGGGGAATGAGAGAGGTAGGTGACAACGAACGCCAAGCCATGTGGGCTCAGATTGGAGAAGGGTTCTACAATCCGAGCAGCACTAAGAGTACAAAGCTGAGGGATCCGCTATACAGATACATTCATAGGCTCCTCGGCTACTCTCTTAGCCAAAGGCATGACAGTAGTGGCGTCGTTGGGTTAAGAGATTTGGTTGTCCTCCACTGCATTCACAACCGCAGGCCGCTCGATGTTCCGTTCCTCATGCTCCGAAACATGCATCACAACCGCCTTGCTAATGCGCCGACGCCTATTTTCTTTGGGGGATGGGTGTACCGTCTCTTCAAGCACTTCGCCCACATACCTAGGGCATTTGAGAGGAGCCCATGGTCGGGTACGGTGGATATTAACATATGCCGCTCAATGAACCTGATTTATGAGGCAGAAGACGGGACGATAACCTTCCAAAGGATGCAAGGTCATGCATGGAACCCGCAAGAAGCGCTTGTCCTCCCAGCTCCGCAACATCATCAGTACCAATACCAACCCCACGGTGATCCGGGCCAATCATCCTCCTCGGGAGGCGATTTTCCTAACTTTCAAAGTTTGCATGATTTGTTGCAGGAAAACCTTATGTGTACTAGGAACACCTATAACATGGCGAGCAACACCTACCACCGGGTCGGAGCTATAGAGAGAAACCTATCCGAGATCCAAGACGATGTTGGATACATACGAGACCACATTGCACGCCATGGAGGGGATGATGACGATGCTATGGAGTAGGCGAGAGGAGCAGAGGAGGAAGCGGTTGATTGATGACTCCCCAGGTTAACCCTTTTTAATCTTGAACAATTGATGGCCTGCGTGCCAAATGTTGAACAATTTACTTTTCCTAACTTCTTTTATTTTCTGCATATTTTTTTACTTTGACATGGATGTTAACTTTGGTAAAAGTAGGATGTTTGCTATGTTTTGGTGGAGTGTTTATTGGGTAAGCAGGTACATTCGAGGCTTAAAGTACTAAGCATTAGTACTCTTAAAGCCGGGACTGGAAGAACGAAGAAAGAAACCTGTTTTGTCGAATTTGCAGACTGTCCACACGGGGTCGTGTCCAGCCGACACGCCCCCGTGCCCATTCCCCAGAAACTGCTGTTTGTTTAGATTCTACAGACCTTGACAGACATGGGGTCGTGTCCAGCCAACACGCCCCCGTGTTCACCTTCTGTAAGTTCTCGTTACTGGCACCTAAACACGGGGTCGTGTCCACTCAACACGGGGTCGTGTCCAGGTTGCCAGTAACACAAAATTTTTGCTTTTAACACCTTTTTACACTTTCAATCAACCTAAAAATTTATTTTTGGGACACATTGAGGACAATGTGTAATTTAAGCGTGGGGGGGATGCTAAAACCTTGAAATTTTGCAAAGTCCTAATAACAAGCCTTACACAAAACTCTATTGGAACCGCTAAACACCCCAAATTTTTTTTCAAAAAAAAAAAAAATTCATTTTTTTTACTTGTCTAAAGTTTAAGTTTGGAATCATAAGATTAATAAGGTTATATTTTTACGAATTTACAACCGATAGCGTCGTGATAACAAGAACCAACATAAGAAAATTATGAAACGGCATGACAAGCTTAGTTAAAATTTGATTATATATACTTGATCACATAAAAATCCATTCCCACAAAAGTGAGTTTTGAGCCTTTATTGAGCATACAAATTTACATCTTTAGACTAAATGCTCATTTTTCGTTTCTTGTGTGAATAGCCGCTTGGTTCTTACGACTCTAGAACTTGCCATGACGATACATTCCCGGTCCTTATCAACATAAAAACCCTTTTACCCACCAAAACCTTTTTCATTTTTAACCCTTTGTTTTAGTAACAAGTTCGGTTTTTCGTATGATTGAAAAAAAAATGTGTTGATGATGAAGCAAAAGAAAATAAACAAACAAGTTCATCAAAAATAACTTTGTTTGAATAAAAGCTTCATCAGAATAAAAAGTTACAAAAATAGAAAATCCTACGAAAACCGACACTTGTTACGCTTTTTCACCCTTTTTCTGCTAACCACTAACCACTAACCCAACCACCTACCGTTAACCCAAGCCTAACCCTTCACCCACAAAGTCCTCTTGATATTTACAAAGGTATAAAAGTTAAAAAGGAGGAGGATTGATAGCTTGGCAAGCCTATGGTAGGAATAAGTTCCATGCCGCTCTCGAGTGATTCACTAAAAATACACCTTCGGCCGAGTGTGAGTGATTTCTCCCGTGAGGTATGTGAACTTGTATATAAATGGAATTTTAAAAAAAGGCATGTTATGCCCAAATAAGTAATTTCTCCTATGAAACGTTCGAAACAAATCATAACGAATAGGATTGTAAATAGATAAAAATAAAACCCAAAAAGATCTTGGATTCCCAACACTCTATGACAAGCCCAAAAACCTTCTCTTCTACCCATTCCATTTGGGAGTGTAAGCCACATATTAAAGAGTTTTGCTTGAGGACAAGCAAAAGTTCAAGTATGGGGGTATTTGATGTGTGTAAAATGCAACATATAAATTACATCAAATGAGGCATAAAACTAACCCTTTTTAAGTACTAATGTTGGAAAAAGAGTGTTTTTGTCTTCCTTTTGTATTTTCAGGATTAAATGAGCTCAAATTCACAAAAGAAGCAAAAAGACAGCTAAATCTAACATAAATACAAGAAAAGGAACATAAGTGGACTGCCCGACCCCTCAACGGCATCTTCCCAAGCAAAATAGAGAAGACAGAAGACTGAACACGCCCCGTGCTCAGCCAGCACGGGGCCGTGCCCAAGAAGCAGCAGAAAAGACAAACCTATAGAAGCTTATATTGCCCACCACGGGCTGTGTCCAGTGAACACGGGGGCGTGGCGAAAGTACAGCAGGCGCATTAATTGTAATTGCGAATTACAATTAATGAAGAGAGAGAGAGTGTCAGACAGGCACGGGGGCGTGTCCAGCGGACACGGGGCCGTGCCCAGCCTTCTGTTCAGCCTATAGATAGGAGTGCTTGGTTTCATTTCAACTCATCCCTTGGCACACAACCTCTCTCACACTTCATCCACCACCCACCACCACCATAACACCATCATCCACCACCATCATCCATTGTCCATCGTAGAGTGTGTGAGTCGTCTCGGGATCCAAGATTGATCGTAAGAGTTCTTGACAATCAAGGCCATGTTTGCCTAAGTCTCTTACATCACTTGGTGAAGACAAAGTGTCTAGTGTAATACTTTTTATTTCTAATCTTTTGCACTTTTTACTTGGTTTTGTATTAATGACTTTAATAACTAGTTGCTTATGTTGAAGGTGATCTTTCCTTATCGTTTGTCCGTGGTGTCTTGGCATTATTTTACTGTCTATATAAAATAAAAGATTTTCACCATTCATATCTCCACGGTCTATATGGAGGTATGTTGGCTACCTGGTCGGGGGTTAAGGGAATGGTTTGGTAAAGGTCTTGACATTGTTCAGCGTTTAGAGGTCCTGCAATGGACCTGGGTCAAATTTAGTAGGACCTCCTTCAATACTTCACGGTATTGGATGGCGGGGGTCCAAACTCTTTGATCCCCTCATAAGTTAACTACTATTAATACTATAACCCGGCTATTTAGGACTGTATCCCTGCTGACTCAGACTACTTAGTCGAGGGTAATGTCACACCCCCAATTTCCACATGCGGAGTACCACCGCTTGGAGGCGTGACTGACCAGGATCCAGCCACCAATTATACTGAGCATTGATCAACGGTAAAAATATTCACCAACCACGTTAGTTAGTAAACATCACAGTTTAAAGTTTTAAAGGTTTATATTCGAATAATAGTTTAAGTAAGCAGTGGAAGCATAAACCAAACAGTTTTCAAAACAAGGTGCATAGTTTAAAGATTATTTAAAACCCAACACACGGGTTAAGACGACCACTACACATCCCCAAGCTGCAAGCTCCCGAGTCACTGGTTACCTGCAAAGCATGCAGTAGGGTGTCAACAAAAATGTTGGCGAGTTCACGAGATATCCAGTTTTAACTTTTCAAAAGAAAATGTAGGTTGTTTAGGTAAAGCATTTATAATCACGTCATGGGGAGCTACCCCATATGAAAGCTACTAAACTTGAATTACCAAAACTGTTGACGAGAAGATTTGGTGCCCCAGGTCAATGTCTATCGTCATTGACCGAGATGCAAGGTCTACTAGTTCACACCCGATCTCCCCCGGTCACGGTGTGAGGTTGTCAAACCTAATAGCGCTATCAACTAATAACCCGTTCGCCCCCGGCGATTAATCGGTACTATAAGCAGGGACTTTACATGATAGAGATTTGTTTAATGTTGCTAGATGTGATTTATAAATAATACCCAGACGTATCTCCCCCAGATGTAGTAGTACAAGAGTACCATTTGCATATTCCCCCGGAAATTATCAGTTTGAAAACATTCTTTAGTTTGTTCGTGTCCCTCCCTGGGACGCATGCTTTTAGTGTGTGAACTCACCTTGGGTTGCTCGGCAGTTTAGTTTACTTGGTTAAGTGTGCTGGTCACCTCGTCCTAATATGGTTATTGATATAAGTCAGGCTCGGACACAAGTAATCACGTATATGGTACACGTATTTGACACATAGCATGCATAACATATATTTTTCCTCTAAGTTATTGGGCCTGTCAAACTCTTAAGCAATAATAGTTAACACATAGTGCACTTTAACAGTCACAAGCATGAACAGTTCGTACATTTTAACAGTCAAACTCGAGAGTGTAAGGTCTCGAGTCTCAACCGGAAGATCTCGAGTGGTGCAGGCATGAGTCGCAACCTCGAAGGTCTCGAGTTCAGTCTTGAGTAGAGATCAGGAGATCTCGAGTCGCAACAGTGTTGGTCTCGACTTATGAGGTGCATGTCCTGGTCTTCGAGTTGTCCACTTGGCGGTCTCGAGTAGCGATCTCCACAGTCTCGAGTCGAGACAGGAGGTCTCGACTCGCACACTTGATGACCGGAAACCTTCCAGAACCTGCCTAATGGTACTATCCAATAGGATTGCCCTTTCATGTAAATTGTGTACTATTCCATTAAACATGTTTTCTTGTCTATTTTTCTAAACAAGCAGATCAAACATGGCATTTCAAATATTTTAAATAACCTTCATGTTGTTCTTCACATATTCAAATATCCCTAACACATTCATAACATCTTCAATCAACATGTTCATTTAAACCGATCCAAACCTCTAAACGAATTGCATGATTCGGACATCACCAACAGTTACCATCGGTTTCTATTCCTAGCATATGATCACTTGGTTCAATAACATCATACATGCATTTGTTACATCATCTTGGCATATCATTTATAATTAACATTATCATTCTTCTCAACATATAACTATCATCAAAGACCATTATTCACTAAGCATATTTGTGTCCATTATTCATGTCAAGAAAGTATCTTTACCACACAACAATGCCCATTAAATCAACAAACACTTTCATCATACTTAAATAATAGCTACAATCCACCGTAACACATAACCAACCCTTTTTATCATGCATATAGATGTGTTCGTAAAGTAACACTAACCGGCCAAGGATTTCGGGTGTAGAAGATGTGAAGAGCTTCCGAGTGGTGATCTCGAGTTTGATCCGAGAGTCTCCTTGTTGCGGGTTGGATCCGAGAGAAGATGGGATGAGGATGGGAGGAGGTTTGTGGTGGTGTTCTATGGTTTTAGTGAGAGAGAGAGAGATGGAGTGTAAAAGAGAGTGTGTGTGAGGGTTTTAGGCTTAAATAGGAGGTGATGCACCACAAGGGGGGGGGTTCCGAGTGGGCTAAGGGAGGTTGCGGTCCATCCGGCCCATTTGTCTCGAGTCGGGTCCTTGAGTTGATGGGCTAGGTAAGTTGGCAGCCCATAGTGTGCAAGGGGGGGGGTTTGGTTCGGTTTGCTACTACATATACACTTATCCATACGACCTATACATTATACGTACACATTATTCACACATAGCACATCAAAATAAATCACAGCTTCCATTTAATACATATATACACCCAATGTAATTACAAGATATTAGCTCGGGAAAACCTAGAGTGTCACAGGTAACGTCACCGCCAAAAGCGGGGCCTACCATAATTTGCATTAATAACTTAATTAATTATCTTCCAATAATCCACCCTTTTAGGATTGTATCCTTGCTGACTCAAACTACTGGGGTGAGGGTAACGTCACCTTCAAAAGAGGGGCCTACTACAACAACTAAGATAATCTCTTAATTATGTGCAAAAGTGCGGAAATAATCAAAGGTTATACTAGATATGAGTCGGAACCAAGTGATTCATCTTGTCTATCTATTTTTCTTTTATTTTTTTTTTCAGCATTTTAGTTAGTTTTTATTTTTCTTAGTTTAAAAACATTTTCCTAAACTTTTTATTTTGATTAGACGTTGAGGATAAACCGGTACTAAAAGCTCTTGTGTCCTTGGACGACCTCGGTATCTTACCAACACTATACTACGCTCACGATGGGTGCACTTGCCCATATGTGTGTCTAGTGTTAGTAAATATCGTGTTTTATAAATTTAAAACTTTGCTAAATAAGTGTTAAAGGGGCTTAAAATATACACCTAATAAATATAACACTCGACTACGCATCAAGCTCGCTGGACCGTGTAGTTGGTTGTGTCCGGGATATAGTTGAGACACAGTTCGGTGAAATAAGGAAGACTATTCGAGAAAGCGTCGAAAAAAGAATGAACCACCATAAATACCCACTGTTTCAACACCTGCTTGGAAAAGTATCCCATACAGCCCTTGACTTGTTGATTGGAGAGGCAATTAGGAAGCTAGATGTCTTGGAGCGCTTTCATTCATCATGTGGTTGCCAAATGTGGTACAGTTGTGGGTTGCCCTGTGCTTGTAGGATAGAAAAGTACATGCGTGAAGGTAATAATTGTTAAACGTACAACACTTGTGTGATATATTTTCGTTAATCATGTGACTTAAACAATGTTGTTTTTAACTGTGCAGAGCGTCCAATTCAACTCGAAGACATAGTCGTCTTCTGGCGGAAGCTTAACTTCCAAAGTTGTAAATTGATAGACGATGACGTTGACGTGGTCGAAGAGCTAAATATTGTTAGACAACAATTAGAGTCACACCCCCAGCTCAGCAAGAAAGCCTGATGTCAAAGATTAAAGCGGTGTTGACTCCAAATAAATCTACCAAGAAACCACCGGTTGTCCAACAAAATACTCATGGCCGACCAACAACAAAGCAGTTACAACAAAGGTTGGACGAGGCCTCTCGTATAGATGAAGAATTGAGGAGAAGCTCCTTCGGTGATGCAAACAGGTGCTTTGAAGGTTCCCGACAAAGTAAGTATGATAAACCTCGCCACAGCTCGTACATTCCGTCACAGGCCTCTCAACAGTCGGTTATAAGGTCCCAAAAATCCAAAGCGAGCCTAAGCCGTTCAAAGAGTTCTAAGAAGAAAGAGACACGAGATGATCACGGTTTTCCTTTAATCATTGGGGACGAGTACGTGGGAATCATCAAACAGTTTAAGTTTGCCATTCCGCCAGTGTTTCATCCGCACGTCTCGTGTATACGAGATGTGATGCCGGACGGTCATTGTGGGTTTCGGTCTGTGGCTGTGGGCTTAGGTATGGATCAGAGTTCATGGGGGGCTCATTCGAAGGGACCTTGTCCAAGAAATGGATCAGAACGAATCGATCTGGTTCCCAATATTTGAAGCATGGGATGAAGGTTATTTTTACACGCATCGTCAGGGCCTAATTTGGGATTCAGTGTCCGGTTGTGGGGAGGATCACTGGATGGACTTCCCCTTAGCAGGACTTCTTATTGCACAAACGTACGGTATCGGGGTGCACCTGTTAACGACAACCGTGGGTGCGAGTTCCACTTTCTTCCCGATACTAAGTCATCCGGCTAATCAACAACCATTATTCATAACGCTTACACATGTTAACGAGAACCACTTCATACATGTTAAGCTGGAAGGGGATTATCCAATGCCACCAGCACACGGGCTATGGTTGAACCACCGAAGACCCCATACGGAACAATGGGAAGATATGTACTTGCCACGTCTAGAATGGTATACATCGATAATGAATCATCCGCCAAGATTAAACCCTATTCTTAATTACATCGATAGTGATACGGAAGAATGATTTTTGTAATTAATAGTATTTTTTGTAGTTAATAGTATTTTTTTTGTATTAATTCCTATAATTTTCTACAATGTCTATAACTTTTTTTATAATTTCTATCATTTTTTATAATAGAATTGATTAAAACAGTTTAATAACATTTTTATAAAAAAAATCACAAATATACGCCTCGTATAGATCTAGACGTGTCGTATACGATTGGTCAAAATACCATTTTGCCCCTGATATGCCCCCATTCTAGGCTTAAATCAGGGGCTAAAAAGTCATTTTAACAAAACCAGACGCCTCGTATAGAGCTGGATGGGTCGTCTGTAAGAGCGGGATTTTGAAAATTTGAATTTCAAAATTTGAATTTATCAAAAAAGGACGCCTCGTATAGACCTGGACGGGTCGTCTATATGGGCGGCAACATTTCTTTTTTTTTTTTTAATTTGAATTTTGAAAATCTTTTATTTAATTACCAATATACCCCTGAAAAGACCCCAGTATAGGCCTTAAACAGGGGCATAAAGGTAATTTGGAAACCTAGACGACGCGTATAGGTCTATACGACCAATACATGGTGGGCGGCAACTGTTTCACTTTTTCTTTTTTAATTATTAAAAAAATGTTTATTAAATTACCATTTTACCCCTGTAAAGCCCCAAGTATAGGCCTTAGTCAGGGGTAAAATGGTAATTAACCATTCCAGACATATCTTTTTGGATTGGTTAATTACCATTTTACCCCTGATTAAGGCCTATACTGGGGGCTTTACAGGGGCAAAATGGTCATTTAATAAAAAGGCTAGACGGGTCGTCTAGCTCTATACGATGCGTCTTTGCCTCGTATAATGGGGGGGGGGGGAGACCTAGACGACCCTGTTTATCACCCCAAACAAAAAAAACACACACATATACGGAGCACAGATCTTTATACGCCCCGGATATGTATTTGGACCGTATTTTCGAAGATTTGAAGCATCCCTGGTACGTATTTCTTCCCGTAGTTTAGTATTTTAGCCTCGTTTTTGCCTTTAGACCGTAGGTTTGCACGTAGTTTAGGTTTTTGTTGGGTTTGAGGTTTTAAGTTGAGCTTGAAGATGAAGACCGTAGAACAGGACGCCCCATATACCTCTATACGAGGCAGATACGAGGCACTGATTTTTTTTTTGTTACTAAAGTTATTATTATTGTTATTAATGTTATTATTATTATTATTATTGTTATTATTATTATTTTTATTATTATTGTTATTATTAATATTTTCTTATTATTATTATTATTATTCTTATTATTATTGTTATTATTATTATTGTTATTATTATTTGTATTATTATTATTGTTATTATTATTATTTATTATTATTATTATTATTGTTATTATTATTATTATTATTATTTATTATTATTTATTTTTATTATTATTTATTATTATTTATTATTATTATTATTTATTATTCTTGTTATTAATATTATTATTATTATCATTTATTATTATTATTAATGTTATTATTTTTATTATTATTATTATTATTATTGTTTTTATACGTATACGGTATTTATTTGTAGATCGATTATGGAGGACCATCCGATTCAGGGCGATTACATTCAGGTAGAGCTTGATGGGGCACCGCCGGGGGGTCAGCCGGTGTCACACCCTGTCTTTTGCGGAAGCGTATGATGTGTGACTAGCTTGTTATCATTGCATTCGATCGTAATAAACAACTACATGATCAAAACGATGTTCATCCATTCATGAAAATTTGAGTATTACAAACACTTGTGGTTTAAGTTTTCAAAACATGACCTTTGACAAGGTTACAATTCAACAAAAGTGGATGACATCTAAACTTGTAGTCTATTTCTAGTTACGACACTTGCGCCCAAGATCCATCCTGTCACCTGAAATACATGTAATTTTGGAAAACATCAACATAAAGTTGAGCGAGTTCATGCGTTTTTGTATTTCACGTTTTTATACTTTGTATGAAAACATAGTATGTGTCATGTATAATTCAAGTCTTTCTTGAGTACCCCACGTACTCAAGTATAATTCCCGCTTTCTTGAGTACCCCAC
Source organism: Helianthus tuberosus (assembly GCA_030545235.1). NCBI lineage: Eukaryota > Viridiplantae > Streptophyta > Magnoliopsida > Asterales > Asteraceae > Helianthus > Helianthus tuberosus. The sequence goes on from CM060441.1 coordinate 142,096,432, forward strand.
GTACTCAAGTATCATTCAAGTTTTCTTGTGTACCCCACGTTTTAAATGATTGTTCATACAAGGACATTAAGGCACGTGAGGACATAGGGAGCATTAGTATATTCTCCTTCAAGGCATGTGAGGACATAGGGAGCATTAGTATTTTCTCCTTTAACTGTGTCGATTACCCTCGACTGTGTCGATTAACCTCGACTGCGTCAATTTCCCTTGACTGTGTCGATTTCCCTCGACTGTGTCGATTAACCTCGACTGTGTCGATTTCCCTCGACTGGGACACCGAAGCACTCAAGAGGTCACATAAGGACCATGAGTGGGGCTCGGCCGTACCCGTTAGATCTAACCCTCGTCCCTAATTAAGTATTAATGGCATCTCAATATCTAGTTTAAGCTCACATGATCTAGTATTTTCTAGGCTTTTCTTTAAAGCTCATCATATTGCACTCACCACGAGTGCTTCTCGTATTCTTTTGTATTCTCAAATCATATTGCACTCGGTACTCGTTCTCACCAAGAGTGCTTCTTGTATTTTTACCATTTGTAAAAATTGTAATATTTGTAACATGTATTTCACCCCCGAGAGTTATAAAACTGAAAACAGTTAAGAGAAAAGGGGGAGCATGAACTCACAACTTTGCGTTCCTTGAGTCGTAAACTTCACCGGATTTGCTTAATTAACGTCGTAACCTATACGCGTTTTCTTAACGTTAGTCACTAGACTTGCGTCGCACAAGTACAGTCACTCTCTTTTGTATATATTCTTGTGTTAAAAATATTCTATATTTTTAACTACGTATCTTACTTATATTATTTTCTCTAAAATTAATATAAGTATCTCGTGTTTTGCACTTTGCACCCGAATTATGTATCTTGTATGTTGTATGTGTATTTTTATGTTTATACTCCTCATGAGTATTTAGTGTATTTCTTTGAAGTCTTAATACACTAGCACGTATAACACATACTATATACACTTAGCACACAAGTTGGTGATCAAATAATGTATATTTTTCTCTCAAAAATATATATACTTAATATCCATTTTTATTTTTGAAGAAATCCTCATTTCTAATCACCAAAAATTAGGGAAACCTTGGTAATACTTTAAATACATTTTTAGGGAATAAGTTTCCCAAAAACTTATATTTTTCTAAGTGTCAAAATTTATAAAAATTTTGACAGAGTTTCCCCTAAAAATGGAGGTTTCCCATGTTTTTAAAACATGTGTTTATTTTCTTTTAAATCGTCAACAATCATCAACAACAATTATCAACAATAATCATCAACAACAATTATCAACAATAATCATCAACAACAATCACTAATTTCTCCATTTCATGAACTTGAATATTTACAAAAATGTGTAGTAATTTACTAGCACATTTAGTAAGTCTTGTTATCTTTAAAAATAAGTTTAATTTCTTAAAAACTTTATTTTTAAAGAATATGAAGTTTCACAACTTCTAGTCGGTTTTTACGAAAATTATTTCTTTGTTAAAACTTTTGTTACACAAGTGTCCACACACTTGTTTGTTCATAAAAACACCTCTACTTCATGAAAGATCCGGTTTTAAAACATGGTTTTGTCTTACAGTTGGTCTTTCGAAAATACCACTAGATCTTTAGATCTACTAGTTTAGAACTCCATTTCATAAGATAAATTGTTTTTACACAAGTTCATGTTTAATAGTAGTAGTGCTCATCATCTAGTCCTTTTTATACTTTAACATACACTAGCTCATGTTCTAAGAACATAACCTAGCCGGGTTAGATGACGATCCGAACTACTACTAGCATTAAACAAAACAAAATAATCATCACAAAACAAGTTTAACAAGTTTTACACAATTATCCATCTATTAACCATCATATTCGTCACTTTAATAGACTTTTAGTTGGTGATTTAGTATGTTCATGATTTTCAACCGACAAATCTCTTATTAACCACCCTAGACAAGATCAAGAAGGTGTTTAGAGTCACTTACTACTAGCTCGAGGCTAGGGAAGAAGCTAGGCGAAAAACGGGTGGTTAATAGCAACGTAGTGAGGTTCTTAACAATCCGCAAGCACCGGGCTTCCTCGTATGATATCCTTCACACTTGAGTACACTTGGTATAGCTTGATCAAAATCGAAAAATGGGTGTGGTGTGCTTGTGATTCTCGGCCGAAAGGAGCAAGGAGAGAGAGGAGTTTGGTTTTTGTTTAAGTGTGGTGAAGGTTATGATGGACATATGCTTATACTTGTAGGCCATTTCTTTCTAATTAACCAAAGGGTATTATGTTGTCAAGATATCAAGCAAAGGGGATTAAAATAATCAATGTTGTAAGTGTTTGTCCCCTTTACTAACCAAGTTTGGTTATGGGGGTGGGGTAACCGGTTCGATTTCAACTAGATGTTTAAGATATAGTTATGTTAAGTTAGGAGCTTAAATAGTTTTTTTTTTTTTTGTGTGTGTTATAAGTTATAACGGGTGTTAGGGTATTCGGGGACCCTAACTAGCTTAGAAAAATAAAAACAATGCTTCTAGCATTATTTTGGTGTTCCGGGTAATATCTGGTTGTTCGGTTATATACCGGTTCGTTAAAGTGCTAAATTGCACCTTTTAGTGTCTTATAAGTACCTTTCTTGTACTCTTTCAATTCCCAACACTTAGGGAAATATTCTGGATAATAAAACGACATTTCTGCAAAATATTCATATGTTTAAATGCTGGATTATATAAATTCTGCACTTAAAGTGCGTTTCGGGTGCTTTTTAGTGATTATTTTTGCTTTCGCAATGTATATATATTAACCCTTGTATGTACTCTTGGGTTTTAATGCATTCTTGTCGTCGGACCTACACCTAGGCCTCAATTTTATTGTCTGACTGCTTTCTGTAGTTCTGTTGACACATTGTGTCCTACCGGTGAGTTTACTAATATTTTTGACGCGACGCTATCATAACGTAACTCTTGTAGCATATATCATGCATGAATTCACTTGTATGGAATTCAGAAATTTATTTGTCTGGTAAACCAGATCATGCACAGTCATTTAAGCACAAATTACTCTTCATTTCGTGTACGGAATGTACGGAAAAGTGACGGTTGTCACAGCCGGTTCAGCGGGGTCCACGACGGAGACGGCTACCGCCTCCAGATACGCTGCAGGGTCACCCATATCTAGAGTTTCCCGACGGCACCGATGCCGCCCGTCATTGCCAGAAGCTTAGGAGGATGCACATTGGATCGCATGCAGCGATCGACTGGAATGCGATAGATGAGATTAGTGAGACGGCTAGAGTCCATCAGTTTATACCTGTCGATTCACCGTGGCATCGTCTTTTTGAGTTGGCGCACACGCCGAGCTACAGGGAGCTGCTGGTCGAGTTCCTTTCGTCATTCATATTTCACCCTCATGGGGTCCCAGTGTCGCTTCCGCACCCAGATGCTCCCCCTCCGCCTGAGCTTTCTTTCAGGCTTGCTGGCGTTTTGCGTTCGATGACGCTAGCACAGTTTGCGGTGCATTGCGGTTTATACATGCAGGAGGAGATCGAGACTAAGGTTTACACATCGGGGCTAGTGGTGGTTGATAGACCCACTCTTTTAGGGTTTTGGCAGGTGATTGCGGGGGCAAATCATTGGGAGCACGACAAGTCGAAGGGGAGGGTGTCGTTTATTACCGACCCATTGTAAAGGTACGTACGTTTATTACAGCAATTATTGTGATTATGTGTATTGTTTATTAATCTCGGTTTCTGTATTTAGCTAACGCTATCTGCAGGTATATGCACCATATGCTCGCTACTTCTATTGCAGCGCGCGGCTACAGCCGAGAGTGGTGTACGACCACAAATCTTTTTTTCTTTTATTGTTTGTTGTACAGGAGGTCGTGCGCACTAGCACACGGTCTATCCCAGTACTACGCCTCCGCCCATCACCGGCAAGAGCGCGGATTTTTGTATGGCGGCGCGTACGTGACCGTCATTGCCCGTTCATTGGGCATCGTACCGCGGGAGGACCCACATTTGCGGACGCCGCCAGTCATGCCGACGCGGATGGGTTTTCCATCACTGTGGGGGATGTCACTGATCAGGAGGTTCCCCGTTCGCCCGCGGTTTAAAAACCGCAACGGGGGTATATGGAGAGAGGTGCCCCTACCAGAGCAGTTTGAGCTCGACTATCCTCCGGAAGATCCTGCTGATGCAGTGCTCGTGGAGGACCCTCCGGTAGATTTAGACGGTGCAGCGATGCCACAGCCACCGCCACCTCCCGGGGCGCCTCAGTTTCCACGTCACGTTATTCCAGGTCATGCCCCAGGAGCTGCGCTACATCCTGAGGTACGAGCCGAGCTTGACAGGCTCAACGATTTGATAGGTTGGTTGGTTTGGGAGGAGTAGGATAGACGAGAGAGAGGGGTTACCCCCGATACCGCTTCCACCAGCTCGAGCACCACATCAGCAGCAGCAGCCAGATCCAGATTCGGATTTGGATGCATAGACCTGTTGTTGTTTTTATTTTTGTTATGGATGTACAAACTTATCTTATATATTTTTGTTATGGATGTACAAAGTTATCTTATATATGTCATATTTATGTTTGTTTTCAGTTATTCGGTTACTTAATGATTGTTGTCTTAAATTGATATAATACGGAAACAATATATGTTTTGAATATAATACGGAAACAATATATCCCCTGAATATAATACGGATACAATATTTGAACGAGATAAAATTTTAATCGGAAGAATAATATTTAAAAAAGTAAAATGTTAAAAACATTATAATATTTAATCGATATAATATATTTAAAGAGCCGATTTTTAAAATAGTTTATTTTTTTATAGTGTAAAAAACAAAAAAAAAACAAAACTTTTTTAAAACCAAAAAAATTTTCGCTAAAAAAACAAATCTTCAAAAACTATCAAAAAAAACATACCAAAACCCACCAAAACACCCCTTATTTCAACCAAAAAAAACCCAAGCCCTAGACGCCTCGTATAGGGCTGTACTCTGCGTCTAGGGTTTCTTAAACTATGTGCCTGACACCCTCTGAAGACCCCCTTGAATTCTGTGCCTAGACGCCTCGTTTAGCCCTATACGAGGCGTCTAGGGCACAAAAGTGTGAAAATAGGCGCAGAGGGTGTCCAGATAGATTGTGCCTTATTTAGCCATGAAAAAAAAAAGAGCCCTAGTGATTTCGAAACCTGAAAGATATGAAATGGGTATTGGGATGGGTTAAGGGATTGAAAAAACAATATTCCACTGGTATTAGATAAGTATGAAATTAAGTGATACCTGATCCAATAATCCAAAATTATATACCTGGTTACCCAAATCATACACTTGTAAATTTTTTATTTTATTTTTCATTAGGGTTTGTTTAGTAATACTTCATTACTTGGATATTTAAAAAAAAAATTAGTGACTGGAATATGTATCTAATTTAATATATTTTAACTATCGATTTAAAAACATAAAAGTTTATAATAACTATAATGTAAAGAGAAACTATATTTGAAAATCAAAAGAGTATTTGAAAAAGAGCTTAAAAACTAATTGTATAACTGATACGCACAAGTAGACCCCATACCCAAATGTATACCTGAGGTATACTCGATACCTGATGGGTAATTACCCGACAAAAACCCAACATGTATTATGATACATGGTTTTACAATCGGGTACGAGATTGACATTATGTTGTGTTATGTAAGATCTGCTGAATGAAAGCCAAAACACAAATGATCCATCTTCCTTGCCTGATCAATAAGGTTTAAGCAATTGACAAAGTACCAGAAGTTCCTCCCTTAAAGGCTTCACAAACAACCACCCAAAACAGTTGGAAAATAACTAATGTGATAAAAGTGCTGAAAACCAAGTCTAAAGTGTTGTATTGTGAAAGTATTGGTCAATAAGTCAACAACTGAAGACAAAGTGTTGGTTACAAGTGCTGGCTAACAAGTCAAAGACTAAAGTACTAGGAACCAAAGTAATGGTGGTTTCCTAGTAGTTTTCTTGTAATTTCCAGTACTTTTAGTCTTTCGGTTGTTTTAGTCTAGTTTCCAACAGTTTTGCAAACTACTGGCAGTTACACCTTTATTAGTTATTTTGGGTCGTTTTAATTGTGACGTCACCAAGAGTTCTCTCTTCTACTATATATAGAATAGTACATAATGTAATTTAAAAACTCTTACAGCTGAATATCCTCTAATTAAAGAACCTAGAGAGAAAAAAACATAAATAGTAAGAGAGGGACAGAGCGCACCTGGTGAGGGGGAGTGTAATTTGTACTTTGATAGTTGCTTAAATCAGTAATAGAAATCATTTGACATTCATTCCTTATAAATCAAGTCTTGTATTGATTAATGTGTTTATTAATTACTTGTCTTAATGATTTTATGAATTGTTAAACATTTTTTTTATCAAAATCACACACAAACACACATTCTCAGATCCAAGAATTGGTATTAGAGCAAGGTTACACTGAATTGACTTCATCGTTGATTCAGAAGGCAAACCAGAGCTCAAATTGATAATTGGTTAAAGAGATTAGGATGTGAGAAGAATTAGAAAATCAGAACAACTAGTTTGATCAGACATTCTGTTTTCTGAGAAAAAACTCAATAGAATTCAGATATGTCAATCACTCATGATCCTTATAATACCGGAAAAGCAAACAAGCCCCCGATGCTCATTCGCCCTGAATTTAAAATCTGGCAACGAAGGATATGTCACCACTTATCCTAGCAGAACATAGGTTGATGGAGGTCTGCGGTTTGTGGTCCTTATGTTCCTTCTGTGCTGAGTTCTGAAAAACCAAACACAAATGTCACAAAGAATCCTACAGACTATTCTATTCTGAGAAGGTTTTGCAAAAAATTGGAGCTCGATGCTAAGGAATCCGGGATACTAGTCATGGCCTTATCCAATGAGATCTATGCTGGATTGCTCCACTGTGAGAATGCCAAAGAATTGTGGGATGCTTTGAATGAACAGGGCTCGTAATTCACATATTCAGGGCAAGAAGAATCTAGGGCTTGTAATTCACATATTCTTGAGCCTAATCTCTTTAGTTTTTCATGCTCTATAAAAGCCTTCTATCCATTTCTTTATTCTCAAAAAACTTAAAGAAAATCACTTGTTCCAACGAAAAAATAAAAAAAATGTTGTATACAAAAATTTACATCAGTGTAAAAAAAGTTATTGGTGATGTAAAAAAAATTACATGACTGTAAACAAATTTTACATTAGACGTAACTACCGACTCGAATTTTTTTTTGTTTTTTCGTTTTATAGATGTGTTTATAACATTTTCATCTACGTTTGTGCAAAAAATAGTGGTCCAACTCATGCGAAAAGTTTAATATTAATATTAGTTACTTTTAATCTCATCCATCCATATTGTTGATCTAGTGGTTAGGAACTGGTTCTCGCGGTTCTTACAACTGGAGGTGGTTTTCATTTTAGCGGTCCCCTCTCTATATATATATCTATATATATAGGGTAGGGATCCTAAGAGAAGTCCACCCTATTTGAGAAACTTGAGAAGCAATCTGGACCACACATTTCCCTAAGCAAAAAATGCAAAAAAAAGGTGAAAAAAATGCAAATTTTTTTTTTTTTTTTTTTTTTTGAAAAATCGCAGCTTTTTCTTTAAGGATTAAATTTTTTTTTTTTTTAATTTTTTTTTTTTGGATTTATACACATGTGTATATTGTTAATCTTTTAACTATACATATATGTATATTGTCAATTATACATATATGTATATACATGTTTAAAATTGAAAAAATGTGTATATTGTTAATCTTAAACCATAAACACTAAAGCTAAACCCTAAAGCTAAACCCTAATACTAAACCCTAAAGCTAAACCCTAATTCTAAACCCTAATGCTAAACCCAAAAGCTAAAACTAAACACTAAAGCTAAACCCTTAATGCTAAACCCTAATACAAACCCTACAGATAAAGCTAAACCCAAAAGTTAAAGCTAAACCCAAAAGCTAAACCCTAATGCTAAACCCAAAAGCTAAACCCTAATGCTAAACCCTAAATACTATTGCTAAACTCTAATACTAAACCCTAATGTTAAACCCTAAAGCTAAACCCTAAACCATAAAGCTAAACCCTAAACCCTAATGCTAAACCCTAAATACTAATGCTAAACCCTAAATAACACTTATTTTTCAATTTTAAACATGTATATACATATATGTATAATTGACAATATACATATATGTATAGTTAAAAGATTAACAATATACACATGTGTATAAATCCAAAAAAAAAATTTTAATTCTTAAAGAAAAAGCTGCGATTTTTCCAAAAAAAAAAAATTGTTTGCATTTTTTAATCTTTTTTTTGCATTTTTTTGCTTAGGGAAAATGTGTGGTCCAGAATGCTTCTCAAGTTTCTCATTTAGCCTACTACTTCTCACATGATCCTTATCCTATATATATATATATATATATTCACATCTTGTAATAGTTCAATCTCCTCGATCTCAAGAAATAAAAATTAATCCTATAAACCAAACATCAATAGAAGATGTCGATGTACCAAGTTTGTTATCCAAGTTCAAATTCTGAACCATTAAAGTAGAAGATGTTAAAAGCGTTGTAAAACTCGTTTTCCATTTTGTCAAAACCTTGAATTTCGTGCGGAAAAAGATCAATTCGTGAACCTGAAAACATAAATAAACAACAATATTCAATTAATACGAATGACACAATTTGAACAGACAATAGTCTCTTCGTGCGAATGAATTTTTCTCAAACGACTGAAAATTCTCTTCGTGCGAACGAACTCTATCCGTGCGAATAGGGTTCTTTCGTACGAGTTAACCCGTTATGTGTTTTTCCATTTTTTGACATTTTTAGGTGATTCTGATTGAGTTTTGAGATGATTTTTCAAGGGTTTGTTAAAAATGTGTCTTAAACAATATGTGAAAACTTCAATCCATTTTGTTCGCGAAATTGATCAGAAAAGATGAAAAAAGAATAGAATGAGAAGTCTTCTAAGGCTGAAATCTTATGTGTAGTCTCTGAAATTGGCCTCCAAGCTCTGATACCACTTGTGAGGACAGTTTCGTCATCGATTACGTTCAGGCCAACTCAACGTAGCTAATCATAACGTGCGGAATCCGTTTTAGTAGTTGACAAACACACAAATTCTCAAAGTTTACTGTTTCATTGATAAACTGAACGTATACAATGCCTGGAAACAGTTCGATAGCACTTCGCCGTCTGAAAGCATAAACTCATACTCAGCTCTCACCCACACTCCTATATACAGGCACACAAATCCGTGCGAGTGAGGCTTCGGACGAATGGACATTCCCATTCGTGCGAACTGACCATGTGTCCCTTCGTACGAATGACTCATCCGTGCGAAGGGAACTTAACATTACAAAACCAAATTTACTAACATACAAACCTATTACATTAGTGACTCGATACAATGACGTATGCTGCATGCATTATGCATCAACATAGTCGTTAATTTCATGAATTGATTAATCATTGGTTATGTTTTTTTGTTAATATCTAACAACGTTCTTAATTAAATCAATCAAAGATGGTAGCAAACTTCATGATTGTTATGTACGTTTGTTTCATAAATAGTTTAGATAATCAAACAACTCGTCTAATATTGACGACATGCTCTTCGTGGATACGATACCCGACTTACCCTAGCTACCTAGGTTAATTGGGTTTTTTAATGATCAGGATGACAAATTCATCAGTTGTTCACAAGGAACTTCTTTCATAGAGTTGCTAGTCTTGAATCTGGATGACCTTTAGAGCCATGCCATCCAAACCACCACGGCTATCTTGTACTAACCTAGGGTAGAAAACAAACTACTATTAAGCGAAATCGTTAACAAGTGTAAACTAACGATGCAAGAAGTCCTTTACGCACGCACAAAGGACACTACGCACGCAAAGTCCCTTACACACACATAGAGTGACGCAAAATCATACTTGTTCATCCTCAAAATACCTTAACAAATCTGATGATGGCTGATGGCGGTTGACAATAGTAGATCTGTTTTCACTTCAAGAAACTACCTTTATGATTCCAAATGCTTCTAAGTATATGTATACAAGGTTCCTATGTATAATCATCCAAGAAAACATAAGGTTTTTAGTGTAACTCACCTTGAAATCATGAAACTGAGTTCCAAGCTCTCAAAACCTTCGAAACTCACTTAGAACCTGCTCCTTTCACCACCAAAAACTCGTGATGATGATGATGATGAACCAGAACCATGTTATTCCCCCTTTGATCTTTGCTCGACTCTCTCACTACTTTCTCACTCTAACTTCAAATGACCAAGTTGTAAATCAGGAGGTTCACCCTTATTCCTTACTAAAAAAGGTTTAAGTGAAGAATTAAAAACATGCCTCTCATGGATATTGCCAAGTTTGTTACCCAATTGGGTCTTATACAACATTGTCCATATGTAGCCCCCTTTCCTTTTTTTTTTTTTTTTGCTTTTAATTACCATTTTACACCTACCTATTTTCCTTATAATTTGGGGTGTTATACGTGTTTACACATTAAGAAAGTGAACATAGGGAAGATCACTAAACCTTATAGATGTTAAAACTATAGATAACTATTGAATGGATACTATAGTCAACTATGAATGCTTACTATAGATAACCATTGTATGACTGCTAGTATTGTAGAAGCCATAAAGATATTACTATGTGTGTTAGGTATAAAATGATGCATGTTAAAGTCTTTTTTGTTGCTTTCAAACATAGAGTTCACTACATTAAGAAAGTGAACGTAGGGAAGGTCACTGAACCTTGTAGATGTTAACACTATAGATAGCTATTGAATGAATAGTATAGTCAACTATGAATGCTTACTATAGATAACCAATGAATAACTGCTAGTATTGTAGAAGCCATAAAGATATTACTATGTGTGTTAGGTATATAATGATGCATGTTAAAGTCTTTTTTATTTCTTTCAAACATAGAGTTCACTAAGTGTAGCTGACTTTTAATATGAGAATCAGGTTATTACAGGTTAGTTGTCAAGGCTTGGAAAACATGACTATGAAGTTTATCCGGATTCGAAGATGGCATCCCATTTCAAAAATTTTCTTTAGAAACATTATGTTTTAGTTAACGACTAGGAATATATCATTGTAATGAATGTAGGGTCATGTTTTCCGCTGCTATGTTTGAATGAAATTTTCTAGTTTAAGAACTATGTCTCGATAAGTAAATCCAACATAAGAGACTCTAGGTTTCGGGGCGTTTCATTTCTTCATCTTAATCATGTTTCTTTTAACAAGTTTTTATAAGACCTAAATATCAAAAACATTGAACTTGATATATTTCAACACACGTCACTTTTGTGGGGGCAACCATCGTACCATCACTGTTATCTCATAGGTATTTCAATCCTTTTTTTGGTTGATATATTTTCTATGTAATTTTAAACATTCACAAATCATACACTAATTGTGATATTGTGAGTTTCTTAATAATCCACTTTCATATTTTATCAACTCAGAGTAAATTATTAAAGTGTTAGTTTTTGGGCATTACAAAGGATGCACACAACTGAAGAAAAAATTGACACTACTAGAAAACTGGGTTTTAGCAACTACATTTTCGGTCGAAAAAAGGTCGCAATTGCCTTGTTGCGACTGTTTTGCGACCGAAACTGCGGTGGGAAAAACACTCGTCGCAATTGCTCTATTGCGACCTCGTTGCGACCGCATCTATATTTCTGTGACCGTATTTTGTGATCGTAAAAAAGGTCGCAAAGGTTGCGACCGCTTCTAGTTTTGGTCTTACTTGGTTTTGTTGCGACCGTTTTGCGACCGCTTGTCGTTTTGTAATTGCGATCGTTTTGCGATCGCTTGTCGTTTTATAATTGCGATCGTTTTGCGACCGCACCAAAATGTTTTTATTTCTTATTCGGCGATTGTTTATTTTAAACCTGCTAATATTGTTTACTAAATTTCACAAATCCACAAAAATATAAAATTATATAGAACATCCAAAATATACTAATCACCTCAAAATTTTCTACAATGCAAATTCCCACAAATTTCTATGGATAAAACACAATAAAATATCAAAACATAGATGGAAAGGTTAAATCATAAACACAAAAAGATCATGCCATACAAAAGAGACTCAATGGAAGGCATCAATGATGCCACCACATATTTCTAGTCATCCTTTTTCTTCAAGGCTCCCATTCAAAGCCTCACTCCTAGTATCCAGATAAGGTGTGCTAAACATAAATATACCTAAACATTTCAAAATAAAGTGAAGGTTAGCAAACAAAAGCCAATAACTAGAGCCAAGGGTGGACCATTACTTGTCACCCAAGAACATCCACTATATGCATAATTTCACAACATGCGTTTATTTTAAATATATTTTAGAAAAAGAAAAGAATAAAAAAACTACAAGATGAAAAAAGCTCAACAAAAGAAAAAGAAGTGTGAACAACAAAAGAAAAAGAAGTAAAATCAACGAGACCCAAGCTTTTAATTTGTATTTTACATCCAAGTTAATGTTCAACTTTTTTGGTACTAGTTATAACTTATCATGTTCAACATTTAAGATCTATCTCCATATGATTGTAGTCACTTGATATGGGATCTCAAGTAACCTTTTCAGTAGTCCTGCATTCAGTTTTCACCTTTGTTGAGGATTGCTTTCTATCAATAGAGTTAATTATAGCCAAAACAAATAAGGGAAGATAAACATCAAAGCACATCTCAGTCACCTTCGGATTCAGAAGTCCCATGATCTCAATCATTGCTTTTAGAATATGCATTCACAACATCTCCTTCAATATTCAGTAAACCCAAAGCAAAAGCAGCTGCCCGACTTTTCCCCATCTCTTGCACGACTCTAGCTGCTGCATGCAGTACAGGACGTGAGGAACTTCGAAAAGAATTTTTCAACCTGAAAAATGTAAAAAAGAATAATGTTTTCCAAATTTAAATTAGAATTTAAAGCCAATAGATATTTGATTTATTTTTCTAACCAGGCTGAGGCAACCGTTTGTTAATTTCAAAACTTGTGATATAATTAACACAAACTATGACAAATATTTGTGGTAGAAAAATTAAGTGTAAATAATTAGAAGGAAACCTTCTCATGACAACTTTGATACGGAGCTATGGACATTTTTTCTTCGAAGATTTACCTGCTTTATACGGTACTTTGAGAAATTCCCTAGTCAGATTGTACCATCCAAGGGCTCGTACCTCCATCATGTAGTGGAAATTAGGCAAAAAGATAGCACATGGTTGCTTACATTAAATACTAGTTTTTGCATGTCAATCAAATAAACGGACAACAACAATAAGATATTAACAAAATTGTTTTGGTGCCACATGACCAGCTTTAGTATCAGTTGTGAAATATACATCAGCTTTTAATTGAATGAATATAAAAACTAATGTCACATCAGTTTTTACTGACTTCTTGTATGCGCTTATAAGTACTGCAAACATGTACCTGTCTGTGTTGTCATATTTTCCTAGTGCACAAGTGATGGCCTCAAAACAAACTGTGTCACTGGGATCAATGAGAAGTTGATACAGCAATGCATTAAACTGGGATTTAATGTCAGGCCTTTCTGTGTACATGAGATTATGCTTTTTAGTGCTTGGAAACCCATTGCAAGGTTCATTGATGTTCTGGATTTATATATAAGCTATATAGACCATTCAGTGACTTAGCTCGAGATATCACAAATCTAAACCTAATCAACTAATGCCAGTAGCTCAACAATCCATCAGAACAAAAAAACACAAATCTAAACCTGATTAACTAATGCCAGTAGCTCAATGATCAATCAGAATCGAAAATCAGAAATCTAAACCTAATCAACCAATGCCAGTAGCTCAACAATCAACCAGAACAAAAAAAAACACAAATCTAAACCTGATTAACTAATGCCAGTAGCTCAATGATCAATCAGAATCAAAAAATCACAAATCTAAACCTAATCAACTAATGCCAGTAGCTCAACAATCAATTAGAGTTCAAAATCACACACTCAACTCTAATTAACTAATGCAGTGGCTCAACAATCAAGCAGAACAAGAAAAGCACAAATCTAACCCTAATCAACCAATCAAACCACAACAAAACAACAATATCATGATAATTCAGTGTAATTATTATGAACCAGCGGAATTATTACTATTCTGATGAATTAACGGTGGATTTAATGAGTATAAAGCTCGAATTCATTGGCCTCCATAGCTCTGTAATGATTGAAGCAGAAGAACATGGAGAGAATGCGAAGGAGTTTTAGAGAGAGAAAGTATAGAACACGACAGTAAAAGTAAGTGAACACCGATTCGATTCAACAACAACAAGAAGAAATTGTATAGATACAGACCTTCTTCGTCGCAATCAAGGACAAAATCGAAACCCTAGACACCGATGCTGATGATTCGGAAGGTTTGTTGATGAAATTGAAGTCATATTATGTACGACGGTGTTGTGATTTAGGGTTGAACGACGTGTGAATCGTTAGATTTAGGGTTCTTCAGGAGGTGAATGTGTGAACGTGTGAATAGGCGTAGCGTATATTTGAAGGTGAATGTGATTTTAGGGTAAATTAAGTAGACTATATTTGCCACCAGTAAAACACGGTAGCAAATTTGAAGGCATCCGGTGTAAAATTTTTAATTATTTGCTATCTATTTTTTCGGTAGCAAAAATTGGTGGCAACTACCTTTTTTTTTAGTAGTGTGTGTTTAATTTTGAGGGCTCTGGGGATTTGGACCAAGTAAGTAATTACGTATAGTCCTTGTTGAGTTATACATATTTTGTCCATTGTATATTTTGTTTTTTTATATATTTCTTGTATTTGATTTGATTTGATTTTAAACAGTCGCAACTTTCTCTTTTTTATATATATCGTATTTGCGACCGCTATAAACGGTCACAACTTTTGTTATTTTTTTTACTTTTCTCATTTGCGACCATTTTCCGACCCCTATTCAATTGATTTGCGAATCGAAAAATGTGGTCACAAAATTTGCGACCGTTTTGTGACTAAATCTAGGTTGGTCTTTAATTTTGCGACTACTTTTAATTTGGTCGCAGAGCGGTCGCCAATTTTGCGACCGCCTTATGTAGGTCACAAATTTTGGTCGCAATTGCCTAGTTTTCTAGTAGTGTGAAGTCTCGTCATATGAGATATTTTGAGACGTACAATATAATACATGTGCACCTAAAAGCCATATGATCAAAGCGATAAACATATTTTATATGGATATGTCACATTCATTGAGAATTATATGAACGTAAGGTCATTTGATCATTAAAATGCTCTTTTCTACTTTTGAATGATGATAAGTAGATATTGGTCCAGAAAATACCATATTTACATGTCATTGGGGCATTATGTTTTTTGTTTTTCAAGCTTGATTTGGTGCATCACTTTCTTTAATTTTCATAGTTATATATATAGTTCATGTTCCAAAGGGAGCCTATGGAATCAGCAGTGCGGAGCTTGACTAAAAGTTCTCGGGGGGGGGGAGTCATGGGACTCAATTTATATATTTATAAATATTTAGGAAAAATAATTGGGGGTGCGATCCTTTATAATTTTAAAATTTTCGGACGAAAAATCGGAAATTTTACACTTCTAACCGAAACATTCGGGGGGGCGGGTGCACCCCTGGGTTTCCACTAAGCTCCGTACCTGGGAATCAGGTTTAGCAAATATATAAGAAACATGTCAGGTAAGGGCATTCCACATGGATTAAATGGGATGACAGTTTCTTATTTCGAATATGTAAAATAAGAATATCGATCAAATCACACACCGTAGTATACCATGTCTTCTAATCCCTTAAGAGGTTTATCTAAAAGATACACAATATAACCAGGAAGACGTTTCAAATACCACACATGCATTACCGGGTATGCGAGTTTGATGTAGCCCATTTGATATCTTCGTAGCCGAGAATCAACAAACTCGACTCCGCATTGTTCACAAAATTGTGGGTAGGGCTGCAAACGAACCGAACGAACACGAACAAGTCCTTGTTCGTGTTTGTTTGTTAAGAAATATATGTGTTCATGAACTGTTCATGAACGCTTACCGAACGAGATTTTATGTTCGTGTTTGTTTGTTAAGGAAATGAACGTGTTCGTGTTCGTTTGTGTTTGTTTGTTAATTTTAGGCAACGAATGAAAACGAACGGCAATGAACACAAATGAGCACAAACTAATGTTCATGAACACAAATGGTAACAAACGAACACAAACAGACGTTTCTTGAACAAAATATATAATACATTGACACTTATTAAATATTTTATTTGTCAGAATTTTGAAGGATTCAAGTAAAATACAAAAGCTAAAAACACTAATGAACTATCAAACACAAACAAACACGTTACCGAACGTTCACAAACATAAATGAATGAACATGCCCTTTGTTCATGTTTGTTCATTTAACTAAACGAAGGAAATTTCTTGTTTGTGTTCGTTTGTTTAATAAACGAACAAACACAAACGAACTTCCCGTCGAACATTTCACGAACTGTTCGCTGAACGTTTGGTTCGTTTGCAGCCCTAATTGTGGGTCTTCCTTTTCATCTTGGATTACTCGATAATTTCCACAAGCACAAAGTCTACTTTTGATAAGCCCCCTTTTGATAAGCCCAAAAATTCTTTCACAAAATAATCCATCTTTTTCTGGTTTATTGGTTTTGTTACGAAAGGTATAAGGTTTTGTCACTTGTCCAACAATCTCGCTATTAGGAGTTTTTTGGACCAAGTATTTATTTGTTGGGGGAAAAACTAATCCAATTCAGAGTTGTTGATGTGTATATGGATAGATCATAGAAGAAAACTTCTGCTTCATTTCAATTAATACCTTTGACATATGTGTAGAATATATTCCCTCACACGAACAATAATAACCACTTCATCTAATCATGGAAATCTCTTTAAAGGGTGTTGTTATTTACACCATACTCTACAACACCCTACTCTATAAAGTAATTAATAGTCTAATAAATGTGATTATCGTTTTTAACTATAGTTCTCAATAATTGCAACCAGTCTTTTTTTATTATTTATTTAATTATCAGATACTTCTTAAATGCAATCAGCTATATATATTTTTTTTCTTTTTTTAATCTTTTTTATTTATTTTCATAATAAAGATCCACCATTTAGAAAAAAATAATAATGAAAATCAAAATTATTACGGACGGACACTGGAAATAAATAACATGTGAGGTATTTTTAAATGATTTGTATATAGTTATTCAAATATAATTTCCTAACAATAAAAAGAAATTTTTTTACAATTAAAAAAAAGAAGGTAAAAATAGATGAACGAACCAGTGCAATCATTCAAAAACGGTACAATCGTATTTTATTTTCTATCTTTTTTTTTAATTTTCAATAGAAATGTTAGTTTAATCTAATAAAAAAATCTTATATAGAGAACATAAACAATCGTAAAATAAATAAAAAAACTAATACCATTTTAACTAAAAATAAATAATCGTAAATATTAAATCCTTAAATGGATTTGTTTTGTTAATTTAACATAAAATTAAACTATAAAAGGTGTAAAATAAATAAAAAACTAGGACCATTCTAAATAAAAATAAAAAACCGTAAAAGTTAAATCCTTAAATGGATTGAAATTTAATTAAGGAGACCAAATTAATGCTATGATTATTGATGTAGACTAAATTTTTAGTCAAACATGATTAAATTTAACTGAATGTTGATTGGTTTGTTTTAGTCAAATCTATTTAATGCATTAGAGTAGGGTGTAAATGGAAATTAGAGTAGGGTGTATTTAGAATAACTCATCTTTAAAATCCATGAAAACGAATAGTGTGTGTTTTATTAAGGAACTATTGATACAACACTTTTATAGATTTTGTGATATTTCACCATAAAAAGAGATACATATGGTGCCTAAAAGTTCTCGAACAATCATTTTCTACTTTAGGAACGATCCGTCAAAAACTTATTCAATAAACACTTGCTATATAACATTAAAGCAGTCTTGGTCCCTGAAAAACTCTCTCGTCTCCCCCCCCCCCCCCGGATTTTTTTCCGACCGCCGGTGGCTCGACGGAGTGGAGAAACGTGAGTTAGTGTGCAGGGTCGTCGGGGTAGTCTGACTGACCTTTCTCCCTAACCCGTGCTTTTGAAACTCCCATTCGCTGTCCGGGCTCGGCTCTTTGCCCCGTTTTTGGCTGGTCCTTGCTGCCGGTAGCTCGACGGAGTTGGTAGAAATCGGGATAGTGTCGGAGGTTCCTGGTCAACATACCGGTTGTGGTCCTAAAGTTACCTCTTATCCTATCTTGAACATCTATCACTCCCATTCGCTGTCTGGGGCCTGTTTCCAGCCGTCTCTTCGATGGACAATGATGGTCCATGGGAGGAACCTCACCATTTAAGGAAGAAGAACAAGTCTAGTGTCAAAGAGAGAATGGGGGGGTGACAATATCACGAAATTCTTTGTGACCAATCTGCCTCAGGGTTGCACGCCGTGGGAAGTGTCGGAGTTTGTAAAGGTTTTTGGTGAGGTCACAGGAGTCTACATTGCGAGAAAAAAGGATAAAAATGGCAATCGCTTTGGTTTTATCAGTTTCAAGGATGTTCGTGAGGTTCAGGACATGGAGAGAGCATTAAACGGCACGAAAATGGGTAGCCACAAGCTTATAGTGAACGTTGCCAGATTCGCTGCTGAAAATACGAACCTGCGCGGCAAAGCTAAGGTGGTGAATGGTCATGCTTCGGTTAACAACCAGAGCGGGAACAGTAATCAGTATCGTTTCTCCAACCAAGCTTTTGTCAGTAATGGAGGAGGAAAGCTGTTTAGTGACCTGTTTCAGAAGGGAGAGGGATCAAAGGATGGAACGGGTTTGGTGCATCAATCTGAAGCTAAGGTCGTAGAAGTTCCGGAAGATACATCGGCGTTCAAAGATTTAAATGGGAGAGTGCTGGTGGGCAGGTGCATTGATCTCCACATGCTCAATAATCTGAATTCGGTGCTTGCTAAGGCAGGGTTTTCTGAGGTCAGTCTTAGTTATCTGGGGGGTTTATACGTGCTAGTCAAGTTTTCCAACGAGGAGGAGTGCAATAGTATGGTAGGGGATTTTGATAGATGGAAGGATTGGTTTTCTTCTTTGGATTTTTGGCTGGGCCAATCTCTGCCCTTTGAGCGGATAGCATGGCTGAAAGTTATCGGTGTCCCGATCCACTTAGCGACTGATGAGGTCTATGATTCCATCGCCGGCAGATTCGGAAAGGTAATTCACGCGTCTCATCGTTCCTCGGACGACCGTGATTTATCGGTTAATTGTATTGGGGTCTTGGTGGGAGATGGCGTCAGAATCGTAGAAGCTACTACCCTCAAGTGGAAAGACAAATTGTTTAAGGTATGGGTGGAAGAGGAACTGGAAGAATGGAGACCGGAATGTTTTGAATCGGATGAGGAGCCGACGACGGAGGATGGCATGTCTTTTCAGTTCCGGCTTGACGAACCGGATGGTAACCCATCGGTTCACGGGAAGGAGACAGAGGTAGGTTGTAACGGCTCTGGGAATTTCGAGGTGCATGCTTCTCACTCTGGGATTGGAACGTCGGAGGAGAGAGAATTACTTGGAACTCGGGAAGACGGCGCAGATCTTGTAGCTGGGGAAAAGGGTATTGATGATGTTCCTTTTTTAGCTCCTTGTTCCCAGGAGGTCCAAAAGTTGAATAGTTTAAAGAATGGGTCCCACCCGGTATCTGGGCCTCCTTTAAATCAATTGGACCCTACCTTTTATTTTAGATCGGCAGATAATGCCAGGCCCAACAAACATAAGGTCAGACTGAGACCCAGATCTGTTATCCCCAGACACAAAGGAATTCAAAGCCCATGCTCAGGGGAAAGACCTCGTAAGAGATCTAGGGACACGGGTGAATTTCTTTTTTATCTTAATAGACAGGTGGAAGATAAGTCTCCAGAGAATTCTCAGCATGATAATATTAGTCTCACTAGGGATGTCAACGAGGAGGAATTTTTTTCTGAGGATTTTCAGAATTGGCCGATTCAAGTGGATGCAGAAGAAGACGTCGATGAGAATGTTAATTGTCCTGAGAAGGTTGACAATAGAGAAAGTGATTATCTGGAGAAAGAGGTTGAGGCCACAATTAAAGTAGGGAAAGTGGTCGGAGTTGAGTTTAGTAACCACAACTCGGACATCAGAAATGTAGTCAGAGGAGAAGGGTTTAATGTGGTTCTCCAATGAATGTGCTGTCTTTCAACATCAGGGGTATTAGAGGAGGTGGTAAGGCTTCTTGGGTGAAAGAATTACGGCTTAAATACAAGATAGGTATCATCGCCTTGCAGGAGACGTTGTCTAAGTCGGTGTCTTCTGATGTTTTAGCCAAATTTTGGGGAAACAGAAGTTTTGAGTTTGCTTGTGTGGATCCGAGTGGGCATTCTGGGGGTTTGGTTTGGCTGTGGGACCCCAAAGTCCTGAAGATAGAGGTTGTTATAAAAAACAGGCACTTTTTGTTAATTAGAGGATCGATAGTCGGCAGTGGTGATCCTATCAATCTTCTAAATATTTATGCTCCTCAAAGCACAGTTGCCAAAAGGAACCTGTGGGTCGAGATCTCCAATGTTATTGATCCTTCAGTCGGTGCGTGGGTTCTGGCAGGGGATTTCAATGCGGTTCGTTCTGCGGACGAAAGAAGACACTCTAAATTCAAACTGGTATGTGCTAATCAGTTTAATGAGTTTATTTTCAATAACGGGTTGTTGGAATACCCTATGCAGGGTAGGAGGTTCACGTGTGTTAGAGATAACGGTAGAAAATTCAGCAAATTGGATCGTTTTCTGGTTTGTTCTGAATTTTTCAATAAGTGGCCGTCAGCGTGTGTTAGAGTCATTCCGTGTCATATCTCTGATCATAGCCCAATCCTTTTAGAGCTAGTGGATATGAACTTCGGGCCTCGCCCGTTTCGGATTTTTAATTCTTGGATTGGGAAGGAAGGTTTTGACGAGGCGGTTCGCTCTTCTCTAGAAGGCTTTGTGCCTTTTGATCCTCCTGACTCTTGTTTATCGCAAAAGTTCGCCATTATCAGGTCCGCAGTCAAAGCATGGAGAGACAAATTTTTAG
Organism: Helianthus tuberosus; assembly: GCA_030545235.1. NCBI lineage: Eukaryota > Viridiplantae > Streptophyta > Magnoliopsida > Asterales > Asteraceae > Helianthus > Helianthus tuberosus. The sequence goes on from CM060441.1 coordinate 142,117,578, forward strand.
CTAAGGAACGTGAAAGAGAAAACACGGCGTTAGTTGAATTGGAAAATTTGGAAGTGGAGTTAGAAAACAGGGATCCGTCTGAAGATGAGGAATGGATTTTGGCTGAAAATAAGAGGATCATCAAAGAAGCGGAAAATAGAAGAAATTTGGATCTCATTCAAAGGTCGCGTTTAAAGTGGGCGGTTGAGGGTGATGAAAATTCTAAGTTCTTCCACGCCCTGGTTAATAATAGGAAGGCGTCGAACACGATCCACGGCTTAAACGTTAATGGAGAATGGTGTACTAAACCGTCTTTAATAAAGAAAGAGATTTTCTCTTTCTTTCGGGATCGGTTCAAGGAGAGGTTCCCTAATAGGCCCGAGTTGCATGATATTAATTTTAATAAAATTTCGGAGGCGGAAAGTAATATGTTGGTGGAAGGTTTTTCCGCTGTGGAATTAAAAGAGACGGTCGCTCAATGCGGGGATGATCGGGCTCCCGGTCCGGATGGCATGAACTTCAGGTTCATTAAACACTTCTGGGAATTATTCAAAGATGATTTCATCAGGATTTTCGATGGGTTTCATGGTAGTGGTGTTATTAGCAACGGGAGCGGATCGTCCTTTATCGCTCTCATTCCTAAGATTAAAGATCCGGTTTCGCTTGGTAATTTTAGGCCCATTAATTTGGTGGGAGTTGTGAGTAAGGTGATATCGAAAGTCATGGCAAATCGCATGAGAAAAGTCTTGGACAGTGTTATATCTGATTCCCAATCAGCCTTCTTATCTGGTAGATTCATTCTTGATGGCCCGCTAATCATTAATGAGCTTATTTCTTGGATCAAAAAAAGGAAAAAGAAGGCTTTTTTTCTCAAAATTGATTTCGAAAAGGCTTACGATAATGTTAGTTGGTCTTTCGTGATAAATATTCTCCGTCATATGGGTTTTCCTAATTTGTGGTGCGTATGGATTTTGGGCATCCTCAAATCGGCTAGATCATCTATTTTAGTGAACGGGGCCCCGACGTTCCAATTTCAATGCGAGAAAGGAATGCGACAAGGAGATCCCCTCTCCCCGTTCTTGTTTTTAGTCGTTATGGAAGCGCTCTCTCGCATGATAACTCGGGCGAGGGAGGAGGGGGTTATCAAAGGCATTCATACGCCGAATAATGGTCCGGTCATATCTCACCTCCTATACGCGGACGACGCCATAGTGTTGGGGGATTGGTCCAAAGAAGAAATGGGTAATGTCATGAGGATCCTTCGATGTTTTTATCTCGTTTCGGGTTTAAAAATCAATGTGGATAAGTCTAACCTTTACGGGATCGGGGTTAGTATGGAGGACACCGGGGCTATGGCCAACGACTTCGGTTGTAATCCGGACTCTCTTCCCTTCAAGTATCTTGGTTTGAAAGTGGGAGCCAACATGAATCGGGTGAATAATTGGCAACCGGTGTATGAGACATTCCGGAATCGGCTCGCCAAATGGAAATCGCATCTTTTGTCCATAGGGGGAAGAGTGGTCTTAATTAAGTCGGTTTTGGAAAGTCTTCCGACTTACTTTTTCTCGCTTTACAAAGCCCCTAAAAAGGTGCTTTCGGATTTAGAATCCATGATCAAAGGTTTCTTATGGGGAGGTTCGGTAGAGGAAAGAAAAATGCATTGGGTTAGTTGGGATCGGGTGGCTCGTCACAAGAAAGAAGGAGGATTGGGGTTGTGTAAGCTTAAAGAGGTTAACATCGCTCTTCTATCTAAATGGGGATGGCGGTACAAAACGGAAAAAAATAATCTTTGGAAGAAAGTTATCGATTCTCTTCACTCGAGTAGGGTGGGGTGGGAATGCATAAACTTCAAGAAAAGTTTAAGCGGTACTTGGAGTAATATAGCTAAGGTGTTTATTAATTCTAAGGCGGGGGGGTTTCCATTACGTAATTACCTTAAAGGAGTGGTCGGAAATGGCGAAGACATTTCTTTTTGGTTGGATACTTGGATTATTAATGAGCCCCTAAAGATTAAATTTCCCGAGCTTTTTTCTTTGGAGGCTTCCAAGAGGTGTAAGGTTGCGGACAGAGTTTCGAGTAATGCAGATGTTACCGTTTTTAGTTGGGATTGGAGATCGACGGTTATCTCGGCGGCGCTTATTGATAGTCTGCAGCGACTGTGTTCTCTTCTTGCTGATGTTCGGATTTCAACGGCTTATGACAAGTGGGTATGGCAGCCCGATGCTTCAGGAGTTTTCTCTGTTAAATCAGCCAAGCGGCTCATGTTCAGCGACAATTCTGTTAGTTCTGGTTTCATAATGGATTGGTGTCGATGGATCCCTAACAAATGTAATATACATGTGTGGCGGATGGAGCTGAACAAGCTGCCGACGGGCGAGGCTTTGAGGAAACGAAATATCGCGATTGAAGACGTCACCTGCCCTCTATGTAATTCGGATGAGGAGACGACGGATCACATTTTTATTTCTTGCAGGGTGGCTGCGATCGTTTGGAACGGGGTCAGTTCGTGGTGTAAGATTCCCAATATTTACGCCTTCTCGATCAAGGACCTCCTTTGTATTCATGATAATTTAAGGGCCTCGGAAAAGAAGAAAGTAGCGGTGCAAGGCATTATTATGTTAGTTTGCTGGAGTCTGTGGCGGGCTAGGAACAATAATAAATTTCGCAATACCCCGGTTAAGATAGATGGTATTTTGAGCGAGGTTAAGGCTTTGGGTTTTCTTTGGTTCTCTAACAGGTCGAGATTCAAAGGGGTTGAATGGGGTGAGTGGTGCTCTTTTGTAAATATGTAGTTCCTTTTGTTTGTTGGTTTGGTCGGCCCGGTTTGGGTCGGCTGCTTTGTTAATGAAGTATACGTTTCAAAAAAAAAAAACACTTGCTATATAGATTGACAAGACACACATACAATAAATATTTTAAAATTGAAAAAAAAAACATATATTTTTGTGATATTTTTTTTAATTACCGCAAAAAATAGTAACATACAAATAGAATGAAAAAAAAAATAATGTTTTCTTAAACGGTTTCTCGAAGTTTTTAGCCACTTTTAAGTTTTCTTATGATTTTTTCCTATATCGGAACAACCATTAATCGTCTATTTTTTCTCTAGAAAATTTAATCAAATGTATCTTACAATTATTTAATCAAAAGAATCTCAACATATTAATCAATTTATTGATATTAACCCAATACCCTTGAATGGTGTTTGGAACAAAATTGCTAAAGCTTTTGCTAGAACAATTATTGATGGAATCCCTTTGGGGTAATTTTTTTAAAAGTATGATCGGTAACGATAGAGATATTTCATTTTGGTTGGAGCCCTGGGTTTTTAACAAACCATTAAAGGACATATATCTTAATATTTTCAAATTAGAGGCTAACAAAAAGTGTAGTGTTGATGGCAGGTTAATTAGCAACGGAGATGGAACGTTCGGATCAATTTGGAACTGGAGCCGGAGGATTGGGCCGGGAAGCTTTTTGGAGATTTCGGAATTAAACTGCCTTATTAGAGACTTAGATGTTGTCAAACAAGAAGACCGGGAAGATAAATGGAGATAGATTGGAGCAGATTCGAAAGATTTCTCGGTGGGGGTTCTTAGAAGAGTCTTAAACAATGGAGTGGACCACAGGAATGGTGCAAATGAATCCTTATTAAGTGCAATGTCTTTTCATGGAGAGCTGAAATGGGAAGAATCTCTACAGGAATGGCTCATAGAGGCAGAAATATTAACATCGATAATGTGTCTTGTACTTTATGCGGATCCAATGACGAGACGAGTAATCACAAATTCGCTTCTTGTATGATGGCGTGTAGGATCTAGCTTCACATTTCGACATTTTGCAAAGTGGCGCCTTTTGTTATTCACTTGTTCAGGGAGATATCAGAGCTTCAAAATCACGTCAGTTAGAGAGGTTTAGCTAAAGCAATTTTCTATGGGATTGTTATAATCTGTTGTGTGAGTATTTGGCACATGAGGAATGGAGTGAAATTCTCTAACATTCATGTTCTGGTGGAAGACATTATTAGTGAAATTAAATAGGTTGGATTTTTTTGGGTTAGAAGTAGATTGAAAGCTAGGTCCGTGTCTTGGACCGAGTGATGTAATTTTGTAGTGTATTTGTTTTTGCCGCTCCGTTTCATGGATTGGTCGTTTCTAATGAAGTTTACATTTAAAAAATTAAAAGTAAAATTAAATACAACAATAAAATAGAATATTCTTATTGCTTTAAATTATATTGTAGGCTTGTAGATATTTAAATTTATCATACAAATATCAAAGTTATGTGTATGATAAATTTGCCCAGGACATATCAAACAAAGATTAATCGTCTATCATTTCCTTAGAAATTGAAGTTGTTTTTTACTCTTATTTGAACTCAATAAGGTAGACCTTTTCTTTTCTTGTCTTCGAATCAATAATTTGCACCTCACTTTTAAAAACATAAAAAAGAGTGATAATTTAACATTTAATTTCCAATGACTGTGACTCATCAATGAACTTGAGTTAAATGAATGTGGAGCCTTATTTAATCTTTATATATTCTTTATATTGAATTATTTAATCTTTATATATTCTTTAGGTTATTGGATTTTATCACTCTGAACTATTGAGTATTGGCCATCGTCACTCTCAACTATCACTTTGATTTTCATCACTTACAACTTAACACTTTGTGTGTTGTGTTACTCCGGTTGAGTGGTTTTTGGCTCCCATTTTGTCTTTTAGGAGCAGATTCACCTGCAACTATTAGTAATTCACAAAGTGTTAACCTAATATCACCAATAACACAAGTCAAACATTAAGATATGTTCACATACGGGATGACAAAACACACAAAGTGTTAAGTTGGGAGTGGTGAGAGTCAAAGTGATAGTTGGGAGTGCAGCGACAAATACCTAATAGTTGAAAGTGATAAAATCCAATAACCTTATTCTTTATATTGAATGTTACATAATACCTTAAGTCTGTAACACTATTTTTATCCCTACAACAAAATCTTCAATAGCTTTTAAGTTTTAATGTATCAACTAGTAATGTTAAATTTGTAAGTTGTGGCGGCGACGCAGTGAGAATTTGATCGATATTGACCTAGTTTATTATGGTACTCGCATACGTTATGATGAACAAAAAAGAAAACCTAAAATATAAAGTCATAATATTAACCAAATTGATATCTACATGTGTTGTGGGGTGAGTCGGCCTGTAAACATTGAAACGCAAAGATGATAAAGTTGCGTCTTAATTTAATAAATCAAGATATAAAATCTTGAAAAAGGTTTATAATTATTTTTTATGTTTCCTTTTTAAGAAAAAAAAAAAACAAACATGTAAAATTTAAAAACAAAATTAGCAAAAAAAAAAAAAAACAAAACAAAAGCTTGGTAATACTTACACCAATGACCTACGGGTTAAAAACATTAAACATAACACTCCTATAAATCATTATATATAGATAGGATCAAGATCAAGGAAAAACCCTTCCGAGTTGTGAAAATTTAGAGAACTTAGTCTTCCCATACAGCTGCCGTAAATGAAAAAAAAAAAAAACAGTTTATTTTTTTATTTTTTGAAAAAGTTGATTTTTTAGGATTTCTAATAAAAAAAATTTGAAAAAAACCTTTCGTAAGACCGAGTTCTGTAAGTTTTCACAACTTGTATAAATTTTCATTTTACTCTAACCCTATATAGATATACAATATCTATTTAATAAAAGACACAAGTCTTTTTACACATAACGTTCATGTCTTAACGTGTAATTTGGGATGTCCAACCAATTAATATTTGTCCATTTATCTAGGTTTTTTTTACATATCAGATTTACTATATTACAAAAGACTAATGACGTGCTTAACAAATTATTAAAAATTTAAAAGGTAATAATATAAACATTAGAAAATAGGATATATTAATAAAAACCCTAGCCGTCTGGTGTGTGCAAAGCGTGATATGTTTTTATTGATATTTTAAGCCCATTTTACACATTAGTCAAGCTTTAAATTTATAAAACACGATATTCCACTAACACTAAATACACATATGCGCAAGTGCACCAATCGTGAGCGTAGTATAGCGTTGGTAAGATACCGAGGTCGTCCAAGGACAAAAGAGCTTTTAGTATCGGTTTATCCTCAATATCTAATTGATGTGCTCGAAACGGGTTAACTAAATTAACTAAATTTACCCTAATTCTAGACTCTCTAAGTTTTAAATTTATAAAACTAAGACTCTCTAAACCCTAAACCACACAATCGGCAAGTGTACCGATCAATGTAGTATAGCCTAAGGAAGTCCGAGTATCGAACCCAAGAGACTCTACTGAATACGCTAATGACTCTATCTAGACTCAAACTGACACGACTTAACTAAATGTTTATTAATTGGGGGGGTTTCTAAAAATCCTAAATAATGCAAATAACGACTAAACTAGCTAGACGAACTAGACACGAACTCACACGAAAGCTGAACTCAAGGATGATGAAGGAACTACCTAGACAGGAATCCTGATTGCTTTTAGTTATGATTATAATTGGAAGTTGTCTGCTATGGAACCGGGATCTTATAATTCTCACCTATCGGGAAATCTAAGGACCCCTAATCTCTCTCAAGAGCACGCTAAGATCCCCTAAAGGTTGTTAATTTACCGGTTATTAGACTCCCTTACAAGACATCTAATGGGTTTATAAAAGTATCCTACAAGGCTCACTCCCTTACGAGACCTAAACCTAGGATAGGTTTGTTTTCTCTGCTAGACAGCAGCCAAAAGGTTAACTTCCTAAGAAGGACCCACCTTGCGGTTTAATCACTTAGACCTAGCAATAATCTGGCACCTTACAGCTATTGACGATTAGTAGAACACTTGATTTTATTAAATTACCAACTATTACTTCTAAGGTTACTTGTGCACTTTTCACCCTAAAGGATCAAAGGTTTATTATGTGATATAGACACTCACCAAAACCTAAAACCCTAGCCCGACTCTATTCCGTGATAAAGACCGTCACCAAGATTCAAGCGAAGCAATAATCAATAATAAAATAACATCAAGCACGCAAACACATCTAACTGATAGAACAAACCGTTTACAATTTATAAACAATCCATAGCGTTCAAAATCCAAGAATAATCAATACTTATACGCAATCATTCATCCAAGTCTAGGTAGTAACAGAAATTTAGCCGCTAAACATAATCCAAAACAAGTTCATAATCCAGGTATAACAAGAATTCATCATTAAACAATCAAAACAAACGAAAAACGAAGAAACAAGATTGTATAACCCGTTAACTTCACTCTCGTGTGCTCCTGAACGTACTCCGATGATTCCTAGCGATCCTGAGCCTTCAAAACCTCTTAAAACAGCCTTCCAAGCTCGTCCAGAACTCTCAAAAATTCGTAATTGTGTTGTTCTCTTCGGCTGATCATGATTATGATAATATATAACCTTCAAAACCCTAAATTCCGTAGTTGTTACGATCTGTTGCCGACATTCAACATCCTCGCGGCCCGCTTAAGGATTCAGGTAAGTTGATGCGGGCCGCGCGCCACTCAATCTCCGGAAACTCTTTATAAGCTCAGGCGGCCCGCATCGGAATTGATCATAAGCTTATTCGGGCCGCCTCAGACCCCCAGTTGTGCTTTTTCGCTCCGTTTTGCTTCCGAGCTTCTCGACTTCCGTTCCAGACTTTCGCCCATCCAGATTTTAACTCATATCTGCTCCGTTTTGGCTGCAAAAACCTGGAAACACAAATAAATCAAAAGCAAATACATTCTAATCTAAAACGACACTAAATCTAACTAAAACCGAACAAACCTAGACGCGAATAATGATGTATTTTACAATACATCAAATATCCCCACACTTACTCTTTTTTCGTCCTCGAAAAAGAATTGTGCAAACGGAATCATAGCCGGAATAATCGAACGGGCCAAAGTATAAGTTATTTTATTAAAACCGAAACTCGTGTTAGCCGCGATTGCAAGTATATCGATCCACTTAAACCCAACCCGGTTCCAAGCCCTTATCATGCAATTTAGTTCAATTATGGTCAATCCACCTAGGGTCTCACACTAAGAATCGCAAATCCACCTAATCCCCGCTCAAGCTTATAGGACAAAAGGAACAACCACTGGGTTATTTCCTAACCGTTTTATACCAAGATCAAGAGAGTTTAAAATCAAATCTATTTTTTTTCTATTTTTTTTTCATACGAGCTTAGACTTTGCTTTTTGCTCTTTTTTTTTTTTCTTTCGTGAGTCTAGACGATGCTTTCCCTAACCAAGCGGTATTCCGGCTGTAGAGTCGCGATCCCCAACCACAGATTACTTAGGTTTCAGTACTTTTATTCGGCAAATCGATTTCACACATCCCAGAGGCATTCCGGCTGTAGAGTCGCTATCCCCAACTCGGATTACATAGACCTGTGCTACTTTCATTTAGTTTCTAGCTCACTTTTTATTTCATTTTTTTTCTTTTTCAGCGAGATAATGACCAAAAACTCTAACGATCTTAGCTTATAACGGTATCCCTTATACTATTTTTGGCGGTTTCAGTTTCTCCACTTTCCCTAGATGAGAACCCACCAGTAGACCGACAATTAGTATATTTTAGATCAAAGGAACCTAGAACCGAACCAAGCCTACCCGCATATCCCAAACTAGACACAAGCACGATTATTTTATCTCATATTATAATTATTTGAACCCGAACAAAAACCCAACTTTTCTATCATTTTCCGTTTTTATTTTTGCAAACTTCTTATTTCAAAAGACATTTTTCTATTTTATTATTATTATTATTTTTTTCATTTTTTTTGTATTTTTTATATTTTATGACTCAAGACTCTACTAACTAGACACTAAACGATAGTTTCCCATCCCCACACTTAAACTCTACATTGCCCTCAATGTAGGATGGAAACCGACTCAAAAAACTAAAAATAAACTAAGAAATAAAAGACCAAGGGCATAAAAGGAAAGGACTTAGCTGGTTATATAATGTGTAAGCTCCAAATCTCTCGTCCAATCCAGCTCGATCGTATAGCATTTCGTTCGCGATCGGCTTTTGACACTAACTAACATGCTTGATAAACGCCTGAAATTCGATAAGCAGCTCCAAAATCACCCGAATGGAGATTGAGTACGGGTGGTACATATTCAAACCTGCATAAACAAAAACAAGCAAAATACCAAAGCAATACCGACTCGAAACAAAAAAAATGACTCAAAAACCACTAATTTAAACGCATGGTACAAAATAAAAGACTCAAAGTACACCACCGAATTACCATCTTACCCCCTCCCGGCACTTTGCTCGCCCTCGAACAACCCAAGTGCCAAACCTAACCAAGTGTGGATGCAACGGATAACGGGTTGAATGTTTAATGAAAAATCACATTTTAATTTCTTAAAAATATGCAACCCGTTTCCCCACACTTAAGATGGAAATAAACCCGGTAACAAACGACTCAACTACAACAACAACAAATGCAAGAAACATACCAGAACGTCGCCTCGAACCAACCGAATGATGATGGATAAATGAATGAAACGGATGGAAAATATGGAACATGGACCAACCAGCTGAACCTATCGGGCCTGAACAGTATACCGGCAATATATAGTGGGCTCGCGGCCCGCATGAATGTGATGATAAGTGGAAGCGGGCCGCTTGAACTTAAACTCTACCGGCTTCTTTAAACTCCGCGCGGCCCGCTTGAGTGTTTAGGATAAGTTAATGCGGGCCGCCTGAACAGCAAACAGCAGCTGTTTCACTTGCAGCAATAGCAGATATGTGCAGAAACCATTTTTCTTTATTCCCAAACTGCCCTTGCACTCGTTTTTGTCGTTTTTAACGTCAAACAAACCTATGATGCTGCTCGCACGTCGATCTCGGCCACGTGAAGGTGATGCAACCTGCAAAACACTTGACAAAACACACAAAAGACGGAAAAACACTAAAAAGACGCAAAAGACGCTAAAACACACCAACACTAAACTAAAGACACGACGCGAACTACGACTCAAAATACAAAACTCTACAAGTGGGTCACAACTATTCACGCACTCACAGAGGATCATATAAGCGGAGCTCACCTTCTAACATCGCCCGCACCTTACGGGCTGTAGCACTATCATTCCTAACATCGCCCGCATCTCTCCTAACTCTCTCATACTCTGTCAACTCGTCATCGGGCGGTTTGAATCTAGATGTTTCATATCGAAACCTATCCCCACACTGAGCCTTGCTCAGTATCTCCATCCTAGACTCCAACCTCGACAATCTCTCTTCCAACTCTTCGACTCTCCTATCAGGTGGATCCCCACACTTGGGTTTTGACACCTTTTCTAAACTCGGCTCACTCACCACCTCTTTCTCGTCTCTCTCGTTCTTCTCGCCCTCCTCTACCGACTCTATCGCCTCAACTCTTGCACTCGATCCTCTCGCATTATTCACCTCAAAGACTACCGACTCCTCACCCGCTCTAAGTGTAATTGTGCCTAAAAAGACATCTATCAACGCTTTAGCCGTGTTCAAGAACGGGCGCCCTAAAATCAACGGAACTCTATCATCGGCCTCCATATCTAACACTACAAAATCAGTCGGAAACACAAACTTATCCACTTTTACCAACAAATTCTCTACTATCCCCCTAGGATACTTAACTGACTTATCGGCTAACGAGAGGGTCATACGTGTTGACTTCAAATCACCAAGGCCTAGTTTTTCGTAAAATGAATATGGCATCAAATTAATACTAGCACCAAGGTCAGCTAACGCGTGGTTTTTAACATCACCACCAAACAAACATGGAATCGTGAAAATGCCTGGATTGGTAAGTTTTTCAGGAAGTTTATTTAGGATCACAGCAGAACACTCTCCACTCAACGAATTACTCGAACACTCTCCTACCCTATCCTTACGCTTGAGAAAATCCTTAAGGAACTTGACGTATTTGGGCATGGATCTCAGGGCCTCTATGAACGGAAGATTCACCTTCAGCTGGGTGAACATCCCTAGAAATTTCTCGTATTCACTAGCATATAGCTGCTGCCTAGCTCGAGCAGGAAATGGAAGGCGAGAAATATCAATCACTCGTGGCGGTGGCCGAACCTTCTTCGGCTGCTTCTCTTCTTTCTTCTCTACTGGCAACTCCTCGGCGTGTGCGGTACTTGCTGGGTCTAGCCTAATGTGCACCTTGCCTGGAGCCTCCATCTCAATCACCTCCTCTACCTCATCATCACTCCCTATCTCAACATTCTCTCTCACGCCCTCTCCTAGACTCAACCCACTGCGAGTAGTAATTGCTTTAACAGAATGGTGGACTGGGTGAGTAGTACCTGAATACTGACCAGAAGGGGACTCTTTCAACTGCCTAGCTATATCCCCTACTGTTCTCTGAAGATCTAGAAGAGTGGACTCTTGATTTTTAAGCTGAAGTTCATGATTTTTGTTGATCTGCTCTTGAGTCCTAGTGAAATCATTGAGGGATTTCTGCGTCGCCTGATTTTGTGTCATCATCTGAGCTAACATCTCCTCTATCCTACTCATACTACCCTCTGGAGCCTTACCACTACCCTGACTCTCCTGATTCAACCCTCCACTCGCAAACTGACCTCCTGACCCACTATACTGACCACTCTGACCCGAACCACTACTCGTGTAAAGACCCGGGCCCCTATTTTGATACTGACCAGATGGAAAACCAGGGGGATTGCCAGAAGGGCGAAAACTACTACCACTACCCTGCCAGTTGGAGTTATAATTATTATTATTACCAAATAGACCCCTAGACTGACCGGCTATGTACTCTACCTGCTCTAACGTAAGTGTGGGACAATCGAGTGTATCGTGACCTCCCCTACAAACTTCACACCTATCAACTTTCTTCTTGATCTCATCCAACTCTCTCCTCATCTCTTGGCTCAAATCCTGCTTTACACTCTCGACTATAGCAGCTACCGATGTACCCAAGCTAACTTGGTTTACCCCTCGACCGGCCGAGGTGGTAGTAACAGGAATGGAAGTCCTGCCAGTAGTGCTGTAATCCATATCAGAATGTGCAAAGCTCTCAAACAAATCATTGCACTCCGTCACTGTCTTCTTTCCCATAAGCTGACCTCCTGCTGAAGTATCGAAACGAGCTCTAATCTCAGGGGTAAGGCCATTGTAAAACTTCTCAACTAACGCCCAATCCGACAAACCATGCTGCGAACAACGAGAGAGAAGCGTCTGAAAACACTCCCAAGCTAAGTGATACGGCTCATCAGGCTCCATACGGAAGGAGTGTATCTGACCACGAAGGCGAGACGCCTTGGCTGGCGGGAAGTATTTTGCTATGAAAGCATCGCGAAGACCAGCCCAAGTAGTGAAAGTGCCTGCGGGCTGAGAATCAAACCAGACGGCTGCGCGTCCAGCGAGTGAAAACGGGAATACCTGAAGATATCTAGCATCTAGATTGACACCCTCGATGGAATAGGTGCCACAAAGACGAGTGATGCGATTTATGTGGGCGGGTGCATCCTCGTCATCACGACCATGGAACTGGCAAGAATTTGTGATGGCGGTCATGATGTAGGAAGGAATCTGCCAGGACCTATCATTCGCAATATTAGGAAGGGTGATGGGCGATGTCGCACCGGTGAAACCGGTGGTAGCCTGCTGGTAGACTGTGCGGTTCACCATGACGGGTGGAGGACTAGGCGAACGAGAACGGGAGGGTGGTGGGGAGACGTGTGGTGAAACGTGTGGTGATGGCTTCGGTGTGAAATCGAAGGCGGGGGTGGAATGTGGAACTGAAGAAGACGAAGAAGACGAAACAGACGACTCTACTGGAAACAGAAGTCGCGGCGGTCCCTGCGAGCGCGTATGGGGCATCCACCAACTACGAACAACGAAAAGACTCTAACTACGACTCGCTAACCTAGAAAAGACACTAAAGCAAATATTTTTGGATTTTTTATGATTTTTAGACTCCTACGACTCAACGAACACAAATAGCACGTAATATGTCAAACAAGTCCAAACAAAGCAATCAACGCAATTACCTAAGAGTCCCCGGCAACGGCGCCAAAAACTTGATGTGCTCGAAACGGGTTAACTAAATTAACTAAATTTACCCTAATTCTAGACTCTCTAAGTTTTAAATTTATAAAACTAAGACTCTCTAAACCCTAAACCACACAATCGGCAAGTGTACCGATCAATGTAGTATAGCCTAAGGAAGTCCGAGTATCGAACCCAAGAGACTCTACTGAATACGCTAATGACTCTATCTAGACTCAAACTGACACGACTTAACTAAATGTTTATTAATTAGGGGGGTTTCTAAAAATCCTAAATAATGCAAATAACGACTAAACTAGCTAGACGAACTAGACACGAACTCACACGAAAGCTGAACTCAAGGATGATGAAGGAACTACCTAGACAGGAATCCTGATTGATTTTAGTTATGATTATAATTGGAAGTTGTCTGCTATGGAACCGGGATCTTATAATTCTCACCTATCGGGAAATCTAAGGACCCCTAATCTCTCTCAAGAGCACGCTAAGATCCCCTAAAGGTTGTTAATTTACCGGTTATTAGACTCCCTTACAAGACATCTAATGGGTTTATAAAAGTATCCTACAAGGCTCACTCCCTTACGAGACCTAAACCTAGGATAGGTTTGTTTTCTCTGCTAGACAGCAGCCAAAAGGTTAACTTCCTAAGAAGGACCCACCTTGCGTTTTAATCACTTAGACCTAGCAATAATCTGGCACCTTACAGCTATTGACGATTAGTAGAACACTTGATTTTATTAAATTACCAACTATTACTTCTAAGGTTACTTGTGCACTTTTCACCCTAAAGGATTAAAGGTTTATTATGTGATATAGACACTCACCAAAACCTAAAACCCTAGCCCGACTCTATTCCGTGATAAAGACCGTCACCAAGATTCAAGCGAAGCAATAATCAATAATAAAATAACATCAAGCACGCAAACACATCTAACTGATAGAACAAACCGTTTACAATTTATAAACAATCCATAGCGTTCAAAATCCAAGAATAATCAATACTTATACGCAGTCATTCATCCATGTCTAGGTAGTAACAGAAATTTAGCCGCTAAACATAATCCAAAACAAGTTCATAATCCAGGTATAACAAGAATTCATCATTAAACAATAAAAAAAACGAAAAACGAAGAAACAAGATTGTATAACCCGTTAACTTCACTCTCGTGTGCTCCTGAACGTACTCCGATGATTCCTAGCGATCCTGAGCCTTCAAAACCTCTGAAAACAGCCTTCCAAGCTCGTCCAGAACTCTCAAAAATTCGTAATTGTGTTGTTCTCTTCGGCTGATCATGATTATGATAATATATAACCTTCAAAACCCTAAATTCCGTAGTTGTTACGATCTGTTGCCGACATTCAACATCCTCGCGGCCCGCTTAAGGATTCAGGTAAGTTGATGCGGGCCGCGCGCCACTCAATCTCCGGAAACTCTTTATAAGCTCAGGCGGCCCGCATCGGAATTGATCATAAGCTTATTCGGGCCGCCTCAGACCCCCAGTTGTGCTTTTTCGCTCCGTTTTGCTTCCGAGCTTCTCGACTTCCGTTCCAGACTTTCGCCCATCCAGATTTTAACTCATATCTGCTCCGTTTTGGCTGCAAAAACCTGGAAACACAAATAAATCAAAAGCAAATACATTCTAATCTAAAACGACACTAAATCTAACTAAAACCGAACAAACCTAGACGCGAATAATGATGTATTTTACAATACATCACTAATCAATCTAATTTTTTTTTGAGAAAAGTTTTGAAACATAAAAATAAAAACTAAAAATGCAAAGACAAAATAAATAGAAACATATAGACAAGATAAAATCACTTGGATCCGACTCGTCTTTAATGTATCCTTTGATAATTTTCGCACTTTCGGACTTTTTAAGAGATTGTCTTAGTTATAGTAGTAGGCCCCTCTTTTGAAGGTGACGTTACCCCCAACCCAGTGGTTTGAGTCAGCAGGGATACAATCCCAAAGAGTTGGAATATTGATAGATAATTAAGTAAGTTATTAATCCGAAAAGTGGTAGGCCACTCTTTTGAAGGTGACGTTACCATCGGCTAAGTGATTTGAGTCAGCAAGAATACAATCCCATGAAGCCGGTTTAATGTATTAATAGTAGGTTACATATGAGGGGTTCAAGCTATTCGCACCCCCACCATCCAATACCAGTGAGTATTGAAGGATGTCCTAGTAAGTTTGAACCAGATCCTTGCAGGATCTATACACTGAACAAGGCAAGAACGTTACCAAACCATTCCCCTAACCCCCAACCAGGTAGTTAACAGGCCTTTATATAGACCGTAAAGACATGAATGATGCAATATTTTACTTTATATAAACAGTAAAGTAACTTCAAGACACCACGGAAAAATGATAGGAAGAATTCACCTTCAACATAAGAAACTAGTTATTAAAGTCATTAATACAAACCCAAATAAAAAGTGACGAAAGATTAAAAATCAAAAGTAATACATAAAAGACTTGTCTTCACCAAGTGATGTAAGAGGCTTAACCAAACATGGCCTTTGATTTGCAAGAACCCTTACAATCAATCTTGGATCCCGAGACTACTACACACTCTAGAGATAGATGATGGATGATGGTGGTGGGTGTTGGTGTTGGTGTTGTAGTGGTGGTGGAGTGGTGGCAAAGTGGGATAGTTGTGGTTTGCCAAGGGATGCCTTTAAAGTTAACCAAGCACCCCTATTTATAGCCTGCACTCCAGCGTGCACGCCCCCGTGGCCAGCCTTTTCTCTTCCTTCATTAATTGCAAGTGTCAGCAGAGGGCCCCACACAGCCCCGTGTCTCCTAGGCATGGCCCCGTAGTAAACTCCGTATCTGTCCTATCAAGATTTGGCAAGATTCTGCGTATCTTTGCGTTGACCACGCCTCGTGCTGAGCTGGGCACGCCCCTGTGGTGGGCGTGGAAGCTTCTACAGGTTTGTCTTTTGTGAAGGACCCTGACCACGCCCCGTGTTCAGCTGGGCACGACCCCGTGGTCAGTCTTCTATTGCCTTGTTTGCCTTGGGGATGCTGCCAAGGGGTTGGGCATGTCACGTTCATTCCTTCTTTTTGTATTTATGTTGGTTTTGACTGCTTATTTGCTCCTTTTGTTCGTTTAAGCTCATTTGATCCTATAAATTCAAAAGAAAGACAAAAACACACTTTTTCCAACATTAGTACTAAAAAGGGTTAGTTTTATGCCTCATTTGATGTAATTTATATGTTACATTTTGCACACATCAAATACCCCCACACTTGAATCTCTGCTTGTACTCAAGCAAAACTCTTTAATATGTGGCTTACACACCCAAATGGAAGAGGTAGAAGAGAAGTTTTGGGCTTATCTTGAGTGTCGGGAATCTAAGATCTTTTATTGGGTTTTATTTTTATTTTATTTATGTTTTATGTTTTATTTTATTTTTGTTTTATGTACAATTCTATTCGTCATGATTAATTTAGAACATTTTATAAGAAAAATTACTTATTTGGGCATAACATGCCTCTTTAAAATTCCATTTATATACAAGTTCACATATCTCACGGGAGATCACTCAACACTCGGCCGAAGATATATTTTTGTGAAACACTCGAGACCGGCATGGAACTTACTTCTACCATATGCTTGCCAAGCGATCAATCCTCCTCCTTTTTAACTATAAACCTTCGTAAACATCAAAAGGACTTGGGGAAGGGTTAGGCTTGGGCTAAGGGTAGGTGGTTTTGGTTAGTAGTTAGTAATAATACTCATAGGAAGTAGATGGTTCACACAATTGTACTTCATTGTAAGTATATGATGGATAAGGGTCATAGTTTTGTTCTTCATAGTACTCATATGAGGTGGGTTGTTCACGCCATGGTTTCTCATAGTAAGCATATGAAGGTGGTGGCTCATATCTTGGTTCCTCAAAGTATGAGTAAGAAGGCTCATACCTTGGTTCATCAAAATACGAGTATGAGGGAGGAGGTTCATACCTTTGGTCTTCATATGATGTGTATGAAGTGGATGGCTCGTACCTGGACTCCTCATAGTAGGTGTATGAAGTGGATGGTTGATATAAGTTACAATATTGGACCGAGTGCGGGTCACCACAATTAGTGCAATAGTTATTCCTATAATCATCCTCCTCATAGGTGTAGTTGTAACCTCCTGAGTATTGATCCATAAGAATCACTAAGCAGACCACAACAAAGTCTCGAGACCAGAAAACAAAAATAAAAACGGAAACAGAAACAGAGGCTGGACACGGCCCCGTGTTCAGTGGACACGGCCCCGTGTACATAATCTGTATCTGGGCGTTTTAATTAAATTTACTGATTTCGTTGAGCACAGGGGCGTGTTCAATGAGCACGACCCCGTGTTCAGGCTCTTTATCTGGGTGTTTTTATGAAAAATATGCAGCACGGCCCGTGTTCAGTGAGCACGGCCCGTGTTCAACCTACTGTAAATGCAAAACTAAACTAAAATGCAGAAAAATGTGCGCACGATTTGAAAAAGTTTTGAAAAACTGATTAGGCCGTCGATTTTAAGCTTTCTTAAAATCCTTGTGTCCCGGCAACGGCGCCAAAAACTTGATGTGTGTGTGAGTGTTATTATATTTTAATGTATATTTTAAGCCCTTTTTACACGTTAGTCAAGTTTTAAATTTATAAAACACGATATTTACTAACACCAAACACACATATGGGCAAGTGCACCCATCGTGAGCGTAGTATAGTGTTGGTAAGATACCAAGCTCGTCCAAAAACACAAGAGCTTTTAGTACCGGTTTATCCTCAACGTCTACTCAAATCAAAGGTTAGAAAAAGGTTTTAAATAAGAAAAAAAATAAAAACTAACTAAAATGCTGAAAAATAAAAATAAAAACAGATAGACAAGATGAATCACTTGGCTCCGACTCGTGTATAGTGTAACCTTTGATTATTTTCGCACTTTTCCACTTTTTTAAGAGACTATCTTGGTTATTGTAGTAGGCCCCTCTTTTGAAGGTGACGTTACCCTCAACCCAGTAGTTTGAGTCAGCAAGGATACAATCTTAAAGGGTCGGATTATGGAAAGATAATTAATTAAGTTATTAATGCATATTATGGTAGGCCCCTCTTTTGAAGGTGACGTTACCCTTGGCTAAGTAGTCTGAGTCAGCAGGGATACAGTCCTAAGTAGCCGGGTTAAAGTATTAATAGTAGCTTACATATGAGGGGATCAAAGAGTTTGGACCCCCGCCATCCAATACCGGTGGGTATTGAAGAGGTCCTACTAATATTGACCCAGGTCCTTGCAGGATCTATACACTTAACAAGGCAAGACTCTTACCAAACCGTTCCCTTAACCCCCGACCGGGTAGCCAACATATCTCCATATAGACCGTGGAGATATGAATGGTGAAAATCTTTTATTTTATATAGACAGTAAAATAATGCCAAGACACCACGGACAAACGATAAGGAAGAATCACCTTCAACATAAGAAACTAGTTATTAAAGTCATTAATACATAACCAAGTAAAAAGTGCGAAAAGATTAAAAATAAAAAGTATTACACTTGACACTTGTCTTCACCAAGTGATGTAAGAGACTTAGGCAAACATAGCCTTTGATTGTCAAGAACTCTTACGATCAATCTTGGATCCCGAGAAGACTCACACACTCTATGATGGACAATGGATGATGGTGGTGGATGATGGTGTTGTGATGGTGGTGGGTGGTGGGTGAAGTGTGAGAGAGGTGGTGTGCCAAGGGATGGTTTGCAAATGAGCCAAGCACCCCTATTTATAGCCTGAACAGTAGCTCGGGTACGGCCCCGTGTCCATTGGGCACGGCCCCGTGTCCATCCTCTTCTCTGTCTTCATTAATTGCAGTTTGTCTGCATTAGTTGACCACGCCCCCGTGTCCGCTGGGCATGCCCCCGTGTGCAGAATCATATATGTACTATCAAGATTTTCCTGGATTCTGCTAATCTTATAGTTGACCACGACCCCGTGTCCGCTGAGCACGGCCCCGTGGTGGGCGATAGAAGCTTCTGTAGCTTTGTCTTTTATGCTGGCACTTGGGCACGCCCCCGTGTTCACTGAGCACGGGGCGTGTTTAGTCTTCTGTTATCTTGTTTTGCTTGGGAAGATGCTGTCGGGGAGGTCGGGCATGCTACGTTTGTTCCTTTTCTTGTATTTATGTTAGATTTAGCTGCCTTTTTGCTTCTTTTGTTCATTTGAGCTCATTTAATCCTGAAAATACAAGAGGAAGACAAAAGCACTCTTTTTCCAATATTAGTACTAAAAAAAGATTAGTTTTATGCCACACTTGATGTAATTTATATGTTGCATTTTGTGCACATCAAATACCCCCACACTTGAATCTTTGCTTGTCCTCAAGCAAAACTCTTTATAATGTGGCTTTACACTCCCAAATGGAATGGGTAGAAGAGAAGGTTTTTGGGCTTGTCATAGAGTGTCGGGATTTCCAAGATTTTTTATCAAGTTTTATTTTTATTTATTTAGAATCCTATTCGTCATGATTTATTTATTACATAAGATAAATTACTTATTAGGGCATAACATGCTTTTTTTTTTAATTCCATTTATATACAAGTTCACATACCTCACGGGGGATCACTCAACACTCGGCCGAAGATGTATTTTAGTGAATCACTCGAGAGCGGCATGGAACTTACTCCTACCATAGGCTTGCCAATCCTCCTCCTTTTTAACTATATACCTTTGTAAATATCAAGATGACTTTTGGGTGAAGGGTTAGGCTTGGGTTAAAGGTAGGTGGTTGGGTTAGTGGTTAGTAGAAAAGGGCGAAAAGCGTAAAAAGCATCGGTTTTCGTAAGACTTTTTATTTTTGCAATTTTTTATTTTGATGAAGCCATCATTCAAACAAAGTTATTTTTTTTGATGAACTTGTTTGTTTATTTCTCTTTTGCTTCATCCTCAACATTTTTTTTTTGAAAAAGTCATAAGAAAAACCGAGCTTGTTACTAAAACAAAGGGTTTAAAATGAAAAGGGTTTTGGTGGGTAAAATGGTGTTTGTTTTTTGGGTTAAGAAATGAAAAGGTTTAGTCTCAAAGGGGTTAACTAGGGGGATTTTGGGTAGGTGGTAAAAAAAAGAAAAAATAATGGTGTAGAAATAAAAAAAAGTTAGTCCTAATGCCTCCATCATTTACATACTCAGTTTTAAGTTGGTAAGGACCGGGAATGTATCGTCGTGGCAAGTTCTGGAGTCATAAGAACCAAGCGGCTATTCACACAAGAAACGAAAAATGAGCATTTAGTTTAAAGATATGTATGTTTATGCTCAATAAAGGCTCAAAACTCACTTTTGTGGGAATGATTTTTTATGTGATCAAGTATATATAATCAAATTTTAACTAAACTTGTCATCCCGTTTCATAATTTTCTTATGTTGGTTCTTTTTATTACGACGCTATCAGTTGTAAATTTGTAAAAATATAACCTTTTTAGAACTTGCAATTCCCAAATTAAACCAAGACAAGTAAAAAAAAATGAAAAGTTTTTGAAAAAATTTGGTGTGATTAGCGGCTCCAATAGAGTTTTGTGTAAGGTTTGTTATTAGGACTTGCAAAATTCAAGGCTTTAGCATCCCCCCACACTTAAATTACACATTGTCCTCAATGTGTTTCAAAAATAAGTTTTTCAGTTGATTAAAATGTGTAAAAGTGGGCTAAAAACAAGATTTTATGTTACTGGGTAGCTAAACACGGGGTGGTGTTGGCTGAGCACGGCCCCGTGGTCAGACTGCCAGTATCAAATTTAAACAGAAGGCTGGGCACGGGGGCGTGTTCAGTGAGCACGGCCCCATGTCCAGTTACCTGAACTGGGCATTTTCTGCAGAACCTCGGGCACGGGGCGTGTTGCTGAACTTGCTGTAATGAAGAAAAAGTGTCGGAAGGCTCTGTTTTTGTGCATGGGGTGTGGGTTCAAGCTTCCCTTAGTAACCTCCACCATTTCGAGTGTGCTTTATTCCTGAAAATTAAAACTAAACTAGAAAACATAAAAGTTAACTAATATAAAACTAAGGATAGTTCCGCGGAATGCCTCCGTTGTGCGCCACGTTTATAAGTGTCCTTAGCTAGACCATCCTTATCGGGTGGTTCTGGCTCATCTTCAATTAGGGGGTCGTCATTGCCGAATGGATATTTCATTGAACGCTCAAGATCAACACTCTTTTTAAATGCCCCTAATTGAATAGGTAGATTGTTGCGCTTCTGGTTTTTCAAAGCTTCGTGGGTTTTTACAAAGGGTCGTCCCAACACTAGAGGAGCGTCATCAAGGATGACAAAGTCGGTTGGGATTACCATTTGATTTGTTTGAACCAAGACATCCTCAACTACACCGATTGATTTTATTACTTTCCGATTGGATAGAAAATGGGTATTTGAAGTGGAGAAAAATCACCAATACTTAATTTTTCGAAAATGTAGTTTGGCATCATGTTAACACAAAGATCCTTATCAATTGTGATATTACTAATAAATGAATTTTGAAAGAAACATGGAACCGGTGTAATGTTAATTTCAAACGGGTCTTCTTTTATTAGCGAGGTTTGATCATTAGTTAACTTAACGCTTACCGTTTCGTCGATTTTAGTGTTAGTGTTTAACTTTTTTAAAAACTTAGCATGAGTGGGAATTAAACAATGATTTTCAAAAGAAGGTGACAAGAGATTAATTTCTTCAAAATTAGACTCTTCTTGAATTTTAACGTTGTCGGACTCACCTTTTTCGTTTTTTAACTCATGTGTCGGTTCTTCACTTATTCGTTCTTCCATTTTTATTTCTTCAACTATCTCTTCTTTATTACAAGTTAATTATTCTCTTGTGCGGGACTCCTCTTCCTTGCGCGAGATTCTTTTATGTAGCGCTCGATAGTTTTAAGGTGTTCTAATATCCTATCGGTCACTTCGGTGATAGAGTAAGGATCGGGATTTTCAAAGCTTGAATCCGGTTGTTCGATCCTTTGTTCCTCATAATGCTCATAGGAAGTAGATGGTTCACACCATTGTTCTTCATTGTAAGTATATGATGGATAAGGGTCATAGTTTTGTTCTTCATAGTACTCATATGAGGTGGGTTGTTCACGCCATGGTTCCTCATAGTAAGCATATGAAGGTGGTGGCTCATATGTTGGTTCCTCAAAGTATGAGTAAGAAAGCTCATACCTTGGTTCATCAAAATACGAGTATGAGGGAGGAGGTTCATACCTTTGGTCTTCATATGACGTATATGAAGTGGATGGCTCGTACCTGGACTCCTCATAGTAGGTGTATGAAGTGGATAGTTGATATAAGTTACAATATTGGACCGAGTGCGGGTCACCACAATTAGTGCAATACTTATTCCTATAATCATCATCCTCATAGGTGTAGACAGTTGTAACCTCCTGAGTATTGATCCATAAGAATCACTCCGCAGACCACAACAAAGTCTCGAGACCAGAAAACAAAAATTAAAACGGAAACAGAGGCAGGACACGGCCCCGTGTACCGAATCTGTATCTGGGCGTTTTAATTAAAGTTACTGATTTCGTTGAGCACGGGGGCGTGTTCAGTGAGCACGACCCCGTGTTCGGGCTCTGTATCTGGGTGTTTTTATGAAAAATATGCAGCACGGCCCGTGTTCAGTGAGCACGGCCCGTGTTCAACCTACTGTAAATGCAAAACTAAACTAAAATGCAGAAAAATGTGCGCGCGATTTGAAAAAGTTTTGAAAAACTGATTAGGCCGTCGATTTTAAGCTTTCTTAAAATCCTTGTGTCCCCGGCAACGGCGCCAAAAACTTGATGTGTGCGTGAGTGTTATTATATTTTAATGTATATTTTAAGCCCTTTTTACACGTTAGTCAAGTTTTAAATTTATAAAACACGATATTTACTAACACCAAACACACATATGGGCAAGTGCACCCATCGTGAGCGTAGTATAGTGTTGGTAAGATACCGAGGTCGTCCAAGGACACAAGAGCTTTTAGTACCGGTTTATCCTCAATGTCTAATCAAATCAAAAGTTAGAAAAAGGTTTTAAATAAGAAAAAAATAAAAAATAACTAAAATGTTGAAAAATAAAAATAAAAACAGATAGACAAGATGAATCACTTGGCTCCGACTCGTGTATAGTGTAACCTTTGATTATTTTCGCACTTTTGCACTTTTTAAGAGACTATCTTAGTTATTGTAGTAGGCCCCTCTTTTGAAGGTGACGTTACCCTCAACCCAGTAGTTTGAGTCAGCAAGGATACAATCCTAAATGGTCGGATTATTGAAAGATAATTAATTAAGTTAGTAATGCATATTAGTAATGCATATTATGGTGTTGTGTTGTGTTGGTGGTGGGTGGTGGGTGAAGTGTGGGAGAAGTGGTGTGCTAAGGGATGGTTTGCAAATGAGCCAAGCACCCCTATTTGTAGCCTGAACAGTAGCTCGGGCACGGCACCGTGTCCATTGGGCACGGCCCCGTTTCCATCCTCTTCTCTGTTTTCATTAATTGCAGTTTGTCTGCATTAGTTGACCACGCCCCCGTGTCCGCTGGGCACACCCCCGTGTGCGGAAGCATATCTGTATTATCAAGATTTTCCTGGATTCTGCGAATCTTATAGTTGACCACGACCCTGTGTCCGCTGAGCACGACCCCGTGGTGGGCGATCGAAGCTTCTATAGCTTTGTCTTTTATGCTGGCACTTGGGCACGCCCCCATGTTCACTGAGCACTGGGCGTGTTCAGCCTTCTGTTCTCTTGTTTTGCTTGGGAAGTTGCTGTCGGGGAGGTCGGGCATGCCACGTTTGTTCCTTTTCTTGTATTTATGTTAGATTTAGCTGCCTTTGTGCTTCTTTTGTTCATTTGAGCTCATTTAATCCTGAAAATACAAAAGGAAGACAAAAGCACTCTTTTTTCCAACATTAGTACTAAAAAATGGTTAGTTTTATGCCACAATTGATGTAATTTATATGTTGCATTTTGTGCACATCAGGTTCAAGTTGGTAAGGATCGGGAATGTATCGTCGTGGCAAATTCTAGAGTCGTAAGTACCATGAGGCTATTCACACAAGAAACAAAAAATGAGCATTTAGTTTAAAGATATATGCTTGTATGCTCAATAAAGTCTCAAAACTCACTTGTTATGGGAATGGGTTTATAACGTGATCAAGTATATATGATCAAATTTTAATTAGATTTGTCATGCCTTTTCATAATTTTCTTATTCGGTTCTTTTTATCACGACGCTATCGGTTGTAAATTTATAAAAATATAACCTTTTCAGAACTTGTTATTCCCGAATTAAACCAAGACAAGTAAAAAAATGAAAATTTTGAAAAAAATTTGGGGTGATTAGCGGTTCCAATAGAGTTTTGTGTAAGGCTTGTTATTAGGACTTGCAAGATTCAAGGTTTTAGCATCCCCCCCACACTTAAATTACACATTGTCCTCAATGTGTCCTAAAAATAAGTTTTTAGATTGATTGAATGTGTAAAAAGGTGTTGAAAAACAAATTTTTATGATACTGGGCGTTTGGCCACGGCCCCGTGTGGTCCGGGCACGACCCCGTAGTCAGATCGCCAGTAACAAATTTAAACAGAAGGCTGGCCACGGGGCGTGTTCAGCGAGCACGGACCCGTGGCCAGTTACCTGAACTGGGCAAATTTCTGCAGAGCCTGGGCACGGGGCATGTTAGGCTGAGTATGGCCCCATGCTGAACTTGCTGTAATGCTGGAAAAATTGTCGGGAGGCTCTGTTTTTGTGCATGGGGTGTGGTTTAACGTTCCCTTGGTAACCTCCATCTTTTCGAGTATGGTTAAACCATTATAACATTATCCAAACACCATTTGATAATTTAAATAATCATTCATTAAGAGTGCGAAATACATAGTTCCTAGAAATTAAAATAAAATTCCTAAAAATGAAAAGCTACAAAGGTCCTAAGATAGATAGGTCATAACATGCAGGGAATCTAAATCACGATAGAGTTCTACCCTAGATGTTTTACATTATAAGGATGATAAAAACCCGGAAACGACTTTCCAGTGTTTAAGGGCCTTTAGAATTCGAACCCGGAGGATGTACCTCAAATGTCATTGATCCATTCCTCAATCTCCCTAGGGAGAAAGAAGGTGGGCTCATTCTCCACAATGTCTTGTGGGGAGGTGAAACGGCTACCAGAACCCCGTTTAATACGTCTAGAGGAGGTTCCGGAGGAAGGACATTCCATTCGGCTGGGATAATGATTTCCGGCATGACATTCCATCCTCTTTGCGTGATGATTGGCACCATGGGAGGCGATGCAAGAATATTCAGCCTTTGGGGCAAAAGGTTGACTTCTTGAAGGCAACCCTCTAACCCCACAGTCAAATGATTAATACGGTCAATTAGGGCTTCTTCCACGGACGTCATCTCATCAATGGCTTCTCGCAAGGCATATACATAGTTGACCAAGGAGTCTTCCATCGATGTTCTTCTCCCCCTTCGATTGTTTCTTGAGTGAGCTGAAGATGTTCCACTGTTTTGGCTCGACATTCTAAGAAAACAAGTCAAAATTTTCAAAATAATGAAACTGTAACTCCAGCCACGGCTCCGTGCCTGCTGGGCACGGCCTCGTGGTCATTACTCTGCAGATTGTTGAACCAAGGAATTTTATTGTTTTAAATTATTTTTTCTGAATTTTGAAACATTTTTTAGCATAAAAAACTTAAAACAGTGTTGTAAAACTTATTTTTAATAAGATTCCTTGGTAAAAAACCTTGCAAATATCACAATAAAGCTTGAAGCTATGGATGTTTCAAGCTTTAATGGAGGTTGAGGAGTTTTGGAGAAGAATGTAAGTGACAAAAGTGACAAAGACAAGATGGTTGTTGAGAAATCTTCTTTGGAATATACCTTTTAAGGTATGTGTGAAGATCCTAGCAAATCTTGGTCTTTGTAATGGGTCAAAATGTGCAAGAATCATGTTGACTTTATAGAAAACGACAGCACACTGACCACGACCCCATGTCGGCTGGACACGGCCCCGTGGTCAGACAAGACTCTGACACATTTTTTCCGTATTCTGAGCACGGAGCGTGTTGGCATGGACACGACCCCGTGGTCAATTTTGAGGTGGGCACGGGGCGTGTTGACCTGGGCACGGCCCCGTGGCTAGAGTGTTTTATGAAGTTGTGTCTTATTTTAAGGTTTTTATTCGGATTGGGTGGTTCCTTACTGGAGGGAACAAGGCCGAAGTGCCTAAGGTACCTTAATTGCTCTTGATTTAAACAAGAACGCAAGAGGTTATCGAAAAGGGTAAAACCTAAACTAAATACCGATGGGCGAAACCAACCTTTATTCACCTTTTCCGGGCTCTTGTTAAAGAAGGTATATGTCGAATCGCTCATGTCTATGAGCGCCTCGGTGGGGAACGATGGAGAGTCCTTCAAGGCACAATCGACACAGGGACGACTATCGCTCATGTTTTCACAAGAGGGTGAGGTGCTCTCGGTATCGTCGATGTTGGTAGAATCCGAATATGACCTCAACAATTCTCCTTGATTGTTGTCTTTTGATGAATAACTTGTTTTCATATCAAGCTCTAATTCTTTTAATTTTAGGAGAATTATTTCTTCAAGCTGACATAATTCTTCGGAAGTTATGTCGTCTGAAAGAGATGGTTGAGGGCATTCGGGCGAGAGATAATGATCATTTTTACCTTTGCCCATCTTAAGGTTTCAGGAAAACAATGGGTCTAAATAGTGGGGTGTGCAATTTAGAAAGTAATACTCTAAATATTTATGGAATCCACCACATATTTAACACCACTCACAGTAAGAGGAGCGAAAGTAAAAATAATCAATATCACTCATATTTTTGTAGAAATTACCAACCGTCGGGATCTTACGGTTCTGTTTTCAGCAACTGGAAGTTGGACACGGGGGCGTGTTCAGTGGGCACGGCCCCGTGGTCAGCTACTGTCTGACTTAAAACAGGATTGCCAGTAACGATGATTGGACACAGCCCCGTGTCTGGCTGAGACGGCCCGTGCTGAAGTCTGTAGAAACTAAAATATTAAGAAAAATCTTAAAAAAATAGAAAAATAAGTAAAAATAATTAGGCTCTTGATTTTAAACTTTCTTAAAATCCTTGTGTCACCGTCAACGCCGCCAAAAACTTGGTGTGTGCAAAGCGTGATATGTTTTTATTGATATTATAAGCCCATTTTACACATTAGTCAAGTTTTAAATTTATAAAACACGATATTCTACTAATACTAAACACACACATTGGCAAGTGCACCCATCGTGAGCGTAGTATAGCATTGGTAAGATACCGTGGTCGTCAAAGGACGCAAGAGCTTTTAGTACCGGTTTATCCTCAACGTCTAATCAATCTAATTTTTTTTTGAGAAATGTTTTGAAACATAAAAATAAAAACTAAAAATGAAAAGATAAAATAAATAAAAATAGATAGACAAGATAGAATCACTTGGATCCGACTCGTCTTTAATGTATCCTTTGATGATTTCATACTTTCGGACTTTTTAAGAGATTATCTTAGTTATAGTAGTAGGCCCCTCTTTTGAAGGTGACGTTACCCTCAACCCAGTGGTTTGAGTCAGCAGGGATACAATCCCAAAGGGTCGGAATATTGAAAGATAATTAAGTAAGTTATTAATGCGAAAAGTGGTAGGCCCCTCTTTTGAAGGTGACGTTACCCTCGGCTAAGTGGTTTGAGTCTGCAAGGATACAATCCCAAGAAGCCAATTTAATGTATTAATAGTAGTTTACATATGAGGCGTTCAAGCTATTCGCACTCCCGCCATCCAATACTAGTGGGTATTAAAGGAGGTCCTAGTAAGCTTGAACCAGGTCCTTGAAGGATCTATACACTGAACAAGGCAATAACCTTACCAAACCATTCCCCTAACCCCCGACCAGGTAGTCAACATGCCATTATATAGACCGTAAAGACATGAATGATGCAATATTTTACTTTATATAGACAGTAAAGTAACTTCAAGACACCATGGAAAAATGATAGGAAGAATTCACATTCAACATAAGAAACTAGTTATTAAAGTCATTAATACAAACCCAAATAAAAAGTGCCGAAAGATTAAAAATCAAAAGTAATACATAAATGACTTGTATTCACCAAGTGATGTAAGAGGCTTAACCAAACATGACCTTTGATTGGCATAAACCCTTACAATCAATCTTGGATCCCGAGACTACTACACACTCTAGAGATGGATGATGGTGGTGGGTGTTGGTTTTGTAGTCGTGGTGGAGTGGTGGCAAAGTGGGAGAGTAGTGGTTTACTAAGGGATGCCTTTGAAGTGAACCAAGCACCCCTATTTATAGCCTGCACAGTACTTTGGCCACGGCCCCATGTCTAGCGGGCACGCCCTCATGGCAGCCTTTTCTCTTCCTTCATTAATTGCAAGTGTCAGTAGAGGGCCACACACGGCCCCATGTCTCCTGGGCACGACCCCATGTCTCCTGGGCACGGCCCCGTGTTCAGCTGGGCACGCCCCCGTGTTCAGCTGGGCACGGCCCCGTGGTCAGTTTTCTGTTGCCTTGTTTTTGCTTTGGGGATGCTGCCAAAGGGTCTGGCATGTCACGTTCATTCCTTCTTTTTGTATTTATGTTGGTTGTGGCTGCTTATTTGCTCCTTTTGTTCGTTTAAGCTCATTTGGTCCTGCAAATTTAAAAGGAAGACAAAAACACGCTTTTTCCATCATTAGTACTAAAATGGTTAGTTTTATGCCTCATTTGATGTAATTTATATGTTACATTTTGCACACATCACTGCCGACATGGGAGATGCTCACGAAGAGAAATGGGGAGACGTTATCAGAAGGAAGGGGCATATAGCATGAATATGATGGGGAAGTTCTGTGTTCAAGTTTTTTGTCCCTAATATCCTGGATGGCTCTTGACCATGGGATCTAGCCACCTCGCTGCACGAGTATGGGAAGATTGGTGGTGTATATATTGCTAAGAAAAGGAATAAAAAAGGTTTGAAGTTTGGTTTTGTGAGTTTTAAAGGTGTTAAACATTGGAAAGATATTGAAAGCAAGTTGAAGAATACTAGGGTCGGAAGGAACATGTTAAAGATAAATCTGTCCAAATTCGTAGTGGAAAACGATATCTTTGGTGTAGGGTTAAAAGAGAAGGAGAAGATTTATGTTGAACCCTGACATGAAAATCGGCCACTGCCAACAACCCATAGGTTTACTCGACAAGGGTTCTCCTATAGCAATGCAGTTTTTGAAGGAGAAGGTGACTAGTGTGGACCCTCGCTTTTCTACTATGGTCGGGCGACTTTGATAGTCAGAAGTCGGGACTTCAAAACGCTCATCTCTCTAAATTGAAAAATGATGGAAGCCTGTGTTAAAGGGGTGGAGATCCAGTATGTGGGAGGGTTTAATCTGATGTTTCCTTTCGGTCATGAAGAGCTAGCTAGAGATTTCATCCATAGCCAGAATGTGTAATGATTCGTTCTCGCACGTCGATATGTGGGTTGGTCAGCCGTTGGCATTTAAACAGGTTGCCCGGTTACAGATTCACAGAGTTCCTTTGCACTTGTTGTCCAATGAAGGTTTTAATTCCATATGTAAATGATATGGTAGAGTGGTCTAACCTGCTCATTTATTTGAAGATGATTTTGATCTCATAGTGGAATGTGTAGGAGTGTTAGTTGGTGACAGGAAGAAGATTATTGATGAGGTTGCTTTTAAATGGTAAGAAAAAAATTTCGTGTCTAGGTCTAGGATGAGTTAGGGGAGTGGATTCCTGATCGTGTACAAGACATTGATGGGTCTGTGAAATTCGGTGATGATGACATGGTGATGGGATCGGATAACATCATTGATCGGATTTCGATGGAGCCATGCTCCGATCAAGATAACAATATGGAGGAAGGGGATGTGTACATGAGGAGGTGGGATAATGAAAAGTCACAACATGGGGATTCAGTTTCTTCACACGTGCATTGCGGCAATAATAGGGTCCTCAAGAAATGGTTTGATTTTATGACTGTGGTGATAAAACTTCGAGTGGTTCGGTGTAGAAATATGGTCCCTCGTTTCAGGATTTATATTCCCAAAATGTTGATGTTGTGTCTCCTAGGTCTAGAAAACAACCTAGACAGGATACAAGATGACCCATTCTCACTTGATAGGATTATGGGTTTCAGGCAACAACAACCAGTTGGGGAAGAGGAACCTAATGGGGCGATTGTAAATAACTTTAATTCAATAGGGGATAAAAGGTTGGATCTCAATAATAGCCCAAGCTCTATAGGAGTGCAATGGGTGACCTAAATCACTCAAGGGAATTTGCTATTCTGATTTTTGTTTGTAACACCCAAAAAATATTCAATATTTATATTTTGTGATAATTATCATAAGTGTAGTAACTAGAAATATTAACCTAGTTAAAACATGTTGTTTGTTAATAAGATGAGTAGATGGTGGCATATTATAACAAAAGCGAACCGTAGGGACAGAAATGGGACATGAATGAAAGTAGTTAGTATTTAAAGTGGAAAAAGAGAACACACTCACTAGCGTGTGTGCGTGTGTGTGTGTGTGTGTCTAGATATAGAGGGGAAAGAGAGAGAAACCCTCTCAAACTCATGAACAACAAATCTGGTGTAACACCCCGAAAATGGGTTTGGTAATCAAACCTCGTTAATAGTAATGGACGGGTAAAATAGCGTTAGTGGTAAAATTTAACCCGGTAAATATTAGGACTTAAATAAATAAACCTAATATTAATTAAAAGGAGGATAAATACTTTGACAAAACAAAGTATATAAAAGGTCCGAATTAATGTGACTTAAAAACATAACGGGTTATAACTTCCCGAACCCCTTAAGGTAACTAGGAATAATTAACCTAGTTAGTAACATGTGATTAAGTGACTAATGGTGAGTTATAGCTTCATTTGGTCAAAATAAAACATTAGGGACTAATATTGCCAAGTGGGAAACTTGTTTTATTAAAACAAGAAAAAATAAAACACAACACACACTTGGTGTGTGTGTGTGTGTGTGTGCGTGCGTGTAATCGCCCAGGAGAAGAAAGAAAGGGTTAAAAACCCTAGTTCAACAAATTCATCAAATTGAAGCTTGATTCGAGCCTTAAATCGATGCATGAATGCGTAGAAACGATCACCTAGTCATGGGGATCATAAGGTATGTCATAAAACCTAGATTGGTTAAAGTTGAAATTTGTGACAAGTAGGTTACTTGTGAATAAATTGATGGATTATGATCCAAAGATGAAATTTGATGTTTATGTATGCCTAATTTCGTTAGTTATGATAAAATTATGAAGAATTTGATATAATGTTGCTTATAAGTGATTAACAAGTAAACTAGGAAGTGGGTTTTGACTAAATAGTGAAGATGATGATATATATGTGCTAAAAATCATCATAATTGATAGTTGAAGTGAGATACTTGAACAAATTATAAGTTTGAGTGAAAGCTCATGCATGACTTGAAGTGGGTTTTTGTATGTTATGATGAAATTGGTAATTTCGTTCATATAAATAGATGTATGAAATCGTGTTATATACTAGTTCATATGAAGAACTTGATTATATAAGGTGTTGGGATAAATGCTAGTGATATGATGAATGGGTCTCACTTATAGATGAGAACCCTTAGTTCTTGTGAAATGAATGAATAAATTAGTCTTGATAATCGCTTGAACTAATTAAAGTGATTGAAATATAATAAACTTGGTTAGAACTTTGGTTAAAACGGTGGCCTAAAGATAACGTCTACCGGGTAATTAAAGAATGCTTAAACTAGTTGATGAACTCGAATATGCATTTTAGTATACTAATGGGCATTTGACTTTTAAAAAGTCAAACTGACCTATGATGTGATGAATGATAATTAGATATAAAATGCGTAAGGTGGAATAATCGTATTAAGTTATGATTAAACTAACCACCTTGTGAATGATGAATGATAGTTGGCGCTTAACAAGCTAGGTGAAGCTTGGGGAGAAAGCGGGTCAAACAAATCAAGTATGAGAAGAAAGGCGTAATCTGGATACGATGTAAGCAAAGCTTACACCCTTTTGTAGAATATGCGTTTATTTTGTAAACTATAAATGCGACAAGTGTAATATCCGAAATAAGGATTTCGACGCGATTAATACGAGTCGGAACAAATATAAACGGGTTAAAAATGGGTAAAAATGGAAATTTAGTCAAGTATCGACTAAAGTAAATTAAAGTTCAAAGGACACCCATAGCGTAAGCCGAATGGGTTAAAAATATAAGAAATGACTTTAGGAGAAAAAAGGGTATAGTGAGAACATCTGAAATGGGTCGGATGTGTGATTGGTAATTAAAAACCATGTTTTGTTACATATGAAAATGTTGAGTCATATAGGCCAAACGGGTCAAATGGTGGTGATAACACCATTTGACGAAATCGGCTAACGTTGTTGTCAAGTCATGTGTTTACAGGAGCGAATAGTAATTTGGATAATTACGTCGCCATAGAATATCGGTAATAAAAGCAAAGTGTTGAAACGGGTCACTAGGTTGACTCGAGCCAGGTACGTATAAATACGATTGTGGTTAAACATACATTTTTTGGTCAAATAAGCAGCAAAAGCTCTTCCTCGTAAATGAGGGGCTAAAGTTGACCAAAACGCCCTTGATGGGTAAATCGGGCAAACGACCTATAAAGGTTGTTAGAAATAAGTGTTTTGATAGATTAAATCCTTAGGATAAGTATAAAAATGGATGATATGGGACCTTAGGGTCCAATGAGTTGAAACGAGTATTTTTCGTAAAATGACATATCTGAGGGATAGAACTCAGAATAAATAGTCTATTACATTAAATCCACCACAATCATATTTGTGCTGGAAGACTAATCAATATGGATGGGTGGTATTATGATGCATACAAGGGATGAGCGTAATTTAAGCTTAAAAGTGCATAAATACCCTTAACGGGTCAAAATAAGAGTATAAGAAAAAACGGGTTGAGAATGTGTATAAACCCGTGATTTGAACATTGTACAATAGGAAATAATTATAATAATATGTTTACAAAAAAACAAAGGCGTCAAACAAGTTTGTTTGATGAAATCACGAACGGGTCAAGAAGTGTCATAATTGAATTTCAAGCCGAGAGCTTGAAATCTATAATTTTGTGAAGTTAGATGTTGGGTTTTTACGCCATAAGATGGAGAATTAAATTACGAACGCGTAGGAAAAAGAATCGCGTAAATCGGATCTATAATGAATAAGTTATGGTCGTTTCCGTAAAAACTGGTATTGCTGGAAAATGCAGGTCCCAGATCCAGACCTGCTGAAAAACGGTCTCCCCCACGCCACGCGAGGGAGCAAGGTGGTGCCGGCACGTGGCACGACAGCACCCTGTTTCGGCAAAAAATTTGTTTTTGAATCAGTTTCGCTTCCCGGACTCGTTTTGAGACATTTTAAACTACGTATGACTAATTCAATTCATGTTTTATGAATTGTAGGTATAATTTATAGTACCGGATGACGATCAAGCTCAACGAAGAACCAAACACGATCAAGATACAGGCTTCCGCACATAGTTTCATCGTCTTTGTAGATGACGAATTCATACATCATATGTTGTATTGTTTTTATTGAGAAAAGTTTTAATTTAACCGTATTTTCAACATATTTGTAATCATAATTACAAGTTTATTTTCGTAATATATACGTAAACCTTTAGAATAATAGCAAGGGTGTTACATCTGGAACTAGAATCAAAGCGGTTTCGATGCATGATTGAACATTTAGATTACACCATATCATCTAAATCTAAGGTATATCATAATTTCACTTTTGGTGCGATTCTCTAGTTAGGAGTAACGCCCCAAAAACTGAATTTTAAATTCACTGGTATGTTTTCTTGTCTTGGAGCATGATATAAAAAAAACTAAGTTATTTAACTTAGTTAGGGTATAAGTTAATTAGAAAGGGGTGTGTCACACCCCGGCCGCGTCAAAACAACAAACCGCGGCGGAAACGCCAGGGAGTGATGGTGACAGAATCATTGTTTCAACAACCATGGTAATTAAAGTTATGTATTATTGAATTAAAGTTTACATTGT
Source organism: Helianthus tuberosus (assembly GCA_030545235.1). Lineage (NCBI taxonomy): Eukaryota > Viridiplantae > Streptophyta > Magnoliopsida > Asterales > Asteraceae > Helianthus > Helianthus tuberosus. The sequence goes on from CM060441.1 coordinate 142,151,726, forward strand.
CCTGGAAATTAAATAAAACATAATATAATAATTGTCTTTTAAGTCACTAAGGCCCGAGTCCGCCTAAGTGAAGCACAAGCATCATCATGCATCAGCTGCTGAAACACATGTAAAAATAGGTACATCAGCATAAAAATGCCTGTGAGATACATAGGTTTTGTTTATGCAGGATTCATGACTTGTAGTTTAAAAGAAGTGTTTAACCAAAAATAGTCATGAACCTTGTAAAATGTTTTCTTTTATAAAATCATGTGAAAATCGATATGAAAATCAAATGATATAAAAGAATTATGCATGGTTAAATAAATAACCAAGTAAAAGTGAATTGTATAAAATATGTACTTTGTATAAAAATGCCGTGTCCTTGTAAAAATGTTTCATGTCTTTTGTCCAGTGGCTTAGGAAACGCAACAATGTATAATACAATAAAAGCACTTATATATAGGAAGTACCAGCGGTGTATCCACCATGCTTTTATCGTATAACACATAGCCCCGTTACATAAGTCACTTTATCATTACCCAACAAAATGTCATATTTAATGTCAAAATGTTTATGCATAAACCATGTTTAATGGCATGTATAACAGTTATTATGTATAACCAATGGAATGCATAGCAAGTAGGAAATCATCTACTTAAACTATGTAAAAATACCAATGTGAAACATATGTCATGTACGGTGAATAAAAGAATCTACTCAACCCCGTAGGAAAAATGTACAAAACAATGTTTTTGAGTAAACCTAAGTTTAAATCAAATGTTATGTTTTGCAGAAAAACAATGCTTTATGATTACAAACATTTATGCAGTAATGTTAATCGCATACATTCAAGCCTTGCGATTATGGCGACAAACCTTTAAACAAATTAAAGGTTTATCTAAGTTATGTAGTCGGATTCTGTCATTCCCAACTTCCAAACAAACCTAGGAAGTCGGAAACGGGAGTTGTCAATTCCTATGGTACCATTACATACTACCGAGCGGCGTAGCTAATGTTAATGAATGTATTATTGTCCCGATTAAACACACCAAATGTCATAACCAATGTAAGCATGCTATGAAAACCATGTACTAGGTATGCTAAGTAAACATGCCTAGTAGAAATGTCATGTAAAACAATGTGTACATATGCTAAGTAAACATATGTAACAAATGAGTAATAAATCAATGTGCTAGCATGCTTAACATACATAGCAAAACATAGTGAAAGCATGTACTAAATATGTACTAAGTGAAACTAGCATGTTTATGTCACAAAAGCATGTAAAACAAGAAAGTAACAATTATCTACATGTGAATCACCCCAAAGTATTTGAAAATGGTAAAAGAGGGGAACTATGTACTCACTTGGGATTGCTAATTAGTCTTGAGAATAAGACCAATTTAAGCTCCAAGTATCACGGAATCAAACGGCACCTAGTATAGGTAACTATGTTATTAGTCGGCTCCTAAATCGAGAGATAGGATAGAACGAGGTTCTATAAATCAAATGAGTATTTGAACTCATACGGTATGATTTAATAGTCCCCACATTCTGATTTGAAAGTCTACCTAAGTGCTTTTGACCCGTTTCGACCCATTATGGTAGTATAAGCTACTATAATGCGTCGTTAGCGTAAAACTATGTTCGGTTGGTTAACTATGTGCTATGCCAAGTCTTACATGCCCAATTATGCCTAAACATGTTACTAAATCAGATTATATGTCAAAAATATGTTCACATAGTCAAAAATATGGATTTATGCTTCAAAAGGGCGTTTTGGTCATTTACTATGGGCATACAAGCTAACTAGCAAAAGACTAACCAATCCTAGGTGATCATAAGGTATAACCTCAGGGGTTATTCCCTATATAACTATGATCACTAAGTAAGCTTGGTCGGATCCTAAAGATCGACCAATCGGGTCGGGTTCGAAAGTCTAAGCGGTTGTTTAGACCGCTTAACTAACGACCCTAAACAAGCACCAAACTATTAGTGACGAGTTAAACATGTCAAAACATGTTTAACCTACTGATTTGGTATCAAAACAATGGGTTTTGATACCCGAAAATAGTTCCGTTGCAAAATGCGTGCTAAAACGCATTTTGACCGAAACTTTGACTCGTCACTATGCCTAGTTAATGTGGTAATCAGTAGGTATAATCACTAAGGATTATAACCATTGTGATTACAATCACATTACAAAGTTCAATTGAACTTTGACTTGACCAATTGATGGTCAAAACCGAAAGTCAAACTGTTGGCCAAACATGTTTGACTTTCTGCTTAAACATAAAGAATAAGCATGAAAGAAGACTTACAAAGGGTCCTAGCTATCTTTTCTATAAGAATAATCAGATTAGAAAGCTCCAAACACTTGGCAGAGCTCTCAATCAGATGTAGAAGAGAAGAGAAGGAAATGAGCAAATGAAATAGAAGAGATCTTGGCTATTTATAGTTGTTGCAACTCAACAAGATCATTACACATGTTTGTGTAGCTTCCAAGCATTAAATCTCATCCATACAATTGTTGCAAGCAGGTTAGAAGCCTTGGAGAGGTGGTAACTTGGCTACCACACAAAGAAATTGCAAGATTGGCCCCTGAATTAACAAACTGTTGCTGAAAACAGACTTTCTGCCCAGATGTGATGCTCGCGTAGCGCGACGGCATATGTAGGAGATGCGCGCGCTACGCTACCATGTCTCAGATTCAGCAAGTTTCAAATAATTACAGTTTTGGTCCCTGCACGTGTTTAAAGCCTTTTTCGATGCGTTTAAACCCCGTTAACCTCATTTCAAGGCTCTAAAATGAAGTTAAAGTATAGGGGACTCAAAACATGTTCGAAAACATCTCGGATGTCGGTTCGTTTGGTCGTACGGTCACGTTGTTCGGTTATTTACGACGAAACTCGAACGGACGCGAAAACGATCCAAATTACGCGACGAATGGAATTTTTGCATTCCGATCACTAAAATTAAAATATTTTAGTGTGTACAAAATTTTGGATGTCCAGATGTGGCCAGAACGTAAAATATGCGCGAAAATGCAAACTTACGCCGTTTTTGACACTTTTAGTCCCTGTAAGATCATATAAGCATGTTTTCGCACACCGAACCTATCAAAGCTTATTTCTAAGCCATGTTTAGGTTATTTATGGTATTTTTAGCTTATGATTAAGTTCCAGACTGTACGTTGCCTTACGGAACGACAGACTTTTGCAGTTTGACGCAAATAGTCCCTGTGAGCGAATAAACTTGTTTTTGCCATACCAAACCTTCTAAAACTTATTTCTAAGTTATGTAAAGGTTATTTAAGGTAGGTTAAGCTTATGTTTCTGTTCCGGAGTGTTTGTTGTGTTAAACTGATCGTGTTTACGCATCAGTTTGCGTATAACTTCCCAGAAAGCGATATAGAGTTCAAAATCGACCAAAAATCAACATGTGCATAAAATCAAATATAAACAACAATCATTGGGATCAAAACACACTGTTTTATTAATATTGTATTGTTCAGAGTCTGTAAAATGATAGACAAGCACAGATGTCACAGGGTGGAGTTTATGACAAATGAGACCATGTTGCAAACATGAGGGGCTAAATTATATGTTAAATAGAGGTTTCTACAAAAAAAAAATTCCTGGATATGTGTGTGTGGGTGTCGAGATATATAAGGGGGAGAAAGAGGGTTCACTCAAGTCACACAAAATCCAAAAATTAAAGACAAGCGGGAAGCCAAAATGAGTGCATGAAGAAAGGATTATGATCATCTATTGATGACAACTATGAGGTAAGTTATAACTTTTCTTTTGATGGTGAATTTTGTAAGTGATGGTTGTTTAATGAAATGATCAGAGTTCTTCTTGATTTGGGGAATTTGTTGATTTAACTTGAATGGATGTTAATATTGTAGTAATGAAGTAAATTGAAGGAAGTTTCATAGAATTGGAAGTGGGTGTTGATTTTGGGTATAACCCATGATATTTGAGCTTAGTAAGAAACTTGATGATTAATGCTATGAACTAGGAAGAATAGGCATGAATCACTAGTACATTGTGCGTTGAATGGTGTACGCACACCAAGTGTTTGATGAAATGTCTAGATGATGAAAATGAGTGAATCTGTATGAAAGAACTTAACAAACATGTATAGAATATGGTAATGATGTGATTGATAGTGAACTAACATGAGGAATGTGTTTTAAATGGAATACATGTGAGAATTTAGTTGATTGTATGATTTGGTAAAAAGTATGCATTAGTGGCTTATACTCTATATTTGAATGGTATGGTGCACACTATGTGTTTGATTTATTACGTAATTTAGATTCAGGAAGTGAGTCATGTTAATTGTAAAGCATATGAAATTACTAGCAAGTATTAAGGTAGAAGTTACGTTGTATCGGCTATCTTGGATAGTGATGTCAAATTGTAGATCATGAAAGTAATAAGATGTATTGAGGGGATTATATGTGTGTATGTGAGAACCTAAGTAATTCTAAGGTTACATTTGTCATTAAGAATGTGAATCTAGTGTATATGGTGTAATTGATAGGATCAAGTATGTGAATATGAATGTATGTCATAAAGTAGAAAGCTTATATGCTTGATAATTGACTTTTTGAAACGAATGTGGAAATGACATGGTTAGGCGTCCTAACACAATTGTAGGATTGGGAAAAAATCATATGATACATGTTAGCTTATTATGAGGTATACATTGTGATGAGTTGAATTTCTTGAAGTTGAAACAATGCAATTGTCAATGTACGTCTTATGCATGTTAGTGTTTGACTAATGAAAGTCAATGTGACATAGATGTTGGATATGATTGATAATATGTATAATCATGTATGCTAACAATGATACGAATATATTGACATGTAAGGATAGGAATCATGTCAAAATAGACTCAAGCACGTAAGGCTAATGAGTCAAGAAGAGGCAAGGGAGCAAGCATAAATAAGGCGACTCGAGGTAATTGATTCCCGAGCTCAACTTACGTTTATGTAAATGAATTCATATGTGTGTATAAAAATGAGAATCGTGAAAAGATGGTTAGTTAATGGTGGCGCCAAGGTATAGAATGTAGTAATGAATTGGATGTAGTTTAACTATGCTTGTATTCACATGGAGAATTTGAGGTGAGTGGCTTTGTCTAGCTTACATGTAGCTTGGTTAAGTATTAGTTGTAAGTATAGTAATGGTTTTATGTATCAGTTAACTTATTGGGGGATCAAGAATTAGTTGTGGGAAAAAGGATGCCCAAGTCTACAAAATGTATAAAGTAATAAAGATACCCAGATGCTACGTGGCCGAGTGGAATTTTGATACGGCCGTTTCGTTGTTTTTTCCCAAACTTATATATGTGAACATGGTTGAGAGTTTAAGCACTTGTAAGGGTTATTACTCACTTGTATCGATTATACTAAACCCTTGAGGGTATATGACCAATATGATAACTTGGATTAAACCCATTATAGGTAAATAGGCCATGAACTAAGCAGGTCAAACCCAATAAACATGCTATGCTTGCAATAGGTGTAAGCTTGACATATGTATGTTAATATAAACCTTAGATATGTCGTGGAAAACTAACAAGTACAGGTACGAATCCATTTTAATGTTGTTAACTGTGTTGTCATGATAATGGAATGCAAGTGCATGTATATTAATATTAGACTCTTGAAAGTTGAACATTAAAATCCAAAGAGTGGATTCGAGTTTGTAACCGGTTGGATCCACACTTGAAGAGGGAAATTGATATGGTCATTCGGTTTTGATGAAAGTTATTTATATGTTGTTTATGTATTGTATAAAATCATTTATTTTTCTAATGATGTGGATGCATAGTGACTACAGGTTATACGGGTCTTCCATGTGAAGTGTAGAATGGCTGAAGTTTAAGTCCATTCATGGATTGTACGAGAGTGTGGTCACGTTGTTCCCTAAATATGAATCTTATTATATACATGTTGAGTATGAATGAAAGATGTAATATTCGTAATGAATTATTAAAAATGGGTTTTCCAGTATTAAAGAATATTATAAAGCAAGAATTTTTACGATTGTATTTTCTGTTGCATATTTTTCTCTTAAATCAACAGAGATGAGAAGGTCTGGTGAATTTATCACCATAAAGTGTTTTGATGATTGTAGGAGTGTTTATGATTATGATATTTATTAATTATATTAAGTATTTGATCTATAACGTGTTTAGATGATTATTCAAGTATAAAGTAAAGTGGCGTTAAACCTGATTTAGTAAACTGAGATTTTCATGTTAATTGATTTTTAATGGAAGTATGAACTTGTTGGGTTGAAATAAGATGGTAAGAGGTTGACAAATTAAGCTAATAGAATAGCTTAAGAATAATGGCCAAAACTATTTGATAAAATGCCTAAGTGAAAAGTAGTTGCTAATAATTCCTTTTTTTGAACGGTGACTTTATTTTTGAGTGACCCAATATCACACCGCCTAAATGGTGGCCCTAGCCAAGATCTGCCCAGACTACGTTGTCTTAACCGGGCACGCGCTGGGTTGGTCAGACTTGGTTACTACGTTCCCCCGGAAACCATACTGCCTCCAAATGAGATTCCTCGCTGAAGTAATAGCTGGATGAAAACCGGGGTGCGGCTCAGGATCGAACCTCTCCTCGGTGGGTTTGTCACGATCATTGCCCAATATCCACCTTAATATGACACAAGTAAGAATTGAACTTGAGTCTCCATTGGAAAACCCAAGTCTCCTACCACTAGACCACAAGTGGAGGGATACTAGTTGCTAATAATTCATGAAAAACCTTGGTGAAAACCTCATGAATGATTGTTAGCAAGTATTGATAAAACGGGCTGTAAACTATAGGAAACTCAAGTGAAACACCAGGAGGCCAAGCCGGAAATGACGCTCGTCTCAATGGGATGCTTTAAGGTATCTAGCTATATTGGTACTTTATTATTATACTAAATTGTTGTTAAAATGCTAAATGATACACTAATTGAAATTGATTTAAGGATCCCTATTGGGATTAAACGGAAGAGAAGTGTTTTAAAACAACACCATAACAAACGGCATGTAAAACTGTAGTATAAATGAACCGTGGGGTCATAGAAGCCGGGGTATTGCCTAACGGTAATAAACGTGGTCATGGACCATGACGAAAATGGATAAAAGGATGGTTGTCACCCGTGTTTGATGAGATTCACGAGTGGCGAACAAAACAGGCCTTTTGTGGTCTATAAGTCCATAAACTAAATATCAGGCATGTAAAACCATGGTATAAGCGACCCGAGGGGTCGTAAAGGCCAAGGTATTATCCTTTAATTACCAACCATGATTATGATTATGGTTAGGGAAATAAATGAGAAACTTTGTTAAAGAATGGGAGACTTAAGTTAAATAACTTATATTGGAGGTTATGGTTAAGAGAAATGGGAGAAACCTTTATAAGAGAATAGGAAGCATAAATTAAGACGCATAATGCTTCCTAATGGGTCGGTTTGGGTAATAAATACCAAACCAAATAAAGGAAGTGATAGCTTATGGGATCCAAGTCCGGACAATGGATTCGGGCTTATAAACATATAGAAAAGTTTACAGAAAGTGAAATTGAAGTTAGGCCGAGTTTGGGTGAACATTGGTGAAAATTTGGCAAAATATGGCTAAGGGTAAAAACTCCCAGGTATTGGAAACTTTCTAGAAAAGTGTCTCGTTTGCGCCACACGAGGGAACACCAACCCCCAGGGCGACGGCCGGGGATGCCCAGTCCACATGTCGGTCAATTTAATCCCCCTCGTGCCACACGAAGGGAAGACCCTGACCTGGTGCAACACGCGGGGCCCCTATTTCAAAAATGTTGTTTGTTTCGTGTGTTTTAACGTTTTTTCTTAATTGTTTGGTTACTAATCGTTTGGGTGAAAGCATATGATAAGTAAATACGAAGTTAAGACCCCAGATGATGATCAAGCCACGCCAAAGACCGAACACTTCCCGAATTATCATTAGCTTCTGCTTTGCAAATGTGTTCTTGAAATGTTAAACATGTGGTTTTGTGTTTTGAATCGAATTATTGCTATCCTGTGTAGTTGGGTTTAAAAACATATAACTGTTTTTTATACTCGTTTGTATAAAATGTGTTCGGTTCGAGGTTTGAACGCGAAATTCGGTAAGGAACTATCATAAAACAATTACTAAGGAACTTTTTTAAAGTGATTGTGATTGGAAAATGCATGAGAGGGGGTCACTTATGCACCTGAACTAGGAAATGCATTAAGTATAATCGGTTAAGGCAAGTTACAGACTTGGCCAAACCAAATAAAAAGGATACATCATTTGTATCAATAAACGAAGTGAGTAAATTTCCATATGATGATACGAATATTTAAGTGAAATGTTAATAATCTATTGTGAACATTTTTTAGAGGAAACAATGTCGTGAGAACATGATGATGACATGGTACCCCTCATTAATGAGGAGATACGTGAAAGGATTTCAATAGAGGTCAGAAAGGCCTTAGAAGCTAGCCTACCCAGATTTATGGATATGCTACAAACGATAATACTAACAGTTGTTGAAGAAACAATGAGTAAATTGAAGGAGAGCCTTACCTAAGAAAAGGATAAGGCCAAAGAAAAGAAAACTTGTCCATACGACAAGTTTATGGTGTGCAAACCTCCGACTTACAATGGGGAGGTAGGTCCAATTGCTTGCCAACGATGGATAAGCGATATTAAAAACATCTTTGAAAGAAGCCATTATGGTCCAAGTGATTCGTGGTTTACGAGATCGGTCAACTAAGAGCCCAAGCAAAGGATTGGTGGGACAATATTAAAGGTGAAAAAGGGATTGCAGTCACATGGGCTATGACTTGGGAGGAGTTTAAAACGCCTTTCCTTAAATACCATAGTCCTAAGGTGGTGATAAATAAGATGAAGGAAGATTTTAGGCGGTTGAGGCACAAAGGTGAAACCATCAATAAGATCATGAGGATCTTTCTCGATGAGTTAAAGTTTTGTGGTGAATTGGTACTAACGGAGGAGTAGAAAATTTACTATTAACGTAATATACTCTGTGCCAAATATAGTGAGTTTATGACTCCTTCGAATTTCGAAGATCTCACTAAAATAATCAATGCCTCGCAAGAGCACGGAATAGAATTGAAGAAATAGGTTGAGATGGGAGAAAAGAGGGTAAAGGATGCAAACCCAAGTCCTTCCAAAAACCAAAGGTGATAGAATCACCTAAAAGGGGAATGTGAAGGTCAGATGCAAAGTTGTAAAACATGTGGCCATGCTCACCGAGGCGAGTGCTACTTTAAAAAACGACCATGTGTAAATTATGGGAAAACGGGTCACGAGGTTGCAAATTGCCCCATCAAGATGTCGGTATTCTACAAATGCTATAAAGAAGGTCACAAAAAGGTCGAGTTCCCAAACTTGTTAGGAGCGGGGGAAAGGACCGACACCAAAGTTGAAGCCCCAAGGTTGCGGGAAATATCTTTCCAGATCATTGCGGAAGAGGCAAAGGTCGAACCCGATGTGGTTACAGGTACATTTACTGGTAAATTAATTCCTATATGTGTATTTGATATGGGTGCAAATAAATCTTTTGTTTCACATGGATGTATTCTACATCCTTCATTTATTTTGACAAAACTACCCATGCCTTTAGAAGTAGAGGTAGGAGATAACAAGAGTTTCATTATTTGTGATGTATGTCAAGATTGCAAAATTAATATTGAATGTGATGAATATCCAATCGATTTGATACCCATGGCGATGGGAGAATTTCAGGTAGAAGTGGGAATGGTTGGTTGTCCTACCACCACACAAATGTAATATGCTACCGCAAGGTGATAAAATTGACGTCGCTTAGCGGGAAGCATGTCACTATATATGGGGAAAAGAAGTACAACCCTAGAATATGCTCGATGATGGAAGCGAATAAAAGCATTCAACATGGGTGCAAGGCTTACTTGACCTATGTGTATGACTCGGAAAATGAGTCTCCAAAAATTGGAGATGTGCCCGTGGTGCAAGAATTTGAAGATGTATTTCCAGAAGACTTACCATTTCATTTCATTAAACTTCAAAATTTCGAAGATAAAAATTATTTTTTTCAAAAAAAATTTCGGAGCTTTTGCATATAAAAGTATGTAGAAGCTATTCCAATAAAAATTCATTATTGTAAAAAATTACATTTTTTACTGTTTTTTAAGATTTTGTTTTACTGTTTTAGTTTTTGAATTTTTTATTAAAAAGATTTCTACATGTATTTATATGCAAAAACTCCCAAAAAAGTTTTTTAAAAAATGATTAACATTCTAATTTATAGACAAACTTACTCATAAATCATCGAAGGACATCCATAAGTAAATGGGCCAGCATAGTTTAACAAATTTTCTAAAGTTTGAACGAGAATCCTATCAAAATTCTATCCTTTGCCTAATATATATTGAACAGTCCCCGTCGGAAACAACCCCACACAAACATATGGTGTAAAAGTTGGGTGGGAAACCCCTCAAACGTCTTATCCTCATATATGACGGATTACTGACACATGTTCTATTAGTAAATTGTTCCCTCGAAAATCAAAGAAATCCAGTCTTTCCAGCCAGATATTTTCGGTAAATATTCGTTTAACCATGAACAATTTACTAACTAACTGATTACTGATGCGTGTGAAGTGTTATATATATTAGGTGTATATTTTAAGCACCTTTAACACTTATTTTAGCCAAGTTTTAAATTTATAAAACACGATATTTTACTAACACTAAACACACATATGGGCAAGTGCACCCATCGTGAGCGTAGTATAGTGTTGGCAAGATACCGAGGTCGTCCAAGGACACAAGAGCTTTTAGTACCGGTTTATCCTCAACGTCTAATCAAAATAAAAAGTTTAGAAAAATATTTTAAACTAAGAAAAATAAAAACTAACTAAAATGCTGAAAAAAAAATAAAAGAAAAAAAAAACAGATAGACAAGATGAATCACTTGGTTCCGACTCGTATCTAGTATAACCTTTGATTATTTCCGCACTTTTGCACATAATTAAGAGATTATCTTAGTTATTGTAGTAGGCCCCTCTTTTGAAGGTGACGTTACCCTCACCCCAGTAGTTTGAGTCAGCAAGGATACAATCTTAAAATGGTGGATTATTGGAAGATAATTAATTAAGTTATTAATGCAAATTATGGTAGGCCCCGTTTTTGGCGGTGACGTTACCCTCGACTAAGTAGTCTGAGTCAGCAGGGATACAGTCCTAAATAGCCGGGTTATAGTATTAATAGTAGTTAACTTATGAGGGGATCAAAGAGTTTGGACCCCCGCCATCCAATACCGTGAAGCATTGAAGGAGGTCCTACTAAATTTGACCCAGGTCCATTGCAGGACCTCTAAACGCTGAACAATGGCAAGACCTTTACCAAACCGTTCCCTTAACCCCCGACCAGGTAGCCAACATACCTCCATATAGACCGTGGAGATATGAATGGTGAAAATCTTTTATTTTATATAGACAGTAAAATAATGCCAAGACACCACGGACAAACGATAAGGAAAGATCACCTTCAACATAAGTAACTAGTTATTAAAGTCATTAATACAAAACCAAATAAAAAGTGCAAAAGATTAGAAATAAAAAGTATTATACTAGACACTTTGTCTTCACCAAGTGATGTAAGAGACTTAGGCAAACATGGCCTTGATTGTCAAGAACTCTTACGATCAATCTTGGATCCCGAGACGACTCACACACTCTACGATGGACAATGGATGATGGTGGTGGATGATGGTGTTGTGATGGTGGTGGGTGGTGGATGAAGTGTGAGAGAGGTGGTGTGCCAAGGGATGAGTTGAAATGAAACCAAGCACTCCTATTTATAGGCTGAACAGAAGGCTGGGCACGGCCCCGTGTCCGCTGGACACGCCCCCGTGCCTGTCTGACATTCTCTCTCTTCATTAATTGTAATTCGCAATTACAATTAATGCGCCTGCTGTACTTTTGCCACGCCCCCGTGTTCACTGGACACGGCCCCGTGGTGGGCAATAGAAGCTTCTATAGGTTTGTCTTTTCTGCTGCTTCTTGGGCACGGCCCCGTGCTGGCTGAGCACGGGGCGTGTTCAGTCTTCTGCCTTCTCTATTTTGCTTGGGAAGATGCCGTTGAGGGGTCGGGCAGTCCACTTATGTTCCTTTTCTTGTATTTATGTTAGATTTAGCTGTCTTTTTGCTTCTTTTGTGAATTTGAGCTCATTTAATCCTGAAAATACAAAAGGAAGACAAAAACACTCTTTTTCCAACATTAGTACTTTAAAAGGGTTAGTTTTATGCCTTATTTGATGTAATTTATATGTTGCATTTTACACACATCAAATACCCCCACACTTGAACTTTTGCTTGTCCTCAAGCAAAACTCTTTAATATGTGGCTTACACTCCCAATTGGAATGGGTAGAAGAGAAGGTTTTGGGCTTGTCGTAGAGTGTCGGGATTTCCAAGATTCTTTATGTAGTTTTATTTTTATTTATTTACAATCCTATTCGTCATGATTTATTTAAAACTTTTCATAAGAGAAATTATTTATTTGGGCATAACATGCCTTTTTAAAATTCCATTTATATACAAGTTCACATACCTCACGGGAGAAATCACTCACACTCGGCCGATGGTGTATTTTTAGTGAATCACTCGAGAGCGGCATGGAACTTATTCCTACCATAGGCTTGCCAAGCAATCAATCCTCCTCCTTTTTAACTTTTATACCTTTGTAAATATCAAGAGGACTTTGTGGGTGAAGGGTTAGGCTTGGGTTAAAGGTAGGTGGTTGGGTTAGTGGTTAGTAGAAAAAAAAAAGCATAACAAGTGTCGGTTTTCGTAGGACTTTCTATTTTTGTAACTTTTATTTTGATGAAGCTATTATTCAAACAAAGTTATTTTTAATGAACTTGTTTGTTTATTTTCTTTTGCTTCATCATCAACATTTTTTTTTGATCATACGAAAATCCGAACTTGTTACTAAAACAAAGGGTTAAAAATGAAAAAGGTTTTGGTGGGTAAAAGGGTGTTTGGTTTGGGTTATGAAATGAAAAGGTTTAGGCTCAAAGGGGCTAGCTAGGGGGATTTTGGGTAGGTGGTAAAAAAAAAAGAAAAATAATGGTGTAGAAATAAAAAGGTTAGTCCTAATGCCTCCATCATTTACTTACTTGGGTTTAAGTTGGTAAGGACCGGGAATGTATCGTCATGGCAAGTTCTAGAGTCGTAAGAACCAAACGGCTATTCACACAAGAAACGAAAAATGAGCATTTAGTCTAAAGATGTAAATTTGTATGCTCAATAAAGGCTCAAAACTCACTTTTGTGGGAATGGGTTTTTATGTGATCAAGTATATATAATCAAATTTTAACTAAGTTTGCTATGCCTTTTCATAATTTTCATATGTTGGTTCTTTTTATCACGACGCTATCGGTTGTAAATTCGTAAAAATATAACCTTTTTGAGAACTTGAATTTCCCGAGTTAAACCTAGACAAGTAAAAAAAATGAAAATTTTTTTTTTTGAAATTTTTTTTTGGGGTGATTAGCGGTTCCAATAGAGTTTTGTGTAAGGCTTGTATTTAGGACTTGCAAAATTTCAAGGTTTTAGCATCCCCCCCACACTTAAATTACACATTGTCCTCAATGTGTCCCAAAAATAAATATTTAGGTTGATTAGATGTGTAAAAATGGGTTAAAAACAAGATTTTATGGTACTGGGTAGCTGAACACGGGGTGGTGTTGGCTGAGCACGGCCCAGTGTCCAGACTGCTAGTACCAAAAGTAAACAGAAGGCTGGGCACGGGGGCGTGTCCAGTGAGCACGGCCCCGTGTCCAGGTACCTGAACTGGGCATTTTCTACAGAACCTTGGGCACGGGGCGTGTTGGGGTGAGCACGGCCCTGTGCTGAACTTGCTGTAATGAAGAAAAATTGTCGGGAGGCTCTGTTTTTGTGCATGGGGTGTTGGTTCAAGCTTCCCTTATCATCCTTCACCATCCCGAGTGTGTTTTATTCCTGAAAAAAAAACTAAACTAGAAAACGTAAAAGTTAATTTAAACTAAAACTACGGATAGTTCCGCGGAATGCCTCCGTGGTGCGCCACGTTTATAAGGGTCCTTGGCTAGACCCACCTTATCGGGTGGTTCTGGCTCATCTTCAATTAGGGGGTCGTCATTGCCGAATGGATATTTCATTGATCGCTCAAGATCGTCACTTCTTTTAAATGCCCCTAATTGAAGAGGTAGATTGTTGAACTTCCGGTTTTTCAAAGCTTCGTGAGTTTTTACAAATGGTCATCCCAACACTAGAGGAGCGTCATCGAGGATGACAAAATCGGTCGGGATTACCATTTGATTTGTTTGAACAAATACATCCTCAACTATACCGATTGATTTTATTACTTTCCGATTGGATAGAAAAATGGGTATTTGAAGTGGAGAAAAATCACTAATACTTAATTTTTCGAAAATGTAGTTAGGCATTATGTTAACACAAAGATCTTTATCGATTGTGACATTACTAATAAACGAATTTTGAAAGAAACATGGAACCGGTTTAATGTTAATTTCAAATGGGTCTTCTTTTATTAGTGAGGTTTGATCATCAGTTAACTTAACACTTACCGTTTCGTCAATTTTAGTGTTAGTGTTTAACTCTTTTAAAAACTTAGCATGAGTGGGTACTAAACAATGATTTTCAAAAGAAGGTGACAAGAGATTAATTTCTTCAAAATTAGACTCTTCTTGAATTTTAACGTTGTCGGACTCACATTTTTCGTTGTTTAACTCATGTGTCGGTTTTTCACTTATTTGTTCTTCCATTTTTACACTTTCGGTTATCTCTTCCTTTTTTAATTCTTCTCTTGCGCGGGATTCCTCTTCCCTTGCGCGAGATTCTTTTATAGAGCGATCGATAACTCTAATGTGTTCTAATATCCTATCGGTCACTTCGGTTATAGAAAAAGAATCGGGATTTTCAAAGCTTGAATCCGGTTGTTCGATCCTTTGTTCCTCATAATACCCATATGAAGTAGATGGTTCACACCATTGTTCTTCATTGTAAGCATATGATGGATAAGGGTCGTAATTTTGTTCTTCATAATACTCATATGAGGTGGGTTGTTCACGCCATGGTTCCTCATAATAAGCATACGAAGGTGGTGGCTCATATCTTGGTTCCTCAAAGTATGAGTATGAAGGCTCATACCTTGGTTCATCAAAATATGAGTATGAGGGAGGAGGTTCATACCTTTGGTCTTCATATGATGTGTATGAAGTTGATGGCTCGTACCTGGGTTCCTCATAGTAGGTGTATGAATTGGATGGTTGATATGAGTGACTATTTTGAACCGAGCGTGTGTTACGACAATTAGTGCAATAGTTACCCCTATAATCATCCTCCTCATAGGTGTAGTTGTAGCCTCCTGAGTATTGATCCATAAGAATCACTCAGCAGACCACAACCAAGTCCCGAGATCAGAAAACAAAAAGAAAAACGGAAACAGAGGCTGGACACGGCCCCGTGTTCAGAATCTGTATCTGGGCGTTTTAATTAAATTTACTGATTTCGTTGAGCACGGGGCGTGTTCAGTGAGCACGGCCCGTGTTCAAGCTTCTGTTACTGGGTGTTTTATGAAAAATATGCAGCACGGCCCCGTGTTCAGCGAGCACGGCCCGTGTTTAACCTACTGTAAATGCAAAACTAAACTAAAATGCAGAAAAATGTGGGCCCGTTTTGAAAAGGTTTTGAAAAACTGATTAGGCCGTCGATTTTAAGCTTTCCTAAAATCCTTGTGTCCCCGGCAACGGCGCCAAAAACTTGATGCGTGTGAAGTGTTATATATATTAGGTGTATATTTTAAGCACCTTTAACACTTATTTTAGCCAAGTTTTAAATTTATAAAACACGATATTTTACTAACACTAAACACACATATGGGCAAGTGCACCCATCGTGAGCGTAGTATAGTGTTGGCAAGATACCGAGGTCGTCCAAGGACACAAGAGCTTTTAGTACCGGTTTATCCTCAACGTCTAATCAAAATAAAAAGTTTAGAAAAATGATTTAAACTAAGAAAAATAAAAACTAACTAAAATGCTGAAAAAAAATAAAAGAAAAAAAAACAGATAGACAAGATGAATCACTTGTTCCGACTCGTATCTAGTATAACCTTTGATTATTTCCGCACTTTTGCACATAATTAAGAGATTATCTTAGTTATTGTAGTAGGCCCCTCTTTTGAAGGTGACGTTACCCTCACCCCAGTAGTTTGAGTCAGCAAGGATACAATCCTAAAAGGGTGGATTATTGGAAGATAATTAATTAAGTTATTAATGCAAATTATGGTAGGCCCCGCTTTTGGCGGTGACGTTACCCTCGACTAAGTAGTCTGAGTCAGCAGGGATACAGTCCTAAATAGCCGGGTTATAGTATTAATAGTAGTTAACTTATGAGGGGATCAAAGAGTTTGGACCCCCGCCATCCAATACCGTGAAGCATTGAAGGAGGTCCTACTAAATTTGACCCAGGTCCATTGCAGGACCTCTAAACGCTGAACAATGGCAAGACCTTTACCAAACCGTTCCCTTAAGCCCCGACCAGGTAGCCAACATACCTCCATATAGACCGTGGAGATATGAATGGTGAAAATCTTTTATTTTATATAGACAGTAAAATAATGCCAAGACACCACGGACAAACGATAAGGAAAGATCACCTTCAACATAAGTAACTAGTTATTAAAGTCATTAATACAAAACCAAATAAAAAGTGCAAAAGATTAGAAATAAAAAGTATTATACTAGACACTTTGTCTTCACCAAGTGATGTAAGAGACTTAGGCAAACATGGCCTTGATTGTCAAGAACTCTTACGATCAATCTTGGATCCCGAGACGACTCACACACTCTACGATGGACAATGGATGATGGTGGTGGATGATGGTGTTGTGATGGTGGTGGGTGGTGGATGAAGTGTGAGAGAGGTGGTGTGCCAAGGGATGAGTTGAAATGAAACCAAGCACTCCTATTTATAGGCTGAACAGAAGGCTGGGCACGGCCCCGTGTCCGCTGGACACGCCCCCGTGCCTGTCTGACATTCTCTCTCTTCATTAATTGTAATTCGCAATTACAATTAATGCGCCTGCTGTACTTTCGCCACGCCCCCGTGTTCACTGGACACGGCCCCGTGGTGGGCAATAGAAGCTTCTATAGGTTTGTCTTTTCTGCTGCTTCTTGGGCACGGCCCCGTGCTGGCTGAGCACGGGGCGTGTTCAGTCTTCTGCCTTCTCTATTTTGCTTGGGAAGATGCCGTTGAGGGGTCGGGCAGTCCACTTATGTTCCTTTTCTTGTATTTATGTTAGATTTAGCTGTCTTTTTGCTTCTTTTGTGAATTTGAGCTCATTTAATCCTGAAAATACAAAAGGAAGACAAAAACACTTTTTTTTCAACATTAGTACTTAAAAAGGGTTAGTTTTATGCCTTATTTGATGTAATTTATATGTTGCATTTTACACACATCAATTACCAACCATTAAATCTAAGTTACACATTTTTACATTTTTTCTTAATTCAATTGGGTCGTGTCGAAGTTCCATTGCTAATTAGCGACCAATTGTGTTTGTCGATAGATGTACGTCCGTGATTTCCTTTGTTTAGTAGTGATAGGTAAAAAATGTATGGATAAGATATGGTACACATTTTTATGACCAAGAATGGGAAAAACAAAATTGAATTACTAAAACCCTATGGATTTCAATCCATGGCACCGGTTAGCTTTGGGCTTTCATAAATTATATCAAATAAGGTATAAAAACAACCCTCTTTAGTACTAATGTTGGGAAAAGTGTGTTTTCTTTGTATACTTTTGATTTTCAGGATTAAAAGAGCTTAAATGTATAAAAGGAACAAATTAACGGTAAAAACCAACATAAATACAAAAGAAGTGAAGTTGACACTTCATACCGACCCTCCGAGTTTCACCCCAAGAACAAAAAAACAAGTCAGAAGACTAACACGGGGCTGTGCTACTGAGGCACGGGCCTATGCCCAACTCCAGATTCCATGAAGAAAAAGACAAACAGAAGCAGACAAAAGACACGAGGCTATGTCCCATGGACACGGGGTCGTGGTCAACTCCTAGATTTGAAGAATCTTGGATAGTACAACAAGTATAAGCAAGTATAATGGCCACGGGGCCGTGCCGTTGACACACGGGGCCGTGTTAGTACAAGATCTAACATCTGCAGTTAATGAAGAAGAGAGAGAATGAAGGCCACGGGCCGTGTCAGGTGGGCACGGGGCCGTGTTGATGCTCTGATTTCAGCTATGAATAGGGGTGCTTGGTTTCATTCTAACTCATCCCTTGGCAAATCACTTCTCTCACACTTGCCACCACTCCACCACCAACACCCACCACCATCATCCATCTTCCATCTTTTAGAGTGTGTAGTAGTCTCGGTATCCAAGATCGATCGTAAGAGTTCTTGTCAAACAAAGGCCATGCATGGCTAAACTTTGACATCACTTGGTGAAGACAAATCTTTTATGTATTACTTTTTTATTTCCAACCTTTGGCTCCCTTTTATTTTGGTATGTATTAATGACTTTAATAACTAGTTTTCTATATTGATGGTGAAATTTACTTAACCATTCTTCATGTTTTGTTGATTCACTCATTCGTGTCTTTACGGTCTATATAAAGCACGTTAAATGCCTGGAAGGGTGTTAGAAGGGTGGTTGGGTAAATTCTTGTCTCGTTCAGTGTATAGATCCTGCGAGAACCTGGTTCAAGCTTAGTAGTACTTCATGAGAGGTAGGTCTTAACCGTCTCGGGAGAAGTAAGAATCACTTGAATCACTTATCTATAAACTACTGTTAAAACATTAAACCGACCTTGCGGGACTGTATCCTTGCTGTCTCAGACCAATAGGTTAAGGGTAACGCTGCCTGGAAGGGGGCCTACCACTTTTCACAGTAATAACTTAATTATCTTTCAATAATCCGACCTTGCGGGACTGTATCCTTGCTGACTCAGACCAATAGGTTGAGGGTAACGCTGTCTGGAAGGGGTCCTACTACTATAACTTAAAGAAAATCTCTTAAAATGCCCAAAGTGCGGAAATCATTAAATGATACATGAAAGAGGAGTTGGAACCAAGTGATCCCTTCTTGTCTATTTGTTATTTTCCTTATATTTTATTTTTTATTTTCTAGTTTATCTTTTTAAAACTTTCAAAACTTTTTATCAAGATTTGGTTAGATTAGACGTTAACAATAAGCCATTACTAAAAGCTCTTGTGCCCTTGGATGACCTCGGTATCTTGCCATCACTATACTACGTCCGCGATACGTGCACTTGCCCTAACGTGTGTAGAGTGATAGTATCGTGTTTTATAAATTTAAAACTTGATTCACGAGTAAAAAGTGCTTAATATATATCTAAAATTTATAACCACACCCTCTCACGTCAAGTTTTTGGCACTGTTGCCGAGGACACAAGGATTTTGAGCAGGCTTAAAATTAGCAGCCAAATCAAATTATATACATTTTTCAATCTGCACGCTCGTTTTCAATTTTTTTTTCTTTTTTTAGTAGGATTAACACGAGGCCGTGCCACTTGAACATGCCCCCGTGCTGCAAATATCCAGAAAACCTTTTTCAAAACGCCCAGATACAGACTTGTCGATGGGGCCGTGGTCAACGTTCTGTTAAATTTTAAATTTTCTGTTTTTTGATCCCGAGGCTTATTATTCTTCTGGGTATCTTCCAATACAATGGATTACTACTCAGGAGATTACAGCTACTATATTGAGGATGATTATGAGGAACCTTATTGTACCATTTGCGGTGAATCCCATTCGGTACAACATTGTTACCTTTTCCAACCATCAACCTCATACACCACATATGAAGAACCAAGGTTTGTGCTCCCAAAGTCAGGCTTTGACTAGGATACCATTAATTTTGAAACATACGACACACCACCAACAATTAATCCTGAAGACAAAAGCCTTATACAAAGTCTCAAGAATCTAGAACTCTTAATTAAGAGATCTCGTGAAAAGGAAAAGGCCATTTGTACTAAAGAGGTAATAATCAAAGAGGTAAAAATAGAAGAACCACAAAACGAAAAACTCACGCATGAACCAAACCAAGAAGAAGGTAAGTCTAAACCTAACGATTTTAAAATAGAACAAAACTTTCAAGAAATTCAAGTTTTACAACCTTCTTTTGAAATTCATTGTTTGGTGTCTTCTCATGCCAAGTTTTTAAAAGAGTTAAACACTACTACTAAAATTGAAGAGTTAGTTAGCATCACATTAACAAATGATCAAACTTCACTAATACAAGATGAACACTATGAACTAAACATAAAACTGGTACCATGTTTTTTTTTTCAAAACATCTTCGTTAGTAACGGGCTAATTGATAAAGATCTTAGTATTAACATAATGCCAAACTCTTTTTTCAAAAAATTAGGTACTAGTGATTTTTCTCCTCTTAAAATCCGTATTTTTCTCTCTAACCGGAAAATGATAAATGCCACGATAATGGTTGAGGATGTCTTAATTCAAATAAACCAAACGGTAGTACCAACCGACTTTATCATCCTAGATGATACCCCACTCGTGTTGGGACAACCGTTCATAAAAACTCGTCAAACCTTAGTCAATCGGAAGCAAAACAACCTACCACTTCAATTAGGGGCCGACAAAAGGTACATCAATCTTGACCAATCGATAAAATATCCGATAAGCAATGGCGACCCCTTGTTGGAAGACGAGCTGGAACCACCCGATACATGGGGTCTAGCCAATGACCCTTATAAACATGGCGCACCATGGAGGCATTTTGGTGGACTATCCATTAATAAAGTAGTTTTAATCTTAGTATAACTTTTAAGTGTTTGCTTTTGATTTTTTCTTTTAGTATGAATAAAACACACTTAGAAGGATGGTGAGAAGGCCAAAGGACGTTGACCCAACACCCCATGCATGAAAACAGACGGCTTCTGACAGAAAATCTTCAATTATGTAAGTGCAGCACGGGGCCGTGTCTGGTAAGCACGCACCCATGCCCCATGTTTGCTGTAACATTTTTTATTCTGGAACCTTGACACGAGGCTGTGTCCCATGGGCAAGCCCTCGTGTTTGCTTTCTGGAAAAATTTGGTACTGCCACTTTTGACACGGGGCCGTGGCTCCCACACACAGGGTCGTGTCAAGTGTCTGTTTTCCAAAACTTTTGTTATATTTAACACACATCTTACACATTTAATCAATTTAACCTATTTGGACACATTAAGGACAATGTGTAAATCAAGTGTGGGGGGAAACTCAATAACTTGAATTTGTTTGTCCTAAATCAAGCATTACACAAAACTCTACTTGGAACCGCTAAAACACCCTAAATCTTTTTTAAAAACATTTTTTAGTTTTTGTCTTGTTTATACTTTATAGTTTAAGCTAAGAAACGAAGATCTAAAACTTTCAAGTTTTTATAAAGTTTACAACCGATAGTACTGTGATAAAAAGAACCATACAAGAAAATTTTATAAAAATGGCATCACAATTCTTTGTAAAATTTGATTGTATATATAATTTCACACTTATACCCCTTTTTCCCTCAAAATGAGAATTTTGAGCCTTTACCGAGCATTCAATCATATATATTTACTAAATGCTCATCTTTTGTTTCTTGTGTGAATAGCCGTATGGTCCTTACGAATCTAGAACTTGACAAGACAATACATTCCCCGTCCTTACCGACAAATTCAAGTAAGTAAATGATGGAGGCATTAGGATTTGAAGCCCCCTTTTTCATCTTCAACTTTATTTTCTCTTTATCTTCCCACCAAAAACAAAAACAACAAAAATATTCCCCTAGTTAAACCCCTTTGAGCCTAAACCTTTCGTTTCAAAACCCGCAAAATACCATTTTGCACAAACCACCCAGCACCCCCAAACCAATTTTTATTTTCACACCCCTTGTTTCTAGTAAAATGCGGTTCTTTTGAAAATCATATACAAAGAGGTGACTATGTTTTATATAAAAAAAATATCTAGCTACTTGAAATAAATAAGCATAAATTATTGCTTATAAATATGTAGTTTATAACTAAGCACAAACAAATAAATTATCAAAAGAAAACCAACATTTTATGTTTTTGCCACGTTTCAATAAAACTATCCTACCCTTAGCCAAAACCTACCATTTCAAAGTCCTCTTAATATTTACAAAGATTATTTTAAAAAGGAGGAGGTTTGATTACTTGTCAAGCATATGGTAGGAGTAAGTTCCATCCCGGTATCGAGCATTTCACCTATACATTTTCGGCCGAGTGTTGAGTGATCACTTGTGAGGTGTGTGAATTTGTATATAGCTAAATGAAATTTCCTAAAAGCATGTTATGCCCACAAATATTTATTTTTCTTAAAAAAGGTTCAAAATAGATCATGTCGAATAGGATTGTAAATAATATAAAAAAAGAATAAAGAACTCGGATTCCAGACACTCTGCAAACAAGACCCGAAAACTTCTTCTCTACCAATTCCATTTGGGTGTGTAAGCAACATTAAAGAGTTTTGCTTGAGGACAAGCAAAGATTCAAGTGTGGGGGTATTTGATATTCGTAAAATGCAACATATATATTATATCAACCAACGTATAAAAACAGCCCTTTTTAGTACTAATGTTGGGAAAAGTGTGTTTTCTTTGTATACTTTTGATTTTCAGAATTAAAAGAGCTTAAATGTATAAAAGGAACAAATTAACAGCAAAAACCAACATAAATAAAAAAGAAGCGAAGTTGATACTTAATACCGACCCTCCGAGATTCACCCCAAGACCAAAAACAACAAGTTAGAAGGCTGACATGGGGTTGTGCCACCGAGGCACGGGGCTGTGCCCAATTCCAGATTCCATGAAGAAAAAGACAAAAAGAAGCAGACAAGAGACACGAGGCCGTGGTCAACTCCCAGATTTGCAGAATCTTGGATAGTACAACAAGTACAAGCAAGTACAATGGCCACGGGGCTGTGCCGTTGACACACGTGGACGTCTTCGTACAAGATCTGACATCTGTAGTTAATGAAGAAGAGAGAGAATGAAAGCCTAGGGGTCGTGTCATGTGGACACCGGGCCGTGTTGATGCTCTGATTTCATCTATAAATAGGGGTGCTTGGTTTCATTACAACTCATCCATTGGCAAACCACTTTTTCACACATGCCACCACTCCACCACCATTACAACACCAACACCCACCACCATCATCCATCTTTTAGAGTGTGTAGTAGTCTCGGGATCCAAGATCGATCGTAAGAGTTTTTTTCAAACAAATGTCATACTTGGCAAAACTCTTACATCACTTGGTGAAGGCAAAACTCTTTGATTTCCAAACTTTGGATCCTTTTTATTTAGGTATGTATTAGTGACTTTAATAACTAGTTTTCTATATTGAAGGTGAATTTTACTTAATCATTCTTCTTGTTTTGTTGATTCACTCATTCGTGTCTTTATGGTCTATAGAAAGCACGTTAACTGCCTGGAAGGGGGTTAGAAGGGTGGTCGGGTAAATTCTTGTCTCGTTCAGTGTATAGATCATGCGAGAACCTGGTTTAAGCTTAGTAGGACTTCACGAGAGGTCCGTCTTAACCGCCTCGGGAGAAGTAAGAACCGCTTGAATCCCTTATCTATAAACAACTGTTAAAACATTAAACCAACCATGCGGGACTGTATCCTTGCTGACTCAGACCAATAGGTTGAGGGTAACGCTGCCTGGAAGGGGGCCTACCACTTTTCGCATTTAATAGGTTACTTAATTATCTTTCAATAATCCGACCTTGCAGGACTGTATCCCTGCTGACTCAGACCAATAGGTTGAGGGTAACGCTGTCTGGAAGGGGGCCTACTACTATGACTTAAAGATAATCTCTTAAAATGCACAAAGTGCGGAAATCATTAAAGGATACATAAAAGAGGAGTTGGAACCAAGTGATTCCTTCTTGTCTATTTGTTTTTTTCTTATATTTTATTTTTATTTTCTAGTCTATCTTTATAAAACTTTCAAACTTTTTATCAAGATTTGGTTAGATTAGACGTTAACGATAAGCTGGTACTAAAAGCTCTTGTGTCCTTGGATGACCTCGGTATCTTGCCATCACTATACTACGTCCGCGATGGGTGCACTTGCCCTAACGTGTGTAGATGATAGTATTATATCGTGTTTTATAAATTTAAAACTTGATTCGCGAGTAAAAAGTGCTTAAAATATATCTAAAATTTGTAACCACACACTCACATGTTAGGTATGCATGTTGGGTCATTTTTAACCTCATAACACCATGAACGGGTATACCCGACACATGAATGTATATCCATGAACATGATAGGAAATGTGTACCGGTTTACCTAACATCTGGAACTGTGTAAGAGTGATTTTTTATATGAGACTGGACGCATCTTAATATAGGCCTATTTCCATCCTTAGCAGTTAGCTTAGGTACTTGTTTGCTAAGGATGCTAGGATATGAGTGTAGAACTTATGATATTTTACTCTTCCAAAATAGACTTTATGTAAGCTGACTCACTATGCTAAAGAAACAACGACTCACTTTCAAGATGGTTCTCTTTGACCATGATGACCATGACATGCAAAATTAGAACGGTAGACTTAGAACGCATGGATTTGTAAGCCTAGTTTCTAGGTAGTGCAAAGTAGGAAGTGTTATGATCCCTAATCCGACTATTACATATATTCCACTCCAAAAAAAAATATTCAAATTGTACAACACTTGTTTATACAAAGTTTTCCAAATAATCCATACAAAATGTTTCTTGATAATACAAATTATTTAGTTTTCGCAATCCAAATTGTACTACAAATGCTACAAGTTTTTTTTATAAAAAACCAAAGTATTGCAATACTAATCATTTTCGAGACGAATTTGGCTACAAAAGATATTTTATACACCAACTCTTGTGGTTGACCAAAGTATTGCAATATTAAACATTTTGCCATGTATTTGGCTACAAAATCTATGTTACTCACCAACTTTTTGTTGACCTTCTATTTTTCATATATGTTTCAGGTGCTAATGATTCATTCTATGCAAGTATGCTTCACATAGGAACGAACTTCGGCTTTAGTTTGCTTTAATATAAAAAAACAGTTACTTGTAATCATTTGTGATTGAAAATAATGGAATACAATTGTTTAATATAATGAAACTTTAGTACCATGTGTTGTGAACAATTTGTAACGTGACTCCCCGACGTTTCCGCCACAAGTTCCACGTGGTCGGGGTGTTACAGAAAGCACGACTCCAAACTCTATGGACCGAGTCTGAAGGAAAAGGACTATATTACTGACTTTGCTAGAAGATTGAGTACTATGGTCCCAAAAGTAAGAAGTCTCGGATCATCCCATGACCAATAAGATGGAACAACATAAAAACAAGACATAACAAAAATCAGGTGCTTTAAATGTGAAGAATATGGGTATCATGCATACGAGTTCCCAAATTGAAACTTAGGAGGTACAAATCAGAGAAGAGGAGAAGTTACCATGGGTAAAAACAAGGATTGCGATAGACTAGACCTAATGTTGATTGTGTTTGATTAAGAAGATATTTCAGGAAAGAAAGATAGGTCGAAATAGTCTTTCAATGACGAGTCTAAAAGTGAACAATGCATGCACGATAACGAAGACAAGCGAGAGGAAATGAGCAAAGCACTAAGGGTTCTACTAGAAATTGATGTTATAGGTCAAGTGAAACCAAATTCAAATTAGGGGTGATTGTTCGCTTAGTTCGGATCATCTCGAATCAAAGCAAAACATGAATGCCAAATCAAATTTATAGGATTGTGGATTTACTAAGGACCTTCAGGATGTCTTCCTAATTATTGAACAAAACAAGTAAATAAGAGTTTAAGAAAAAACCAGTGACTGAGTAATAAACAAACTGCTTTTGCACTTGAACGTAATCGAAACTTTGTTTTTTTGATGTGTGTGTGTGTGTGTGTGTGTGTGTCTATATATATGGTAGGGTTCATTTGAGAACCACTCTTATTACGAGAACCACGAAAACCAATATGAACACAACAAAATAAACCCACCACCACCCAAAACCTAAACACCCACTCCTACCCCCCACCATAACCTAAAAACCTAAACATCCCCCACTCACCCCCCGCCCCTAATTATTAAAAAAAACACTCTACCTCACAAAAAACCTAAAAAAACCTAACCCCCCATCACTCTACCCAAAAACTTAAAAAAACCTAACCCTCCCTCTCCCACCTACCAAAAACCTAACCCCCACACCAACCCCCTAAAAACCAAACCACCCCCTCCCCTCCAGTTAAATGCTAAAACCCAACAACTAAATGGTAAAGAAGTTTTTTTACTATATTTTTGTTAAAAAATGCTAAATTTCGTCACTAAAAAAATGAACAACAGCACCGATGCAGATGTGCATATGCATACGCATGCACATGTGCAACGGTACTTTTTGTTCATTTTTTTTATAAAAAAGCTAAATTCCGTTACTAAAAAAACGGCACCGCTGCACATGTGCATCAGTACTATTATTCAGTTTTTTTAGTGACGAAGTGTAGCGTTTCTTTCTTTTTTTTTATAAAAAAATAGTTTTGTGTGTTTTTAATTTTTTAAGGACTTTTGGTTGTGTTCACATTGTTTTTTCGTGGTTCTCGCAATATAGGGTGGTTCCAAAAATATTCTTATCCTATATATATATATATATATATAGGTGAGGTTCGTTTAAGAAGAAAATTATATTGAGAAAAAAAAAAGAAAAAAATGGTATAATTGTAAAATATTAAATAATTTTTATGTCATCTTATTTATTATTATCTTTGACTAATAATTAGTCATAAAGACTATTATCCTCCGCATTACATTTTTTCCTATGCACATGAAAATTTATCCTAAACATTTCGAAATTTATCCGTCACATATTAAAATATATCCTACACGTAACAAAATTTATCCTACACAACTAGTAATTTATCATACACTCTAAATTAATTTTTTAGTATATTTTTTTGAAAATAAGTTACAAATATAACGTAGTCTGTAATTACAGAGGAAAACTACAAATTAATGACCTATGTAAGTTTAGCAATATACTCTTACGATCACATTAAATACGTATATTAAATAAAGCAAATGAAGCATTTTTATTGATTAAAATTTCTTCTTTTTTCTTGTTACAAAGAATTTTTTTCCCATTTAAATCTCCCCTACCTTCGATGTGTGTGGTTTGTTTAATAAATTAATACTTATATTTACAAAATTACTGAAATAACCTTTTAGATAACAGACAATTTGGATGGAGTTAGAGGCGGGGAGCCAAATGAAAAAACTATAGCAAACTATTGGAGGAAAATCACTATTTTTAAAGGTTTGGGGCAAAACCGTTAAAGTGACCAAACCACAAGGAGCAAAGCAGAACTTTACTATATATATATATATATAGAGAGAGAGAGAGAGAGAGAAACGGGATCAGGAGAAAACGCCCAAAAGTGTGAGAACGGTGAGAAGACATCCTGGCCCAACACGTGTCACGCGACATAGAGAAGGGCGGAGGGGTTTTTTTTGTCATTTTATCTTCCGCTTTTCCAATTCCGTTTTCACAATATTGATTTATTTTTGGGGTTTAAGATTTATGGCGTTAACCAATTCAATAATTATATGGCGTTTTGATGGTTTCATTGTATTAACATTTTGGCGTTTATGGCGTTTAAGGCGTTTATGACGTTTTTTCAAATCTCTCTGAATGGCGTTTTTCAAGGCGTTTTAGGCAAGATGGCCCATTGTTCTATTATTTTTATATACATTTTGGCGTTTTTAGTATCTTGGCATTTTACAATTGTAAAATTATATTACAACCACAGGGAAAAAAAATAGAAGCAAAGAAAATAAATTAAAAATCCTAATCGGATCTCTCTTCACAATCTTCAGTCATCAGTCTCTCTCTTCTTTAATAATACAAGAATTGTCACCAAATTTATGGTGTTTTATGTAAAACTTAACAAACCCATCGGTTTGATTATTTTGCCTGCTCGTCTGTTGAAGTGGCTTATTGTGGATCTTTGGGGACATAGATCTATGACGTGTGGGTGGGTTTTTCGCTTTTTCTTCATCTTGATCTTCATCTTTATAATCATCCCACTCTTCAGTGTCATTGATCTCTTCTCCTCATCCAAGCCTTATTCAAGAATAAAGAACACAAAATGACATTCCATTGTCATCAGTATTTTTTTCTTGAAGATTTGTCCATCTCATACAGCAAAATCCTACTGAGCTACTTCCCTCACCTAACAATCTATCTGAAACTTCACGAATAATAATACTGAATATCTAAGAAAGCATATTAGCTATCTTTGATTTTTTTTTTAATTTTTTGGCGTTTTACAGTAAGTGGTATTTAATATTATTGGCGTTTGTTTTTTTGTTTGATTTAATGGAAGTTGCTGAGAGGTATTATTTTATAGGATTTCTTTTGGCGGCTTAGGTTTAGGCGGTGCATTATTATAATAAACTATTTTTCATTTCAGTTAGTGTTTGTAATTATTGTTTTTGATAAGCTTTTATCTCTGAAGTCTGTAACACGTCTCGTCTTTCAAGTTTGGTGTTTTAGATTCTAATATAATAAATTTTCTGTCTCTTCATTTTTACTTTTTCGTAGTTACTGTTTCTAGTTACATTTTCAAGTTTGGTTTTTATTTTTTTATTTTTTGGGTTTTTTATAATACTTTCCAAAGTAATTTTATTATAGTTTGGGAGTTTTTGGGACGTTTTACGGCATGATAGCGTTTTTAACAAGCATTTGTCTGTCTGTCGTTTTTATTATATATGACGTTTTTATTATATAACAATAAACTGAAAAAGAAAATAAAAAAAAAGAATATATTAACAATTGATCTTTCAAATCTTCACTGTTACCAGTCTCTTTCTTCTTTTTTGAATCATCTTAACTGGCTGTTTCGACTTTCGTATGATTCATTTTGTTTTTTTGTTTCTCAAGTAGTTTTTTTGTCGCCGTTTGGAAGCAAAAAGTCTGACATCAGCATCTTTTTCATGAAAATTTGTCCATCTCATGCAACAAAATGTTATTGAGTTTACATCATCCAGTCAACAATCTTGAATTTTTCCAATGAACGATGTTTGATTTTTTAATTCTGACGTTTTACCGATAAAAAGAACGTTACTAAATAAAAGTATCTTAATCCTCAAAATTTGATCATGCTAAAATTAATAATGTTTTGATGTATGAGATGGACAACATTGTTAATCCTCGGTTAAGAAGGATAACTGGCAATGTTGTCCACCCCATACAGCTAAACTTTATTGACAACAAACCTCAATAATGTTTTTGTATGTTTTGGCGTTATAAATTATATGGAAGTTGAGGATAAAGTCAATAAGATTTTACTCAATGAAATGGACAATATCCTCACTTAAGGATTTTTGTCCATTTCATTGAGTGAAACCTTACAGACAACCAAACTGAATTTCAAATAAACGTTTTGGTTTAGAAGATATTTGATTTTTGGTTTTTTTGGCGTTTCTAAGAAGAATGGTATATATTAAATATGGCGTTTGGGGTTTTGTGTGTGTTTTTAATTGAAGGTCTGAGATGTTGTATATATAGGATTTTTTTGGCGGTTTTATTAGGCGAGATTTTATTATAATTAAGTTTGGCGTTTTATATCTAGTGGCATTTTAGTTAGAATGGTGTGTACTATTTGTTTGACGTTTTATTTCATGAGATGACGTTTTGTGTGGAGAAGTCAAAAGACTTTTTTACCCTTAATGAAGCGCGTCCACGTAATAAAATTGATGTTATTTACGAAAACGCCACCGTGCCAATCTAGTCCA
This sequence comes from Helianthus tuberosus, assembly GCA_030545235.1. Classification (NCBI taxonomy): domain Eukaryota; kingdom Viridiplantae; phylum Streptophyta; class Magnoliopsida; order Asterales; family Asteraceae; genus Helianthus; species Helianthus tuberosus. The sequence continues at coordinate 142,181,642 of CM060441.1, forward strand.
TAGATTGTTTTGATCGGACGATTCATGAGCGTTCTCACACTTTCCACCGTTTTCTCTAAATCCTGACCCTATATATATATGGGTAAGATCAAATAAAAATTTTATTTTGTCTAAGTAGGATGAGAATGAATCTCGACCTTTCATTTTTTAAATTAGTGGTTATGATGAAAATGGAGGAAAAAAGGGGGGTAGAGTATCTTTGGAAATTCCTATTTATTGACTTTTTCTCTCCACATGAAAGACACATGCATATTACACCCCCATTTTTAAACGTTCATAACTTTTTATACAACGTTATTTTTTCATAAAAAATTCACTATAAAATCGAGTGGTTTTTTATCTTTAATTTGAGTACTCTATTGCTATATAAAATATGACAACTAAAAAAATCCAAAAACATGTGTTTTTTTTTCTATGTTTTATAACATTTTTTGTATTGATATTTGTACTACATTTTTGTGCTGAACTTTTTGTTCTAGATTTTTTGTACTAGTTTTTTGTGCTGAATTTTGTTTGTGTTATATTTTTTAAATTATATTTTTTTACTGGATTTTTGTGCTAGATTTTTTTGTACTGGCTTTTTTTTGTTTTATTTTTTAGAAAACAAAAGGGGCGCCACATGTCATCTTTACACTTCTACTACTAAGGACCAAAGTGTTTTAGTACCAAAATATCATTCCTTTCTACTTATAAGGAATGACACATAGTATCATCACAATTCTTTTTAGGCTACTTAGGCAAAACTCACTTTTTAGTGAATCCTTCCCCGGGTGTCATTTGTTATTAGATTTCTCACTCTTATATATACTAGATGTCGCGCGTTGTGGCGAAACGGAGCAAATGATAAGGTAAAACAAACGTTATTTGAAAAAGAACCATCTTGTTGAGAAAGTCAAACAGTCAAAAAGTTGCTTCAATTTATCATCGTACTGTTTGTTTTTAAAAAGTGAAAAGTAAATATAATAATAAAGTATTACACTATTAAAATAATAAATAATTAAAAAAAACTATATATTATTATAAAATTACTATTCATGTACCTTCGTCAACAATATATATATATAAATATATATATATACAGGGAGGGGCTCATGCGAGAACTCCATTTATTGTGAGAACCATGAGAACCAATGTGAACACAACCTAAAATAGCTAAAAAAACCTAAAAAAACCTTAACCCCCACCCCCCCCCCCCCCCCAAAAAAAAACCTAACCCCCCCCAAGCTAAATGTTAAAAACTAAAACCCCCAAAAAACCTAAAAAAAAACCTAACCCCCCCCCACCCCCCAAGCTAAAATGCTAAAAACTAAACCCCCAAAAAACCTAAAAAAAATCTAAAAAAATAAAAAAAAAATCTAAATATTTTTTTTTGAGTTTTTTAATATTTTTTAGGTTAAAATCGCTATTTTTCGAAGCAAAAATTTTTTATTTTTTTTTAAAAAAAAATTTAATTTTTTTTTTTGCTTCGAAAAGTAGCGATTTGAACCTAAAAAATATTAAAAAAATCAAAAAAAAAAATTTTGTGTGATTTTTAGCTATTTTTAGGCATTTTTGGTTGTGTTCACATTGGTTCTCGCGGTTCTCACAATAAGAAGTGGTTCTCGCATGATCTTCTCCCTATATATATATATATATATATATATAAAGGGTAATGATAGTGTAAAAAGGGCCTAAAGTGTAAGAAGTGTGAGAAGTGTACTATAACACTATATATAATACTATATAAACACCGTATAACAATATGTAACACCATATAATACCATATAACACTATGTAACACTATATATCATTATATAACAAATATAACACTATACATCTATCATAGACATGCTATCAGACAACCTATAGTGTTATATTTGTTATATAATGATATATAGTGTTACAAAGTGTTATATGGTATTATATGGTGTTACATATTATTATACGGTGTTTATATGGTGTTATATAGGTGTTATATAGTATTATATATAGTGTTATAATACATTTCTCACACTTCTCACACTTTGAGCACTTTTTACAGGATCCTCTACCTATAAATATATATATAATATATATAATAGTTTTTTTATTATTTAACAATTGGTGTAATTTGATTATTTCACAACAATTAACAAAAAAAAATTCTAACGGTGTTAAAAACTTGGACTTAAAGGGTTACAAAAAAGCGTCAAGGCACTAATCGCATTAAACTTTTGATTTTAAACTTAAATGATTAACAAAAAAAATTCTAACGGTGTTAAAAACTTGGACTTAAAGGGTTACAAAAAAGCGTCAAGGCACTAATCGCATTAAACTTTTGATTTTAAACTTAAATGATTAAAACCAATAAAACACACATGAAATTAAAAAGTAATTTACTCAAATATCAATGACAAAGTATTTAGCTGGAAGGGTCGGGAAAGTCCGTACTAGTTTAGGCTCAGTTCAGCATGTCTCTTGAAATAACTAGCCTTTTTCAATCTTGCAGTTTAACACAAGAGAAGATGATTAACACTATTATATATACATTTCGGCAGCGTAAGAACTATAAACTGAATATTACCTGTTCTTAAAATATAGTTATGGACATATGATGCGAGTAACGGTGTCAACCAATCTATCGATCTAGCTATATCAACATATGCATAAGTTTAATGGCATGTCATAGTAATACTGCATCTAATAAAAGCACTACAGCAAGTTATATATAATTTTTTTAAATTGCGTTATGCTAACCAAATTTGGAGAAATGTACTACTCCACACATGCTAAAAACCACACATAAATTAATGAAAAAATAAAATTACAATATGGAGCACCAATGTAAATGTAATGTACGATATAGATTCATATCCGTTTTATGTATCGTCATATATTCCTTTAAGTTCTTCTTTGTCGCCAGCATCCTCACTGGTTCCATGAACTCTTCGGTAGCATCCCCATCATCATCATCATCATCATCATCAGTACCGACTTTAGTGACCTCGCATATGACAAGACAAATGTATTAGGTATCCTCGTTCACTGTTGTAAAATGTTGAATGGGTTACTCTTAATTTCATTGATTTGAAAGAATAGCTCCTCATCTAAATTATCATCATACCCAACCTTATTGGCTTTGTCTTGACAACAACCACTAATGTGTTAAATCCTTTGTACCCAAAGGATACATTGTATACTACACTTAGTTCCGCTTGAGATGTCAACATATTTGTGTTAGCGTTTATTTGAATTAGTTGTCGACCAAACCATGTTTTGAGTTGACTCTAACCCAATCGTTACTTTCAAACCATGTTCAACTGAAGAGCACAACAAAGCAATGAATGACGATGTAAAATTCCACCTATAATACCTCATTATAAGAAGGCCCCCTCACACATACACCACTATTATGTGTAACCCGTCCAACAATCTCATTGTGAGCATCAAACACTAGTGAGGTTAATGGGTTGCAGATAAAATTCTTTATGAACAGACAATATATATGATCTAGGAACAATAACCCTAGAAACAAATGTTATGACATGGTAAAATTCCTCAACAGATAATTAACATACAATAAAACATTCATTGGAATTATGATTAACAATGCCAGTTTTATGATTTTATCTATTTTCTTCCTTTTGAATATTTCCATAAACTTCACAACATGTTTAATATCCTTCGTCCTATTCCCCTACTCGAATCTTCATTCTAGTAGGCTTCTGTAGCTGCCACTGCTTCTTCTTTACTCATGTGAGAAGATCAGAATAACGTTGAAGCTTAATGTAACCCTAAATGAAATAAAAAAAGTTTGGGCGTAAAATTGTGGGAGCCTAAAACCAATACATAAGAGTACTCGCATTAGGTTCTACATTTATACCCCATCTCTAAATTTTAGCGAATGATAGAGAAATCACCTAAATTACCACTTCATCAAGAGCCCCAAAATAAGAAACGGATATAGTGATTTCTTAAATATACAGATTCACTAGTTGTTCCCTATATTTATGCTCCATATATTCCTGTGAGTATAAGCAAGAAAAAAAGTAATAAGAAATAAAAAAAAAGTGTTATTTAATTGTATAGAAAAAGATATATATGGAGAATAAGATTTGAGAAAAAAAATATAAAAAAAAATGTGTTTATGGATAAACATACCGGTGTGAATGCTCTAAACCTAATATATAAAAATGATGTCCTTAATAAGATAAAGTAACTAGTAAATAAAAACTAAAAGAACTGAAATAAAAAAAAGAAGAAAACATATGTGTATAAATACTAGGCCACCCACACAACCTCTAAACCATTCAAACCAAAAAAAAATCAGTGTGTTCTGAGCACCAATAAAAAAACAATGGCGTGCTTAAACGCGCAAGTAAACAGTGAAAAGCAAGGAGGCTTCATGGACCCAAGAATCTCTTTCTCAAATGATTTTATTGATTCAAATCACCATGACAACATTTACACAGAAGCTCCTGTGTCTTCTGATTTCGAGTTTTCGATTCCCAGTTTTTCATCAAATTCTGCAGATGAAGTCTTCTTCAAAGGAAAACTTCCACCATTGAAGGAGAAGGTGGTGACACTCAGAGATGAGCTGCTTGCTAATGATGATGATGACATGTTCATCAACAATAAGATCTCAACAGGATGGTGGAGAGAGAAGTTTGGACTTCGAAAAAGCCAAAATGGGAAAAGTGACAACAAGAATCTTGGAGGGTTAGAAACCATTGATGAAGCAAAGATCAAACCGGCTTTTTGCAGTCCCAATTCCACAGGTTAGTCTGCATGCATTTCTAAAGTTATTTTAACAATAATTATGTAGTATAAGTTAATTAATAACAAGTCTTATATATAGAACAATATGTTGATTTATATGAGTTTCTATTCTTGCCTATAATTTAATCATGATTTCTGGTTACAAACAAAAACATTCTTTATGGAAGTGTGAGATGCAGAAGTTTAATTTATTGTAAGATGACCTATTTAACTGATTCCTGTAATTTTATTTATTTATTTATTTTTATTTTTTTGCAGGAAGCAATCGACGTAAATGAAGTAATCAGGAGTAATTTTTTAAGGAGTTCATGCATTTTATCACTACTGCAAGTGAAGGTCTTTTTTTTTCTTTTTTTTTTTTTAAGTTTTTTTTCAAGTTTTTTTTCTTCTAATTAGCATTTCTGATTGATTAGTTTAAGAAGTTGATGTGTGTCAAGTCATTTAACTGTTTCTGTAATCTGTACAAATATTTGCAGTTGAAGGAATTCATTCTCCTTTTAATCTCATTATTTCAACATTTCTAGTTGGTAATACTGAATCAGATGGTGCTACAAAAATATTTTAAAGTATATTACCCAAGGGTCTACATATTTACACACCTTATTGCCTATTTGGACACCCTTCAAGACGCCTCGTATAGACCTATACGAGGCGTATAACCTTTTTCAATTTCCAAGAGAATCTCTGATTATGTCATATTTTGTCTTATTTGCCACGTATACGCCTCGTATAGGCATATACTGGGCGTCTAGATGAAAAAAGACCATTTAGCCCCTGATTTAGGCCTATACTGGGGGTAAATTGGTATTTTTTGCCTCTCTTATATGCCTAGTATAGGCCTATACTAGGCGTATATAAAGGGGGTTTTTTTTTTAACAAACATTTTATACAATATTAATCGTTTTAGCAAACTTTTATACAAAAACAAGTTTTTTTTTTATTTTAAATAATTAATATTAGGACCCCTCGTTGGTGTTTTTTTGAGTTGAAAAATGGATGTTTTGGTAGGGTAATTTGATTGTTTTTTGAGGGTGATGTTTTTTTGAGTAAAAAAATGGGTGTTTTGGTGGGGGTAATTTGAGTTGTTTTTTAAGAAAATAAAACTTTTCTTAAAAAACAACTCAAATTACCCCACCAAAACACCCATTTTTTTACTCAAAAAACATCACCCTCCAAAAACAATCAAATTACCCTACCAAAACATCCATTTTTCAACTAAAAAAAAACTAACGAGTGGTCCTAATATTAATTAATTAAAATAAAAAAAAACTTGTTTTTGTATAAAAGTTTGCTAAAACGATTAATATTGTATAAAATGTTTGTTAAAAAAAAAAAAAAAAAAAAAAAAAACCCTTCAAGACGCCCAGTATAGGCCTATACGAGGCATATAAGGGGCAAAGGGTCATATATGAGACCTATACGAGGGGTCCTATACGCCCAGTATAGGCCTATACGAGGCGTCTTGAAACAGTCAAACCAGAAGTGACATGAGTCAGACACTGATTTTGATGTAACCCTATACGCCTCGTATAGGCCTATACGAGGCGTCTAGGGCTTAAAGGTGTCTAAATAGGCAAGCAGGGTGTCCAAATAGATTGACCCTTACCCAATCTTTTGTGTATTTAAGACATGTATTTTTCTGTGCACATATATACTTTTTAGTAATCCACTTGTGTTTGATGTAAATTATGGGATTATGATATTCTTAAAATACAAATGAAACCCATATATGGACATTCAGTTCCTCAATTGAGAATGAAAACTTATATTTTAAGATGGATGGAGACATTCTATATATAATTGGGCCACTGAAACTTGGATCTTGTTCCGATCTCATTTATATTGGCAAAAATAAATTATATTGCATTTCATGCTTTTTGGAGATTGTTCCCTTTGCTTGCTTGGAAAATTCTAGGAGCAATCTGTGGAAACCTCATGTTCCTTTCTTTTCCTTACTGATATTAATTTTCTTATCACATGCGAATAGAATAGAACAATTTTTTTGCGTTGTCTAAAAACAAATATGATATTTCATTTTCTCAATTTTAAAAATAAAAAACAAATGCTACAAATCGCTAATTAATATTTAGTGTATGTGCGGCAGCCCTTTTGAAAACATTAAATAAAATAAAACATTCTTATATAACCTAAACATGTGTACATAAGTTATATTATCTACATATAAGTAAGTAAACGGTACAAAATTAAAAACAAACTATGAACAAGTCTTATGTTTTTTTAGGTACATAACATACACATGTATGCCTAAGAAGCACAAATCAATGCAACTCATATGGGATAAATGCGTCTTATTTTTGAAGTCTTAGTATACTATATGCATTGCTACATATATTACATGTGTTACTAATGATATCTTATCGTGTGTGTATTACTGTATTGTTACATGCACCACTCTCTTACTGTTACCTGTGTTGTTTTAACTTCCTCTGTTGTTCCATGTATTTTTTTATCTTTATTGTTATTGTTCCCTTTGTATTCCTTTGGTTTTTATGTGTCCAATGTTCTTGCAGAATATACAATTTTAATTTAATTGTTCTTGTTTGATTTTTGTTTTGTGGTATTTTTCGGCTTCTTCTCTTCGAACGGGTTTCTATTCAATTGTTTTCATGTAACTTTGAATCAAGGTTCTCTTTCATTCTAATTTTGGTTTCCATGCGTTCTTGGTAATCCCAGCCTTTCCTCAAATCTAAACTGGTACCAAAAAAATGGGTTCTTAAATTTGGGGGTGGTTCCTGTTTGAATCCCTATTTGTAAATATATCATATATGTATATATATGTATGGCTAAAGGGTGTGAGGGCATGGTTGGGTCATTAATCGCCACATAGAACCATTAATAGATTGCTACACCACCCCCTTGTCTTATCCACCATGATTCCCATGGATTAAACCATGGCAACCATAGGCCTCCTTTCCTTATTCAATATTTTCTTTCCTTTTCACAAAAATAAATTAAAGATAATAATGGTTTGAGTCATAACCACAGCCTTAGGGTAGTGGTTTTGTATGATGGATTAGAAGTAGATGACATGACGCTGATGTGGAGGGTCATGGTGATCATGAGGGTGATAACCACACCTTATAGCCTAAGGGTAGAGTTCTACAGTAAATACTAGTGTATTTGTGAACTGAGTGAACAAATCATGACAATTGATTTACACTTGTATATTTATAATCAAGGGTTATGATTAGTTCACTAGTGTTCATAATGAAAGGAGTTGTTCTCAAATAAACCTAACCCTATATATATATATATATATATATATATATATATATATATATATATATAGGGTTATGTTCATTTGTGAACAACCCCTTTAATAGTGAACACTAGTGAACAAATCTTAGCCCTTGATTATCAATACACAAATGTAAATCAATGGTCGTGATTTGATGATAAAAATGCATTAGTGTATTTTACGATTTGATGATGTAAATTAATGGCCAGGATTTGTTCACTCAGTTCACAAATACACTAGTGTTCACTCTAGAACCCCACCTTATATATATATATATATATATATATGGTAAGGTTATTGTAAAAAATGTTAAAAGTGTGAGAAAGGTAATAAATATTGTGGAGATGACATGTGTGCTAAATCTAAATTAATTCAAAAGGGTAAACAAGTAATTTTATCATTAATTCAATTAATTAAAAACTTCCCATAACTGCCACCTTAATTATAGGAACTGGATTTTTTTTAAAGATCTCTATATAACACCATTCAGTAAGTATATAACACCATTCAGCAAGTATATAACACCATTCAACAAGTATATAACACCATTCAGTAAGTATATAACACCATTCAGTAAGTATATAACACCATTCATGGACTAACCATCTGATCGAAACATATTTTTTTCTCTATATAAGTATAGCAATACGGTACTCATATTAAAGATAAAAAATGCTCGTTATTATGATGTATTTTTTTTAAAGTTAGGTATAAAAAGTTATTGACATTTAAAAAAGACGGGGGAAGTTACATGTGCATTAATGTTAGTTTTTTAATTTAAAAATGTTAAATTTACCTATATATCCTTAATCTAAAAAATTAATATGTTTAATAGTAAACACTATTTACAATTTTGCCATTATGATCTCAACCATTAGATCAAAGATCTAATCGTGTAGATTATTTCTTACCTTTCTCACAAAAAAACATTTTTTATAGGAATCTCTACCTATATATATATATATATAGAGAGAGAGAGAGAGAGAGGAAGGTTAACGTACATTACGGCTTAACGTACATCACGTACGACAGCACGTTCATTTTAAAATCATGCAAGTTATAACTCTAAAATCCAAATTCACGCATGTTGAAAACAATAATCACGCATATTGAAAACATTAATCACATATTATAGAAGATAATCACGACGTTGTCGTACGTGATGTACGTTAAGCCGTAATGTATTTTACACTTTCTCTCTCTTTATATAAATATATATATATATATATAGAGAGAGAGAGAGAGAGAGATAGAGAAAGTATATCGTACATTATGGCTTAACGTACTTCACGTACAACAACGTGCGTGATTTGTTCTATAACATGCGTGATTAATGCTTTCAATACGCGTGATTATTGTGTTTCAACATGCGTGATTTTGGATTTTTGAGTTATAACGTGCGTGATTTTAAAATGAACGTGCGTAATTACCTATCGTACGTGATGTACGTTAAGCCGTGATGTACGTCAACCTTCCTCTATATATATATATATGTGTGTGTGTGTGTGTGTGTGTGTGTGTGTGTGTAGTGCGAGGTTCAATGGGAAACACTAAAAAATAGGAAACCGAGGACCAATGTATTTAACATGTTAAATATAACTTAAATTTCAATATAAAATGCTAATAATTATCTTTTTCAAAAAAAAAAAAAAAAATCGAAGGTTTTACATATAAAGATGTGTAGAACTATTCCAATAAAAAAATCGATTTTTTTTGTAAAAAAAATTACCTTTTTCTGTTTTTTTAAGATTTTGTTTTAATGTTTTTAGTTTTTGAATTTTTTACTAAAAAGGCTTCTACGTGTAACTTCCAAAAATATTTAAAAAAAAAATTGATTTTTAACATGTTAATTAATAGACAAACTTACTCACAAATCATCAAAGGACATCCATCGGTAAATGGACCACCATAGCAAAGTTTGAACGAGAATCTTATCAAAATCTTATCCTTTGCTTAATGGATTATCGAAGAGTCCCCATCGGAGCAACCCCACACAAACATATGTCGTAAATGTTGGGTGGGAATCCACTAAAACGTCTTATCTTCATTTTTGGCGGATTACTGACATGGGTTCTATCTGTAAATTGTTCCCTCCAAAATCAAAGAAATCCATACTTTCCCACCAGATATTTGTCGGTAACTATTCATTTAACCATGAGCAATTTACTAACGGATTACCAACCATAAAATCTAAGTTACACATTTTTACGTTTTTTTCTTAATTCAATTGGGTCGAGTCGAAGTTCCATCACTAATTAGCGACCAATTGTGTAGATGTACGTCCGTGATTTCCTTTGTTTAGTAGTGATTGGTAAAAAAACATATCGATAACATATGGTACACCGTTTTATGACCAAAAATGGGAAAACTAAATAATAAGGTATGGAACTAAATTGAATTACCAAAACCCTATAGATTTCAATCCATGGGCACCGGTTTAGCTTTGGGCTTTCATAAGCTAAGTACGTGAACTTGATGGGCATGCATGTTGGGTCATTTTAACCTCATAACACCATGAGCGGGTGTACCTGAAACATGCAAGTATATCCATGAACATGATAGGAACTGAGTAACGGTGTGCTTGACATCTGGAACCGAGTAAGATAGATTTTTTATATTAGACCGGACGCATCTCAATACAGGCATATTTCCATCTTTAGCAGTTAGCTTAGGCTTTTGTCAGCTAAGGATGCTAGGATGTGAGTGTAGAACTTATGAAATTTAACTCTTCCAAAATAGACCTAATGTAAGCTAACTCGCTATGCTATAGAAACCACAACTCACTTTTAAGATGGTTCTCTTTGACAATGATGACCCTAGCATGCAAAATTAAAACGGTAGACTTGGAATGTATGGAATTGTAAGCCTGGTTTCTAGGTTGTGCAAAGTAGGGATTGTTATGATCCCTAATCCGTCTATTACATATATTCGACTCCGAAAAAATATTCAACAAAATTTGTCTAGTGTGACGATGGTTGTAGCCCCATATTTAATTGATCGAGTGATTACATTATTTTCATTGATTCTTTGTCATGCATTAATCCGTCTTACAATTGTTTACGGGTCTTTGTTTAGGTCGCACATTACCAACCCTTTCTGGATGCGATTGTTACTTTTTGAAGTTTGATATATAAGATAACCTTAAATAGATTAATTAATGAGCAAGAAGATGACATGTTAGTAGAGGAAGAATATATTAACAAATCCTAAGAGCATCACAATAGGATGGTTTTTGTTTTTTTTTTGGTTTTAGCCTTCATAGACGTGATGTCACTATTGTGGAACCCGTTTATTTTGCACCCATTTTTGAGTTGAAGTTCTTGGACAAAAACAAGAAAAACGGATTAAGGTGGGGGCCATTGTACTTTTTAATTTTGGGTATTTTTAGGTTTCTGACTGGTGAGTTTTGGGCATTTTAAAAGAAACTAGTATTTTTTCTGACATGGCAACTGACAAATAAAAAGGTGATGATGTGTCAATGTTTTTGGGTATTTTTTAGTTTCTTATTAGTAAGTTTTGGGCGTTTTAAAAGAAATTGGTACTTTTCTCTGACATGGCAACTGACAATACCCGTTTTTTTTAATGTTTTGATGTCTTCTTATTATGGATGGTGTAGTGCACCATAGAACTAGAGATTGTTACATTTCTTGACACCACAACATTCAACAAAATTCTCAAGTACTAGTTTCTACAAGTAATTATACACTTTTGTTGGATTGAGTGTGATAACAGAATCCATCTCATGATTCTTCATGGAGTCATCATGATATGTAACAACTATATGTCTGGACTTAGTATATAAGGCCAAAGGCTAAAAAATCCAACGGTCAGCATAAAATCAATTACAGAAGTCATTATCAGTCAATTGCCAAAAAAAACCGCACACTCCTAAAGATAATTAGTTATGTAGTAAGGTTGGAAAAGTGTCTCACAATCTCCTACTTAGTCCACATGCCCACGTTAAAGTTCTTAGCCTAATTCGTATTCGATGAAAGGAAAATAGAAACCCTAACGTGATAAGGAAAATTAGTTTAAATAGTTATTTAGTTTTATTGCTTATGCTTATCGGTTGCTTTAGTTTGGACTATCTTGTTTGTTTTATTTCTTTAAGATCGAGATTTGTGACTTTAATAAAAGAGTTCGAACTTGGTGTTTGGTTCATAAGGAGGTTATTGTGTTCTTCGTATTTGCTAATTTTTGCCTTCAATTTCAATTGGTCTTAGAGCTAGCAAACTGACAAGTTAGTATACAATTCAAGGGAGAAGACTGTAGAAGCACATGCGTGATTGGTTTAATGTACAACAACAACAACAACAACAACAATAACATACTCACAAAATAAAAGGGTTTTCGACCAAGAGAATGGGTGCAAACTCAGTTCTTGGTCTTGTAAGGGTCTAGCAGCAAATTTGTTCCAATGTCCAATCCTCAATTCGGCAAGCATCTAGGAAGCCATTGAACATGCCGAAGGTGCTTCTTTCGATCCAAGAAAGAGTAAGATGGAAATCAGTAATCTTTTCCAAGTTGTAGTATAAGATATTGTTCTTCAAATGGCCAAGAAACATGGGATGTCCTCAAGGACCTGCATATTGTTGTTGATTGTGTTAAAAATATGCACAACTCCAAACTCTACGGACCGAGAGTTTGAAGCAATGTGAATGAAGGAAGGAGACTCTATTACTGACTTTGCTAGAAGATTGAGTACTATAGTCTCAAAAGTAAGAAGTGTCGAATCATCCTATGACCAATAAGATGTGAAGAATATGGGTATCATGCATACGAGTGCCCAAATCGAAACATGTGAAGTACAAATCAGAGAAGAGGAGAAGTTAACATAAGTAAAAACAAGGATTGCGATAGATCAGACCTATTATTGATTATGTTTGATTAAGAAGATATTTCAGGAAAGAAAGATAGGTCGAAATAGTCTTTCACTGACGAGTGTAAAAGTGAACAATTCATGCATGACAACGCAGACAAACAAGAGGAAATGAGCAAAGCACTAAGCGTTCTACTAGAAATTGATGCTATAGGTTAAGTGGATTGTTAGGCCCTTAAAGCTTTATGGATAAGTAGCTTAGTGGATTAGTAGGAGTGTTTGGGTTAATGATGTAATTTGGGCCTTTTGGGTAGTTTGGGCCTAGGGTTTAGGGAGCCTCCTCCCTAACCTATTACTATAAATAGAAGGTTATGTCATAGGTGCATGGTTGGTGGTTTTGGACAAAATCTTGTATTAGACAATCATTGTATGCAAGATTGAATCTTTTGAATACACAATCATCCTTCTTTCATCTCTTTTGTTTCTTTGCAACTTGTTTGTGTGATTCCGCCACCTTACGAGTTGTGCGATATCATTGTGATCTCGGTTTCGGGACTTACAATTGGTATCAGAGCCTTGCGAACCTGGTTTCCAGGCTCGGATCTGATATCGCGTTGCTGGATACTACTACTGTTCCGTTTTTGAGCTCCTGTTCTGACTTCTAGAGGTTTCTGGACTGTTTCAGAGCATTTCAGACTGTTTTCATTGCATTCCGGATCATTTCGGATCATCATTAGCCATCTCGAATTTGAAGATTGCCTGATCTCGGATCATCTTCAAGTCATTTTGGACCATCATCAAAGCATCTCAGACCATCATCAAGCCATCTCGGATCATCATCAAGCCATCTCGGATCATCATCAAGCCATCTCGGACCATCATCATCATATCACAGACCAACATCATCAGATCACAGACCAACATCATCAGATCACGGATAGATTTATCAGATTCCGGATTGTGTTTAGTTATCTTGGATCACTTGTGTTGGAAGATTGCCTTGTGTTTCATCTCGGACTCATATCATTTCGGATAGAAACCATCTCAGATAGAATCCATTTCGGATAAAACCCATCTCGGACTACTGTTCATTTCGGACCTAATCATTTCGGATCAGTAACCATTTCGGACTCTTCATTTTGAACAACTATTCAGACTTAACAAACATCATGTTGAACCAAAACGGTATTATGAACAGTGTTGTGACCGCAGCTGATCTCGCTAATGCTACCCTTGCTGCCATTCAGACTCAGTCTTTGGCTTTCCATCAAGAACTTGATCAAGTTATCGGCACGTCCACCAAAGTTCTAAGGTTTTTGTATGGAGACGACTACTATGAGTGGAAGTTTAGGTTTGAGCAATACTATAAGGCGAAAGAACCTCATGTTTGGAGAAGCATTAAGAATGGACCACACACTATCATGTACGCTACTAAAGATGACCCTCAAACCCAAGTTCCCAAACCAGAAAACATTTACACTGAGGAAGACAGAAAGGTCGTTGCTGAGGATGAAGCTGCTTATGGAACTCTCTTAATGGCTCTTGGTCCAGACATTTCAATTAGAGTTCGAAACTGTAAAAGTGCAAAGGAAATTTGGGATCGACTGATACACTTGTTTGAAGGAAATGCTGACATGAAAGCTAGCAGAATCAACATGATGAACCAATAGTTCAGTTCGTTTAACAACATCTATGGAGAAACTGTTGAGAATCAGATTAGGAAGTTTGTCAAACTTGTGTCACAGATGGTGAGTGCTGGAATCAACATCTCAAACAATGGAATGAATCATCAGCTACTTAACTCTCTGCCTAAAGGATGGGATGCCGAGGTTTCTATGATCAAGCGTAGCAAGGATCTGAATGAAATGACACTTACGGAACTGATTACTACTATTAAGTCTTGTGAGATCGACAATCAGCAGAGAGAAATGAATCACAAGAACTCACTGATGGCCGCTGGAATGACTAGCCCCAAAACGCAGCATTGATGTCTCAAGCTCATCCAAATCTGGTTTTCAGCCCTGTTCATGGAGTTATGAATCAGAACCCGAACATTATTTTCAGTCCTATTGCTGCACCAAAATCCAACTATGTGTATGGAATGTCTCTTCCTACTTCTCAAGCTCCTGCTGTCAATGTCACCAATGTGCAACCGCAATCTCAGCCCCAGCCATAACATGCTAATGCTACCTTTGGTTCAACCACTCAGTGTGCTCCTCAGAAAACCCCATCATCACCTTCAGTGGACCACATGGCTTTCCTGACCAAACAAAATGAAGAAAAACTTACTCTCGCAACCTCTATGATCTCCAGTTTCAAAGCTTTCTTAGCAGGAGATCTCATGCCCTCAGGAGAGATAACACCATATGTGAATCAAGTTGTGGAAGAAGACTTGGATGAACTGGATGTGGCTTGTAATATGGCTATGTCAGCATTTAAGGCAGATAAGTTTGCTAAGAAATATGGGCGTCGTCCTATGAATGCTCGTCCTAGAGTGCTAAGAGACAGGCTGAGGTGCTACAGGTGCTATGAACCGGGACACTTTGCTAGGGATTACGAGAAGGTTCTTGCAGGTTATGAAGCTACTCAGGCGGCAGTGGCAAGGAACAAGGAAAGGTATATGGTTCCTATTACTCCTGCTAAGACTTCGACTTCAACTGGACAGGGAAACTCTAGAGCTGGAAGAGCTTTGATCGCACAAGAGCAGAATGGATTCAATTGGGCTGATGCAGTTGCTCAAGTGGAATCAATGAAGCTGTCTGAAACTGCTGTTGTGGAAAGGGTTCATCAGTGCTTGATGGTGATGACCGAGGAACCAAAATCACTCTCCGAGACGGTAAATTCCCTTTTATGTACTGAACATTGTAGGAAGAAAGTTGCTTTGCTGAGATCTCAAAACTCAGCTTTAATCACTGATTACAACAATGTGATGGGAAAGTACATCAGTCTTCGAGAGAATAATAAAATTCTCTATGAAAAGATTGAGGCACTTAAGAAGGACATAGCTCAACTTCACAGAGATGTGAACCAACAGCAATATCGGGTTCACGACTACAAACATAGACTCACAGTCAAAACTCTTGAATGTGATTCTGTGAAGGCTGAGCTAGAGCTCCTCACTGGAAAGTACAAACAAAATGAGTTAAACATCAAAAAGTTTGATACTTCCACACAGTTCGTAATCCGTGCAACGTGCAACTTTCTTATAAGGAAAACAAGGGAAAGGGATTGGGATACACACAGGTTCCGCCACCATATAATCATAATTATTCCAGACTGCCCATCATTGAGCAGGAGATGGAAAATTATGACAAAATGATGTATGGCAAGCCTAGTGATTATGTTCACATGAACCGTCAAAGTTTAAAAATGATCACCAAGCTGATTTCAAGAAACCAATGAATTTTGTCAAAAATGAAAATATTCAAAATGAAGCAGCAGATAAGTCCGATCATGTAAATGAAACAGTAACAAATACAGAAGTTGAAACTGAGACAAAAACAGAACCAGTTATCACACCCGCAAAGGAGATGAAGGAAAGTTCACCAAATTCTGATTCTGTTGAAAATACTAATTGTTCTAGTTTGTGTGCAGAGTCAGTAAGAACTGAAGAGAAGTCTAAAGAGGATGATGAATCACATCGACGTGCTGCTGATAATGTTATTTCTGATAAAAATGACCTTTATGCTTGGAATTGTGTTTTTTCTTGGTTTGCTCATGTCACACCCCCAAAATACCACCTAGGGAGTGTCCCTGATAGGCGTGTGACGTACCAACAATGAGCCACTAATAACATTGAACCAATACAAGTTTCTAAATAAAGTTCTCAATCATTAATAAAATACCATCAACAAGTTAAAATGAAAACCAATATGTTCAGCGGAAGCAAAGAATAAACCAAAGTTAAACTGTTTAAAACCAATGTATAGTATCAAGAATCCAATCACATAAATCCCTCCAATTGACCCATGACCACTCCTGCTACTCCAGACAGCAAGTTCCCAAATCCAAGATACCTAACGACCTGCGAGCATGTAACAAGTGTGTCAGACAACGCTGGTGAGTTCATAATTTTACAAAAACGTTGGTTACCAAGTGTTTAGTTAATCCATTGTATTTAATTCCGAAATTAATGTTGATAATATATCGATACTGAACAAGACGGCTCCTGATGTATGTTTTGCTCGTTCCCCAGTGCTCCTATCAAAACACTGGGCATGACTGGGTCATTAGTTCACAACCGTCCTCCCCGGTACGGTGTGAGGGTGCCAAACCTAAGTAGCGCTACCAACTAATACCCTGTTACCTCCCCGGTAACACAAGATGGGACTTAAGAATGATAGGGTGAGATTATTATTCAACATCCCTCCCCGGGATACCCACTGACTGTCCCAACCACCGGGACGCATGCTCAATAGATGAACTCACCTTTGGTTTGCTCGGTAAGACTAGTTACTCGTTTTATCGTTGTACACCCCAAACCCTAATATAGTTCCATTGATAGTCAGTTTCACATTCCCATAATTCACATATTCTTTGCACATATTCCACAAGTGTAAGCAAGTATAACACATCTCAAATAATTCGGTTTATACTTAAGTAACATGCAAGTACAATTAATACCCAACAAGCATTTGAGTTACCAGCACCTTCGTATTACAAGCATATTAGGCCAACAACAATTTGACGATTCATTACAGTGTTCATCATAGTGTGCGGCCCAATTGGTCCCAGCCCAATTATCCCTTAAACCCCAAGTAAAGTCATGTGAGCAGCCCACTAGGAAGCGGCCCCTACCATGTGTGTGTTGACTAGTTTGTGCGGCCCAGACTACATATATTTAGTCCAAAAACAGTGTGGATAATGTGGAAATTCTAGCATCATTAATCTTAACATCATCACATTAAACACTATTCAGTTTACAACATTGGGCCAAATGTATCCTGCTTTCTTATATCCGTTCATGTATATGTGGGTGGTCCATCAAAGCCCAATTAGTCTAAATGTGTGTGTGTGTGTGTTCGATAATTTGTGTACAACCCAATCCATCTTTTGTGTAGTTACATATCCCAAGTTCTGACTAATTAGCCAATGTCTATCATAGCATGATTTCTAATTATTACCATACATGTCTATCCTACCCCTTTGATTCAAGATTAAAGTTCAAAAGTGAATTAACTAACATAATCTATTTGGTAACTAAATAGCAGGCTATTAAATTGTGACACGTCTAATTCCTGAATTGATTCTTGATATTACATATCATATTAACCTAACACATGTTCATATTATGACTAATAGTTATTAATCTAATCATCAAAGCACCATAAGCATACATAAAACCATCACCTAGACCCCAAGAATCCTAACCGATCCCAGCCGATCTAAATACATTTAACAAGTATAGTCATGACTCCTTGTGATGCATATACAAGACACTAACATATTGCACATAATTAAATACAACTATCAAACTCAACGTGAACAGTAATATCACTAACCAAAAGATAAAGGGGGGTGTTCAGGCACACAAGGCTTCGAAGGGGGGTTGTTTCCTGTTTGCTGGTCACCGTGAATGCAAGAGGGGTATTGCTAGGGTTTGCTTTATCTTTTACGTTAATATGTTAATATGGGAGTGAGATGCATGATAATATATATACATATATAATTGGAACAAGTGGGCCGAACCCTTTTTTTTAATCAGGTTATACACCCTTAATATGGCCGGCCCATTCCTTGGGTTATTCATCAAAGAAGCTGGGCCAACTTGTGTTATGAGGGGGTGCACATGCGGGCTTCAAGTGTATGATCCGGCCCAGTTGCGATTAGTGAAGCCCACTACATTATCTTACTCTAATCATTTAATGAGACACACGTGTAATAAGACACATTTGACGGTTTCACGTATAATAACTTACACACTTAACGTTTAATGAAACACATGCTTAATCTACTAAGTCTTATATGATCGTGATATAAAAGCGATTAAAAGTAAGGGCACGCGTCAACGATTGTGGAATTTAAGCAATGCTAACCTTGGGAATATGGGTTGTCACATCATCCCCAACTTGATAGAAATTTCGTCTCGAAATTTGATAAGTAAGCACAGAGGAGTGAAGCGATAAATCAAGATTGTTGTGAATTTTGCTCAGGTGTCACATCATTCCCAACTTGAAGAGGAATTTCGTCCCGAAATTCGCCAGTATTACCAGAATTAGACTTGTCATTAGGAAAAAGTTGAGGATACTTAAGCTTCATCTGATCTTCACGCTCCCATGTGAACTCCGGTCCACGTCTTGAGTTCCAACGAACTCTCACAATCGGAATACGACTATGTTTACGAACCTTGACTTCCCGATCCATGATCTCTATAGGTTCTTCAACAAACTGTAACATGTCGTCAATCTTGAGTTCTTGAAACGTCACAACCAGTGTTTCATCAAACAAACACTTCTTCAACGGAGAAACGTGAAAGACATCGTGAACATTACCCAACTCAGCAGGTAACTCGAGCTTGTAGGCTACTTTACCGATCAGCTCCAGGATTTTGAATGGCCCAACGTAACGTGGATTAAGCTTGCCGCGTTTCCCAAAACGCACCACACCCTTCCAGGGTGAGACCTTCAACATGACACGATCATTAACTTCGAATTCCAAAGGTTTTCTACGCTTGTCGGCGTAGCTTTTCTAACGATCACGCGTTGCCGCCATACGATTCCTGATCTGAACAATCTTTTCTGAAGTTTCAAGAACAAGCTAAGGACCTGTGATATGGCTGTCACCCACCTCAGCCCAACAAAGAGGAGAACGACACTTCCGACCGTACAATGCTTCAAACGGAGCTGCCTGAATGCTAGTGTGGTAACTGTTGTTGTAGGAGAACTCGATCAACGACAGATGTTTCTCCCAGCCCTTACCAAAATCAATCACACATGCTCGAAGCATGTCTTCAAGGGTCTGGATGGTTCGCTCACTCTAACCATCCGTCTGTGGGTGATACGCAGTGCTCATGTCAAGACGTGAGCCAAATGATTTATGCATCGATTGCCATAAATCAGAAATGAATCGCGGATCTCGATCTGAGATGATAGAAGTTGGCACCCCGTGCCTAGAAACTACCTCCTTAAGATAAACCGCTGCAAGTTCTGAAAATTTATCCGTTTCCTTGATGGCTAGAAAATGTGCTGACTTCGTGAGACGATCAACGATCACCCAAATAGTATTGTTTCCAGCCTGAGTTCTCGGTAAACCCATGACAAAATCCATGGAAATCTGCTCCCATTTCCACGTGGGTATCTCTGGCTGCTGAAGTAGACCCGAGGGTTTCTGATATTCCACCTTGACTTTAGCACAAGTCAAACACTTACTCACGTATGTCGCTATGTGAGCCTTCATCTTCGGCCACCAATACATGACCCTCAGATCCTGATACATTTTGTCTGGGCCTGGGTGAACAGAATACCGAGATGTCACACCCCAACCGATGGCGGAATCATCGGGGCGCAGCACTAGGCGAATCAGATTGCTCAGGAGAATCCATAACAACTATTTTGCGACAATAATTAATACGTGCATTATCCCATACTAATAAATAATTACAATCACATAAGTCGTCACAGATTTCTTATTCTCTCGAACAATACAAATCCGACAACCTAGTTTTTAGTGAAGTTTCTAGACTTCCTAGCTTGATTGATGTAGTCTGCGTCTAAACCTGCAACATACGTTAAAATAAAGTCAATACAAAAGTATTGGCGAGTATACAGGTTTGATATGTAATAGCATAATAGATTAAAAGTGCTGTGAATTTCCTACATACAAAAACGAGATACACGACATACATACTCACAAAACCGATACTACCAGCTAAGTCCTCGATGCTCGAATACACGATGGCAAACTAGACCCCGTCGGGCGTAATAGTACTATACTAGTCATGGTGGGACGTCGCGAGTATAAGTCCTAGCACATATGTAACTTGCATCACGTATAACCATGCACGCAAGTCATTCGCAAGGGATAAGTAGTTTGAGCATTTGATGTAATTCGATTTGATAGCAACGTATGTTACACCCAAAAGTGCAAAAGTAAAAAGGGTTCAAGTATACTCACAGTGCGTGTTGGGTAGGCTAACACAGCTTGGTTGGATTAATTTAAAGTGCGCCTGATTTAGTATGAACACAGAGTGGTAGCGTAAGCAAGGTGCGGTGAAAAGTTGAATAATAGGGCTAGTGGTAATCCGATCAGATGTCATGTTGTCCGGTCGGATGGCATGCTATCCAATCGGTTGACATTCTATCCGGTCGGCTGACATGTTGCCCGATCGGCTGACATGTTGTCCGATCGGCTGGCACGTTGTCCGATCGGCTGACACGTTGTCCGATCGGTTGACACGTTGTCCGATCGGTTAGCATGTTGTCCGATCGGTTGACATGCAGTCCGATCGGTTGACATGTTGACCGTTCGGTTGACATGTTGTCCGATCGGTTGACATGTTGACCGTTAGGTGGACATGTTGTCCGATCGGTTGATATGGCGACCGTTCGGTTGGTTTGAAGTTGGTTTGCCGTTCGATCGGACAGCAGTCCGATTGGACGGCAATTCGTTCAAATTTTCTGATTAAGTCACTCTCAATTGTTTCTGGAAAGGATACCGGTGAATTGACTGAGATGATGTGTCGTCGTGTTAAACTACTGAAATTCCATCGAGTTCGGCCTGTTCTACCGGCCAGGAACCACCCCGTTCCATCAGATCTGGCCACCCTTGACGGTTTTTCCATGTTTAACCCGGAACCACACATTACCTTGATTAGATACATCATATTCTAAGTGAGGTTGTTGTAAAAACATGTGGAAATCACTCAGATCTGAGTTGTTCATGGTAAAAATGAGGTTATGCTTTGAAGTTCATATGAACTCTTGATGACATCATCTTTGAACACCTCAAATCAGTAGATTTCACGGTTAAAAGTTGATTTTTAAAAGATAGAAAGGTGTAGAATCGAGTGTAGATCATAGAAGTACAAGGTTTGGGTTGAAAACTTACAAGAATCACGAGAAATCGAGAGATGAAGGGGTTGGAGCATCTGGTCGAACAGTAGCCATCGCATCAAGTGTTCTTGATGTGACTGAGGGGTATTTATAGGCAAAGGGGGGAAGGAAGGAGAGGGCTTGGGGCTGTCCGTTCGGCTGGCCCATCCGATCGGCTGGCCCATCCGATCGGCTAGCCTAGCCGTTCGGCTGGCCGTTCCATTCGGATGTCCTTCGGCGAGCTGCGTTTAGGTGTTCCGTTTCAATCGTTAAGCGTTGCAATAGTTTTGTTACACTGTTCCGTATAGATAGGTATGTATTTATCATAATTAATCACAAAAAGGTTGTATGTACGTATTCACATTTCTAAGTGTTCGTTTCGAGTGTGCGTTGTGTTATGACGCGTCACGGCCATCGCGGAGGGTAGAGTAGGTCCTCTACCGACGTCATCGTGAGCGTTAGTATATGCGTTGTGCCACAATGACTGACGGGGTACTACCTGCTCGTATTGACATCGTCGTCACGACGGCTGGAGCTATAGCACTCACCCGAGAGTCTTTGTTAGCATTAGTTGTCTGCGTTTCGACACATCACGACCATCGAGGAGGGTAGAATAGGTCCTCACTCAATGTCATCGTGAGTGTTAGTGTTTGCGATGTGATGTAGCGATAATGTAATGCGAAAATATGTGATTATCCTTCGAATAGCGATGTATGCGATATAGTTACATTATGATCTGAATCTCTGGTGCTAGGCGTAACGAGTGCAGCGAGTAGTAACAATGCACGAAAGTGCGGGTTGTTACAGTCTCCCCTGCTTTAGGAAATTTCGTCCCGAAATTAATCCAACAGGTAGACTTTTGAGAGTTGATCTTGTATATGTAGCGATACAGCGAGTTAATTGACCGAGAGTTGAAAAGCGAGAGCGTTTCGAGTAAGAGAGAGATCGATTGCGATAGTGACGTATTGACAAAGTAGCATCCCACGAGTTGGCGTCTCAAAAGTACCTCAAGTCGCGAAGAATTTGTAAGTTCGGTGCGATTGGAATTTTAAAGAACTCGAAAGGTTTCTCATAACGTAGGGTTAACTGAGTCGATTGTTAACCAACGTTGCAAGAAACGTTCGTTTTTAGATGTTTAAAAGAAATTTGGAAGGAAATCTTGAAAATTTTTCTTATAACGTAGGGTCAACTGAGTCGATGTTAACCAACGTTGCAAGAAAGTTTAGGTTTTAAACATTTTAAGGAATTCGAAAATGAAAACTGGGGTTACGGAAACTCCCCTATGACATGGGTTCAAGCTGAACTTGATGTCGAACCAATGTCTTAAGAAGGATTTTGTTTTGTTGTTGCTAAAGTTTTTTTTTAAAGAAAACTGGACTTATGAGACTTCCCTTGGGCATGGAGTTAAGCTGATTCGATGTTACCTCCACATTGTGGGGAAATTTCACTTGTCCAATGGTTTTAATAAAATTTTATAAAAATCAGTTTTTAACAGTTTGAAAAGTTAATTAACATCGAGCCCCCCACTTGGCACTTTCTCACGAAAGTTTGGTAATATGGTTAAAACACTTATATATAGGAAGTACCAGCGGCGTATCCACCATGTTCCTCCCATATTACTTCCGTTTCGTGAGGCGGTGTCATGTGTGCCGATATGACACAGATAGAATTTCGCTACCCGGTCCAATCGATAGGAAGTTGGACCGAGTTGAAGATAGAATCGAATAGGTTAGACAAGCGAGTTGAATTGTGAACGTAGCTATAACAGCGTGCGCGAGTAGCCTGGTGACACGAAGCATTGATGTGTCGTGTCTGGATAGGTGTCGAGCGATAAGCGAATAGCGCAATTTCGATTAGATTCCACATTAAACCCACATGGCACGTTTCCACGAGAGTCTGCTAACATGGCGAAACACCACGTTCGATGTCATGCATACTAATATCACACAAACTACGATGAATACCAAGCGATGAGCGGTACACGATAGCGAATAAGCGATGGACGATACACGATAAGCAATACGCGATAAGCGAGTAATGCGATTCGATTTAGTCTTCATAGCTTTACAATTTAAGCAACGTTAAGCCCCCTATGGCATCTGCCCACGAAAGTTTGCTAGTATGGCTGAATCACTTATACATATAAGAAATACCAGCGATGTATTTACCATGTTCCAACCATACTAGATCTGTTTCGTGAGTCGATGTTAGGTGTGCTCACGTAACACAGGTAGCGATAAGCGATAATCGATAATCGAATAGGCGATTAAGCGAATAACACAAACACAACACAAGCGATGACGGCGGCGATAAACGATTTGCCATCTGACCGGAAAACATGACAATCGATCGGATGTAGAATCGAGTGTAGATCATAGAAGTACAAGGTTTGGGTTGAAAACTTACAAGAATCGTGAGAAATCGAGAGATGAAGGGGTTGGAGCGTCTGGTCGAACAGTAGCAGTCACATCAAGTGTTCTTGATGTGACTGAGGGGTATTTATAGGCAAAGGGGGAAGGAAGGAGAGGGTTTGGGCTGTCCGTTCGGCTGGCCCATCCGATCGGCTGGCCTAGCCATTCGGCTGGCCGTTCTGTTCGGATGTCCTTCGGCGAGCTGCATTTAGGTGTTCCGTTTCAATCGTTAAGCGTTGCGATAGTTTTGTTACACTGTTCCGTATAGATAGGTATGTTTTTATCATAATTAATCACAAAAAGGTCATATGTACGTATTCACATTTCTAAGTGTTCGTTTCGAGTGTGCGTTGTGTTATGATGCGTCACGGCCATCGCGGAGGGTAGAGTAGGTCCTCTCTCGACGTCATCGTGAGTCTTAGTATATGCTTTGTGCCACAATGACTGACGGGGTACTACCTGCTCGTATTGATATCGTCGTCACGACGGCTGGAGCTATAGCACTCACCCGAGAGTCTTTGTTAGCATTAGTTGTCTGCGTATCGACACATCACGGCCATCGAGGAGGGTAGAATAGGTCCTCACTCAATGTCATCATGAGTGTTAGTGTTTGCGATGTGATGTAGCGATAATGTAATGCGAAAATATGCGATTATCCTTGGAATAGCGATGTATGCGATATAGTTACATTATGATCCGAATCTCTGGTGCTAGGCGTAACGAGTGCAGCGAGTAGTAACTATGCACGAAAGTGCGGGTTGTTACACGAGACTTGTGCGCTTCGTCCATCACAAGCTCCCTAAGATTACCATACGAAGGAACCCATACCCGTTCCATAAAATAACGAATGTCGTCAGATCTCTCCACAAGTTGCTTTTCCATGCCCCGTAAGTACTCAGCCTCGATGTTCTCTTCCTTCAATGCCTCGATCTGAGCGGAACGAATCTGAGCAGGTAAACCAGAGTGAATAGTAAGTTGTAGAGTGCGAACACGCTTAGGCTTCGTCTCCTTTCGGCTAAGGGCATCAGCTACAAGGTTAGCTTTCCCGGATGATACTTGATGGCACACTCGTAATCGTTCAAAAGCTCTATCCAATGATGTTGCCGCATATTCAATTCCTTCTGGTCGAAGATATGCTGGAGACTCCTGTGATCGGTGTAGATAGTGCATTTGGTACCATACAGATAATGCCTCCAAATCTTCAACGCGAAAACCACGGCTCCTAACTCCAAGTCGTGAGTCGTATAATTCTTCTCGTGTACCTTCAACTGTCGAGAAGCATATGCTATCACCTTGTCGCGTTGCATCAACACGCAACCAAGACCCAGAATCGATGCATCATAATAATCCACAAAATCCTCGGTACCCTCAGGTAGAGATAAAATTGGCGCGCTACATAGTTTCTGCTTCAAAAGCTGGAAAGCATCCTCCTGCTTCGTTCCCCAAGAATAAACTACGTTCTTCTGTGTCAAGGAGGTAAGAGGTTGAGCGATCTTCGAGAAATCCTGAATAAGCCGACGATAATACCCTACAAGACAAAGAAATTGTCGCACCTCCGAAGGATTCTTCGGTGCCGCCTAATTCCTAATAGCATCGATCTTAGTAGGATCTACATGTATCCCCTTTTCATTAACAATATGACCAAGGAAATGTACTTCTCGAATCCAAAAATCACACTTAGAAAACTTCGCGTAAAGTTGCTCCTTCCTCAGGAGCTCCAAGATAAGATGTAGATGTCGCTCGTGGTCCTCCTCGCTCTTGGAGTTGATCAAGATGTCGTCGATGAAAACAATAACAAAGTCGTCGAGATACGGCTTGCACACGCGGTTCATGAGATCCATGAAGACCGCTGGTGCGTTAGTCATCCCAAAGGGCATAACCAAAAACTCGTAGTGGCCATACCGCGTTTGAAAAGCCGTTCTGGGTACATCCACCCCCCGGACTCGCACCTGATGATAACCCGACCTTAAGTCAATCTTGGAATAAAAACTTGACCCTTGCAGCTGGTCAAACAGGTCGTCGATACGTGGTAAAGGATAACGGTTCTTGACCGTCACCTTGTTGAGCTCGCGATAATCTATACACATCCGAAAGGACCCATCCTTCTTCTTCACAAACAGTACTAGGGCTCCCAAAGGAGAAGAGCTAGGTCGGATAAAACCCCTATCCAACAGCTCTTGGAGTTGATTCGACAACTCCTGTAACTCTCCTGGCGCAAGACGATAAGGAGCACGAGCAATCGGGCTGCTCCTGGCATGAGGTCGATCTGAAATTCCACCTGATGATGTGGAGGTAAACCAGGGAGTTCTTCAGGAAACACATCAGGAAACTCACGAACAACTGGAAGGTCCTCGATCCTTCTCTCATCAGACTTCGAATCGGTAACAAGAGCTAAAATAGCAGGGTAGCCCTTACGTAAACACTTCTGAGCCTTCATCCCTGAAATAATGCTAACCATGGCACCACTATGATGACCCTAAACTGATAAGGATTCTCCGCTAGGGAGAAGAATACGCATGATTTTCTCCTTGCAGAGAATTTCCGCCTGATGCTTGGACAACCAGTCCATGCCAATAACCACATCAAAACTTCCAAGAGTAACAGGGAGTAGGTCAATGTCGAACACTTGACCCATGAAATCGAGTTTGGACCCAATGAGAACATGGGAAGCTTCGATTATTTTACCATCAGCTAGTATATGTTTAGTGACAAGAGGTGTAGGACTCAATCCTAAACGACTACTGAACCCCAAAGATACGTAACTCCAATCGGCACCAGAGTCGAATAAAACAGAAGCAAATATATTGTTTATCGAAAACCTACCAGTCACTACATTGCCAACGTTCCTAGCCTCCCCAGCTCCAATAGTAAACATTCGCCCACGCGCACCGTTTCCCCCATTGTTCCCATTGTTCTTCCCAGTGTTATTATCGTTATTACTCGCATTCTGATTCAACTGAGGGCAGTCTCGCTTGATGTGACCCTCGGCTCCACACTGAAAACAACCCTTACGGTTACCCTGATTCTGCTGAGACTGCTGTCTATCCTGCTGATGTGGCTGCTGCTGTTGGTTCGGAAGTGAAACCCTACATTCCTTGGCCATATGCCCCACTTTGTTGCACCTGAGACATACTCGTGTACACTGCCCCCGATGGTGATAGTTGCACTTATTGCACTTTGGTAGTTTCCCCGCATAAGAACCCTGACCCGAGCTGTTAACTTGACTTTGATTAACGGATGACGACTGCCTGAAACTACGATTATTGCTATTGTTATGCCTTTTCTGAGATTGACTTGCACTGGTTGTTTTGTCAGCATCGTTCCACTTGCGCTTGTTATCACTGGCAGGTGTGGTAGCTGTAGCAGTCGAGGTAGTAGAAGAAACATGTGGCGGCAAGTTGCCACGGTCGACCTCTTGGTCAGTAATCTTATGTGCCAAACGGACGATACGGGGCAGATTGTCTAGGTTTGCAGCAGTAACGTACCCCTTAACAGCTGGTGCTAAGCCCTTGAGATACAATTCAATTCGCCGATGTGGGGGTCAAGACAAATTAGGGCACAAAGTTGCTAAATCATTAGACCTCCTAGTGAATGCTTCAATCTCAAATCCCTCCATTTTCAAATTGTAGTACT
Source organism: Helianthus tuberosus (assembly GCA_030545235.1). Classification (NCBI taxonomy): domain Eukaryota; kingdom Viridiplantae; phylum Streptophyta; class Magnoliopsida; order Asterales; family Asteraceae; genus Helianthus; species Helianthus tuberosus. Next base: position 142,209,530 of record CM060441.1, read on the forward strand.
CGTTCTCCAGTTTCTGAACCTCATCACGAGGACAATACTCCTCTCTCATCAACTCCTTAAAGTCTTCCCAAGTGGTGGCATTTGCCATTTCGATACCCAACATCTGAACCTGGGTATTCCACAATGTCAGGGCACCATCCTCGAGTGTGCCTGTAGCATACTTCACTCTGTCCCCAGCAGGACAGTTACACATCGCAAATACCGCTTATGCCTTCTCAAACCATCGCAGGAGTCCTACAGCCCCTTCAGTCCCACTGAAGGTCTGTGGCTTACAATCCATGAACATCTTGAACATACAAGCAGGTGGAGCAGGTGGATTGTTTTGATTCGCAGGTTGACCTAAAACGAAAGAACGTACAACGCACAAGTAAGATTCGAATATACGACACAAGAAGAGAAAGTAATTGGCACATATCGTACCAGCCTGGTAAGCCGCTAGGGCTTCAGCTACACGGGTGTTGATCAAGTTGGTTAATTCGGCCTGCGTCATAGCAATGTGGCCATGTCCACCACCTCGGCCTCCTCCACGTCCACTCATGATTCTATACAAGAAGGGGGGGATTTAAGATGCAAGTTCAAGTAGAAGTCAAGTGTTACCATGACCTCCATAGACTACTGAGTTCTAACATAACACCAATTAACAGAGCGGAACCCCTTTTTGCACTCGTCAAGTTTCACTAGGATTCACATGCACCCCACATTATTATTATGTGTGCACCCATAATAATAATCCAATTTGCATGTTTATCTCAGCTTCTCTCAATTCGTGTTAAAAAGGTTCCCCAAATTTGAGCAATAAGATACACGACATCACAATATAGATCATGGAAGTTCAAGAAGCATCACACGTAACATGGGTTGGTAACATAGAAACTCATACTGTAGTGCCAAGTGTGCATTCACGTGTATATCATTCATAAGCAAACACAAGATATGCTATACAATAGTAAACGAGAAATGAACCTTGCAGTCCGGAGCTGAGTGTCATGGTCGATTTCGGATCTGTTCGGTTATAGTCTGGATTTATGAAAACATTTTAAAACCAAGTTCACTATAACCAGTGGCTCTGATACCAAACTGTCACACCCCTAAAATACCACCTATGGAGTGTCCCTGATAGGCGTGTGACGTACCAACAACGAGCCACTAATTACATTGAGCCCATACAAGTTTCTTAATAAAGTTCTCAATCATTAATAAAATACCATCAACAAGTTAAAATGAAAACCAATATGTTCAGCGGAAGCAAAGAATAAACCAAAGTTAAACTGTTTAAAACCAATGTATAGTATCAAGAATCCAATCACATAAATCCCTCCAATCGACCCATGACCACTCATGCTTCTCCAGAAAGCAAGTTCCCAAATCCAAGATACCTAACGACCTGCGAGCATGTAACAAGTGTGTCAGACAACGCTGGTGAGTTTGTAAGTTTACAAAAACGTTGGTTACCAAGTGTTTAATTAATCCATTGTATTTAATTCCGAAAGTAATGTTGATAATATCTCGATACTGAACAAGATGGCTCCTGATGTATGTTTTGCCCATTCCTCAGTGCTCCTATCAAAACACTGGGCATGACTGGGTCATTCGTTCACAACCGTCCTCCCCGGTACGGTGTGAGGGTGCCAAACCTAAGTAGCACTACCACTAATACCCTGTTACCTCCCCGGTAACAAAAGATGGGACTTAAGAATGATAGGGTGAGATTATTATTCAACATCCCAGTTTTACCCAAAAGACTTATCCCTCCCCGGGATACCCACTGACTGTCCCAACCACCGGGACGCATGCTCAATAGATGAACTCACCTTTAGTTTTTCTCGATAAGACTAGTTACTCGTTTTATTGTTGTATACCCCAAACCCTAATATAGTTCCATTGATAGTCAGTTTCACATTCCCATAATTCACATATTCTTTGCACATATTCCACAAGTGTAAGCAAGTATAACACATCTCAAATAATTCGGTTTATAGTCAAGTAACATGCAAATACAATTAATACCCAACAAGCATTTGAGTTACCAGCACCTTCCTATTACAAGCATATTAGGCCAACAACAATTTGACGATTCATTACAGTGTTCTTCATAGTGTGCGGCCCAATTGCTCCCAGCCCAATTATCCATTAAAACCCCAAGTAAAGTCATGTGAGCAGCCCACTAGGAAGCGGCCCCTACCATGTGTGTGTTGACTAGTTTGTGCGGCCCAGACTACATATATTTAGTCCAAAAACAGTGTGTATAGTGTGGCAATTCTAGCATCGTTAATCTTAACATCATCAAATTAATACACTATTCAGTTTACTACATTGGGCCAAATGTATCCTGCTTTCTTATATTCGTTCATGTATATGTGGGTGGTCCATCAAAGCCCAATTAGTCTAAATGTGTGTGTGTGTGTGTTCGATAATTTGTGTACAACCCAATCCATCTTTTGTATAGTTACATATCCCAAGTTCTGACTAATCACCCAATGTCTATCATAGCATGAATTCTAATTATTACCATACATGTCTATCCTACCCCTTTGATTCAAGATTAAAATTCAAAAGTGAATTAACTAACATAATCTGTTTGGTAACTAAATAGCAGGCTATTAAATTTTGACACATCTAATTCCTGAATTGATTCTTGATATTACATATCATATTAACCTAACACATGTTCACATATTATGACTAATAGTTATTAATCTAATCATCAAAGCACCATAAGCATACATAAAACCATCACCTAGACCCCAAGAATCCTAACCGATCCCAGCCGATCTAAATACATTTAACAAGTATAGTCATGACTCCTTGTGATGCATATACAAGACACTAACATATTGCACATAATTAAATACAACTATCAGACTCAACATGAACAGTAATATCACTAACCAAAAGATAAAGGGAGGTGTTCGGGCACACAAGGCTTCAAAGGGGGGTTGTTTCCTGTTTGCTGGTCACCGTGAATGCAAGAGGGGTATTGCTAGGGTTTGCTTTATCTTTTACGTTAATATGTTAATATGGGAGTGAGATGCATGATAATATATATACATATATAATTGGAACAAGTGGGCCGAACCCTTTTTTTTAATCAGGTTATACACCCTTAATATGGCCGGCCCATTCCTTGGGTTATTCATCAAAGAAGCTGGGCCAACAAGTGTATGATCCGGCCCTGTTGTGATTAGTGAAGCCCACTACATTATCTTACTCTAATCATTTAATGAGACACACGTGTAATAAGACACATTTGACGGTTTCACGTATAATAACTTACACACTTAACGTTTAATGAAACGCACGCGTAATCCACTAAGTCTTATATGATCGTGATATAAAAGCGATTAAAAGTAAGGGCACACGTCAACGATTGTGGAATTCAAGCAATGCTAACCTTGGGAATACGGGTTGTCACAGCTGAGACTTGGGGTGTTCCCACTAAGACTGATGAATCCGGTGCTATTATTCTAGAATATGCTTGTGATAAAAATGATTATGTTGAAAATGTTGAAGATGTTTTGACAGGAGAACCTGATGCGTCGACTGAGGAACTTGAGATATCTGGTCCAAGTAACCCAGAAATCAATTCTGATGATTCAGGAAATTGCACATGTATGCCTGAAACATCGAATGATACATAAGAAGCTCCCTGCAATGATGAAAAACTTGATACTTTTGATTATAATAATGAAGAGATTGTTGTTGAACAGGGATCATCTGATGATCTTGGCGGACAAACAGAGGATTCTGGAATCTCAGATAATGAGCTCAAATCTTCAAGTGGTTCCGATTGTGATGAACAATCAGAATCTAGCAGCATTGCAAAAGAAGACAGTCAAACTGTCTTAGACACACGCTGCTCATCATCTGAATTACCAGAATTGTCTAATGTCGAGAGCTCAGAGGTTGATCTGACTGAAGAAGAGACATCCATAGAGTCAAATTCTGCAGAAACCCATGGAAACATGAACCCTATGGAGAAGGAATCCATAGAAATCAATTCCACAGTCGAATTAGATGATGAAACTGTAGAAAAAAATTATTATGGAAACCTTCTCTGCAGAATCTTTTGAAAACATGGTCTCTGAGGAAAAGGGATCTGTGAAAGTCACTTCCACAGACAGTTCAACTATCGATCCAAAAGGTGACCTTAACAAAAAAGGAATCAACTGAATCTGGTCCCCCTAAAAGAAAGCGTTCACGTAGAAACAGAAGGCCAAAGAGAAAAAATGTTAAAATGGAAAACCCAAATCTCAAGCAAACAGAACCCAAACTCAAGGGTAAGGTAGTGGATACTTACTCTTGTGCTGACAGCTGTGAGCCGGGTTCATCCAAGGTCAAGAATCCTCGAAAGCACTCAGCGTCAAACGAAACGAAAGGAAAAGACATGATCAGTTATCGAGAATAAGATAAGCTGAACTGGATGTCTTTTTCTCAAAAAGGCAGACATGTTATAATTGTGGAATTCCAGGACACATTGCAAGAAATTGTGTTCATCGTCCCTACTACTCTAGGAACATGTATCATCAGAAGGCCATGCACTCTCACTTTACCAAAAAAGGTACTCCCAAAGCAAGGCCTTCTGACTGAGACTGGAATCTTGCTAAACAGGAAAACCAAAAATTTTCAAACACAAACAGGTTTCAAGGAAAAACGAAAGTTTTTCCATCAAATGGAAGTGTTTCAGACGCCAAAAATTGGAAACCTAAAATTCCTGTTGGATCCCATCTCAGTCTCCGTGTTCGCAACCATCAACTTCTACCGCGTCACCAAAAACCACAAGCAATGATAAAAGTCATATGATCTTTCGCGAAGTTACCTACACAGATAGCGATGGTAAACTCAGGTCCACTATGGCCTGGGTTCCAGTCTCTAACTGATTCCGTTGTATCTGCAGGAACGACTATGGAGGGCTATCTTTAGACTCTGGTTTATTGATAGTGGTTGTTCTAGACACATGACAGGAGACATGTCCCAGTTGAATGACATCAAGATACTCAACGGAGGATGTGTCAACTTCACTAGAGGAGAATCGGGGAGAATCACCATGAAAAGAACAGTGAAAAATGGCGTCCTCACCTTTTCAGATGTTAACTTTATCCCTGAGCTAAAGTACAGTCTGCTGAGTGTATCACAGATGTGCGACAAAGGAATGGAAGTTCTCTTCACCAAGAGTGGCTGTGTTATTTTGAAACCAGGAATTATTATTCCTGAAGACTGGTTTTTGATTGAAGCTGAACGAAGAGGAAATGCTTACGTAATTGATATGAACAAAGCACCTACTGATCAAGTTACTTTTTTGTTTTCACAAATTGTTGAACATGATGCTATGTTGTGGCACCGTCGGTTGGGTCACCTGAACACGAAAAATTTGAATCGGTTAGCAAAAGGAGGTCTCGTCAGGAACTTGCCAATCAAGGATTTCGTGAAAATAGAAAAATGTGACGCATATGCTAGAGGAAAGCAACATCGAAGGCCTCATAAGTCAAAACCTGTTCACACCACTTCAAAGGTGTTGGAACTGCTGCATATGGATTTATTTGGCCCGGTCAATGTACTCAGTATAGGAGGAAAGGCTTACTATTTGGTCATCATAGATGATTTTTCTCGTTTCACTTGGGTATTCTTCTTGGAGCAGAAAAGCGAGACAACTGGTTTGATCAAGAAATTTTTAATACTCATGGAGAATCAGTCAAATGAACGTGTAAAGATTATTCGCTGTGACAACGGGACATAATTCAAGAATGCTGAGCTGAATGAGTTTTGTGCCCTGAAAGGAATCGACCGTCAATACAGTACAGCAAGATCTCCTCAACATAATGGAGTTGCAGAAAGCGCAATCGCACTCTTATCGAAGCTGCTCGCACAATGGTGATAGATTCAGGACTTCCACTAATATTCTGGGCAGAAGCAGTGAACACGGCCTGCTACGTTCAGAATCATGCCTTGATAAACAAACTTCACATGAAAACTCCTTATGAGATAGTGGAAGGTCAAAAACCCTCAGTGGAACACTTTCGTACTTTCGGCTATCCGTGTGTACTTCTTCTCATGGATTCCAGAGGAAAATTTGAAGCTCGAGGAGATGCATGCTATTTCATTAGATACGCTAAGATTACCTCGTATCGTGTGTACAACAAGGTCAAGAAGCAGGTTGTAGAAGCATATCATGTGGATTGGCTGGAATAAAATCCAAAAGATGCTCGCATTGGACCTGATTGGCTGTATGACTATTCCTCCTTGTTTAAATCGTTTCCTATTTTGTCTGGTGAAGTTGTTAATGTAGGAGTTTTAGTTGCAGAGATGCCTATTCCCGTTGAAGATGAAGATGAGGATGTGCCCTTGCAAATTTAATCAAGAAACTCACTGTGAATCCATCAGGATTCGACAAAGAAACTACAGCACAAAGTCAATCCTCCACTACTCAGGAGCCGATTCCTGAACCTTCGGCGGCTATCCCTGATGGTGAAGCCAGCAACACTGAAGTCTCTACTGGACTGTCAAACATTCAAGGAGCTTCTTTGTTTCAAGAAGCAATTCCATCATATTGCACTGTAGATCCTTGTGTGATCAACACCGCTGCACCAAATGAGGGGGAGCCATCTAGAATAGCATCAAGAAGCTTTTCAAATTTGCAACCAAACCTGCAAGTCCCTACAACAGCAATTCCACAACGTGTTCAGAAAAGTCACCCGATTATCATTGGCCCAGTATCTGCTGGTGTTCAGACCTGCAGCAAATCTGGAGACATCAACTCGTGCTTATACTCTTGCTTCATATCACAGATTGAGCCTAAAAACATTAATGTTGCTTTGCAGGAACATGGATGGGTTGATGCAATGCATGAAGAGCTCGATCAATTTGAACAGCTTGGAGTATGGAAGCTTGAAAAGCTGCCTTAAGGAAAACGAGCTCTTGGCACACGATGGGTATTTCGTAACAAGCAAGATGACTCTGGAATACTCGTAAGGAACAAGGCCAGATTAGTAGTCCAAGGTTTTAGTTAGGTCGAAGGCTTAGATTATGATGAAGTGTATGCTCCAGTAGCGCGTCTTGAAGCCATTCGTATTTTCCTGGCATATGCATCCTTTATGGGGTTTACAGTCTATCAAATGGATGTAAAGACGGGGTTTCTTTATGGGAAGGCCAAGGAGGAGATCTATGTTGCTCAACCCCCGGGCTTCGTTGATCAAGAAAAGGAAGGTTATGCCTACAAGCTGGATAAGGCTCTGTATGGTTTGCACTAAGCACCCCGTGCATGGTATGCTACTCTAACAGAACATTTGCTCACTTCTGGGTACACTCGAGGGACAATATATCAGACACTGTTCATTAAACGTGTTGACAAGGACATCATCCTAGTTCAAATATACGTTGATGACATTATCTTCGGATCGACTAATGATGCACTTTGCAAGGAATTTTAAGAGGTCATGAAGAGGAAGTTCGAGATGAGTTCCATAGGAGAGATGACAATGTTTTTGGGCATGCAAGTCCGTCAGAATAATCAAGGAATCTTGATTCACCAGAGTAAATATGTAAACGACATTCTTGCAAAGTTCAGCATGACAGACTCAAAGCCAATAGACTCCCCAATTGCAGAACGGTCGTTGTTGACTGAGGATCCAGAGGGAAGTCCTGTTAATCAGACATTGTATCGATCCATGATCGGTTCACTGATGTACTTGACTGCAAGTCGGCCAGACATTCTGTACGCCGTTTGTCAGTGTGCTCGTTATCAGGCTAACCCTAAACTCTCTCATCTAACTGCTATTAAAAGAATTTTTAGATATTTGAAGGGAGCTCCTAAACTCGATCTCTGGTATCCCAGAGATTCAAACTTTGATCTGTTTGCCTTTTCAGATAACAACTTTGGAGGGACAGACAGGGATGGGAAATCTACATCAGATGGATGCCAGTTCTTGGGAGATAGACTCATCTCTTGGCAGTGTAAGAAGCAGCAAACAGTATCTCTCTCCACACTGGAAGCAGAGTATGTTGTAGCATCTGCCTGCTGCTCCCAGGTTCTTTGGATGCAACATCAGCTGGAGGATTACGGTTTGACGTATCTTGATACAACCATTTATTGTGATAATGATGCCGCTATCCAGATCACTAAAAACCTTGTTTTTCACTCCAAAACCAAGCACATTGACATCAAAATTCATTTTATACAAGATTGCTTTAACAGAGGTCTTATGAAACTTGAATAGATCCATACTGATGCTAACAAAGCGGATCTTTTTACAAAACCTGTCAGCATCTCTAGATTCAATATGCTTGTAGACCTCTTGAAAATGATACGTTTCATCGACTGAGCACAAAAAAAAAAACTTTAATGTAAATAATAATTAACGGGGTTTTCTATGAATAACGGTATCTCATCCAGTAAATTTGGGGATAAAGTATTATACTTTTGCACAAATTTAGGGGGAGAAAAGTTTCTAGGAAATGAAATGAATTTTCGTGATAAAGAACTTGATTAACACACGTAAGGTTTCAATGTTGAACACACTAGGATCCAGTGCGATGTGTTGATAGGTCTACCGCTCAAAAAGCAAAAAGAGGCAAAGTGATATAAACATAATGGACTGGACATATCGTGGGTAACAGACCAACGGTGTATGATTTCATGGTCTTAAAACCTGCGTTGATAGATAGCCGACGTCTGAAGTTTCGGGTCTTTATACTGATAAATCATCCGGGATATCAGGGATGTCCCACTTTTGCATCCAGACTATATGCAGACCTGGGCACAGTCAGGATATCTTGCAAAAGAGCTAAAAAGGGCCAAAACCTGAAAACGGAAGAAATCTCACTAAAAAGAGAATTATGTGTGCTATTAAAGCAAAATTCGTACCGTTAAAGGTATCTGTCTCGCCCTCGTCAGAACTTCCCTGGTCTCTCTACTGTATGGAAGTACTGACCTGTTCACCAGGAAGTTTGGCATTGAAAACTTAAGGATGGTATGCTACGATGAACTGTTGTGCTTACCTTGATCGCGGGGGTATGCCTTGGAATAGGATACACAGATGTTTCAGTATAATTCTACCTAAAGCGTATCACAAAGCTAAAAGTTGAAGTTTGAGAGGTGGATTTGAGAGGACAAACATATTAACAATTGCATGGACCAGTCCAAGTAAACGAAAAGCTGAAAAGTGTTCCTTAATCAGTTTGAAAACGATTTGATCCCGTAGCAGTCTTCCCAAAATAACCCCAGTGTTGGTATTTCATACATATTATTATTTTATTATTTTATTATTTTTGTTTTGTTGCTCGGTAGGTAGATTCGTTGATTTTAAAGGGGGTATTTTGCTATTCTTGAAATTTTTTGCTGAAAAATAATAAAATATTGAGCTTGATGGCCCACGATCTCGGATGGGACCCATCAGGGTTTGACCAAGTCAAAGCCTGAACAGGCCCACTATCTCGGACCAATAATCCGAGATGGGCCTGGCCCAATAGCATCTGAGAGCATTAAATACCAAACAGACAAAGATCCGAGACACAATCTCGAATCATCTTGGACCACTTTCAAAGAATTCTCTCTCAAATTCCATCATCTCGGACCATTTAGGATAATATCGGACTTATTCCGGACTGAAGGTGTGTGATTCCGGACTAACTAAGCAGCATCACGGATGATCTCGGACTTGAGATCATCATCACGGATGATCTCGGACTGAGAGATCCCCATCTCGGATGATCTCAGATGGAATGACTATGTCATTCCGGATGAAGAGGTCCATCCGAGATAAACCCTCATCATTACGGACCTTGACGAGGGTTGACTTGAACCTTTTTCTGACCTGGACCATTGAACTGGACTGCTTTTGAACCTTCTTTCTTGACATGTTTGCTTGTGTTTGAACCATTTGACGTGTTGATTTTATTGACTCGTCATTAACTTCAAATATAAGTTAACGTTTGTTTAAAGGGATCTAACGTCAAAATTTTAGTGCAGAAAATGGTTGGTGCTGTGATGCAGGAAAGGAACCAACGGCAGTTGGAAGTAAATGAATTTCATAATCAAGCAGGCTACTTGTCGGATCCTCCAGAAGATCAAATAGAGTTATTTGGATCTCTCATTAGTGGTCTAAACAACTGTCCCCTCACTCACGCCTTGCGAGCAGAACCAGTTATATGCAACAGCTGCATCAACACTTTTTGGAACACCGCAAAAATCAACAGAGGTGCAGGTTCAATTGAAGCAACCGTTCAAAAGACAAAGATCATTGTGACCGAGGCGATAATACGAGAAGTCTTAAGACTAGGAGATCAGCCACATCATCCTACGTCTTATGTTCAAACTAGAGTTCTTGTTGTGCTACAAAGGATGAGCTATGAAGGGGGTTATCCAACTGTGCTGAAGAAGCTATTTCCACCATACAGGAGGTTATTAGTCCATTTCTTCATGCAATGCATCGCTGAAAACAAAGGGGGATTCGATCAACTCAACAAGACACAAACTTCTGCAATAGTAGCATTGGTGAATGAATGATATTTCAATTTTTCAGCTTTTATCTTTGATAATATGAAGAAGATGTTCGAAGATCCGAAAAATAAGATTTTCATGCTATATCCAAGATTTATTCAGATGATTCTTGACAATCGATACCCAACATTAGTCAAGGGAGCAAACTTCATTAATCTAAAGCCAATGGGGCCGAGCTGCTTTGAGAATGCTTGTAGATACAAAAGAGCAAAGCATCACAACTTTGAGGGAAGAATAACTCTTGAAAAGCATAGTAGATTTGCAGATGATGTACAAGGAGCTCCAGTTGCCCCAGCTCCTCAAGTTGCCCCTGTTGCTCCAGTTCCGCCTCCAATCAACGCATAAATTGCGGAAGAGCATGATGTACAACTTATCCAGCAAGTACAACAGGTGGCTGATGATGAAGATGAAATTCAAATTGTTGATTCAGAATCAGAGACAGGCTCTAGTGAAGAAATAGATTCTGAAAGAGAAATAAAGATAGTGATGTCTGGTAAGGAAGATGATGTCGTTCGCAAGCCTGTGCCTATGACTTCTGAGAATTTAGTAGCTTTACTTCTGAGTTTAAAGGGTGGTGATGGAAACCCTCCATCTGTATTCACTACTGATGCTCAATATGCTGCTGATACATCGCAAGTTGAAAAGGAAATTGAAATGACTGCTGATGTTGCTAAAGAATCAGCTAGAAAGAAAAAAAGAACCGACTCCGCACCTGATGACATTCTTTCTGGTCCATCAACTGCCCCTGAGTCCACTCCAATCGTTGACCCTCAGCCTGATCCACAAACAGAAGGTGCATCAGAGAAGATAAACACTGAGGACCCAGACTTGTATGACTTTAACTTTGATTTTGAAGCCACCCCCTCACAGCCAGGCAGTTCTAGTGGTGGCATTCGATTTGAAGCTGGAAGCTCAAGTGGGGGAGGTAACACTAAGCATGATGAAGCAGATTTTCGTTATGCGGCTGAGAAACGTCAAATCTTTGAAAGCGAAAGTGATAGTGATGAAGATGAATATATTAAAAGATTGAAAAGGCGTGTGGTCGTATTGGAATAGGATGCAGAGCTGAAGAATGCTCAGATCGTTTCTCTTCAACAAGACGCAGATTTGAAAGAAGCCTAGATCTCTTCACCACAATCACAACTCACTAACAGAGATCTCATGATAGATCAGTTGCAAGGTGATGTAGGGATGTTGATGTCCACTGTTTACGATCTGAAGGAGAAGTTGGAAAAGAAATTTGGAAATGAGTTTGTGGATAAAGAAGATGAACAATTTTATGTTGGAATAACAGAACAAACTCTAGAACAAAGAGCAGCAGCACTGTAACAACCCGCGTGTTTAAAGTTAAAGTACAAGTCAAATTCAAAGTCAAAAGAAGAAATGATTGCTAAATGCGATCTGTCACTCCTTGCTTAATTATTGATTGTACTCTTTGACTAGTCAATCGATGTCTTTAATTTGTAACTTTAGTTGTATTATGTGGAGTATCTATAATAAACGCATGTTAACCGCTAATCTATTTATCGCTAATCGCATCGCAACTTGAACCTACGGTTCTGGATATTGTCTTACGTGTATGTGCTATTTATGTGTTACTTGTGCATGCTTATTATATGTTTGTGGTGATTAATCGAAAACGCAATCGCAACTCTATCACAACGTAATCTCATCGCGAACTAGAAATGCAAGTTTATTTATGTTGTTGAATGTTAGTTATGTTATTTATGGGACTATTATTTAAATCTATCGCATCGCTTAATTGACACTCGCTTAAACGTAACGCAACGCTCAGCGTACAAAACAAAACATCGAAACCCAACTCGCCCGAGCCCTTCGATCGAATGATCATTCGATCGAATGGTCATCCGTCCGGATGACCATCCGATCATATGGCCATCCAATCGGACTGCCCTCCGATCCATCACCCTGGACTGCCTTTCCTCTTCTGTCACCTATAAATAGCACCTGTCACATCACTATTCATGTGATGTGACAGCTCTCGTTCGACCAGCACGCTTTTGGGCTATTTTCTCTCGATTTCTCGCGATTCTTGTAAGTTTCTACCTCAAATATTGTACTTCTATGATCTACGCACACATCTTCATCATTCTCACCATCAAATCTTAATTTTTCACCGTGAAATCTGACTGATTTGGGTTATTCTAGGGTGATGTCATCATGAGTTCTCCTGAACTTCAAAGTGTGACCTCATTCCACCAAGAACAACTCAGATCTAAGAGATTTCAACATGTTCAAACACTGGATTTCACCTAAATCTAAACATTTTCAAACCGATTTAAGTTTCTTTCAATTCTTTTACACTCTTGCACTCAAAACCGATAAAACTGGAGCTCATTCAGGCCTTCCACTCTTCCTCTAGTGAAGTGTCGGTCTGAGAACTGATTCCTATCGACGAGATGACCAACTTATTGGGTTGAACATGAACAACCGTCAAGAACAATTAACTGAACAAACGGGGTGATTCCCATCCGATCGAATAACTTAAACTTGGTGGGGTTTCCGTTGTTTGAAACGTTGTCATACCGTCTCGGTCAAACCATAAACTTTTCAAACTTAACAAAATTACTCCAAATTTCAAAACAAGCAAGCCACCAAACGGATTGCCGTCTGATCGGATTGCCATCCGATCGAACGACAATCCGATCGGATGACTTGTGGCCTCAAATACTTAAACATTTTACAAGTTTCCTATAAATGTCAATATCCAAACAAATGGTCATCCGATCGGACGACCATCCGATCGAATGACCATCCTGCTGTGAACTTGTTCTTGAGAAATGTCTCGCTGGAACGGATCGCCATCTGATCGAACGGCCATCCGTCTGGATGACCGTTCGATCGAACGACCTGAAAGGTAGAGATACTTCTCTGATTTTAAAATGCTACAACGAAAACCTCAAATCCATCATACACAAACACATCCATCCCAAACGAATGACAATCCGACCGAATGACTATACGTCACTTGTTACACCGATACGCTGTTTCACGCACTGTTCATCGCTTATGCTATCGTTCTGTAACCAGGCTAACTTTCCAGCGTTCCCTTCAATCCAATTCAAGACTGTGTTTATTCGTAAACATGATCTGTGAGTATACTCGAACCCTTTTTGCTTTGTGCACTTTTGGGTGTTACATACGTTACTTATTCAAATCACAATCGACACACAACGCAAACACTTTTGTACGCTGACCATTATTACATGTTATACGTGTTACTCGATGAATGCTTGTATGTTATGTTTACACAGTGATTATTGCCTGACACCTTAGCAATGATAGTACTATAGTTTGGACTCAGCACCTGTCGTAGACAGGGGTTGTTAAGGGCTTTACTTCACGTGTCACAGTGGTGATATGTGTTGCATATTCTACAACTCGCAGTCACGTCTGTGCATATTTCATTGTCGATGACCTACTAGCTTCACTTTGCTACATGTATGGTAAGGGACGTACCTTAAAATATTTGGTAACATTAGTTGTTATGGATTTCTCCTAGACAATCTGTTTCACTTAGTGCCTTGCCCCGATGATTCCGTCATCGGTTGGGGTGTGACAGATTGGTATCAGAGCCATAACTATAGGGAATTAGGCAAGACTCGACCTAGTCCTGGTCGATGTCTTAGAAACGACCTAGTCTATAGTCTAAGTACCAACAGACCGCCTTGTGCAAACCCGGTAGGGGTTTCGTGCGAGCTCATTTCTGTTATTCGATCGACTCATGACCATACTATACTCCATCCGCCTTTCCTAAGGCTGGAATACTATCACTCTGCCTTTCCTAAGGCAGGGCACCACACACCATTTTGAAAATGAATGAGTGATTAGATCGAGACTAGGTGTGAAAACCACAAACTCGACTAGATCGCCTGTTCGACGCACATTCTTACTTCAAACACGAGAATTTGCGCTGAATCAGGAGTGAAATCCGTACTTCGACGCCATTCTCCCTCTCTATCTAGTGATTCTATCACACAAACAGGAATAAATTCGCTAAGTTAGGGGTGAAACCCGAACCTTGATGACTCGTTCCAATCTTATTTTGGTTTTACAAAACTCTCACGAAAGTCTCGATGGATTCCAACGACTCGAGTTGCGTAAATAACCGAAAGGATGCGTGCCATTCGCCGTATGCCGGTGATAGAGCACAGTCCATTAGGCCAAAGCGTGTACTCGAAGTCCTTGAGAATAGTCGAATCACTTTGGGCAGTCGACGTCTATCAAGCCGAGACACTCTACTTTTGATTTCAAGCTCGCAATCGCTGATTTTTATGTGTTATGATTCTGGATCCGCAACCGCTGACTCTGTGACTTATCGTTTTATGTGGAAGTTTTATGTGGTTTTGCATGTTTATGTGTTTCGATTTTTGGTGATTTATACTCTTTTCGCTTTTCACCTTGATCGCACACATAACTCGCACTGCACATCTATCTCAAAACGTAAACAAATTGCTTGCTATGTTACTCGCTTATGCTATACTACTCGCTATGATACTTGATGTGTACTCGCTACTCTCAAACGCGTCTCGTGAACTTAAATGATAGGTGAATACGTGCAATATATGTAGGCGAATACGTGCGAAATATAGTGTGGTTTCTGTGAGCTATGTGTTTTATGTGCTTACGTGCCTATGTGGATTATGTGCCTTTGTGATTACGTGTTTGATGTGTTCCTGAGCTTTATTTAGTAGTAGTGCGCGTGAGGTGAGATTCTATTATATAGTGTTTGAGTCCTGTGGCAATGTCTGTTGCAGACAATGTCGTCATTTGGATCACGTCACTCCTGCGCCGCTCACCGCAACCATGAGGACAAACGCATCGCTGCTCTAGTCGCTAAGCAAATGGTGAAAGTTATCCCATAAATCGTCAGTGAGTTTAATGAGAATACCAGCAAGTCCTCTGAGGAATCAAGGACTGACTCGCCTAAGGGTACTTTTAGCTTTAAGCAGTTTAAGGCCTGTGGCCCAAAAGACTTCACGGGCGAAGACGTACCAAGCGCAATGTTTCAATGGTTCGACTCAATCGAAGTCACACTACGTCAAAGCAGATGTCCCGAACACCTACGAACTGTCAACACGACCGGCGTCTTCCAGTTCAGGGCTCTGGAGTGGTGGACAGCCGAAAGGAACAGACGTGGGAATGATGCAGCCTTTGGGCTTACATGGGATGAGTTGAAAGAACTCATGACGAAGGAATTCTGCCCACCCCACGGGCTCCAGAAGCTAGAGAATGAGTACTGGCACATCAAGCAGGATGGTGGCGATAACGTCGATCTAACTGCCCGCTTTAAACAGCTGAGTATCATTTCTCCAAGCCAGGTGGCAACACATGAAATGACAATCAAAAAGTATATTTGTGCTTTACCGGACTGTGTTGCTGACTTCGTGCAAGCCGCGAAGACAACAACAGTTGAAGAAACCTACCTACTCACTGCTGAGATTAATGACAAGCGAGTTCTCACTAGGTACTTCAAGAACACTCCAAAGAGCCTTCATCAAGCAACTACCGCTCCCACCGCTGAAACCGCGCACCGCAAGCTTCAAAGTCCTCCCGCCGTAAGAGAAAGAGCAACAACAGCAAGAATTGCGTTGTCACAGCCGCCGCTCCACTCCAAGCTATCCCTGCTCAACCGCAACCTCAAAATCGCCAAGTAGCGGCACCGGTGATTAATGCACCGCCAGTCAAGCGTGCCTATACTGGTCCACACCCGGTCTGCCCTACCTGTACCTATCATGATCCCGTGGGGATTGCATGCAGGTTTTATGTTCACTGCAACATATACGGACTCTTTACTGCCAATTTGTTGGGATTGAACCCTATCAAAGGAACAGATAATTAAAGCCAAAACTGGATCAGAGTAGTGGATCCAGAATAAGTAGATGTTATGTATACAAGTCTCTCCCCTTGAAAGTGGTTTCAACATCTGCTGACCTCCTATCTACTGATCGTACAAACTGCTGACCTATAAACTGCTGATCAAGTAAAAGACTGATGGAAGACCAAAGCTCTGCTGTTCAATCTACTGCCTTGAGTCAAGCACTGCTGATCATGACAAGTACTGCTGGGTTCACATCAGTGGAAGGATGCAGCAGTAGTTTAGATGTCTTAATGTAATGAAATATAATAACAGTAGTTTAGCATAGCAGAGGTTGTATAGATCAGAGGTTAGAGTTTGTTAGGAGGTTAGATGTCACTTTCATGGTGACGTCAGCTTAGATGCTTCAGTGGTTTTCTCGTGCCTATAAATAGAACATTGCTCTGTACTGTTCTATTAGCTCTTTGCAAAATCTTCTTCATGCACGAACAAACACTGTGAGCTCAGGCTGAGGGGGAGTTTGTATTCAGACATTGCATTGTAATCGTTATTGAAATAAATTCAAACGTAAAAACACAATCAAAACCAAACTCAGATCCTAACAATTGGTATCAGAGCTTGGACAGTCAAATTTGATTTAACAATCATTTTGACGTAAATAGTTCAGCTCATAAAAGTTGATACTGATAGTTTGTTCGTTTATGTTGAAAAACAGAGCAAGGTTTAATCACCATCAAAGTTGATTAATCAGTTCCTGTAAAACAACCAGGATGACGTCACAATCACAAGATGATAAGAATAACATTGGATCGCTTTTTAAACCACCCATGCTTAAACGTAATGAATACAACATCTGGGAGAGAATGATGGGTCACATCCTTGCTCAACAGAACATTGGATGTTGGAGGTCTGTTGTTTTTGGTCCCCATGTTCCTATGGTGCCAAGTGCTGAGGATGCAAAGAAGTTCGTTCCTAAACCAACTGAAAACTATACTGAAACTGATTTTCAAAAGTTCGAACTCGATGCCAAAGCATTTAGCATCATAGCTTATGCGTTACCCAATGAGATCTATGTTGGACTGTTACACTGTAACAGTGCCAAAGAACTATGGGATGCACTGAAGGAACAGTTTGGGGGAACAGAAGAAGTCATTGAAAACAATAGGGAAATTCTGAATCAGCAGTATGAAACATTTTGTCACATCAAGGATGAATCACTGACTCAGCAATTTGAGCGATTCAGTTGTCTCATTAGTGAACTAAGGCTTGTTATAGTAACATTTCCAAATTCAACTCAAAATAGCAGGTTCCTTAGGTCACTACCAGAAAAATGGGATACCATAGCTTTTGTCACTAGAAACTCTGCTGAGTTCAAGGATCTGACCCTGACCCAACTTCATGGTAGACTCCTGACCTATGAAAGGGAGTTAAACCAGAAAAAGAAGTTGCAAGAGTCTGGCAAAGTTGCCGATGATTATTCATTCGGTAGCACAGCTCTTTTTGGTCAGGAAGAATCTGGTAGCAGTGGTAAGGATCAGGGTTATGATCACTTCATTGATATAACTGCTGGTGGAAATTTTAACAACCCAGATCCTCACTCTGCAAATTGTGAAAACCATATGTCAGATAATTTGTGCTTTGAACTCAATGATTTGCAACACTTTGATCCCACTGACTTAGAAGAGATGGACATTTTGCATCAATTGGATTTGCTTAGTGTAAGAACAAGCAAATTCTACAAAAGAACAGGGAGAAAATTTCAAGGGTTACATGGGAATTTAAGGGTGGGGCTGGATAAATCAAAAATTAAGTGCTACAAGTGCAATAGGCTAGGGAACTTTGCTAGGGAATGCAGAAGTCAAAACACTGGTCCAATAATCACTCATCCCAGCTCAAACCCTAGACCACAAAATCAAAGCACTGTGCACTATACCCAATATACCCCTACAGCCCATGTTAACACTGCTCACTATGCTGCTACCCCTGTGCCTGTGCATTATGTCCAAACCACTGTTCAACAAATTCGGTATGTTCAAACCCATGTCCCTCAGGAACAAGTGCAACCTGTTGCACCTCAAACAGCTGCTCCAGCAGTGGTACAACCAGATCAGCAAAGCTTCTTCACTCAAGGCTTTGTTGACTGGAGCAGCATGCCTGATGAGCTTGGTGATGAAAATTTTGCACTTTATGCTTTTAATGAACCTTCTAATGATGAATTTTGTTTTATGGCATTAGAGTCAATACCCGAGGGGGTAGAAACTGAAGGTGAACAGCTAAGTGCTGAAATAGTGGATGAGGTGACTGAAGTTGTGGTTACTGTAGTTGCTGGTGAACTGCTGCTGGGAGAAAATTCAGAAACCCTAATTGAACCACTGACAGACCCCTGGTCCAAAGAAGACAAGGAAGAAGAGGAAGAAAAGAGAGCAGGTGAGAAAGAAGTAAGAGCTGATGATGAAGAAAATCATCAATGTGATTGTGCCATGATGGCTGCTGCCAAGGTATCACCTCAAGTTCTTGAAAAACTGTGTTCAGACAAGTGCATAGCATTTGCTAACATCAAAGAGGTAAATGAAAACCTTAGGGATAAAATCTTAACTGATGAAGTCAAATTTGAAAAGTCATTAAAAGAGCTTAGAAACAAATTGGCTGAAAAGGATAAAGAGATCAGCAGTCTTAAAGAAGAGCAAAGCATAACCAACACTCAACTCCAAACTATGGTAGAAAAATACCAAGTTTGCAAAAAGGAGTTAGAGTCCACCCAAATCACATGTGAAAAATGGGTGGAATCCTGCAAAGGATATGAGGTAATGCTTGAAAAACAGATTAAAAGCAATGTGAAATTTGGTGTTGGTTATAGAAAATATGATGATGAAGACACTGCTTTTGAAAAATCTGTTCAAACCACTGATGTAACCACAGAATTCATTCCCACAAACAAGAATGGCCAAGAAGTGAAAATCACTGATAAACTTGGTAACAAAATCACACTTGACAGACCAGTCGGATCCTCTACTTTTGAGGAGATTGAGAAATACCAGTTTAAACCCAGATGGTCTGATGAGTGTGACATTCTTGAAAATTTCAAGTCCATGGACTTTTCAACCACTGATGGTGTTAAGGCTCCAAAAGCAAAAGTCATTCCTCTTAAGGACATCCCAACAGAGGTTAAAAACTCTGTTGCAAAGGAGTCTGAAAGGAGAAAGAAGAGAGAAAAGATCAATAACTTGTTTTGTGAATTTTGTGAAAAGAGAAACCATCTAACAAAAGACTGTTTTCATCTAAAAGCATATGATCTAAACAAAACAAGTGTCATTGTTCCTACTGAAAGCTGCACCATCTGTGGTAAAACAAACCACAAAACTCAAGCATGTGTGTATCTCAAAAACTTTGATGTGAAAAAGAATGAATACACTGCTAAAACATCCTTGAGTCCATCAACATCATCTGTCAAATTCACCAAGAACCAACCACTGTTTGTGCCAGTTCAAACAGCTGTCACAAAACAGCTGAACCAAACATCTGTCAAAAGAGATGTTCAGGTTACTGATGCACCACATGCCAATCAATACAGAAGAGGTAAGGGACAACAATCTTACCAAAGGATTCCACACGTTTATGAGACCTACAAAAGGCCCTCTAAACCTAAAGTGAACAGGCATCCTTTTGGGTACCAACAGGTGATTGGGCAAAACCCACAACAGTGGTTAGAAAGAAACAGTCCTAAAACTATCCAAACCCCTGACCTAACCACTTTCCATCAATCTGCATCCATCCCAGACACGCTTGAGACCCCATCCAAAGCCTTATTGGCTTTGGAAACCCTAATGAACTAATCCTTTTACTTCATGTGCAGGGAGCTTCTGCGTGCTTAGATAGCCTTTGGTATGTAGATAGTGGAGGCTCCAGGCACATGACAGGATGTAAAGCCCTACTCAAAGATTTCAAAATTCATGGAGGGGGTGATATATCCTTTGGGAATAATAGTAAAGGGAAAGTTCTGGGATCTGGTACAGTGCTGTCTGGAAATGTAAAATTTAAAAATGTCAATCTGATAGACAATCTGAAATTCAACCTCCTGAGTGTTTCACAAATGAGTGATAAGGGGTATGGGTCATTGTTCACAAAGGAGTGTTGTAGGATTGTTGGACCAGAAATGGTTGAAAAGATTGAAGCAATAATAAAAACTGGAAAAACAAAACTTGTTGCTCAAAGAAGTGGCAATGTTTATGTTGTTGATATGTCAAAAGAGTATCCCAGAGTTGATGCCTGTCTGTTCTCAGCTGCCTCTAACAAAGAGATAGAACTTTGGCACAGGAGACTGGGGCACACAAATATCAAGACAATCACTGAAATTTCAAAAAATGGCCTTGTAAGAGGCTTGCCACAAAAATTGTTTTCATGTCCTGAGCATTGTGTTTCCTGTTTAAAAGGGAAACAGCATAAAAGCTCCTTTAAGTCCATTGAATAGTCCAAAACAACCCAGTGTTTGCAAATGCTGCACATGGATTTGTTTGGCCCAGTTCAAGTCATGAGTCTCAAAAAGAAGAGATTGTTTGGTTATTATTGATGACTTCTCTAGGTTTACACGGACTTTCTTTTTACACTCAAAAGATGAGACTGTAGGCATTTTGCAAGACTTTGTGACACAGGTTGAAAAACAATTTGACCTTCCAGTAAAAGTCTTCAGGAGTGACAATGGCACAGAATTAAAAAATAAGGAGTTAGATGCCTTCTGTGTGAAGAAAGGGATTGTAAGGCAGTACAGCATCCCTAGAACACCAGAGCAAAATGGGGTCGTTGAGAGAAAGAATAGGACACTGATTGAAGCTGCTAGGACCATGCTTGCTGACTCATGTTTACCTTTGACTTTTTGGGCAGAGGCAGTAAACACTGCTTGCTATGTCCAAAACAGAGTTTTAATAAACCCCAGGCACAAAAAGATTGCCTATGAAATTCTGTATAAAATCAAACCACTGATCTCATACTTCAAGGTATTTGGCTGGCCATGCTTTATTTTGAACTTAAATGATCCCATCTCAAAATTTGCAGCCAAAGTTGATTGTGGTTATCATCTGGGATACTCAACCACTGCCAAGGCCTACAAAGTGTTTAATTCATGGACCAAAGCAGTGGAGGAGACCTTGAATGTAAAGTTCAATGAACTTTCATCAATGAAAATCCCAGCAAATCCTGCAAATTTGTTTGATCTTGATAAATTCACTTTTGAAAACACTACTGTCAAGACTAACAGTGCAGGTCCATCAGAGGAATCATCACCAGACTATGGGTATGAGATCATCATTCCTCAACAAAAGTCTGTTTCAATGGGAAAAGCATCAGTTGTACAAAACAGCTGTCAAAGCTTAACCACTGCTACATCAACAGTTGTTGACCAAAGTAGCCCCTTAACCACTGCTTCCACATCATTAAACACTGCTGACAAAAGTCCCCAAACAGTGGATAAAAGTCAGCATGTGTCTACACCATTACCTCCTATTCCACCACCTTTCGAAGCCACTGCTGGATCATCAAAGTCACCAGCAGTGGTTAGCTCAGATGATACACATTTGCAGCCTTCACCAACAAATGCCATCATACCATACCAAGGAGATTTAATCTTCTTGAGATCTCATCCACTTGATCAAATCATTGGCAACATCAATGAAGGGGTGCTCACAAGAAGCCAAACCCAAAACATTTGTCTTTTTGCTGGTTTTCTATCACTCCATCAGCCAGTCAAGTACCAAGAGGCACTAAAAGACAACAGCTGGGTAGAAGCCATGCAAGAAGAGCTCCAACAGTTTAAAAGACAACAAGTATGGGAGCTTGTACAACTGCCAAACGATGTAAGTCCCATCGGCATAAAGTGGGTCTTCAAAAACAAAACTGATGAAAGGGGCATTGTCGTCAAGAATAAATCCAGGCTTGTGGTTCAAGGTTACAGACAGGAAGAGGGGATTTGTGACAACTGCACTCTGTAATCGATGTACGATGTAAAACAATGATTATGATTAATAATAAAAAAATGTGATTTGGTGTTACTATATGTGTTTTGATGTTATTATGTGTGTATTTGTGTTTGGTGATTTTACAATTCGATTCGATTCCGATTTCAAGCTCTAAATCGCTTTCTGGAAGGATATACGCGCACTGATGCGTAAATATAACCAGTTTAATACAAAAAACACTCCGGAATAGTGACATAGGATTAACATACCCTAAATAACCTCCACATAACTTAGAAATAAGTTCTGGATGGTTTTGTGTGTTGAAATCAACTTTGTTCGATCACAGGGATTATTTGTGTCAAACTGCAAAACTATACCGATTTGTGTAGTAACAAACACTTTGGAACTTGATCATAAGTTAAACATACCCTAAATATCCTTTACATATCTTAGAAATAGGCTTTGAGGGGTTCGGTATGCTAAAATAAACTTTATTGATCAATAGGGACTAAAAGCGTCAAAAAGTGCACAAGTTTGCATTTTCGCGCATATCTTACGTTCTGAATATATCCGGACATCCAAAAATTTATGTAAGTATTAAAATATTTTATTTTAGTGTTTGGCATAAGAAAAATCCATTCGCCGCTTAATTTGGATCGTTTTTGCGTTCGTTACGACTTCCGTCGTAATTAACCGAACAACGCAACCGTACGGCCAAACGAACCGACACCCGAGATGTTTTCAAGCATATTTCATGTTCCCTATGTTTTAACATCATTGTGGAGCTTGAAAATGGGTTTGAAGGGTGTTAGAAGTGCCGATACGCAATGAAACAAGTTGCAGGGGCTAAACTGTAAATAAGTGAAAGTGTCTGGTCTGCAGGTCCCTTACGGACCGTATGGACCATAGCCTTATGGTCTGTAAGCTTGTGCCAGCACCACAGAATTCAGAAACTTCTATTCCAGCTGTTGCAACTGGTTTTAGACATGGTTTTTGCAATCTATGGACTTGTTTGCCTGTTTTGCTATTGCCCAACATTAGATTAACAAGTGTATGGCCAAGATTTGAGCTTCACAACACTTGGAATGATCCTAGAACTCCTAATTTACTATAAATAGCAAGTCCCTCTTGCTCATTTCTCACACTTGAATCTGAAATCAGCTGTAAGTTGGGGTGTTTGCACTTCATACCTGAGCTATTTTAGATCAAACATCCTTCTTGGACCCTTTGTAAGTCCTCTTGCTTGTTCTTATATTTCAAGCATGAAAGTCAAACAAGTTTGACTTTCAGCTTTGACCAGTCAATGGTCAACACAAAGTTCCGTTGAACTTTGCAACGTGAGCGTAATCACGATGGTTATAGTCCCTTGTGACTATACCTACTGATTAGCACGTTGACTAGGCGTAGTGACGAGTCGCAGTTTCGGCCAAAATGCGTGTTTATGCGTATTTTGTAACCAAACTATTCTTGGGTATCAAAACCATTTGTTTTAATATCAAAACCTGTTTTCTAAGTTAACTAAACATGTTCTAGCATGTTTAGCTCGTCACTTTTAGTTTGGTGCTTGTGTAGAGTCGTAAGTCAAGCGGACTAAACACCCACTTAGACTTTCGAACTCAACCCGTTTGGTCGATCATTAGGATCCGACCAAACATGTTTAGTGACCATAGTAGCATAGGGAATAACCTTTCGAGGTTATACCTTATGGTCACCTAGTTTAGGTAGTTGTATGATAAGTAGTTTATATGCCTTAGGTAAATGACCAAAATGCCCTTTTCATGCATAATTGGTAATTAAGCATATGTAACATAAACTTTTGTCACGTAACTTATTATGCAACATATTTAAACATGTTTAGGCATATAACACTTGTCATAGGACTAGTTAGACGTCTCGAATGCGCTTTTGCGCACACGACGCGTTAAAGTAGCGTAAGCTACCTTAATGGGTCGCAACGGGTCGAAAGCACTTAGGTTCAGTTCCGATTTAGGATGAAGGCTTTGTTAAACCTTATCACATGAGTTCCAACACTCATTTGGTTTACAAGACCTCATTCTGTCCGATCTTCCAATTTAGGTGTCTATTTTTTTACTAGTGATTCAATTACTAGGTGCTGTTTGATTTCTCTGGTTTGCTCGAGTTTGTTGAAGTTCTTTTGATTGAGGATACTTTGCCCTCCACGTGAGTACATAGTTCCCCTATTTTACTGTTTTCAATTGTTTTGGGGTGATTCATATGTGCTAAATGTTTTCAAGGTTTTAATGATGGTTTTCAAAACGATTTTCGATATTATAACGATGATTTCAAAAACGATTAAGATGGTTTATACTAAACTAATAACGATTTCAATAAAGTGAATAAACTAGTTGGTTGTATTTACATAACGAATGGCATTCATTAGCATTGATCAAGCCGACCAGTATTAGGTTATGGTACCATAGGATCTGACAAATCCCATTATCGTACTGCACCCATGGTTATGTATAGGTTAGGTGGGTAATGACTGAATCTGAATGTTAATTTACCCTTTGGTGGTTTATTAATGTGAGAGCGAGATAGTCGAGTCACGAAGGTTTGAATGTTATTAGCGAGGCGACCACAAATAGTTTTCACACTTAAAACGAGGATGATTTAAACGATTTGAACGAAATAACGATTTGGGAACGATTCATACAAGATTAAATGAGTTGGATAAACGATTGGATTTTGGTTAAGTGTTTAGATAACAGGACGTGGGTAATGTGGTGAAAACATGGTAGATACGCCGCTGGTACTTATGTATAAGTGTTTTCATCGTATTACATACCGTGGCGTTATTTAGTTCACTTGGGTAAACGATTTTGAAACGATGTCACACAAACGAGGTTTTCGAAATGATATAAACCATATGAGTTTTATTAACGAGATTTATTAACGAGATGTTTTACAAATTGCTTTACTAAAACAAATGTCTTTTTAGGATAAGAATCATGGCTACGAGGTTTTATAAACTATAACCCGTTTGATTTGAGTTGGTTAATTAAGTTGCAATATTATACTCTTTTCAAAACAAGATTTTTAATAAAGTATTGCAACATTTAAACTAGCCATGAATCCGACACTCCTATAAAACCTATGTACTCGCCAGCATTTCTTTGCTGACTTTGTTTTTACATATATTTCAGGTATTGATGCTTGATGATGATTACTAGGATGCATGAGTCACATAGGATCTGGACGAGGCCTTAGTGACATAATAACAATATTAGTCGATATGTAACTTGTTTGTTTTGTGTTAAGACAATGTTAATGTTTAATATTATCAATAAAATGAAACACTTTTTGTACCCATGGTTATGAAACGATAATTCTGCCACGACACTCCCCGACGTTTCCGCCGCGGTTTTGTTGTTTTAACGCGGTCAGGGTGTGACAGAAGAGTTGGTATCAGAGCCAATGGTTATAGGGAATTAGGTTATTAGTAATGCTTTGACCTAGACTATAACTCTAAGGACCCTAACGCAAGTTTCTTTGCGTTTAGATTTTTAAAACAAAATCGTCACCTACCCTTAGGTGATAACCACAACGAGAACACAAATTCGAATCCGCTTTGAAAACTAATCATCTGTTCTAGGATGCTTGATTACTAGGTTTTGAACCCTTTGCTATAAGGTTTTGAACCCTTTAAGTTTTCAAAATCTCATCAAAGTTTGGGTCTAAATAATGTGAACACGTGCAAACTGGAAGAGTGAATGCCTGTACCATGAGTTTTCTGTCTAAGGCTAGAGTGTTCGTACAAATCCACATAATCGGACCAGTCACTCTTACCTGGGAACTCTTGGGGTGAGTGTTCACTTATAGGCGAGCATGTCTTCGGCGATACATTATATTAACCCATTTACTTTGATTAGTCACTGCGTGTCGTTTGTTTGTTTGAGGTAACGGACAAATGATCGCCTTCCTTGTGTTTTGTCGATACCTCTTTTGCTTTTCCTAATTATCAACCTCACTCGTTTCTCATATCTCCTTGTTAGATCATGCCTCCTCGACGTGAAGCACAATCTTTTACTATTGAAGAAATCGCAGCCCTGGTCTCTCAGCAAGTGGCTGTTGTGCTTCCCTGTGTTGTGACCCAAGTCCACGAGATATACAACAACAACAATAATAACAACAACAATAATACACCATGTAATTTCAAGAATTTCAATTCTGCTAAGCCTCTAAAGTTTTCTGGGTCGCAAGGAGCAACTGCACTCCTGCGGTGGTTTGAGAGTATCGAGAGCACATTCAGGCATGTGCAGTGTTTGAATGCGCGTAAGGTTGAATTTGCATCAAGCGTGTTTGAGAAGCGAGCGCTTACCTGGTGGAATGGTATTATGCGCGATAGGGGTGCCGAAGTGGCGTTGGCACAAACATGGGAAGAGCTTCGGGCTCTCATGATGAAGGAGTTTTGTCCCCGCCACGAAATTCGAGCTTTGGAACGAGAGTTTGACGATTTAAAGCAAGATGGGGCTGAGCACCGTGCGTACACGGATCGTTTTGAGGAACTCAGTCTATTGTGTCCCACCATGGTTACCCCACCAGAGAAAGCAATCGAGAGATATATCGATGGTCTACCCGATTCTATGCTGGATATTGTGACTGGTGTTAATCCTACTACCCTTCGGCAAGCGATCGAGTTGTCTGCTACCCTGACTGAGACTCAAGTCAGGAAGGGTAAACTCACCCGCAAGGGTGATAAAAAGAAGGCGACTGATTCTGGGAAGGACAAGAAAAAGGGTAAGGGTAAAGAAGGTGAGTCGTCGAAGAAATCGAGGAAGCGAAAGGGTGCCCAGAATTTTGCTGTTACGGTATAGACTGATCAGAACTCACCGGCTCAACCTCCTGCGAAGAAGGCATATGCTGGTACCGCACCACATTGTGCTCGCTGCAACGGTCATCATGTTGCACAGCAAGCTTGTAAGCAGTGCACGACGTGTGGTAAACTTGGGCATTTGGCCAATGTTTGTCGTTTAGGACAAAATCAGGTTGCCCAGGTTCAAGCTCCGGTTTAAGGGAATGCTGCGAGATTCCCACCAGGTTCGTGTTTCAATTGTGGAGAGTTTGGTCACTTCCGCAACAACTGTCCAAGGCTGGTGAATGCAAACGCGAATGCTAATGCGAACCCGAATGCGAATGTCAATGCAAATGTGAATCCTGCTCGAGGGCGAGCATACAATTTGAATGCAAATGAAGCGAGGGCTGACAACGAGGTTGTCAATGGTACATTTCTTGTTATTAACCGATGTGCATCTATTCTTTTTTATTCTGGTGCCTATAGAAGTTTTGTTTCGTTATCTTTTGAACCTTTACTTGCGATACCTAGAACTAAATTGAGGAAACCCTTATCTGTCGAAGTTGCTACTGGTAAACCTCTTGTTCTCGATTCTGTTATTCGTGGTTGTCAGTTAAACCTTGATAATCATCTTTTTCCTATTTACCTCACGCCGATGCAACTTGGGAGCTTCGACGTTATCATTGGAATGGATTGGTTAACCAAACACCACGCTGAGGTGGTTTGCTTCGATAAGATTGTTCGTATCCCTTTGTCTTCTGGCGAAATTCTAGAAGTTCGTGGCGAGAAACCTTCAGGTGGACTGAAGCTTATGTCGTGTATGGAAGCTCAGAGGTATTTGCGAAAAGGATATGTTGCTTTTCTGGCACATGTCACCGAGGAGAAAGGCAAGAGCAAGGGTATTCAGGATATTCCGATTGTTCAGGATTATCCAGAGGTGTTTCCTGATGAACTGCCTGGTTTGCCTCCAGTTCGTCAAGTCGAATTTTATATTGACCTTGTACCCAATGCCAACCCGATCGCGAAAGTACCTTATCGTCTTGCACCGTCAGAGATGCAAGAGTTATCAAAACAGCTTCAAGAGTTATCTGATAAAGGATTCATCCGTCCGAGTTATTCACCTTGGGGAGCACCTGTCCTCTTCGAGAAAAAGAAAGATGGGTCTTTTTGAATGTGTATCGATTATCGTGAGCTTAATAAGCTTACCATCAAGAATCGATATCCCCTACCTCGAATTGATGATCTCTTTGACCAGCTGCAAGGTGCTTCGTGTTTTTCTAAGATCGATCTGCGTTCTGGGTATCATCAACTTCGTGTTCTCGAAGAAGATATTCCCAAAACTGCTTTCCGCATGAGATATGGGTATTACGAGTTCACTGTCATGCCTTTTGGTTTGACGAATGCCCCAGCTATCTTTATGGACTTAATGAATATGGTCTGTAAACCTTATTTAGACAAGTTCATTATTGTATTCATCGACGATATTCTCATTTATTCGAAGTCTCGAGCCGACGACGAGCAACACCTTTACTTAACATTGGAACTCCTTAAGAAGGAACAACTTTTTGCTAAATTCTCAAAGTGTGAATTTTGGCTTAAAGAAGTTCAGTTCTTGGGTCATATAGTCAACAAGCAGGGTATTCATGTGGATCCATCCAAGATTGTTGCTATTAAGGATTGGAGTACACCAACGACGCCTACAGAGATTCGATCTTTTCTTGGTCTTGCTGGTTATTATCGTCGATTCATTTCTAATTTCTCGAAGATTGCGGTTCCACTCACTGCTTTGACTCAGAAGAATAAGCCTTTTGAGTGGGGACCCAAGCAAGAAGAAGCATTCCAATCGCTGAAGCAGAAGTTATGTAATGCTCCTGTTCTATCTCTACCCGAGGGAAGCGATGATTTCGTTGTCTATTGTGATGCGTCCAACTTAGGCCCTGGTTGCGTCCTCATGCAACGAGGTAAGGTTATAGCATATGCATCTAGACAATTGAAAGTTCACGAGAAGAACTATACGACTCATGATCTTGAGTTAGGAGCTGTGCTTTTCGGCTTAAAATCTGGAGACACTACCTCTATGGAACGAAGTGTGTGGTTTTCACAGACCACAAAAGTCTCCAGCATATTCTTAATCAGAAAGAGCTGAACATGAGGCAACGACGTTGGGTTGAACTCTTGAACGATTACGATTGTGAGATTCGCTACCATCCTGGTAAGGCGAATGTCGTAGCCGATGCGCTTAGTCGAAAAGAGCGAGTCAAGCTTCACTCTGTCCGAACTCTATCCGACATCCAATCTCGTGTCCTTCAAGCTCAACGATCCTGTGTGATCAAAGGTTTATTGAAAGATGAGCTACCGCTTCAACTTGAGCTTAAGCTCGAAAGGAAAGACGATGGTTTACTCTACTTCAAGGATCATTTGTGGGTTCCGAAACAAGACGATCTTCGCACCCTAGTGATGGACGAATCTCACAAGTCTCGATATTCTATCCATCCTGGTGCTGATAAAATGTACAAGGATCTTCGTACTCAGTACTGGTGGCCTGGTATGAAGAAGGATGTTGCCTTGTATGTATCAAAATGCCTAACTTGTCTCAAAGTCAAGGCTGAACATCAATGACCTTCTGGTTTGCTTGTACAACCAGAGATACCGGTTTGGAAGTGGGAGAACATTGCGATGGATCTCATCACTAAGTTACCACGTACGTCTAAAGGTCATGATGCTATTTGGGTTGTTATCGATCGATTAACGAAATCAGCTCATTTTATTCCGATTCGCGAGGATCTATCTACTGATAAACTTGCAAAGAGTTATGTTGATGAGATAGTATCTCGACATGGTGTTCCTTTGGATATCATTTCTGATCGTGATGCTCGATTTTCATCTCATTTTTGGAAGACCATGCAATCTGCTTTGGGAACCCAACTGAATCTAAGCACTGCTTATCACCCCCAAACAGATGGTCAATCTGAAAGGACAATTCAAACTTTGGAGGATATGCTTAGAGCATGCGTGATAGACTTTGGTGGTAATTGGGATTCTCATCTGCCATTGATTGAGTTCTCTTACAACAATAGTTATCATGCTAGCATTAAAATGGCACCATTCGAAGCTCTCTACGGTCGAAAATGTCGTTCACCTGTCTGTTGGAACGAGACCGGTGAAGCTCAGCTTACTGGACCTGAACTCGTTCTGGAAACAACAGACAAAATCAAGAAAATTCTCGATAATCTTGTGACAGCTAGATGTCGTCAAAAGAGTTATGCGGATTTAGGACGCAAGCCCTTAGAATTTCAAGTCGGAGACTGTGTCCTACTCAAGGTTTCACCTTGGAAGGGAGTGGTGAGGTTTGGAAAGAAAGGAAAACTTGCACCTCGATATGTGGGACCATTTAAGATTGTGGAAAGAATTGGGAAGGTTGCCTATCGACTAGAGCTACATCCAGAGCTTGGAAATATTCACCCGACTTTTCACGTGTACAATTTGCGAAAGTGTTTAGCTGACGCTGATCTTCACATTCCTCTCGACGATATCCGAATCGATGAAACAATGCACTTTTTCGAGAAACCAGTGGAGATCGTGGACCGTACTTTCAAACAGTTGAAGAACAAACGGATTCATTTGGTTAAAGTTCGTTGGGTGTCCAAACGTGGCCCAGAGTTTACTTGGGAACGTGAGGACCAAATGAAGGCAAAATATCCGCATTTTTTTTCGCAAGTTTCCTCTAAATAAAATTTCGGGACGAAATTTCCTGAAGTAGGGGAGACTGTGACAACTGCACTCTGTAATCGATGTACGATGTAAAACAATGATGATGATTATTAATAAAAAAATGTGATTTGGTGTTACTATATGTGTTTTAATGTTATTATGTGTGTATTTGTGTTTGGTGATTTTACAATTCGATTCAATTCTGATTTCAAGCTCTAAATCGCTTTCTGGAAGGTTATACGCGCACTGATGCGTAAATATAACCATTTTAATACAACAAACACTCCGGAATAGTGACATAGGATTAAAATACCCTAAATAACCTCCACATAACTTAGAAATAAGTTCTGGATGGTTTAGTGTGTTGAAATCAAGTTTGTCCGATCGCATGGACTATTTATGTCAAACTGCAAAACTATACCGATTTGTGTAGTAACGAACACTCCGGAACTTGTTCATAAGTTAAACCTAAGTATCCTTTACGTAGCTTAGAAATAGGCTTTGAGGGGTTCGGTATGCTAAAATAAACTTTATTGATCAATAGGGACTAAAAGCGTCAAAAAGTGCACAAGTTTGCATTTTCGCGCATATCTTACGTTCTGAATATATCCGGACATCCAAAAATTTTTGTAAGCATTAAAATATTTTATTTTAGTGTTTGGCATAAGAAAAATCCATTCGTCGCTTAATTTGGATCGTTTTTGCGTTCGTTACGACTTCCGTCGTAATTAACCGAACAACGCAACCGTACGGCCAAACGAACTGACACCCGAGATGTTTTCAAGCATATTTCATGTTCCCTATGTTTTAACATCATTGTGGAGCTTGAAAATGGGTTTGACGGGTGTTAGAAGTGCCGATACGCAACGAAATAAGGTGCAGGGGCTAAACTGTAAATAAGTGAAAGTGTCTGGTCTGCAGGTCCCTTACGGACCGTATGGACCATAGCCTTACGGTCCGTAAGCTTGTGCCAGCACCACAGAATTCAGAAACTTCTATTCCAGCTGTTGCAACTGGTTTTAGACATGGTTTTTGCAATCTATGGACTTGTTTGCCTGTTTTGCTATTGCCCAACCTTAGATTAACAAGTGTATGGCCAAGATTTGAGCTTCACAACACTTGGAATGATCCTAGAACTCCTAATTTACTATAAATAGCAAGGCCCTCTTGCTCATTTCTCACACTTGAATCTGAAATCAGCTCTAAGTTGGGGTGTTTGCACTCATACCTGAGCTATTTTAGATCAAACATACTTCTTGGACCCTTTGTAAGTCCTCTTGCTTGTTCTTATATTTCAAGCATGAAAGTCAAACAAGTTTGACTTTCAGCTTTGACCAGTTAATGGTCAACACAAAGTTCCGTTGAAATTTGCAACGTGAGCGTAATCACAATGGTTATAGTCCCTTGACTAGGCGTAGTGACGAGTCGTAGTTTTGGCCAAAATGCGTGTTTATGCGTATTTTGTAACCAAACTACTCTTGGGTATCAAAACCATTTGTTTTGATATCAAAACATGTTTTCTAACTTAACTAAACATGTTCTAGCATGTTTAGCTCGTCACTTTTAGTTTGGTGCTTGTGTAGAGTCATAAGTCAAGCTGACTAAACACCCGCTTAGACTTTCGAACTCGACCCGTTTGGTCGATCATTAGGATCCGACCAAACATGTTTAGTGTCCATAGTAGCATAGGGAATAACCTTTCATGGTTATACCTTATGGTCACCTAGTTTAGGTAGTTGTATGATAAGTAGTTTATATGCCTTAGGTAAATGACCAAAATGCCCTTTTCATGCAAAATTGGTAATTAAGCATATGTAACATAAACTTTTGTCACGTAACTGATTATGCAACATATTTAAACATGTTTAGGCATATAACACTTGTCATAGGACTAGTTAGACGTCTCGAATGCGCTTTTGCGCACACGACGCGTTAAAGTAGCGTAAGCTACCTTAATGGGTCGCAACGGGTCGAAAGCACTTAGGTTAGGTTCCGATTTAGGATGAAGGCTTTGTTAAACCTTTTCACATGAGTTCCAACACTCATTTGGTTTAGAAGACCTCATTCTGTCCGATCTTCCGATTTAGGTGTCTATTGTTTGACTAGTGATTCGATTACTAGGTGCTGTTTGATTTCTCTGGTTTGCTCGAGTTTGTTGAAGTTCTATTGATTGAGGATACTTTGCACTCCATGTGAGTACATAGTTCCCCTATTTTACTGTTTTCAATTGTTTTGGGGTGATTCATATGTGCTAAATTTTTTCAAGGTTTTAACGATGGTTTTCAAAACGATTTTCGATATTATAACGATGATTTCAAAAACGATTAAGATGGTTTATACTAAACTAATAACGATTTCAATAAAGTGAATAAACTAGTTGGTTGTATTTACATAACGAATGGCATTCATTAGCATTGATCAAGCCGACCAGTATTAGGTTATGGTACCATAGGATCTGACAAATCCCATTATCGTACTGCACCCATGGTTATGTATGGGTTAGGTGGGTAATGACTGAATCTGAATGTTAATTTACCCTTTGGTGGTTTATTAATGCGAGAGCGAGATAGTCGAGTCACGAAGGTTTGAATGTTATTAGCGAGGCGACCACAAATAGTTTTCACACTTAAAACGAGGATGATTTAAACGATTTGAACGATATAACGATTTGGGAACGATTCATACAAGATTAAACGAGTTGGATAAACGATTGGATTTTGGTTAAGTGTTTAGATAACGGGACGGGGGTAATGTGGTGAAAACATGGTAGATACGTTGCTGGTACTTCTTATATAAAAGTGTTTTCATTGTATTACATATCGTGGCGTTATTTAGTTCACTTGGGTAAACGATTTTGAAACGATGTCACACAAACGAGGTTTTCGAAATGATATAAACCATACGAGTTTTATTAACGAGATGTTTTACAAATTGCTTTACTAAAACAAATGTCTTTTAGGGATAAGAATCATGGCTACGAGGTTTTATAAACTATAACCCGCTTGATTTGAGTTGGTTAATTAAGTTGCAATATTATACTCTTTTCCAAACAAGATTTTTAATAAAGTATTGCAACATTTAAACAAGCCATGAATCCGACACTCCTATAAAACCTATGTACTCGCCAACATTTCTTTGCTGACTTTATTTTTACATATGTTTCAGGTATTAATGCTTGATGATGATTACTAGGATGCATGAGTCACATAGGATCTGGATGAGGCCTTAGTGACATAATAACAATATTAGTCGATACGTAACTTGTTTGTTTTGTGTTAAGACAATGTTAATGTTTAATATTATCAATAAAACGAAACACTTTTTGTATCCATGGTTATGAAACGATAATTCTGCCACGACACTCCCCGACGTTTCCGCCGCGGTTTTGTTGTTTTAACGCGGTCGGGGTGTGACAGGATTGATTATGATGAAACATTTGCCCCTGTAGCAAGATTGGAAGCTATAAGATTGTTCCTGGCCTTTGCTGTCAACCACAACATGAAGGTGTTCCAAATGGATATCAAAAGTGCTTTCCTCTATGGTACAATTCAAGAAGAGGTGTATGTCTGTCAACCTCCAGGTTTTGAGGATCCATTTTATCCAGATCATGTCTACAGGCTAAACAAAGCCTTGTATGGCCTGAAATAAGCACCTAGAGCCTGGTATGAAACTATTTCCACCTTTCTACTCTCAAATGGTTTCAAAAGAGGTACCATTGATAAAACACTGTTTCTAAAATGGAGAGGAAAGGATTTAATGATTGTCCAAATTTATGTGGATGACATTATTTTTGGAAGAACATGTAATAAAATGTGTGAAGAGTTTAGGGAACTCATGACAGCTGAGTTTGAAATGAGTGCAATGGGTGAGCTGCAATGCTTTCTTGGTATCCAAGTTCAACAAATGCAAAATGGAACTTTCATTCATCAAAGCAAATATGCTAAAGAACTTTTAAATAAATTTGATATGAATGATTGTAAATCATGCAGCACACCCATGGCAACAAATAAGTTTGTCATGTCTGATGAAAAGGATGAGCTGATTGACCAAACACTTTATAGAAGCATGATTGGGTCTTTACTGTACCTAACTGCATCTAGACCAGACATCATGTTTGCAACATGTGTCTGTGCAAGAAGTCAATCAGCTCCCAGAAAATCAAACCTCATTGCTGTAAAAAGGATCTTCAGATACATAAAAGGTGCTCCCACACTTGGTATCTGGTATCCAGCTAATGGGAATATCAAGCTTTCAGGCTTTTCAGACAGTGACTTTACTGGATGTAACACCACAAGGAAGTCCACTTCAGGAGAGTGCCAGTTTCTAGGCGATTGCTTGGTCTCTTGGCAAAGCAAAAAAGCAAGCAGCTGTTTCAACATCCACTGCTGAAGCTGAATACATTGCTGCCTCAAGCTGTACAGCCCAACTCCTGTGGCTTCAAAATCAGTTGCTGGATTTTGGTATCACTGCCTTAAAGACACCACTCATGTTGGATAGCCAGGCAGTAGAAAATATCATCAAAAATCCAGTTTCTCACTCAACCACCAAACACATCGACATCAGACATCACTTTGTGAGGGATTGCTATGAAAAAGGTTTGATTTCTCTGCATCATGTTCCAACTAAAGACCAGCTGGCATATGTGCTCATAAAAGCATTAGATACATCCACCTTTGAAAGCTTGGTCTCTAGGATTGGCATGCTAAACAAGGAATAACAAGCAAAGTCTTGTTTTTCTATGAATAAAAGCATTAAAATGTTTTTAGAAAATAAAAAATCCATCCTTAAAAATAGCTAAAAATGAAGTTTTCATTAAAATCCTTAAAAGTTTGCCATAACCACTGATTGTTCAAAAGTCTGCTCTACTTCAAAATCTGTCCACTTCTGAAAGTCAACCCCTGTTCTCTCATTTTCCTGATAAGCACTGATGCTCAAAATCAGTGTTTTATCCACTGATGTGCTATCTACTGATAGTGAAAATCACCCACTGCTTCCATTTGTTTCCGTTATAACCACTGCCTTTCATCAGTAACTTTCATAAAAGTACTGTCCTTCATTTCATCAGGGGTTGGCATGTGGGCCGTACATAGTGGTCAGTCCTTTTGTTACCGCTGCCACGTCAGCATTCACTTTTTCCCTATAAAACCCCCATTCAAAACCCAAACAGGGTTTTACTGTCGATTTGAATTCATAAAAATTCTCTTCTCAAAGCAGTTTTTCTTCAAATTCCTTCACAACCTTCTTCGATCATCATCTCCAAAATGACAAAATCGAAGTCATCTGCAACACCTACTTCCAAATCATCATCAAAAGAAGCCTCTTAAAAGGCCAAACCCACTGAAATTCCACACAAACTGTCTCACGACCTTCTGGGTCTTCTCACAAAACCCGGCACCACTAATATCTTCGACTCCATCCTTGATATCATATCTACATCAAAGTACAAAACATTGTTAACAGCAGATGCACCAATTTACTTGGCAACCCAAAGAGAGTTTTGGAAGAATGCAACCCTTGAAAAACAAGGAGAAGCTCTAATAGCCATTAACTCTTCTCTAAAGGGCAAAGCTGTCAAAATCACACCACAATTTATCTCGAAAGTCTTTCAGCTCGATGATCAACAAGGTAACACATCTTTCCCTAAAAACGAGTTAAAAATTGACTTTATTGAGAGAGGGTATGCAGACACAATGATGAAAAGGGACACCTTACAAAAAGGTTTCTTCCCTTCTGCAACAAGATTTTTATTCCATACCCTCCTAATGTGTGTTTCAAACAAAACCACTGCTTTTAATGAAATACCATTAAAAATTCAAAATCTGGGATATGCTATTCTTCAAAAAGAAAATTTTAATTATTCCCATGAAATTTTTAATGATCTGGTTAAAAATGTTGAAACAAAATCATTCTTACTGTTTCCAAGATTTCTAAGTTACTATTTTGAAAAGAAACTTAGTAAGGATGAGGCTGCAATAAAACAAGGTGACTATTTTCAAATGCACAGCTTAACTTCTGAAACTTTTACAAGAATGTCAACACCTTGCAAAACACAAGCAGAGGTGCCTGAGCAGAATTTAGTAGCTACCACTGCTCCTCAGGTATCTGCTGTTGAGCCCACTGCTCAAGGTGATCAAAGTAGCAAAACAACTGCTTTGAAACCCACACCTTTAATCACCAAAAAGCCAAACAAAAAGAAAACTCAAAAACCCCCCCAAACCTATCAAAAAGGAAACTCTGGAGGATGAGATACCAGAGCAACTGCCAGTGACAAAACAAAAGTCACAAGAAACCACTGCTGCTTCTTCTTCACAGCAGTTGGTACAAATATCTCAACCCATAACTGAAACTCCTCCTGCTTCTTCTCAAAAAGAACAGGTTGTACATATAGGGACACCACAATATGATGCTCTGGAATCACTTTCTTCCATCATCCACAGCCCAATGCCCGGGGCAAATTCTCTTTCTACACCAACCCTCACATCCACAATTCACTCACCAACTAAACTTTTGTTGGATGCAATTGATTTGAACCAGGCACAAACCAGTCCTTCTCAATCACCTATCAATGAGAATATGCCTCAACAAATGACTGGGTCTGATGTATCAATCTTTACTAACCCACCAACACAACCTGAGGAGGTTACACCCCTTGAGTTACAAGTAACTCTTGGTGGTAATCCAAGAGAAGCAGCCACTACAAGTGCTGAACCCACTGGTTTGCACTTGGACAGTGGTTACATTAATAAGACTTCCTTGGAGGCAATTCCTTCCATAGCACCTCTGACATCCACCAGTGGATTTGTTTTGACCACTAGCAACATCAAAAGGCTGTCAAGTGTTAAAGGAAGAAGACCCCAGTACCAAGAAAAAGGGGCATCAGTGGTTAATGTTTGGAGTACACTCTCTACCTCAACCACTGATAAAACCACTGCTAGTGCGAAATCAGATGATCCTATTAAATTGGGTGATGGTTTAAAATATCTGGATTTGATGGAACGAGTTGACAAACTGGATACAACTGTTGCAGATATCAAAGACATGCTACAACAGTTGTTGAAAGTACAAAAGATGCAATCCACTATTGTTCCACCTCAAGCACCTACTCCACCACAAGCACCTGCTGCAAATGAGCTTTGGAATCTATTTCAACCTTTTCTCCAACAACAAAAACAAATGGCTGATCAGCAACATGCAATACATGTACAAGAGCTGAGAAACACAATGGAGTCTAGGTTCAAGAACACACAAGCAGACATCAAGGCACTCAAGGCCCACATATTAAAAACCACTGGCACTGCTCCTCCAACTGTTCTCTTCATTGATCAATTACCCCCAGATAATGCCAAAAAGGGGGAGAAAATTAAAGAATGGAAGAAGAAGGGAGTAGATGATGGTCTCTACATAGAACCAGAAATGGAGAATATGACCAAGCAGATACCTTTGCCAGATGGTAGCAAAAAGGTTGATGTTACCCAAAATGCACTTGATGAAGCTATAGCAAGTGTAAAAAGGGACAGAGCGGCAAAGGATATGTCAAGGTGGAATAAGGAGAAAAGAGCTTACATGGAGCTGAATACGCAGGGTTGTTCTGGGCTAAAGGATGTTCAAAATCCTGAGCTAAAAAGAAATCCCACTAGAAAAGTGAGGGAACCCAAGTCCACACCATCCAGACTCACAAAGCATACTCCAAAACCACCATCCAAAAGCCCCCAACATCAAACCTCCACCCAAACAGTTGTTGTAACTCCTGCTGTATCAACATCTGCTGGTACTTCAGTTGTTTCAACATCTGCCATCACTTCAACACACATCACAACCACTGCCTTACCACCACCACCACCACCATCACCACCAAAAACAACCTCACCACCATCTCCTCCTGCCAAAAAGCAGAAGACAACAGATGTTACAACATCTGTTGTAATGACAACAATGGTTGAAACACAAGTTATTTCAACAGCTGTTAGTCAATCACAAATCACTGCCACTAAAATCACCACCACTGATCCACCCAAAACATCATCTGCCTCTCCTACAATAAAAAGGAGAAGGATTTTCATACCAAGATGATGATTCACCATCACCACCACCAACATCTTCAAAATCTCTATCACTTGTTACAATACCTAAACCTGTTCCTCTCCCATCAACTCAAATTCAAAATCCCTTAGCTCCTGCAGGTGTAAAATTTCCTCTTGAACTCATAGCAGTTAGAGAAGAAATAAAATCTTTTTACTATGAGGATGATCCTGCTAAAAGGAGTTTGCCATCTGTTGAAGGATATCCAAGGCCAAATAATATTGAAGAATATCTGAAAGTCAAAGCTAAACAATCAGAGGATATCTCAAAAAGAAATTCACAAGGGAAATCTGATAGAGAAATTAAGCAGAACTATCAATACTTGCTCACACAAGTCAGATCTTTGGAACAATTTGCAAAGAATGTGTGCCAGCAAGTATCAGAAAAGGCAGATGAATCCTTGAGAAAAGATTATGTTGAAAATATCATGGCCCACAAGAAATACAAAGGAGAAAAACACATGTATAAGGACTGGACCATTCCTGAGTTGGAAAGTGAAGCAGCCAGGATTCAAGACATGATCAAGAATAAAGTGAAAC
This sequence comes from Helianthus tuberosus, assembly GCA_030545235.1. Lineage (NCBI taxonomy): Eukaryota > Viridiplantae > Streptophyta > Magnoliopsida > Asterales > Asteraceae > Helianthus > Helianthus tuberosus. The sequence continues at coordinate 142,248,951 of CM060441.1, forward strand.
ATACTCCTCCAGATTGGGCAAAGTTCAAAAAGAATATATCTGATAAAAAGGTAGAGTTGAGGAGAATGAAAGAGGAATTAGCTGTTGCTGATTATGGGTCTTTGAATCAAGTATTGAGATGGAAAGAAGATAGAGTCAGGGCTACCTACAAAAGCTTGGAGAAATTAAGAAAGACAGATCCTACTACTCCACAAAAGCCTGACTATCCAGAAGCAGAGGTTTCAAAGAGACCATCAAAGCTACAAATTAGGAGAGCTACTGCTCCAGCTGGTGCAGCTATCTACAAAAGAAAGCAACAAAAACAGCTGGTTACTGAAACAGTGGCAGAATTAATGGCAGGAGATGAGCTTGTAAAAGAAGGCATTAAGCAGATGATAGCTGATACTCTTGGCCTGAATCAACCTGCAAGTACTGCTCAGACAGTCATCAATAGGCCGGCATCTCCAAACACCTCATCCAATAAAAATCTCCCAAGAAACCCACCAGTCTCAAAAGTACTAAAGTGGGAAACTGACAAACAGACCCATGTACTGACTATGTTCAGGTCTAGTGGAGAAGTGAAGAAAATATCAAGGGAACAAGCACTTGGCCTAAGTCTTGAAGATATGCAGGATCTCCTTGATCTTTCACTTAGTAGGGATGAAGATGACACAGATGCCCTAGACTTTGAGTTACAACTTAAAGGTCAGATAAGGGAATTGTTGATGAGGCAATAAAGTTCCACAATAATGAAGGGTTTTGGCATTATCTATTCCAGGGGGAGATTGTTGGGATTGAACCCTATCAAAGGAACAGATAATTAAAGCCAAAACTGGATCAGGGCAGTGGATCCAGAATAAGCAGATGTTATGTATACAAGTCTCTCCCCTTGAAAGTGGTTTCAACATCTGCTGACCTCCTATCTACTGATCGTACAAACTGCTGACCTATAAACTGTTGATCAAGTAAAAGACTGATGGAAGACCAAAGCTCTGCTGTTCAATCTACTGCCTTGAGTCAAGCACTGCTGATCATGACAAGTACTGCTGGGTTCACATCAGTGGAAGGATGCAACAGTAGTTTAGATGTCTTAATGTAATGAAATATAATAACAGTAGTTTAGCATAGCAGAGGTTGTATAGATCAGAGGTTAGAGTTTGTTAAGAGGTTAGATGTCACTTTCATGGTGACGTCAGCTTAGATGCTTCAGTGGTTTGCTCGTGCCTATAAATAGAACATTTCTCTGTACTGTTCTATTAGCTCTTTGCAAAATCTTCTTCCTGCACGAACAAACACTGTGAGCTCAGGCTGAGGGGGAGTTTGTATTCAGACATTGCATTGTAATCGTTATTGAAATAAATTCAAACATAAAAACACAATCAAAACCAAACTCAGATCCAAACACAATTGTCGTACTGGTCCACGCCAAGCTCCCGCTCAAACTCAAGGTCAAGCTCATGCACCACAAGCTCTCATTCCTGCTCCCAAGGGCCAACAAGTAGCTCCTGCCACCGCAGCTCATGCATGAGCCTGCTTTGCATGTGAAGATCCCAACCACTTTGCAAACATGTGCCCCAACAGAGTGGTGAAGCAAGAGCCATAGCAGTAGCCGCAGCAACATCAACAACAGCAGCGTCAGCAGCAGCAACCAGCAGCCCACGGACGTGCTTTCAACACCAATGCCCGCCAGGCCCAAGGTGATAACCATGTGGTTAATGGTACGTTTCTTGTGAATGGTATATATGCTTCGTGTTTATTTGATATTGGAGCCGATAACTGTTTTGTGTCGTTAGAATTCGAAAAGCTCCTTAATCGTAAGCGCGCCTATCTTCCTACGATGTTCGACGTTGAAGTTACCACTGGAAGAACCGTTACTGTTCGTTTTGTTCTTCGCGATTGTATGCTTGAACTCAACAATCATGTCTTCCCTGTCGATCTTATCCCGATGCAGCTCGGTAGTTTTGATATCATAGTAGGCATGGATTTTCTTCGTGAAAATCGTCCTGAAGTCGTTTGCTTCGATAAAATGATTTGTTTCTCACTCACTAATGGTGATCAACTTTGTGTTTACGGTGAAGTCGCATCGAAGAATTTCAAACTCATGTCGAGCGTCCAAGCGAGCAAGTGTCTCCGCAAGGAATACAAAGCTTTCTTGGCACACATCGTAGTAGCGGAGGAAAAGGAAAAGAAGGCAATTGATAAGGTACCTGTGGTTCATGATTTTCCTAAAGTCTTTCCTGCTGATTTACCTGGTTTACCCCCGAGTCGTGATATCGATTTTCGTATTGACCTCATTCCTCGAGCCAATCCTGTTGCTAAATCTCCTTATCGTCTCGCTCCGTCCAAAATGCGCGAACTCTCGAGTTAACTCCAGGAACTACTTGACAAAGGCTTCATTCGCCCTAGCACCTCTCCTTGGGGCACAGCGGTCCTTTTCGTCAAAAAGAAGGACGGGTCGTTTCGGATGTACATCGAGTTGAATAAGCTGACTATCAAGAATCGCTATCCCCTGCCCTGAATCGATGATTTGTTTGATCAGTTACAAGGTGCTACATGTTTCTCAAAGATTGATTTATGCTCAGGCTATCACCAGTTACGAATCTAGGAGGATGATATACCGAAAACCGCTTTCCGCACCCGATATGGCCATTATGAATTTGTCGTAATGCCCTTTGGTTTAACCAACGCACCCGCAGTTTTCATGGATTTGATGAATCGCGTGTGTAAACCATTTCTTGACTGCTTCGTCATCGTGTTCATCGATGATATCCTTATCTATCCGAAGTCGAAAGCCGAACACGCGCAACATCTACGTTTGGTTCTCGAATTATTCCAAGGGAATCGACTCTATGCCAAGTTCTCCAAGTGTGAATTCTGGCTGGAGGAGGTTTAATTCCTAGGTCACATCATCAATAGTCAAGGTATACACGTCGACCCTGCGAAGATCGAAGCTGTTAAGAGTTGGGTTACTCCAAAATCACCATCTGATGTTCGTTCGTTCCTTGGATTGGTGGGCTATTACCGTCGATTCATCGCTGACTTTTTGAAAATCATCGTTCCGCTTACTTCCCTGACGCATAAAGACAAGCCTTTTTGTTTGGGGAACCGAACAAAAGACTGCCTTTCAAACCCTCAAGCATATGCTCTGCAATGCTCCTATGCTCGCTCTACCCAACGGAAACGATGACTTCGTTTTCTACTGCGATGCCTCGAACCTTGGTCTCAGTTGTATGCTCATGCAACGGGAAAAATTTATCACTTACGCCTCTCGTCAGCTCAAGATCCACGAGAAGAACTATACGACCCACGACCTCGAGCTAGGCGTAGTTGTTTTTGCGTTGAAGATTTGGCGACACTACCTTTATGGTACCAAGTGTACGGTCTTCACTGACCATAAGAGCCTACAACACATCCCCAACCAAAAGGAACTGAATATGCGTCAACGCCGATGGGTTGAACTTCTCAACGATTACGACTGTGAGATTCGTTATCACCCTGGCAAAGCAAATGTTGTGGTCGATGCTCTAAGCAGACGAAGCTATTTGCATAGCGTTCGTAATACTCACACCCAACACGACCTCGAAGCCTTGATTCGTGTTGCCCAGTATGCCTGCTTCATTGAAGATACCATGCTAGAGGAAATGAAAAAGTGTGGTGCTGAATCACACTTTGTCACCAAATCGAATGGTATCTATTACTATCTAGATCGCATCTGGATTCCAAGTCGCAATAACCTTCGAGATATATTGTTGACTGAAGCGCACAAGTCTCGATATTCCATTCATCCTGGTGCCGAAAAGATGTACCATGACCTCCGTCTATGGTATTGGTGGCCTGGAATGAAGAAGGATATCGCAATCTATGTTTCAAAGTGCCTGACTTATTCGAAAGTCAAGGCCGAGCAACAAAGACCCTCTTGCTTGCTTGTGCAACCCGAGATCCTGATGTGGAAATGGGAAAGCATAGCCATGGACTTTATAACGAAACTCCCGCGTACACCTTCAGGTCACGATAACATCTGGGTTATTGTTGACCGTTTAACTAAATCTGCTCATTTTCTGCCGATACGAGAAGACTTTAAGGTAGAAAATTAGCCCGAATCTACACTGACGAAATCATTTGTCGACACGGGACGCCTCGTGATATCATATCTGACCGCGATGGTCGGTTTCCCTCGTGTCTTTGGGAAACGTTTCAATCTGCTCTCGGTACAACTCTTAATTTAAGTACCGCTTTCCATCTGCAAACCGACGGTCAGACTGAAAGAACGATTTATACCCTTGAAGACATGCTTCGCTCGTGTGTCATAGATTTCGGTGGTAATTGGGACGCGCATTTACCTTTGTTCGAATTCTAGTACAATAAAAATTATCATTCTAGCATTCAAATGGCACCATTTGAGGCACTATACGGAAGAAAATGTCGATCGCCAATTGTGTGGCATGAGATCGGAGATGCGCAAATAACCGGTCCTGAGCTGCTGCAAGGAACGACTGATAAAATCCTACAAATTCGAGACAATCTGCTGAAAGCTCGGAGCCAACAGAAAAGTTACGCCGAAAGACGCTGCAAGCCCCTTGAATTTGACGTTGGCGATCACGTAGTCGTAAAGGTTTCACCTTGGTAAGGGGGTGATCAGATTCGGCAAGAAAGGGAAAATCGCGCCTTGATATGTTGGACCCTTTAAAATTCTGGAAAGGATTGGGAAGGTGGCCTACAGACTCGAACTACCGGTGGAACTTAGCAACGTCCACACGACTTTCCATGTTTCGAACCTCAGAAAGTGCCTGGCCAAGCAGAATCTACAAGTACCACTTGAGGATCTATAAGTGGACGAAACATTACACTTCGTGGAGAAGCCTGTCGAGATCATGGATCGAGAAACCAAGAAGCTCAGGCGCTCACGCATTCCCATTGTGAAGGTTAGCTGGGAAGGCAAATGCGGTGCAGAGTTCACCTGGGAACCTGAAAGTGACATGAAGGCGAAGTATCCACAGCTATTTGTTACGCCTAAGGCCTAATTTTGGGACGAAATTCCCTAAGTAGGGGAGGCTGTAACAACCCGCGTCGTTGAAGTCAAAGGAAGAAAAGATTGCTAAATGCGATCTGTCACTCCTTGCTTAATTATTGATTGTACTCTTTGACTCGTCAATCGATGTCTTTAATTTGTGAACTTTAGTTGTATTATGTGGAGTATCTATAATAATCGCATGTTAATCGCTAATCTATTTATCGCTAATCTCATCGCAATCGCATCGCATCGCAACTTGAACCTGCGGTTCTGGATATTGTTTTACGTGTGTGTGCTATTTATGTGTTACTTGTGCATGTTTAAGATATGTTTGTGGTGATTAATCGAAAACGCAATCGCAACTCTATCACAACGCAATCTCATCGCGAACTAGAAACGCAAGTTTAGTTATGTTGTTGAATGTTAGTTATGTTATTTGTGTGACTATTATTTAAATCTATCGCATCGCTTAATCGACACTCGCTTAAACGTAACGCAACGCTCAACGCACGAAACGAAACATCGAAACCCAGCGCACCCGAGCCCTTCGATCGAATGACCATTCAATCGAATGGTCATCCGTCCGGATGACCATCCGATCGGACTGCCCTCTGATCTGTCACCCTGCACCGCCTTTCCTCTTCTGTCACCTATAAATCGCACCTGTCACATCACATGAATAGTGATGTGACAGCTCTCGTTCGACCAGCACGCTTTTAGGCTATTTTCTCTCGATTTCTCGTGATTCTTGTAAGTTTCTACCTCAAATATTGTACTTCTATGATCTACGCACACATCTTCATCATTCTTACCATCAAATCTTAACTTTTCACCGTGAAATCTGTCTGATTTGGGCTGTTCTAGGGTGATGTCATCATGAGTTCTCATGAACCTTAAAGTGTGACCTCTTTCCACCAAGAACAACTAAGATCTAAGAGATTTCAACATGTTTAAACACTGGATTTCACCTAAATCTAAACATTTTCAAACCAATTAAAGTTTCTTTCAATTCTTTTACACTCTTACACTCAAAACCGATAGAACCGGAGCTCATTCAGGCCTTCCACTCTTCCTCTAGTGAAGTGTCGGTCTGAGAACTGATTCCTATCGACGAGATGACCAACTTATCGGGTTGAACATAAACAACCGTCAAGAACAGTTAGCTAATCAAACGGGGTGATTCCCATCCGATCGGATAACTTGGACTTGGTGGGGTTTCCGTTGTTTGAAACATTGTCATACCGTCTCGGTCAAACCACAAACTTTTCAAACTTAACAAAATTTCTCCAAATTTCAAAACGTGCAAGTCACCAAACGGATTGACGTCCGATTGGATTTCCATCCGATCGAACGACAATCCGATCGGATGACTTGTGGCCTCAAATACTTAAACATTTTACAAGTTTCTTATAAATGTCAATATCCAAACGATCCGATCAGACGACCATCCGATCGAATGACCATCCTGCTGTGAACTTGTTCTTGAGAAATGTCTCGCTGGAACGGATCGCCATCCGATCGAACGACCATCCGTCCGGATGACCGTTCGATCGAACGACCTGAAAGGTAGAGATACTTCTCTGATTTTAAAATGCTACAATGAAAACTTCAAAGCCATCATACACAAACACATTCATCCCAAATGTATGACAACCTGACCGAATGGCCATCCGTCAGGATGACAATCCGTCCGGATTGTTATCCGACCGAATGACTATTCATCACTTGTTACACCGGCATGCTGTTTCACGCCCTGTTCATCGCTTATGCTATCGTTCTGTAATCAGGCTAACTTTCCAGCATTCCCTTCAATCCAATTCAAGACTGTGTTTATTCGTAAACACGATCTGTGAGTATACTCGAACCCTTTTTGCTTTGTGCACTTTTGGGTGTTACATACGTTCTTTTTCAAATCACAATCAACACATAACGTAAACACTTTTATACGTTGACCGTTATTGCATGTTATGCATGTCACTCGATGAATGCTTGTATGTTATGTTTACACAGTGATTGTTGCCTAACACCTTAGCAACGATAGTACTATAGTTTGGACTCAGCACCTGTCGTGGACAGGGGTTGTTAAGGGCTTTACTTCACGTGTCTTAGTGGTGATATGTGTTGCGCATTCTACAACTCGCAGTTATGTCTGTGCATATTTCATTGTCGATGACCTACTAGCTTCACTTTGCTACATGTTACAAGTTGGTTATGCGTAAAGCGATTTCGCTACCTATTATACTATTAAACTTGTATGCTCACCTTTACACTATGTGTATTGACCTCTACTTTAACGTATGTGACAGGTGTTTAGGATGTTGTACTTTGCTTGCTATGTGGAATCGAGCTTAGGAGAGTCTAGAAACAAACGATTAATTTATGGGTTGTCGGAACAGCTTTTTATTTGTCTTTGAGATACTTGGTCTGTAATAATTATTTTACTGAATATGTTATGGTATGGGACGTAACTTAAAATATTTGGTAACATTAGTTGTTATAGATTTCTCCTGGACAATCTGTTTCGCTCATGGCCGCGCCCCGATGATTCCGCCATCGGCTGGGGTGTGACAAGCACATGCAGCAGGTGAAGCAGAACGTGCAGCAGCTTTAGAAGCTTATCTGGCTGCTAAACCAAAGAAACAAAGCAGCAAGTCAAAGAAAAGGCAATAGCAGAAAGAGAAAGAGAAGCAAAGCAAAAAGAAATTGTTTGTAACGAAGAATCAGTATTTAAATCCTCAAGATGAGAACTTTCAATTGAAGGATCCCACAAAGAGGCCGGACAGATTGGTGATGGAATTAGGTGTGACAACCTGAGTTTTCAAAGTCTTGACTCGACTTAATACTTGTTCACAAAGTGTTGTTTTTTATATATGTTTGATGTGCAATATAAGTGTGTTTGTTGATATATGTTTTGTATGAATAAAATGTTGGTATACTTAATAAAAAAATATGGGAACCTTGGCCGAAAACACCCACCCCCGACGAACACACTACCACACGAAAACACCCCACCCCTTTGACAAAAACACTCCTTGGCGAAAACACCTTAGTGTTTTCGTCAAGAAGCAGGCCGGCGAAAACGAAATGGACTTTTGGCCTAGTGACGATCGGTTATAGTTATATGTTTTGATTCCAACCTTACGCGAAAATTTTAATCGGAAAACCCTAATCACTTCTCACCTTCTCTCTCTCGACCCTTTGAACCCGACGGCAATCTCTAGCTCTCTGGGAACTTTTACTAGTCTCGTATCATAACTGGAGTGTGATTAGATTGTTGTTATGCAATGGATAACTGTTATGTGGTTTTGTTTGTGGATTGAATAGATAGGTGTGATAGGAATCCTTATAATCTGATGTAAGATCAGTTGTGTTATGCATATTGTCTATGTTCGATTGATGTTGATGATCTTGTTATGTCGATGGTACGATAGTAGATAACTAGCAGATTATGGTTCTATGTTTAAACTTATGTCGAATACTGGATGATCAAAACAACTTGCTGATATCGAATGATGGTTGAATGATAATCATGATTGTATAGCGATTTAGTAATTTATATGATTGCATGACTTGGTTTGATTGAATGATTGTATGATGAAGGCGATGTAACTGTTAGATAGTCGCTAGAGGTTTGATTGTGTAACTGTCGACGATGAAACCCTACCCCGACGAAATCAAGTGCAGACGAAAACACAGGGACCAGACGAAAACACTAAGTGTTTTCGCCAAACCTTGAGTTCGACGAAAACCCTTTGGATTTCGTCGCCTGAAGGGTTTTCGCCACTAGGGATTTCGCCAAAAAGGTGATTTCGCCACATGTGATTTCATCGAGTGTTCTGGCACATTAACTCTGTTAAGTTTATTAACTCTGTTAAGTCTATTAACGCTGTTAAGTATGTTAATTCTGTTAAGTCTGTTAACTTTGTTAAGTATGTTAACTCTGTTAAGCCTGTTAACTCTGCTAAGTATGTTAATGGATAACCATGTTAGAATAAACTGAGAAAGACATTTATGTGAAGTAGGAATTGTATGAATTTGATTAACTGTTTATGTAATACATGATGTTAACTGCCAAGCACAGTATGTGACATTAGATTTGCATGCGAGTCATTTCGAACGTAAACTGATTATGTATACGCGCGTACTATAGGCCTTGACTGATTATTTGTGAGCGCGTAATTTAGCATACCGAGCAAACGAAGGTGAGGCCACACTTTCCACAAGGCATGGGATTCCCATGGGCTGGGAATGGGTAAAGGATTGAAACTGAAACTGCGTGATCTCCTGGTTTGGAACACGTACACACCCTCTTTATTGAAGGGTGACAACATGTGATAAGTATTTAATCGGAACCTGCGAAATCCCCTGGTTTGGAGATTACGTACACACCCTCTTTATTGAAGGGTGACAACACAGATACTAGAGCAAAAACTCTATCATGAAGTCCCTCCTTTTATATCGACTTAATCGTCGGGCCAATGGCGAGCGGGTCATTAGTTAGATAGCGCTATTTAGGTTTAACAAGCCTCACACCGTGCCGCAGAGGACGGGCGTGAAGTAATGGATCTGGAAACTAGTCAATGATGATAGACATTGACGTCAGGGCACCAACTTACTTTAGTTAGTGGTCGATATGGTAAACGGGTCTAGTGGTTCACATGGGGAAGCCCCCACTGATTTTTGGATATGTTTGGGAAACAGGGTAAACTGGTTAACTTATGACTTACAAATGAACTCATGGTCTTTGAAACAACTTAACAATTAACTTCAACTGTGAACTCGCTCAACTTTGTTGTTGACTTGTTGTTGCATGCCTTGCAGGTCGTTAGGTATTTTTGGAGCTTGCACGAGGAGGCGTGGTCGTTGTGGGACATGGATAGTCTTATGCCATGTTAAACATTTGATATATTTGAACTTATACTTTGGTTTTAAACATTATGCTTCCGCTTACAACTTAAACTACGTTTTGTTTGGACACCAATTATATTGTGTTGGGTTTTATATTTATTTACATGCTATGTTTAATATGATTGGTGGCTTGATCCTGGTCAGTCACGCCTCCATGCGGTGATACTCTACGTGTGGATTTTGGGGGTGTGACAGATTGGTATCGGAGCCATTGGTTATAGTGAACTTGGTTTTAAAAAGGGGAAAAAGCTTTTTGATTAAACCAGACTATAACCTGAACAGTGCTCAACGAATCCACAATGACGCTTCGCTCCCCGTGCAAGACTCAACATTCTAGGTGATATGGTTTATGTTATATTACCTACTCGTTAGTTACATAGTACATTGTTCATGGTATGCTTTGATTAACGTAGCAATTATTGATAGACACTCATTGTGTGCTTACTCTCTTCTGTCATTCCACACTTACGCATTGCCACGACACTTTACTCACCCATGCTCTCTTTATTGTGAAGATCATGAGTGGATGAATCAACCTAACTCAAGCCCAGCTGACGGCTTTAATCAATGAACAAGTTGCTGCAGCACTCGCAGCCGCTCAGGCAGGAGGTTTAACCTGTCATTGCAACTTACTCTAGGATCTTTAGATCCTACTCTCGTGAACCAACACTTGTGTTTAACTTATCTCATCTTACTCATACGACTGGCCAACATGCTCAGCCTCCCGTGTGTACTTTTAAAACTTTTATGGACTACCGACCTACTACTTTCAACGGCACTTAAGGAGCTGTAGGCCTCCCCCACTGGTTCAAGAAGCTCGAGTCTGTCTTCGAGATGTGTGAATGCCCTGAGGCTCGTAGGGTGAAATATGCTACTGGTACTCTTGGAGGTGTAGCGCTCACGTGGTGGAACGCTCAGGTTCAAATGCTGGGGATAGTTGCTGCTAATGCCACCCCATGGAATGACTTCAAGGATTTGATCAAGGAGGAATATTGCAACCGTGATGACATCCACAAGTTGGAAGTAGAGTTCTTCAACTTAAAGATGACGGGGTCGGAAATCGAAGCGTATACGAAAAGATCAAACGAACTGGCTATCTTAGTGCCAGAGATTCAGAGTCATGTGACTGCAGCAAACCTCGCCACTATTCAGTAAGTTATACGTCTGGCTCATCGTCTCACTGATCAGGCAGTCGAGCAGAACAGGCTGCCCAAGCGTATTGGTACTACTACTACATCAGATGCCCCCAGCGACAACAAGCGCAAATGGGATGAAGTCTCAAGCAAGGGTTCAACATCAGCTCAGTCTCAGTCTCAGCAGCGAAAGACTGATGACTACAAGAGCCCTGGTCAACAATCTTCTGGTAGTCAAGGGCAGAGTGGGTACAAGGGGAACCACCCCAAATGCAATCAATGTGGTTTCCATCATAGCGGAGCGTGTACTAAGGGCACTTGTCAGAGGTGTAACAAACCTGGCCATGCGGCCAAGGATTGCAGGAGCCTTTACCCTGCAAATCAGTGACGGCAGAACCATCAACAAGCTCCACAGAATCAGCGTCAGGAGCAACAGCAGCAGCAGGGTAACAACAAAGGATGCTTTCAGTGCGGTGCTGAAGGCCATTTCAAAAGAGACTGCCCTCAGCTGAATCAGAGACAGAACAACAACAACAACAATCAGGGAAACGGAAACAATAATGGGGGAAACAATGGTGGTAATGGTGCCAGGGGTCGAGCTTTTGTGATTGGTCAGGGTAACGCGAGGAACGATCCCAACGTGGTGATGGGTAAGTTTCTTTTGGATGATTTCTTTGTTACTGTTTTATTTGATTCGGGTGCCGATACTAGTTATGTGTCTCTAAAAGTTAGTCAAATGCTTAAGCGCATCCCAACACTTTTGAGCACCAAGCACATGGTAGAACTAGCAAACGGTAAAAGTCTTGAAGCTACACATATAGTTAAGGGTTGTAATCTCATCTTAGCTGGTCAGACCTCCTCTATCGATCTTATCCCCATCGTTCTTGGTAGTTTCGACATCGTTATTGGTATGGATTGGTTATCTCAACATCGAGCAGAGATCCTTTGCAAGGAGAAGATCGTCGGCGTTCCTCATTCAAATGGAGAACCTTTAGTGATTCATGGCAACAAGAGTGGTGCTGTTGTGGGCATCATTTCTTTCCTTAAGGCCTAGAAGTGTTTACGAAAGGGCCACACTGATATCTTGGTCCTCGTGACTGACACCTCAAGGAAAGAGAAGAAGATAGAAGATATTCCAATTGTACGTGACTTTCCTGAGGAATTACCAGGTCTACTGCCCCACCGTCAGGTTGAGTTTCAAATCGAGCTAGCTCCTGGAGTAGCGCCCATAGCTCGAGCACCTTATCGTCTAGCTCCATCAGAACTTGAAGAACTGTCCACGTAACTACAAGAGCTCTTGGACAAGGGTTTTATTCGTCCTAGCTCTTCGCCTTGGGGAGCTCCAGTGTTATTTGTGAAGAAGAAAGACGGTACCTTCAGAATGTGTATTGACTACCGCGAACTCAACAAGGTGACCGTGAAGAATCGTTATCCTCTCCCACGCATTGATGACTTATTCGACCAGTTGCAAGGGTCGAGTTTCTACTCCAAGATTGACCTGAGGTCAGGTTACCATCAACTGAGAGTTCGAGACGAGGATATCTCTAAGACAGCATTCAGGACTCGGTATGGGCATTACGAGTTTCTGGTTATGCCTTTCGGATTGACGAATGCACCTACAGTCTTCATGGATCTTATGAACAGAGTGTGCAAGCCCTATCTGGATAAGTTTGTTATTATATTCATCGACGACATCCTGATCTATTCTAAGAGTCAGGAGGAACACGAGCATCATCTGAGACTTATTTTGGAACTCCTTCGAACAGAACAGTTGTATGCCAAATTCTCAAAATGTGACTTTTAGTTTCGCGAAGTCCATTTCCTAGGCCACGTGGTAAACAAGGATGGGATCCATGTTGATCCATCCAAGGTTGATTCGATCAAAGACTGGCCTGCACCCCGTACACCAACAGAAATCCGCCAATTCCTGGGTTTGGCGGGCTACTACAGAAGGTTCATCAAGGATTTCTCCAAGATTGCGCAACCTCTCACTTCACTAACTCAGAAAGGTGTCGCCTATAGTTGGGGTGATGCACAGGAATCTGCATTTCAGCACTTAAAGGATAGACTTTGTAGTGCACCAATTCTCTCATTGCCAGAGGGCACAGACGATTTCGTGGTTTATTGTGATGCATCAATTCAGGGTCTTGGTTGTGTGTTGATGCAACGGGATAAAGTCATTGTTTATGCATCGCGCCAACTCAAAATTCACGAAAGGAATTACACTACACACGATCTGGAGCTGGGAGCTGTTGTTTTCACACTTAAGATATGGAGACATTACCTGTACGGTACCAAGTGCACCATTTACACCGATCACAGGAGTCTCGAGCATATCTTCAAGCAAAAGGAATTAAACATGCGACAACGTCGATGGGTCGAGGTCTTGAATGATTATGAATGTGCGATCAAGTACCATCCGGGCAAAGCCAATGTTGTGGCCGACGCCCTCAGTTGAAAGGACATTACACCTAAACGCGTGCGTGCGTTACAACTTACCATCCAATCTAGTCTTCCTACTCAGATACGAGATGCTCAGGTTGAAGCATTAAAAGCGGAGAATATCAGGGCCGAGTCCCTACATGGATCAAGGAAACGATTAGAACAAAAGGAAGACGGCGCTTACTACGTTACAGGGAGCATCTGGGTCCCACTTTATGGAAATTTACGCGAACTGGTGATGGATGAAGCACATAAATCTCGTTACTCAGTACATCCTGGTTCGGATAAGATTTACCACGACTTAAAAACTACATACTGGTGGCCTAGCATGAAAGCCCACATAGCAACTTACGTCAGCAAATGTTTGACTTGTGCGAGAGTCAAGACTGAATATCAGAAACCATCAGGCCTACTCCAACAATCAGAGATCCCGAGATGGAAATGGGAGCAAATTTCCATTGATTTCGTTACTGGCCTGCCTAGATCTCAACGCGGAAATGACACTATTTGAGTGATAGTGGATCGATTGACTAAGTCTGCACACTTTTTGGCCATCAAAGAAACAGACAAGTTCTCTACTTTAGCAGACGTTTACTTAAAGGAAGTGGTTTCGAGGCACGGGGTGCCAACTTCCATTATTTCCGATCATAATGCGCGTTTTACTTCTGAATTGTGGCAAGCAATGCACAAGTCCTTTGGCTCACGTCTAGACATGAGCACAGCATATCATCCACAAACAGATGGGCAGTCTGAACGCACCATCCAAACCCTTGAAGACATGCTTAGGGCATGTGTGATTGATTTTGGTAACGGCTGGGAAAAACATCTCCTGTTAGTGGAGTTTTTGTATAACAACAGTTACCACACCGGCATCCAAGCCGCTCCGTTTGAGGCATTGTACGGACGTAAATGCTGATCACCTCTTTGTTGGGCAGAAGTTGGTGACAGCCAAATCACTGGCCCGGAACTGGTGGTAGACACGACTGAGAAGATTGCTCACATACGACAACGAATGGCAGCAGCTCGTGACCATCAGAAAAGCTACGCTGATAAGCGCAGGAAACCACTCGAGTTCCAGGTTGGGGATCGAGTGCTACTCAAAGTCTCACCTTGGAAAGGTGTAGTTCGTTTTGGCAAACGAGTCAAACTCAATCCGTGTTACGTCGGACCGTTCGAAATCATTGAGAAAATTGGCAAAGTTGCTTACAAGTTGAATCTACCCGAAGAACTCAGTGGAATTCACAATGTATTCCACGTGTCAAATCTGAAGAAGTGTCTGTCAGATGAGACCCTCATAGTTCCTTTGAAGGAGCTCACAATCGATGATCAGTTGCTATTCGTCGAGGAACTAGTTGAAATCACAGATCGAGACGTTAAGGTTCTCAAACGCATCAGAATACCTCTTGTTCGAGTTCGTTGGAACTCCCGTCGTGGCCCAGAGTTCACCTGGGAACGAGAAGACCAAATGAAACTCAAGTATCCCCAGTTGTTCGGGAACAGTGCAACCACTACTGAGGCTGAAGCTACTGCGGAATTTCGGGACGAAATTCCAAACCAACGGGGGGATGATGTGACACCCCAGGAAAAACCAGGAAACAACACAACACAACACAACACAACTAGCTTCCTCAGTAACCACGTGCTAAATTTTGGGACGGAATTTCTTTCTAGTTGGGGATGATATGACAACCCGAGTTTTCAAAGTCTTGACTCGACTTAATACTTGTTCACAAAGTGTTGTTTTTTATATATGTTTGATGTGCAATATAAGTGTGTTTGTTGATATATGTTTTGTATGAATAAAATGTTTTGTATACTTAATAAAAAAAATATGGGAACCTTGGCCGAAAACACCCACCCCCGACGAACACACTACCACATAAAAACACCCCACCCCTTTGACGAAAACACTCCTTGGTGAAAACACCTTAGTGTTTTCGTCAAGAAGCAGGCCGGCGAAAACGAAATGGGCTTTTGGCCCAATGATGATCTGTTATAGTTATATGTTTTGATTCCAACCTTACGCGAAAGTTTTAATCGGCAAACCCTAATCACTTCTCACCTTCTCTCTCTCGACCCTTTGAACCCGACGGCAATCTCTAGCACTCTGGGAACTCTTACTAGTCTCGTATCATAACTGGTCAGTATGCTATCTGTGTGATTAGATTGTTGTTATGCAATGGATAACTGTTATGTGGTTTTGTTTGTGGATTGAATAGATAGGTGTGATAGGAATCCTTATAATCTGATGTAAGATCAGTTGTGTTATGCATATTGTCTATGTTCGATTGATGTTGATGATCTTGTTATGTCGATGGTACGATAGTAGATAACTAGCAGATTATGGTTCTATGTTTAAACTTATGTCGAATACTGGATGATCAAAACAACTTGCTGATATCGAATGATGGTTGAATGATAATCATGATTGTATAGCGATTTAGTAATTTATATGATTGCTTGAATTGGTTTGATTGAATGATTGTATGATGAATGCGATGTAACTGTTAGATAGTCGCTAGAGTTTTGATTGTGTAACTGTCGACGATGAAACCCTACCCCGACGAAATCAAGTGCAGACGAAAACACAGGGACCAGACGAAAACACTAAGTGTTTTCGCCAAACCTTGAGTTCGACGAAAACCCTTTGGATTTCGTCGCCTGAAGGGTTTTAGCCACTAGGGATTTCGCCAAAAAGGTGATTTCGCCACATGTGATTTCGTCGAGTGTTCTGGCACATTAACTCTGTTAAGTTTATTAACTCTGTTAAGTCTATTAACGCTGTTAAGTATGTTAATTCTGTTAAGTCTGTTAACTTTGTTAAGTATGTTAACTCTGTTAAGCCTGTTAACTCTGCTAAGTATGTTAATGGATAACCATGTTAGAATAAACTGAGAAAGACATTTATGTGAAGTAGGAATTGTATGAATTTGATTAACTGTTTATGTAATACATGATGTTAACTGCCAAGCACACTATGTGACATTAGATTTGCATGCGAGTCATTTCGAACGTAAACTGATTGTGTATACGTGCGTACTATAGGCGTTGACTGATTATTTGTAAGCGCGTAATTTAGCATACCGAGCAAACCAAGGTGAGTCCACACTTTCCACAAGGCATGGGATTCCCAAGGGCTGGGAATGGGTAAAGAATTGAAACTGAAACTGCGTGATCTCCTGGTTTGGAACACGTAAACACCCTCTTTATTGAAGGGTGACAACATGTGATAAGTATTTAATCGGAACATGCGAAATCCCCTGGTTTGGATATTACGTACACACCCTCTTTATTGAAGGGTGACAACACAGATACTAGACCAAAAACTCTAACATGGAGTCCTTCCTTTTATATCGACTTAATCGCCGGGCCAATGGCGAGCGGGTCATTAGTTAGATAGCGCTATTTAGGTTTGACAAGCCTCACACCGTGCCGCAGAGGACGGGCGTGAACTAATGGATTTGGGCACTAGTCAATGATGATAGACATTGACGTCAGGGCACCAACTTACTTTAGTCAGTGGTCGATATGGTAAACGGGTCTAGTGGTTCACATGGGGAAGCCCCCAGTGATTTTTGGATATGTTTGGGAAACAGGGTAAACTGGTTAACTTATGACTTACAAATGAACTCATGGTCTTTGAAACAACTTAACAATGAACATCAACTGTGAACTCGCTCAACTTTGTTGTTGACTCGTTGTTACATGCCTTGCAGGTCGTTAGGTATTTTTGGAGCTTGCACGAGGAGGCGTGTTCATTGTGGGACATGGATAGTCTTATGCCATGTTAAACATTTGATATATTTGAACTTATACTTTGGTTTTAAACATTATGCTTCCGCTTACAACTTAAACTACGTTTTGTTTGGACACCAATTATATTGTGTTGGGTTTTATATTTATTTACATGTTATGTTCAATATGATTGGTGGCTTGATCCTGGTCAGTCACGCCTCCATGCGGTGATACTCCGCGTGTGGATTTTGGGGGTGTGACATTAGGATCTTCTCATTACAATGAAGTTGGAAACAAATCAGAAGTGGCGTGTTGGAGGTATGAACCTGATAAACAGTTGTGGTTGATTACGCGAAAGAGTGGACATCGAGAGTATTACGGCAAAGAGAGTCAATTTGAATCATGGACCAAGATTGACTTGAAGAGTCTGTTACGTGCCCCCTACTATGATCCAGAACTGAACAAGAGAGGCAGGGGTTGGGCATTTCACTCAAGATTAGAGCGAGAAGTGAAAAGCAACTTCACTACAATGAAAA
This sequence comes from Helianthus tuberosus, assembly GCA_030545235.1. Classification (NCBI taxonomy): domain Eukaryota; kingdom Viridiplantae; phylum Streptophyta; class Magnoliopsida; order Asterales; family Asteraceae; genus Helianthus; species Helianthus tuberosus. The sequence continues at coordinate 142,266,695 of CM060441.1, forward strand.
CCGCTGAGCCCACAATCAGGAGAAACCCTGGAGTTCGTGATCCTCACACTAAACGCACTGTCAAATCAGTTATCTGGCCAGCCACTGATAAAGAGAAGATCATTCCAATCTCCAAAAAGTTTGAAAAAGGAATCCTAAGAAACTTTAAATTCTAGTCTTAGGATCCAAATATGGCAGAAGCTGTTATAGTTACTGAAGAACAATCCATCAGGATTCCAAATTCCTATGATTTAATGAGCTTTCATGAGGAAGACATTTTGATTCTCTCTAGTCAACAAATTTGCACAAACGAGAAGTATGAAGAATATGCGAAGGCTTGGCCGAGTGCTGCTGCCAATATATTAAATCGTCGTTTGTTTGCTCCGGATCAAGATGAAGGTGGTCCTCAGGTATGATGCAGCTACTAATCCAATAAACCTAGGGGGCGATTGTTAGGCCCTTAAAGGTTTATGGATAAGTAGCTTAGTAGATTAGTACGAGTGTTTGGGTTAATGATGTAATTTGGGCCTTTTGGGTAGTTTGGGCCTAGGGTTTAGGGAGCCTCCTCCCTAACCTATTACTATAAATATAAGGTTATGTCATAGGTGCATGGTTGGTGGTTTTAGACAAAATCTTGTATTAGACAATCATTGTATGCAAGATTGAATCTTTTGAATACACAATCATCCTTCTTTCATCTCTTTTGTTTCTTTGCAACTTGTTTGTGTGATTCAGCCACCTTACTAGTTGTGCGATATCATTGTGATCTCGGTTTCGGGACTTACATGGATCTAAATTCAAATTAGGGGTGATTTTTTGCTTAATTTGGATCATCTCGAATCAAAGCAAAACATGAAAGCCAAATTAAATTTGTAGGATTGTGGATTTCCTAGGATGGACCTTCAGGTTCTCTTCCTAATTATCCTTCAAAACAAGTAAATAGGAGTTTAAGAAAAAACGAGAGATTGAGTAATAAACAGACTGCTTTTGCACTTGAACGTCACCAACATACAAAATCGAAACATTGTTTTTTGATGTACAAACTTATATATATATATATATATATAGGATTAGGTTCAACAGTAAACACTAGTGTAGTTTGCGAACTGAGCGAACTAATCATGGCCATACATGTGTGTAGATCAATGGACAGGATTTGATGATGAAATACACTAGTGTATTTTTCGATTTGATGATGAAATCCTAGCCATCCACGTGTGTAAATCAATGGCCAAGATTTGTTCACTCGGTTCGTAAATACATTAGTGTTCACTCTAGAACCCCACCCAATATATATATATATATATGTGTGTGTGTGTGTGTGTGTTCATTTGAGAAGAAATTTTTTTGTGAAGAAAAATAAAAAATGGTACGCTTGTAAAATATTAAATAGTTTTTCTGTCATCTCATTTATTATTATCTTTAACTAATTAATTATTCATAAAGACTATTATCTTTCGCATTAAAAAAAATTCCTACACACATCAAAATTTATACTAAACATTTCGGAATTTATCCCACGCATATTATACTAACGAATCATCATAACGTAAGTAGGTAACTCATGTAATCGTGCTATAATGTTGTGTATGCAACTATACACAATCCAATATATATGTGTACGCTAGATGTATAATGTATACGATAAATAAAAGACGAACCTTGTAATCTGGAGCGTAGTGTCATGGTCACTTTCGGGAATGATTCTGTTATAGTCTGGTTTTATAAAAACTTTTAAAACCTTTTTCGCTATAACCAGTGGCTCTGATACCAAATTGTCACACTCCCAAAATACCACATGCAGATTTCGCCGTGAGACATGTGACGTACCGAGATCTAGCCACGAATCATGTTCAACTAAAAGTAAATAATATTGACACAAGTATCATGTCCAACATGAATAGTGCATTTCGTAAATAAACGTTTTAACAAAGTATTCGTCCAGCGGAAGCAATTGTAATTGTTTAAAACATAATTAAAACCAACAATTTTAGTACGCAAGGTGTTAAGTGTTTCCTCAAGTGATACGCTCCATGACACTTCCCACTCTCCAGACAACAAGATCCACAGCATGATGTATCTAACGACCTGCAAGCATGCAGAAAAGTGTGTCAACATAAAGTTGGCGAGTTCACAGTTTTGTTTTACGTAAATCAAGTAAGTGTTTAGTTTAAAAACATGTTATGTGTTGGATCTGAGTTTGTTTCTGATTGTATTTTTGTTTGGAATTAAGATGGAAATGAAAGAGTTGTGCAGCGGAATTAAGATGAAAACAAACTTTGCATACAATCAAACGAGAGTAATACTTTAATCAAACATCTTTACACAAAGAATCGAAAGATTGAATTTGTTTCAACAACGATTACAATGATTGATGAATGAATGCAAACTCCCCCTCAGCCAGAGCTCAGTAGTTTGTTCGTGCAAAGAAGACGATGTTGCAAAAGAGCTAATAGAACAGTACAAAGTACTGAACTATTTATAGGCACTTGCAAACCACTGAGCATCTTAGCTGACGTCACCATGAAAGTGACATCTAACCTCCAAACAAACTCTAACCTCTAATCTATACAAACACTGATGTACTAACTACTGCTATTACATTTCTTTACATAAAAGACACTTAAACAGCTGTTGCATCCTTCCACTGCTGTGAACCCAGCAGTGCTTGTCCGGATCAGCAGTACTTGACTCAAGGCAGTAGATTGAGTCAGCAGAGCTTTGTTCTTCCATCAGTCTTTGACATTGGGCAGTAAATGCAAGGCAGCAGTTGTAGGTCAGCACTTAGTAAGATCAGCAAATAGGAAGTCAACAGATATGAAACCACTTTCAAGGGGAGAGATTTGTATGAACCAACTGTAATCGTCTGCTTATTCTGGATCCACTGCTCTGATCCAGTTTTGGCTTTAATTATCTGTTCCTCTGATAGGGTTCAATCCCAACAATCTCCCCCTGGAACAGATAATGCCAAAACTCTTCATTATTTGTGGAAGACTTTATTGCCTCATCAACAGCTCCCTTATCTGACCTTTAAATTGTAATTCGAAGTCTAGGGCATCTATATCTTCATCATCCCTGCTAAGTGGAAGATCAATGAGATCCTGCAAATTTTCAAGACTCAGGCCAAGAGCTTGTTCCCTTGATATTTTCTCCACTTCTCCACCAGACCTGAGCAAAGTCAATATGCAGGTCTGTTTGTCAGTTTCCCACTTTTGTATTTTTGAGCCTGGTGGGTTTCTTGGGAGATGTTTATTTGCAGAAGTATTTGGTGAGGCTGGCTTATTCATAGCTGGCTGAGCAGCACTTGCAGATTGTTCTAATTCAAGATCTTCTTTTATCATTACTTTCGTGCCTGCTTTTACAATGGCATCTCCAGCTAATAGATCTTGAATTGTTTCCATACTCAACTGGTTTTTGCTCCTTCTTTTGTAGATGGCAGCACCAGCTGGAGCAGTGGTTCTTTTAGCTTGCAGCTTTGGTGGTCTTTTTGAGACCTCTGCTTTGGAATAGTCAGGCTTTTGTGGAACTCTTGGATCTTTCTTCCTAAGTTCCTCTAAGCTTTTATAGGTTGCCCTGACTTTATCTTCTCCCCACTTTGTCACAGAGTTCTTTGACCCATAATCAGCTGCATTCAGCTCCTCTTTCATTCTCCTTAACTCTAACATCTTCTCAGCTTTAAATTGTGTAAACTTTTCAGGAGGAGTCTGCTTGACCTTATTTTTTATCATGTCTTGAATCCTGGCTGCTTCTTTTTCAAGCTCAGGAATGGTGCAGTTCTTGTACATGTGTTTCTCCCCCTTGTATTTCTTGTAGGTCATGATGTTCTCAATGTAGTCTTTCCTCAAGGACTCATCTGCCCTTTCTGAAATTTGCTGACATACATTTTTAGCAAAACGCTCCATAGCATTGACCTGTGAGAGTAAAAACTGATAGTTTTGTTGAAATTCTCTATCAGATTTCCCTTTTCTGTTTTTTATTGCAGTATCCTCTGCTTGTTTGGCCTTGAGTTTCAAGTATTCGTCAATATTGTTGGGCCTGGGATATCCTGCAATTGATGGGAAACTCCTTTTGGCTGGGTCTTCCTCATAATAAAAGGATTTTATTTCTTCTCTAACTGCAATGAGTTCTAGAGGAAATGAGACACCAGCAGGAGGTAGTGGTTTTAAAATTTGAGATGAAGAGAGAGGTATGGGTTTTGGAATAGTGACAAGTGATAGGGAATTTGAAGATGTTGGTGGTGGTGAAGGTGAATCATCATCTGATATATAAATCCTTCTCCTTTTTGTTTTAGAAGAAGCAGATGATGTTTTGGGTGGATCAGTGGTGGTAGATTGTATGGCAGTGGTTTGTGATTGACTAACAGTTGTTGAAACAACTGGTGTTTCAACCACTGTTGTCATTACAACAGATGTTATAACATCTGTTTTCTTCTGCTTTTTGTCAGCAGGTGAAAGTGGTGGTGAAATGGTTTTTGATGGTGACAGTGGTGGTAAAATGGTGGTTGTGGTGTGTGTTGAAGTGGTGTGTGTTGAAGAGAGAACAGATGTTGAAACCACTGAGGTACCAGCAGTAGTTGATACAGCAGGAGTTACAACAGCTGTTTGGATGGAGGTTTGATGCTGATGGCTTTTGGAAAGTGGTTTTGGAGGCTTTGGAAATCTGGATGAGGTGGACTTAGGCTTCCTTTTTGTCTTAGGATTTTTAGTATCCTTTGAACTAGAACAACCCTGCTCATACAGCTCCATGAAAGCTCTTTTCTCCTCATTCCACCTTGAAACATCCTTTGCCATTCTATCTCTTTTTACACTTGCTACTCCTTCATCAAGTGCTTCTTGAGTAGCATCAACCTTTTTACTACCATCTGGCACAGGAATTTTTCTGGTCATAGCATCCTTTTCAGGTTCAATGTATAGACCATCATCTATTCCTTTCTTCTTCCACTCCTGAATTTTCTCCCCCTTTTTGGCATTATCGTCTGGGAGTTGATCAATGAAAAGTACTGTTGAAGGAGCAGTGCCAGTGGTGTGCAGGATCTGATTTTTGAGAACCTTTAGATCAGCCTGCGTGTTCTTGAACCTTGACTCCATTGCATTTCTCAGCTGTTGGACATGTTTTTCATGTTGCTGATCTGCTAATTGTGCTTGTTGATGGAGGAAAGGTTGAAACAAATTCCAGAGCTCATTTGTAGCAGATGCCCTTTGTGGAGCAGGTGCTTGAGATGGAACAGCAGTTGATTGTACCTTTTGTACTTGTAACACCTGTTGTAGCATATCTTTGAGTTCTGCAACAGAGTTATCAAGTTTTTCAATACGATCCGTCAATTTCTGGTACTTTAAATCATCACCCAAGTTAATGGGATCATCTGATTTCCCACTAGCAGTGGTTTTATCAGTAGTTGATGTAGGGAGTATACTCCAAACATTAACCACTGATGCCCCTTTGTCTTGGTACTGGGGTCTTCTTCCTTCAACACTTGACAACCTTTTGATGTTTCCAGTAGGATAAATAAATCCACTGGTGGTTGGCAGAGGTGTTATATAAGGAATTGCCTCCAAGGAAGTCTTATTAATGTAACCATTGTCCAAATGTAACCCAGTGGGTGTAACAATTGTAGTGGCTGCTTCACTTGGATTACCACCAAGAGTTACTTGTAACTCAAGGGGTCTAACCTCCTCAGGTTGTGTTGGTGGGTTAGCAAAGATTGATACAGCAGACCCAGTCAGTGGTTGAGGCATATTCTCATTGATAGGTGATTGAGAAGGACTGGTTAATGCCTGGTTCAAATCAATTGCATCCAACAGCAGTTTAGTTGGTGGGGGAATTGTGGATGTGAAGGGTGGTGTAGAAAGTGGATTTGCCCCGGGTATTGAGCGGTGGATGATAGAAACGAGTGTTTCCAGAGCATCATGATGTGGAGACCCTATGTGTACAACCTGTTCTTTTTGTGAAGAAGCAGGAGGAGTTTCGGTTATGGGTTGAGATATTTGTACCAACTGCTGTGAGGAAGTAGCAGCAGTGGTTTCTTGTGACTTTTGTGTTGTCACTGGCAGAAGCTCTGGTATCTCATCCTCCAGAGATGCCTTTTTGATGGTTTTGGGGGGGTTTTGTGTTTTACTTTTTGTTGGCTTTTTGGTGATTTTAGGTGTGGGTTTCAAAACAGTTGTGCTGCTGCTTTGATCACCTTGAGCAGTGGGCTCAGCAAAAGATACCTGAGGAGCAGTTGTAACTGCTAAAATCTGCTCAGGCACCTCTGCTTGTGTTTTGCAAGGTGCTAACATTCTTGAAAAAGTTTCAGTTGTTAAACTGTTTATTTGAGTGGAATCACCTTGGTTTATTACAGCTAAATCATCCTTACTGAATTTCTTTGCAAAATAGTAACTTAAAAACCTTGGAAACAGTAAGAATGATTTTGTTTCAACATTATTAACCAAATCTTTAAAAATTTCCCGAGAATAGTTAAAATTTTCTCCTTGAAGAATTGCATATCCCAGATTTTGAATCTTTAAAGGGATTTCATTGAAAGAAGTGGTTTTGTTTGAAACACATAGTAGGAGGGTATGAAATAAAAATCTGGTTGCAGAAGGAAAATAACCTTTTTCTAAGGTAATTTTCTTCATCATTGTGGCTTCATACCCTCTCTCAATGAAGTCAGTTTGCAACTCGTTTTTAGTGAAAGAAATTTTACCTTCTTGATCATCGAGTTGAAAGACCTCTGAAATGGATTGTGGCGTGATTTGGACAGCTTTACCCTTTATAGAAGAGTGTATGGTGGTTGCAGTGTCTCCTTGTTTTTCAAGGGTTGCATTCTTCCAAAACTCCCTTTGGGTTTCCAAATAGATTGGTGCATCGACAGTGAACAAAGTTTTGTACTTTGATTTTGCCATGGTGTCAATGATGGAATCGAAAACATTTGTGGTTCCTGGTTTTGTGAGAAGACCCAGGAGATTGTGAGATGGTTTATGTGGAATTTCAGTGGAGATTGCCTTTTGAGAGGCTGTTTTCGAAGATGATTTGGAGGAGGGTTTTGAAGATGACTTCGATTTTGAAGATGAATGATCAAATAAATTTGTGAGAGATGAGAAGAAAAACTGCTTTGAGAAGAGAATTTTTAAGAATTCAATTCGACAGTAAAACCCTGTTTTGGTGGTGAGTGGGGGATTTTATAGGGAAGAAAGTGAATGCTGAGGTGGCAGCCGTTACAAAAGGTCTGACCACTATGTACTGCCCACGTGACAACCCCTGGTGAAAGTGAAGGATAGTACTTTTGTGAAAGTGACTGATGAAGGCAGTGGTATGAAAGCAGTGGATGATTTTCACTATCAGTGGATAGCATATCAGTGGATAAGACACTGCTTTTGAACAACAGAGTTTATCAAAGGAATGAGAGAGCAGGGGTTGACTTTCAGCAGTGGACAGACTTTTGAAGTAGAGCAGACTTTCGAACAATCAGTGGTTAATGGCAGACTTTTAAGGATTTTAATGAAAAATATCATTTTTAGCTATTTTTAAGGATGGAGTTTTGATTTTCTGAAAACATTTTGTTGCTTTTATTCATAGAAAAAACAAGATGTTGCCTGTTATTCCATGTTCAGCATCCCAATTCTAGAGACCAAGCTTTCAAAAGTGGCTGTATCAAGTGCTTTTGTGAGCACATCTGCCAGCTGATCTTTAGTTGGGACATGATGCAGAGAAATCAAACCTTTTTCATAGCAGTCCCTCACAAAGTGATGTCTGATGTCGATGTGTTTGGTGGTTGAATGGGAAACTGGATTTTTGATGATATTTTCTGCTGCCTGGCTATCCAACATGAGTGGTGTCTTTAAGGCAGTGATACCAAAATCCAGTAACTGATTTTGAAGCCACAGGAGTTGAGCTGTACAGCTTGCAGCAGCAATGTATTCAGCTTCAGCAGTGGACGTTGAAACAGCTACTTGCTTTTTGCTTTGCCATGAAACTAAGCAATCACCTAGAAACTGGCACCCTCCTGATGTGGACTTCCTTGTGGTGTGACATCCAGCAAAGTCACTGTCTGAGAAACCTGAAAGCTTGATGTTCCCATTAGCTGGATACCAGATACCAAGTGTGGGAGCACCTTTTATGTATCTGAAGATCCTTTTTACAGCAATGAGATTTGATTTTCTGGGAGCTGATTGACTTCTTGCACAGACACATGTTGCAAACATGATGTCTGGTCTAGATGCAGTTAGGTACAATAAAGACCCAATCATGCTTCTATAAAGTGTTTGGTCAATCAACTCATCCTTTTCATCAGACATGACCAGCTTATTTGTTGCCATGGGTGTGCTGCATGGTTTACAATCATTCATATCAAATTTGGTTAAAAGTTCTTTAGCATATTTGCTTTGATGAATGAAAGTTCCATTTTGCAATTGCTGGACTTGGAGACCAAGAAAGCATTGCAGCTCACCCATTGCACTCATTTCAAACTCTGCTGTCATGAGTTCTCTAAACTCTTCACACATTGAGTTACATGTGCTTCCAAAAATAATGTCATCCACATAAATCTGGACAATCATTAAATCCTTCCCTCTCCATTTTAAAAACAGTGTTTTATCAATGGTACCTCTTTTGAAACCATTTGAGAGTAGGAAGTTGGAAAGAGTTTCATACCAGGCCCTTGGTGCTTGTTTCAAGCCATACAAGGCTTTGTTTAGCATGTAGACATGATCTGGATAAAATGGATCCTCAAAACCTGGAGGTTGACAAACATACACCTCTTCTTGAATTGTACCATAGAGGAAAGCACTTTTGATATCCATTTGAAACACCTTCATCTTGTGGTTGACAGCAAAGGCCAGGAACAGTCTAATTGCTTCTAATCTTGCAACAGGGGCAAATGTTTCATCATAATCAATCCCCTCTTCCTGTCTATAACCTTGAACCACAAGCCTGGCTTTATTCTTGACAACAATACCCCTTTCATCAGTTTTGTTCTTGAAGACCCACTTTGTGCCAATGGGACTAACCTCTTCTGGCAGTGGTACAAGCTCCCATACTTGTTGTCTTTTAAACTGTTGGAGGTCCTCTTGCATGGCTTCTACCCAGCTGTTGTCTTTCAGTGCCTCTTGGTACTTGACTGGCTGATGGAGTGATAGAAAACCAGCAAAAAGACAAATGTTTTGGGTTTGGCTTCTTGTGAGCACCCCTTCATTTATGTAGCCAATAATTTGATCAGGTGGATGAGATCGCAAGAAGATTAAATCTCCTTGGTATGGTATGATGGCATTGGTTGGTGAAGGCTGCAAATGTGTATCATCTGAGCTAACCACTGTTGGGGACTTTGATGATCCAGCAGTGGCTTCAAAAGGTGGTGGAATAGGAGGTAATGAAATGGACAACTGCTGACTTTTATCCACTGTTTGAGGACTTTTGTCAGCAGTGTTTGAGGATGTGGAAGCAGTGGTTGAGCTTTGACAACTGTTTTGAACAGCTGGTGCTTTTCCCTTTGTGGCAGACCTTTGAGGGATGATGATTTCATACCCATAGTCTGGTGTTGTATCCTCTGATGGACCTGCACTGTTAGTCTTGACAGCAGTATTTTCAAAAGTAAATTTTTCAAGATCAAACAGATCTGCAGGGTTTGCTGGGATTTTCATTGATGAAAGTTCATTGAACTTAACATTCAAAGTCTCCTCCACTGTCTTGGTCCGTGTATTGAACACTTTGTAGGCCTTGGCAGTGGTTGAGTATCCCAGATGATAACCACAATCAATTTTGGCTGCAAATTTTGAAATGGAATCTTTTAAGTTCAAAATAAAGCATGGGCAGCCAAACACCTTGAAGTATGAAATCAGTGGTTTAATTTTATACAGAATTTCATAAGCAGTCTTTTTGTGCCTGGGGTTTATTAAAACTCTGTTCTGGACATAGCAAGCAGTGTTTACTGCTTCTGCCCAGAAAGTTAAAGGCAAACCTGAATCTGCAAGCATGGTTCTAGCAGCCTCAATCAGAGTTCTGTTCTTGCTTTCCACTACCCCATTCTGCTCTGGTGTTCTAGGGATGCTGTACTGCCTTACAATCCCTTTCTTCACACAGAAGGCATCCAACTCCCTATTTTTGAATTCTGTGCCATTGTCACTCCTGAAGCTTTTCACTGGAAGGTCAAATTGCTTTTCAACCTGTGTTACAAAGTCTTGCAAAATGCCTACAGTCTCATCTTTTGAGTGTAAAAAGAAAGTCCATGTAAACCTAGAAAAGTCATCAACAATAACCAAACAGTATCTTTTCTTTTTGAGGCTCATGACTTGAACTGGGCCAAACAAATCCATGTGTAGCATTTGCAAACACTGGGTTGTTTTGGACTCTTCAATGGACTTGAAAGAACTTTTATGCTGTTTTCCTTTTAAACAGGAAATGCAATGTTCAGGGCATGAAAACAATTTTTGTGGTAGGCCTCTCACCAAACCAATTTTTGAAATTTCTGTGATTGTCTTAAGATTTGTGTGCCCCAGCCTTCTGTGCCAAAGTTCTGTCTCTTTGTTAGAGGCAGCTGAGAACAGACAGGCATCAGCTCTGGGACACTCTTTTGACATGTCAACAACATAAACATTGCCACTTCTTTGAGCAACAAGTTTAGTTTGACCAGTTTTGATTATTGCTTCAATCTTTTTGACCATTTCTGGTCCAACAATCCTACAACAGTCTTTTGTGAAGAATGACCCAAATCCCTTGTCACTCATTTGGGACACACTCAGAAGGTTGAATTTTAGATTGTCTATTAGATTGACATTTTCAAATTTTATATTTCCAGATTGCACTGTTCCAGACCCCAGAACTTTCCCTTTACTATTATTCCCAAAGGATATATCACCCCCTCCATGGATTTTAAAGTCTTTGAGGAGGGCTTTACATCCTGTCATGTGCCTGGAGCCTCCACTATCTACATACCAAAGACTATCAAAGCATGCAGAAGCTCCCTGCACATGTAGTAAAAGGATTAGTTCATTAAGGTCTCCAAAGCCAACAAGGCTTTGGATGGGGTCTCAACAGTGTCTGGGATGGATGCAGAGTGATGGACAGTGGTTAGGTCAGAGATTTGGACTGCTTTAGGACAGTGTTTCTCTAACCACTGTTGTGGGTCCTGACCAATCACCTGCTGGTAACCAAAAGGATGCCTGTTCACTTTGGGTTTAGAGGGCTTTTTGTAGGCCTCATAAACGTGTGGAATCCTTTGGTAAGACTGTTTTTCCTTGCCTTTTCTGAATTGATTAGCAGGGGGTGCATCAGTAACCTGAACATCTCTTTTGACAGATGTTTGGTTCAGCTGTTTTGTAACAGCTGTTTGAACTGGCACAAACAGTGGTTGTTTCTTGGTGAATTTGACAGATGTTGATGATGATGATGGACTCAAGGATGTTTTAGCAATGTACTCATTCTTTTTCACATCAAAGTTTTTGAGATACACACATGCTTGAGTTTTGTGATTTGTTTTACCACAGACAATGCAACCTTCAGCTGAAACAATGACACTTGTTCTGTTTAAATCATAAGCTTTTAAGTGGAAACAATATTTTGTTAGATGATTCCTTTTCTCACAGAATTCACAAAACAAGTTATCAATTTTTTCTTTCTTCTTTCTCTTTTCAGACTCCTTTGCAGCAGAGGTTTTAACCACTGCTGGGATGTCCTTGAGAGGTATGACTTTAGCTTTTGGAGCCTTGACACCATCAGTTGATGTAAAGTCCATTGGCTTGAAATTCTCAAGAATATCACACTCATCAGACCATTTTGGTTTAAACTGGTATTCTTCAAGCTCCTCAAAAGTAGAGGATCCCATTGGTCTGTCAAGTGTGATTTTGTTACCAAGTTTGTCAGTGATTTTCACTTCTTGGCCATTCTTGTTTGTGGGGATGAACTCAGTGGTTACATCAGTGGTTTGACCAGATTTTTCAAAAGCAGTGTTTTCATCATCATGTTTTCTATAGCCAACCCCAAATTTCACATTGCTTTTTCTCTGTTTTTCAAGCATAACCTCATATCCTCTGCAGGATTCCACCCATCTTTCACAAGTAATCTGGGTGGATTCCAACTCCTTTTTGCAAACTTGGTATTTTTCTACCATAGTTTGAAGTTGGGTTTTGGTTATGCTTTGCTCTTCTTTTAGACAGCTGATCTCTTTTTCCTTTTCAGTCAATTTGTTTTTAAGTTCTTTTAAAGACATTTCAAATTTAACCTCATCAGTCAAGATTTTATCCCGAAGGTTTTCATTCACCTCTTTAATGTTAGCAAAAGCAATTATGCAATTGTCAGAACATAGTTTTTCAAGAACTTGAGGAGATACCTTGGCAGCTGCCATCATTGCACAATCACATTGATGATCCTCTTCATCAACAGCTTTCACTTTCTTTTCACCAGCCTTTTCTTCTTTCTCTTCTTCTTTGTCCTCTTTGGACCATGGGTCTGTCAATGGTTCAATCAGGGTACCTGAACTTTCTCCCAACAGTAGTTCACCAGCCACAGCAGTAACCACTGCTTCAGTCACCTCTTCCACTGTTTCAAAGCTCTGCTGTTCCTCCTCAGTTTCAACCCCCTCCTGTATTGACTCTAATGCCATCAAACAAAACTCATCATGTGAAGAATCATTAGAAGCATAGAGTGCAAAATTTTCATCACTAAGATCTTCAGGCATACTGCTCCAGTCAACAAACTCTTGAGTGAAAAAACTTTGTTGATCTGGTTGTGCTGCTGCTGGAGCAGTGGTTTGAGGTGCAACAGGTTGCACTTGTACCTGTGGAGCAAGGGTTTGAACATATTGGATTTGTGGAACAGTAGTTTGGACATAGTGTACTGGCACAGGGGCAGCAGCATAGTGAGCAGTGTTCACTTGAGCTGCTGGGGTATACTGGGCATAGTGCACAGTGCTTTGGTTTTGAGGTCTAGGATTTGAGCTAGGATGAGTAATTATGGGACCAGTAGTTTGACTCCTACATTCCCTAGCGAAATGTCCCAACCTATTACACTTGTAGCACTTGATTTTCGATTTATCCAACCCAACCCTTAGATTCCCATGCAACCCTGGGAATTTTCGCCCTGTTCTTTTGTAAAATTTGCTAGTTCTAACACTTAGCAAGGCCAGTTGGTGCAGGATGTCCATTTCCTCTAAGTCAGTGGGATAGAAATGTTGTAAATCATTGAGTTCAAAGCTTAGATTATCTGACATCTGGTTTTCGTTTGCAGTGAATGCATAACTTGCAGAGTGAGGATCAGGGTTGTTGAAATTTGCACCAGCAGTTATGTCAATGAAGTGATCATAACCCTGATCCTTACCACTGCTCCCAGATTCTTCTTGACCCAGAAGAGCAGTATTACCGAAAGTATAATAATCGGTAACTTTTCCTGACTCTTGTAACCTCCTTTTCTGGTTCAACTCCCTTTTGTAGGTCAGGAGTCGACCGTGGAGTTGGGTCAAGGTCAGATCCTTGAATTCAGGTGAGTTTCGAGTGACAAAAGCTATGGTGTCCCATTTTTCTGGCAGTGACCTGAGGAACCTGCTATTTTGAGTTGAGTTTGTAAAAGTGGTGTTAACAAGCCTCAGTTCACTGATGAGACAATTGAAACGCTCAAATTGTTGCGTTAGTGATTCACCTTTAACGTAGCAAAATGTTTCATACTGTTGGTTCAGGATTTCCCTGTTGTTTTCTATGACTTCTTCAGTCCCCCCAAACTGTTCCTTAAGTGCGTCCCATAATTCTTTGGCACTGTTACAGTGTAACAGTCCAGCATATATCTCATTGGGCAGCGCTGATGCTATGATGCTAAAAGCTTTAGCATCTAGTTCGTTCTTTTGAAAGTCGGTTTCGGTATAATTTTCAACTGGTTTTGGAACGAACTTTTTAGCATCTTCAGCGCTTGGCACTGAAGGAACATGGGGACCATAAATGACAGACCTCCAACAACCTGTGCTTTGTTGAGCAAGGATGTGACCCATCCTTCTCTGCCAGATGTTGTACTCATTTCTTTTTAGCATAGGTGGTTTAAAAAGTGAGCCGATGTTGTTTTTATCATCCTGAGATTGTGACGTCATTCTTGTTGTTTTACAGACACTGAGAAATCAACTTTAATGGTGATTAATCCTTGCTCTGTTTTTCAACGGACGAACAAACGATCAGTATCAACTGTTATGAGCTGAACTATTTACGTCAAAATGATTGTTAAATCAAATTTGACTGTCCAAGCTCTGATACCAAGTGTTGGATCTGAGTTTGTTTCTGATTGTATTTTCGTTTGGAATTAAGATGGAAATGAAAGAGTTGTGCAGCGGAATTAAGATGAAAACAAACTTTGCATACAATCAAACGAGAGTAATACTTTAATCAAACATCTTTACACAAAGAATCGAAAGATTGAATTTGTTTCAACAACGATTACAATGATTGATGAATGAATGCAAACTCCCCCTCAGCCAGAGCTCAGTAGTTTATTCGTGCAAAGAAGACGATGTTGCAAAAGAGCTAATAGAACAGTACAAAGTACTGAACTATTTATAGGCACTTGCAAACCACTGAGCATCTTAGCTGACGTCACCATGAAAGTGACATCTAACCTCCTAACAAACTCTAACCTCTGATCTATACAAACACTGATGTACTAACTACTGCTATTACATTTCTTTACATAAAAGACACTTAAACAGCTGTTGCATCCTTCCACTGCTGTGAACCCAGCAGTGCTTGTCCGGATCAGCAGTACTTGACTCAAGGCAGTAGATTGAGTCAGCAGAGCTTTGTTCTTCCATCAGTCTTTGACATTGGGCAGTAAATGCAAGGCAGCAGTTGTAGGTCAGCACTTAGTAAGATCAGCAGATAGGAAGTCAGCAGATATGAAACCACTTTCAAGGGGAGAGATTTGTATGAACCAACTGTAATCGTCTGCTTATTCTGGATCCACTGCTCTGATCCAGTTTTGGCTTTAATTATATGTTCCTCTGATAGGGTTCAATCCCAACATTATGAATAATAAACTCGATACCGAATGACTATCATGTTTATTGTGCCCTCATCAATGTCTATCAGTATTGGTACAAGTGTTAAAGGTCATTAGTTCACGCCCGGCTCCCAGCATGGTGTGAGGTTTGTCAAGCCTAGTAGCACTATCAACTAATACCCCGTTGCCTCCCAGGCAACTAGCTCGGTAGTAAGTAGGGACTTTCATGATAGAGTTTGAGTTTATTAACCAACATCGAATTTAAACTACAACATATAAAAAGTATTCCTCCAAGGAATAATAGTTTGTCCCCCCGGGACGCATGCTTGTGAAAGAGTAGTGAACTCACCTTAGTTTGCTCGGTTTGTGTTTACGCACTTCTAGTGTTAAATAAACGTTAGGTCCGTTACACGTGACCTAATGTACAAATAGTGTAAATATGCATACGTGTAAGGTTATGCATTACCCTAAGTTTCCAAACAACCGTGCGTTTAAGTGTGATCAGACTAACAAGTTAACATGCAGTAAAACACAGTGGTATCTCTTGTTGATGACATCAATGTGATATTAAGAAACTCGGATGACCATTAGCTTTTAAACCATGAAAGGCATTCAAACTCGGAGCATGTAACCTTTAAATAAATTCGAATTATATTTATACATTCTAAATATATATTAAGTCGACATACTAGTAATAGGTTCTGAATATTTATAACACCCACGCATACTCGGAATTATCAAATATATAACAGATTCGGACCATCTTCATTTATACAATTATATCCGTATATAATTGATATTAAAATAAATTGCCATGTTTTGAATACGTACTATGAATGTGAAAGTTCCAAATAAATAAATTGACATTCAAATAAAGTCTTCCCGCATTCACTCTATGTTATCGGCCCACATTCCATAACTAATACTCGACCCACATTCAATAACTAATACTCGGAGCAGGTATCTCATTCACAACTCAATTTAGTCCCTTTTATATTTAAGTTCAGAATACATATATATCCCAAGAAATTCGGACAACCCATGTAACTATTAAATTCGGACACAACAATCATATATTAAATAAATTCTGAATAATTTAATGGATTCAGAACTTCCTTTCCCATACAGTAAACTCAAAACCAATTTAATGTACAAACTCTGACTCTTTCATATAAACATATCCAGACATATATATATATATATATAAAAATTCGGACCATATATATTTTGCAACCTCTGACTTTTTAATATAAAACTATATTCGGACATATTAAAAAGTCGGACCATATATAAAATGAGTAAACTCTTATCCCACGAGCCCACTAAACCCGGCCCACATAGAAAAGTAAGTTCCGAACTGTATGTTTTAAACAAAGTCTGACCAATATCTTGGTTGAATAAATTCAGACCCCAAACATGGCCGCAAACCCGGACTCCCATAATTTATTAAACCCTAAACATAAATGTTTGCTCAATTAGTAAACCCTAATGCCCATCATATAACTCGGACATCCATCATAACTTTAAACTCGAATACTAAGTAAGTCCGGACTATGTGCGTATATATTTATAAAACCCTGAAGCTCAAGTTTATTCGGATTATAATGAAACTCGGACATTGGTTTTCCTTCAAAACTCTGACGTGATAAATTCGGATTTATGATAAACTCGGACTTTGTGACTTCACAAAGTCTGAGGTTTATCTCCGAACAATCAAACACACATAATAACCAACATTGTAGTTTCTATTCTATAAAACAGTTCCTACGATCAAACCCTAATCCACAATAACAACAGATGTTACAATCATCAACACGATTTGGAAATTCTATCATATCAATGATATTCTAATACACAATAACAATGCACAGTCATTCACAGACATTCAATCATTTAGACATGATCACTAAACACATGATTATTGTTTGGATTTCTAGGGTTTGCATGAAATCAAAAGAACAATCATACAACGTATAACATAAAGCATTACCTTAGATTGATTCTAGGGATTGTTCTTGAAAGATTAAAAGATCAAAGATTGGAGAGCTTGGTATAGCCAAATGATTAGAGGAATGATTGGAGATGATGATTAGAGAAATGATAAAAAAAACTGTCGTATGATTGATTTGAGAGGTTTTAGGGCTATTAACGTTTCTAATTTATCCATAATGCACCTGTAACTATGCAACTTTAACATAAAGCACATATCAACATGTAATTTACAATTAAAGTATGTAGTTCACGTATTTGTCATGCAACACATAAGTTTCGTATAAACCATCGCTTATAATTATTACTCACGTTAGTCACCAACGTTCGAGAGTTATCATGTGTGTGTTCCGGTAATTTCTCGAATTACCAAAGTAGACTCATTTAACTAACCCTAGTTAAATGCGGTGCTTTGAATGTGTGTCTAAATTAACTGTGGTTAAGTTAAAGTAGTAACCTGAAGTTGCAGATTGTCACAAATTAGTTCACTAGTTTGGTCTTCGATGGGTATTAGATATTAAACAGATTACAATTGTGCTCGCGATTCGCTTAATGGTCACTTATGAAGTTAGGATAGATGATTGATGTCTAAATAACTTTACGGCATATAAAATGCCTTACACGTCATTTAAGATAATTACCATCATCAATTGATCATTATGTTTCCTAACAATTATGAGATTGTTACGGATTTATGGAAATTGTAATTTTTAAAGGCTCGGATCGGACAACTGTTACTTTTGTATTTTCCGGAAGGTTATAACTTGAAAACTTGTTTCCATTAAGTGGGTTCTTGTATAAGTTTGATGTTGGACATGATTTAATGTTTTGTATTTAATGTTTCAGGGAGTACCGGAACTTTCCTAACATTAATAGTACAACCGGATAATCTACCAACGGTCACCGTAATAGTTTTTATCACATCGTGACTCGGCAAATGCAATCATGTGATATGCAAATGTAATGCATTTCCTAGGGATTGCTTGACTTATGAGACTCAATCACAACATAATGAAGTCTAATACACTTAATTAAATAGTTAACAGTTATTTCGTTGTACGGAATTAACTGATATGTTGTCATTTGTCACAGTGTGGGCGAGGGTTTTTCGCCGGCGTGGAGAGCTTTTGTTGGGTGATGTGGAGGCTCTTTATTGGTGGGTGTAGTTTGGGTTGATTTTCATTGGTTGATGTTTATTTTTTTTAACTTTTTTTAATAACGCCACTTTCATGCCCCTTCCACTTCGTGCTTCTTTTACCACGCCCATCTGCTGACGCGACTGCCACATGTCGCTTCACGCCTCTCAACATCCAACTTATAGGACAAATACCATAGGCCACTAGTCATTACCCTATCTAACTCTACGTTCTCCTTTCTTCTTAAAAAAAACTAGCGACCATCGCCGACGACAGACTATAATTTTTTGATATCTTCACTCCTTTATCCATATTTCTCTCCATTTGGTCAAAGGTGGCCCGCCCCATTAACTTCTTTCCCTCCCACGTGTTGTGGCCAGTGTCACACCCCAACCGATGGCGGAAACATCGAAGTGAGACAAAAACGAGATTACTCGAGTCTTCATAACACTATTGTGACAATATTTACTCAAAACCGATTTCATTTCATTGCAAATAATTCAAGTTACAACAATTTCAAATTTAAAGTACAACATTTGAAAGAAAGAGTACAACATTGTTCAAAATATGAAATAATATAATTCAACAACAATACAACAATATATCTAGTATGTCTAAATGTGTTTCTAAAGCATCCCTACTAGATTTCGTCAATATCAACATCATCAACCTGCAACATGTTTAAAAGTATAGCTCAATACACAATGTATTGGCGAGTATACAAGTTTAATATAGTACAAGTATAGAAAAAGGTTTAAACGAATCCACATGGCAAAAATAGCTAAGTAGATTAATGTAATCATAGCATACAATTATACTAGTCAATCCTCTGACTACCGCATGAATTAAAGACTTAACATGACCACAAGACAATGGGTTGTGCTTTACTCCTGTAGCGCTATACATGTTAAGGGGCGACTCATATGAAGTTAATGACAAGTGAATCACATAAGAATGTTCCAAGAATACAAATCAAGTATCACGTATTTAAGCAAGCATGAATAGATTGTTTGTGTTTGCATAAAGTATAAGTGTGATTGCGTGTATTCAATAAATTAAACATATTGCACCCAAAAGTGTAAAGCGTAAAAAGGGCGTTCGAGTGTACTCACGGTTTTGCAAAGCTTTCCTTTGGTATCCCGTGAAGAGTAGGAGGTTGGAAACACTGAGGTCACCCTACATGGGGTAAACGAAGGTGTGTGAGTATTCAGAATTATGACGAAGGATTCGGATTGGAATTTGAAGTAAAAAAAGTATGTATGCATATAAGTATATCTTGTCTAAGTACTCGTTTTGACACTAAGTTGTATGTGATTTCATGGGTCCTAATTTGCCCATTAGAATAAAAAGTGAGGAGCTTAGAACATTAGATAAAATAGCCTAAGTTCATGACACATAATCATAAATCGATTATCATCATGTGTTCAGCTATGTACGTACATATATATATATAGTAATCCTAAGCTAACTCCATCAAGAGCATCATAGATGTCATATAAGTCAAGCATGGAGGTAAGATTAATCTCATTGTATGAATTCACTAATGCACAAATCATCACAAGGATGATTCAGATGGTCATGAATAAAAAGGGAAAGGGAAAGTACAACTATCTAATATTTCATCAAGTAGTCAAGTAAGATCAACCCGGGTGTGCCGTCTCAACGTGGAAAGAATGAACTAAGTGTTTGAGGCTAGATAGGGTTTTGTTACTTTAGGATTAGTAAGCTACTTGGAATAGAAAAATAAAACATCAAATGAGGTGTGGAACAAGTTAGATAGCCAAAGCTTCCAAGGTTCACACTTTCATCACAACACAAGTCTTGCCATATGAACTATGGTAGACTTCGATGACTTCAACACTTGTGGGTTGTCTTAAACCCTATCAAAACCAAAAGTTTAGAGGGCATTTGCACCTCTAAAATTGTAAGAATCAAGCTCTAACAATTCCCATAACCATTGATGGGTTTAGGAAGATGTTAGACATGAGATTCATGTAGAAACGTTAAGTTTCATAAAAGTTTCCCATATATTCTTCCAAGACAGAAAGTTTGGATCTCAAAATGGTGATGTTCCACCTTGGTTTACCATGGTAAACCTGTGAAAACACTCCTAGAGGTGGTCCAAGCTTTGTAGAGGAAGAAATGATGGAGAAAAGATGAACAAAAGTGAGTTTGAACTCACTTTTAGCACTTGGAAGTTTCTGCCTTGTTCTTGATTTTCCAGCAGATTTGAGAGAGTTTTGAGTGTTGAGATGAGTTTGGAAAGTGAAAAAGAGTGTTAGGAAGCTTGTTTATATAGTGGGTGATTAGGTTTTGGTGTTTAATGAAGGTTAGAGGTGATTGGGGAAGAAAAAGGTGGAGAAAAGTGGCCAACCCGTGAGCTGGAATCAAAGTTCTGCGGATCGACCCGCTTGGCGGCACGCGGAGGAAGGGGGATCCCCCGCGTAGCGTGGTGCCACTTAAAATCCGGAAAGTTGAGTTTTTTACACTTTAGCCCCTAGACTTTGTTATTATTAGTATTTTAAGCCAAAACTTCCAGTTTTAGCATATTTCTAAGTATGGATCATGTGCGAAACCATAAATTGAGTATCCTGAATGCATGTATAAGTATTTGCAAGTATAAAGAGTATCAAAGCACGTATTTACGACTGATTGTATGTAAAACAAGTATGAGTTTGTGTGAGAGACGAATGTATTGAGTTTGCACGTATATAAGACGAATGTATGACTAGCATGTCGCAACCCCCGACCCCTACCCCGGGAGCGGGCGGCCGCGAGGACAGCATCAGTGGTATCGGTGTTTATTAATTTGGTAGCGGAAATTAACATCAGGACCATAGTTAGGAAATAGTTTATCAGAGTTAAAATACCACACTTTTATAAATAGTAAATACATGGGAAAAACCCAAGTTTCCATTACAATATGTTTTTAGGGATAAATCCTAATTTATTGAAATAAAACTTCTTTCTTTGTTTAGGTAACTTTTATAGCCACTTTTCCAAGCCTTTAGTGCTCTCCAGCTGGCTTCTATTTGGCTTTCACCTTTTGTTACCTAAAACGTGTTTTAAAAAAGTTTTATCAGCAAGAAATGCTGGCGAGTGCATCCCAGTTTAATCAAAACAAGCTTTTATATCTTTACAGTATTGAGAGCGATTACAATGTTTTTATCTACCCAATTACCACTCACGATACTGTCAATCCTGACTTGTGGTCATGCTACTACCCACAGTGTAGTAACAAGTAATGTATACAAAACCCCAACATACCGATACTAATTGTAGAACACATAGACTCAATCGTGGAAGATAATGCAAATCCAGATTCCCAAAAGATCCCTACTTCCGATACATATTCCTTCAATAACTTTAATTAAGTTTATTTTTACGTTTGTCTTTTTTTTTTGCTCCTATGTTGATCAGTTCTGTTTAAAATAATGGAAAACATGAATAACATACCTGTAACAGCAGACAGGCAAGCAAAGAATCCAGTTAGAGATGCAGCCATTGAGTTTGACATACTTGTGAAGATGATCTGGTTCCTCCTTAGGGTGCAAACTAATGTTGGTGATGAAGAACCGAAAAAGGGTAATCGGTTATGGAGAGGGAGGCAATTTGATGTTATGAGAATAATCAAGTTGTCTAACCTTGTAACCTTATATTAGTCTTCTTATATATGCACCCATGAGGAAACTCAATTAGTTAATAAGGGTAATATGGTTCATCAACAATTACCAACTAATTACATAATAGGTTAATATATATTTTGATCTATATAATAAAAATGATTATAATGTCTACTAGATTATATATTACAATAATAAGATATTTAATCTTACATCTTACTAATAGAAATCCAGATTCTAATCCTTCTAAATAGACCATTACATTGCGTGAACCTATCTAATAAGTTGTTAATGGAGTCACGTCACCCGTTAACAAACAGATCACCGCGTCGCTCCGTTAACGGGGTTATTTAATGGAAATTTCGTTAACCCACTGGCGCTGCTAATAGAAGAATATGGGGAGGATGATGAGGCTCATGGATGTGAGAACCAATCACATGTCACCTTCATTTTTATTTTTTGTTTAGTTAATGGCATTGGATGTTTAGTTAACACACAACACATTGTTCACAGCTTTTTAGTTAATGGTCAAGTTGTAACGTGACGATGATGTGACAGTAGATTAACGGATATTTAGTTAAACCATAACACAATGTTATTGTTAGACATAGACCCAAAATGCGCTAACCTTTTACTAGTTTTTTTCTTGTAAATATAAAAATTATATTTTAGTTTGAAAAAACAAACAAAAACTTCTTCAATAAAATTTACATCGGGTGCATTATACATATCTATAATATATTAAAAAGAAAAAGTGATGTACAAGATAGTAATTTTATCACGTGTATCAATTCTAAAGCAGCATGTACAAGATGTTTAAAGCCATTTGAGAGGGATTTTAAGACACTACAGGGTTAACCTTGGGATTTCACCGGGAATTCTAAAAGAACCCTAATATATCGCCTCAAACCTCCGACCGATCATTTCAATCCATGCCTTCCCCGTCACGAATGCTCAGACGATCAACCACTCAGTCCATCAACCCTAATCAAAGGTTCAATGGGTAGGTTTTGAATGTCGACGTTTAATTCATCAATTCCTATTTTAATTTGATGTTTAATCCGATATTTAATTCAAATTCCCATAACCAGTTGGACGTGTAATTGGGTGTAAGTTTGATTTTCTTATTTCTATTTCCTACATGTTTGATTGTCAATCAGGAGCATCCCGCATATACAGAAAAGTCAAGCACGATTACAAATGGAACCTCCTTTGCGAACGCCTCCTTTCTCGTCCCAAGCTCTCCTCCGCATGCTCCGTCAATCCTTCTCTCCAGGTTACTTTTTTCAAACCCTAACTTTTACATTTATCATAAATTACACTCGAATTTTTCTTATTAGACATAGTTTAAGCCCTAATTATGATCAGGATGCTGTAGAAGAGGTGGTGAATAAAGTACTACCAGAGCCGATGCGTCCTCATTTTGCCATTGCTGGTCTTTTCGGCTTTGATTTGGATGACGGTGAGGAAGACGTTCTGCAAGTGGCTCGCCACCTCGTATGTTGTTTCCACTACAAAGTTCATTTCGTAAAATTTATATTTAGATCAATGTGAAGCATTAATTTGACAACCTAATAAATTATTTATACATGAATGACTTGCAGATTAGTAGAAAATTAGATTCACAAGTTCCGGTTATTACTAATGATGCTTCTGGTTTTGGAATAATTGGAAGGGATGCACTTTCTGATGGTTGTTTGCTAATTTATCGCTTGTTATTCTTTGGTGTTGAGAAAGTAATGAATTGAATAATCTGCAGATTCAGTTTGAACTTAATGATGGCTGAATTAAGCGTACCACGCTCCGGAACCAAAGATCTGTTCTACCTAACTCAATACTCACAGTCTTTCCTCGTTCAGTGTGTAGCGTGTCTCTAGAAACAACAGTGGCCGTACTGGCGTAACCCGCCATACACTGCCGTACGTTTTGTGTTCGCCACCTTCATTGCAGCTGTGTTTGGTACCATGTTTTGGGATCTCGGCGGCAAAAAGTAAGCACCGTTGTATTACCCTTCGACTATTCTAAAAGTAACAGATGATTAACCGAGTTTTGTGTTTCAGGAGTACCCAACAAGATCTGACAAACGCGATGGGTTCAATGTATGCAGCGTGTCTCTTCTATTTATACTTGCCGATTAGTAGAGGTCTACAAATTGTTTTTTTTTTTTTAAAGGTCCAGCTTTTTAACCGGTTTCGGTTGTTTTTGGCACAAAAAATCGGTTTTAAAAAAACGACCTGGTACTAACTGGTTCGGTTTGGTTTTTAAACTGGTTACAAATGTCGCGAGGAGAACCGGTCTATAACCGCCGGGTCGGGTTGAGCCCGAACCGGTTTTTAAAAACCGCTTTCGATTTTTTCTGGTTTTAATCCTAAAGCTGTTTTTTTTACCAGTTAGGGCCTAGGGGTGTGAGTTTTTTACATGGAAAAAACATGCCACCATTATGAAACAACAGGTTTGGGTTTAGTCTAAATGGGTCGGTCAACCTGGTGTTGACCCTTCTAACCTTATTTATATTTATAAACTTAAAAGTTTTTTTTTCTTCAGGTTCTTGGTTTTGGGGAATACATAGAAGATGTTTATGGTCCATACGAACAACACAAACTCGAAACAATGGTACTTGTTTTCAAACCCAAGACGTATGCTATAATTAAGATGTCGATCATTAGGCTATTTGGGTGGTAATCAGTTTTTTTATAAACGAGCAGGACCCCGTGAGAGGTGGAAAGTGCGCGAATGTAAGAGAGATGACGGAAGAAGAAGCGGCGGCAGAGCAGCAGCAGATGTTTTTTACATGGAAAAAACATGCCACCATTATGAAACTACAGGTTTGGGTTTAGTCTAAATGGGTCGGTCAACCTGGTGTTGACCCTTCTAACCTTATTTATATTTATAAACTTAAAAGTTTTTTTTTCTTCAGGTTCTTGGTTTTGGGGAATACATAGAAGATGTTTATGGTCCATACGAACAACACAAACTCGAAACAATGGTACTTGTTTTCAAACCCAAGACGTATGCTATAATTAAGATGTCGATCATTAGGCTATTTGGGTGGTAATCAGTTTTTTATAAACGAGCAGGACCCCGTGAGAGGTGGAAAGTGCGCGAATGTAAGAGAGATGGTGGAAGAAGAAGCGGCGGCAGAGCAGCAGCGGATGTTTATAGAAGCACGAGCTAGAATGATGTCTTCAGGCGGCGGCGATGATGGTTTAATGAACACCTGTTGATTGAAGGTAATTATTTTCACCCACTTTACATCTTCATCTAGAGTAAACCGGACACCTGAAGACGTTCAACTGAAGACCTTCTTATTCAGGAACACCTGATGTTTCCTGTATTTTTAGAAGAAACAGTTTTTCAACTGAAGACGTTCTTATTCAGGAACCTAAAGCTGGAGTAAGTTGTTTCTGCACACCAAAACATGTGTTTTCCGTTTGTAAATCTCTTTACTATTTTTTTAGTGGTTATACTTCTTCTTTACATTGTTTTGACTGGTTGAAAATGCTATTTTGAGGTTTTCAACAGGTCATAATGGCCATTTTGAAAAGTTTAAAACAAAGTTAATGGATTTAATCACATCGGTAAAACTGTATATATATCTAATTTGAAATATTATTGGGTTAATGTTGGATAAAATCAACCAACTTGCAAAGTTTTAGCGCTTTAGTCCCTTAACCTTTTTTTTGCGGTGGTTATTTCCCTTGAACTTCTTAATTGCAGATTGTATTATGAATAAATTTGAAATTTTAGTTAAGTGAATCTGTTTCTTGTTGCAGATTTTGAAACCAGCTTTTACAATATTAGTGAACCACAAGACAAAAACCTTTCTTTTATTGATTCGTGGAACCAATAGCATAAAGGACACTCTAACTGCTGCAACTGGAGCAGTTGTACCATTTCACCATACGGTTGTTCATGAGGGTGGAGTTAGTGATGTAATTCTAGGTTATGCTCACTGTGGAATGGTTGCAGCTGCCCGATGGATTGCCAAGCTGGCAACTCCAGTTCTTCTAAAAGCATTGCAAAATCATCCTGATTATAAGCTACAGGTATCGAGCGTAACCTGATTTTGCTACTTTTCCATTACTTTTCTGATGTACACATATTTAGTTAAGAAGAATTAATATCTGATGTAGATAGTTGGACACTCTTTGGGTGGTGGAACTGCTGCACGTTTAACTCATGTGTTGCGGTAGCAGAAAGAATTATCTTCAACTACTTGTGTTACATTTGCTCCAGGTTTATAATTGTTTATTGTCTCCATATTTTCAACTGTTATTTTCTTCGTTTTGATCATTTATCATTCAGTTGTTATTCTTTATCTTCCTGTAAATAAACTGTTGGAGGTGATTTGTCACAATAATTATTTTGACTTTTTACGGTGTAAGGGTAAAATAGTTAAAATAAATATGGTTGTTATGCACAAAAAAAAACGTAGACAGATCCACCTTCTATAAACCACATATACCCTAATTATTCATGTTTGTTAGTCATTAAATGTTAATATAATGCAACTCTTAATATGATTAGGCCCTTGTATGACTTGGGAGTTGGCGGATTCTGGCAATGAGTTTATTACATCTGTTATAAACGGAGCTGATCTGGTCCCTACATTTTTAGCTGCTTCAGTGGATGATTTAAAGTGGTGAATATTACTAATATTTATAATATTAATAATTAAACATGTGTTTCATTATGGATTTATTGAAGTTTTATTTTCATTTTTCCTAGGCGCACTGCACTTGAGAACAGCTATAGGTTCTCAAACAAGTCGATGAGTTTGCAACAAAAGGGTTAGCGCTCCAACAGGAAAGACCAGTTTCATACCAACTATTTCCAAATTGAAAAATGTTGGTATATTAATCCCACATGCTCATTGTTCGACATCTTTGTCATCCGAAACCCGACTCGAGTTTGCTCGCAAACCGATCAAAACGAGTCGATTAATCCAACATGCTCACTGTTGGACATCTTTGTTAAAAACTAACCCTGCCATGAAGTGCGGTGCTTATACACACACACACAACTTCTATATGACTTATTTATCGTTTTAACATCTGATTTATATTCCCGTCTGTATTGTCGACTCCGCTGCAACGCCCGGGCTCCCCACTAGTAATAAAAAGAAGGCGATGAATAATGTTTTAAATATTATAATAATATATAGTTAGTTTGAAAAAACAAACAAAACTTTCTTTACTAAAATTATTATATATATATCAATTCATAAAAGGGGTTTGCGCTAGGGAAGTTTCTTTCATTTTCACTTTTGCCACTAAAGTCTTTTCTTCTTCGACACACAGATATGAGTATTTCCAAAGCATAACATCACACCTGTAATCCAGTGCACCACCATCATCTCCACTATACAAATCACTCAATTTTCAAACCCTAGATCTCTCTCCGGCAATGGCGATTCCGGCGACCTCAGTCCTCCTCATCGCCGTCGTCACAATCATATCCACGACGCCGTATCTCGTCCAATCGCGTACTGACAACAACCGCATCTTCTCGCCGTGCACTGATACCACCGTTCAGAGGTCCGACGGTTTCACTTTCGGAATCGCGTTTACTTCGAGGACTTCGTTCTTCCTTAACGGCAACACCTCGGTACAGCTGTCGCCGTGTCATCGGAGGCTTTCGCTTTCGTCTAACGGTGCTCAGCTATCGCTTTTCACGGTTAATAGCAGTAGCTTCCAGCCGGTACTTTCACTAATTTGTTAATTTGATTTGTTTATGTTGCGATTGATTGATGGATTTGTGTGAGTTTTTTGAGAGGGGTTTTGTTTCTGAATCGTAGAAAATTGATCTGATTTGTGTTGTGTATGGTGGATCCGATTAGTAGATCGTATGTGTTTGTTATTGTAGATAGTAATTACTTTCAGGATTTAGTTTAGTTAGAATTCTTTTTTGTGATTCAGTGTAATTTAGGAAGAAAGCATATTAAGAGATACCGATTGAATGTGGTGTGAGGCAAGTAGGAAGGTTTTAGGGTTTGGTGATATTTGTGGTTTGGTGTTATGACAGAGAAAGATAAAGGGGTATGCATATAGATGAAATAGAAAAGTAAAATGAAGTTCCTTTTTATGATGGTGTTTATTGGAAGCCATTAGTCTCCACACGCATTGAAAAGTCAACACAAAATTGAATTCAATCTTATAATCTTTGGCTTTATGTCCATTGCAGCTTAAATGGACGGGTTTATTAAATAAAAAAAGGAACAATGTTTTAGATTTGTAACAAAAAGAGCGGTACATACATGTTTACAATCAAAGGCTGATTAAACCTATTTTTTGTTTGGTTCGCAAATGCTCTTTAAAGTGGGCCGATGATATGAGTATTTGGGATGTGATTTTTGTTTTGAGGGTATAATATAGTTGACATCCGTAAGGAGAGAAGACAATATGGTTGAGATCCGTAAGTTTTTGTTATACTAATAATTGGGTTCTAATCTAAATATAGTATGAAACTTGAAGTTGATTTTGTTCTTTATGTTCCTAGATTAAGGCCCTACAAATATATGGACTATTCTTATTTTTAAGAGGGTTCAACTCTTTTGGGTGTTATGCATTTATTTTTATCAACTCAAGTTATAGCATGATTTAACTTGCATGTTGTCGCAGGGAATATCACAACTTTATTTTTTAGGTTTTCTTTTTCGGTTGATATACCGAGTGCGAGTGTTGTACCAATACTCTCATGGAACGAACTGATATCGATCTATTTCCCGCCGCAACGCGCTCTTTTGTAGTATACATTTATTTTTATTAACAACTCAAGTTACAGTTTTGTATATAGTTGTACTTCAAGGTTCTTAGTTGATGTTCTTATGAAATTTGTTTGCGAAATAGTTTATACTAATAAATCTGTAAATTTGCAGTTAAACTGGTCCACAAGTTTGGGTCCTGTTCGTATAAACTATATTGTCCAGGTCATTACTACAACAAACCGACAACAATCACTTCGGGTTACTATATCCCAATGGGAACCAGAACAAGAAGTCACAAAACCCGCAACAGTTCCCTTAATCTGGAACATATTCCGGTCCAAGTGAAAGATGATAAAAAAAAAACCGTTTCGCAGTAGCCCCAGAACACCCGAAATCCTCATAAGTTTCCATCCGGACCAATCCGAATTTGGTCAACAATCACCAGAAGATGTTCATGGAGAGGGTGAAGCAATTGAAACACTTTCAATATCGATTTCGTGCAATTACATTGAACAGAACAGTGAAGCAGAGTGTTCGACGTCGTTCTGTTCTGATTTTCAGACTCGCGATTATCTGATGAATCTCTTTTTGCCAGCAGTGAAGTTGATGATCATCGAAACGCCTCAAAACATTGCGAAGAGGCAAGAGGCTACAATTCTGGCCCCTCTAAGGTATGTCAAGAAGGTTTACAATGGCGACTTGAGACCGTTGGTTAATTCTTATAACCATGAGGATATAGGAAGTATTGTGGTTGATAATGTTGATGATGTTAAGAAGAAACTGCGTAAAAAGGGTTTCAGGTTCTTCCTCCCCCGAACTTGCACGAAACGAAAGCAAAGGTTCACTAGATCCAGTCTTCTGTTACTGAGTCTCATGGACCTGTGCCACGGCTGTTGCGAAGAACTGCATACAGTTGACCATTGACTCCAAGTCTTGAGAAGGTAACTCTTGAGACTTTTATGTTAAATTTTGTTTGAATGATATTAATTAATCTGAATAACTGAATACGATAATGGGTGAAACAGTTGAATGAGATTGTCTAACGTGTGTATTAAAACACATTTTATTATATCAATAACGTTAATTCACTCGCCTTTTTCAACTAACACAAGTTATCACATGTCATTATATCAACAAAACACATTATATATTTCATTTTTTTTAATAAATGAGGTTGTCTAACGGGTGTCCTAAACACACATAATAAGGAATATGGGATAAAGGCTTAAATATTGCATCAGTTTTATTAGTATTTTGGAATCAACAGAGGAAACCAAATTGAAAATTTGGTGGGCCTCTAAGAATGTTTTTTATATCTATGCGGCCATGATGAAAACCTACGAATACTTAGGAACGGCATGCGTATGCATTATTCGTTTTTTATTTTATATTATTGACCCGTTAAAGATGAAGACGTATTTATAAGTAGATGATTGGAAATTGGCACCGCTGATGTAATTGTAACAACAATGTGCTTTTTATACCCAGGAAACTTAGTGTAGAGATGTGGAGATAATAGTTGCAGATATTAGCACATTTGAAATGGAAGGATCAAATGAGGTAAAAGAACTGATTTATATGTATCTTGAAAATCGTAAACTATGTTTTTTTATCTTCCTTGATCTCTTGATTGTTGCAGCATATGGAAAACTACATTGATGAAAATCGTGAATAAACATGTCTTCATCAACGTAGATTCCCTCAATAAATTCGTAATACATCTCTCAAGAATGACTGAGATCTTCTATGTTTTTAAACGACTATTTGCAGGTTACTTAAATAATCTGGAGGCAACCACATCTACTTTAGATTCAACCGGATGGTTAACAATAGGAGACCTATGCCACATTGATGAAGACGGGTTACCCTTTGTTTGTGCCTTTGTATAACTCTTTGTTTATGTCTTTGTTCGCAATCGAGTTACTTACGTTTCTACTCCGATTTGTAATCATGGTAGTGATGTATGATAAAACAAATTGCAATCCAATTACTTAACTTTCTATGCCGCCGCAACGCGCGGCGGGTAAAAATCTAGTTTACATCAAAGTGCAAAGAAAAATAAAGAACTATGTTTCTAGCTTAAAAAATAGAAGAACTATGTTTCTAGATTAAAAAAAATGTTAAATAATACAAAAGATCAAATTAAATATTAGATAGATATTTGAAAGGAGAAAACAAATTAAACTTCAACAACGTCTGGTTTTCTGAAGTCAGAGGTTGTGTACCTAATTAGTCAAGTTCAAAGGGTCATGCATAGTAATGTTATGACCCCAAGATCTATAGAATAGTTTTTAAAAAACTTAATTTTGCTATTTAAAAAGGAATACCGACACAGTTTCTTACCCGTTTACCATTTATCTCGATGTAAATTTATAACATGAAACTAAAGTCCATTTTTTAAGTGGATTCAAAGGTATCAGACTAGCTAGAAATCAAAAACAATTACAAAATCCTCCTACGCGCAAAATACTTCTATATTTTCTAAGGGTATGTTTGGCAAAAGCAACCGGTGGCTGAAAGCTGTTGGCTAGTGGCTAGAAGTTGTTAGATGTAACTGTTAGATGTAGCTAGTAGCTGGTGGCTGTAACTTTTTAAATATATTTAAGTGTTTGGCAGAGTAGATGGAGCTTTTAATAAAATGTATACAATGACCAAAATGAACATAACTAAAAATTTAAAAAGTTTGTGCATTAAAAAGTTCATTATCTTTAGAGGTTAAAATAGTCATTTTTTCCCTAAAAGTTTGTAGCTCCTTCTAAACGCTACTAGTATGAGCGTTCAAACAAAAGCTTCAAGTTCCTAAGCAAAAAGATTCAAGCTCCTTCAACCAAACAAACCTTTTTATTGAGTAGAAACTTTTTCTTAAAAGTTTAAATCTAGAATGTTCTAAAAGCTCTTAAAAGCTCCATACCAAATATACTAAACCTCCTTAAGAAAAATCTATAACTTATATTATTCAAGTGGGTTATCTTATTGTTTTCAATTGTGGCTCCCTAGCTTTGTTTGAATGGGTTATCCCACATCGTTACTATGAGTTAGCTTGAGTTTCCTCTGTCTTTATATATACAAAAACAAGGCGATAACATTGTTCCTTTAAGTCAATTTCTAAGGTTATCCGTAGTGGGACATGATGGAGAATTTTTTGTGATCGATGGCGCCCCATAGCGCCTGCCACACCATAACAGGCGGCGCTATGGGGTGGGTTTTGGATGAAAGCGCTATCTGCATAACGGCGTGAAGGTTGTTCAAAGTTTTTGGTTTATACACATTTAATCCCTGCAAATCAGAGAAGAAGATAGAGGAGGCGGTATTGGTTTGTTTTTTGCCGGAAAATCGGTTGGAAAGTCGGCCGGAAAATCGGAGAAGAAGACAAGAGGCGGTATTTGATTTTGAAAGTTTTTGGTTTATACACATTTGATCCCTGCATTTCTCAAATATCTAAAAATGGTTTTTAAAACTTATTTTTCTCTTATTTATAACTTTAAAAATATGGCAGTTTTAGTACTTGTAAAATAACTTCACGAAAACTTATTTTATTTAATTTTTTTTATTTAATGTAATGGTTTTTAATTTAAAAAGGTTAGAAATTAATTTAAAAAAATTGAAAATTAATTAATTGAATAATGATGAGGTAGCGACTTTATGACTACGGGATCTAGTGATATAACGTCCCATAAAGCCCCTGTGTGACGTTGCACGACACGTGTCGCATAACACCCTCAAAGAGACTTTATGACTACACATGTCCTAATAAAAAAGAAAATTATAATATAAGTTCAAAATTTCAGCCATGTAAAAAGTTTCAGTTTAATAATTAGCCGACCGAACCAAATGATTGCCAAATGCCAATGACGAATTAGCCAAAACCAGTTGACCGAACCGGGTTTAGTTTTGATGAGAGCTCAAAATTGAACCGAACACCTCGTGCACACCCCTATTTAGATTGTCCGCAGTGCAACGGCCTGCATTTACTACATGCATCCTAGTTATCACTGCCACATCAGCTTTTAACTCATTCTTCCCACATGCATTCTCTCTCCTCTTTTTAACTCCAACCCATCTTTCCCATATGCATCCTCGCTCTTCCACATCACCCTTTCTTTTTCTATTTTTCTTTAAAAACATTTAATTTGTAATCTTAAAAAATATTTAATAAATAATTGTAAAAATATATTTAAATAATATAGCTGTAAGATTTTAGGGTGAAAAATGAGTTACTTTTAATGAGTATTTATAGGGGGGAAAACTAGCCGTTTTTTTTTTAAATATAGTTGTTGGAAAAAAAAACCATTTTTTTAAAAAATAGCCGTTCACATGCATAGTTGTATTTAATTATTTAGTTGAAAATTAGTTTTTAAGTGGCCCACCTTTACCTTCTCTCTCCTGCATGTAGGTGCACTTCCCTACATGCAACCCCCTTAAATGTCACCTACCCCAATGCTTCCTTTACAAATGCATCCTCCACATCATCAAGTGCAACCCCCCAACAAGAAGCGTTGGGGGCAGTCTTAGTGTTATAATTGACTACTAAATCTAATTTAATTGCAATCTGCAATAGAATATAAATTAATAAATTTATTTTTTATGCATAACTTAGAGTTAGATTAATATCTGTGTTCTATTTCATGTGATCCTCTTTTATCTTTTTATTTTTCTTGTTAGGAAAGATGATAAAAAAGGTAAAAAAGTATTATTAAACTTGTAACATGTTTAGTTAGAAGGAATTTTGTTAGGTACCAAAAGACCAAAAGGAATACTTGCTTTCTTAAATCACACAAAGAATAAGAATAACTTTATTATAGTCCATTTGTGATCATGCCACAAGCTTTGCTTTCAATCTATCTTTTTATCTCCCAGCAAGTTGCTTCACAAGGAATTCAATCTTTTAATACCCTTAGGCATCTAAATAGGCTATCTCTACATTTGGTATTTTCGGTTATATTATTTCATAGCTAGCCATCTACAACCTAAGCATCGAAACAATGTCGTCAACAAGCTT
Source organism: Helianthus tuberosus (assembly GCA_030545235.1). Classification (NCBI taxonomy): domain Eukaryota; kingdom Viridiplantae; phylum Streptophyta; class Magnoliopsida; order Asterales; family Asteraceae; genus Helianthus; species Helianthus tuberosus. The sequence goes on from CM060441.1 coordinate 142,300,070, forward strand.
TCTTGATTTACAATACAACATCTCGAAGCGTAAGTTCCTTCGTAAGCCATCTAGGATGTTCTCTAGTAGCGATAGACAATCTTCCGGCCTGCCTTTGTTCCAACCAAACATGACCGAGATGAGGCGTGTTTTTGACAAGTTTGATCGCGATAAAGATGGTAAGATATCAAGGGCCGAGTACAAAGCTATAATTAGAGCTTTGAGACAAGGGGGGACAGAAAGGGACGTACAAAAGATATTTGAGGTTGCAGATTTGGATGGTGATGGTTTTATCGACTTCAAGGAATTTATGGAGGTGCAAAAGAAGGGTGGAGGAGTGAAAGCAATAGATGTGCAAAGGGCGTTTAAGACGTTTGATCTGGATGGTGACGGGAAGATAAGCGTTGAGGAAGTTTTTGAGTTGATGAAGAGGCTTGGAGAAAGGTGTAGCTTTCAAGATTGTCAGAAGATGGTGAGAGTTGTTGATTCTAACAAAGATGGTGTGATCGATATGGATGAATTTATGACCATGATGACTCAAAACATGAAGACTTAAATATTGTTGTTCTAGATTTAGCTTCTCATGTAAACGGATAGTCCTTTATCTAATGGTACTAGCTAAAGGTGAAGGTCTAGATCTCCATGACCCCAACTACTTATTATGGGCTTGTCTTTATAAAAACATGTATCTCCTTTGTACTAATTGCCTTTAAATTATATTTAGGTGTTATATATGTTTGTATGGCTGTTATATCATAAGTATTTGCAAGACTGGTTATTTCATGCACTATAAACTATATATAATACGCATCTTAAGTTCTTAAGAAGCGCATGTGTTGTTCTAGAGGTGCTTATTTTCTTTTTTGTTCATGGTCTGAAACTGGTTTATACGGAAAAAAAATTATTGATACAATTTATGTAAAGTAGATTTTAAAATTTTGTTATATTCAAGGGTGTGCATTAAGTGCAACGCACAAAGCCTAACAAAATTGCCATACATGAAAAGAGTAAACATCCCGTACAAAGCATCTTATCGTAAAAAACGTACGAATGACATGGAAAAGTAAAAAAACGTGGTGGTATTTTTGTAATTATTTTAATCGTATTACCCTACAAGATCATAACTGCCATACAAAGGTCAAAATTACCCTACAAGATCATTTGTAGAGTAATTATTATACGCTACAAAATTACCCTATAAGATAAAAATTACCCTCTAAGATCAAAATTACCCTATTGTTGATCAATTCTGAATAAACATAATAGAAAACATGTAGAAATACCTGTAACAGCAGACATGCCAACTGAGAATCCAGTCAGAGACGCAACCATGAAGTTCGACATAGTTGTCAGGATGATCTGGTTCCTCCTTAGGGTGTAAGTTCTTAATGGTAATACCGAACTTTAGGGTTTGAGTTCGTGATTATGGAGGAGAGATAGATGACGAATTTTGTTGATGTTATGGGAGTCCAAGTTGTGTAACCTTTTAACTTCTCTAATTATCTCATTATATATACACCCAAGAAAAAAAAACTAATTAGTTAATAAGGGTAATATGGTCTATCAACAATTACAAACTAATTATATAATAGGTATATTATATAAATGATTGTATGCTTACATGATTAAATATGACGTAATTAACATATTTAATCTTAAATTCTCCCCCTAAGTTGATTAATCATTTATCATGAGTATTAGATAACCCTAATCAGGTGTTAACACTCATTTTAGCTTTAAACCAAGAACCGTAGCAGAGACATACAGCCGTTGAATCATCATTCGACTCAGGACCCCATTAATCATACTACAGCCTCAATTTAAAACCTAACAATTATGATCAAAATACGCAAATAAGCCCTTTAACGTTTGATTTGTATTTATATTTGTCTATATGTCATTATACCGGCAGAACATATGTTAGAGACATACAAAATCAAAACTAAGGAAATTTCATTAATTAAAACATAACTTAGTACAATATGCTATTAAATAAGGTCTTTAGTAAATCATGTATTCGAAACATGTTCTTCGAAAACTTTAGATGGGAGACCTTTAGCCATCGAATCTGCAAACATATTTTTAGTACTAATATACTCAATACAAAGATTATTTTCCTCAACTCGTTTACGTACGAACAAATACTTTGTATCGAGATTTAAACCAGCTCCAGTAGAACTGTTACTGTTCGAGAACCTAACGGCAGCTGAGTTATCACAGTAAAGCTTCAATGGTCTAGAAATGGAATTAATGATTTTAAGTCCAATGATCAGATTCCTAAGCAACATTCCATGACAGATTGCATTATAAACACCAATGTATTCTGCCATCATTGTGGAAGTTGTGGTCAACTATTGTTTATGACACTTCCATGATATAGGTCCGCCTGCTAACATAAAGATACAGCCCGAAGTGGATATCTTGTCATCTTTTCATTTGGCAAAGTCAGAATCAGAATAGCCTACCACTTTTAAATGATCACTTCTTCTATAAGTCAGTTTATAGTCTTCCGTCCCTAGCAGATATCGAACTACTTTCTTAGTTGTTTTCCAGTGATCTAGGCAAGGATTAGTCCGATAACGGCCTAGCATTCCAGCAATATAAGCGATATCTAGGTGGGTACAGTCTTGAGCAAACATCAGGCTCCCTAGTACTGACGCATAAGGTATCTAGCTCATTTGCTCCTTTTCAACCTCTGTTGGCGGACATTGCAATAAACCGAAAACATCTCCCTTAACTACTTGAGCGACTGAGGGTTTTCACCATTGCATGTTGAAACGTGTAAGGACACGATCTATGTAGGCCTTTTTTTATAAGCCTAAGATCCCTTTGTGTCTGTCTCGGTGAATTTCGATGCCAATGATATAAGAAGCATCTCTGAGATCCTTCATGTCGAAGTTATGCGAGAGTAACCGCTTTGACTCATGCGACATGTCTAAACTATTACTTGCCAATAGCATATCATCTACATAAAGGACAAGTACAGTAAAGTTGCTCCCATTCATCTTGAGGTAGGTGCATTAATCCACTTGATTTTTTGCAAAACCTTGTTTTTTGATGACTTCATCAAACTTGAGATACCATTGACGTGATGCTTGCTTCAACCCGTAAATCGATTTCTTCAACTTACAAACTAGATGTTCTTGACCTTCGGGTTTAAATCCTTCAGGTTGTTTCATGTAAGCATCTTCATCTAAGTCTCCATTAAGGAAAGTGGTTTTAACATCCATCTGATGCAGCTCTAAATCAAAATGAGCTACTGATGACAGTCGTGAGTGTCATACAAAAACTTAAATAACTATGTAGATAGTGTAAATAGGGTATCGGACCAGAGGAGTATAGTGGAAAGCGTTATGAATTAAGTAATGATAAAGTAATTGCAAAAATGTAAAATTGGTTGTTTGATTGTTTGATTAAACTAAGAATTACTAAAGTGAATTTGTAACAATGGGAGAAAACAATGGTTGCTCCGGATTTTAGATTCAAAGTAAACTTCAATTATGTGTTTGGTTGCTACAATCACATAGACTTGATTGTATGATCCAATTAACAAGTTGTGATTATCTAAAGACTACTTACTTCGATTACAAAACAACGGAAGGTTATCATACAAATAATCAACTGAAATTACCAACCCTAATCCCTATCAAATATATCCCAATTCCAAGAACTCTCGGGAATTGAATGAATTAGAACTAAAGTTTAAATAAAATCAATCGGTTACAACTAGTCAATTAGATCAAAAGATAAAAAAACATCGAATGCTTAGATTACCAAGTTCACAAACAATGAAAACACATAAAATCCGTTCACATACAAGAATCCTCCACCCGGAGGAAACCACTAAAAGATTGGCCGCTCATCTTGGTTGGTTGATCTTCAAAAGCTTGAAATACGATTGATTGCATCTTTTGAAGTGTTGATTTGATGAGATGTATGATGAAAAGTGATGGAAGAATGCCTAAACTTCTCTTATTAATCTCCAAAAATCGTATGTGGAAGGAATGAATGAGTCTAGGGTTTTAAAACCCTTTTTAATCCCTGTCAAAAGTCAATGCACGCTCACTTACAGATCTCGTCGTAGCCTACTGTCCTTTGACCGTTGGTTACGGTCCACAATAGCTGGTTCTTTTACTCAATCCCCACCGTAAGTTACGCATGACAACTGTAGGACATGTTTCAAGTCTGCTGGTGCCTTTTGTCTAACTTGGCTAAACTGTAGGCTATGGTCAATAGATCGTAGCTTACGTCGTGATTCTTAACTCCATTCCTTGGCTGCATTTCAACTTTCAATAAATGACCCAAAGGCCCTGAACTTCATTCTTTTATGTTTCTTGCAAATCCAAGCTATTTTCTAAGCTGAATCACGTCCTGAACACCATCTTTTGCCTTGGTTATCATTCTCGAATGTTCCATTCCTTCTCTAAACACTTTAACTTCACTAATTTACGCGATTAACCTACAAAATCACAATCTCTCGTAGTTATCACGTTCAAATCATATAATCACTTAAACCGCAAAATCACAATCTCTCGGGTTTCACCCTCTCCATCACATTCCCACACTTAACGTTACTTGTCCTCAAGCAACCATCACAAACATTACTCGCCATATTAACTAATCATTTTCAAATCCCTTACCGATTTAATAATTTAAGATTCCAAGTCATACCCGTCCCAAAGACTAACACAATCGAGGTTGACAATCTAACAAGTAAATGACGCATATTTGAAACAATTTTAAGACTTTCCTAACTAAAACTAACATGCTTATGATACTACACACATGCCAACACGCCCCTCACAATAAGCATTCCTCTCGGATTTTGTAACAACTCTCACCCAAAAGTATTATTTCTTATTTTATTTGGTCCAATAGGAAACCCTAATTGAGACCCCCAAGTAATATTGTATGGCCCCTAAAAGTTTCAGAACAGTTGGAACTAGGATCAGGGCCCCTAAAACGCAGGGGGGTATTCCCTAATTGATATTATCTACACAGTTTGCTGTAAAATTCGAATTTCGTCGAACTATTGACTCACCTAGGCCATAAATACACGAAGCTACCCTATCCTAGAAGTGCACCCGTCGCGCCACGCGCGGGAACCAGGGGGACCTGGCGCGCCACGCGACAGGGACCATTTTTCAGTATATAACTCAGGGGTTTGGCACTTGCATAAGGGTCTTGTTACGACGTCAAAATTCATTTTCTACGTTGAGTTGTGCTCTGTTCTTTCCAAATTCACTCAAAACCACACACAAGCACGAAACTCTGCTGCAACAACAGGGTAATAACTCGATCACTGCTACAATATAATTTCTGATCGATTGAAACCAATCCGATGGATGTTTAAGTGTTGCCTGTAATTGGGCTATACTTTGTCATTCGTCATGAGGGTTTTGATTTCGTGAGTTATCGTAAATGTTGTATTAAGTTACTGACCTAGTTTCGTATGCATTGTTGTTTTAACTAGGTTACACGGCTAAATCAGTAGGCTAAACTCTGCCCGTCTAAACTTGCAATGTGAGTCATTCTCTTTTTATCAACAATGTTTTACAATACTCCATTTATTTTCAAAAGTTATAATTACAGGGATTAAGTCTTGGTTATCTTGAATCACTGGCAAGTGGGGTATTGTGCACATTACTAATTTATCACGGTTAGGTTCATCAACCTAACAGTGATAATCATCACTACTTGGGTGAAAGGACCCAATAGTGGTATGACCATCGTCACGAGGGTGTGACACGGCGCCAGATAAAATAGTAGCCATTGTAATCAATCTTATGCTGTAATTTATAACTAATGTGTCGATTTATATAACTTGAGTGACTCGCCAGTATTTCCCCGCTGATAAAATATTTTTAAAACATGTTTCAGGTGACCTACTGTGAATCAAGGAAAAAGTGATACGGAGCACTAATAAAGCTTGAAGTGGTGGCTCAGTTAAATAAATAAACATGTTATGTAAAACAGGGAATTTCCTCGTGAAATTCCTCTATTGTAAATTACGGAGTTTATCCCAATTTATGAAATAAAATAATTGGGCAGTTTTAAAGATTTAAAAGATCCTGTTAAACTTCCGCTGTCAACTCAAATAATAAATACCACGGGTTTCTGTCCTGCGGCTCCTGGACCGGGTAAAACCGGGACGGGGGCCGTGACAGAAAAAGGTGGTATCAGAGCCACTGATTTAAGTCAATTAAGTATTTAGAATTACTTAATTTCTCAATTTGCCACTCTGTGATTCTGTGAAATTTAATTTGCAATATATAACTTTCTAATTAGGATTTGTGTTTCCTCTCTATATCTGCTAAACAACATGAATGAGTTGTCTGAAGCTCTTCAGAATCTCACTATCTATCCTGCTGACGTAGAAGTTTCTAGAGACTTTTCCGATTATCTGACCGACACTGAAGAACCTATCGAATTCCAGCTCAAGCTCAGGAGAAACCCAAGACGAAAAAGAGAAGGAGAATCGTAGGCTGGAGACGTGTACGGAGGAAGAAGCCAGCCACACAAAGGGTTAAAAAGACTGAGAACCCAAATGATAAAGGCAAAGGAAAAGAGATTGGGGAAAGTTCAGGGCAAGCCCAGGAAATGCCACCCTGGGAGGAGCTTGATCGCAAACTGGCAAATTGTGACCTCATTGGACCTGCCAATGAAGATCTCTTCAATTACCCAGTTGAATCACAACTTCCAGTTAACTTGGAACCTGCTATCCCTGATCCCATTGTCAGCCACCAACTTCTACCCGGAGAGCTGGAGGAATGGTGGACAAGTGATTGGCAATTTCAGAACCTCTTAAATAACCCTAATACCTTTTTCCCCTAGTTTGACCCAGAGCCTGCACCAAACCCACCTATGAGCACTAAAAACCTGGCTGAACTCCGCCATTATGGCGAGGAGCTGGTGGACGCAGGAAACAGAATCCGGGAAGTGGGGGAGAGGATATCATGGAAATACGACGAAAGGGAACGTCGTTTCTGAAATACCAAATGACGGGGATCGTATGGGGTTGTGTGGCTATGTGTTTAATAATAATAATAAAAATATAACTATGTAAAATAACTTAAAATAAAACTTTTGTAATATAACGGGTGTGTAATGATGCATACTAATATATATAAAAATATTAACGTCGCAAAGTCGACAATTTTGGCTATACATGTTGACATGATTATGTGTGATTGTTTTGTTGTGACTAATTATTAATTATTTTGTGCCAATAATTTATATATTTATATATTGATAATTATCAGATGGAACACGCCGTCAATGAACCAGTTAACGAAGTTAACCAATATGAACAAAACCATGAAGATCAATTTCTTAATAGGCAAGATATTGAAAATATCGTTGCCCAAGGAATAGGTAATGCTATCCCAGCAATCCTTGCTGTTGCCCGAAATCCAGTTGAACATCCTCCAATTATTCCCAGCAAACGCACTCACGGCGACAATTTCAGTAATAGTGTAAATGGAGGCGGCAACAACAATAATAATGATAATGATGGGATGCAAGCCCCATTTCTTAAGAGAATGAAAGCTGCAATGCCTGGTTGCACTTACAAGGAATTTCTTGCCTGTAAACCAGTTGAATTTGCAGGCAATGAAGGGGCAACTGTTGCACTGCGTTGGTTAGAGAAAACCGAAGCAGTAATTAAAATAAGTAAATGTGCCGATGAAGACAAGGTCATGTACGCGTCGCATCTTTTTAAAGAAGGGGCACTCGAATGGTGGAACACCGTACTACAAGCCAAGGGAAGTGATGTGGTGTATGCCATGAATTGGGCAGAATTTAAGAGTCTAGTAGAAAGAAAATTATGTCCCGAATATGAAAAGGAACAAATGACAAATAAGTTCCTGAACCACCGGATTACAAGGAATTTCTTGCCTGTAAACCAGATGAATTTGCAGGCAATGAAGGGGTAACTGCTGCACTGCGTTGGTTAGAGAAAACCGAAGCAGTAATTAAAATAAGTAAATGTGCCGAGGAAGACAAAGTCATGTACGCGTCGCATCTTTTTAAAGAAGGGGCACTCGAATGGTGGAACACCGTACTACAAGCCAAGGGAAGTGATGTGGCGTATGCCATGAATTGGGCAGAATTTAAGAGTCTAGTAGAAAGAAAATTCTGTCCCGAATATGAAAAGGAACAAATGACAAATAAGTTCCTGAACCACCGGATGGTGGATGTAGACTGTCGAGGATATACTTCGACATTCTTCGAGTATGCTAGAGTTGTACCAACCCTGGCTTCGCCAGAACCGGTACTTATTTCTCGCTATATTTGGGGTTTAATTGGCAAAATCCGTGATATCGTTAAAGCTGCGAGACCTCGCACAATTGACAATGCAGTGGAATTAGCCAACACCTTGACCGACGGACTGGTACGCACAAGAGAAGAAAACCGGAAAAAGGAAGTAGCTCAAAAGATTACCCAAGGATTCCGTGTGGGTAATAGTAGTAACTTCAAGAAAAAGGGAACCGGGCAATCTTCAACTGCTCCATTTTGCAGTACCTGTAAAAGAAAGCATTTTGGAAGATGCAAAGGGTATTGCAATTTCTGCAAAATTCCAAGGCATCAAGAAGAAGACTACAGAAGGAAGAAATCCACAATTTGCTTCAACTGTGGAGAAGCCGGACATTTTAGACAAGACTGCCCTAAACTGGTCAAACCAGCTGACAACAAAGCTAGACCTGTAGAAGGAACTACCAAGAAAAACGCAAGAGCCTTCCAGTTGACTACCCAGGAAGCAGAGCTAATCCCAGATGTAATAGCTGGTACGTTCCTAGTTCACGACGTTTATGCAAAAGTATTATTTGACTCTGGTGCAAACCAAAGTTTTATAAATACTTCATTCTGCCTAGCTCTTAACCTACCCTTAACCAAACTTAGACAAGTTTTTATGGTAGAAACCGCAGATGGTAATTCTGTTCACATAGATAAGGCTTTGCAAGAAGGAAAGATAGAACTCTTAGGCCATAAATTTTCTGCAAACATGTTACCTATGAATTTAGCTGGATTCGATGTTGTGTTAGGAATGGATTGGTTAGTAGCCAACCATGCTCGAATCCTCTGTGATAAGAATTCCATAGAAATTCATACACCTACAGGAGAAATAATGGTGATTACAGGAGATAAGCCACGTAAGCCAATGAAGTTCATTTCTGTAATGAAAGTGGCCAGTTATTCGAGAAAACAAGGACTAGTGTATATGATTTCGGTAATCATTAACACTAAGGGTAAGGAACTTAAGGAAATTCCTGTAGTATCAGAATACTCAGATGTATTCCCAGAAGAACTACCTGGATTACCACCCGATAGGGAAGTAGAATTTAGAATTCATCTAATTCCTGGAACTACATCGATAGCTAAGGCACCTTATCGGTTAGCACCCACCGAAATGTTAGAATTGAAAAAGCAATTAGATGAATTGCTCAGTAAAGGATTCATACAACCTAGTTCATCCCCTTGGGGAGCTCCAGTGTTGTTTGTGAAAAAGAAAGATGGTTCAATGAGAATGTGTATCGATTATAGGGAATTGAATAAAGTTACTATTAAGAATCGATACCCATTACCTAGGATTGATGATCTTTTTTATCAACTTCAGGGAGCTAGATATTTTTCTAAGATAGATTTACGCTCCGGATACCATCAGTTGAAAGTACAAAAGGAAGACATACCTAAAACTGCCTTCAGAACTAGGTATGGTCATTACGAGTTTACAGTCATGCCCTTTGGACTAACAAATGCTCCTGTAGCATTTATGGACATGATGAATAGGATCTGTAAACCATACTTGGACAAATTTGTAATTGTCTTTATCGACGATATACTCATTTATTCCAAAAGTCAGGACGAGCATTGTGAGAACCTACGAGCATTCTTAACTTTGTTAAGAAAAGGGAAGCTTTACGCCAAATTCTCGAAGTGTGAATTTTGGCTACAAGAGGTACAATTTTTAGGACACATGGTGAATCACGAAGGTATTCACGTAGATCCCTCCAAAATAGAAGCAATCACCAAATGGAAGGTCCCGCAATCAGATATGGAAATTATAAGTTTTCTAGGGTTAGCCGGATACTATAGACGGTTTATTAAGGATTTTTCCAAAATAGTTGTGCCCTTAACTAAGCTAACCTGTAAATCAGTTAAGTTTGAATGGGGACCTAGGCAAGAAGAAGCCTTTAGGATTTTAAAGCAAAGGTTAACAAACGCCCCAATTCTTGCCTTACCAGAAGGGACAGAAGATTTTGAAGTTTATTGTGATGCTTCTAAGCTAGGATTAGGATGTGTGTTAATGCAACGCAAGAAGGTAATTGTGTATGCCTCAAGGCAATTGAAGAAGCACGAGGAAAATTATACGACTCATGATTTAGAATTAGGAGCCGTAATTTTTGCCCTTAAGATTTGGAGACATTATCTGTACGGAAGTAAGTTTACTATCTATACAGATCATAAGAGTTTAAGATACATATTTGGGCAAAAGGAATTAAATATGAGGCAAAGTAGATGGATGGAAATTCTAAGTGACTACGATTGTGATATTCAATATCACGGAGGAAAGGCAAACGTAGTTGCAGATGCCTTAAGTCATAAGTATCATGAGAAACAACGACGAGATCGTGCTCTTAGATTAAGTTTACAATTAGACTTAATGGAACAACTGAAGAATATTCAAGAAGCAGCAATCAAGGATGATGCTAAAGGAATGAAATGACGAATAAAAGAATTAGAGCAAGGAAGTGATGGAATTTGGAGATTCCATAAGAAAAGGACTTGGGTACCTAAGCAAGGAAACTTAAGAAATAAGATTTTAGAGGAAGCCCATACATCTAGGTATACCATGCATCCTGGTAATAATAAGATGTACCAAGATTTAAGAAATAACTTCTGGTGGATAGGAATGAAAAAGGAAATATCTAAGTATGTATCTAAGTGCTTAACTTGCTCACAAGTTAAAGCAGAACACCAGAAACCTTCAGGGTTACTCCAGCAATTAGAAATGCATGTATGGAAATGGGAGCTCATAACAATGGACTTTGTTACTAAGTTACCCAAAACCAGAAAAGGTAACGATGCGATTTGGGTAATTGTGGATCGATTAACCAAATCAGCTCATTTCCTACCTATGAAAGAAACCTTTAGCAAGGAAAGGTTAGCAAAGTTGTACGTAGATGAAGTAGTATCACTACATGGAGTTCCACTCTCCATTGTATCGGATAAGGATAGTCATTTCACTTCACATTTCTGGACAAGTTTCCAAGAAGCCATGGGGGCACGATTAAATTTAAGTACAGCCTACCATCCCCAAACAGATGGACAAAGTGAAAGGACGATCCAAACCTTGGAAGACATGCTCTGAGCATGTGTCATAGATTTTGGTGGAAACTGGGATAACCACCTATCATTCAAGCATCGAAGCTGCCCCATTCGAAGCACTATACGGACGTAAGTGTAGAACACCAGTTTGTTGGGCAGAAATAGGAGAAAGTCAATTATCAGGTCCCAAGATTGTGCAAGAAACCACCGACAAGATCACTCAAATCAAGGAAAGACTAAAGACGGCTCGAGATCGCCAGAAAAGTTATGCAGACAATCGACGTAAGCCGTTAGAATTTCAAGTTGGAGACAAGGTACTCTTGAAAGTCTCTCCTTGGAAAGGAGTAGTTCGGTTTGGTAAGAAGGGAAAGCTAAGTCCAAGGTACATAGGACCATTCCCAGTAATCCAGTGAATAGGACCAGTTGCTTATCGCTTACAACTACCAGAAGAGCTGGCTGGAGTACATAACGTGTTTCATGTATCTAACCTCAAGAAATGTCTATCGGACGAATCGCAAGTAGTCCCTCTTCAAGACATACAGGTGAATGAAAAGTTGAAGTTCGTGGAGAAACCGCTTCAAATAGAAGACAGGAAGATTAAGTTTCTCAAACACAAAAGATTAGTACTGGTTAAAGTCAAGTGGGATTCGAAGAGAGAAACTGCAGTTTTAAAGATTTAAAAGATCATGTTAAACTTCCGTTGTTAACTCAAATAATAAATACCACGGGTTTCTGTCCTACGGCTCCTGGACCGGGTAAAACCGGGACAGTGGCCGTGACAGATTTATCTAGACTAGCGTGTACTGTGCTAGTATATATATCGCTCAAAACCAAATATGATTGTGACAACCCGAACTTTCAAGGTTAGTGTCATTTTGTCTCGTGATCCTAACTCCTCATTATCTCTCTTCAACGTTCCTCGCTATGTTAAACGTAAATATTATTGGATGCGATTGAGTGTGTACTAGGGTTATTATTGTGTCAAGTAGTTAGCTTGGGCTGCAATTATCCTTAAACTATCTTTGCCCGGTTGCAAATGTTATTGGGCCGCCACCATCATTAAACAATCTCGGCCCACACCCTTTATGGATTTTGCATATTTGTAGAATTAGGAGTTAGGGGTACGTAAACATAAAAGGATAGCAAAAACCCTAGTGCACCCTATTCCATTCGACGATCAGCCATCCCCCCTTCGAAGATTCATACTCTCCTTGAAGCTAGACTCTCGTGAGTAGCAACATCCATAGTTCGGTGAGTATAATTATATATTAATGAATCTAATCTTGATTGGTTATTCTTGCTTATGTATAACGTATAGTCGATTTGCATGATAAGGTCGGTTATTTATATGTCGGTTACAAAATGCTAGTCATGATGATTAATATTCTTATGATAGGGTGTTCGATGATGATGATAGTATGAATGCTAATAAGGGATTGTATGTTAACAGTGTGATGAATGGTTCTTGTGTGATTGAATTACTAAACTTGATGATTGTGACTAGGATCAGATTTAAGATTGATGGCACCTTATTGTTTGATGAAGTGTTAATCGGTTTCGGAAGTTATTACGCTATTGAGTCGCAATGAATATTGTTTGAGGATGATTGTTGTGTGCTATAATTCTGGAAAAAATAACCAATAGATTACGTAACCGGTTTGACCATAGTTCGAGGAGAATGAAACTGAAATAGGATTGCACACCCTTAATTGGTCGCACACTGTTTAGGTTGGGCCAGGGAACATTGGGCCGCATCACCCAGCGAATGGACCAACTGGATTGGGCCGCATCACACAGCGAATGGATCAATTGGTTTGGGGTCGCACACCCCCTGACGGTGTTGGGCCACGCAGCTTAATGTGTCTCATGATTGGGCCTGGAATCAACTGGGCCATGAATTGATTGTGATTAGTATGTTGGAAGATTAAGTCATACAATCTCTGTTGGGCCATTAACTTAGTTAAATTGTGCACCTTGTGAATAACGAAATGAAATGTTATCTGTTACGTGACTTGTGAAATATGAACTTGTGATGTGAACTTGTAAGTGAACCAACTACTTATTGTGAGATTTCATAATGATAACCGGCTGTCATGCTGCATGATAAACTGTTATGATTCATAGAACATGTGTGTTCCTCGTATGTTACTACGTGTACATGATGAAATGCTATGAATACGTGAATTACTGTTACAACATGTGAAACAATTGATATAACTATTTGTACGACACTTGTTTATTTCATGCGAAGAAAATGTGGTTTAATTGCATGTGAAACTGATTATTAGTGGTAAACACATTAGGATTTGGTTAACCAACTTGGACGGGTAACATAGCATAACACACCGAGCACTCTAAGGTGAGTTCATTTCTCTTGAGCATGCGTCCCGGTGGTTGGGACAGTCAAATGGGTATCCCTGAGAGGGATAAGTCTTTTAGGTAAAACTAGAATGTTAGATAATACACTCTTTTCTTATCATTTTAAGTCCCACCATATACCGAATAGTTACCTGAGAGGTAACGGTGTAACACCTCGAAAATTCACGTCCTATAATGTATTGACACGTGTCACAAGCTTGAACGTGTGAAAGTATACTCTAGAGGGACTAAAGTTGGCAAACAAAGAAAGTATGTGAATAAAAGGATTCAAAATGTCAACAATGAATAAATATACTTTAAAATAGCCCTACAAGATGTTTATACCCTTAAACAAATGAATCATGGATCATACGAAGCGAATTGTAAAAGAAAGTGAGGAATTACAAACTACAGGGGTTAAAAGTGTCAACATGTTTAAAGTATACCTCTGAGTGACCTTTTAGCAAACCCGAAGCTTTATAATGATAAATTATACTCATGAGAATGTGTGATAAAAATTTCGCAAGGTTTCGATAAAATATGAGAAAGTTATGACAATATTCGTATAAGAGGGGTTAAAAGCGTCAACGATGAAATTTAAGACTTTTTGGTGAACGTATGAATAACCGGGGACTAAACAAAGTTGGTTTATGACTTGGGGTCCTTAAAAGTCAAGTTTGGTGGTTTATAGTGCAAGAAACCATGTTAAAAATGAGTTTAGAAGGACCAGGGACTAAAATTGCAATTATTAAAACTTTGTGACCGGATCAGAGTACCCATGCGGGGCGCGTAAGATCCTTATGGATCCTTACGCGGGCCGCCTAAGGTCCCCAGATACAGAAAATGTGCACAGCTGCCTGTTCCATCCGGTTTAACCGACTTAGAAGCCTGGTTTTCAATACTTGGAGCTTGTTTGATGGTTTTAAAAGGTCTAGGGACACTTGGAATGATCCCATAACATCTCTAGGTTTGTGTGTAATGATCTAAAGGCATTTAGAAACCTATATAAGGGCCATGAACTTGGGTTCTTGATTGCTCATTCACTTGTAAACTTCACAACTCTCTTCTTGGAGGTTCCTGGAGCTCAAGCATCCTTCCTAGTGATCATTAGTCGTGCTTAGGACTATTGTAAGTATGCTTAACCTCCTTTAATCAAGTTTTGCTTAGTTAATTAGCGTAAAGTCAAACCGTCGTAATTAAGATTTGACTTCGTCATTAATCTTAATCCCTTCAGTCAAAATTCAAATTGAAAGTACCTATGAGTTGGTAATTATGTGGGTAATAAACCCTTAAAAGGGTATTTCCAGATTCCCACTCTAACTATGTGAATTGTCGAGTCAAACTTGTAATCAAAAAGTCAACAGAATGTTTATTTGTAAATTAATGCATAATTAGCAATGTAGGTTACATGCAACCTGTTTTATCATTAAAATAACTTGGTAATTAATGTAAGAACATGTCCCAACATGTTCAACTCGACAATTTTCAGTTTAGGCTCGGTTCGGGACCAAAAGTCGCATAGTTCGACTTATGCTTTGACTTTCAGTTCTGACCCGTTTGAGCATGGTTTAGGAATGCCTTAGAGCTTTAATAGGACCAAGTTACCTATAAGTATAACCCTCTGAGATTATACAACTTGGTTCATTAGTTATCCGATTCATATGCATGTTTCCGATTAATGCTTAAATGTTGACTATTATGCCCTTTTGACCTTAAAACGTGATTTTTGAAAAAGTAAAAGAGTAGAAACATTAGTTACTGATTTATAAACTTGCACCTAAAATATGACTTCAATTTGAGGTCTAGATTAAGAGTTATGCTCATTAGCGTAATTTGAAAGCTTTTTAGTAATTAAATGGCGTAATTAGCATATAGCCTATCTAAACCCACTTTTGATACCAAACTTTCTACCCACTGATATAAAATAATATTTAGGGATTTTTGGAGATTTTTATTTATTTTTAGGCTGAGCATAACTTAGAGTTCTAAGTATAATTCGGTTAATGCCGGTTTTGCCCTTTTAAGCCATAAAATGAGTTTTACAAATCCTTTTGACCCCAAACCTTTTTCTACTGATCTAATATAATAAATAAAGTATTTTGAGCCTTCTGGAATTATAAAAATATCAGCTTTCCTTTGAAAACCCGGAAATGGCTCCAAATCGCCTTTTTAGGCATTTTTTACGCATAGTATGTATTAAGATTATGTTAAAAACATAAGGTTTGATACCTACTGATATTTTAAGTAAATTATCATATTTTTACAGTAAGCTAAAGTCTTACACCCAGGTTTCCAGTTTTGACCTTTTAAGCCTATGTGAAATTACCAAAATGCCCTTAAGATGCATAGTTTGGTTATAAAGGATAGATTTCACATATTTATGTTACCCTATTGATATAACTTAGTAAAGTAAGTATTTTTACTGATTACATCAGACCCGAAACTCAGATTTATATTTAAACTCTTTTATAACCTTTAAAATGACCAAAATACCCCTACGGGGCGTAAATTGAGTTTAAATCCGTTTTGGGCATAATAGAAGATATCTTACTGATATTACAACATATTTAATGCATGTTAACTTAGGAAACTTGTATATGACTCTTATGGTTACTCGTTACGCACGTTTCGCGTTCGGATCGGCTTACGTAACCGGTTTACATATACTAGCCGAAACGGGTCAAACCATATCGTTTCCATCTCAAAATTCAGAATGTGTTTAAGTTACCCATATTAAACAAGCATGCAAGCTTGCCGGGTCAAAACCACATTCTAAACCGGTCTTCGCCTTATCATGTGTTGAACCGTATCTTTCTGTAAGACTAACCGGTCTAAGCCTAGGCTTAATTAAAGACCCGTTAGCATTCTAATTGGTTATTTATACCATCATTCCAGACTAGAGCCTTCCGGTAAATGGTACCTACACTTACTTAAGTGAATACGGCTGAGTTATTAAAATTCTTGCTATTTAAGACAGGAGCTAGCTCAGGTAAATACTCTTAACTTATTTTCCCTATACGGGCTTGGGATACGGTATTATAATAATACCGCTTGGTCGGGTATTGAATATTTAATCTTATTATGGTTAAATTATTGAGGTAACCCGGTTTAATCTGTATTGTTTGAAATAAAGACCTTTAGGGGTTAATGACCATGTCCCGGATATCCTTGACATCATTGTGTTATAAAATGGCCACGCCTTATACACGGGGTGTAGGCATACACCTGACAGTTGTTTAAGGAAAAACGGTATCTCACTCTCTTGTGGGCTTATACTTGTGGCGTGTCTGTTAATCTGACTCGGTTTCTACATCGGGCCCTGAACGTATAACGAACATGTAAATCTGTATACAAGATTATAACTATAATTGTCCCAAGTTATAAAGAGTTTGTGCCTTGTGCATTCAAATCAATTTTTATTAAACCTTTTCAAAATGAGTCGGTTTAGTGTATTTACCAGTGAAAACTGACGTATTTTCCAAAAGGGTTAAGTGACAGGTACTGGACGTAATTGGCTGGAAGCTCAGGGCGTTAATAAGGAATCTTGCAAGTTCTAGGCGTCTAAAGTCTGTTGAATAATGTTATGTTTTAAGATCCGCCTGTGGATCCTTTACTTTCCGTTGTAATGTTGGATATTACTTTATATTCGGATTGTAATATATTTATCTTTTGCTTCCGCTGTGCATCCATATATATTGTGTCGTTTGACTATGATGGTATCAACTACGTCACGATACTCCCCTACCGGGCCCACCGGTGAAACGTGGAAATATCGGGGTGTGACAGGTTGGTATCAGAGCCAACACTGAGTGAATTAAACACTAGTCTTTTGTGTTTAATCTCAGTTACACAATTGCACATTCTTGAGTCTAGACAAGAACATAGGACTAATCCTAATTCGTTTTATTTGTTTCTTTTGTTATTTTCTGATTAGCCCTTGCATGGGCGAGTCATTTCAGTTAGAAGTCCCGTTTTGGGTAACCATGTATTTGTTTAAATTATAATAGGAACGGTTAGATTTAAAATAACATTCTTTTTTATTAGATCTACCATTATAATAAAATGACAAAATTTAAAAAGGACAATACTCAGCCACATGTCACATTAAGACGGGGCTAAGATGGTAGTTCCTCAATTAAATTCAGATCCTTGTTAACATTTCAATTTAGGATTGTTCTGCGTAATTATTAAAAGAATCTTAAAGGTAAAACCTAGCCTAATTGTCGTTGCAGACATGGCCAAGATGGTAAAACCTATTCGAAAGATTCAAACCCTTATTAACATCTGATATGTTATCATTAATGACAAAGATGTGATTCGATAAAATCACATAAGTCATTTTTAAATTGGGATGTTCTAAATTCCCTTATTTATATAACCATCCCTTATGGATGAAGCGCCCACGGGCTATAATTAACGTCCTCTGGACTAAAGACAGTGGTAGCCTACAACTCCCTGTCAAGAAAAGGTAATGAACTTTGATTCAAACCTTAATGCCTTGATTCCATAAATTATGGGCTTATAAATTAAACTTGTCTACGTGACTAGGCCTTTTATGCTATTATTAACTTATAATTTAGGATTATGATAAAGATCCTGAACAATTATATATATAGCAAATTAACTAATATGTGTATTAAAAACATGGTTAATAAATCGTTTAAAACGATAAAACTGTATAAGCTTCCATATAAACCTTGT
This sequence comes from Helianthus tuberosus, assembly GCA_030545235.1. Lineage (NCBI taxonomy): Eukaryota > Viridiplantae > Streptophyta > Magnoliopsida > Asterales > Asteraceae > Helianthus > Helianthus tuberosus. The sequence continues at coordinate 142,318,436 of CM060441.1, forward strand.
CCGTGTTTGATTTTTATGTAGCAATTAAAGCTATATGGCTAGGTCAGAAGAAGTAAACAGTCATCCCCTGGAAAACCACGATGATGAAAGGGTTAATATAACCAGAGGAGAGCTTCGTACACTGATTGATACAGCTGTAGCTAAAGCTGTAGAGGAGCAATTTAGGGAGTATAGTGAGACTTATAGTAAAACCTCATCTGTACCCCACTCCAAGTCTGTCCCCAAGACTCATTCAGAGCCTCATAACAAACCGCCCTCTAAGAAAGACGAACTAAAGAAGGATGATGATCGACATTCATCTAATGAACATAGTGTTCCATCCAAGAGGATAGTGTTCGATAACGAACCACGTACCAAGTACTGTACCTATAAATACTTTGTTTCCTGCAAACCCCGGGATTTTACTAGGGAGAAAGGAGCAATAGACTGTATGACCTGGTTGGATGAGATGGACACGGTAGTCGATATCAGCTGTAACACCTGTGCCTCCACGGCCATAAAACAAATTCCAAACCAATGAAATATTGTATTTCATACTTGGGATTTGTAAAAATATGTGTATCGTTTACACATATCAACTCTTGTTCGATTTCAAACTCTAAATCGCTTTCTGGAAGGTTATACGCGCACCGATGCGTAAATATAACCAGTTTAATTCAACGAACACTTCGGAATAGTGAAATAGGCTTAACATACCTTAAATAACCTTTACATAACTTAGAAATAAGATTTGGAAGGTTTGGTATGCCAAAAGCAAGTTAATTCGCTTACAGGGACTAAACTTGACAAACTGCGAAAGTATGCCAATTTGAACTGTAACAGACATTCCGGAACATGACCATAAGTTAAACATACCATAAATATCCTTTACATAGCTTAGAAATAGGCTTTGAGGGGTTCGGTATGCTAAAATAAACTTTTGGGTCATTCGGGGACTAAAAGTGTCAAAAAGTGCACAAGTTTGCATTTTCGCGCATAACTTACGTTCTGAATACATCCGGACATCCAAAAATTTATGTAAGCACTAAAACATTTTATTTTAGTGTTTGGCATAAGAAAAATCCATACGTCGCGTCATTTGGATCGTTTTTCGCGCTTATGCGCATTCCGTCGTAATTAAGCGAACATCGCGATCGTACGGCCAAACGAACCGACATCCGAGATATTTTTGAGCATGTTTTGAGTTCCCTATACTTTAACTTCATTTTAGAGCCTTGAAATGAGGTTAACGGGGTTCAAACGCATCGAAAATAGCTTAAACGGGCTGCAGGGACCATTTCTGCCATTTTTGAAACTTTGCTGATACTGGTGGGCAGTGGCGTAGCGCGAGCACATCATGCCTTGGCAGTGGCGCTACGCGACTGCCTAACCTGGACAGAAACTTTGAATCTGGTCCATTTTCACTTTCGCACATGGTTTTGGCAATACCGTGGGCTCAAATGGTTTTAGAAAACCACTATCTTGATGTGTATGGTTGAGATCAAAGCACGGTTAACGAGGAACGATCTTAACGGCTCTCCAAACACTATAAATACCCCATGCCATCCATTGCTAAACTCACTAGAATTTTGATTTGAGAAACTCTAAGTTGAAACCATTGTTTCATACCTGAGATTCTTGAATCGAGATTAACATTCGGGGACCCTTCGTAAGTATTCTTTCGTTCTTTTATTGCTTTTTGAGTCTTTTCGAGTCTGAAAGTCAAACTTTGTTTGACTTTCTGCATTGACCAGTTTATGGTCAATGCGAAGTTCGTTTGAACTTCGCAACGTGAGTGTAATCACGTTGGTTATAGTCCCTTGGGACTATGCCTACTGATTACCACGTTGTCTAGGGTCGTAGGGTAAGCGATCTAATAAATCGCTTATACCTTCGAACCCGACCCATTTGGTCGATCATTAGGATCCGACCAAATACATTAGGTGACCATAGTATATAGGGAATAACCTTCCGAGGTTATACCTTATAGTCACATCGTTTGAGTAGTTGTATGATAGGTAGTTTATATGCCTTAGGTAAATTACCAGAATACCCTTTTCATGTATAATTGGTAATTAAGCATATCTAACCTAAACTTTTGTCACATAACTGATTATGTAACATGTTTAGGCATATAACACTTGTCATAGGACTAGTTAGGCAATCCGAACGCGTTTCACGCGCACGACGCGTTAAAGTAGCATAAGCTACCTTAATGGGTCGCGATGGGTCGAAAGCACTTAGGTTAGGTTTCATTTAGTATGTAGGCTTTGTTAAACCATATGACACGAGTCTCTATACTCGTTTGGTTTACGAACCCTCATCCTATCTAAATCCTCCGATTTAGGTCCGGTTTATTAACATAGTTACTTATATTAGGTGCCGTTTGATATCCGCGATCTCTAGCATTGTTTGGTTGTTACTCAAGGACTACTGAGCAATCTCAAGTGAGTACATAGACCCCTCTTTTACTGTTTTCCAAACATTTTGGGGTGGAACACATGTGCCTACTTGTTACTTTCATGCTTTCCTGTTTTCATATCATAAACTTGCTATGTTCATTAGTACATTTATAGTACATGATTTCATTGTTTTACATTACATTTTATACTATGTGTGCCCATTGTGTGCATATTTAGTACATTGTTTTACATTTACATTTTATGCTATGTATGTCCGTTGGTTACATACTTAGTACAGTGTTTTCATCACATGCTTACATTTTGTTATGACATTTGGGTTTTTTACAATGGAACAATACATTCATTAACATTAGCTACGCCGTTCGTTAGTAGGTAGTGGTACTATAGGAATTGACAACTCCCGTTCCTGAAATCCTGGGTTTGTTTGGATTGGAAGGAATGACCGAATTCGATATACATAATTTAGATAAACCTTTAAATTGTTTAAGGGTTTATCGCCACAGTCTCAAGGCTTGGATGTATGCATTTTCACAACACCGCATAGATGTTCGTATCAGTATAGCATGCATTTCCACAAAACATAGCCTTGATTTAAACCATGTTTTACTTCAATACTTTGTTTTTGTGCATATGGTTTAGTTGATGCATTTCACTAGCCATACAGATCATTTTGGTTACACATTACATGATTTACATTTGACACATGAACATTATTGACATTGGTTACACATTACATGATTTACATTTGACACATAAACATTATTGACATTGGTTACACATTACATGATTTACATATTGACATAAACATTTTTGACATATTATTCAATACGGTTGGCAATTTGTTTAAACATAGACATCTTACATTGGTGGTTTGTTTGGGTAAGTGATTTGAGTAACGGTGCGTGTGTAATATGATACAAGCATGGTGGATACGCCGCTGGTACTTCCTATATATAAATGTTTGTATGGTATTACATATCGTAGCGTTATTTGAATCATTTCAATTTAAGATATATAACATTTTATACAAATAACATACTTTTCACAAGACATTCTTTTACAAACAACTTATCTTATACAAACTCATTTTACATGGTTATTCAATTAACCATACATTATTCTCTTATTTATACATATCATCTGATCTTATCGTTTTTTTAAATGATTTACAAGACAAATCAAATTACAAGGTTCATGACTAAACATTTTCTTAAACAATAAGTCATGAATCCTATTTTCATAAACCTATGTATCTCACAGGCATTTTTATGCTGACGTACCTATTTTCACATGTGTTTTTCAGGAGATGATGCATAGGATTTATCAAGACATACTTAGGCGGACCTGTGCCTTAGTGACTTAAAACGAGACAAGAACTAGTTAAATTTTGTTATGTACTCTTTATTTCTTGTTTAAAGACAATGTAACTCGCTTGTTTGATGAATAAAACGAAACTTAAATTTCCATGGTTGTGAAACATTAATTCTGTTACAACACTCCCCGATGTTTCCGCCACGTTTTGTATGTTCTACGTGGTCGGGGTGTGACATCAGCGGTTATGCTGAGAGGGATGTAGTGAAGTATGTATCCCAATCGTTCAAGGGAGAGGCACTAGCATGGTGGAAGGCTCTCATTCAAGCTGCTGGGAAGATCCCACTTTACAACATGTCATGGGAATAGTTTGTTGCTCTCATTATGGAGAACTACTGCCCTCAACACGAGGTTGAGAGGATTGAGTCAGATTTCTTATCATTGGTGATGACAAACTTAGATTGTCAAGCTTACCTCACCAGTTTCAACACCCTGTCCAGATTGGTTCCTTACCTAGTAACACCAGAACCCAAGAGAATTGCTCGCTTCATTGGGGGTTTAGCCCTAGAAATCAAAGCCAGTGTTAAGGCTTCAAGACCTGCTACATTCAGGTCAGCGGCCGATTTGTCGCTATCTCTTACACTCGATGTAGTCAGAAACAAGGCTGCCAAAGCCTCTGAAGATGCAAAGCGTAAAAGGGAGGATGAGGATTCTCATCGCTCCGATAGGAAGAGGAACTCTGAGGATAAGAAGAGTTCAGGGTTTAAGAGAGACCGCCAGCAGTCGGGTGAGAAAACCAGGTGCGAAACCTGTAGGAAATATCACCTCGGGAAATGCAGATTTGAATCTCAGCCTCTACCGTGTGGAATTTGCAAGTCTAGGGAACATAAAACCCTGGATTGCAAGAAGTTGAAAGACGCAACCTGTTATGGTTGCAACGAAAAGGGGCATATCAAGACCAACTGCCCTAGAAATCAGAAGAAGCCCGAAGAAGCCAAGAAAACAAACGCATGATGAACGCCCAGGAGATAGTGCAGAATGACGACTATATAGCAGGTACCCTTCCTTATCAAGCAGTTTATACAGAAATTTATTTGTTACTGGCACATATAATTCTATATAGAACAATAAATGTTGTGAACTGCTGTCTCCACTGATTAGGACTCCGGTCATTTAACGCGAGATAGAAATTGGCCGATGACACTATAGAAAATGCTCTAACAAATCTTAGATTGATATTTTATATCTATTAAGAATCACTTTTTTCTGATATCCTTATGGCAAGCTTTCAAGCTATCCAAATTCATCACTATAATAAAGACAGATGTGACATTTTGATCCCCTGTCAAAAAGGTGATGGATTAGGACCAAACTTTAAATGCCATTAAAGGTCTTTTGTGACCTAGGCTAAGTAAAATTCATATATATTATATAGCGTTCATTAAGAATGTTAATTCTATATTGGCCGGTATGGTTTAATGAAACCATGGTTAGTATATAAGACCATGAGGATGATGAATAGCAGTTGTCGGATCACAACCAAGAGATTGATTCATTTAGTAATAAGAACCAAATCTTGAGTATGACAAAATCGGATAAGACATCAGCCATTGATGAGGCGGCACATGCTAATGATACTACAATTGTAAACCTGAAAAAGTCCAAGGATGTTCTTCAAACTATGATAAGACGCAGCTGTGGGAAAAGTTGTGAAGAAGATCATGAAAAAGTTCAAAGAGCCGAATGCTACTTGCTCCAAATCCTTCGTAAAATATAAGTATAGCAAACTTTTAAAATCTTTCTTAAGAACCATAGTTATTAAGTGAAGGCAGGAATCATAAGAACTATTTCTTCTGTTCTTGTCAAGAACCTTCAGTCGTAAAATTTTAGAAGTATCCTCTTTCTAGGTGTAATGCGTCAACACTTAGAATTGATATCTCTTTTGATTGCGGATACCAGACGGTATGATAAAAGCGTCATATGAGAATTGGTGTATCTTAATATGTCCCATAGATTGCTTCCATGCCTGATCAGTATGGAGGTTTAATGCATGGGACCACAAGGATATCTCAATGGTCATATGGTGCTAAGGTCAACTATTGGTATTCAAAGAAGATATCCAAAATGGAATTGTCCAAGTAAATGTTCCCGATTAAGAAATTCATGGACTCGTAACATAAATGTGTCACTTATCTAATACAGAATATGATTGATGAACTGAAGCCCGAGATTTGGAAATCTTTGTAACCTCCTTGTACCTTAATTATCTTCTCCTAAGATTACCCTGTTTACCCCTGAGAGGCAAGTAGAGTTAAGATTAACATCCCGCTCTGGGTTGGAGTGTTGTAGAACTCCATGATTGATTATGGAACAATCGAAACCCTGATTAAGTAAACTTTAAGATAAGAGGTTCATATAGTCTAACTCGATATTCCGAGAGTTAAATTAGAAAGGCGGTTCATTTTGCTTATGCATTTGATTACCACAACCAATTAGGCAACAATTAAGAATTTCCATCAGCCGCCCAGGATCGTCGATTTGATCAACTAACCACAAGGATTAGCTACTCCTTAAGATTAGTTTTGAGCAATGGTTGGAATAACCATCCCACCTTAAGATAAGCGTTTCTATAATAGTTGATATATAAGTATCAAGGCTGCTCCTTTGGGGACCTTGTAAAAATGGAATGTTAAACATCTATTGTTAGGACAATAGATTGGTAAGTCCAATTATCAGGATCTGAAAGTTGCATTGGAAACAACAAATAAGGTCATACAAATCCCTAATCATCTGTAAGATTGCCAGTAATTGGCAGAAAATCAAGGATTTATGAGAGTAGCAACCCTCCTAAGTTCTTGTTAAGGAATAAGGTTCAACAAAAGATATCACCTTGGAAGGGTGTGCCAATTTGTTAATTTTCAGACTAGTTAAGCTCTGAATATATAAAATCATTCGAAGGAATCGAATGTATCAAGATCAGTAGCTTATAAGCTAAAACCTATTTAAGGAGCTTAGCGGAGCTCGCAATACATTGCCCACTAGTGACTGAAGGATGTGTTTCGTCAATAAGTCGAAAAGCACTATCACATAATGATATGCAGATTTATGATATGGTGAGCAACCTGTGTCGATTAAGGATCGACAGGGTTAGAAGCTTCAGAAGGATACATGTACCCATTATAAAGGTCAACTTGGGAGCTTGGAAAAAGCTCCAGATATGCTATTGAGGTTAAACCCACTATGCGACAAAAAGTATTTCCATAATTTTAGCAAATCTCGAGGTCGAGATTTATTTTAAGGGGGTGAGGATGTAACACCTCGAAAATTCACGTCCTATAATGTATTGACACGTGTCACAAGCTTGAACGTGTGAAAGTATACTCTAGAGGGACTAAAGTTGGCAAACAAAGAAAGTATGTGAATAAAAGGATTCAAAATGTCAACAATGAATAAATATACTTTAAAATAGCCCTATAAGATGTTTATACCCTTAAACAAATGAATCATGGATCATACGAAGCGAATTGTAAAAGAAAGTGAGGAATTACAAACTACAGGGGTTAAAAGTGTCAACATGTTTAAAGTATACCTCTGAGTGACCTTTTAGCAAACCCGAAGCTTTATAATGATAAATTATACTCATGAGAATGTGTGATAAAAATTTCGCAAGGTTTCGATAAAATATGAGAAAGTTATGACAATATTCGTATAAGAGGGGTTAAAAGCGTCAACGATGAAATTTAAGACTTTTTGGTGAACGTATGAATAACCGGGGACTAAACAAAGTTGGTTTATGACTTGGGGTCCTTAAAAGTCAAGTTTGGTGGTTTATAGTGCAAGAAACCATGTTAAAAATGAGTTTAGAAGGACCAGGGACTAAAATTGCAATTATTGAAACTTTGTGACCGGATCAGAGTACCCATGCGGGGCGCGTAAGATCCTTATGGATCCTTACGCGGGCCGCCTAAGGTCCCCAGATACAGAAAATGTGCACAGCTGCCTGTTCCAGCCGGTTTAACCGACTTAGAAGCCTGGTTTTCAATACTTGGAGCTTGTTTGATGGTTTTAAAAGGTCTAGGGACACTTGGAATGATCCCATAACATCTCTAGGTTTGTGTGTAATGATCTAAAGGCATTTAGAAACCTATATAAGGGCCATGAACTTGGGTTCTTGATTGCTCATTCACTTGTAAACTTCACAACTCTCTTCTTGGAGGTTCCTGGAGCTCAAGCATCCTTCCTAGTGATCATTAGTCGTGCTTAGGACTATTGTAAGTATGCTTAACCTCCTTTAATCAAGTTTTGCTTAGTTAATTAGCGTAAAGTCAAACCGTCGTAATTAAGATTTGACTTCGTCATTAATCTTAATCCCTTCAGTCAAAATTCAAATTGAAAGTACCTATGAGTTGGTAATTATGTGGGTAATAAACCCTTAAAAGGGTATTTCCAGATTCCCACTCTAACTATGTGAATTGTCGAGTCAAACTTGTAATCAAAAAGTCAACAGAATGTTTATTTGTAAATTAATGCATAATTAGCAATGTAGGTTACATGCAACCTGTTTTATCATTAAAATAACTTGGTAATTAATGTAAGAACATGTCCCAACATGTTCAACTCGACAATTTTCAGTTTAGGCTCGGTTCGGGACCAAAAGTCGCATAGTTCGACTTATGCTTTGACTTTCAGTTCTGACCCGTTTGAGCATGGTTTAGGAATGACTTAGAGCTTTAATAGGACCAAGTTACCTATAAGTATAACCCTCTGAGATTATACAACTTGGTTCATTAGTTATCCGATTCATATGCATGTTTCCGATTAATGCTTAAATGTTGACTATTATGCCCTTTTGACCTTAAAACGTGATTTTTGAAAAAGTAAAAGAGTAGAAACATTAGTTACTGATTTATAAACTTGCACCTAAAATATGACTTCAATTTGAGGTCTAGATTAAGAGTTATGCTCATTAGCGTAATTTGAAAGCTTTTTAGTAATTAAATGGCGTAATTAGCATATAGCCTATCTAAACCCACTTTTGATACCAAACTTTCTACCCACTGATATAAAATAATATTTAGGGATTTTTGGAGATTTTTATTTATTTTTAGGCTGAGCATAACTTAGAGTTCTAAGTATAATTCGGTTAATGCCGGTTTTGCCCTTTTAAGCCATAAAATGAGTTTTACAAATCCTTTTGACCCCAAACCTTTTTCTACTGATCTAATATAATAAATAAAGTATTTTGAGCCTTCTGGAATTATAAAAATATCAGCTTTCCTTTGAAAACCCGGAAATGGCTCCAAATCGCCTTTTTAGGCATTTTTTACGCATAGTATGTATTAAGATTATGTTAAAAACATAAGGTTTGATACCTACTGATATTTTAAGTAAATTATCATATTTTTACAGTAAGCTAAAGTCTTACACCCAGGTTTCCAGTTTTGACCTTTTAAGCCTATGTGAAATTACCAAAATGCCCTTAAGATGCATAGTTTGGTTATAAAGGATAGATTTCACATATTTATGTTACCCCACTGATATAACTTAGTAAAGTAAGTATTTTTACTGATTACATCAGACCCGAAACTCAGATTTATATTTAAACTCTTTTATAACATTTAAAATGACCAAAATACCCCTACGGGGCGTAAATTGAGTTTAAATCTGTTTTGGGCATAATAGAAGATATCTTACTGATATTACAACATATTTAATGCATGTTAACTTAGGAAACTTGTATATGACTCTTATGGTTACTCGTTACGCACGTTTCGCGTTCGGATCGGCTTACGTAACCGGTTTACATATACTAGCCGAAACGGGTCAAACCATATCGTTTCCATCTCAAAATTCAGAATGTGTTTAAGTTACCCATATTAAACAAGCATGCAAGCTTTCCGGGTCAAAACCACATTCTAAACCGGTCTTCGCCTTATCATGTGTTGAACCGTATCTTTCTGTAAGACTAACCGGTCTAAGCCTAGGCTTAATTAAAGACCCGTTAGCATTCTAATTGGTTATTTATACCATCATTCCAGACTAGAGCCTTCCGGTAAATGGTACCTACACTTACTTAAGTGAATACGGCTGAGTTATTAAAATTCTTGCTATTTAAGACAGGAGCTAGCTCAGGTAAATACTCTTAACTTATTTTCCCTATACGGGCTTGGGATACGGTATTATAATAATACCGCTTGGTCGGGTATTGAATATTTAATCTTATTATGGTTAAATTATTGAGGTAACCCGGTTTAATCTGTATTGTTTGAAATAAAGACCTTTAGGGGTTAATGACCATGTCCCGGATATCCTTGACATCATTGTGTTATAAAATGGCCACGCCTTATACACGGGGTGTAGGCATACACCTGACAGTTGTTTAAGGAAAAACGGTATCTCACTCTCTTGTGCGCTTATACTTGTGGCGTGTCTGTTAATCTGACTCGGTTTCTACATCGGGCCCTGAACGTATAACGAACATGTAAATCTGTATACAAGATTATAACTATAATTTTCCCAAGTTATAAAGAGTTTGTGCCTTGTGCATTCAAATCAATTTTTATTAAACCTTTTCAAAATGAGTCGGTTGAGTGTATTTACCAGTGAAAACTGACGTATTTTCCAAAAGGGTTAAGTGACAGGTACTGGACGTAATTGGCTGGAAGCTCAGGGCGTTAATAAGGAATCTTGCAAGTTCTAGGCGTCTAAAGTCTGTTGAATAATGTTATGTTTTAAGATCCGCCTGTGGATCCTTTACTTTCCGTTGTAATATTGGATGTTACTTTATATTCGGATTGTAATATATTTATCTTTTGCTTCCGCTGTGCATCCATATATATTGTGTCGTTTGACTATGATGGTATCAACTACGTCACGATACTCCCCTACCGGGCCCACCGGTGAAACGTGGAAATATCGGGGTGTGACAAACGGGGTATTAGTTGATAGTGCTATTAGGCTTGGCAACCTCACACCGTACATGAGAGGACGGGCGTGAACTAATGACCTTAAATCATGACCAATGTTTGGATAGGGGCATTGGGGACGGGCAAAACAATCTGGTAGCCATCTTGTACGGTACTTGAGTTATTATCAACATTAATATCAATGAATTGAACTAAACACTTGGTAACTAACGTTTTCACAAACTATGAACTCGCCAGCTTTGTCTGATACACTTGTTGCATGCTCGCAGGTCGTTAGATTATTTGGATTTGGAACTTGCTGTATAGAGTGGCTAGAGTGGTCATGGGTCGAACTGAGTGGATACATATGATCGGATTATTGATTTCACACATTTACTTTGAAACATTTAAATTATGGTTTACTTATTGCTTCCGCTGAACTTGTTGGATTTTATTAAACTTATTGTTTGGTACATTTTATTTATAATTGGCAAATCCATTTGAAAACTTGTTATGAGTTCAACATGATTAGTGGCTAGATCCTGGTACGTCACACGCCTAGCAGGGTTTTCCGTATGTGGTACTTTGGGGGTGTGACAGTTTGGTATCAGAGCCAGGTTTTCGTTTTAGGTCAACATGCAAATCAAAACAATCCACCTGTCTGGACGTTTATGACATTCATGGATTATATGCCACAGACGTTCAGTGGGACTGAAGAAGCTGTGGGACTACTACGTTGGTTTGAGAAGGCGGAATCGGTTTTTGCTATGTGTAACTGTCCCATGGGGGACCGGGTGAAGTATGCTACAGGCACATTGGAGAATGGTGCCTTAACTTGGTGGAATGCCCAGGTGCAAATGTTGGGCATTGAAATGGCTAATGCAACTACTTGGGATGATTTCAAAGAGTTGATGCGAGAGGAGTACTATCCTCGTGATGAGATTCAGAAGCTTGAGAACGAGTACTACAATTTGAAGATGGAAGGGTCTGAGATTGAAGCATATACGAAAAGGTCACATGAGCTCGCGAATATGTGTCCTAACTTATCACGACCACCACCCCGAAGAATCGAATTGTACATTAAGGGGTTAGCACCGTCAGTCAAGAGTTTGGTCACTGCTGCAAATCTTGATAACCTGCCTCGAATCATACGTCTAGCCCACAAGATCACGGATCAGGAGGTGGAGCGGGGCTCGCTACCACTGCGTGTTTCTGCTGCTACTGCTACTACTCCTACAGCTATTACTCCCGCCACTAACAGCAAGCGTAAATGGAATGATGTGGACAAGGCGTCCAATTCGATACAGCCACAGAAGAAACCAGACACCAGTAGCAATCGCAGTTTCAGTCAGTCATCTTCTGTTAATCAGAACCAGAGCAGCAATTCGAATCAGAGTTCATATGCGGGGAAACAGCCAAAGTGTAACAAGTGCAACTTTCATCATCGTGGGTCGTGCACCCGAGTCTGTCACAGGTGCAACAAAGTGGGTCAAATGGCTAGAGATTGCAGGGCTCCACTCCCAAGACAGCAGCAGCAGCAACCCCCACAGCAACAGCAGCCACATCAATAGGATAGGCAGTAACCTTAGCAGAATCAGGGTAATCGCAAGGGTTGTTTTCAGTGTGGTGACGAGGGTCATTTCAGGCATGTCACACCCCAAAAAATCCACCACGCGGAGTATCACCGCTTGGAGGCGTGACATGACCAGGATCGAGCCACCAATCATATTGAACAACGTAATTTAAGTAAGTAAAGCCAACCACAATACGATTGGTGACCTAAAGAAGGTAACCGACTTTAAGTTAACAGCGGAAGCATAAAACGTAAGTCCTAAACATAGGTTTCATAGTTCATAAGTTTAAAGTCCATTACGTAAGTTTAATAAGTTCAAAAGGACTTAAATATTAAGCACGGAACATAACAGTCCGTATCCCACAACGACCTCCTCCTCGTGTAAGCTCCATAAGCGTTTAGCGACCTGTAAGGCATGTAACAACGAGTCAACAACAAAGTTGAGTGAGTTCACGGTTGGTTGTTTAGTTTTAAGTTGTTTCTGAAAACGTGGTTTGACTTTTGTTGGCTTACTTGCCGTGGGGGTTACCCCTTAGTTGAAAGTATGATTAACCAGTTCCTTCTTCATTACCCAAACCATAATCATAATTAGTGGGGAGTTTCCCCATGTGAACCACTAGACCGATATCTACAACTGACGAACAATAGTTGTGCCCTACGTCAATGTTCTATCATCATTGACAGTTTGCCATAGTCCATTAGTACACGCCCGTTCGGACGACACGGTGTGAGGTTTGTTAAACCTAATAGCGCTATTAACTAATGACCCGCTCGCCATTGGCCTCGGCGATTAAGTCGATATAAAAGGAGGGACTTCATGATAGAGTTTTTGTCTAGTAAGTTTTAAGGTTGTTGTCCTACCCAAGGAGGACGAACGTACATATTCTACCCAAGGAGAATACGCAGGATTAATATTGGCATCCTACCCATGGAGGATGGCCGTACATATCCTACCCAAGGAGGATATGTAGATTCCATTTTAGTTTCTTAACCCATTCCCAAACCACCGGGAATCCCATGCCTTGTAGAAAGTGTGAACTCACCTCGGTTGCTTGGTTTGACTCTCAAAAATAGCTAACAGTCAAGGTCGGTCAATCACGTCCTAGTATGATTACCACTTAGTTTATTAGTGTCTTCAAATAAGCACAAAGTTCCTACACGCATCTACCACATAACATGCATCACTTTAACGGTTCATGCCCATATAAACTTCCCATCTATTCCCGTTCATAAGAAAACATACGACGTTGCACATAACACTTTTATTGCCATATAACATGTTAGATTATTCTCAGATAACCTACCCGACATTTAGACACGCAAATTACTACTTATGTCGTTTCAGCTTTTACATTCAAAACTAGGCTGATTTCGGGGATTTTAATAAAATAGTTAACTTGTTCCAAAAATTCCCAACTTTTTACAGAAGGTCTTAAACGATCCAATTATTATTGTGTAAAAAATTCGGGATCCAATTCATCACCAATATTTTATGAAAATTCATTTTCCAGACTGCAATCAGATTCATCTTTTTCTGATTGCAGTCCACGGAATAATTTATTTAAAATTTATCGTAAGTCCGATCTACGAAATTCCAGTGGGAGGATTACAAATACATCGGTGGTCATTTACAGTACAAATCTCATGACCTAGTTCTACGCATGTTTCAAGTTATGACTAAAAATATAGCACCCATTTACTGCAGTAAAAACTCAGCTTTAGCTGCTATTACAAAACGAGTCTTTAAAAATAGTAAACGAAGTCCAAAAATTGTGATTCCAGTGCCATTAGAACCGTATTTCATAATACATAAATCTAGACTTCAGAAAATGCATTTTTCGTTTTATTAAGGTCCGGTTACAGCCAACTGAAGTTGGCTATAATCACTAAACAGCCCCTGTTTTCAGCTTTTATCATTCTAATGCGAGTTATATTGGTTCCGTTAACATGTCTAGTGATCAACAATGACCTTTAACATCAATATTAACAAGTAAATCATCAAGTAATCAACAACATACAACCTACTTCAACATTTCATCATGTAAATCTTCATGTAACTTTTATCTTCAAGTTTCTTGTTTAACCCCTTTTAGTGTTCTAGTTCTTTAGTGTTTTAAACATAAGTATCATACTACAAGTTTTAGCCATAAAAACAAGATGAACAAGGGTTTGTCAAGAGCTTACTACTAGCACAAGGCTAGGGTAGAATCTAGTGAAGAAGAAGATGAAAATGAAGAAGAAGAAGCAAGAAACAAGTTCCTTTGAAGCTCCACAAGTTGCAACTTCCTTGAATCACTTCCTAGGCTTGAATGGAACTCAAGGATGGATGAATGTGGTGGACTTGGGGTGGTGATGGTGGCGGTTAAGGGAGGGCCGAGAGGAGGGGAGAGAGATAAGTGAGGAAGTGTGTGATCTAGTGAAAGATATGTAGTGATGTGTAGGACCTTCTCAAAATCTCCAACCATACTTACAAAGATGCATCCTATATCTTGTCTAAATTCTCAAGCAAAGGATCCAATAAAATATTGTAACAAAATCATGGGTGGGCCACCCTTGTTAGGGCCGTAGATGGGGGGTATGGAGTTGAATTGTAACTAAATGGTAATCACAAGTTAGAATTCAAGTATGCTTTCATATATGTTATTCATTTGATATTTAGTGGGTGTTATGATAAACGGGGATCATGACTAGTTAAAAATAATAAAACAATGTATTTGACAAAAATTTAGTGTCCCGGGTAATGTCCGGTTGTTCGGTCGGATATTGTTCCGTTAAAGTGTTTAATTGTTCCGTAAAGTGTCTTATATATATATTTTTGTAACACAATTAATTCCTAACACTTAGGAAAATATTCAGGACCATTTAGCAAATTTTCTGCACATGACTAGTAGGTTAACAAGCACATGTAAGTATGACACGGTAATCAGGAAATAGTTAAGTAATTCAACACAGTCACTAAGCACTTTAATTATCATTAAATAATCGTACGGATACATGTAATTACGAGGGTTGTCACATTCTCCCCCTGTTAAGAAAATTTTGTCCCGAAATTTAATGCGTGGTTACTGAGGAAGCTAGTTAAGTTGCATGGTTTACTGGTTTTCCTGGGGTGTCACATCATCCCCCCGTTGATTTGGAATTTCGTCCTGAAATTCTGCAGTAGCTTCAGTCTCAGTAGTGGTTGCACTTTTCTTAAACAACTGGGGATACTTGAGTTTCATTTGGTCCTCTCATTCCCAGGTATACTCTAGGCCACGACGGGAGTTCCAACGAACTCGAACAAGAGGTATCCTGGTACGCTTGAGAATCTTAACATCTCGATCAGTAATCTCAACTGGTTCCTCGACGAATCGCAACTGGTCATCGATTGTGAGCTCCTTTTTAAGGGAACTATGAGGGTCTCATCTGACAGACACTTCTTCAGATTCGACACATGGAAAACATTATGAACTCCGCTGAGTTCTGCCGGTAGGTTCAGCTTGTAAGCGACTTTGCCAATCTTCTCAATGATTTTGAACGATCCGACATAGCACGGATTGAGTTTGCCTCGTTTGCCAAAACGAACTACACCTTTCCAAGGTGAGACTTTAAGTAGCACTCGATCCCCAACCTGGAACCCGAGTGGTTTCCTTCGCCTATCAGCATAGCTTTTCTGACGGTCACGAGCTGCCGCCATTCATTGTCGTATCTGAGCAATTCTCTCGGTCGTATCTACTACAAGTTATGGGCCAGTGATTTGGCTATCACCAACTTCTGCCCAACAGAGAGGTGATCGGCACTTTCGTCCATACAACGCCTCGAACGGAGCGGCCTGGATACTGGTGTGGTAACTGTTGTTATACGAAAACTCCACTAATAGGAGGTGCTTTTCCCAACCATTGCCAAAATCAATCACACATGCCCTAAGCATGTCTTCAAGGGTTTGGATGGTGTGTTCAGACTGCCCATCCGTCTGTGGATGATATGTCGTGCTCATGTCTAATCGAGAGCCAGAGGATTTGTGCATAGCTTGCCACAATTCAGATGTAAAACGTGAGTCACGATCAGAAATGATGGAGGTTGGCACTCCATGCCTTGATACCACTTCCTTTAGGTAGATATCTGCTAGAGTAGAAAACTTATCCGTTTCCTTGATAGCCAGAAAATGTGCAGACTTGGTCAATCGATCCACTATTACCCAAATAGTGTCATTTCCGTATTGAGATCTAGGCAGGCCAGTAACGAAATCCATGGAAATTTGCTCCCATTTCCATGTCGGGATCTCTGGTTGTTGGAGTAAGCCTGATGGTTTCTGGTACTCAGTCTTGACTCTCGCACAAGTCAAACATTTGCTAACGTAGGTTGCTATGTGGGCTTTCATACTAGGCCACCAATACGTAGTCTTGAGATCGTGGTACATCTTATCCGAACCAGGATGTACTGAATAACGAGACTTATGTGCTTCATCCATCACAAGCTCGCGTAAGCCTCCATAAAGTGGAACCCATATGTGTCCGTTTACATAGTAGGCGCCGTTTTCCTTTTGTTCTAGCCGCTGCCTTGATCCTCGTAAGGACTCAGCCCTGATGTTTTCTGCTTTCAATGCTTCAACCTGAGCGTCGCGAATTTGAGCGGGAAGGTTAGATTGGATGGTAAGCTGTAACGCACGTACACGCTTAGGTATAATATCCTTTCGGCTGAGGGCGTCGGCCACCACATTGGCTTTGCCCGGATGGTACTTGATCGCACATTCGTAATCGTTCAAGAGCTCGACCCATCGGCGTTGTCGCGTGTTTAACTCATTTTGCTTGAAGATATGCTCGAGACTCCTGTGATCGGTGTAAATGGTGCACTTGGTACCGTACAGGTAATGTCTCCATATCTTAAGTGCGAAAACGACTACTCCCAATTCCAAGTCATGTGTAGTGTAGTTCCTTTCGTGAACTTTAAGTTGGCGCGATGCGTAGGCAATGACCTTGTCACGTTGCATCAACACGCAACCAAGTCCTTGGATGGAAGCGTCACAATAAACCACAAAATCATATGTGTCTTCGGGCAATGAGAGGATAGGCGCGCTACAAAGTCTATCTTTTAAGTGCTGAAAAGCATATTCCTGTGCATCACCCCAACGGTAGGTGACACCTTTTTGAGTCAGTGAGGTGAGAGGTTGCGCAATCCTTGAGAAATCCTTGATAAACCTTCTGTAATATCCTGCCAAACCCAAGAATTGGCGGATTTCTGTTGGTGTGTGGGGTGCAGGCCAGTTCTTGATCGAGTCAACCTTGGATGGATCTACATGAATCCCATCCTTGTTTACCACATGGCCTAGAAAGTGGACTTCGCAAAGCCAGAAGTCACATTTCGAAAACTTGGCATACAACTGCTCTTTTCGAAGAAGTTCCAGAATAAGCCTCAGATGTTGCTCGTGTTCCTCCTGACTCTTAGAATAGATCAGGATGTCCTCGATGAACACTATGACAAACTTATCCAGGTAAGGCTTGCATACTCTGTTCATGAGATCCATGAACACTGCAGGTGCATTCGTCAATCCAAAAGGCATAACCAGAAACTCGTAATGGCCGTAACGAGTTCTGAATGCTGTTTTGGAGACGTCCTCATCTCGGACTCTCAGTTGGTGGTATCCCGATCTCAGATCAATCTTAGAGTAATAGCTCGACCCTTGCAGCTGGTCGAACAAGTCGTCAATACGTGGAAGAGGATAACGATTCTTCACGGTCACCTTGTTGAGTTCGCGGTAGTCAATACACATTCTGAAGGTACCGTCTTTCTTTTTCACGAATAACACTGGAGCTCCCCAGGGCGAAGAGCTAGGACGTATGAAACCCTTTTCCAAGAGTTCGTGTAATTGCGTGGACAGTTCTTCAAGTTCTGACGGAGCAAGTCGATAAGGTGCATAAGCTATTGGTGCTGCTCCAGGAGCTAGCTAGCTCGATTTGAAACTCGACTTGTCGATGAGGCGGAAGACCAGGTAATTCCTCAGGAAAATCACGCACAACAGGAATGTCTTCAATTCTCTTCTCTTCCATTGATGTGTTATTAACGAGTCCTAGAATGGCAATGTGGCCCTTTCGCAAACACTTCTGGGCCTTAAGAAAAGAGATAATGCCTACGACAGCACCACTCTTGTCGCCATGAATCACGAGGGGTACCTCACCAGAACGAGGGATGCGGACAATCTTCTCGTTACAAAGAATCTTCGCTTGCTGATGAGATAACCAATCCATCCCAATAACGACATCGAAACTACCAAGTGTGATAGGGATAAGATCGATAGAGAAAGTCTGACCAGCTAAGACGAGGTTACAACCTTTAACTATGTGTGGGCTTCAAGACTTTTACCGTTTGCTAGTTCTACCATGTGTTTGGTGTTCAAAAGTGTTGGAGTGCGCTTAAGCATTTGACTAACTTTTAAGGACACATAACTGTTATCGGCACCCGAATCAAATAAAACAGTAACAAAGAAATCATCCAGAAGAAACTTACCCATCACAACGTTGGGATCGTTCCTTGCCGTTATTGTTAACCCCGTTGTTGCCTCCATTATTGCCTCCATTGTTGTTCCCATTTCCCTGGTTGTTGTTGCTGTTCTGATTCTGGTTCAGCTGAGGACAGTTCCTCTTAAAGTGGCCTTCAGCGCCACACTGAAAGCATCCTTTATTGCCCTGTTGTTGCTGCTGTTGGTGGTTCTGTGGAGCTTGTTGTTGTTGTTGTTGGTAATTCTGATTTGATGGTCGTGCGCTCCTGCAGTCCTTTGCTTCATGACCAAACTTGTTACACCTCAGGCAACGACCCTTGTTGCACTGCCTGCTATGATGCTTGTGGCACCGGTTGCACTTGGGGTGGTTCCCTCGGTATCCACCTTGTCCTTGACTACCGGAAGATTGCTGACCAGGACTCTGGTAGTCATCAGTCTTTCGCTGCTGAGACTGAACTGAAGTAGAACCCTTACTGGAATTCCCATCCCATTTTCGCTTGTTATCATTGGGAGTGTCAGTAGTAGTTGCACTAATACGCTTGGGTAGTTTGTTTTGTTCAACTGCTTGATCGGTGAGACGATGGGCCAACTTAATGATTTGCTGAATGGTACCCAGGTTAGCTGAAGTTACGTGACTCTGGATCTCTGGTACAAGACCCTTGAGGTATAGCTCAATACGTTTGATGGGAGGGTCCACCATAGTAGGACACAAGATGGCCAGCTCGTTTGACCTCTTCGTATACGCCTCAATTTCAGACCCCGCCATCTTCAAATTGAAGAATTCCACCTCCAGCTTGTGGATGTCGTCACGACTACAGTACTCTTCTTTGATCAGTTCTTTGAAACCGTTCCATGGGGTGGCATTAGCAACCGCCAGCCCTAGCAGTTGAACCTGTGCCTTCCACCAGGTTAACGCAGCACCTTCGAGTGTTCCCGTGGCATATTTCACCCTACGATCTTCAGGGCATTCACACATCTCAAAAACAGACTCAAGCTTCTCAAACCAGTGGAGAAGACCTACAGCTCCTTCTGTGCCGCTGAAAGTACTAGGTCGGCAATCCATGAATGTTTTGAACGTACATACGGGAGGTTGAGCATGTTGACCTGTCGCGCGAGAACAAAAAGACAAGATTAAACACGAGAGTTGGTTCGCGAGAGTAGGATCTAAACATCCTAGGATAGGTCGAAATGGCAGGTTATACCTCCTGCAGGGACAGCTGCGAGTGCCTCAGCCACTCGTTCGTTGATTAGAGCTGTTAGTTGGGCTTGAGTTAGGTTCAGTCGTCCACTCATGATCTTCACATCGAAGGAAACACAAGTAAGAAAGGTGTCGCGAAAGTGCGTAAGTGTGGAGTGACAGAAGAGAGCAAACACACAGGGTTTCAAACAATAGTTGTTACGCTAACTAAGCATACCATGATCAAATATGCTGTTTAAACTAGCAGGCAGGCAATACAAACATAAACCATATTACCTATAGTGTTGAGTCTTGCACGTGGAGCGAAGCGTCGTTGTGGATCGTTGAGCACTGTACAGGTTATAGTCTGGTTTTATCAAAAAGTTTTTCCCTTTTTAAAACCAAGTTCACTATAACCAATGGCTCTGATACCAATCTGTCACACCCCCAAAAATCCACCACGCGGAGTATCACCGCTTGGAGGCGTGACATAACCAGGATCGAGCCACCAATCATATTGAACAACGTAATTTAAGTAAGTAAAGCCAACCACAATACGATTGGTGACCTAAAGAAGGTAACCGACTTTAAGTTAACAGCGGAAGCATAAAACGTAAGTCCTAAACATAGATTTCATAGTTCATAAGTTTAAAGTCCATTACGTAAGTTTAATAAGTTCAAAAGGACTTAAATATTAAGCACGGAACATAACAGTCTGTATCCCACAATGACCTCCTCCTTGTGCAAGCTCCATAAGCGTCTAGCGACCTGTAAGGCATGTAACAACGAGTCAACAACAAAGTTGAGTGAGTTCACGGTTGGTTGTTTAGTTTTAAGTTGTTTCTGAAAACGTGGTTTGACTTTCGTTGGCTTACTTGCCGCGGGGGTTACCCCTTAGTTGAAAGTATGATTAACCAGTTCCTTCTTCATTACCCAAGCCATAACCATAATCAGTGGGGAGTTTCCCCATGTGAACCACTAGACCGATATCGACAACTGACGAACAATAGTTGTGCCCTACGTCAATGTTCTATCATCATTGACAGTTTGCCATAGTCCACTAGTACACGCCCATTCGGACGACACGGTGTGAGGTTTGTTAAACCTAATAGCGCTATTAACTAATGACCCGCTAGCCATTGGCCTCGGCGATTAAGTCGATATAAAAGGAGGGACTTCATGATAGAGTTTTTGTCTAGTAAGTTTTAAGATTGTTGTCCTACCCAAGGAGAACGAACGTACGTATTCTACCCAAGGAAAATACGCAGGATTAATATTGGCATCCTACCCATGGAGGATGGCCGTACATATCCTACCCAAGGAGGATATGTAGATTCCATTTTAGTTTCTTAACCCATTCCCAAACCACCGGGAATCCCATGCCTTGTAGAAAGTGTGAACTCACCTTGGTTGCTCGGTTTGACTCTCAAAAATAGCTAACAGTCAAGGTCGGTCAATCACGTCCTAGTATGATTACCACTTAGTTTATTAGTGTCTTCAAATAAGCACAAAGTTCCTACACGCATCTACCACATAACATGCATCACTTTAACGGTTCATGCCCATATAAACTTCCCATCTATTCCCGATCATAAGCAAACATACGACGTTGCACATAACACTTTTATTGCCATATAACATGTTAGATTATTCTCAGATAACCTACCCGACATTTAGACATGCAAATTACTACTTATGTCGTTTCAGCTTTTACATTCAAAACTGGGCTGATTTCAGGGATTTTAATAAAATAGTTAACTTGTTCCAAAAATTCCCAACTTTTTACAGAAGGTCTTAAACGATCCAAATATTATTGTGTAAAAATCTCGGGATCCAATTCATGACCAATATTTTATAAAAATTCATTTTCCGGACTGCAATCAGATTCATCTTTTTCTGATTGCAGCCCACGGAATAATTTATTTAAAATTCATCGTAAGTCCGATCTACGAAATTTCAGTGGGAGGATTACAAATACATCGGTGGTCATTTACAGTAAAAATCTCATGACCTAGTTCTACTCAAGTTTCAAGTTATGACTAAAAATATAGCACCCATTTACTGCAGTAAAAACTCAGCTTTAGCTGCTGTTACAAAACGAGTCTTTAAAAATAGTAAACGAAGTCCAAAAATTGTGATTCCAGTGCCATTAGAACCGTATTTCATAATACATAAATCTAGACTTTAGAAAATGCATTTTTCGTTTTATTAAGGTCTGTTTACAGCCAACTAAAGTTGGTTGTATTCACTAAACAGCCCATGTTTTCAGCTTTTATCATTCTAATGCGAGTTATATTGGTGCGTTAACATGTCTAGTGATCAACAACGACCTTTAACATCAATATTAACAAGTAAATCATCAAGTAATCAACAACATACAACATCCTACTTCAACATTTCATCATGTAAATCTTCATGTAACTTTTATCTTCAAGTTTCTTGTTTAACCCCTTTTAGTGTTCTAGTTCTTTAGTGTTTTAAACATAAGTATCATACTACAAGTTTTAGCCATAAAAACAAGATGAACAAGGGTTTGTCAAGAGCTTACTACTAGCACAAGGCTAGGATAGAATCTAGTGAAGAAGATGATGAAAATGATGAAGAAGAAGCAAGAAACAAGTTCCTTTGAAGCTCCACAAGTTGCAACTTCCTTGAATCACTTCCTAGGCTTGAATGGAACTCAAGGATGGATGAATGTGGTGGAGTTGGGGTGGTGATGGTGGCGGTTAAGGGAGGGCCGAGAGGAGGGGAGAGAGATAAGTGAGGAAGTGTGTGATCTAGTGAAAGATATGTAGTGATGTGTAGGACCTTCTCAAAATCTCCAACCACACTTATAAAGATGCATCCTATATCTTGTCTAAATTCTCAAGCAAAGGATCCAATAAAATATTGTAACAAAATCATGGGTGGACCACCCTTGTTAGGGCCGTAGATGGGGGGGGGGGGGTATGGAGTTGAATTGTAACTAAATGGTAATCACAAGTTAGAATTCAAGTATGCTTTCATATATGTTATTCATTTGATATTTAGTGGGTGTTATGATAAACGTGGATCATGACTAGTCAAAAATAATAAAACAATGTATTTGACAAAAATTTAGTGTCCCGGGTAATGTCCGGTTGTTCGGTCGGATATTGTTCCGTTAAAGTGTTTAATTGTTCCGTAAAGTGTCTTATATATATATTTTTGTAACACAATTAATTCCTAAGACTTAGGAAAATATTTAGGACCATTTAGCAAATTTTCTGCACATGACTAGTAGGTTAACAAGCACATGTAAGTATGACACAGTAATCAGGAAATAGTTAAGTAATTCAACACAGTCACTAAGCACTTTAATTATCATTAAATAATCGTACGGATACAAGTAATTACGAGGGTTGTCACAAGGCGGGATTACCCTCAGTTGAATCAGAATACGGGGAATAATAACAACAACACTGGGAATAACAACAATGGGAGCAATGGTGGGAACGGTGCATGTGGGAGAATGTTTACTATTGGTGCTGGGGAAGCTAGGAATGATGACAACGTGGTGACCGGTACGTTTTCAGTGAACAATCTATTTGCTTCTATTTTATTCGACTCTCGTGCCGATTGGAGTTATGTATCTTTGGGGTTCAGTCGTCAGTTAGGGATGAGTCCTACACCTCTTGTAACCAAACACGTAGTAGAATTAGCCGATGGCAAATCAATTGAAGCTTCACATGTCCTCGTTGGGTGTAAACTCGATCTTATGGGTCAAGTGTTCGACATTGACCTACTCCCCGTCACTCTTGGAAGTTTTGATGTGGTAGTTGGCATGGATTGGTTGTCTAAGCATCAGGCGAAATTCTCTGTAAAGAGAAAATCGTGTGTATCCCTATCCCTAGCGAAGAATCTTTGTCGGTTCAAGGTCATCGTAGTGGTGCAATGGTTGGCATCATCTCAGTTATGAAGGCTCAGAAGTGTCTGCGTAAGGGCTACCCTGCTATTTTAGATCTTGTTAGTGATTCTTAACCTGAAGAAAGGAAGATCGAAGACCTTCCAGTTGTTCGTGAGTTTTCTAATGTATTTCCTGAAGAGCTTCCTGGTTTACCTCCACACCGTCAGGTGGAATTTCAGATCGACCTTACACTAGGAGCAGCCCTGGTTGCCCGTGCTCCTTACCGTCTTGCGCCAGGAGAGTTGCAGGAGTTGTCAAATCAACTCCAAGAGCTGTTGGATAGAGGTTTTATCCGACCCAGTTCTTCGCCTTGGGGAGCCCCAGTTCTGTTTGTGAAGAAGAAGGATGGGTCCTTTCGAATGTGTATAGATTATCGTGAACTCAACAAGGTGACCGTCAAGAATCGTTATCCTTTACCACGTATCGACGATCTGTTTGACCAGTTGCAAGGGTCGAGTTTTTTTTCAAAGATCGACTTAAGATCGGGCTATCATCAGGTGCGGGTCCGAGAGGAGGATGTTCCCAGAACGACTTTTCGAACGTGGTATGGCCACTATGAGTTTTTGGTTATGTCATTTGGGTTGACTAACGCACCAGCGGTTTTCATGGATCTCATGAACTGCGTGTGCAAACCGTATCTGGACGATTTTGTTATTGTGTTCATCGACGACATCTTGATCTACTCCAAGAGCAAGGAAGACCACGAGCGACACTTACGACTTATCTTGGAGCTCCTGCGGAAGGAGTAACTCTACGCGAAGTTCTCTAAGTGTGATTTCTGGATTCAGGAAGTACATTTTCTTGGCCACATTGTTAACGAGATGGGGATACACGTGGATCCTGCTAAGATTGATGCTATCAGAAATTGGGCGGCACCGAAGAATCCTTCGGAGGTGCGACAATTTCTTGGTCTCGCTGGGTACTATCCTCGGTTTATTAGGGATTTCTCAAGGATCGCTCAACCTCTTACCTCATTGACGCAGAAGGGTGTTGTATACTCGTGGGGAACGAAGCAGGAGGATGCTTTCCAACTCTTGAAACAAAAACTCTGCAGCGCACCGATCTTGTCTCTACCTGAAGGTACCGAGGATTTCGTGGTATATTGTGATGCTTCTATTTAGGGCCTCGGTTGCGTGCTGATGCAACGTGAGAAAGTAATAGCTTACGCTTCCCGACAGCTGAAAGTTCATGAGAAGAACCATATGACTCACGACTTGGAGTTAGGGGCCGTAATTTTTGCGCTAAAGATCTGGAGGCATTATCTGTACGGTACCAAATGCACTATCTATACTGATCACAGGAGCCTTCAGCATATTTTCGATCAGAAAGAGTTGAACATGCGACAGCGTCGTTGGGTAGAGCTTTTGAACGACTACGACTATGCCATCAAGTATCACCCAGGTAAAGCTAACGTCGTAGCTAATGCCCTTAGTCAAAAAGAGACGAAGCCTAAGTGTGTTTGCGCTCTGCAGCTCACTATTCACTCTAACTTACCTGGTCAGATTGGTTCCGCTCGGATCGAAGCATTGAAAGAAGAAAACCTTGAGGCTGAATACTTGCGGGGCATGGAAAAACGACTTGTGGAGAGATCTGACTGCATTCATTATTTTATGAAACGGGTATGGGTTCCTTTATATGGTAATCTTAGAGAGCTCGTTATGGACGAAGCGCATAAGTCTCGGTATTATGTTCACCCGGGTTCAGATAAGATGTATCAGGATCTGAAAGTCATGTATTGGTGGCCGAGGATGAAAGCTCACATAGCGGCGAATGTGAGTAAGTGTTTA
This sequence comes from Helianthus tuberosus, assembly GCA_030545235.1. Classification (NCBI taxonomy): domain Eukaryota; kingdom Viridiplantae; phylum Streptophyta; class Magnoliopsida; order Asterales; family Asteraceae; genus Helianthus; species Helianthus tuberosus. The sequence continues at coordinate 142,343,991 of CM060441.1, forward strand.
ACTTGTGCTAAAGTCAAAGTGGAGTACCAAAAACCCTCAGGCCTGCTTCAACAACCAGAGATACCTATGTGGAAATGGGAGCAGATTGCTATGGATTTCGTCACCGGTTTGCCAAGGACTCAAGGCGGAAATGATACTATTTGGGTGATCGTTGACCGTCTCACGAAGTCAGCACATTTTCTAGCAATCAAGGAAATTGATAAGTTCTCACAGCTCGTAGCGGTTTATCTTAGGGAAGTGGTTTCTAGGCACAGGGTGCCAACCTCCATTATCTTATATCGAGATCCGCATTTCATTTCCAATTTATGGCAGTCGATGCATAAGTCATTCGGTTCACGTCTCGATATGAGTACTGCTTATCACCCACAGATGGATGGTCAGAGCGAGCGAACCATCCAGACACTTGAAGACATGCTGCGTGCATGTGTGATCGATTTTGGCAAAGGCTGGGAGAAACATTTTCCGTTGATAGAGTTCTCGTACAACAACAGCTACCATACCAGTATTCAGGCAGCTCTGTTCGAAGCATTGTATGGGCGGAAATGTCGTTCTCCTCTCAGTTGGGCTGAGGTAGGTGACAGCCAGATCACGGGTCCGGAACTTGTACTTGAAACTTCAGAAAAGATTGTCCAGATCAGAAACCGTATGGCGGTAGCGCGCGACCGTCAGAAAAGCTACGCTGACAAGCGTAGGAAACCGTTGGAGTTCGCTGTAGGCGATCGCGTTATGTTGAAAGTCTCGCCATGGAAGGGGTAGTACGCTTTGGGAAACGCGGCAAGCTTAATCCACGCTATGTCGGACCATTCAAAATTCTGGAGCGAATTAGTAAAGTGGCTTACAAGCTCGAGCTACCTGCTGAGTTGGGTAATGTTCATGATGTCTTCCATGTTTTGCAACTAAAGAAGTGTTTGTCTAATGAAACACTGGTTGTGCCGTTTCAAGAGCTGAAGATTGACGACAGATTACAGTTTGTCGAAGAACCTATCGAAATCATGGATCGGGAAGTCAAGGTTCGTAAGCATAGTCGAATCCCGATCATGAGGGTTCGTTGGAACTCAAGACGTGGACCGGAGTTCACGTGGCTCAAGGATCAGATGAAGCTCAAATATCCTCAACTCTTCCCCACTGACCAACCTAAATCTGGTGAAACTGGTGAATTTCGGGATGAAATTCCACTTCAAGTTGGGGATGATGTGGCACCTAAGGAAAATCTGCAGTAATCTTGAGCTACCACTTCACTTCTCTGGGATTTACTTATCAAATTTCGGGACGAAATTTCTTTCAAGTTGGGGATGATGTGACAACCCGAACTTTCAAGGTTAGTGTCGTTTTGTCTCGTGATCCTAACTCCTCATTATTTATCTTCAACGGTCCTCGCTATGTTAAACTTGTTAAACGTAAATATTATTGGATGCGATTGAGAGTGTACTGGGGTTATTATTGTGTAAAGTAGTTAGCTTGGGCCGCAATTATCCTTAAACTATCTCGACCCGGTTGAAAATGTTATTGGGCCGCCACCATCATTAAACAATCTCGGCCCACACCCTTTTATGGATTTTGCATATTTGTAGAATTAGGAGTTAGGGATACGTAAACATAAAAGGATAGCAAAAACCCTAGTGCACCTTATTCCCTTCGACGATCAGCCCCTCCCCCCTTCGAAGATTCGTACTCTCCTTGAAGCTAGACTCTCATGAATAGCAACATCCATAGTTTGGTTAGTATAATCATATGTTAATGAATCTAATCTTGATTGGTTATTCTTGCTTATGTACAACGTATAGTCGATTTGCATGATAAGGTCGGTTATTTATAGGTTGGTTACAAATTGCTAGTCATGATGATTAATGTTCTTATGATAGGGTGTTCGATGATGATGATAGTATGAATGCTAATAAGGGATTGTATGTTAATAGTGTGATGAATGGTTCTTGTCTGATTGAATTACTTAACTTGATGAGTGTGACTAGGATCAGATTTAAGATTGATGGCACCTTATTGTTTGATGAACTGTTAATCGGTTTCAGAAGTTATTATGCTATTGAGTCGCAATGAATATTGTTTGAGGATGATTGTTGTGTGCTATAATCTGGAAAAAAAATAACCAATAGATTACGTAACCGGTTTGACCATAGTTCGGGGATAATGAAACTGAAATAGGATTGCACACCCTTAATTGGTCGCACACTGTTTAGGTTGGGCCAGGGAACATTGGGCCGCATCACCCAGCGAATGGACCAACTGGATTGGGCCGCATCACACAGCGAATGGATCAATTGGTTTGGGGCCGCACACCCCCTGATAGTGTTGGGCCACGCAGCTTAATGCGTCTCATGATTGGGCTTGGAATCAACTGGGCCACGAATTGATTGTGATTAGTATGTTGGAAGATTAAGTCATACAATCTCTTTTGGGCCATTAACTTAGTTAAATTGTGCACCTTGTGAATAACGAAATGAAATGTTAACTGTTACGTGACTTGTGAAATATGAACTTGTGATGTGAACTTGTAAGTGAACCAACTACTTATTGTGAGATTTCATGATGATAACCGGCTGTCATGCTGCATGATAAACTGTTATGATTCATAGAACATGTGTGTTCCTCGTATGTTACTACGTGTGCATGATGAAATGCTATGAATATGTGAATTACTGTTACAACATGTGAAACAATTGATATAACTATTTGTATGAAACTTGTTTATTTCATGCGTAGAAAATGTGGTTTAATTGCATGTGAAACTGATTATTAGTGGTAAACACATTAGGATTTGGTTGACCAACTTGGACGGGTAACATAGCATAACACACCGAGCACTCTAAGGTGAGTTCATTTCTCTTGAGCATGCATCCCGGTGGTTGGGACAGTCAAATGGGTATCCCTGAGAGGGATAAGTCTTTTGGGTAAAACTAGAATGTTCGATAATACACTCTTTTCCTATCATTTTAAGTCCCACCATATACCGAATAGTTACCTGAGAGGTAACGGGGTATTAGTTGATAGCGTTATTAGGCTTGGCAACCTCACACTGTACCTGGAGGACGGGCGTGAACTAATGATCTTAAACCATGACCAATGTTTGGATAGGGGCATTGGGGACGGGCAAAACAATTTGGTAGCCATCTTGTACGGTACTTGAGTTATTATCAACATTAATATCAATGAATTGAACTAAACACTTGGTAACTAACGTTTTCACAAACTATGAACTCGCCACCTTTGTCTGATACACTTGTTGCATGCTCGCAGGTCGTTAGATTATTTGGATTTGGAACTTGCTGTCTGGAGTGGCTAGAGTGGTCATGAGTCGAACTGAGTGGATACATATGATCGGATTATTGATTTCACACATTTGCTTTGAAACATTTAAATTATGGTTTACTTATTGCTTCCGCTGAATTTGTTGGATTTTATTAAACTTATTGTTTGGTACATTTTATTTATAATTGGCAAATCCATTTGAAAACTTGTTATGAGTTCAACATGATTAGTTGCTAGATCCTGGTACGTCACACGCCTAGCGGGGTTTTCCGTATGTGGTACTTTGGGGGTGGGACAATGATACTTTGCACACATACGCTTGTATGCCAGTCACACCTCCACTGTAACAAATAGCGTAGCACATATCAAAAGGACTTCTTGGTTTTGGGTAAAGGTAAGGAAATTTTTGATTTTTTTTATTATATGGCTAACAAAGAAGAATACACCAAACCATGACAACTTTATTCACACTAAACTACTAACAATTTGGGTTATTTTCGACCCACTTATATAATACGAACATAATAATTTTTTTTTCTTTTCCTTTCTTTTCTCTTTTTTTTTTTCTTTTCCTTTCTTTTTTCTATTTTCTATTTTTTTCATAACACATATCTAAACACACTTGTCATTCATGGTTGGTAATTCAAACGGTTCACATAAGGTGTAACAAACGAAGGTTTAAGGTTCAAAATGGGTAACTAAGGTGGGTTAGATAAATAATCGAAGGATAAAACAATGAAGGGATCCTAATGCCTTTATCATCTATATGCATAAGCTATACCACAGTCTCGGCATGTATCAAACCACACAAGTTCTAACACAGAGCAACATACGACCTACTCTCAACAAATGAACATTTATTGTAATTCAAACTAACAATTCTAGTAGGCTCAAACATCTCACAGAACGAAAGGAATACAGGTTTCCGACATGTAGCATGTGTAATTCCTAAAGCATGTTACCCCTAATTAGGCATCTCTTCTCAACTATTCTCTAAAAACCTGTTAGAAATACTCTCATGAAACTTAAAGGGACAACCATGACTAAGGATCTAGATTAGCTTAATATCAGCAAGAAACCTTTTAGTAATTGAAAATTTTGGTTTTCATGTAGTTCAAGCATACTTGAGACAAAAAATTTCAAAATTTTCATTTTTCTCACTTTATCAACCACTTTCAATCATTCAAGCGTTTTCAATCACTAATCCCTCTCGGGTTACCACATCCCCACACTTGGGATACATTGTCCCTAATTTATGGTGCCTTTTATTAGCCTAACCCGAGTACCACCAAATATCAACCCTTGAGCGACCAATAACCCAATGGAATCATCATCTAGTTCTAATTTATAGAGACCACCATCCAAAATGTTGGTACCATAAACAACGGAATCATAGAGAATAGAGAGTTTGTGATGACCATGAGAAACAACAAAACAGTCTATGTCTAACTTTGGTCCTGATACAAGGTTCCGAGTTGCCTCAGGAACATATAGGTATCATGAAGTTTAATGCATAAACCAGTTTTCATAAATAATTATAATATTCCTATGACTTCACTTCTAATTCCCGATCATCCCCAACTTTAATTGTTCTTTGGTTTCTTCCCAACCTCCGGGTTGAAAGGAATCCCTGAGTAGAATTTGTTACATGAACCATAGAACCAGAATCAAACCACCAAAAATTAGCAGGAATATTTAAATTATAGAAATCAAGTATCATGAAAAAATCGTTACCTTTCTTAGCCAGCCACTCCTTAAAGTCAGGGCATTCCTTCTGCTTATGTCCTGTCTTTTTGCAGAACTTGCAGTAAGGTTTGCCTAAGGAGTTCTTAGAGCTGGAAGGTGCACTTGTATTAGGATTTGGCTTTTGGACCTTAGAAGCATCCTTCCTTGGGTAATTGTTCTTCCTCTTCTTAGAGCTAGAGGTCGCAAAGTTTGCAACATCAGTAGTTCGATCCATCTTCATACTCTCTTTCTCTTGCACGCACATGGCGATCGTCTCACTCATCGTCCATTTGTCCTTTTGAGTGTTGTAATTGGTTTTGAATGCTTCATAGGACGAAGGAAGCGAAGTTATAATGAAGTGTACGAGAAAACCATCACTGATCTCCATGTCTAATCCCTTGAGCTTATGGGCCATGTCATTCATCATCATGATGTGCTCACGGATGTCGCTTCCCCCATCATACTTAGTAGTCACCAGCTTGAGGATTAAAGTACTAGCGTGTGCTTTAGACGTCCCTTTGAATTGCTCCTCCACATAAGCCAAGTAGGTTTTAGCATCATCAGAATCTGGAATGGCTCCTCGAATTGCATTGCTAATGGATTTCTTCATAAACATGAGAGACATGCGATTGCACCTAGTCCACTTTTCCATAGTCATCTGCTGAGCAGTAGTACTTTGAGGAGTAAGGTCTGCAGGCTTATCCTCTCTTAAAGCATAGTCAAAATCCAGCAAAGCAAGAGTAAGCATGAGAGAGTCTTTCCATGCAGCAATGTTATCACCGGTCAATGGTGGAATCCCGCAATTGGCTGCTGAGAGTGGAAATTATATGAGCGAATTATGATACTAAGTTAGAAGTTTTAATGTGATCTAAGGGCATGTTACACTAAGGCAGGCATAAGTAATAACCATTTTAGTTATGAAGTTGTGATATTGTCTATTACTAACATCAAAATAATAGATAAGTCATTAGGAAATTATACTTAAATGGAGACAAATCACCTTTGGGCAGAAGTGTAATCATCTAAGCATATGTGCAAAGTAATTGTGACAAATCATCTTTGGTCAGAAATGAGACAATTACCTTAGTTATGCACTTGTTAAGTATGCTTGACATGAATGAATTAAATCAGCTTTGGCCAGAAATGAGATATTCATGTTTGTAATGCATAATTAACATAGCTTCTTATTATATTTGAACAATAAATAGATATTAAATCACCTTTGAGCAGAAGTGATACACCAGAAGCTCATTCAAGTTATGCTATTTGGTTTTGTGAAAAGTTATCCGATTATGTTTAAGTGTTTTACAAAACCAATTATTTAATAGCAAACCACCTGTTAGTTCACAATAACAGCTTAATGAAGTAATGAGATTTCAAAAAATCTTGATATTTCGAGAACATTTAGATTTCGAAAAAAATAGTTAGATTTCCAAAAATTATAAGTTTTTGAAAAGTTGAGTTTTCGAAAAAAATATCGAAACAAGGCAAGATTTCGAAAAAATTGTGATTTCGAATTTTTTCTGAGATTTTGAAAAAAAAAATTGTGATTTCGAATTTTATGATATTTTGAATTTTCCTGATATTTTAAATTTTAATGAAATCTCGAAATCTTTTATGTGCTTTTTCGAAACTTGTTCTTCAAGATTCGAAATTTGCTGATTATAGCAGTTAGTTGTGATAAGGGTGAAAATCCGAAAATTAAGGGATCAAGAGATCATGTTTCGTGTTTAAATGTGGATTTATATTTATCTAAATATTTCGAAAAATTTTATCCATTAAATTATAACAGATTCCGAAAATTATTTAATAGATAAAACTATATCAAAACATGAAAAACACCCTTCGATCCTTGATTCAATCCAAAATAATGGATATTTTTCGAATTTTCATAAGAATATGATGAACCCTAAAAACTAAAAATTAAATTCTGGAATCCGAAATCTAAAAATTTTATATGCTTATACAGATTATGAATTAATACAGTAAATAAATTCTTATGAATTAATATAGTAGATAATGTCTTGTCACAATCCACAACCATTCTATGAAGTAGATGTATACAAACCGAGTTTTCTTTATCAAAACCAGTTCGGGTTGTAAACCGAATCGGTTTAGTCAATTGTAGTAAAAAAACGGTTCGAGGAGAAACCGATTTGGGTCATAAACTGAATTAGGTAAAAAAGTATTTGAACCGTATTCAAATCGGTTTAAATTAGGTTCAAACCGGTTAAGGTCATGAATCGATACCCAAAACCGTTATTTAAAAAAAATTATGGGTGAGCTTGAAACCGATTTGGAGGAATCGGAATTAAGGCTGTAAACGAACTGAACGAACACGAACAAGGCCATGTTCGTGTTCGTTCGTTAAGGAAATTAACATGTTCGTGAACTGTTCACGAACATATACCGAACATAAGTTTATGTTCATGTTCGTTCGTTAAGGAAATTCAGTTGTTCACGAACAGTTCGTGAACACTGGTCTCGAACACAAATGAACGCAAGCAAATAAAAAAGAACGCAAACGAACATTTAACTTGAAAATAAACAAAATAAAAATATTGTTATCCTTGAACACTGGATATAAGTAGTTAAATACAACCATCAAATAATAAATCAAAACACAAGAATTCTAATACACCACCAAACGATTAATCAACTTTAACTAACTTAGACATAAGTATCCTCAAAAATGTCTTAGCATGTCCAAATTTTAGCTAACTTAGAAAAAAAAAATTATGGTTTCAAGTTTTCAATATGTTTAGATAAAAGGTATATTATTTATTATTTTTTAATATAATCAAACGAACATGGACAAACGTAACCGAACATGTTACCGAACGTTCACGAACGCAGTCGAACGAACGAGACATGTGTTCGTGTTCGTTCGCTAAGCTAATCGAACGAAATTTGTTGTTCGTGTTCGTTCGTTAAGTTAATCGAATGAACATAAACGAACTTCCCGCCGAACGGTTCACGAACTGTTCGTTGAACGTTTGGTTCGTTTACAGCCCTAAACGAACTTCCCGCCGAACGGTTCAAGTTCAATTCCTATTTGGTGCAAAAAAGGAGTGAGGCACTGGTGGGTAGTGATCGGAGACCAAGGGAAACCTGGGTTCGATCCTTGAGCCAAACGAGTTTTATCGGTAATTTTTACTGGGTTTTTCCTGAAATTAGTGGTAGATGTCCCGAAAGTGTTCGGGATTGATTTGTTGGCCGTTTGAAAAAAAAAATAAAAAAAAAATAAAAAAAAAAAAAAAACCCGGTTTGGCTTAATTCAAAGCTATTTTTTTGTCCATCTCTAGAAAAGTCTTATCCCAAACATGCCCTAAACCCTAACTCCCAAAATCTCCAATTATCTTCTTCTATCGCAGCCAACAATTTTCTTCTCTGTAAATTGAAGCTTTCTTCCAATTTCATTTGCAGATATGAAAGTTTACGAGCTATCTGGAACCACTCTATCAGTTGCTCTCTTCACAGATGTCGCTAACTCCAAGTACTATTTCTGCACACTCTTTTTTCGACTAAATTTATATGTAATTGAGGTATAATTTGTTTAAATTGAACGTGTATATGCATATATTCAGTTTCTTCAATCAATCATTTACTGTTTTTCCATCATAAATAAAAAATTAAGCACATAAGCACCATGTTTAGCTTTTTATTTGCCAACTCTTGTGTTTGTTGTCGTTGGCATTTGACCAATTTTAGGTAATTTTGACTAGCAAACAACTTTCTGTTTGGCTATCAAATTTGAATTTTATCTAACTTACATTCTATGTATATGTAACTTACAGCTAGTTTAGGCTGATTCAAGGCCATTTTTGGATGTTTCAGTCTTGGTTTTAAAAGGCGAGCCGAGGCGCGAAGCGAAAAGCGGCGAGCTTTTCGTACATGAGACGCAAGCTAATTATAAATATTTTTTATATATCCCATAGGTTTTTAGCTTTCCCTACCCAAAATATAGCTATAAGTAAGGTTTATGTATGATTTTAGCTGCATGTACAAGCCAAAAAAACCCAAGGTAGAACGATTAGATGCATAAAAGCGCCTCAGGTTCGAGAGGTGCGCTCCTCAGGCTAAAAAAGCCCAGAAAAATCCCAAAAAGCACGCCTTTTTGGCGCTTTTTGTAATTACTCTAGGCGCTGAGTGATAAATCCCCAGGGTGTGCGCCTTGTTGTGCCTCACGCTTAAGCGCGCCTCAGGCGCGCTTTTTAAAACTAAGGTTTCAGTCTTTCAGACCAGTTTTAGCTGTTGCATGTCTTGATGGACGCAAGGTGGTATGGCTGTGTTGGGCGCCGAGGGGAGCACCTTGTGCGCCTTTGTCTCTTTGACTACATAGTTTCTAACAAACAACTCGGAAATTCAGTATTGCTCCATTGTTGTGCATCTTCTTCTATAAATGTTATAGAAGTTAAAATTTAAGTGACTTCAATGCTAGGCAGTCAATAGCAGTGCTATAGCACGGCTATACCGGTTAGCAGACATCTGATACATAGCGGCCCAAATAGTGGTTCTGCTATTAGTGGTGCTATATGCCGCTATTTGACCACTATTTTGAATCCTGTATAGTGGTCATACTCATAGCACTGCTTTCAAGGTTCTTTAATTTCAAGCCAAAAGTAAGGAAAAGCTCAAAAAATCAAATCTTTTGTTTGGAATAACCCAAAAGTAAAGGCCCAAACTCTAATTAAACCTAGTCCAATAATCCTAAATCTAATGTGTGTGTCGGGTGACTGAGGCCAAAAAGCAATCCTTATCGCTGGTGGCTTGAGGGCTGAGGCTACTGAGATCGTTATTCTTCATAGTTCAAATATTGACACTTTCATGTTTTAAATTTTGATATAACTATTAAAAATATTCAACTATATATTTATATATATCATCATCATCATACTCAGTAATCCCACCAATAGCAAAGCTAAGGTAGGGTCTGAGGAGGGTAGATGTAGACAGCCTTACCTCTACCCCGTAGGAATAGAGAGACTGCTTCCAGTGAGACCCCCGGCTCGATTGTAGTTTTGTATCAAGCCTTGGACCTAAGACCTTGGTTTAAAAAAGCGAGAGGCGCACAAAAGCGACGAGGTCTAAAATTGAGGCGCAAAGCGCAAAAGCGGTGGGCTTTTCGTACCCGAGGCTCAAGATGTTTATATAATTTTTTTATATATCCCATCTATGCAGTTAATTTATAATATCATGCTTATATATATACTAGAATTCTAGAACCTATATAATATTAATAGCAAAATAAATAAATGTTCATCAAGAGGTGGTAGAAATCTAGGTATGGGAATGAAAGTCTCAAAAGGTGGGGTAAATACTTTGTCCCACATCAGTTTTTGCACCATTTAATTAAGCTTTTTTTTTGCTGCTGCTGTTGGTTTTAACCATTTTAATTACATGTACAAGCCAAAAAAAAGCCAAGGTACAACATTTATGCAGTAAGACGCTTAGGGTACATGAGGCGCGCGCCTCAGGCCAAAAAGCCCACAAAAAAACATCAAAAAATGCGCTTTTTTGTCGCTTCCTGGAAAAACACAAGGCGAGAAGCAAAAAAGCCCAAGACCCTGCGCCTTGTTGCGCCTTGCGCCTAGGCGCGCCTAGGGCGCGCTTTTTAAAACCCAGCCTAAGACACATAACACTCAAACAATCGGGACAAAGACCGATTGGTGCATGTACCCCCGTGTCTTTCAGCAATCAACGTCACCACATGATGCATGATTAACCATCTGCCGCTTTTAACGTTATTTTCATGAAATTAGTAAAATAACGTTAAAGTTAGTACCATTTCACTTTTGCCCCCCGAGCCCCCACACATATATACATTATCTGTGCATATATACACACATAAATTCTGCATGATATAAAAATTACCGATATAGCACCGCTATAACCTATATATCAAATAGCGGACCTTGACCGCTATTTGATTTTGGACCGCTTAAACTGTATAGCTTAAATCTAATACGTATGAAATTGTGTTACTGTTTTGTGAAACTTTAGTTCAGGTTAACGCAATCATGAGACCTCTTATTATTTAGTGATTTTTTTCCCTATTATCTCCCTACTTCTGGTTAAATTTGAAAATGAAAATCACTAAGGAGCAACCATGATTCATATATATTCTATCCGGGTCTCTTATTTTATAGATATATTAACATGTATTAAACAATCTAACAACAATGGAACAATACCGATTGCTTGTAGTTAGAAAAAAGTTTGAGTGACTTTATTGTAATGCTGAAAAAACTTGGTTACGATTAGGTGAAATATCTAAAATAGAATTTGATACTTGCAAGGGAACTTTTGGAGCTGATGCAAGCTGGAACACTAGAACCTGAAGTAGCTCTTCTCAATGCATCTCTGGTAAACATACTTTAAACGCCTTCTCATATAAACTTCTCAAATATTCAGTCTTTAACACAATATCGCTGATACGATCTCTAGATCCCAGATATCTTTCCCGTTTTAGCAGCTGCTCATAAAACACTAGTAGCTAAATCAAGGGACTCGTTGACTACTCGTACGCTTCACTCTGAGCTTGTTTATAACTATTCGGGCTCTAAACATGTAATAACTCTTTTGACTGTAGCATCATTAAAGTACAAAATTCACCAACCTTATTGTTTTGATATGTGCTTTATATCTTTGCTTTTACCAGATTTCTGAGTCGTTAAAACGTTGTGGCATATCTGATAGCACCACATACATTCTTGTTGCTCGGTTTGGTGCTTTAGAAGAAGAGGTGACGTCATCCTGCCATCGAATAGGTTATATGAATGTGTTTTTGATCAATCGTGTGTGCGCTAAAGATGATTTGTTGTTTTTTGTAGATGACTGCCATGAAGACACTTATTAAAGGCAAGGAAATTGATTTAGAAGAGTTGGAAGGAAAAGCAAACAAGCCTCAAATACAAAAGGTGTGTCATGTGTTATGTGAAAAACTGGGTTTTACAAAATGCAGTTTCATTACTCGTTAATAAATATTTAGCAACAACTCTTTTATCAACTCGGTAATTAGATTTTTTATTGCATTAATTCAGGTATTTATTTAACCTTGCATGAAATAGTAATCGTATTTTGTTTCGCATTCAACAGCACTACAAAATAACAGGAGTAGAACTGGGCATATCAACCCTGGGAGATGCTATAACGTGTCGAATTGCTGCGCGTGATGCGCTGTGAGGGTATCTACATGATAATTATTTCCATTTTCATGACTTTTTTTTTGCGAACTTTCATGTAAGCATGCGCATGGAAGCCGTAAGCATATGTTTACTTATCGGTCCTGCTTGGTGGATGACAATTTTTCTTTCCCTTGCATGTATTTTCTAGAACATTGTAAAGAGTATGACTTGCTGCAACTAAAAAGGTTAGCTACCGGTCGTGACGGGCTCAGCTAGAAGCAAAGCAAGTAGTACTCTAGCACGAGTTAAACGTAGATGGAGGCCGGGTTGCCACACAAATTCTGTTTATGATCACAAATACTAGATTCTTGCAAATCTTAATTAAGCAATTTAGGAGGGTGGAACATTCAAATTTTGGATGTTGAATGCATTCTTAATCAGCAGTTTATAGCTGTTTAAACTCACTTTAGAACATGTGGAGCTAAGACCTGAAACAAATAGGTTGAAATATGAGAAGCGTTGAACCTAAACACACTCAGCCGTAGCGAAACCGAATGTTAACCTGCAAGTATGAAGCATGTAAAAGGCAACAGTAAGTATGAAGCATGCCATTGCCGACAGAAATTTAACCGATAAAATACCCACCTATAGGGTAGGATCTTAACACTAAAAGTAGGAAGCATGTAAACGGCGATAGAAACTTAACCAGTAAAAGACCCACCTATCGTGTGATTCTTCGGACTAGCAAACAATGCCCTGGTGTGTAAAATCATTTCGCCTGCTAAAACCCCAAATCTGTATAAATGCAAGTTTTGACAAACAAATGCATAAGAACATTATAAACACTTTCTCTTCACAAATTAAACTCCAATTTTGACTTGCCAGTGATAGAAGTTAGTCGTTAGTATTGCAGCGAGTAGTAAGATCTAATTTGCATTGTAAATGGAAAATGTTATCTATCGAGCTTTACTATTTATTTGTCTATACTGTGATGCCTATGTCACAACCGTCGTTCTCATTATTCATTTGCCTTGCAAAAAAGTTTGATCACTCATTCGTATATGAGGTTATGTTTCACTCTAATCATGCCTACTCAATCCTATGTGCATTTGGGTGTTTGTGCAATCTGTTTCTCGGCAACTTTCAACACTAACCTACACATCTCGACAATAACATTCCATTAGACAATTATCTATCTTCCCTCCACTCAAGCTACCCTAGTCTCCACTGCCACCATACCTTCTGATCATTCTTATTTGCTACAACCCTCGTACTCCCCACCTCCCTCTCTTTATGACCCTATGGTTACTTGATCTTGTGACCAGGCTCGCAAATCCTAAACACTTCCTTGATCATGTTCTACCTAATCCCCACTAATCCACTACATGTTTCCCTTGCATAGAAATTGTCAATTTGGTGGGATGCTACAAACATTGTTGCGCTTCATTCTAACTGTTAAGTAATACAAATATATGTAAAATAAATAAATGAATAATGTGAGGTTTATTGAGGAACACTAAAACAGTGGGGAACCGACTCAAACGAATTCCGATTGGACTCATTTCAGCGGTGTTGGAACCGGCTTGTCGAACCCCAACTACAATCTCTTAACCTTAAACCCTAAAACATAACTCCTAAACCCTAAATATTTTAGGGTTTGGCTTTTAGGGTTTAGCAATAGGGTTTAGGGTTTAGCTTTAGGGTTTAGCCTTTAGGGTTTAGCTTTTAGGGTTTATAGTTTAGATTTTACGGTTTAGCTTAGGTTTTAGCCTTATTTTTTAGCTTTAGGGTTTAGAGTTTAGGAGTTAGGATTTAGGGTTAAGAGATCTTAGTTAGGGTTCGACGAGTCCATTCCAGCGCCGCTGGAATGAGTCGGTTCCCCACTGTTCCCCATTTTTTTAGTGTTCCCCAATGAACCTTCCCCTAAATGAATAATATATTTATATAGTCGACTTGTGTTTGCAGGAGATGAGTCTCCAAGTTGATAGAATATGATTCCTATATAGCTTGTATATTGTATCAATTAAACTTCAGAAATACAATTATTCTTCTTTGGGTTTAGAATCAAATACAAACGCTCCTAAAAATAAACCAACTACAAAAAAAAAACCCTAAACCCCCCATCACCTACCCAAAAAAAAAAAAAGAATTTTCCTGGTGGAGGTGTTTAGGTTTTTGGGTGGTGGTGGGGTGGGGGTGGGGGTAGGTGTTTAGGTTTTTTTGAGGGGGGGTAGGTTTTTTGGTGAGGTATAGTTTTTTTTATTTTTTTATTAATTTTTTTTTTTTGCTAGGGGGGTTTAGTTTTTTGGATGGTGGTGGGGTGGGGTGGGGGTGGGTGTTTAGGTTTTTTTTGGTGGTGGTGTAGTGGGTTTAGGTTTTAGGTTATTAGAAACTTGTTACTCTATAATGCCTTCTTACACTTCTTATTTTTAGGAGTCTTTGTAAAATAATTTAACCCTCTTCTTTGACGTTGGAGTTGTTCTTTTAGAGAGCTATGACTTCTAGATTTTAAGAGAGCCATTTAGATTTGAGAGTTCTACCATTCGGATTAGATCTGGCAAAAGTAACCCATTTTTGGTCCTTTTGGGTCACAATAATAAGTTTATGGGTTGTTATGGGTTTAGTAATATTTTTGATGGGTCAAAACGGGCAAAACTAAAAAGAAGAAAAGGCTGGAATGGGTCCAAACGAGTTAAGAGAAAAATTAGAATGAGTGAAATAAGGTTGAACAAGAAATGAGCGGGTATCTTTTTTAACCCTTTTGATCATCGCGCCTGAACAAAAAAAATGTCATTTGAACAAGAAATTTGCTCGATCTCGCATCTGAATTCATCTCAGCCATAATCATCTTCCACATCAATCTGATCTCTAACTTAGAAACTTCATTTCGACACATTGTTGATGTATGGTGAAATTTCATATTTATCGACGTGAAATCATGCAACAATTTAGAGATTTAATGTTGAATTAGTTGTTGTTAATCTAAAAACACAGAAGATTGCTACTTGATTGTGAATTTATGTCCTAATTGTGTTGATTTAGGTATATATATGCAGGAATTATTCATGTTTATATGATGGAATTTCTAATTTATCGAACCTGAAATCGTATGATAATTTAACGATTATTACTTGTTGTTGTTTAAAAACCTAGAAGATTTGCTAGTTGATTGTGAATTTCTTACCTAATTGTGTGGATTTAGCTACATATGTAGGAGTTATTAGTGTTTATATGTTATAGGTATGCTATTAATATGCGGTATAATATATTATTTGTTGACGTGAAACTGTATTGTTCTTCAATGATCTTGATGTTCAGTTACTTGCTGTTATTAAATAAACATAAAAGATTACTAGTTGATTGTTAATTTATGTCAGAATTGTGTGGATTTAGGTATGTACGCAGGAGTCATTGGTGTTTACATGTTATAGATATGTTGTTAACATAATATGTATGCAGGAGCTATTCATGACCCAACCCGACCCGAAACCCATTCTAACCCGAATAAAAAAACAACCCTTTTTCTAGATTGACCCGTTCCGACCTGAACCCATCTTGACCCGCCACCCGACCCGCCCGTTTTGTCGGGTGTACTTTGGATAAACCCTTTTCCGAATCATCTATTAATCTCACCTCTGACACCATTGCCTTCACCACATTCCGAAATGCATACCTTAAACTTTCGTCACCAGAAAACACCCCACGTGCCGCCACCTTCCACCCACGCGCTGCCACCTCCGTCTCACGCACTGGTGCGTGGCGGCGCGTCCAGCGTCACACCACCACCATATTCAACCTGTTTTTTTCTCTTCCTGTTCCGATAACATATGTGAAGTTTGTTTTTGGAATCGGGTACTTTGATTCTACACCAGATTTCAAGTCTGATTCACAACAGATTTCTGATATATATCAAATTTCAAATCATATTTCCAATCTATCATCAGATTTTCGCATCAGACTTTAAGATCGTTTTTTTGGACCAGATTTACACCTCAGATTTTTCATATAAGATTTTTTGGTTTGCCTTTCTAACCCTTTTCGAATCTGACTATCATCAGATATCTGGGCTCTTCACACTTTAAATTACTGAACATCAGATTTCTAGTTGGTATCTCTGATTTCTGGTCTAACATTGACTTTTGAATTTGACTTAAATTCTGGTCAAATGTCCAGAATTCTAACTTTGACCTGTGATGTTGACTTTAGTTTTGGTCAAACTTCCAGATTTCTAATTTTGACTTTTGATTCCGGTCAACCCTTTCAGACTTCTTGTTACTCTAATCTTTAGTTCATTATACCATTTTCCATTACTTTTTTGTTTCTTTAAATTCAGAAAGTTAAAATGACTGAACCCAAAAATTTATCAAGTGTTGTCAACAAAGGTGAACCAAGCTTTGCTATCAACTCTACTGATGTCCTTCCTATAGTAACTCGACTCACTAATAACAAACTTGATGGCACAAATCGAAAGGAGCAAGAGTGTTTGTATCTATTTATGAAGCATCGGAAAGGCTTCACATCCCACGTCCGATCCTTCCATTGACAAAACCAAAGATCAATGGCTTCCACTAAGTTAGCATCCATTCGTATATTTATCTCATTGGTTACCACGTATAACTGGGGTACCACGTATAACTGGGGTTTGTATCAACTTAATACCAAAATCGCATTCTTACATGGAGATAAGAAGAAGTTTATATTGAGCAACCACCTGGGTTTGTTGCTCAGGGGTAGTTGGGTAAAGTATGCAGGTTAAAGAAATCTATATATGGTCTTAAGCAATCCCCTCGTGCTTGGTCTGGGAAGTTCAGTACCGTGGTTACTAAATTCGGTTTAAAAAGAAGTTCATATGATCATTCGGTGTTCTTCAATTCATTAAAATTGGTATACATTCTTCTAGTTGTATACATGGATGATATTGTAATTACAGGGAGTGATGAAGTTGGCATTAAGAAACTAAAAGGTTTTCTTGGAGCTCATTTTTAGACTAAAGATTTAGGAACATTAAAGTATTTCCTTGGGATTGAAGTATCTCGGTGTAGATAGGGATTTGTCTAAATCAGCGAAAATATTGTTCGGATGTTCTAAAAGATTTTGGGATGATTGAAGCTAAGAACTGTGATGCGCCAATGATACCAAATGTGAAATTGAAAGTAGATGATGATGAACCTTTTGAAGATCCAAAAAAAGACAGAAGAATCATTAGTAAGTTAAACTAACTAACCATTACTAGACCAAATATTGTCTTTCCAGTTAGTGTGGTCAGTCAGTTAATGTCATCACCTAGAATTGCACATTGGGAAGTTGTTTGTCACATCCTTAAGTACCTGAAGGGTGCTCCAGGTCGAGGCATCTTGTATAAAAATCA
The DNA here is from genome assembly GCA_030545235.1 of Helianthus tuberosus. Lineage (NCBI taxonomy): Eukaryota > Viridiplantae > Streptophyta > Magnoliopsida > Asterales > Asteraceae > Helianthus > Helianthus tuberosus. Next base: position 142,361,475 of record CM060441.1, read on the forward strand.
TGGTCATCATACAGTAGAAGGCTTTACAGATGCGGATTATAATGGGGACCCGACAAATAAACGTTCTACTACTGGTTATTGTGTTTTCGTTGGTGGGAATCTTGTGTCATGGAAAAGCAAGAAGCAAAGTATTATATCCCGTTCGAGTGCATAATTAGAATACAGGGCTATGGCACAAACCACTTGTGAGCTAGTTTGGGTTCAAAATCTCCTTGGTGAAATCGGGTTTAGACAAACAAAACCTATGAATCTATGGTGCGCCAACATGACAGCTATACATATTGCAAATAACCCGATGTTCATGAAAGAACCAAACATATAGAGGTTGATTATCACTTCACCCAGGAGAAGCTTGAAGATGGAACTATTACAACGCCTCATGTCAGAATCGGAAATCAACTAGCAGATGTCTTCACCAAAGCTTTACCCGGAAACATAATTTACTCTATTTGTGACAAGCTGGGCATGATCAACATATATGCTCCAGCTTGAGGGGGAGTGTTAAATAATATAAATATATATAAATAAATAAATGAATAAAATATCTATATAGTCCACATGTATTTGCAAGAGATAAGTCTCCAAGTTGATAGAATTGTTTATTGTATTTGATTCCTATATATAGCTTGTACATTGTATCAATTGAACTTGAGAAATACAAGTATTGTCCTTTGATATTGGAGTTGTTCTTTGAGTTATTCATCATATTTCAGTTTAGTTTTCAGTTTATTTCACTAACCATTCTGGATACCACCTCCTTCTAAGGCCAACATTATTAGGTATAAGTGGGTTTATCTAATCAAACGTCCTGATGAGTCAGTCATTCGCTATAAAGCCCAGCTTGTTTTCAAGGGCTTCCATTGTATATATGGTTTGGATTATACAAAGATGTTTAGTTTAATTGTCAAACTAACAACTATTAGGTTGGATCTATCAGTTGGCTTTACACGTGAATGAAATATTCGGTAGGTCAATGTCCACCCTTCCTACCTGTATAAAGACTTACCCAATACTATGTTTATGGCATAACATCTCGACTTTCTTGACCCGACTCGGCTTCATCGTTTTTTCTGTTCTCGGGATTCAGTTACTTGTTATATTCTCGTAAATGTAGATATAATTATTGTTACGGCTCTTTGAAATTTGTAAATGACTTGATTGATAGTTACATTTTCAAATTGCGCTCAAAGATATGTATAACTTGAGCTATATATTGGGGTCTAGGCTTCTATCTCTTGGGTATTGAATAATGAAAAAATTCATAAGGTATTGTGTAAAATTAACCAATAATTTATACACATACAATTAGAATAACTACAAAGAAAACCGGTTCAAATCATATCTCCTAATTATGGTAATGATCTAGTAATAAATCTTAACTATGGGGGGAAGCGGCACCCAAGGGCATAACTCTTGCTTCAACCAATCAATTCCCGCCATGTCAAAAATCATAAAAACTACCATTAAGCCACAAAAAACTGGTGGCGCCTTACCTTTGCCATAAACATTTTTGTTTCGGTTTTAATAAAACACTAAATAAGTAAACATAAGACTTAAACATTACATAAAAATTAAACATAAAACTTAAACATTACATAAAAGTTAAACATAAAACTTAAACATTAAATAAAAATTAAACAAACATCCTAATAATTTGCCACGCAGAAACGTGTTCAAAACCATGGTCGTACGTATGTTTGTAGTCGACGAGCGCCACTTGAATGACGTCCTCTTTCGTGAGGTTATTGTTGGGATTTTCCACATTGTTGAAAATCGAATCAAATCTTGCGCTTTTCACACGGATAATCGTGAAACGTGAACTAAGTTCATCCACGATTCGGTTGGTCTCACCAACATGAATACAAAATTGTTGAAAAACTCAGTTCCAAAACGAAGCCCATGCATTAAGAGGCTCAGTCATTATGGGTTGTGAGCCAATATGTAGCCCACTCAATCTCTTCTTCTTCAGTCCACGATATCCTTGCCATTTGAGATGAATTTTTTGTAGAGAGAAATATAAAATTGAGAGAGTTTAGTATGGTAAAATAGTGGAATGTGTTGGATTAAAATAGTGGAATGGGTTGGTTTTATAGAGAAAGTTATTTGATTTTTTTTAATTTGATTTTTTTAACGGTCAAAACAAATGAAACACTCATGTTGACCTCGAAAAGCAAATAATTCACACGGGTTGTTCTACGTGTCCGCCTAACCTGCAAGGATGGCGGTAGTGTTTTGGCTCTGCTTCGAGCCCAGGGAGGGTACTCGCATGGATGCCCCGTCCCACCTAATATATTTTCCTTTATAGTTTATCATAACTGGAGTGGGAAGAAATCGAACGCTGGACCTAACAAACAATGAAGGTATAAGAAGAACATACATACTTAAAAAAATGTAAATAGTAAGAAACTATATGTGGCAGCAAACAACACTCACGTATTTAAAGCCATAGCAACGGCGCTAAGAGGCACAATGGCAAAGATATGGTAATAGGAGCCACAACTGCGGCGACAAAAGCTTCAACTCCGAGGGCTATTAGTTAGAATATATTAGTTAGGGTTTATTGTTATACCAATAGCATAATTAGAAGATATGTTTTAATTAGGTTTCCATTTGTAAGTATCTCATTGTATCCCTATATGTTATCCGAATTATTAGGAAACATTTGAGCTTTGCTAAACACGAATAAGCAAGTCATCCATAATCCATGTGAGTACATAGTTCCCCACTTTTCCATTTTCAAACTATTTTGGGGTGATCATATGTGCTAACCATTTTCTCAAATAACATTTATGGCATATGTGTTTACTAAGTGCTCTTTGTGTATACAATTTATGTGATGAAACAAAGTACAATTGATTATGTGTTGTATAGCATTATAATATAGAATCTAGAGTGATTTAGATAACGAAACAAGCGTAATACGATAACGGCATGGTGGATACACCGCTGATACTTCATATATATACGTGCTCTTATTGTATTACTCATCGTAGCGTTATCCAAATCACTTAATGATTCTATGTTTTGGTGAAACAAAGTACAAATCCCAAATCCTTGTAGGATCTCCCTATATAAATAGTTAGATCCTTAAAGGACACACTAAGTACTATTTTAAATCCTTGATTCGATTTCTAAGAGTACTTCTACAAGTTCTTGGTCGATTTCTATGCTAAGTGTTTATGAGCAATCTAGTTTGGTGAAACAAAATACAATTGGTTTATGTGTTGTGTGGTGTTATAACATGGAATTTGGAGTGATCTAGGATAACGGGGTGAGCGTAATACGATAAGGGCATGGTGGATACACCGCTGGTACTTCCTATATATAAGTGCTCTTATCGTATTACCCATCGCAACGTTATCCAAAATCACTTGATGATTCCTTGTTATAATGAGAAAAAGTATAAGTGAAACAAAGAACAATGTACAATTTTTATTAACACAAAAATTACTTGGTATTATACATATTGCCATTTACTAAACTTTTTGCCATATATTGACTTCAAAAAAATCTATTTTCATTCGGCAACTCGTGTAGTTAGACAATGTATTGCAATATCAAACCTTTTGCCATAAATTTGGCCAACAAAACCTATGTCACTCACCAACTTTATTATTGACCCTTTATTTTCAAATATGTTTCAGGTATCGACATTTCAAATATGCTACACATAGGAACGCACTTGGGCCTTAGATTGTTTCTAAATCTAAAAACAATTATTTCTATTCCTTTGTATTTTATAAACAATGTAATCAATATAATGAAACTTTAGTACCTTGTGTTGTGAGCAATTTGTAACGTAACTCCCTGATGATCTGCCGCAGGTTGTATACGCAATCGGGGTGTTACACACAATCCCCTGGCCCTTACAGAACTCATAAAATGGACCAAGAGCTTGACCCACATCAGTATGTCTTCCATAATATTCATCGCCTCTATCTGGTCTCACAACTTTAATTTGACAATCTAGTTGTTTTTCAACTTCAGCTTTATAATATTTAAAAGTTGTAAAAGATTCAGATTTTTCCTTAATGAGATACAAGTACATGTAACAAGAATAATCATCAATGAAAGTGATAAATGAAGTATGTCTAGTGTTGCTAGCTATTTGGTAAGGACCACTAATGTCAGTGTGAATGAATTCTAATAAACTAGAGCTCCTAGTAGCACCTTTCTTATTTGCTAATGTCATTTTACCTTGAAGGCATTTGACACATGTTCCAAAATCAGTGAAATCGAGAGGAGGTAAGACTTCATCCTATACGAGTCAATTTAATTGTTCTCGTGAGTTGTGGCCTAAACGTTGATGCCACAACATGGATGAGGTCTCTAAGTCTCATTTATGTTTCAACTTTGTGAGTGATTCATTAATATTATATGACAACAAAGATTTGGAAAAATCATCATCTAGTTCTAATCTATAAAAACCACCATCCAGAATGCCGGTACCATAAACAACGGAATCATAGAGAATAGAGAGTTTGTGATGACCATGAGAAACAACAAAACCGTCTATGTCTAACTTTGGTACTGATACAAGGTTCCGAGTTGCCTCAGGAACATATAAGGTATCATAAAGTTTAATGCATAAACCAGTTTTCATAAATAGTTGTATTGTTCCTATGGCCTTCACTTCTAATTCCTATTCATCCCTAACTTAAGTGTTCTTTGGTTTCTTCCCAGCCTCCGAATTGAAAGGAATCACTTAGTAGAATTTGTTACATGAACCATAGAGCCAGAATCAAACCACCAAGAATTAGCAGGAACATTTAAATTATAGGAATCAAGTATCATGAAAAAATGGTTACCTTTCTTAGCCAGCCACTCCTTAAAGTCAGGGCATTCCATCTGCTTATGTCTTGTCCTTTTGCATAACTTGCAGTAAGGTTTGCCTAAGGAGTTCTTAGAGCTGGAAGGTGCACTTGTATTAGGATTTGGCTTTTGGACCTTAGAAGCATCCTTCCTTGGGTAATTGTTCTTCCTCTTCTTAGAGCTGGAGGTAGTAAAGTTTGCAGCATCAGTAGTTCTATCCATCTTCATACGCTCTTCCTCTTGCACGCACATGGCGATCGTCTCACTCATCGTCCATTTATCCTTTTGAGTGTTGTAATTGATCCTGAATGCTTCGTAGGACGAAGGAAGCGAAGTTATAATGAAGTGTACGAGAAAACCATCACTGATCTCCATGTCTAATCCCTTGAGCTTATGGGCCATGTCGTTCATCATCATGATGTGCTCACGAATGTCGCTCCCCCCATTATACTTAGTAGTCACCAGCTTGAGGATTAAAGTACTAGCATGTGCTTTAGACGTCCATTTGAATTGCTCCTCCACAGAAGCCAAGTAGGTTTTAGCATCATCAAAATCTGGAATGGTTCCTCGAACTACATTGCTAATGGATTTCTTCATGAACATGAGAGACATGCGATTGCACCTAGTCCACTTTTCCATAGTCATCTGCTGAGCAGTGATACTTTGAGGAGTAAGGTCTGCATGCTTATCCTCTCTTAAGCATAGTCAAAATCCAGCAAAGCAAGAGTAAGCATGAGAGAGTCTTTCTATGCAGCAAAGTTATCACCAGTCAATGGTGGAATCCCGCAATTGGGTGCTGAGAGTGGAAATTATATGAGCGAATTATGATACTAAGTTAGAAGTCTTAATGTGATCTAAGGGCATGTTACACTAAGACAGGCATAAGTAATGACCATTTTAGTTATGAAGCTGTGATATTGTCTATTACTAACATCAAAATAATAGGCCAAGTTACTAGGAAATTCTACTTAAACAGAGACAAATCACCTTTGGGCAGAAGTGTAATCATCTAAGCATGTGTGCAAAGTAATTATGACAAATCATCTTTGGCCAGAAATGAGACAATTACCTTAATTATGCACTTGTTAAGTATGTTTGACATTAATGAATTAAATCAGTTTTGGCTAGAAATGAGACATTCACGTTTGTAATGCATAATTAACATAGCTTCTTATTATATTTGAACAATAAATAAATGTATAACATCACATTTGAGCAGAAGTGATACATCAGAAGCTCATTCAAGTTAAACCATTTAGTTTTGTGAAAAGTTATCTGATTTTGTTTAAGTGTTTTACAAAACCAATTATTTAATAACAAACCAGCTCTAAGTTCACAATAAGAGCTTAATGACGTAATGGGATTTCAAAAAATCTTGATATTTCGAGAACATTTTAGATTTTGAAAAAAAGTTAGATTTCGAAAAATTATAAGTTTTCGAAAAAAAATCGAAACAAGGTAAGATTTCGAAAAAAATTGTGATTTCAAATTTTTTCTGAGCTTTCGAAAAAAATTTGTGATTTCGAATAAAATTTCGAAAAATTGCGTTTTCAAATTTTTCTGAGATTTCAAATTTTAATGAAATCTCGAAATCTTTTATGTGCTTTTTCGAAACTTGTTCTCCAAGATTTGAAATCTGCTGATTATAGCAGTTAGTTATGATAATGGTGAAAATCCGAAAATTAAGGGATCAAGAGATCATGTTTCCTGTTTAAATGCTGATTTATATTTATCTAAATATTTCAAAAAAATTTATCCGTTAAATTATGACAGATTCCGAAAATCATTTAATAGATAAAACTAAATCAAAACATGAAAAACACCCCTTGATCCTTGATTCAATCCAAAATAAGGGATATTTTTCGAATTTTCATAAGAACATGATCATAAAATTAAATTCTGGAATCCAAAATCTAAAAATTTGTATATACTTGTACAGATTATGAATTAATACAGTAAATAAATTATTATCACAATCTACAATCATTCTATGAAGTAGATGTATACAAATCGGGTTCTTTTTATCAGGGGCGGACTTATTAAGAAAGATTGGGTTCCCAGGAACCCATTCGGTTTTTAATTTTTAGTGTAAATATATATAACAAACTGAAAAGGAACCCATAAGTAAAATTTATAGGGAACCCATAAACAAAAAAACTTTAGTTGTTTACCGGATAGTCCGCGTTTTTCTACTCTCGACACCCGGGTTCGAATCCCGTTTTAAGACAATTATTAATTTTTTGTTCCGTTTTTTTTATTTTCTCTTTCTCTTTTTATTTTTATTTTTTCCTTTAATGAAAAACCAGGGTTACAACAATACAATCTCATAACAAAAAAAACAACGGCACTCTACGAGCATCTGAACAACAGCGGCGCCTCCAACCTCACCCTGCCTCCTCCTCCTCCTTTAGCGACCACCTCTGCTCCGGCTGTCCTCCTCCAGCCGACAACCGTCCTCCTCTGGTAAAGTCTCTACGAACAACCGAACCACAACCACCCCAAAATCAACAGCCTCTTTTGAGGTAAAGTCTCTATTTCTTTCAATCACTTTCTCTCGTGTTTTGTTGAATACTTAAACATGTATGATTTTGTTTTGAATCTGTGATTTGTGAATATGAATTTGTGATTTTAGTTCTTTTAAAACTAGAATTTTAGGGGCTATGGAATGATTATTGAAAAGAAAGATACATTGTTTTTTGTTTGTTGACTCTTTGTGATAATCTTGAATCTTGTAATGCATTAACCAGTTATCAAAGCTAATAAGAATTGACTGGATTGAGTGCTTACCATTCAACTGTGTAGTGATGTATTATTCTTATTTGTAAATGGTAGTCTATAAGCAACAGTTAGCTGCTGCAAGTTCTTGAATAACATGGATTCACTAATTAAAGGGACACTTTTAGAGTTTTGTACTTCTTTTATCAAAAGGAAAATAATAGTCTAACAATTTTCAAAATGGGAAACTATCTAATAACAAGCTCTTCCATGACAGTTTTGCAATAATATGGATTATGAGCAAACTGAATATAAGGGTTCAATAAGAGTTGCATAACGCCTAGCAGATTTTACCTGCTCACAAACAATTTGAACCTGGTCATATCTATCACTAACCAAAACACGTAAATTTCACCTGGTTCATGTTGAAGAGGACTACTACATGGGCGCCATGGGTTATAGACAAACTAAGAGTTGAGTTGTTCGCTGTCAATATTACTTTAGACACAAAGCATCAACAAATCAAATAAGATAGCTGGTAGAGATAAAAATAATTTGTACTTGCATCATGATATCATATAATTTCCCCTGACCGATCCAACCCGACCCGAATATCTTAACATTTGGTTGTAGAAAATCTGACCACCGAAAAAAGTGAACCCATAGGAAAAAAATCCTGGATCCGCCACTGCTTTTTATCAAAAGCCGGTTTGGATTAATGATGCAGGTCCAAGTGTGGAGGAGTGGGTCATCTTGTATTTAAAGGCCCAAGATCGTGTGACAAAAGGGGCTTCACTAAAATGGCTCTAACTTGGCCTACGGGGGTCCGTTTTGGGCGTGTGACCAGGCGAAACGATCGTGAGAACGAGCTCCGTCTTGCTGCAAACGCCTACGGCGGTTTGGGTCATCGTCCGGGCCAAAAAAATTATTTCTATTAGTTTTTTACCTTTTTATGTTTTTTTCGGTGTTTTGGGCATTTTGTTTTTAGGTTTGTGTTTGGCCCATGGCCTTTTTATGGCCCATTTCGAACTTCTGTCATTATTTATATGATTCTCTTGTAAGTTGAAAGATCAGACTTCAATTTCGAAATTACTCAATTTTCACTTCAAATTATGTGACCTTTGGATTGAATTTTGGGGGTTTGGGGGAAGATCAACACGGATATTCGCAGAATCAACGTGTTTTGATCTTCGTTATCGTAACACACGCTATATTAGTTAAACGGTTCGAGGAGAAACTGATTTGGGTCATAAACCGATACCCAAAACCGTTATTTAAAAAAATTATTGGTGAGGTTGAAACCGATTTGGATTGACAGTTTACATGAGAGGTTAAAGGTTAAAACATAAACCGGTTTAGCATAATTCATCAGTAACCGGTTTTGGAAATCCAGGGTATGTTTGGCTAAGCTTTTTGAAACAACTTATTGACTTATTGGCTTTTTGAAAAGTTATAAGCTCCAAAATGATGTTTGGCAATGAGGGTGTATGTGAGGGGAAAAGTGACTTTTTCAAAAAGTCATTCCATACTGACTTTTCCAAAAAGCCAATAAGTTGTTTTCAAAAAGCTTAGCCAAACATGCCCCAAAAGCTATTTTTTAGTCCATCTCTAGAAAAGTCTTATCCCAAACATGCCCTAAACCCTAACTCCCAAAATCTCCAATTATCTTCTTCTATCGCAGCCAACAATTTTCTTCTCTGTAAATTGAAGCTTTCTTCCAATTTCATTTGCAGATATGAAAGTTTACGAGCTATCTGGAACCACTCTATCAGTTGCTCTCTTCACAGATGTCGCTAACTCCAAGTACTATTTCTGCACACTCTTTTTTCGACTAAATTTATGTGTAATTGAGGTATAATTTGTTTAAATTGAACGTGTATATGCATATATTCAGTTTCTTCAATCAATCATTTACTGTTTTTTCATCATAAATAAAAAATTAAGCACATAAGCACCATGTTTAGCTTTTTATTTCCCCCCTCTTGTGTTTGTTGTCCTTTACATTTGACCATTCTATGTAACTTACGGCTAGTTTAGGCTGATTCAAGGCCATTTTTGGATGTTTTAGTCTTGGTTTTAAAAGGCGAGAGGCGCATAAAAGCGACGAGGTCTAAAGCCCAGGCGCAAAGCGGAAAAGCGGCGAGCTTTTCGTACATGAGGCGCAAGCTAATTATAAATATTTTTTATATATCACATAGGTTTTTAGCTTTCCCTACCCAAAATATAGCTATAAGTAAGGTTTATGTATGATTTTAGCTGCATGTACAAGCCAAAAAACCCAAGGTACAACGATTAGATGCATAAAAGCGCATCAGGTACGAGAGGTGCGCCTCTCAGGCTAAAAAAAGCCCAGAAAAATCCCAAAAAGCACGCCTTTTTGGCGCTTCTTGTAATTACACTAGGCGGTGAGCGAAAAAGGCCCAGGGTGCGCGCCTTGTTGCGCCTCACGCTTAAGGCGCGCTTTTTGAAACCAAGGTTTCAGTCTTTCAGACCAGTTTTAGCTGTTGCGTGTCTTGAAGGACGCAAGGCGGTATGGCTGTGTTGTGCGCCTTTGTCTCTTTGACTACATAGTTTCTAACAAAGAACTCGGAAATTCAGTATTGTTCCATTGTTGTGCATCTTCTTCTATAAATGTTATAAAAGTTAAAATTTAAGTGACTTAAATGCTAGGCAGTCAATAGCGGTGCTATAGCACGGCTATACCGGTTAGCAGACATCTGATACATAGCGGCCCAAATAGCGGTCAAGTATAACGGTTCTGCTATTAGTGGTGCTATATGCCGCTATTTGACCACTATTTTTGAATCTTAGCAGACATCTGATACATAGTTGCCCAAATAGCGGTCAAGTATAACGGTTCTGCTATTAGTGGTGCTATATGCCGCTATTTGACCACTATTTTTGAATCCTGTATAGTGGTCATAGGCTCATAGCACTGCTTTCAATGTTCTTTAATTTCAAGCCAAAAGTAAGGAAAAGCTCAAAAAAAAATCAAATCTTTTGTTTAGAATAACCCAAAAGTAAAGGGCCAAACTCTAATTAAACCTAGTCTAGTAATCCTAAATCTAATGTGTGTGTCGGGCGACTGAGGCCAAAAAGCAATCCTCATCGCTGGTGGCTTGAGGGCTGAGGCTACTGAGATCGTTATTCTTCATAGTTCAAATATTGACACTTTCGTGTTTTGAATTTTGATATAATTATTAAAAATATTCAGATATATATTTATATATATACACACATAAATTCTGCATGATATAAAAATTACCGATATAGCACCGTGATAACCTATATATCAAATAGCGGACCTTGACCGCTATTTGATTTTGGACCGCTTAAACTGTACAGCTTAAATCTAATACGTATGAAATTGGGTTACTGTTTTGTGAAACTTTAGTTCAGGTTAACGCAATCATGAGACCTCTTATTATTTAGTGATTATTTCCCTATTATCTCCCTACTTCTGGTTAAATTTGAAAAAGAAAATCACCAAGTAACAACCATGATTCATATATATTATATCTAGGTCTCTTATTTTATAGATATATAATATATTAACATGTATTAAACAATCTAACAACAATGGAACAATACCGATTTTTTGTAGTTAGAAAAAAGTTTGAGTGACTTTATTGTAATGCTGAAAAAACTTGGTTACGATTAGGTGAAATATCTAAAATAGAATTTGATACTTGCAAGGGAACTTTTGGAGCTGATGCAAGCTGGAACACTAGAACCTGAAGTAGCTCTTCTCAATGCATCTCTGGTAAACATACTTTAAACGCCTTCTCATATAAACTTCTCAAATATTCAGTCTTTAACACAATATCGCTGATACGATCTCTAGATCCCAGATATCTTTCCCGTTTTAGCAGCTGCTCATAAAACACTAGTAGCTAAATCAAGGGACTCGTTGACTACTCGTACTCTTCACTCTGAGCTTGTTTATAACTACTCGGGCTCTAAACATGTAATAACTCTTTTGACTGTAGCATCATTAAAGTACACCAACCTTATTGTTTTGATATGTGCTTTATATCTTTGCTTTTACCAGATTTCTGAGTCGTTAAAACGTTGTGGCATATCTGATAGCACCACATACATTCTTGTTGCTCGGTTTGGTGCTTTAGAAGAAGAGGTGACGTCATCCTGCCATCGAATAGGTTATATGAATGTGTTTTTGATCAATCGTGTGTGCGCTAAAGATGATTTGTTGTTTTTTGTAGATGACTGCCATGAAGACACTTATTAAAGGCAAGGAAATTGATTTAGAAGAGTTGGAAGGAAAAGCAAACAAGCCTCAAATACAAAAGGTGTGTCATGTGTTATGTGAAAAACTGGGTTTTACAAAATGCAGTTTCATTACTCGTTAATAAATATTTAGCAACAACTCTTTTATCAACTCGGTAATTAGATTTTTTATTGCATTAATTCAGGTATTTATTTAACCTTGCATGAAATAGTAATCGTATTTTGTTTCGCATTCAACAGCACTACAAAATAACAGGAGTAGAACTGGGCATATCAACCCTGGGAGATGCTATAACGTGTCGAATTGCTGCGCGTGATGCGCTGTGAGGGTATCTACATGATAATTATTTCCATTTTCATGACTTTTTTTTTGCGAACTTTCATGTAAGCATGCGCATGGAAGCCGTAAGCATATGTTTACTTATCGGTCCTGCTTGGTGGATGACAATTTTTCTTTCCCTTGCATGTATTTTCTAGAACATTGTAAAGAGTATGACTTGCTGCAACTAAAAAGGTTAGCTACCGGTCGTGACGGGCTCAGCTAGAAGCAAAGCAAGTAGTACTCTAGCACGAGTTAAACGTAGATGGAGGCCGGGTTGCCACACAAATTCTGTTTATGATCACAAATACTAGATTCTTGCAAATCTTAATTAAGCAATTTAGGAGGGTGGAACATTCAAATTTTGGATGTTGAATGCATTCTTAATCAGCAGTTTATAGCTGTTTAAACTCACTTTAGAACATGTGGAGCTAAGACCTGAAACAAATAGGTTGAAATATGAGAAGCGTTGAACCTAAACACACTCAGCCGTAGCGAAACCGAATGTTAACCTGCAAGTATGAAGCATGTAAAAGGCAACAGTAAGTATGAAGCATGCCATTGCCGACAGAAATTTAACCGATAAAATACCCACCTATAGGGTAGGATCTTAACACTAAAAGTAGGAAGCATGTAAACGGCGATAGAAACTTAACCAATAAAAGACCCACCTATCGTGTGATTCTTCGGACTAGCAAACAATGCCCTGGTGTGTATAAAATCATTTCGCCTGCTAAAACCCCAAATCTGTATAAATGCAAGTTTTGACAAACAAATGCATAAAAACATTATAAACACTTTCTCTTCACAAATTAAACTCCAATTTTGACTTGCCAGTGATAGAAGTTAGTCGTTAGTATTGCAGCGAGTAGTAAGATCTAATTTGCATTGTAAATGGAAAATGTTATCTATCGAGCTTTACTATTTATTTGTCTATAGTGTGATGCCTATGTCACAACCGTCGTTCTCATTATTCATTTGCCTTGCAAAAAAGTTTGATCACTCATTCGTATATGAGGTTATGTTTCACTCTAATCATGCCTACTCAATCCTATGTGCATTTGGGTGTTTGTGCAATCTGTTTCTCGGCAACTTTCAACACTAACCTACACATCTCGACAATAACATTCCATTAGACAATTATCTATCTTCCCTCCACTCAAGCTACCCTAGTCTCCACTGCCACCATACCTTCTGATCATTCTTATTTGCTACAACCCTCGTACTCCCCACCTCCCTCTCTTTATGACCCTATGGTTACTTGATCTTGTGACCAGGCTCGCAAATCCTAAACACTTCCTTGATCATGTTCTACCTAATCCCCACTAATCCACTACATGTTTCCCTTGCATAGAAATTGTCAATTTGGTGGGATGCTACAAACATTGTTGCGCTTCATTCTAACTGTTAAGTAATACAAATATATGTAAAATAAATAAATGAATAATGTGAGGTTTATTGAGGAACACTAAAAAAGTGGGGAACAGTGGGGAACCGACTCAAACGAATTCCGATTGGACTCATTTCAGCGGTGTTGGAACCGGCTTGTCGAACCCCAACTACAATCTCTTAACCCTAAACCCTAAAACATAACTCCTAAACCCTAAATATTTTAGGGTTTGGCTTTTAGGGTTTAGCAATAGGGTTTAGGGTTTAGCTTTAGGGTTTAGCCTTTAGGGTTTAGCTTTTAGGGTTTATAGTTTAGATTTTACGGTTTAGCTTAGGTTTTAGCCTTATTTTTTAGCTTTAGGGTTTAGAGTTTAGGAGTTAGGATTTAGGGTTAAGAGATCTTAGTTAGGGTTCGACGAGTCCATTCCAGCGCCGCTGGAATGAGTCGGTTCCCCACTGTTCCCCATTTTTTTAGTGTTCCCCAATGAACCTTCCCCTAAATGAATAATATATTTATATAGTCGACTTGTGTTTGCAGGAGATGAGTCTCCAAGTTGATAGAATATGATTCCTATATAGCTTGTATATTGTATCAATTAAACTTCAGAAATACAATTATTCTTCTTTGGGTTTAGAATCAAATACAAACGCTCCTAAAAATAAACCAACTACAAAAAAAAAACCCTAAACCCCCCATCACCTACCCAAAAAAAAAAAAAGAATTTTCCTGGTGGAGGTGTTTAGGTTTTTGGGTGGTGGTGGGGTGGGGGTGGGGGTGGGGGTAGGTGTTTAGGTTTTTTTGAGGGGGGGTAGGTTTTTTGGTGAGGTATAGTTTTTTTTATTTTTTTATTAATTTTTTTTTTTTTGCTAGGGGGGTTTAGTTTTTTGGATGGTGGTGGGGTGGGGTGGGGTGGGGTGGGGGTGGGGGTGGGTGTTTAGGTTTTTTTTGGTGGTGGTGTAGTGGGTTTAGGTTTTAGGTTATTAGAAACTTGTTACTCTATAATGCCTTCTTACACTTCTTATTTTTAGGAGTCTTTGTAAAATAATTTAACCCTCTTCTTTGACGTTGGAGTTGTTCTTTTAGAGAGCTATGACTTCTAGATTTTAAGAGAGCCATTTAGATTTGAGAGTTCTACCCTTCGGATTAGATCTGGCAAAAGTAACCCATTTTTGGTCCTTTTGGGTCACAATAATAAGTTTATGGGTTGTTATGGGTTTAGTAATATTTTTGATGGGTCAAAACGGGCAAAACTAAAAAGAAGAAAAGGCTGGAATGGGTCCAAACGAGTTAAGAGAAAAATTAGAATGAGTGAAATAAGGTTGAACAAGAAATGAGCGGGTATCTTTTTTAACCCTTTTGATCATCGCGCCTGAACAAAAAAAAATGTCATTTGAACAAGAAATTTGCTCGATCTCGCATCTGAATTCATCTCAGCCATAATCATCTTCCACATCAATCTGATCTCTAACTTAGAAACTTCATTTCGACACATTGTTGATGTATGGTGAAATTTCATATTTATCGACGTGAAATCATGCAACAATTTAGAGATTTAATGTTGAATTAGTTGTTGTTAATCTAAAAACACAGAAGATTGCTACTTGATTGTGAATTTATGTCCTAATTGTGTTGATTTAGGTATATATATGCAGGAATTATTCATGTTTATATGATGGAATTTCTAATTTATCGAACCTGAAATCGTATGATAATTTAACGATTATTACTTGTTGTTGTTTAAAAACCTAGAAGATTTGCTAGTTGATTGTGAATTTCTTACCTAATTGTGTGGATTTAGCTACATATGTAGGAGTTATTAGTGTTTATATGTTATAGGTATGCTATTAATATGCGGTATAATATATTATTTGTTGACGTGAAACTGTATTGTTCTTCAATGATCTTGATGTTCAGTTACTTGCTGTTATTAAATAAACATAAAAGATTACTAGTTGATTGTTAATTTATGTCAGAATTGTGTGGATTTAGGTATGTACGCAGGAGTCATTGGTGTTTACATGTTATAGATATGTTGTTAACATAATATGTATGCAGGAGCTATTCATGACCCAACCCGACCCGAAACCCATTCTAACCCGAATAAAAAAACAACCCTTTTTCTAGATTGACCCGTTCCGACCTGAACCCATCTTGACCCGCCACCCGACCCGCCCGTTTTGTCGGGTGTACTTTGGATAAACCCTTTTCCGAATCATCTATTAATCTCACCTCTGACACCATTGCCTTCACCACATTCCGAAATGCATACCTTAAACTTTCGTCACCAGAAAACACCCCACGTGCCGCCACCTTCCACCCACGCGCTGCCACCTCCGTCTCACGCACTGGTGCGTGGCGGCGCGTCCAGCGTCACACCACCACCATATTCAACCTGTTTTTTTCTCTTCCTGTTCCGATAACATATGTGAAGTTTGTTTTTGGAATCGGGTACTTTGATTCTACACCAGATTTCAAGTCTGATTCACAACAGATTTCTGATATATATCAAATTTCAAATCATATTTCCAATCTATCATCAGATTTTCGCATCAGACTTTAAGATCGTTTTTTTGGACCAGATTTACACCTCAGATTTTTCATATAAGATTTTTTGGTTTGCCTTTCTAACCCTTTTCGAATCTGACTATCATCAGATATCTGGGCTCTTCACACTTTAAATTACTGAACATCAGATTTCTAGTTGGTATCTCTGATTTCTGGTCTAACATTGACTTTTGAATTTGACTTAAATTCTGGTCAAATGTCCAGAATTCTAACTTTGACCTGTGATGTTGACTTTAGTTTTGGTCAAACTTCCAGATTTCTAATTTTGACTTTTGATTCCGGTCAACCCTTTCAGACTTCTTGTTACTCTAATCTTTAGTTCATTATACCATTTTCCATTACTTTTTTGTTTCTTTAAATTCAGAAAGTTAAAATGACTGAACCCAAAAATTTATCAAGTGTTGTCAACAAAGGTGAACCAAGCTTTGCTATCAACTCTACTGATGTCCTTCCTATAGTAACTCGACTCACTAATAACAAACTTGATGGCACAAATCGAAAGGAGCAAGAGTGTTTGTATCTATTTATGAAGCATCGGAAAGGCTTCACATCCCACGTCCGATCCTTCCATTGACAAAACCAAAGATCAATGGCTTCCACTAAGTTAGCATCCATTCGTATATTTATCTCATTGGTTACCACGTATAACTGGGGTACCACGTATAACTGGGGTTTGTATCAACTTAATACCAAAATCGCATTCTTACATGGAGATAAGAAGAAGTTTATATTGAGCAACCACCTGGGTTTGTTGCTCAGGGGTAGTTGGGTAAAGTATGCAGGTTAAAGAAATCTATATATGGTCTTAAGCAATCCCCTCGTGCTTGGTCTGGGAAGTTCAGTACCGTGGTTACTAAATTCGGTTTAAAAAGAAGTTCATATGATCATTCGGTGTTCTTCAATTCATTAAAATTGGTATACATTCTTCTAGTTGTATACATGGATGATATTGTAATTACAGGGAGTGATGAAGTTGGCATTAAGAAACTAAAAGGTTTTCTTGGAGCTCATTTTTAGACTAAAGATTTAGGAACATTAAAGTATTTCCTTGGGATTGAAGTATCTCGGTGTAGATAGGGATTTGTCTAAATCAGCGAAAATATTGTTCGGATGTTCTAAAAGATTTTGGGATGATTGAAGCTAAGAACTGTGATGCGCCAATGATACCAAATGTGAAATTGAAAGTAGATGATGATGAACCTTTTGAAGATCCAAAAAAAGACAGAAGAATCATTAGTAAGTTAAACTAACTAACCATTACTAGACCAAATATTGTCTTTCCAGTTAGTGTGGTCAGTCAGTTAATGTCATCACCTAGAATTGCACATTGGGAAGTTGTTTGTCACATCCTTAAGTACCTGAAGGGTGCTCCAGGTCGAGGCATCTTGTATAAAAATCATGGTCATCATACAGTAGAAGGCTTTACAGATGCGGATTATAATGGGGACCCGACAAATAAACGTTCTACTACTGGTTATTGTGTTTTCGTTGGTGGGAATCTTGTGTCATGGAAAAGCAAGAAGCAAAGTATTATATCCCGTTCGAGTGCATAATTAGAATACAGGGCTATGGCACAAACCACTTGTGAGCTAGTTTGGGTTCAAAATCTCCTTGGTGAAATCGGGTTTAGACAAACAAAACCTATGAATCTATGGTGCGCCAACATGACAGCTATACATATTGCAAATAACCCGATGTTCATGAAAGAACCAAACATATAGAGGTTGATTATCACTTCACCCAGGAGAAGCTTGAAGATGGAACTATTACAACGCCTCATGTCAGAATCGGAAATCAACTAGCAGATGTCTTCACCAAAGCTTTACCCGGAAACATAATTTACTCTATTTGTGACAAGCTGGGCATGATCAACATATATGCTCCAGCTTGAGGGGGAGTGTTAAATAATATAAATATATATAAATAAATAAATGAATAAAATATCTATATAGTCCACATGTATTTGCAAGAGATAAGTCTCCAAGTTGATAGAATTGTTTATTGTATTTGATTCCTATATATAGCTTGTACATTGTATCAATTGAACTTGAGAAATACAAGTATTGTCCTTTGATATTGGAGTTGTTCTTTGAGTTATTCATCATATTTCAGTTTAGTTTTCAGTTTATTTCACTAACCATTCTGGATACCACCTCCTTCTAAGGCCAACATTATTAGGTATAAGTGGGTTTATCTAATCAAACGTCCTGATGAGTCAGTCATTCGCTATAAAGCCCAGCTTGTTTTCAAGGGCTTCCATTGTATATATGGTTTGGATTATACAAAGATGTTTAGTTTAATTGTCAAACTAACAACTATTAGGTTGGATCTATCAGTTGGCTTTACACGTGAATGAAATATTCGGTAGGTCAATGTCCACCCTTCCTACCTGTATAAAGACTTACCCAATACTATGTTTATGGCATAACATCTCGACTTTCTTGACCCGACTCGGCTTCATCGTTTTTTCTGTTCTCGGGATTCAGTTACTTGTTATATTCTCGTAAATGTAGATATAATTATTGTTACGGCTCTTTGAAATTTGTAAATGACTTGATTGATAGTTACATTTTCAAATT
The DNA here is from genome assembly GCA_030545235.1 of Helianthus tuberosus. NCBI lineage: Eukaryota > Viridiplantae > Streptophyta > Magnoliopsida > Asterales > Asteraceae > Helianthus > Helianthus tuberosus. Next base: position 142,380,103 of record CM060441.1, read on the forward strand.
GCGCTCAAAGATATGTATAACTTGAGCTATATATTGGGGTCTAGGCTTCTATCTCTTGGGTATTGAATAATGAAAAAATTCATAAGGTATTGTGTAAAATTAACCAATAATTTATACACATACAATTAGAATAACTACAAAGAAAACCGGTTCAAATCATATCTCCTAATTATGGTAATGATCTAGTAATAAATCTTAACTATGGGGGGAAGCGGCACCCAAGGGCATAACTCTTGCTTCAACCAATCAATTCCCGCCATGTCAAAAATCATAAAAACTACCATTAAGCCACAAAAAACTGGTGGCGCCTTACCTTTGCCATAAACATTTTTGTTTCGGTTTTAATAAAACACTAAATAAGTAAACATAAGACTTAAACATTACATAAAAATTAAACATAAAACTTAAACATTACATAAAAGTTAAACATAAAACTTAAACATTAAATAAAAATTAAACAAACATCCTAATAATTTGCCACGCAGAAACGTGTTCAAAACCATGGTCGTACGTATGTTTGTAGTCGACGAGCGCCACTTGAATGACGTCCTCTTTCGTGAGGTTATTGTTGGGATTTTCCACATTGTTGAAAATCGAATCAAATCTTGCGCTTTTCACACGGATAATCGTGAAACGTGAACTAAGTTCATCCACGATTCGGTTGGTCTCACCAACATGAATACAAAATTGTTGAAAAACTCAGTTCCAAAACGAAGCCCATGCATTAAGAGGCTCAGTCATTATGGGTTGTGAGCCAATATGTAGCCCACTCAATCTCTTCTTCTTCAGTCCACGATATCCTTGCCATTTGAGATGAATTTTTTGTAGAGAGAAATATAAAATTGAGAGAGTTTAGTATGGTAAAATAGTGGAATGTGTTGGATTAAAATAGTGGAATGGGTTGGTTTTATAGAGAAAGTTATTTGATTTTTTTTAATTTGATTTTTTTAACGGTCAAAACAAATGAAACACTCATGTTGACCTCGAAAAGCAAATAATTCACACGGGTTGTTCTACGTGTCCGCCTAACCTGCAAGGATGGCGGTAGTGTTTTGGCTCTGCTTCGAGCCCAGGGAGGGTACTCGCATGGATGCCCCGTCCCACCTAATATATTTTCCTTTATAGTTTATCATAACTGGAGTGGGAAGAAATCGAACGCTGGACCTAACAAACAATGAAGGTATAAGAAGAACATACATACTTAAAAAAATGTAAATAGTAAGAAACTATATGTGGCAGCAAACAACACTCACGTATTTAAAGCCATAGCAACGGCGCTAAGAGGCACAATGGCAAAGATATGGTAATAGGAGCCACAACTGCGGCGACAAAAGCTTCAACTCCGAGGGCTATTAGTTAGAATATATTAGTTAGGGTTTATTGTTATACCAATAGCATAATTAGAAGATATGTTTTAATTAGGTTTCCATTTGTAAGTATCTCATTGTATCCCTATATGTTATCCGAATTATTAGGAAACATTTGAGCTTTGCTAAACACGAATAAGCAAGTCATCCATAATCCATGTGAGTACATAGTTCCCCACTTTTCCATTTTCAAACTATTTTGGGGTGATCATATGTGCTAACCATTTTCTCAAATAACATTTATGGCATATGTGTTTACTAAGTGCTCTTTGTGTATACAATTTATGTGATGAAACAAAGTACAATTGATTATGTGTTGTATAGCATTATAATATAGAATCTAGAGTGATTTAGATAACGAAACAAGCGTAATACGATAACGGCATGGTGGATACACCGCTGATACTTCATATATATACGTGCTCTTATTGTATTACTCATCGTAGCGTTATCCAAATCACTTAATGATTCTATGTTTTGGTGAAACAAAGTACAAATCCCAAATCCTTGTAGGATCTCCCTATATAAATAGTTAGATCCTTAAAGGACACACTAAGTACTATTTTAAATCCTTGATTCGATTTCTAAGAGTACTTCTACAAGTTCTTGGTCGATTTCTATGCTAAGTGTTTATGAGCAATCTAGTTTGGTGAAACAAAATACAATTGGTTTATGTGTTGTGTGGTGTTATAACATGGAATTTGGAGTGATCTAGGATAACGGGGTGAGCGTAATACGATAAGGGCATGGTGGATACACCGCTGGTACTTCCTATATATAAGTGCTCTTATCGTATTACCCATCGCAACGTTATCCAAAATCACTTGATGATTCCTTGTTATAATGAGAAAAAGTATAAGTGAAACAAAGAACAATGTACAATTTTTATTAACACAAAAATTACTTGGTATTATACATATTGCCATTTACTAAACTTTTTGCCATATATTGACTTCAAAAAAATCTATTTTCATTCGGCAACTCGTGTAGTTAGACAATGTATTGCAATATCAAACCTTTTGCCATAAATTTGGCCAACAAAACCTATGTCACTCACCAACTTTATTATTGACCCTTTATTTTCAAATATGTTTCAGGTATCGACATTTCAAATATGCTACACATAGGAACGCACTTGGGCCTTAGATTGTTTCTAAATCTAAAAACAATTATTTCTATTCCTTTGTATTTTATAAACAATGTAATCAATATAATGAAACTTTAGTACCTTGTGTTGTGAGCAATTTGTAACGTAACTCCCTGATGATCTGCCGCAGGTTGTATACGCAATCGGGGTGTTACACACAATCCCCTGGCCCTTACAGAACTCATAAAATGGACCAAGAGCTTGACCCACATCAGTATGTCTTCCATAATATTCATCGCCTCTATCTGGTCTCACAACTTTAATTTGACAATCTAGTTGTTTTTCAACTTCAGCTTTATAATATTTAAAAGTTGTAAAAGATTCAGATTTTTCCTTAATGAGATACAAGTACATGTAACAAGAATAATCATCAATGAAAGTGATAAATGAAGTATGTCTAGTGTTGCTAGCTATTTGGTAAGGACCACTAATGTCAGTGTGAATGAATTCTAATAAACTAGAGCTCCTAGTAGCACCTTTCTTATTTGCTAATGTCATTTTACCTTGAAGGCATTTGACACATGTTCCAAAATCAGTGAAATCGAGAGGAGGTAAGACTTCATCCTATACGAGTCAATTTAATTGTTCTCGTGAGTTGTGGCCTAAACGTTGATGCCACAACATGGATGAGGTCTCTAAGTCTCATTTATGTTTCAACTTTGTGAGTGATTCATTAATATTATATGACAACAAAGATTTGAAAAAATCATCATCTAGTTCTAATCTATAAAAACCACCATCCAGAATGCCGGTACCATAAACAACGGAATCATAGAGAATAGAGAGTTTGTGATGACCATGAGAAACAACAAAACCGTCTATGTCTAACTTTGGTACTGATACAAGGTTCCGAGTTGCCTCAGGAACATATAAGGTATCATAAAGTTTAATGCATAAACCAGTTTTCATAAATAGTTGTATTGTTCCTATGGCCTTCACTTCTAATTCCTATTCATCCCTAACTTAAGTGTTCTTTGGTTTCTTCCCAGCCTCCGAATTGAAAGGAATCACTTAGTAGAATTTGTTACATGAACCATAGAGCCAGAATCAAACCACCAAGAATTAGCAGGAACATTTAAATTATAGGAATCAAGTATCATGAAAAAATGGTTACCTTTCTTAGCCAGCCACTCCTTAAAGTCAGGGCATTCCATCTGCTTATGTCTTGTCCTTTTGCATAACTTGCAGTAAGGTTTGCCTAAGGAGTTCTTAGAGCTGGAAGGTGCACTTGTATTAGGATTTGGCTTTTGGACCTTAGAAGCATCCTTCCTTGGGTAATTGTTCTTCCTCTTCTTAGAGCTGGAGGTAGTAAAGTTTGCAGCATCAGTAGTTCTATCCATCTTCATACGCTCTTCCTCTTGCACGCACATGGCGATCGTCTCACTCATCGTCCATTTATCCTTTTGAGTGTTGTAATTGATCCTGAATGCTTCGTAGGACGAAGGAAGCGAAGTTATAATGAAGTGTACGAGAAAACCATCACTGATCTCCATGTCTAATCCCTTGAGCTTATGGGCCATGTCGTTCATCATCATGATGTGCTCACGAATGTCGCTCCCCCCATTATACTTAGTAGTCACCAGCTTGAGGATTAAAGTACTAGCATGTGCTTTAGACGTCCATTTGAATTGCTCCTCCACAGAAGCCAAGTAGGTTTTAGCATCATCAAAATCTGGAATGGTTCCTCGAACTACATTGCTAATGGATTTCTTCATGAACATGAGAGACATGCGATTGCACCTAGTCCACTTTTCCATAGTCATCTGCTGAGCAGTGATACTTTGAGGAGTAAGGTCTGCATGCTTATCCTCTCTTAAGCATAGTCAAAATCCAGCAAAGCAAGAGTAAGCATGAGAGAGTCTTTCTATGCAGCAAAGTTATCACCAGTCAATGGTGGAATCCCGCAATTGGGTGCTGAGAGTGGAAATTATATGAGCGAATTATGATACTAAGTTAGAAGTCTTAATGTGATCTAAGGGCATGTTACACTAAGACAGGCATAAGTAATGACCATTTTAGTTATGAAGCTGTGATATTGTCTATTACTAACATCAAAATAATAGGCCAAGTTACTAGGAAATTCTACTTAAACAGAGACAAATCACCTTTGGGCAGAAGTGTAATCATCTAAGCATGTGTGCAAAGTAATTATGACAAATCATCTTTGGCCAGAAATGAGACAATTACCTTAATTATGCACTTGTTAAGTATGTTTGACATTAATGAATTAAATCAGTTTTGGCTAGAAATGAGACATTCACGTTTGTAATGCATAATTAACATAGCTTCTTATTATATTTGAACAATAAATAAATGTATAACATCACATTTGAGCAGAAGTGATACATCAGAAGCTCATTCAAGTTAAACCATTTAGTTTTGTGAAAAGTTATCTGATTTTGTTTAAGTGTTTTACAAAACCAATTATTTAATAACAAACCAGCTCTAAGTTCACAATAAGAGCTTAATGACGTAATGGGATTTCAAAAAATCTTGATATTTCGAGAACATTTTAGATTTTGAAAAAAAGTTAGATTTCGAAAAATTATAAGTTTTCGAAAAAAAATCGAAACAAGGTAAGATTTCGAAAAAAATTGTGATTTCAAATTTTTTCTGAGCTTTCGAAAAAAATTTGTGATTTCGAATAAAATTTCGAAAAATTGCGTTTTCAAATTTTTCTGAGATTTCAAATTTTAATGAAATCTCGAAATCTTTTATGTGCTTTTTCGAAACTTGTTCTCCAAGATTTGAAATCTGCTGATTATAGCAGTTAGTTATGATAATGGTGAAAATCCGAAAATTAAGGGATCAAGAGATCATGTTTCCTGTTTAAATGCTGATTTATATTTATCTAAATATTTCAAAAAAATTTATCCGTTAAATTATGACAGATTCCGAAAATCATTTAATAGATAAAACTAAATCAAAACATGAAAAACACCCCTTGATCCTTGATTCAATCCAAAATAAGGGATATTTTTCGAATTTTCATAAGAACATGATCATAAAATTAAATTCTGGAATCCAAAATCTAAAAATTTGTATATACTTGTACAGATTATGAATTAATACAGTAAATAAATTATTATCACAATCTACAATCATTCTATGAAGTAGATGTATACAAATCGGGTTCTTTTTATCAGGGGCGGACTTATTAAGAAAGATTGGGTTCCCAGGAACCCATTCGGTTTTTAATTTTTAGTGTAAATATATATAACAAACTGAAAAGGAACCCATAAGTAAAATTTATAGGGAACCCATAAACAAAAAAACTTTAGTTGTTTACCGGATAGTCCGCGTTTTTCTACTCTCGACACCCGGGTTCGAATCCCGTTTTAAGACAATTATTAATTTTTTGTTCCGTTTTTTTTATTTTCTCTTTCTCTTTTTATTTTTATTTTTTCCTTTAATGAAAAACCAGGGTTACAACAATACAATCTCATAACAAAAAAAACAACGGCACTCTACGAGCATCTGAACAACAGCGGCGCCTCCAACCTCACCCTGCCTCCTCCTCCTCCTTTAGCGACCACCTCTGCTCCGGCTGTCCTCCTCCAGCCGACAACCGTCCTCCTCTGGTAAAGTCTCTACGAACAACCGAACCACAACCACCCCAAAATCAACAGCCTCTTTTGAGGTAAAGTCTCTATTTCTTTCAATCACTTTCTCTCGTGTTTTGTTGAATACTTAAACATGTATGATTTTGTTTTGAATCTGTGATTTGTGAATATGAATTTGTGATTTTAGTTCTTTTAAAACTAGAATTTTAGGGGCTATGGAATGATTATTGAAAAGAAAGATACATTGTTTTTTGTTTGTTGACTCTTTGTGATAATCTTGAATCTTGTAATGCATTAACCAGTTATCAAAGCTAATAAGAATTGACTGGATTGAGTGCTTACCATTCAACTGTGTAGTGATGTATTATTCTTATTTGTAAATGGTAGTCTATAAGCAACAGTTAGCTGCTGCAAGTTCTTGAATAACATGGATTCACTAATTAAAGGGACACTTTTAGAGTTTTGTACTTCTTTTATCAAAAGGAAAATAATAGTCTAACAATTTTCAAAATGGGAAACTATCTAATAACAAGCTCTTCCATGACAGTTTTGCAATAATATGGATTATGAGCAAACTGAATATAAGGGTTCAATAAGAGTTGCATAACGCCTAGCAGATTTTACCTGCTCACAAACAATTTGAACCTGGTCATATCTATCACTAACCAAAACACGTAAATTTCACCTGGTTCATGTTGAAGAGGACTACTACATGGGCGCCATGGGTTATAGACAAACTAAGAGTTGAGTTGTTCGCTGTCAATATTACTTTAGACACAAAGCATCAACAAATCAAATAAGATAGCTGGTAGAGATAAAAATAATTTGTACTTGCATCATGATATCATATAATTTCCCCTGACCGATCCAACCCGACCCGAATATCTTAACATTTGGTTGTAGAAAATCTGACCACCGAAAAAAGTGAACCCATAGGAAAAAAATCCTGGATCCGCCACTGCTTTTTATCAAAAGCCGGTTTGGATTAATGATGCAGGTCCAAGTGTGGAGGAGTGGGTCATCTTGTATTTAAAGGCCCAAGATCGTGTGACAAAAGGGGCTTCACTAAAATGGCTCTAACTTGGCCTACGGGGGTCCGTTTTGGGCGTGTGACCAGGCGAAACGATCGTGAGAACGAGCTCCGTCTTGCTGCAAACGCCTACGGCGGTTTGGGTCATCGTCCGGGCCAAAAAAATTATTTCTATTAGTTTTTTACCTTTTTATGTTTTTTTCGGTGTTTTGGGCATTTTGTTTTTAGGTTTGTGTTTGGCCCATGGCCTTTTTATGGCCCATTTCGAACTTCTGTCATTATTTATATGATTCTCTTGTAAGTTGAAAGATCAGACTTCAATTTCGAAATTACTCAATTTTCACTTCAAATTATGTGACCTTTGGATTGAATTTTGGGGGTTTGGGGGAAGATCAACACGGATATTCGCAGAATCAACGTGTTTTGATCTTCGTTATCGTAACACACGCTATATTAGTTAAACGGTTCGAGGAGAAACTGATTTGGGTCATAAACCGATACCCAAAACCGTTATTTAAAAAAATTATTGGTGAGGTTGAAACCGATTTGGATTGACAGTTTACATGAGAGGTTAAAGGTTAAAACATAAACCGGTTTAGCATAATTCATCAGTAACCGGTTTTGGAAATCCAGGGTATGTTTGGCTAAGCTTTTTGAAACAACTTATTGACTTATTGGCTTTTTGAAAAGTTATAAGCTCCAAAATGATGTTTGGCAATGAGGGTGTATGTGAGGGGAAAAGTGACTTTTTCAAAAAGTCATTCCATACTGACTTTTCCAAAAAGCCAATAAGTTGTTTTCAAAAAGCTTAGCCAAACATGCCCCAAAAGCTATTTTTTAGTCCATCTCTAGAAAAGTCTTATCCCAAACATGCCCTAAACCCTAACTCCCAAAATCTCCAATTATCTTCTTCTATCGCAGCCAACAATTTTCTTCTCTGTAAATTGAAGCTTTCTTCCAATTTCATTTGCAGATATGAAAGTTTACGAGCTATCTGGAACCACTCTATCAGTTGCTCTCTTCACAGATGTCGCTAACTCCAAGTACTATTTCTGCACACTCTTTTTTCGACTAAATTTATGTGTAATTGAGGTATAATTTGTTTAAATTGAACGTGTATATGCATATATTCAGTTTCTTCAATCAATCATTTACTGTTTTTTCATCATAAATAAAAAATTAAGCACATAAGCACCATGTTTAGCTTTTTATTTCCCCCCTCTTGTGTTTGTTGTCCTTTACATTTGACCATTCTATGTAACTTACGGCTAGTTTAGGCTGATTCAAGGCCATTTTTGGATGTTTTAGTCTTGGTTTTAAAAGGCGAGAGGCGCATAAAAGCGACGAGGTCTAAAGCCCAGGCGCAAAGCGGAAAAGCGGCGAGCTTTTCGTACATGAGGCGCAAGCTAATTATAAATATTTTTTATATATCACATAGGTTTTTAGCTTTCCCTACCCAAAATATAGCTATAAGTAAGGTTTATGTATGATTTTAGCTGCATGTACAAGCCAAAAAACCCAAGGTACAACGATTAGATGCATAAAAGCGCATCAGGTACGAGAGGTGCGCCTCTCAGGCTAAAAAAAGCCCAGAAAAATCCCAAAAAGCACGCCTTTTTGGCGCTTCTTGTAATTACACTAGGCGGTGAGCGAAAAAGGCCCAGGGTGCGCGCCTTGTTGCGCCTCACGCTTAAGGCGCGCTTTTTGAAACCAAGGTTTCAGTCTTTCAGACCAGTTTTAGCTGTTGCGTGTCTTGAAGGACGCAAGGCGGTATGGCTGTGTTGTGCGCCTTTGTCTCTTTGACTACATAGTTTCTAACAAAGAACTCGGAAATTCAGTATTGTTCCATTGTTGTGCATCTTCTTCTATAAATGTTATAAAAGTTAAAATTTAAGTGACTTAAATGCTAGGCAGTCAATAGCGGTGCTATAGCACGGCTATACCGGTTAGCAGACATCTGATACATAGCGGCCCAAATAGCGGTCAAGTATAACGGTTCTGCTATTAGTGGTGCTATATGCCGCTATTTGACCACTATTTTTGAATCTTAGCAGACATCTGATACATAGTTGCCCAAATAGCGGTCAAGTATAACGGTTCTGCTATTAGTGGTGCTATATGCCGCTATTTGACCACTATTTTTGAATCCTGTATAGTGGTCATAGGCTCATAGCACTGCTTTCAATGTTCTTTAATTTCAAGCCAAAAGTAAGGAAAAGCTCAAAAAAAAATCAAATCTTTTGTTTAGAATAACCCAAAAGTAAAGGGCCAAACTCTAATTAAACCTAGTCTAGTAATCCTAAATCTAATGTGTGTGTCGGGCGACTGAGGCCAAAAAGCAATCCTCATCGCTGGTGGCTTGAGGGCTGAGGCTACTGAGATCGTTATTCTTCATAGTTCAAATATTGACACTTTCGTGTTTTGAATTTTGATATAATTATTAAAAATATTCAGATATATATTTATATATATACACACATAAATTCTGCATGATATAAAAATTACCGATATAGCACCGTGATAACCTATATATCAAATAGCGGACCTTGACCGCTATTTGATTTTGGACCGCTTAAACTGTACAGCTTAAATCTAATACGTATGAAATTGGGTTACTGTTTTGTGAAACTTTAGTTCAGGTTAACGCAATCATGAGACCTCTTATTATTTAGTGATTATTTCCCTATTATCTCCCTACTTCTGGTTAAATTTGAAAAAGAAAATCACCAAGTAACAACCATGATTCATATATATTATATCTAGGTCTCTTATTTTATAGATATATAATATATTAACATGTATTAAACAATCTAACAACAATGGAACAATACCGATTTTTTGTAGTTAGAAAAAAGTTTGAGTGACTTTATTGTAATGCTGAAAAAACTTGGTTACGATTAGGTGAAATATCTAAAATAGAATTTGATACTTGCAAGGGAACTTTTGGAGCTGATGCAAGCTGGAACACTAGAACCTGAAGTAGCTCTTCTCAATGCATCTCTGGTAAACATACTTTAAACGCCTTCTCATATAAACTTCTCAAATATTCAGTCTTTAACACAATATCGCTGATACGATCTCTAGATCCCAGATATCTTTCCCGTTTTAGCAGCTGCTCATAAAACACTAGTAGCTAAATCAAGGGACTCGTTGACTACTCGTACTCTTCACTCTGAGCTTGTTTATAACTACTCGGGCTCTAAACATGTAATAACTCTTTTGACTGTAGCATCATTAAAGTACACCAACCTTATTGTTTTGATATGTGCTTTATATCTTTGCTTTTACCAGATTTCTGAGTCGTTAAAACGTTGTGGCATATCTGATAGCACCACATACATTCTTGTTGCTCGGTTTGGTGCTTTAGAAGAAGAGGTGACGTCATCCTGCCATCGAATAGGTTATATGAATGTGTTTTTGATCAATCGTGTGTGCGCTAAAGATGATTTGTTGTTTTTTGTAGATGACTGCCATGAAGACACTTATTAAAGGCAAGGAAATTGATTTAGAAGAGTTGGAAGGAAAAGCAAACAAGCCTCAAATACAAAAGGTGTGTCATGTGTTATGTGAAAAACTGGGTTTTACAAAATGCAGTTTCATTACTCGTTAATAAATATTTAGCAACAACTCTTTTATCAACTCGGTAATTAGATTTTTTATTGCATTAATTCAGGTATTTATTTAACCTTGCATGAAATAGTAATCGTATTTTGTTTCGCATTCAACAGCACTACAAAATAACAGGAGTAGAACTGGGCATATCAACCCTGGGAGATGCTATAACGTGTCGAATTGCTGCGCGTGATGCGCTGTGAGGGTATCTACATGATAATTATTTCCATTTTCATGACTTTTTTTTTGCGAACTTTCATGTAAGCATGCGCATGGAAGCCGTAAGCATATGTTTACTTATCGGTCCTGCTTGGTGGATGACAATTTTTCTTTCCCTTGCATGTATTTTCTAGAACATTGTAAAGAGTATGACTTGCTGCAACTAAAAAGGTTAGCTACCGGTCGTGACGGGCTCAGCTAGAAGCAAAGCAAGTAGTACTCTAGCACGAGTTAAACGTAGATGGAGGCCGGGTTGCCACACAAATTCTGTTTATGATCACAAATACTAGATTCTTGCAAATCTTAATTAAGCAATTTAGGAGGGTGGAACATTCAAATTTTGGATGTTGAATGCATTCTTAATCAGCAGTTTATAGCTGTTTAAACTCACTTTAGAACATGTGGAGCTAAGACCTGAAACAAATAGGTTGAAATATGAGAAGCGTTGAACCTAAACACACTCAGCCGTAGCGAAACCGAATGTTAACCTGCAAGTATGAAGCATGTAAAAGGCAACAGTAAGTATGAAGCATGCCATTGCCGACAGAAATTTAACCGATAAAATACCCACCTATAGGGTAGGATCTTAACACTAAAAGTAGGAAGCATGTAAACGGCGATAGAAACTTAACCAGTAAAAGACCCACCTATCGTGTGATTCTTCGGACTAGCAAACAATGCCCTGGTGTGTAAAATCATTTCGCCTGCTAAAACCCCAAATCTGTATAAATGCAAGTTTTGACAAACAAATGCATAAGAACATTATAAACACTTTCTCTTCACAAATTAAACTCCAATTTTGACTTGCCAGTGATAGAAGTTAGTCGTTAGTATTGCAGCGAGTAGTAAGATCTAATTTGCATTGTAAATGGAAAATGTTATCTATCGAGCTTTACTATTTATTTGTCTATAGTGTGATGCCTATGTCACAACCGTCGTTCTCATTATTCATTTGCCTTGCAAAAAAGTTTGATCACTCATTCGTATATGAGGTTATGTTTCACTCTAATCATGCCTACTCAATCCTATGTGCATTTGGGTGTTTGTGCAATCTGTTTCTCGGCAACTTTCAACACTAACCTACACATCTCGACAATAACATTCCATTAGACAATTATCTATCTTCCCTCCACTCAAGCTACCCTAGTCTCCACTGCCACCATACCTTCTGATCATTCTTATTTGCTACAACCCTCGTAGTCCCCACCTCCCTGTCTTTATGACCCTATGGTTACTTGATCTTGTGACCAGGCTCGCAAATCCTAAACACTTCCTTGATCATGTTCTACCTCATCCCCACTAATCCACTACATGTTTCCCTTGCATAGAAATTGTCAATTTGGTGGGATGCTACAAACATTGTTGCGCTTCATTCTAACTGTTAAGTAATACAAATATATGTAAAACTAGTAATAAGATCCGCGCGCGTTGCGGCGCGGGTTCTTCGCAATTATCGAACGGATTAGTCAAAGCGTTATGTGATGTGTTAACCATATGAAAACGCACGTTTTGACGTATCCGATTGAAGTCAATGTATCCTATAGTTGCATTGCGACTCGATTAAAGCGTAACGTAAATCGAATTTATATCGTACAATCATAATGTATCAAACCAAAAACTCTCGGGGGGTCAAAGTGGCATTTACAAAGTTGATAAAAAGTTAAGTGGTTAAAAATTGCATTTCCTAAACTTAAGGGCTAAGAAAGGGTAAAGATAAAATTTGATAAAGTTTTGGGGTAAGAATGAAACTATAACAAAGTTGGAGCTGAAAAGAAAACTACCAAAAAGTTGGGGTGTTAAAAGCAAACTATTTGTAAAATGGAGTAGTAGTTTAGGGACTAAATTTGTCATTTTATGAAACTTTAAAGGTACCAAAGTCAATGGGCTAAAATTGCAACATCGTAAAAGTTCGGGGGATGGGGAGGCAAAGTTGGTGGGGTTTCCACTAACTTTGTCTTTTGACGGGTGGAAACATATAGTAAGACAAAACACGATCCGTTAAACGCAGTGCGTAAAAGACAATTACAAAAAAGTGTAAAACACAAAGGTAGACACAAAGTGTAAAACACAATGCCTAAGACATTTCGTAAAACACAATGCATTGGCATTTGCAAAAGTAGGAGTTGTAGTCTAGGGGTTACAATTGCAATTTTTTAAAGTTGGGCGGGTGTAAAAATGGAGTAATAGTGAAAGGGGTAAAAAAGCAAAGTCTATAAAAGACAAAGTGTAAAAGTATAGGGGTGGTGGCGGAAATGTGTAAAAGATGAGGGGTTGTTGGTGGAAATGTAAAAGAAGAGGGTTAGTACGTAACTATGTAAGAGCTAAGGGGGTGATGGTGGAAAACCAAAGTATAGGGTTGGTGCTGACAAAGTTTGAAAGATGAGGTTGTGGTTTTAAAAATTCAAAGTAGAAGGTTTAGGGACTAAATTTGTTATTTTATGAAACTTCAAAGTTTACAAAGTCAAGGGGCTAAAATTGCAATATGATGATAATAGGGGGGCAAGGAGGCAAAGCCGGTGGGAAACCCACCGACTTTGTCCTTTAAGATTGTATAGAATAAGAATAAAACGCAAATTTTAAAAGTCGTAAAATTAAGCAATGGTTTAGGGTTTAAAACTGTAGTTTTAAAAGTTGAAGGGAGTAAATATAAAGTAATATTACAAGGGTGAAAATTAAATGTTTTTAAAATGGATGGACTTATGTGCTAAGTGTACCACCGACTTTCATTTTTAAGAGTTATAAGAATAAATAAATGAATAATGTGAGGTTCATTGGGGAACACTAAAAAAGTGGGGAACAGTGGGGAACCGACTCAAACGAATTCCAATTGGACTCATTCCAGCGGTGTTGGAACCGACTTGTCGAACCCTAACTATTTTAGGGTTTGGCTTTTAGGGTTTAGCTTTAGGGTTTAGCAATAGGGTTTAGGGTTTAGCTTTAGGGTTTAGCTTTAGGTTTAGCCTTTAGGGTTTAGCTTTTAGGGTTTATAGTTTAGATTTTACGGTTTAGCTTAGGTTTTAGCCTTATTTTTTAGCTTTAGGGTTTAGAGTTTAGGAGTTAGGATTTAGGGTTAAGAGATCCTAGTTAGGGTTCGACGAGTCCATTCCAGCGCCGCTGGAATGAGTCGGTTCCCCACTGTTCCCCATTTTTTTAGTGTTCGCCAATGAACCTTCCCCTAAATGAATAATATATTTATATAGTCGACTTGTGTTTGCAGGAGATGAGTCTCCAAGTTGATAGAATATGATTCCTATATAGCTTGTATATTGTATCAATTAAACTTCAGAAATACAATTATTCTTCTTTGGGTTTAGAATCAAATACAAACGCTCCTAAAAATAAACCAAACTACCAAAAAAAAAAAACCCTAAACCCCCCACCCCCCATCACCTACCCAAAAAAAAAAAAGAATTTTCCTGGTGGAGGTGTTTAGGTTTTTGGGTGGTGGTGGGGTGGGGGTAGGTGTTTAGGTTTTTTTGAGGGGGGTAGGTTTTTTGGTGAGGTATAGTTTTTTTTATTTTTTTATTAATTTTTTTTTGCTAGGGGGGTTTAGTTTTTTGGATGGTGGTGGGGTGGGATGGGGGTGGGTGTTTAGGTTTTTTTGGGTGGTGGTGTAGTGGGTTTAGGTTTTAGATTATTAGAAACTTGTTACTCTATAATGCATTCTTACACTTCTTATTTTTAGGAGCTTTTGTAAAATAATTTAACCCTCTTCTTTGACGTTGGAGTTGTTCTTTTAGAGAGCTATGACTTCTAGATTTTAAGAGAGCCATTCAGATTTGAGAGTTGTACCCTTCGGATTAGATCTGGCAAAAGTAACCCATTTTGGGTCCTTTTGGGTCACAATAATAAGTTTATGGGTTGTTATGGGTTTAGTAATATTTTTGATGAGTCAAAACGGGCAAAACTAAAAAGAAGAAAAGGCTGGAATGGGTCCAAACGAGTTAAGAGAAAAATTAGAATGAGTGAAATAAGGTTGAACAAGAAATGAGCGGGTATCTTTTTTAACCCTTTTGATCATCGCGCCTGAACAAAAAAATGTCATTTGAACAAGAAATTTGCTCGATCTCGCATCTGAATTCGTCTCAGCCATAATCATCTTCCACATCAATCTGATCTCTAACTTAGAAACTTCATTTCGACACGTTGTTGATGTATGGTGAAATTTCATATTTATCGACGTGAAATCATACAACAATTTAGAGATTTAATGTTGAATTAGTTGTTGTTAATCTAAAAACACTGAAGATTGCTACTTGATTGTGAATTTATGTCCTAATTGTGTTGATTTAGGTATATATATGCAGGAATTATTCATGTTTATATGATGGAATTTCTAATTTATCGAACCTGAAATCGTATGATAATTTAACGATTATTACTTGTTGTTGTTTAAAAACCTAGAAGATTTGCTAGTTGATTGTGAATTTCTTACCTAATTGTGTGGATTTAGCTACATATGTAGGAGTTATTAGTGTTTATATGTTATAGGTATGCTATTAATATGCGGTATAATATATTATTTGTTGACGTGAAACTGTATTGTTCTTCAATGATCTTGATGTTCAGTTACTTGCTGTTATTAAATAAACATAAAAGATTACTAGTTGATTGTTAATTTATGTCAGAATTGTGTGGATTTAGGTATGTACGCAGGAGTCATTGGTGTTTACATGTTATAGATATGTTGTTAACATAATATGTATGCAGGAGCTATTCATGACCCAACCCGACCCGAAACCCATTCTAACCCGAATAAAAAAACAACCCTTTTTCTAGATTGACCCGTTCCGACCTGAACCCATCTTGACCCGCCACCCGACCCGCCCGTTTTGTCGGGTGTACTTTGGATAAACCCTTTTCCGAATCATCTATTAATCTCACCTCTGACACCATTGCCTTCACCACATTCCGAAATGCATACCTTAAACTTTCGTCACCAGAAAACACCCCACGTGCCGCCACCTTCCACCCACGCGCTGCCACCTCCGTCTCACGCACTGGTGCGTGGCGGCGCGTCCAGCGTCACACCACCACCATATTCAACCTGTTTTTTTCTCTTCCTGTTCCGATAACATATGTGAAGTTTGTTTTTGGAATCGGGTACTTTGATTCTACACCAGATTTCAAGTCTGATTCACAACAGATTTCTGATATATATCAAATTTCAAATCATATTTCCAATCTATCATCAGATTTTCGCATCAGACTTTAAGATCGTTTTTTTGGACCAGATTTACACCTCAGATTTTTCATATAAGATTTTTTGGTTTGCCTTTCTAACCCTTTTCGAATCTGACTATCATCAGATATCTGGGCTCTTCACACTTTAAATTACTGAACATCAGATTTCTAGTTGGTATCTCTGATTTCTGGTCTAACATTGACTTTTGAATTTGACTTAAATTCTGGTCAAATGTCCAGAATTCTAACTTTGACCTGTGATGTTGACTTTAGTTTTGGTCAAACTTCCAGATTTCTGATTTTGACTTTTGATTCTGGTCAACCCTTTCAGACTTCTTGTTACTCTAATCTTTAGTTCATTATACCATTTTCCATTACTTTTTTGTTTCTTTAAATTCAGAAAGTTAAAATTACCGAACCCTAAAATTTATCAAGTGTTGTCAACAAAGGTGAACCAAGCTTTGCTATCAACTCTACTGATGTCCTTCCTATAGTAACTCGACTCACTAATAACAAACTTGATGGCACAAATCGAATGGAGCAAGAGTGTTTGTATCTATTTATGAAGCATCGGAAAGGCTTCACATCCCACGCCCGATCCTTCCATTGACAAAACCAAAGATCAATGGCTTCCACTAAGTTAGCATCCATTCGTATATTTATCTCATTGGTTACCACGTATAACTGGGGTTTGTATCAACTTAATACCAAAATCGCATTCTTACATGGAGATAAGAAGAAGTTTATATTGAGCAACCACCTGGGTTTGTTGCTCAGGGGTAGTTGGGTAAAGTTTGCAGGTTAAAGAAATCTTTATATGGTCTTAAGCAATCCCCTCGTGCTTGGTCTGGGAAGTTCAGTACCGTGGTTACTAAATTCGGTTTAAAAAGAAGTTCATATGATCATTCGGTGTTCTTCAATTCATTAAAATTGGTATACATTCTTCTAGTTGTATACATGGATGATATTGTAATTACAGGGAGTGATGAAGTTGGCATTAAGAAATTAAAAGGTTTTCTTGGAGCTCATTTTTAGACTAAAGATTTAGGAACATTAAAGTATTTCCTTGGGATTGAAGTATCTCGGTGTAGATAGGGATTTGTCTAAATCAGCGGAAATATTGTTTGGATGTTCTAAAAGATTTTGGGATGATTGAAGCTAAGAACTGTGATGCGCCAATGATACCAAATGTGAAATTGAAAGTAGATGATAATGAACCTTTAGAAGATCCAAAAAAGACAGAAGAATCATTAGTAAGTTAAACTAACTAACCATTACTAGACCAAATATTGTCTTTCCAGTTAGTGTGGTCAGTCAGTTAATGTCATCACCTAGAACTGCACATTGGGAAGTTGTTTGTCACATCCTTAAGTACCTGAAGGGTGCTCCAGGTCGAGGCATCTTGTATAAAAATCATGGTCATCATACAGTAGAAGGCTTTACAGATGCGGATTATAATGGGGACCCGACAAATAAACGTTCTACTACTGGTTATTGTGTTTTCGTTGGTGGGAATCTTGTGTCATGGAAAAGCAAGAAGCAAAGTATTGTATCCCGTTCGAGTGCATAATCAGAATACAGGGCTATGGCACAAACCACTTGTGAGCTAGTTTGGGTTCAAAATCTCCTTGGTGAAATCGGGTTTAGACAAACAAAACCTATGAATCTATGGTGCGCCAACATGACAGCTATACATATTGCAAATAACCCGGTGTTCATGAAAGAACCAAACATATAGAGGTTGATTATCACTTCACCCAGGAGAAGCTTGAAGATGGAACTATTACAACGCCTCATGTCAGAATCGGAAATCAACTAGCAGATGTCTTCACCAAAGCTTTACCCGGAAACATAATTTACTCTATTTGTGACAAGCTGGGCATGATCAACATATATGCTCCAGCTTGAGGGGGAGTGTTAAATAATATAAATATATATAAATAAATAAATAAATGAATAAAATATCTATATAGTCCACATGTATTTGCAAGAGATAAGTCTCCAAGTTGATAGAATTGTTTATTGTATTTGATTCCTATATATAGCTTGTACATTGTATCAATTGAACTTGAGAAATACAAGTATTGTCCTTTGATATTGGAGTTGTTCTTTGAGTTATTCTTCATATTTCAGTTTAGTTTTCAGTTTATTTCACTAACCATTCTGGATACCACCTCCTTCTAAGGCCAACATTATTAGGTATAAGTGGGTTTATCTAATCAAACGTCCTGATGAGTCAGTCATTCGCTATAAAGCCCAGCTTGTTTTCAAGGGCTTCCATTGTATATATGGTTTGGATTATACAAAGATGTTTAGTTTAATTGTCAAACTAACAACTATTAGGTTGGATCTATCAGTTGGCTTTACACATGAATGAAATATTCGGTAGGTCAATGTCCACCCTTCCTACCTGTATAAAGACTTACCCAATACTATGTTTATGGCATAACATCTCGACTTTCTTGACCCGACTCGGCTTCATCATTTTTTCTGTTCTCGGGATTCAGTTACTTGTTATATTCTCGTAAATGTAGATATAATTATTGTTACGGCTCTTCGAAATTTGTAATTGACTTGATTGATAGTTACATTTTCAAATTACGCTCAAAGATATGTATAACTTGAGCTATATATTGGGGTCTAGGCTTCTATCTCTTGGGTATTGAATAATGAAAAAACTCATAAGGTATTGTGTAAAACACATACAATTAGAATAACTACAAAGAAAACCGATTCAAATCATATCTCCTAATTATGGTAATGATCTAGTAATAAATCTTAACTATGGGGGGAAGCGGCACCCAAGGGCATAACTCTTGCTTCAACAAATCAATTCCCGCCATGTCAAAAATCATAAAAACTACCATTAAGCCACAAAACACTGGTGGTGCCTTACCTTTGCCATAAACATTTTTGTTTCGGTTTTAATAAAACACTAAATAAGTAAACATAAGACTTAAACATTACATAAAAATTAAACACAAAACTTAAACATTACATAAAAGTTAAACATAAAACTTAAACATTAAATAAAAATTAAACAAACATCCTAATAATTTGCCACGCAGAAACGTGTTCAAAACCATGGTCGTACGTATGTTTGTAGTCGACGAGCCACTTGAATGACGTCCTCTTTCGTGAGGTTATTGTTGGGATTTTCCACATTGTTGAAAATCGAATCAAATCTTGCGCTTTTCACACGGATAATCGTGAAACGTGAACTAAGTTCATCCACGATTCGGTTGGTCTCACCAACATGAATACAAAATTGTTGAAAAACTCAGTTCCAAAACGAAGCCCATGCATTAGGAGGCTCAGTCATTATGGGTTGTGAGCCAAAATGTAGCCCACTCAATCTCTTCTTCTTCAGTCCACGATATCCTTGCCATTTGAGATGAATTTTTTGTAGAGAGAAATATAAAATTGAGAGAGTTTAGTATGGTAAAATAGTGGAATGTGTTGGATTAAAATAGTGGAATGGGTTGGTTATATAGAGAAAGTTATTTGATTTTTTTGAATTTGATTTTTTTAACGGTCAAAACAAATGAAACAGTCATGTTGACCTCGAAAAGCAAATAATTCACACGGGTTGTTCTACGTGTCCGCCTAACCTGCAAGGATGGCGGCAGTGTTTTGGCTCTGCTTCGAGCCCAGGGAGGGTACTCGCATGGATGCCCCGTCCCACCTAATATATTTTCCTTTATAGTTTATCATAACTGGAGTGGGAAGAAATCGAACGCTGGACCTAACAAACAATGAAGGTATAAGAAGAACATACATACTCAAAAAAATGTAAATAGTAAGAAACTATATGTGGCAGCAAACAACACTCACGTATTTAAAGCCATAGCAACGGCGATAAGAGGCACAATGGCAAAGATATGGTAATAGGAGCCACAACTGCGGCGATAAAAGCTTCAACTCCGAGGGCTATTAGTTAGAATATATTAGTTAGGGTTTATTGTTATACCAATAGCATAATTAGAATATATGTTTTAATTAGGTTTCCATTTGTAATTATCCTCATTGTATCCCTATATGTTGTTGGTTAATTTTACATAATATCTTACATGGTTTTCATTATTCGATATTTTATCAGAGCCTTAATGTTCTTCTTTCCATTCTCTCTCCCTTCACACCTCTCTTCACCACTTTTGCCACAAAATATTGGCTAGTTGTCGGCCCTCTTTACCCTGCATCCTCTTGGGTGATGACTTTTTTTTCTCTTCTTATCTGTCTCATCTTGCCCTTGGGACGCTTGTACACATATATAGATTAGGTTTTATTTATTCTTATCCTGTCCCTGTTGTGCCCCCACAATTGAAGCCAGGTGCTCTTCATCAATCTCATCATTGATACATTGAATAATTTATTAGAGTGCACTGGTCTCGGTTAATGTAAGCATTTATTAACTCTTGTATCACCTGGTCGAAAATTATCACGATACTTTGTTGTATCCATGGACAATCCTTTGCTTTACCGAAACATTGTTTGTGATCTCTCATCTTGACTCGTCCAGATTCCGTATGCCATTATTAGGAAGGCTTCCTATTCACCAGGCATTGATTAATCTTACTATTCATCTGCATACCATGCTAACTAGGCGGTTACCCGATGATCGTCGCTCTACTACGTGTTTCATGCTTCTAACCTTATTACTTGGAGCTGTAATAAACAACTTGTCAACTTATAGTTCCATACTCCAATACTGATGCTGAGTATCGTGCTCTAGCTAACACTGCAACCAAGATTTGATGAATTACTTCTTTCCTTCATGAGTTACTGTCACACCTCGATATTTCCACATATTACCGATGGGTCCGACGGGGAGTATCGTGACGTAGTTGATATCATCATAGACAAATATACACAGTTTATTACACAGCGGAAGTCTTGGTAGAAAATACTATTACAAACCGAAATATAAAGTACGAATAAAATATAATACAGATGGTTGTAAGTTAGGATCCACAGGCGGATCTAAAATGTAATACAAAATATTGTTCAACAGACTTTAAGCATTACGAACTTGCAAGATTCTAATACTAACGCCCAGAGCTCCTAGCCAATTATGATAAGTACCTGCCACTTAATCTTTTTAAAAATACGTCAGTTTACACTGGTAAATACAATTAACCGACTCTTTTGAAAATATTTAAGAAAATTTATTTAAATGCACAAGGCACAAATGTTCTTTTATAACTTGGGACAATTATATTAAAAACATTTTTTTATCAGATTTACATGTTTGTCCAACATTTAGGGCCGGTATAAAAGCCGAACAAGATTAATCGACACACCACTAATATAATCCCACAGAGAGTAATCCTCAACAAATGGGTATATCTTTACATACGCAATTGTCAGGTGTATGCCTACACCCCGTGCTTAAGTCGTGGCCATTTACGATTTTTAAATGAGCCGAGGATATCCAGGACACGGTCGTTAACCCCCAATGTTATTTGTTATCAAGCAACACTGATTAAAAACGGGATTATGCAATTTAACCATCTTCGATTAAAATGTTTCTACACCCGACCAAGCGGTAATATTTTACCGTATCCCAAGCCCGTATAAGGGAAAATAAATTAAAAGTATTTACCCGAGCTTAAAATGCTAGTTTTTGAATACTCAGCCGTATGTCCTACTCAAACAAGTGCAAGTATTTTTTACTGGGCTCCTAAATCTGGAACGAAGGTTATATTAACCTATGAGATTACTAACGGGTCTTATTTTAGTAGTAAACTTGGACCAGTTAGTTTAAGGAAAGGTTTATGGTACGAAACGCTAGATTAAGCGATGACCGGATCGGAATGTAATTTAGACCCGACAAGCATGGAGACTTGTATTATATGTGTAAACTAATTACATTCTGGAATTTGAAGTTAAAATGATAAGTTTTGACCCGTTTCGGCTAGTTTATGTAAACTAGTCACATAAACTGTACCGTATGCGTATGAGCATAAACGGGTAACCGGAAGAGTCATATACTAGTTCCATAAGTTATTATGCTTAAAATATGTTGTGATATCAGTAAGATATCAACAATTATGCCCAAAAAGATTTTAAAACCAAATTAAGTCCCGTAAGGGTATTTTAGTCATTTTAGAGTTTATAAAAGAGGTTTAATAGCAAACTGAGGTTCTGGTCTAAAACATTATGTAAAAACATTTATTTTATGATGTTAAATCAGTAAGATATCATATATATGTGTGGTTTATCATTTATGTGTAACACCCCGAAAATATAAAACTTTATATTAGAATTATAAAGTATAAATAAATGAGAATTTACTAACTAGGAATTTTAACCTAGTTAGTTACAAGTCTAGAAATAGCTTATAATAGGGTTAAAAGCAACTAAACTATAAGTTGAACAAAGTGGAAGGGCTTAAGTTGTAAAATTGAAACTATATTATTAATTTTAATAAAAAAAATCAAAACCAAACACCCATTTGAGGATGTCTGGTCATACAGGAGAAGGCAGGGGCGACTCCCCACTCTCAAAAACCTAAAAATCACTAAAACTCTCAAATTGAAGGCTCAATCAAAGCTGAAATCGAAATTAAAGCATAGATTATTGATCCTCATCGCAAGAGGATTCCAACGTATGTAAAATTTAAGGAAAACTCTCAACTTGAAATTCTCATGAAATTGGGAAAATCTGAAATTATGGTTGCATGTGTGTATTATGATGATTTAGGAACAACTATAGTGTCTAGGGACAAACCCTAGACAAATACAAGTTGAAATCATGTGAAATTTTAGTAAAATCCATGAACACCATTGTAGGTGATTAGTGGGTTATGTAGAATTTGATAATCACTAGGAGATTGGGTGTTATTCTAGTGTAATTTGACAATTGTGAGGTAACTTCATAATTATAGAAGCTAACAATTGTGTAAAATGGTTGAATGATGTGAAATTAGGGCTAAGTGATAAGCTAGATACTTGATATTTTATCATGTAAAATCTGCCCTTAAAGTGTTTGTGAAAATGCCTCTAAGAAGGCTTAAAACTGAAATTCAAAGTTTAAACGCATAATTATGATGTTTTGGTGTATTATGCGATATAAGGTTTAAAGAGAGTTCTAAACATGTCTTAAATGAACTCTATAGGAAAGAGCACAGGAGCGTCAAGCGGACAAGCGGGTGGCGAACCACGTTTGAAAGGCCTACTTTGAAGGTATGTAACTTGATCCGTTACATTCGATGAATTGTTGTTAGACTATGCGTTGTTGATAAAAATTGTGTTGGATGTAGCAATCATGTACGTTACTTAAATCCGTAGGTTAAGAATTGGTTTGTAGTCGTTTGGTAGTCATCAAAATGGAGGATTTTCCATAGATGGACCAAACGGGTCGAATAGTGATACTTTGTAGTATTAATATTGTAAGTAGAAGGAATTGGCGGAAATGGTCACAAGAGCACGAAGCCATAAGTTTGGTAATGAAGTGCCAGTGATAATAAGCCCCGGAGTTTGGGTAATGAACGCCTTAGGTTTACTAGTTAAATGGTAGTAAAATGGTTAAGTTAGAATGGGTCGAATAATTGCAAATGGACATATAGTATTTTGGTCCGTAAACAAGTTTTTCGGTATGAAATTTGTAATAGGCATGTCGGTAATGAATTTACAGACGCATAGGAAAAAGAATCATCTAAAACGGACTTCCGAGTCAAAAGTTATGGCCATTTTAAGTTAGAACTTGATTAGACTTGGAGCTGGAAATCTACAGCAACAACAAAATGAACATTCTGTGAAAAAGGGGGCTTGGCGTGACGCGAGGGGCCTTGGCGTCACGCGGCGCCCCCCTTCCGGATTTTTTTTTTTTTTTTTTTTTTGTGTTGTTAACCCTTGGAACTTGTTTGTATCTATTCTAAATTTATCAAAACTTACAATTGTTGTGGTTTTGATCTTAGGAAATGTTGGAAACTAACCAGAAGATGATCGAGCTAGCTTTTGAAGAACCGAACACTATTTACAAGCTTCCGCAATGTTTTAAACTTTATTAGATCATGTTTATGGATTGTAAACAAATTGTCAAACAACTTTTGGATGTTTTAACTTAGTCGTTAGTCGACTAAGGTCTTTGCTACTTATGAACGTACTTATGAAATCTATGTTAATCATGCATCTTTTATCTAAAATAGTATGAAATATTATTAAATTCAAGTAAACTAGAAGGGTGTTACAAGTTGGCAATCAGAGCTTAAGGTTGTCAACAAAGTGTTCGGTTCAAGCTTGATCGATCGTCCGGTAAGAATTAACTTATTATGTTAGTAGATTATACCTTGCGTAAGAAATAAGAAACGAATTGAGATGCATGGGAAGAGTGTATTAACACACTCAAACCCGGAAAGTGCATTAGATGTGAATGGTTAAAGCAAGTTAGGAACTTGGCTAAACCAAAACAAATGAAGCAATGCTATAAATGAAATGTTTTAAATGTAAACATTTCAGTTTCAAGATGTCTGATGGGAATGATGATAATCCGGTGCAAACAAGCACCGAACAAATGAAAGAGATAATTGCCGAAGAGGTAGGGAAGGCAATTGAAGGAAGTCTATCCGGGTTTATAGACAAAATTCAAAGCACGGTGTTATCGCTTGTAGAAGAGCGAGTTAAAAGGTTGGAGGAAAGTGTCAACCTTATGAAGGAGAAGACGGGAGAACGTAAAGGATGTTCATACAAGGAATTCATGGCGTGTAAACCGCCAATCTATAACGGGGAGGTTGACCCGATAATTTGCCAAAGATGGATAAGTGATGTCGAAGGGGTGTTTGAACGTACCCATTGTGATGTAGGCGAATTTGTTGCTTACGGAACGGGCCAATTGAGGGGCCAAGCTAAGGATTGGTGGCATAACAAAAAGAAGGAAATGGGAGCCGAAGCGGCAAGGGTTATGACTTGGGACAAGTTTAAGGTACCGTTCCTTAAACACCACAGTCCCAAAGCGGTTATTAACAGGATCAAGGAAGAATTCATCCAGCTAAGACAAAAGGGTGAAACAATTGATAAGATCACGGGCATCTTCATGGATAAGCTGAGATTTTGTGACGAGTTAGTCACCACTGAAGAGCAAAAGATATACTACTATTACAACATATTGAGTGCCGAGTACCGGGAGTTTATGACTCCGTCAAAATACGAAACCCTCACGGAGATTATCAACACCGCCCGGGAGCGGGAAATAGAGTTAAAGAAACAAGTAGAAAGGGGCGAGCGGAGGGCACAAGATGTGAATCCAAGCCCTACAAAGAAAGCTAGAACTGCTGAATCGGGGAAGAAGGTGGAGACTAAAGGCGGGTCGCCAAGTTGTAAAGTATGTGGAAAGGGGCACAAGGGTGAGTGCCGCTTCAAAGACAAGCCGTGTCCGGTATGTGGGAAGACGGGGCACACTGCATCGTTATGTCCCGGAAAAGTTTCCGTTTGTTACAAGTGTTATCAACCCGGTCACAAGAAATCTGAATTCTTCGAGTTGGTGGGAAAGAGAGACACAAAAGAGTCTCCAACAGAAGCTCCCAAAGCGAAGGCTAGGTCCTTCCAACTTACCGCGGCTGAAGCGAAAACAGAACCCGATGTGGTTTCAGGTATATTCACAATTAACTCAATTCCAGCACGTGTATTGTTTGATACGGGTGCGAATAAATCCTTCATTTCGCATGGATTTATTCGACATCCTTCATTTGTATTGACGAAATTATCTGTGCCCTTAGAAGTTGAAATAGGGGACAACAAAAGTTTTATAGTTTGTGATGTTTGTCGAGGCTGCAAATTAAGCATCGACGATGAGGAATACTTGATAGACCTAATCCCGATGTCAATGGGGGAATTTCAAGTAGTCGTTGGGATGGATTGGCTATCTCAGCACCATGCAAAGGTCGTGTGTTTTCGTAAAGAGATAAAACTAACATCTCCGAGCGGGAAACACGTCACTATCTATGGAGAAAAAGGAGGCAACCCTATAGTATGCTCAATGTTGAAAGCTCACAAGCTTATGAAGCGAGGATGCAAGGCATTCATGATATATGCAAATGAGCCCGAGAAAGAATCACGGAAGATTGGAGATGTACCGGTAGTACGAGACTATGAAGATGTGTTTTCGGAGGATTTACCGGGGATACCGCCTGAACGGGAAGTAGAGTTCGGGATCGAATTGATTCCGGGCGCAAAACCCGTAGCAAAAGCTCCGTACCGACTCGCACCGTCGGAATTACAAGAGTTGATGTCCCAAATTCAAGACCTGCTTGACAAGGGATTCATAAGGCCGAGTGTGTCTCCTTGGGGCGCACCGGTATTGTTCGTGAGAAAGAAAGACGAAAGCATGCGCATGTGTATCGATTACCGGGAGTTAAACAAACTCACGGTAAAGAACCGATACCCGCTTCCGAGGATAGATGATTTATTCGACCAATTACAAGGTGCGAACTGGTTTTCAAAAATTGACCTTAGATCTGGGTATCACCAACTAAAGGTCAAGGAAGAAGATGTGCCGAAGACGGCTTTCCGCACGAGATACGGACATTACGAATTCCTCGTGATGTCATTTGGGCTAACAAATGCACCCGCGGCCTTCATGGACCTCATGAATCGGGTTTGCAAGCCAATGTTGGATAAGTCGGTCATCGTGTTTATCGATGATATTTTGGTGTATTCGAGAAGCGAAGCTGAACACGCACACCACTTACAAGAAGTGTTAGAGACGCTTAGACGAGAAAGGTTGTATGCGAAATTCTCTAAGTGTGCCTTTTGGTTACGAGAGGTACAATTTCTTGGCCACATCATAAGTGCTGACGGAGTATTGGTGGATCCGTCAAAGATCGAGGCCGTGTCAAAATGGAATCCCCCGAAGAACCCTTCGGAAATTAGAAGCTTTTTGGGGCTTGCGGGATACTATAGGAGATTCATTCAAGATTTCTCCAAGATTGCGTCACCACTAACAAAGCTAACCCGAAAGAAAGAAAAGTTCATTTGGGGTGTCGATCAAGAAAGAGCGTTTCAAACGCTAAAAGAAAAGTTAACTCAAGCTCCGGTACTGACATTTCCGGACGGAGTCGAAGACATGGTGGTTTATTCGGATGCTTCAATATCGGGGCTCGGATGCGTTTTGATGCAACGGGGCAAAGTTATAGCTTATGCCTCGAGGCAATTGAAGATACACGAGAAGAAATATCCCACGCACGATCTCGAGTTGGCTGCGGTGGTATTTGCATTAAAAATATGGAGGCACTACTTGTATGGAGTAAAGTGCACCATATTCACCGACCACAAGAGCTTGAAATACTTCTTCGATCAGAAGGAGTTAAATATGCGACAAAGGCGATGGCTAGAAACGGTGAAAGATTTTGATTGTGAAATACACTATCACCCCGGAAGGGCAAACGTGGTGGCGGATGCCCTAAGCAGAAAGACAGATTATGTCCCGATACGAGTACAATCATTGCAACTCATTGTGACCTCAGGCTTACTCGAACGAATTCGAGAAGCACAAGATGAAGCAGTAAAGACGGAAAACTGGAGAAAGGAAAGAATTGTTGGCCAAGTTAAAGATCTCGAAGTAAGCAACCATCGTTTGAAAACACGTTTCAACAGAATTTGAATTCCTAACACATGTGGAGTTAAAAAGCTTCCACTTGATGAAGCTCATAAGTCCCGTTATTCCATCCATCCGGGAGCGACCAAAATGTACAATGATTTAAAGCAAAACTATTGGTGGCCCGGGATGAAAAGAGATGTGGTGAAGTACGTAGAAAAATGCTTGACATGTTTACAAGTCAAGGCGGAGCACCAAAAACCATACGGTAAACTTCAACCGTTGGAAATTCCGGTTTGGAAATGGGAAGAAATCACCATGGATTTGTTGACCAAATTGCCCAAAACTAACCGCGGGTTTGATGCTATATGGGTAGTTGTAGATAGATTGACGAAAAGCGCTCACTTCATTCCGATTCGTGAGACTTATACATCCGAGAAGATGTCGGAGGTGTACACCAATGAAATCATAGCACGACATGGGGTACCGATATCCATTGTGTCAGACAGAGATACTCGGTTTACTTCGAATTTTTGGCGTGAATTCCAAGAATAAATGGGAACTAAATTGTTCATTAGCACTGCTTACCATCCACAAACGGATGGGCATAGTGAAATAACAATACAAACGTTGGGAGATATGCTGCGGGCTTGCATTATTGACTTCGGGGGTAGTTGGGATGTCTATCTACCCTTGGTCGAATTTTCATATAACAATAGCTATCACGCGAGCATTAAGATGGCCCCGTATGAAATGTTATATGGCAGAAAATGTCGAACTCCGGTATGTTGGGGAGAAGTGGGTCCACGAGGGCTAGCACCTACTGATATAATCCGAACTACGAATGAGAAAATCGACATGGTCCGAGCTCACCTAAAAGCGGCTCAGGATTGACAAAAATCGTATGCGGATAAACGAAACAGGCCGATTGAATTTCAAGTGGGTGATAAAGTAATGCTGAAGGTATCGCCGTGGAAAGGAGTGATACGGTTCAGAAAAAGAGGGAAGTTGAGCCCAAGATTTATTGGGCCATTCAGAATCATCGAACGGGTTGGTAAAGTGGCATATCGTCTCGAATTACCCGAGGAGTTGAGTGGGATTCATAGCACATTCCACGTGTCACATCTCAAAAAATGTTTGGCAGACGAAACTGCTCGTATCCACTACGATGATATCAAGGTGGATAACAGCCTCAACTATGCAGTAAAACCAATTGAGATTTTAGATCGTAAAGAGAAGAGTTTGAGGAATAAAGTGACTAATCAAGTCAAGGTCAAATGGGAGCATAGGAAAGGTTCGGACACTACGTGGGAGTCCGAAGAGGAGATGCGACGTCTCCACCCTACATTATTTGGTACGTACTTCGGTTTCGGGGACGAAACCCTTTTAAGGGGGGTGGACTTGTAACACCCCGAAAATATAAAACTTTATATTAGAATTATAAAGTATAAATAAATGAGAATTTACTAACTAGGAATTTTAACCTAGTTAGTTACAAGTCTAGAAATAGCTTATAATAGGGTTAAAAGCAACTAAACTATAAGTTGCACAAAGTGGAAGGGCTTAAGTTGTAAAAATTGAAACTATATTATTAATTTTAATAAAAATCAAAACCAAACACCCATTTGAGGATGTCTGGTCGTACAGGAGAAGGCAGGGGCGACTCCCCACTCTCAAAAACCTAAAAATCACTAAAACTCTCAAATTGAAGGCTCAATCAAAGCTGAAATCGAAATTAAAGCATAGATTATTGATCCTCATCGCAAGAGGATTCCAAGGTATGTAAAATTTAAGGAAAACTCTCAACTTGAAATTCTCATGAAATTGGGAAAATCTGAAATTATGGTTGCATGTGTGTATTATGATGATTTAGGAACAACTATAGTGTCTAGGGACAAACCCTAGACAAGTACAAGTTGAAATCATGTGAAATTTTAGTAAAATCTATGAACACCATTGTAGGTGATTAGCGGGTTATGTAGAATTTGATAATCACTAGGAGATTGGGTGTTATTCTAGTGTAATTTGACAATTGTGTAAAATGGTTGAATGATGTGAAATTAGGGCTAAGTGATAAGCTAGAGACTTGATATTTTATCATGTAAAATCTGCCCTTAAAGTGTTTGTGAAAATGCCTCTAAGAAGGCTTAAAACTGAAATTCAAAGTTTAAACGCATAATTATGATGTTTTGGTGTATTATGCGATATAAGGTTTAAAGAGAGTTCTAAACATGTCTTAAATGAACTCTATAGGAAAGAGCGCAGGAGCGTCAAGCGGACAAGCGGGTGGCGAACCACGTTTGAAAGGCCTACTTTAAAGGTATGTAACTTGATCCGTTACATTCGATGAATTGTTGTTAAACTATGCGTTGTTGATAAAAATTGTGTTGGATGTAGCAATCATGTACGTTACTTAAATCCGTAGGTTAAGAATTGGTTTGTAGTCGTTTGGTAGTCATCAAAATGGAGGATTTTCCATAGATGGACCAAACGGGTCGAATAATGATACTTTGTAGTATTAATATTGTAAGTAGAAGGAATTGGTGGAAATGGTCACAAGAGCAAGAAGCCATAAGTTTGGTAATGAAGTGCCAGTGATAATAAGCCCCGGAGTTTGGGTAATGAACGCCTTAGGTTTACTAGTTAAATGGTAGTAAAATGGTTAAGTTAGAATGGGTCGAATAATTGCAAATGGACATATAGTATTTCGGTCCGTAAACAAGTTTTTCGGTATGAAATTTGTAATAGGCATGTCGGTAATGAATTTACAGACGCATAGGAAAAAGAATCACCTAAAACGGACATACGAGTCAAAAGTTATGGCCATTTTAAGTTAGAACTTGATTAGACTTGGAGCTGGAAATCTACAGCAACAA
The DNA here is from genome assembly GCA_030545235.1 of Helianthus tuberosus. NCBI lineage: Eukaryota > Viridiplantae > Streptophyta > Magnoliopsida > Asterales > Asteraceae > Helianthus > Helianthus tuberosus. Next base: position 142,410,633 of record CM060441.1, read on the forward strand.
CAAAATGAACATTCTGTGAAAAAGGGGGCTTGGCGTCACGCGAGGGGCCTTGGCGTCACGCGGCGCCCCCCTTCCGGAATTTTTTTTTTTTTTTTTTTTTTTTGTGTTGTTAACCCTTGGAACTTGTTTGTATCTATTCTAAATTTATCAAAACTTACAATTGTTGTGGTTTTGATCTTAGGAAATGTTGGAAACTAACCGGAAGATGATCGAGCTAGCTTTTGAAGAACCGAACACAATTTACAAGCTTCCGCAATGTTTTAAACTTTATTAGATTATGTTTATGGATTGTAAACAAATTGTCAAACAACTTTTGGATGTTTTAACTTAGTCGTTAGTCGACTAAGGTCTTTGCTACTTATGAACGTACTTATGAAATCTATGTTAATCATGCATCTTTTATCTAAAATAGTATGAAATATTATTAAATTCAAGTAAACTAGAAGGGTGTTACATTATGGCCAAACTATGCACCGAAGGGGGATTTTGGTCATTTCACATATGTTTTTAAGGACAAATTTGGAAGTCTGAGTTCATGACTTATACCTACTGTAAAAGTATTAAAATTTATCTATAAATTCAGTAGGCAACAAGTCTTGGGTGCTAAATATGGTTTTAAACCATACTATGCACCTAATTAGCGTAAAAGTCGATAATTGACGATATTTGCGATGTTTATGAAATTCTGAGATTTTGATCAGCCTTGAATATTTAAAATATTGTATTTTTCATATAACATCAGTAAGAAAAGGTTTGGCGTGTTAATCATTTGTAAATCTCATTTTATTAACAAAAAGGACATTATCGTCATTTATCGAATTATACAAGAACTCAATGATATGGTCAGTTTATAATCTGACCTAATATTCCAAAAATCCCTAAAAATAATACCATAACAGTAGGTAATGAGTTTGGTGCCAAAATTTGGGTTTAAATATGATTTATGCTTAAAAGCGTAGTTTAATTAAAAAAAAGTTCAATTTTACGATATCTTGCATAACTTTAGTTTGAGACCAGAAAATGATGTCAAATTAATTTCACATACTTATATATCAGTAACAAAGCTATTTGTATAATCATATATCCAAAATTCTCGTTTTTACATTATAAGGGCATAATAGTCAAATTAAAGCAAATAACGGAAACATGCAAATGAATCTGATTACTAAGGGACCATGTAGTATAACCTCAGAGGGTTATACTAGCATATAATATGGTCACAAAGGAACCTTAAGGCATCAATAAATTTAGCTAATTTGGGTCAGAACTGAAAGTCAAAGCAAAAGTCAACTTTTGCGACTTTCGGTTGCGAACCTAACCTAAACTCAGAATTGCCAGGTTGAACATGCTTAGACATGTTCTATTAATATTTACTAAGTTATTTAGGTGACAAAATATGATTCATAACTTCTACATTATCAGTTTTATTTATTATTTGAAAATTTGACTATTTTGACTAGTTACTTTGACCCGACAATTGACTGAGTTAACGTGATAATTAGGAGGTGCCCTTTTGAGGGATTATCACCTAATTAATTACCAACACATAGCCACTTTCGTTTAGAACCATGGTTGGACTGTTAAAGTTTAAACTAAAAGTCAAAGCAGAATTACGCTAACTTTGACTTTCGGTCCTTATACTAATAAAAACTGAACTATAGAAGCCAAGAACACTTACACAAGGTCCTTAGCACAAAGTTTAAACTTGAGAGAGTTTCTTTTATGACTAGGATGCTCCAGAAGCAAAGCTTTAGAGAGAAGAATTCTGATTTGTAAAATGAGCAAGTTCAATTGAGGCAAATGTGGGCCTTTATAAAGAAGAGTAGGATGAATTAAGATTAATCCAAGTGTCCCGGATGTTTTATGATGCTCACAAGTGTCCAAATGGTTTTACAAAACCGTCAACATGCAGCTGGTTTCGATTCAGAGAGTTGCAGAAAACCATGGTTGGACCGTTAAAGTTTAAACTAAAAGTCAAAGCAGAATTACGCTAACTTTGACTTTCGGTCCTTATACTAAAAAAAACTGAACTATAGAAGCCAATAACACTTACACAAGGTCCTTAGCACAAAGTTTAAACTTGAGAGAGCTTCTTTTATGACTAGGATGCTCTAGAAGCAAAGCTTTAGAGAGAAGAATTCTGATTTGTAAAATGAGCAAGTTCAATTGAGGCAAATGAGGGCCTTTATAAAGAAGAGTAGGATGAATTAAGATTAATCCAAGTGTCCCGGATGTTTTATGATGCTCACAAGTGTCCAAATGGTTTTACAAAACCGTCAACATGCAGCTGGTTTCGATTCAGAGAGTTGCAGAAGATCTTGTGGAGATTTCAGATTGCATGCTGGCAGCTGCCAGTCTCTGCTGAAAAACCTCCTCCGTCGCGCCACGCGCCAGGGAGAGGAGAACCTGGCATGCCACGCGAGGCAGCATGTTTCAAAAATTGTTTGTTTTGTTGCAAGATCAGTCCCTGTACTTTCTGAACTCGTATTTCTTTCATTTTCAGCATTCGGGGCCCATATATTCAGGTTTCACATGACCTTGGGATTAAAACCAAGTATTATTAAGTTCCGGATTTATTAAAACGGTCTCCCGGGAGAAGAATTATCAAATTGACACTTTCAACCCTTCTTTCTTGGAAATTGCGATTAAATCGTATAATTGTACCGAAACTTCATGAATTCATTATCCGATATTCGTGGGAGTATAGTAAGACATTACAAAGCCTCGGGATCGTTAAAAGGTCACTTAGAGGTAAGAATTAACATGTTGACACTTTTAACCCCTGTGTTTTATAAACTTCTGATTTTAATCACAAACGGCTTCCTGCGTCCGACAAATTACCCATTAGAGAATACGAACATCGTGTGAGGTCAATCAGAGGCACAAGTTTGGCATGTTGACACTTTTAGTCCTTCTACATACATCTTCTCCCTGTTTGTCAACTTTAGTCCCTCAAGGTTAACTTTTACATAATTAGGGTTTATGACACGTGTCACTACTATATTGGACACGAATTTTGCGAGGTGTTACATCCTCACCCCCTTAAAAGAAATCTCGACCTCAAGATTTACTGAAACAAATAAGGGTACTTTTGACGCATCGTGGATTCAACTTCCCACGTATATTCTGGGCCTCTACGGGCATCCCATTTCACCTTCACAATTGGCAAATGTTTCCGACGAAGCTTTTTAACTTATCGATCCTCGATCGATAAAGGTTTCTCAATGAACTTTAAGCTTTCATCTATCTGCACGTCCATATGCGACATTGCTTGTGATTCATCAGCTAGACATTTCTTGAAATTGCAGATGTGGAACACATTGTGTATTCCACTAAGTTCTTCGGGTAGGTTCAGCTTATAGGCTACGGTCCCGACACATTCGATGATCTCCAATGGTCCAATGTATCTTGGGCTTAACTTGCCCTTTTTACCAAATCTCATCACTCCTTTCCAGGGTGATACCTTAAGTAATACCTTATCATCTACCTCGAATTTTAGAGGTTTGCGCCTTTTATCTGCGTAGCTTTTCTGCCTATCCCTGGCAGCCTTTAGACGATCACAAATCTGCACAATCTTATTTGTTGTCTCAAGGACTATCTCAGGTCCTGATAGTTGGGTTTCTCCAACTTCCGCCCAACAAACAGGCGTTCTGCACTTCCTTCCTTCCAAATAAGGCCTCAAAAGGCGTGACTTGGATGCTCGAATGATAAATGTTGTTATATGAAATTTAATCAAAGGAAGGTGATCATCCCAACTTCCACCTAAGTTAATAACACAAGCCCATAGCATGTTTTCCAGCGTTTGAATTGTACGCTCACTTTGCCCATCCGTCTGAGGATGATAAGCAGTACTGAAATTCAAACGAGTGCCTAGAGATTGCTGAAAGCTCTTCCAAAAATGAGATGTGTATCTCGTATCTCTATCAGATATAATTGATACTGGCACTCCGTGGAGAGATACAATCTCGTCCCGTATAGCTGGGCTAGTTTATCGGATCTATGCGCCTCCTTGATGGGTATGAAATGAGTTGACTTTGTCAGTCTGTCAACTATAACCCATATCGTATCATTCCCATGTTTCGTCCTTGGTAGCTTGGTAATGAAATCTATAGTTACCATTTCCCACCTCCAGGTGGGAAGTTCTGGTTGCTGCAGTAAACCTGACGGCTTTTGGTGCTCGACTTTAACCTGTGCACACGTCAGACATTTAGCCACATACGTGGCTATGGATTTCTTCAAACCCATCCACCAATAATTCTCTTTCAGATCTTGATACATTTTATCGCTGCCTGGATGAACCGAATATTTAGAATTATGTGCTTCTTTGAGGATTACATCTCTAAGTCCTCCATGAATTGGAACCTAGATTCGACCATTCATTCTAAGGATTCCATCCTTCCCTGGTGACAACTGATCAACAGTTGCACCTCATCTTTCTTCTGGAAAGTTTTCTTCCATAACGGCTTCTTTTTGTGCTGACAGCAACTTCTCATTTAAACTGTTCTTTAGTTCAATGCTTTTAGCATTGATTCTAATAGGTTTGACCCTTTCTTTCTTGCTTAGCGCAACAGCGACCACATTCGCTTTGCCCGGATGATAGCGAATTTCACAATCATAATCGTTCAATGTTTCCATCCAACGACGTTGCCTCATATTGAGATCTTTCTGATTAAACAAGTGTTGGAGGCTTTTATGATCTGAGTAAATCACACACTTGGTTCCATATAGGTAATGCCTCCAAAGTTTGAGTGCAAATACAACGACACCCAATTCCAAATCATGGGGGTGTAATTCTTCTCGTGCACCTTCAGTTGACGCGATGCATAGGCATTCACCTTGCCCCTTTGCATAAGCACACAACCCATACCAGTGTGCGATGCGTCGCAATAAACAACGAACTCTTCTGTCCCTTCCGGCAATGTCAACACAGGAGCATTGCTCAATTTCTGCTTGAGAATCTCAAAAGATTCTTGTTGTTTGGGACCCCAATCAAACTTCACATTCTTGCGAGTTAAAGAAGTTAGAGGTGCAGCTAGTCTTGAAAAGTTTTCTATGAAACGCCTATAGTAACCTGCCAGACCTAAGAAGCTGCGAATCTCTGTAGGCGTTTTGGGGGCTTCCCAATTCATAATTGCCTCTATCTTAGCGGGATCCACCTGGATACCACGCTCGCTCACCACGTGTCCAAAGAATTGGACTTCTCGAAGCCAAAATTCACATTTGGAGAACTTTGCGTAGAGCTTCTCCTGTTGTAGAAGTTTAAGGATGCATCGGAGATGTTTCTCGTGATCAGCTTGGATCTTTAAATAAATAAGTTTGTCATCAATGAAGACAATGACAAACATGTCCAGATACGGCTTGCAGACACGATTCATGAGATCCATGAATGCTGCAGGTGCGTGAGTGAGCCCGAAAGGCATCACTAAGAACTCATAGTGACCATATCTTGTTCTGAACGCGGTCATGTGTACATCTTCGGTTTTGACTTTCAATTGATGATACCCCGACCTTAGATCAATTTTTGAGAATAAACTTGCCCCTTGCAGCTGATTGAATAGATCATCGATCCTAGGCAATGGATAGCGATTCTTGATTGTAACTTTATTCAGCTTACGATAATCAATGCATAGACGCATTGAGCCATCTTTCTTCTTCACAAATAAAATGGGCTCTCCCCAAGGCGACGAGCTTGGTTGAATAAAACCTTTCTCCAACAAATCATCCAACTGGGTCCTTAATTCCTTCATTTCGGTTGGTACCAAATGATAAGGAGCTCGTGCGATTGGTGCTGCTCCTGTTATAATATCAATTATGAATTCTACTTGCCTATCAAGAGGCAACCCAGGTAATTCTTCAGGAAAAACGTCTGAGTATTCCGAAATAACAGGAATATCCTCTATCCTGGGTTTTGGCACGTCTACGGTCATCTGTGCCATGTAAATGACACAACCGTTCTTCAAACACTTAAAAGCTTTAAGCATAGATACTTGACCGAACAGTCCATGGTGTATATCTCCTTGAACAATAATAGATTCACCCGAAGGGGTTTTAATGATAACTTGCTTCTTGGCGCAGGCAATTTGGGCTTGGTTTAATGATAACCAATCCATGCCTAAAACTATATCAAAACCTGCCAATTTCATTGGTAACAAGGACAACGGAAAAGAGTGATTCCTAATGGATATGAAACATCCATCTAGAACGGTTGAGGCAGTTTCTAAGGTACCATTGGCCGATTCTACCTCATATTTTATGTCTAGAGTTTTTATAGGCAGATTTAATAGTTTACAAAATTTAGTGTCTACAAAGGACTTATATGCGCCTGAATCAAATAAAACTCTAGCATAAATATCGTTTATGAGAAAAGTACCTGTTATAACATTATCATTCTGCACTTCCTCTCTTGCATTCATTTGGAACACTCGAGTGTTGGTCTTCTTAGCCTCTTCAGGCTTCTTTGCGAGCTTCGGGCAGTTGATCTTGATGTGCCCTTTTTCATTACAACTGTAACAAGTTGCATTTTTCAGATCCTTGCACTCTAATGTCTTATGACCCTTCATTTTGCAAATTCAACAGAGTTTAGCCTGCGGATCTATTGTGCACTTTCCTGGATGGCGCTTCCTACAGTTCTTACACACGGGTCTGCCACCCGACTGATGTGAGCTTTTTTTAAACTTAGAACCTTTCTTAAACCCAAAATCACCCTTCTTTTTCTTATCAAAATGCCTCGAATTATCGTCTTCTCTTTTTCTCTTCCCATCATCTGTATTCCTTGCAGACTACTTCTGATGATATCCAAGGTTATAGAAAAGGACAAATCTACTGCTGACATGTATGTTGCAGGCCTTGAAGCTTTCACATGACCTTTTACCTCTGGAGCCAATCCACCAATAAAGCGTGCAATACGCTTTGGCTCTGGTGTAACCAAATAAGGTACCATTCGAGACATGGAGTTGAAGCTAGTAACATAATATGGACAATCTAAATTTTTCATAACCAGAGTTAGAAAGTCAGCTTCAACTTTCTCTATTTCATGTTGTGGACAGAAAGTATCTCTTATTAGATCAACAAATTTATCCCATGACAGATTATATAGTGGAATTTTACCTGAGGCCTGTAACAGTGCCTTCCGCCACACTAAAGTTTCTCCTTTAAAAGACTAGGAAACAAACTTTACAATATCCTGCTCAGCACACCCGCTGATGTCAACCACGGTCTCCATTTCTTCTAGCCATTCCATACAATCAATGGCACTTTTTTCACCCGTGAAGTCCCTTGTCTTGCAAGAGACAAAATACTTATAAGAACAAGTTTTGGAACGTGGTTCCTGATCAAATACAATTTTCTTTGACGGCTGACTTTTCTGATTTGATGAATGCTGAGAATCGTCCTTCTTCGATACATGTGTTTTGGATGGGGGCTTAGTGTGAGCTGCTGATTGAGTCTTGGTGCGTGTAGCACCTGATTCTTTGTACATTCTGTCCATAGCTTTAGTTACAGCATTGTCTATCATAGCTTGCAGATCAGCACCCGTTACATTCATTCTGGTGTTATCATTCCTTTCATTTGGATGACTATTAACTTCATCTGAGTCGGCCATGGTAAAGCTTGATTGCTATAAAACAATTGACAATAACTCATTTAGTGGTCTATTTTTGAGTCATCATATTTGGTGATTCATTAACCATGATATAAATAGACCATATTGGTTAATTTGTTAAACAGATTTAATAAAAATTTTATTATGATTATTCTCAGTTTTAGACCATTAAGAATTTTAAAGTGGCACAAAAGGCCTTGTCACAAGGACAGTTTTAATTTATAAGTCGGGATTCTTTAAGATCGAGGCATTAAGGTTCGAACATAGTTCCTCACTTCTCTTGACAAGGAGTCATAGACTACAACTGTCGTTTATTATTTAGTGAAAAAAATAATTTGGCCCGAAAGTGGAATAATAGCATCACATAGTGAATGCTTTAATATGATCATCTCATTTGATGATATCAGCCGTGATTTCTAGATCATTGGGCTGGATAAGGAAACTGGAAGAATCCAATTATTAGGATGACTAGTGTAATTTTATCGAACCACATTTGTCAAGAGTGCTAACACGTTCTTGGGTGTTAACAAGGATTTATCATCTCAAGAAGGTTTTTACCATCACAACCATGTCTATAAGGACATATAGGCTAGGTTATACCTTTTAAGATTGTCTTTTGAGATTTAAGGGCAGATCAACTATAAATTGAAATGATAATTTAATTAATGATACAATGTATATGTATAATGATAATGTAATTGCAAAAGGAAATTTCTCATAAATGGTCCTAAGAATTACAATAATTGCCCTAAACGGGACTTTAAGCAAACAAAATTGTCCACGTAGGGACGAAATAAAGAAACAAGTCCACATAGGGACTAAACACTTAAATGAAATGTCTATGCAAGGACTTAATTGAAAAGGAAAAATACAAAATAATAAATAAGGGTTCTTCAATGGTCTTTCGTCTTTTTCCCCTTGAAGAGGTTTGCTAAACCCTTAAGAAAACTTTTGCGGGATCTATCTCCCTCTTCCACCCTTTGTTCCACCTCGTGCAACCTTTGAAGAATTTCTTGTTGCTGCGGTTGTTGGAGTGGAGGTTGCGGTGGCTGCTGCTGCTGAGGTTGTGGAGGTGGCGGGTATTGATACCCATAAGCAGGGTACCCAGTTGGGTACGCGGTTGGAAAGGGCGAGGGGTAGAGAGCATTGAAGTTTGCTGCCTCAACGTATGGGTCAATGGCAGGTGCATGGTAGTTATAACCCGGGTAAGCTGGTTGCTCAAACAGGTTGTACCCAGCTGCATCTGGGTAAGCAGGGATTGGGTTTTCATAACCCATGGGTGGTGGTGGTGGTGCAGGAGAGACTGGTACAGAGTCGACCTCAGAAATTGCGTTTGAAGGACCACCCATTTGCGGGTCTTCATACAGCGACGGATAGTTGCTGGAGTTTTGGGAGGTGCTGAAATGAAAACCCCCACGCACGGACATCCGTGCACTTCTTCTTCGCCTCAATGGTTCTGGAGGCGGTGGCTGCTCTGGAGGTGGCGGTGGCGTGACCGCCTGAAAGTGTGGGTCCTCTGAGGGAACCTGTTGGTGAGGTGGTGAGTAGTAGCGTGGGGGAGTTAACTCCCACTTGTATGTGCTCCACCTTTCGGCCCATATGTCGGGGCCTCTGTATGGCGAACCAAAGAAGATCCGCTGGAAATTTCGATGGGATGCGTCGGCGTCCCAGATGGTGGCATGGCGGGATCTGGATCTTCGTCCATATCCATGTCCTGGTACTCGGGAAAGTGGTCTGCAGGTCCCAATGGGTTATAACCCACTGGTTCGTCTATTTGGTTCATGGGGTTGAAACGGCTTTGGAAGTAAGGTGTGGGGTTTTGAAAAGAGCTGTGAGAATCGGAACATTGTAAGGGAAGGTACGAGTGATGTGAGTCATGGGGCGCGTCTTCCTGTGATGGTCCGAATGAGTGGTGGTACGAGGGTGAAGAGCTAAGCGAGAAAGAGCGCCTTGCTAGTTCGAGATAGGTTCTCCAGTCTTCGTGCGGGCTGGAGCCAAAGGATGCTGAGGGTGTGCACCGGTGTGACGGCCCTGCTTCATGGTCGTTTCTTCCCCTCATCGGGGCCTTGCCTCTGCCTTGTAACACCCTAGTTTCTGATTAACGATTTTGTATGTAATTACCAACAATTAGATGTGTAGTTAAGACTACACATGCTATAAAAATACGGGTTTATTAAAACTTTTACAAATCATAAGTTATTCTACATAACGTGATCAAATTCGTTGTTTGAAATCTACAACGTTGCTATGTGCGGAAGCGTGTATCTTTATCGTGTTCGGTTCTTCGCTGAGCTTGATCGTCTTCCGGCATCCCAGAAAGTACCTACATTTCATAAACATGAAATGCTTTAGTCATACGGTATTTAAAACGCATCTAAACGAGTCCGGAAAACAAAACTGCTCAAAATATACATTTTTGTACAGGGTCCACCGTAAATTACGGTGGACACCGTAATTTACGGTAGTCCTTGTTTTGATCTGTTTCCACCGTAAATCAGGAGTGTTTCACCGTAAATCATTTCAGGTCCACCGTAAATTACGGTGGCAACGTAATTTACGGTGGCACCTGCATCCCACCTTTTCAATTTGCCGTAATTTGACACGAAATCTTTCGTATCTTTCAAACCGCTTATCCGTTTGACCTACCGTTTCTTCCTGCATGTTTGTAATTTGATTCTCCATCATATGGAGTTAAAATCCGACATCCGGCTTGATAAAATTCAAGACTTTTAAGTCTTCGGCTTATTAGTCTTTTACCAAATTTTGACCCGGTTATGCATTTTATCAAACAAACGTATTTATTTGATTCCTATATTTCATACACCTCATCAAATAATTGTGATATACCATATTAGGTTCTAATCATAGGTTTATTGCACAAATTAAACCCGTTTTCACTAGTATGCTTATTTTGACCCGTTAAGGATATTTTAAGCACTTTTAAGCTCAATTTCGCTTTCAATCTAATCTAGCGTTGTAATCTATATCTCTTATCTAGTACACTTCCATCACAACTAAATGCGTGTTGGATTTAAAGTAGATATCTATGTGTTCCGAATTTATATCTCTTGAAATATCATTTTACGGCAAAGACTCATATGGAGTCTTTTGACCCAAGAATTTCATCTTTCACTATACGTACTCGTTCTAAACTTTTGTTTAATCATAAGACTCCTTTCCAAACAACCTCTAAGAGTTGTTTGTTCAATTTAGCCTACAAGGGCGTTTTGGTCGATTTTGGTCCTTCTTTTACATTGAAGGGCTATCACCAATTATTCGACCAAATTAGCACTTTTACATACATCATAAATAAGCGTACCTGGCTCGGATCAACAAATAGACCCGATTTTAATACCTTGCCTTATATTCGCTAATTAAGAACGATGCGAATATCCATTGGATATCTATTCCTGTAAGCATATGACTCGACAAAAGAATCATTAGTCTATATAGTCAAAAGGTGTTGTCTACACCTTTTGACCCGTTTGGCCGAATTGACCGTTTATCTTTGCGAGATGATATTTATTATCATCTCCTCTACATGACTCGTTCCGTTTAACATCGTACGGTCATTTTAACTCATAAACCGTTTATTACTTTCGACATAATATGATCGAATTATCGATTTACTTCTTTTTAACAATTATTACGGTTTCTTTCATCTTTGATTATCTTGTTCCGTTTGACTACACGACGGAACATCATATTTCAATTGTTTAGATATCTCATTCGTAAATTATATGATGAGAAAATATTCCACAATTTAAGACTAGTGTAAGCTATACTTACCTTGCATCCGAATTATGCTTTTTCCGCCATTCTTGCTTCGTTTGACCCGCTTCCTTTCCAAGCCTCCACCTAGCTTGTCAAGCGTCAAACTATCATCATAATTCGTAAGACGGTTATATTAGTCATCATTAATTATGACTATTCCATCTTACATATTTTCTATCACAAATACCATTCGATCTTATTAATGGTCGGTTTGACTATTTAAAAGCCAAATCACCAATTAACACATATGATTGCACTATCAAGTTCACAAGACTCAATTAGGCGCATTATCAACACTTAGTTCTCATTTAGGCATTGTAACAAACACCTAATGGGCATGATTCTACACATTTGCTAACTAGTTCATAATTAGTCATTTTTACCAAGATTAACATCAAGATTCAACCATTATCATGTATGATCAAATACACAAACTTGCAATTTGTTCAAGTATCTTGCATCTACTATCACTTATGATGATTTCTAACACAACTATATTATCATCTTTTCTACATAATCAAAACCCACTTGACACATGAGTGTATGATTATGAATTCACAACAATGAACATCAATTCAACAATTACATGGCTAGGGTTTACTACTAGACATAGTTTCATCCAAACAACATACATGCAAGCTTAGATTCGAATTCTCTAGGTTTGCTCAGAATTTCAACTAGAGATTTTCCAAGAAATTTACATACCTCGTGACTCCTTTTTCAATGGAGATCACTAATTCATACTCGGATTTTGATTTGGACTTGATTTACCCCTTCAATTTGATGAAATTGTGTTGATTAGGGTTTGAGCTCTCTAAGAGCTTCTCCTGGCCATTCTCACGCACGCACACACTCTTGTGTGTGTGTTTTTGTGTTTTATTTTTAAGTTTATAATTCCCATTTCAAGTTACCCGGCTTTGGTCCCTCGTGTTTGGTTAGTTATTAATTAGATCACAACCTGATTATTTCCAATAATATTCCCACTTATTAACTAGGTTTAATATTCCTAGTTAACTTAGCGGGTTCAGGAATATTTATGACTAAGTTTATTTTAGGTCCCGTTAACTCGGGCCTTCTAAGCTTCTATTTCTTAAAAGCTTTTATTCACTTTTTATTTATTATTAGGATTAATTATTTAAATCCTAATATTTACCGGGTAAATTTTACCACTAACGGTATTTTACCCGTCTTTACTATTAACGTGGTTTGATTACCAAAGCCGTTTTCGGGGTGTTACATGCCTCCACGACCACGTACTCTAGGTGGCATGATTAAAAGTAACCTGTTAAAACAAGGAACAAACAAAAGATATAAACCAAAAAGATTAAGGTTAGGATTAATCCTAGGTCATTTGCCTAGACTCAGAAGTCGAGGAATGTGCTACTTTGTCATTGAGATTAAACACAAAAAGGCTAGTGTTTAATTCACTCAATGTTGGCTCTGATACCAACCTGTCACACCCCGATATTTCCACATATTACCGGTGGGCCCGGCGGGGAGTATCGTGACGTAGTTGATATCATCATAGACAAATATACACAGTTTATTGCACAGTGGAAGTCTTGGTAGAAAATACTATTACAAACCGAAATGTAAAGTACGGATAAAATATAATACAGACGGTTGTAAGTTAGGATCCACAGGCGGATCTAAAATGTAATACAAAATATTGTTCAACAGACTTTAAGCGTTACAAACTTGCAAGATTCTTTAACTAACGCCCAGAGCTCCTAGCCAATTATGATAAGTACCTGCCACTTAATTTTTTGAAAATACGTCAGTTTACACTGGTAAATACAATTAACCGACTCTTTTGGAAACATTTAAGAAAATTTATTTAAATGCACAAGGCACAAATGTTCTTTTATAACTTGGGACAATTATATTAAAAACAATCTTGTATCAGATTTACATGTTTGTCCAACATTTAGGTCCGGTATAAAAGCCGAACAAGATTAATCGACAGACCACTAATATAATCCCACAGTGATTAATCCTTAAGAAATGGGTATATCTTTACATACGCAACTGTCAGGTGTATGCCTACACCCCGTGCGTAAGTCGTGGCCATTTACGATTTTTAAATGAGCCGAGGATATCCAGGACACGGTCGTTAACCCCCAATGTTATTTGTTATCAAGCAACATTGATTAAAAACGGGATTATGCAATTTAACCATCTTCGATTAAAATGTTTCTACACCCGACCAAGCGGTAATATTTTACCGTATCCCAAGCCCGTATAAGGGAAAATAAGTTAAAAGTATTTACCGGAGCTTAAAATGCTAGTTTTTGAATACTCAGCCGTATATCCTACTCAAACAAGTGCAAGTATCTTTTACTGGGCTCCTAAATCTGGAACGAAGGTTATATTAACCTATGAGATAACTAACGGGTCTTATTTTAGTATAAAACTTAGACCGGTTAGTTTAAGGAAAGGTTTACGGTACGAAAAGCTAGATTAAGCGATGACCGGATCGGAATGTAATTTAGACCCGATAAGCATGGAGACTTGTATTATATGGGTAAACTAAATACATTCTGGAATTTGAAGTTAAAATGATAAGTTTTGATCCGTTTCGGCTAGTTTATGTAAACTAGTCACATAAACCGTAACGTATGCATACGAGCATAAACGGGTAACCGGATGAGTCATATACTAGTTCCATAAGTTATTACGCTTAAAATATGTTGTGATATCAGTAAGATATCAACAATTATGCCCAAAAAGATTTTAAAACCAAATTAAGTCCCGTAAGGGTATTTTGGTCATTTTAGAGTTTATAAAAGAGGTTTAATAGCAAACTGAGGTTCTGGTCTAAAAAATTCTGTAAAAACATTTATTTTATGATGTTAAATCAGTAAGATATCATACGTATGTGTGGTTTATCATTTATGGCCAAACTATGCACCGTAGGGGCATTTTGGTCATTTCACATATGTTTTTAAGGACAAATTCGGAAGTCTGAGTTCATGACTTATACCTACTGTAAAAGTATTAAAATTTATCTATAAATTCAGTAGGCAACAAGTCTTGAGCGCTAAATATGGTTTTAAACCATACTATGCACCTAATTAGCGTAAAAGTCGATAATTGACGATATTTGCGATGTTTATGAAATTCTAAGATTTTGATCAGCCTTGAATATTTAAAATATTTTATTTTTCATATAACATCAGTAAGAAAATGTTTGGCGCGTTAATCATATGTAAATCTCATTTTATTAACAAAAAGGGCATTATCTTCATTTATCGAATTATACAAGAACTCAATGATATGGTCAGTTTATAATCTGACCCAATATTCCAAAAATCCCTAAAAATAATACCATAACAGTAGGTAATGAGTTTGGTGCCAAAATTTGGGTTTAAATATGATTTATGCTTAAAAGCGTAGTTTAATTAAAAAAAGTTCAATTTTACGATATCTTGCATAACTTTAGTTTGAGACCAGAAAATGATGTCAAATTAATTTGACATACTTATATATCAGTAACAAAGCTATTTGTATAATCATATATCCAAAATTCTCGTTTTTACATTATAAGGGCATAATAGTCTAATTTAAGCAAATAACGGAAACATGCAAATGAACTCTGATTACTAAGGGACCATGTAGTATAACCTTAGAGGGTTATACTAGCATATAATATGGTCACAAAGGAACCTTAAGGCATAAATAAATTAAGCTAATTCGGGTCAGAACTGAAAGTCAAAGCAAAAGTCAACTTTTGCGACTTTCGTTTGCGAACCGAACCTAAACTCAGAATTGTCGGGTTGAACATGCTTAGACATGTTCTATTAATATTTACCAAGTTATTTAGGTGACAAAATATGATTCATAACTTCTACATTATCAGTTTTAATTATTATTTGAAAATTTGATTATTTTGACTTTTTGACTAGTTACTTTGACCCGACAATTGACTGAGTTAACGTGATAATTAGGAGGTGCCCTTTTGAGGGATTATCACCTACTTAATTACCAACACATAGCCACTTTCATTTAGAACCATGGCTGGACCGTTAAAGTTTAAACTAAAAGTCAAAGCAAAATTACGCTAACTTTGACTTTCGGTCCTTATACTAATAAAAACTGAACTATAGAAGCCAAGAACACTTACAAAAAGTCCTTAGCACAAAGTTAAAACTTGGGAGAGCTTCCTTTATGACTAGGATGCTGCAGAAGTAAAGCTTTAGAGAGAAGAATTCTGACTTGGAAAATGCGCAAGTTCAATTGAGGCAAATGAGGGCCTTTATATAGAAGAGTAGGATGAATTAAGATTAATCCAAGTGTCCCAGATGTTTTATGATGCTCACAAGTGTCCAAATGGTTTTACGAAACCGTCAACATGCAGCTGGTTTCGATTCAGAGAGTTGCAGAAGATCTTGAGGAGATTTCAGGTTGCATGCTGGCAGCTGTCAGTCTCTGCTGAAAAACCTCCTCCGTCGCGCCACATGCCAAGGAGAGGAGAACCTAGCGCGCCACGCGAGGCAGCATGTTTCAAAAATTGTTTGTTTTGTTGCAACATCAGTCCCTGTACTTTCTGAACTCGTATTTCTTTCATTTTCAGCATTAGGGTCCCATATATTCAGGTTTCACATAACCTTGGGATTAAAACCAAGTATTATTAAGTTCCGGATTTATTAAAATGGTCTCCCGAGAGAAGAATTATCAAATTGACACTTTCAATCCTTCTTTCTTGTAAATTGCGATTAAATAGTATAATTGTACCGAAACTTCATGAATTCATCCAATATTCGTGGGAGTATAATAAGACATTACAAAGCCTCGGGATCATTAAAAGGTCACTCAGAGGTAAGAATTAACATGTTGACACTTTTAACCCCTGTGTTTTATAAACTTATGATTTTAATCACAAACGGCTTCCTACGTCCGACAAATTACCCATTAGAGAATACGAACATCGTGTGAAGTCAATCAGAGGCACAAGTTTGGCATGTTGACACTTTTAGTCCTTCTACATACATCTTTTCCCTGTTTGTCAACTTTAGTCCCTCAAGGTTAACTTTTACATAATTAGGGTTTATGACACGTGTCACTACTATATTGGACACGATTTTGTGAGGTGTTACAGTTACGGATATCCCTTACCCATCCATCAACACTCTATTGTGACAACATTGGCACTCCATACTTGGCGGTTTTTTTTGTGTTTCATCAGCGTAGGGAACACATCACATGATTAACTTACACTACATCTAGGATATGGTACTTGGCTACTTGTATAACAACCCTCCTAAAATATTTCCGACACCCCTAATATAATTAGAATGCCCCTATACGTCTTAAAATACACCAAGTGTACGAAAACCAAGCCCAAAATATCTTATATAATTAAAAATTAAATAAAAACAAGAAAATATAGGCGCTCGCGGGCCGCGAAGGCCTTGCCTTCACGCTACGCGGGGCGCGACATCTGGTCGTCAAGACACAGCCCGGTGCTGCCACGTGTCACGCCATTTATCGAGCCTACCCCATGACCAGGCCCAGCTAATCCCTACATCCCCTATGTCGCGGGGCGCGAAGACCCCTTAAGGTTCCTTCGCGGGCCGCGAGAACCTGGTCGACCAGCCCTATAAAATAGGAGCTCAGCAGTTCATTTTCGTCGCTCATTTCTATCGAATTATCTCTAATTTCTGCTGTGTAATCACTATACCCGGGCATTATACCCCCCTAAGTAATGAATTTCTGCCCCGTTGTAAGTATTTTAACCCCCGGTTACGTATTAGATACGCTGCCCGATTGATCTAAGGTTCCGTAACGGCTGTCATGGTTCTGCCCGACGTAGTCGTTGGAATTTTGTCTCGGGGAGGGTATTACTAATGTAAATATTGGGTTATTATACTAACATGTGTGCATTGTGTAATTAATAAATAATCACCAGGAAATCCTAAAGGAAAACCCTAAGACAGCAATGTGAGTAGTCTCCTTTTTGTGAACCTTTTTGCAAACTGTTTTTACAAAACCTCAAATGATTTACATTATATTAAACCGTGATTGAGTATTTGTATTCTACAATTATTGTTGGTATGTTGGGGTTTTGTATACAAAATTTGTTACTACATTGTGAGTAGTAACATGACCACAAGTTGGGTTGACAGTATCGTGGGTGGTAATTAAAGTAGATGGAAACAAATGTAATTGTGCGACCGCCCTCAATACTGTAAAACGGTTTTACCTGTCTTGATTAAACTAGGATTCACTCACCAGTATTTCCCACTAACAAAATGTTTTTAAACGTGTTTCAGGTAACAAAATGTAAAAGCCAAGTAGAAGCCAGCTGGACAGCACTGAAGGCTTGGAAAAGTGGCTATAAAAGTTACCTAAATAAAGAGATGTTTTATTTAAATAAAATAGGTTTTATCCCTATGAAAATATGTGTATTTGAAACTTGGGATTTTCCCATGTGTTTATTATTATAAAAGCGTTGTATTTTACTCTGATAAAATATTTCCTAACTATGGTCCTGATGTAAATTCCGCTGCCAAATTGATAAACACCGATACCACTGAAACTGGCCGCGGCCGCCCGTTCCCGGGTAGTTAGGGGACGGGGGTTGCGACAGAAGGTGGTATCAGAGCTAAGCCACTGATTCAGCCACAGAAGTGTTCTGCTGACATCAAAATATTATTCAATATGTTAGGAAATTATTACAAAACTACGTGCACATCTGTATAATATTGTTGTGTGTTATTTGACAATTTGTTAGTTACAGTATGAGCTACCAAGGACCTTCAGACGCTTACTGTCAGTTGTCTAACTCACCTAGGGACGAAGGCACCTCTTCACAGCCATCCCTCTCAGGGTATTCGGCTGACAACGAAGATGGGATATTCGTGTTCAAGGCCCAATCTGAAGAACCATTCCCTCCCAAGAAGAGAGGATGGTTCAGCAGAGGAGCGCATGAACATAGAAAAAGGATGAAAAAGTTGCAACAACAGCGAGCTTTAGCAGCCGTTAAGAGAGAAACAGATGCCCACACTCAGGATATGCTCAATAGGAGTCTAGCAAATTTTCCTGTCCTAGCAACTACAGCTGCAGACCCTAATCTAGAGCCATTCATAGCACCCCAGCCATTACCACTGTTTCCCACATAGCCAATGGAAATTGAAAATAACCCAGAAAACCAAATCCCAATGCCTGACATGGACCCAGCTGAGATACCTAGAATACCAGCACCCAATCCCTTAGACCCAGACTACGACCCTTGGTTTGACGACCATAAGGATTACCAGCAACGCTACCCAATACCAGAAGACGAACCCATGCCAAACCTAGCAGCTTACCCAGACTTGGACCCTCTAGATCCCTACTATGATAATGACAAATACATCAGGGAAATTCTAGAGAACCCTTATCCTTACCAAGAACCCATGCCCCAGTTCCCAAACCCAGTACCTGCCCCTGCACCACCAATAAGCGCTGAAAATGTGCAAGAGCTCTGAACCTTTGGTGAGGAGATTTTAGAGGGAAGTGAGAGGATGAGGCAGATAGGAGAACGACTCGTCTGGAAGTATGACGAGCGTAATATGGAGTTCTGGATGAACCCATACCCGTAATAATAATAATAATAAAATAATAATATATATATAAATGTGTGTATGTTTGAAAAAAATAGACAATAGCTACGGATGCCTAATAGTATTATAATTTTAAATTTCAGTTCCAGTTTGTATTAGACGCATAATATAAAAAAGAGTAAGTCGCAATGTTCGACGATTTTGATCAATATGTTTGTTACATGATCGTCTGCATTAGATACTATTTTGTGATATTAATATGTGGTAAATGTTTAAAATTCAGATGGACAACGAAGTGAACCAGGAAAACCAGAATAACGATAACCAGAATAACAATAATAATGGAAACCAAGTGGATAACAGTGCCATCCAACACATAGTGGCACAAGGAATTATAGACGCAATGCCATATATTATCCAAACGGTTAGGGAAGCTGATAATAAAAGTAACCATGGCAGTAAACGACCTACTGAACCAGAAAACAGCATAAACAATGGTCACATACTTCAAGTGCCCATTTCCAAAAGAAGAAGAACCATGTCTTATGGTTGCTCTTATAAAGAATTCTGGTCTTGTAAACCAATAGAATTCTTGGGCAATGAAGGGGCCGTTGCAGCTCTACGCTGGATAGAAAAGACTGAGGCAGTCTTAAAAATAAGCAAGTGCGCAGAAGAGGATAAGATAATGTTTGCCTCCAATCTGTTTAAGAACTCGGCTTTAGAATGGTGGAACACTATCCTCCAATCTAGGGGAAGTGACAGGATGTATAATATGGAATGGGAGGAATTTAAAAACATGATGGAAAGGAAATTATGCCCTCCCAATGAAAAGGAACAGATAGCAAATAAATTCCTAAACCTTAGAATGACTGGAGTGGATAGTAAAGGTTACACTACACTATTCTTCGAATATGCTAGGATAGTGCCAACCCTCGCATCACCAGAACCAGTATTAATCTCCCGTTACATATGGGGATTAATCAGCGAGATTAGGCATGTAGTAAAGGCAGCAAGACCCCAAACTATAGAAGAAGCTGTAGAACTAGCAAACACCTTGACTAATGAGTTAGTACATACACGAGAAGAGGACCAGAGGAGGAACCTAGCTCAAAGGTTTACCCAGGAATTTCGCTACGGTAATTCCAACCGTGGGAAAAATATAGGTTCTACCTTTACACCTTACTGCAAAGCCTGTAAGACGAAGCATTCAGGAAAATGCTCCACCTACTGTGATTTTTGCAAGATACCGGGACACAACGAAGAAAACTGCATGAAGAAACCCAGTAATGGAGTATGCTTCAATTGTGGAGAAAAAGGACATATCAGGACGAACTGCCCAAAACTGGCTCGAGCTACAAACAACATGACTACTAAAAATGCTAGAGCATTTGTTCTGACTGCAGAAGAAGCCAAGATAATTCCGGACGTGATAGCCGGTACATTTTTAGTTAATGATGTTTTTGCTAAAGTATTATTTGACTCTGGTGCGAACCAAAGTTTTATTAATACTTCATTTTGCAAACTTCTCAATCAACCATTAACTAAACTCCCACAAGAATGTCCAGTAGAGACGGCAAACGGAGAGACTATTAAGATTACCGAAATCTTGCAAGGAGCAAGAGTAGAATTTTCAAATCAAAAATTTATTGCAAACCTGTATCCAATGAATCTGGCATGATTTGATAATGTATTAGGAATGGATTGGTTAATAGCCAATAAAGCCAGTATTCTATGTGATCAAAAGTCAATCCAAGTAAATTCACCCAAAGGTAAAAAGATCACAATTAAAGGAGATAAGCCATCTAGATTCACAAAATTCATCTCTGTGATGAAAACTACAAGTTGTGCAAGAAAATGATCAATAGTGTATATGATTTCAATAATCATTAACACGAAAGGAAAAAAATTAAAAGATATCCCTGTAGTATCTCAATTTTCAGATGTATTCCCAGAAGAATTACCAGGACTACCACCAGACAGGGAAGTTGAATTCAGAATTCATTTGCTACCAGGAACAGCACCAATTGTCAAAGAACCCTACCGCTTGGCACCAGCAGAAATGCAAGAGTTAAAGAAACAGTTAGACGAACTGTTAGAAAAATGATTCATACAGCCAAGCTCATTGCCATGGGAAGTGCCAATCTTATTCGTCAAGAAGAAAGACGGATCGATGCGTATGTGCATTGATTACCGTGAATTAAATAAAGTCACGATTAAGAATCGATATCCATTACCAAGAATCCATGATTTATTTGATCAATTGCAAGGAGCTCGATTTTTCTCAAAAAATCAATTTACGCTCAGGATATCATCAATTAAAGGTACAGGAAGAGGACATTCCTAAGACCGCTTTTAGAATAAGGTATGGACATTATGAATTTACTGTCATACCATTTGGTCTAACCAATGCCCCAGCCGCATTTATGGACATGATGAACCGAATATGTAAACCATATTTGGATAAATTCATAATTGTCTTTATAGATGATATTCTCATTTACTCTAAGAGTAAAGAGGAACATGCAGCACATCTGCATGCACTTCTAAGTTTATTGAGAAAAGAAAAGCTTTATGCAAAGTTTTCAAAGTGAGAGTTTTGGCTAGAACAAGTACAATTTCTTGGGCATTTAGTGAATCATGAAGGGATTTATGTGGATTCCACAAAGATTGAGGCAATTACTAAATGGAAAACCCCTGAGTCACCAACAGAGATTAGAAGTTTCTTAGGATTGGCCGGTTATTATAGAAGATTTATTCGAGATTTTTCTAGAATAGCCATTCCCTTAACTAAGTTAACCTGTAAATTTGTTAAGTTTGATTGGGGACCAAAACAAGAAGAAGCCTTTAGAATTCTTAAGCAAAGATTAACCAACGCACCCATACTCGCGTTACTAGAAGGAACAGAAGATTTTGTAGTCTATTGTGACGCTTCCAAATTAGGGTATGGATGTGTGTTGATGCAACACCAAAAGGTTATAGCTTACGCCTCTAGACAACTTAAGAATCATGAAGAGAATTATTCAACCCATGATTTAGAATTAGGAGCTATAATTTTTGCCCTAAAAATTTGGAGACATTACCTTTATGGTAGTAAGTTTACCATTTTCACATATCATAAGAGTTTAAGGTATGTTTTCGGACAAAAGGAGTTGAATATGAGACAAAGATGCTGGATAAAATTTCTTAGCGATTATGATTGTAATATCCATTATCATGCAGGAAAAGCAAATGTAGTAGCCGATGCTTTAAGTCGAAAGTATCATGAGAAGCCAAAAAGAGTAAGTTCTCTTAAATTAAATCTACAAGTAGATTTAAATGAACAGATTAGAAAAGCACAAGAATCAGTTTGGAAATGGGAATTGATAACAATGAATTTTGTTACCAAATTACCCAAGGCACGAAAAGGTAATAATACAATCTGGGTGATTGTAGATATGTTAAACAAATCTGCTCATTTCCTACCAATGAAAGAAACTTTCAGTATGGAACAATTAGCCAAATTATATGTAAATGAAATAGTTTCATTACATGTAATTTCTTTATCAATTGTTTCTGATAGAGATAGCCGTTTTACCTCTCATTTTTGGACAAGTTTCCAAAAAGCAATGGGAACCAAGCTAAATCTAAGCACAGCTTACCATCCTCAAACAGACGGACAAAGTGAAAGGACAATTCAGACAATGGAAGATATGCTTAGTGTAATTGACTTCGGAGGTAATTGGGATGACCACTTACCATTAATGGAATTTTCTTACAATAACAGTTATCATACAAGTATCAATGTTGCACCATTTGAAGCACTTTATGGACGAAAGTGCCGAACCCCAGTCTGTTGGGCAGAAATTGGAGAGAAGCAACTATCTGGACCAGGGATAGTGCAAGAAACAACCGACAAGATTGTTCAAGTCAAAGAATTACTGAAAGCAGCACGCGATCGACAAAAGAGTTATCCTGATAACAGGCGAAAGCCATTGGAATTTCAGGTAGGAAACAAGGTGTTGTTAAAAGTCTCACCTTGGAAGGGAGTTGTCAGATTCATCAAAAGAGGAAAGCTAAGCCCCAGGTATATTGGACCTTTGAGATTATCAGAAGAATAGGACCTAAAGCTTATCAACTACAACTGCTAGAAGGAATGGCAGGAATACATGATGTATTTCATGTATGCAATCTCAAAAAGTGTTTAGCCGATGAATCGTTAATAATACCTCTTAAAGATATAGAGGTAAATGAAAAGCTAAAGTTTGTAGAGAGGCCTCTACAAATCGAAGACAGGAAAGTCAAGAACCTCAAACACAAGAGATTGGTTTTAGTCAAAGTTAAATGGGACTCCAAAAGAGGACCAGAATACACTTGGGAGCTTGAATCAGAGATGCAAAGGAAATATCCACACTTATTCCAGTAGACCTCAAGGACGAGTTCTAAAACAAGGTGGGGAGGATATAACAACCCTCCTAAAATATTTCCGACACCCCTAATATAATTAGAATGTCCCTATACGTCTTAAAATGCACCCCGTATACGAAAACCAAGCCCAAAATATCTTATATAACAAAAAATTAAATAGAAACAAGAAAATATAGGCGCTCGCGGGCCGAGAAGGCCTTGCCTTCAGGCTATGCGGGGCGCGACAGCTGGTCGTCAAGACATAGCCCAGTGCTGCCACGTGTCACGCCATTTGCGAGCCTATCCCATGACCAGGCCCAGCTAAACCCTACATCCCCTATGTCGCGGGGCGCGAAGACCCCTTAGGGTTCCTTCGCGGGCCGCGAGAACCTGCTCGACCAGCCCTATAAAATGGGAGCTCAGCAATTCATTTTCGTCGCTCATTTCTATCGAATTCTCTCTAATTTCTGTAGTGTAATCACTATACCCGGGCGTTATACCCCCCCTAAGTAATGAAGTTCTACCCCGTTGTAAGTATTTTAACCCCCGGTTACGTATTAGATACGCTGCCCAATTGATCTAAGGTTCCGTAACGGCTGTCGTGGTTCTGCCCGACGTAGTCGTTGGAATTTTGTCTCGGGGAGTGTATTACTAATGTAAATATTGGGTTATTATACTAACATGTGTGCATTGTGTAATTAATAGATAATCACCAGGAAATCCTAAAGGAAAACCTTAAGACAACAATGTGAGTAGTCTCCTTTTTGTGAACCTTTTTGCAAACTGTTTTTACAAAACCTCAAATGATTTACATTATATTAAACAGTGATTGAGTATTTGTATTCTACAATTATCGTCGGTATGTTGGGGTTTTGTATACAAAATTTGTCACTACATTGTGAGTAGTAACATGACCACAAGTCGGGTTGACAGTACCGTGGGTGGTAATTAAAGTAGATGGAAACAAATGTAATTGCGCGACCGCCCTCAATACTGTAAAACGGTTTTACCTGTCTTGATTAAACTGGGATTCACTCACCAGTATTTCCCACTGACAAAATGTTTTTAAACGCGTTTCAGGTAACAAAATGTGAAAGCCAAGTAGAAGCCAGCTGGACAGCACTGAAGGCTTGGAAAAGTGTGTTGGATCGGTTCCGTGACCCTAAACAGTCAGTAAAGGCAGTTCATCATCATTTACTAAGGCGGAATCAAAGTAAACAACGTCACACAGCTTGTTCCTTTTAACTTTCTTTCTATTACTGCTTATCCGAGCCTTTTACAATGATTCTGACACAATTTTGGCAGCACCTCGACTCACACACAAGATCAGGTCCGCTTCAAATGACACAACAACATGGGTATTTATAGATTACAGGATTTCGCTTGAGGATGTCACATACCTGTTCAAGCGAAATCACATGTGTTGATTTCGCTTGAACTGGTCTATGTCACCTTCAAGCGAAATTACATTGAAACATGTAATCTAACCCTAATTTCTATCCTATTGTGTGCTCGTTCATCCTTTCTAGACATAAGACTCGATTAAGACGAAGTTAACAGACACTAGGTGCACCAACAAAGTGGCTATAAAAGTTACCTAAATAAAGAGATGTTTTATTTAAATAAAATAGGGTTTATCCCTAAGAAAATATGTGTATTTGAAACTTGGGATTTTCCCATGTGTTTAATATTATGAAAGCGTGGTATTTTACTCTGATAAAATATTTCCTAACTACGGTCCTGATGTAGATTCCGCTGCCAAACTGATAAACACCGATACCACTGAAACTGGTCGCAGCCGCCCGTTCCCGGGTAGTTAGGGGACGGGGGTTGCGACAACTTGCATAGAGTCTTAAGAGTTTGTTATGCTCTGACTACATCTCAGATTGCTGACAAACTCATCAAGGGTTTATCGGCTACTCAATTTACTACACTTCCTTCTAAGCTACACATTGCTCCAAATGTTTAGTTTGAAGGGGCATATTAGCTACGTGTATCCTTTATCTGTCTGTAGGGCTGGCATAACGGGTCAACCCGATCTGTTAAGACACGAACACGAAACATGTAAACACGAATACGACATGAAATCTTATCGTGTCAGATTTTCTAAACACGAACACGAACCTGTTAATAAACAGGTTACACGAAACGATCTGTTAAGACACGAAAAAACTACCAACATATCATACGACCTGTTTAAGACATGGACACGACCTGTTAAGACACGAACACGACCTGTTTAAGACACGAACACGACCGAATTGGGGAAGATGTGAACCGAATTGGGAATGGTGGTGTTTGTGAGGGAGATTTAAAAATTAGGGTTTGGATTATGGAAAAGGAACCACGTGTGTTTGTGTATAATTCATCCCAGCTCCCACGACTGATGACCCCATGTCCACACCCACATATAATATTTTTTAATTTTTAATTATTAACATGTACTTAACGGGTCTTAACAGGTTAACGGGTTTTAACCTGTTTAGACACGAAACCTGTTAAGGCCTTATCGTGTTGACTTGTTTTAGACACGAAACTTGTTAATGTAAAACACGAAACATGATAACTTCGTGTAGTTTCGTGTCGTGTTATCGTGTTCGTGTCAGAATTGTCAACCCTATTTGTGTGTATATTTACATGTTTTTCATACCTTTTGGAGATAAACTAGAGTACTTTTAACTCTCTACTTTACTATTCATATCTAGTAACTTCAATAGTTATTTTGTATAACATTATCTCTATATACAAATATATATAAAAGCATTGAACATAAATATTATATTTTTGGTTTTCCATTTGAACTAGGATTGCGACCCGCCGTAATGCGGCGGTGATTCTTCAGTTATAACTAAGTCAATCTAGGACCCGCACGTTATGTTAAACCTGTCAAACGGGGAAAAATAGACGATGTAAAAACGTTCACCCACACACGCACGTTGCGTCGTGTTAACTCGCAAAATTTAGAACGAAACGTAAAAACGTTAAAACAAAGACGCACGTTGCGATTTGTTAAGTCACAAAATTTAGAACCAAGCATAAAGCGAAAAATTTGCGGAAAATGAAAACTATAAAGGACCAAAGTTGAAAGTAAAAAAAGTTATGAGGATAAATTGCAAAAGATAAAAAATTTTAGGTTAAAAGTAAAAAAAAACAAATAGTTTTGAGTTAAAAGTAATTTATGAAATACTTTTGGGCGAAAAGTAAAAAAAAAAATCTTTTTTTTTTGGAAAACCCCTAAAGCCAACGTTACGACAACCATATGCATAACCATTTTTTCTTTGAAAACCCCTCAAAACACACCCCGCGTTGCGACGGGGCGTAAAACAGTGTCAAATAATACTAATGTCACACAACCGTCATCGACCACCAATACTGACTCGACATAGGATATGCGTGTTGCGACAAACCTTTCAAACATGGAAAAATAGAGGTAAAAACGTTGAACCACACATGCACGTTGCATCGTATTAACTCGAAAAATTTAGAACTATATGTAAAACGAAAATTTGCGAAAGATGAAAAGTATAAGTGACAAAAGTTGTGAAGTTAAATTGTAAATAATGAAAAGTTTGGGTTAAAGTTAAAAAAACAAATTATGTAGGGTTAAAATTGTAAAAAGTAAAATCGTTTAGGTTAAAAATAAAAAATCAATTTTTTTTTTGAAAGTCACCCAAAGCACAACACAATGTACAAGTACTAATGCACAAAAAAGTTACAAACTTATATATGGAATAATTCCCTCCGGTCGAAAACCTACGGCCTTGCCAGCTAGTAGAATTTCGAAGTTTCATGGTCGGCATATCTAGAAGAAAAAAGAAGGGTCAATCTTTGGTAGAAAGCATGAGGATGATGCCATCTTGGATACCACTTGATACGGCCTTGCCAGCTAGTAGAATTTCGAAGTTTCATGGTCGGCATATCTAGAAGAAAAAAGAAGGGTCAATCTTTGGTAGAAAGCATGAGGATGATGCCATCTTGGATACCACTTGAATGGTCGGGACGTTGACTGGGATAGAAATGGTTATTGACTTGTTTTTCTTTTCCTTCCTTAAATAGAATTCTAGAGTGGTCTGGTCAATTGTACTTTTTGTGTCACAATTCACTTTTTGTTACTTTGAAATGTATTTATTAAGTTTTTTAGGTTTTGGAGGTTGCATATACCAAATTGTTAGCTATAATTGGTGGGGTTGTTTATATACCAATACGTTGCATAGGAGAAAATGATTGAAAATGTTGTAAAGAAAAAGTCGGTAATACGACAAATAAAACGTACATTGTTTCTTTATTAATATGTGGAAATCCTCTGCGCATTGCAACGTGAATTCGAGCTGTATTAATTCGGTTTATTAGGGGTAGGGACGTCCATCACTCACCACTCACTTATCACTCACAACATCCAATCAAGTTTCGTCACGTCATCGAGTTTTATTTCATCACTAGTGGTGGATTTTAGTGGAAATGTCCATCACTCACCACACCCAACAATTTTCCCTCAAACTCTCCCCAACATTCTCTCCAAATTGATTTTATAATGCGTTAAAAAGATCACGCGTTGTGGGTTTGACGCGTGATCAAGAGGGGTGGGGGCGGTGTTATATATGTTCCCACGCGTGGTGGAGAGCCACAACGGGGGCGCCTCGTCCGGCCTTATGGCATTGATATGGTATCAATACTCAGTATAGTAACTGAAAACGATAAAAACAAATAGCGGTTCCAAAAAGATACTCTATAGTGAATACAACTCTGTTTTCAATGAAATGTATACTGGAAACCATAAAAATGAATAGTGGTACTGGTACTGAAGTTGTTCGGATGGTATCGGTTCGGTTCATCATAGTAAAAAAATCAAAGATATTTAACTTATTCGATATTTGAGAAAAAATAAAACTTTTATCCAGACGTCACTTTATACGAAAAAATGTGCGGTAGCTTTGATTGCATTTACGTTTGTGTTTTGATTGCCTTTACATTATAGCAGAAACAAAAAAAATCGAATCACATTGCAAAACAAAACTTAATTATTAAATCAACTAAAACCTACGGTATTATTATTAACTTTATATAACTAAGTTTTTTAATTCCATATTTTCATGTGTATATTTATAAATGTTTTAGATTAGGACTACAAACAATCTGAATGAATACTTGTTTGTGTTCGTTTGTTGGAAATAATGTGTTCATGAACTGTTTATAAACACTTACTTAACGAGATTTTCTGTTTGTGTCCGTTCATTAAAGAAATGAACGTGTTCATGATCATTTGTATTTGTTTGTTAATTTTAGATACCAGACAAAAACAAACGCGAACACAAATGAATGTTCAAGAACACAGAGAAACATAAATAACCGTTCATGAATAGAAACAACATAAATGAACATATATTAGATTTCGAATAAAATCGACATCTTTCATCACAAACATGAAGTAGATCCATCTAAAATATACTACCCCAATAATCTTGATCACATAATTACCATAAAATAATGTAAAAAAAGAACACAAAGTTATCATATTAAACTTGAATCCTTCATTTAATTCACCCAAAATGATAGTTAATCAAAATGAGTGAAGTAATAATATTATGTCACACACTAATATTTATTAATTACTAGAATTTAAAAGCACTGAAATTTAAAATATAAGTTAAAACCCTAATGAACTATCGAACACAAACAAACATAAACGAACGCTCAAGAACATAAATAAACGAACATAACATCTGTTCATATTCGTTTATTTAACTAAACAAAAAAATTCCTATCTTAGATTTAAAGAAAATTATGCATTTTAAATAGAGTTAAATGCCAATATCGTCTCTCTCTCTCTCTCTCTCTCTCTCTCTCTCTCTTTGAGGTTTTGACACTTTTGTCTATTCCATCCAAAATAAGAATAAATGGGTAAATTGTTAAAATCAAAAGAATAAGAGTAAATTGTCAAAATCGCTCCTGAGGTTTGGGCATATTTGTCATTTTCATTCGAAACAACTTTTTTGTATAATATAGTCCTTCACTTTTGGGATTTTTTTGCCATTTTCATCCAAACATCAAATTTGCTTTATTTTTTCTATCAAACATTTGGATGAAAATGACAAAAAATCCCAAATCTCATGGACTATTTTGGTAAAAAAAAGTCAGATGTTTGGATGAAAATGGCAATTTATCCCAAAAGTGAAGGACTATATGGTACAAAAAAATTGTTTTGGATGAAAATGACAAACATACCTAAACCTCAGGGACGAGTTTGGCAATTTACTCAAAGAATAACAATTATTATTGTTTATTATAGAAAAATAAAAAATAAATTTTTAAAAAATTAAAAACAAAAGAATAAATCGATAAATTGCTAAAATTGTCTCTGAGGTTTGAGAATTGATAAAGAGTTAACAATTAACTCTTTCAAAGATATATCTCGAAAATTAAAAAAATGATTTGGCCCACTGGTTTGAGTTTGAGTCCTGTGTCGGCCTACCTTGCTTTGTTTTTGCAACTTTGAGGCTTGCTCCAGATTCTTTTTTAGTCGGTTCAATGCTCAGCTATACACGGTCTTGTTTTTTTTTTTTTCCAATAATAACAGACTACACAGCTTTGTGATTCAAATTTCTACAACTCAAATTCAATTTTTCTAATTCTTTTTATTTATTTTTTATAACTATTTTAATAAACCAAATTTCAAAATAATAAAATCATAATGATTTTACAATTGAAAACCTTGAGAAAAAAATTGTTTTCCCTTCTAATAAGATTAAAGTATCTATATCTGGAAAGCTAAAAATAATTATGAGTTCAATAGCGTGCAGTGTGGGCCGTCGAGAATTGTCGATCTCATCAAAGAAAATGCTTTCTTGTGGATCGCCGGTAGGTCTAGGTTCGGGTCGTTAAATTGGGATAGATGGAAAGACTTTAACGTGAGAGATGTAATTTTGTAATTCCCGGGTTTCAGTTTCCTGTTGGCCTATTTTTATATTTTTATATAGAGTTTCGCCGTTAAAAAAAAAAAGTTGCGCCATGGGTCCTTGAACCTCCTTAACCTTTATTATCTAGTTCAATTTTGGGCATGTTATTTTAAACTTTTTTACAAGACGACCTCAAGCCTAAAAATAAGCTTATGTAGTAAATGAGGCCGAGCCCGAGATTCACTTATCGAGCTCGCGAGCCTAAAAAGTCTATTATTTATATTATTTTTATTTAATATACTAATTAATAGATAATAAACGAGCCGAGCCCGAGCTGAGCTCGAGTTTGAGAAAATACAAACGAGCCGAGCTCGAGCTTTTAAAACAAAGCTTGAATCGAGCCGAGCTCAAGCCCGAGGTCTCATAAGTTAATCGAGCTCGAGCCTGGTCAAGCTCGGGCTCGGCTCGGCTCATTTGCACCCCTAACTATAGTGACTACGTCAAAACCGATAAAGTTTCTGCACACCGCAACACATGAGATTGATACGAAAAATTTATAAAACAATAGCTTATCTAGTTTTGACAAAATTAGAAAAGAAAACTTTATATTTAGAGACACATCTTTTTACTCGCATAAAACCCTTGAATTCTTAGAAATGGCATGCAACTTGTTATCTTTGTATAAGCATAAAAACTTCTTAGGAAAAATTACACTTTTCGTCCTTTATGTTTATAGCTAGTTGCAATGGATGACCTTTACCTTTAATAATTACAGCCACAGTCCTTTATTTGGAAAACTCAGTACGTCTTTCGTCCTTTAGCACTAACCAAGTTAAAATTTAGTGTTAAATCTAATCAAATGAGGGCATTATGGTCATTTCATGTTTTTTTAAGGTTATTAATAAACAAAACTAAAAATAACATAACATAATACAACTTATTTAATCTCTTTATCATTTCATCTCATCCCCTAAAACCCTTTATCTCCTCCAGTCACTCACACTCTCTCCCTCTGATAAGTCCACCACCGCCTAAGTCCACCACCGCCTAAGTCCGCCACCGTCTGTAACATCACCACCATCATCATCGGAGCTACACGACCACCACCGTCTAAGTCCGCCACCGCCACCGTCTGTAACATCACCACCATCATCATCGGAGCTACACGACCACCACACACTCTCTCTCTCTAAATCATAACACCACCGCCGGATCTACAAACACCACCAGCGCCGCCGTTGGCGTTTAGTTCATGGTCTCATCCACAATCGGAGCCCTAGATTTTCTGGATCTACAAACACCGCCAGCACCGCCTGTGACATCACCACCACCATCATTGGTTCAAGAAGCACAATTTGGGGGATACCCCTGTTCAATTTGGGGGATACCCCTGTTCAACGATGAAAACTTCGACGATGAAAACTCCACCACACCACCTGCAACAATACCACCACAGTGTCGGCGGCCACTCCCTCAACATACAGAGGTATCCCACCGACAAGACACCACCACCGTATCCCCACTCATCTTCGTCTCTGTCCCGATGTTACAGATCTGGGATTTTCAGTGGCGAGATGGATTTACAGATCTGGGATGTTCGCGAATCGAAGGGTGACAGCCATGGCGAATAAGGGGGTGAATTGTGTGTGGGAGGATTTTAAGGGATTGCAGATGTTACAGATCATGTTCTTGTTCTTCATGTTATAGATATGTTTATTTTTTTTTCTTTTTAGGTATTCTTTTCAATTATATACCTACGGTCCATTTGTTTGTTTCTTTTAGTTATTTTTTTCAATTATTTGCAAACTACTCAACCAAGTTTCATTTTTTTTATTTGGTTCATAAATGATCTGGTTGAATAGGTTGAATGGTTGATGATGGTGGTTGTGATAGGGAATTAAAGAGTAAAACATGTTTATTTTAAGTTTTTGGATCTGAATCGAAAGACAGGGGTGGAGTCTGTGTTGTTTGTTTAGAGAGAGAGAAAGTGAGAGAGAGAGAGAGTGTTTAAAGTGAGAGAGGGAGAGTGAAAGAGAAAAAAAAAGATATTTATATTTATATTTGATTTTATTTTTTTATTTATACTATAAATAATTAAGTAGAAAGACTAAACTGCCCTTAAGTAAATAAATTTAACTGAAAATTTTAACCAAGTTAGTGCTAAAGGACGAAAGATGTACTGAGTTTTCCAAATAAAGGACTGTGGCTGTAATTATTAAAGGTAAAGGTCATCCATTGCAACTAGCTATAAACATAAAGGACGAAAAGTGTAATTTTTCCAACTTCTTAAATTTATCAACTCATAGTTAACTGAAATGTATGTACTCAACAGAGGCTGACGTATAGTGTTACAAGGGGCAACCTCCGTTGTCCCTTAACGCACCTGTGACGTTTCGACAGTAGTGTATAAATTTCGAAAAAAATTTGACGTTTTTTCGGTTTCGTTACCTCGTTTTTTGAAACGTAACCCCTATGCGGATTTTTTTATACTCAATTAACTTATAGCTAACTGAACCACATTCTTCCGATAACCAAACCGCTTATAGTATATAATCTAAAACCTAAATATCAATCACAACTTTCTATTTCAGCCAATGGAGTAAATTGGTGATAAAAAAAATCCCTTTTACAGAGTATATACCCACACCTCCATTGAACTACTCGCACAAATAGTCGCAAGCTTTCAAAAAACTAAAAAAAAATAAATAAATAACATATTCTACATATTTAAAGTACTCAAACACTCCCGCCATTAAATTCATTAATCATCATCCAATCTTCATTCCATTTCTCCTCAATCCCCTCCAAATTATCCTTTTCTAAATCAGTCTCTTTTTTAGTTGCCTTACCTTTTAATGTTTCTAGTCCTTCTTTTGATGACGAAGATGCTTGTTGCGGGTTATTGGTCAATGCCGAAGATGCAGTCTCATAATCCGTTAACGGAAAGTTGAGCTTCGCTCTAGGCCCGCGGAACTCTATAGCTGCTCGGTCATAAGCCCGAGCAGCTTCTTCTGCGGTCCCAAAAGTACCTAACCATACCCGAACTGCCCTCCGAGGGTCTCTAATTTCCGCGGCCCATTTTCCCCATGGTCTTTGTCTTACTCCTCTATAATTCTTCTTTTTTCTTATCGGACCGACTCCCCCTCGGTCATCCATGTCGTTTTTCTCTAGTTTTTTATCCTCCGTAAAGAAGTTACACCCTAAGCAACCATTGATCCCGCATACCGGGCATGTTTGAGGAAGCGGGACTGCGAGTACGGAGTCCACGGCTTCGCTAGAGGTGGACGTGTATTGAGATGATGACCGGAGAATTGAGCGGCCGATTATGACGTTTTTGAGAGCAGCAACCATGACTGAAGTTTCTTGATCGTTGGTGAGGCGCCTCCATGGCTCGAATGGCTGAGAAGATGGCGGTGTGTCGTGAGAATTGGTGGTTGCTTCTTCGTTAAGTTTGTTGGTGAAGCCGTGAAGGTGTCCATTGATGCTGGTTGTGATAGTTTGGAGGGAATGGGGGGTGGTCAAACTATTTATATATATGTGTGTTTTGACTTTTGACTTTTGGCTTGTGCCAGCTAGGACGCTGTTCACACACGGTTTTTTTCTTGAACTTTTGAGTTTCATGATATTTTGGTGCGTGTGCACGTGATGATTATGTGGATAGGGAATAGGGTTGTTTGTTGTTTTGGATGAGGAATGTTTTTGATTGTACACTTAGGTGGTGTTTGTTTTTGCTTAAAACATCTGTAAGGAGCCTTTGTCTGCAGGCGGGCAGACATAAGGCATTGAAGACTGCTTGTTTTTTTTTAAAAGAAGATCTGAAAATGGATTATTTCATCTTAAAAGAAAAGTTATGACTCCTTGCTTAAAACATCTGCAACATCCTCTTCTTCTCAATTTCAGCTTCCCCTTCACCCACCACCGCTCCCTCTCCTTCCATCCCCTCAAATTCTCCACCAAAATCTCCGCCCCTGCTGCCGGCGTAGCTCCGGCCATCGGACCACCTCCAATGTCCTCATCATCCACCACAGAAATACAGACCGCCGCCGTCAGAGACGGCTCCGGCTCTGCCGGTTCTCTCTCTTTCTCTGGTTCTTACGCCGCCGTCGGAGACGGCTCTGGCTCTGCCGGTTCTCTCTCTTTCTCTGGTTCTTACGCCGCCGTCGGAGACTGGAGAGTTGTGAGGGTGTGGCCGGCCGATTAACTGGTACTAATCTGTACTTCTTCCATTTGTCT
Organism: Helianthus tuberosus; assembly: GCA_030545235.1. Classification (NCBI taxonomy): domain Eukaryota; kingdom Viridiplantae; phylum Streptophyta; class Magnoliopsida; order Asterales; family Asteraceae; genus Helianthus; species Helianthus tuberosus. Next base: position 142,445,060 of record CM060441.1, read on the forward strand.
TTCAGGTTGAGTTTATGTTCTTCATTCTTCACGTATTCAAATGTGTTTCTTCAACTTACCCACTTGTTATCTATACTCAAAATTCAATTTTGTCAGTTCTTGGTAGTATTTTTTCGTCAAGAAATCATAATCTTGCTAGTATTTGGAATGATTTGATGTTCTTGAGTTTCTTGATTCGAGTTTCAGTTGTTACTAGATGCTTTTATGAATTGATGATAATTATGCACACCTAGTGTTTGTTTAAAGTCCTCTTTAACTTTTTGCACTTTATGCCATGTTATTTATAGGGTTTAATAGTTTAAAAATGGCTGGTTGCAGGGTTTTTAAATGAATTGATGATATTACAGATTAGATATCATAATGGAAGAAATACAGGCTCATTCGGATAACTACGAATCATCATCATCTGCTCTTTCTCTGGTTCTTACGTCGCCGTCGGAGTGTGGGAGGGTGTTCGTGAGGAGAGTTGTGAGGGTGTGGCCGGCCGATTAACTGGCTCCGATCAGTCATCGAGAGGAAGAAGCAGGGGTTGAGTTGATGTGAGTTGGATTATGGATATGTTGGATGTTGAATGTGTAGACATTATCAAGTTATAAAACAAACAGTCTTATATTTTCAGCTTGCAGATCTTCAAACCACATCTTCAGTTGCAGATATAAAAACAGATGAAATCAGCTTGCAAACAATTTATGTCTGCAAAAACAAACAGCACCTTAGACACTTAAATATATATTAATACGGATTAGGATCAAATACAAAGACTTCTTAAAATAAAAAGTGTATAAAGACTTCTTAAAAAATACACTACACAAAAAAATAAAAACCTAAACACTACACAAAAAAATAAAAATAAAAACCTAAACTCCTGCTTTAGGTTTTTGGGTGATGGTAGGGTGAGGGTGGGTGTTTAAGGTTTTTTCTAGTTTTTTTTAGGAGAAGGGGGAAGTTAGGTTTTTTTAGGTTTTTGGGGGGGTGGGTGGGGGTTAGGTTTTTTAGGGGTGGGGGGAGGGGGTTTAGGTTTTTTTTTTGGGGTTTTTTGGTGAGGTGTTTATATGTTATATATATATATATATAGTGGAGGGTTCAAATGAGAAGAAATTTTTTGTAAGAATAAAAAAGAACAAACTTCAACCAATAAGAATGCTTCATTTTACTTCATTTAATTTTTGTATTTAATATGGGTGTAAGGGTATATTGGTAAAATTAGATAGATCATTAATTGTTAGTCTTCCTTTTTAATAGCTAACTAAATTAAATTCATAACTTATTTTCAAAAAAATATATTTTTTTCAAAGAAGAAAAAATTTAATTTAAAGTGTAGGATAAATTATGAGGTTTGTAGGATAAATTACGATTTGTGTAGGATAAATTTCAGTATGTGTAGGATAAATTTCAAAAACGTGTAGGATAAATTTTGATGTGTCTAGACAAAAATTTTAGTGTGGAGGATGATAGTCTTTATGACTAATTAATTAGTCAAAAATAATAATTAATGAGATGAAAGAAAAACTATTTAATGTTTTACAATTGTACCATTTGTTCTTTTTCTTCTCAAATGAACCTCCCTATATATATATATATAGGGGAGGGTTATCTTGAGAACGCTAAATATTGCGAGAACCTTGAGAACGAATGAAAAAACCAATCAAAACCATTTTTTTAATACAAAACTAATTGTAATTAAGATACAACATCAAAAAAAGAATTTACAACATCAAAAAATTCATTTCTCCTTTCAAAATCATTCTTTTTAGATTTTTTACACATGTGTAAATATAACAGATTTACACATATGTAAATGGCAAACTTACACATGTGTAAATTTTCTTTATTTACGAATTCACGTAAATTTAAACGTGTAAATTAAATTTCTAACATTGTATTCGAATAATAAAGATAGGTGTATAAAATTTTTTTGAATTTGAATTGTTTTTGACCAAGTTCTCGCGATTTTTTCATTCGTTCTCACGGTTCTCACAATATTTAGCGTTCTCATTTAAACCCTCCCCTATATATATATATATATATATAGGATTAGGTTTAATAGTGAACACTAGTGTAGCTTGCGAACTGAGTGAACTAATCATGGCCATACACGTGTGTAGATCAATGGCCTGGATTTGATGTTGAAATACACTAGTGTATTTTATATATATATATAGGATTAGGTTTAATAGTGAACACTCGTGTAGCTTGCGAACTGAGTGAACTAATCATGGCCATACACGTGTGTAGATCAATGGCCTGGATTTGATGTTGAAATACACTAGTGTATTTTACGATTTGATGATGAGATCCTGACCATACACGTGTGTAGATCAATGGTCAGGATTTGTTCACTCAGTTCGCAAATACACTAGTGTTCACTCTAGAACCTCACCCTATATATATATATATAGGGTAAGGTTCATGCGAGAACCACTTTTATTGCGAGAACCGCGAGAACCAATGTGAACACAACCTAAAATAGCTAAAAAAACCTAACCCCCACCCCCCAAAACCTAACTCCCCAAGCTAAATGCTAAAAACTAAACCCCTCAAAAAACCTTAAAAAAACCTAAACCCCCCCCCCCCCCCCCAAAAAAAAAAAAAACCTAAACCCCCCCCCCCCCCCAAAAACCTAACCCCCCCCCCCCCCCCCTAAAAGCTAAAATGCTAAAAACTAAACCCCAAAAAAAAACCTTAAAAAATCTAAAAAAATCAAAAAAAAAATCTAAATTTTTTTTTAATATTTTTTATGTTAAAATCGCTACTTTTAGTAGCAAAAAAAAAAAAATTTTAGCATAAAAAATATTAAAAAAAAATTGTGTGTTTTTAGCAATTTTTAGGCATTTTTTGTTGTGTTCACATTGGTTCTCGCGGTTCTCGCAATAAGGGGTGGTTCCTAACGGATCTTTGTCCTATATATATTGCAGGGTGGGGTTTAGGTTTTTGGATGGTGGTTGGGTGGGGTGGGTGTTTAGGTTTTGGGTGGTGGTGTAGTGAGTTTAGGTTTTAAGTTATTACACTTGTCACTTTATAAAGTTTTTTTACATTTTTTACAATTAAGAGCATTTGTAGAATAACTTAACCCATCATAATACTCTTTAGTTATTTTTCATAAATTCATATAAAGAATTCTTATTTTAGGTTGGTAAAATGACTTGAGTTTGATATGTAAAGTTTGGACTCGAGCTATTTTATCAACTAAGATTATTTTAGGCTAGAGTATTTAAATTTAAGTCCAACCATGACGAACTTTACGGTTCATTTGTTTAGCCGGGTGAACCGAGCGAACAAAACTCAAGAACCTCATAATCACATCAAAACTAATATAAGAATATTACGTTAAATTAAAAGTTTAATCTAACCCTTTTTTTGTGTTACATATGTTTTTAAAATATATATAAAAAAAGCCTCCCTTTTACTTAATTTAAAAAAGGGTATAGACATTTCTTAAGAAACAGAAATTTTTTGATAGAGTATTTATAAGATGATAGGATTTTGGATCTTGTAAGAGTGGAGGGGGAGCCTTAAGCGGTCAACCGCGAGTAGTTGCAAGTTAATCCGGGTAGGGCGGGCATACCACCACAACCTACCCGGGTTGTGGTTACAAGAACGAAGATCGAGTTCAGGAACTCGGGTGTGGACATTTGACAACCCGCACCTCCCACAAGAACCTTAGTTCACTGTCGCGGCGACCCCGCAAAATGCGCTTCGGAACATAGAGATGAGTTGATTGGTATCAAAATTACCTCACATGTTGCCTAATGATGATGAACCTTGGCCGGAAAACAAAAACGAGGGTGACGGTGCAAGAAACAAATCTGAGACTGATTTGATGATGGTTCCGCCACCAGAGAGCAGGTGTCTGTCTGATCTGATTACGGTCTAGCGAGTTTCTTGATTTTCCGGCGGTGGCGGCCCGAAATCTGCCACTGGAGAATAGGTTTGTTTGTGAATGATATTTAACATTTTATAAAAAAAAAATTTAGGTAGTGAGTTGAGCTAAGTGGGTAGTGGTACCTTCTCTAGTACTTTTGAGTTAATTGGGGTAGAAGAATTATATTGGTTAGGCCGGAGGGTATTGTAACAACCCTCAAAAACACCCTAGAACGAGCCTTGATTGAATCCCTAAATGCGTACGATGAAAACCGAAACGAAAAATCAAATAAAAATGAAATTTTGTCCCGTCGCTGGTCGCGACCAAATAGAGGAGATCTCTCGCGGGGCGCGAGAGACTCGTTTCAATCCAGACACGTGTTACGCCATGTGTCACACACGTGTCAGACCTACTCGATGACCAGCCAACCCTACGCATAGATTGGACTTCCTCGCGGGGCGCGAGAGAGAGAGGGACGGGGCTCGCGGGGCGCGAGCGAGTCCCCAAATCAGCCTATATATTGAGGCTTCCAGCTTCATTTCAAAACGTTCATCATTTCTTTCTCTCTCAAATTTCTAGCAGGCGAAAATTATCGGGAATAATACCCCTAAACCCCGAAACTCTGCCCGTTATTAGGGTAATAACTCTAATCACTGGTACGATATTTTATCCGATCGATTAAAACCGATCCAATGGATGTTTAAGTGCTGCCAATATCTGGCTATACTTTGTCATTCGTTGCAATGGTTTCGATCTCGTGATTATCGTTAAAGTCGAATTGAGTTAATACACTAATACGAGTTCCATTGTATCTAGAAATTAGAACTCATAACCAGGGGGGTTGCTAAACTAGAATACTTAGCGATTAAGTAAACTTAGTGGCTAAGAAACTTAATGGTTATGTAAAACTTAGCGGTTAAGAAAAACTTAATAGCTAAGGAAACATTAACAGGAAAGGAAACTTAGCAGTTAAGCAAGCTAGGTAAGTTAATTAATCAGCTAATTAAGTTAATTAATTAATTGGCTAAGTAATTTATGTAATTAAACAGTTAAGGTAGATTAATCAGATAAACAACTAAGTAAGTAAATCAGTTAAATAGTTAAGTCAGTTAATTAATTAATCAGCTAAGAAAGCTACTTAATTAAACGGTTAAAGTAAATTAATTAGTTAACAGTTAAGTTTAAACAACAAGGTTATATATATATGGATAATAAATTATCTAAGGAAGGTGCATATGGATAGGAATTATCTAAGGAAGATGCAAGGAAGGTGCATATGGATAGGAATTATCTAAGGAAGGTGCAAGGAAAAAGTAAGAAAGATATATATGAAGCTTCCTAGAAAATGTGTATGTAATTTCCTATAAAGTATATAGGAAACTTCCTGGAAATGCATGTTTCTTACCTATAAATAGGAGCCTAGGATTTCATTCTTCCTTGCTCATTTATTTTCGTCTTCCCTCTATACGTTAGTGTTCTAACCAATAATCACCGATACGATATTCTATCCGTTCGTTCCGAGAACCAACTAACGGATACCAAAGTGCTGTCTAAATAAGACTATACTTTGTTGAATTTCGTTAAGGTTCTGATCTCGTGACCATCGTTAGGTTTGATTTGGTTTAACACTAATACGTATTCTACTCTGTTAAACTAAATGTTTAACTATCAGAAAACTCCAAACTATACACTTACAATCAAACAAGATGTTTAATCATCAGAAGATTCAGAACTCTACAGTAGATGCTTAATTATCAGAAGATTTAGAATCAGGAGGCCTGTTAAATCAATACTATAAGACCTACAAGGTGAGTCATTCTCTTTTTATCATAATTGCTTTCAAAACCCTATTTGTTTTTAAAAGACATATTTACAGTGATTAAGTCTTTGTTATCTTAAATTACTGACAGTACGTGGGGTTTTGAATACATTACTTATCTAGAGTCACTTTTAGGTGAACGGACCTAAATAATGATAAACGTCACTTTTGGGTGAACGAACCCACTAGTGATATGACCACAGTCACAGATCCGGTCGAGTGACAACTAGGTCAGATAATTATAAGATAGAAGCAATTGTAATCGCTCTTAATACTGTAAATTATAACAAATGTGTTGTTTGTAAAACTGAATGAACTCTCCAGTATTTCCTGCTATCCAAATGTTTTTAAAACGCGTTTTAGGTGATTACAGTAGATTGGATTAAGAGTTGTGATACGGCACCGAAAGGCTTAAAGAAGTGGCTTATGTTATCAAATAAATTAAATTAAATTAAACGTTGTTTTATGTATTCGGGTTTATCCCATACAAAAGCTACCTTTGTAAAACATGGGTTTATCCCCATCTATTTAATGAATAAAATCCGGTGTTTCAAAACTCTGACATTTTTCCTAACTCACGTTCCTGATGAAATTTTCCGCTGCAATATTTTCAAAATAACCACCGGTACCACTTGACTGCTCACGGCTCCCGTCCAGGGTGTGGTCGCGGGTCGTGACAGGTATGGAGGCGCCACCAAGGCCACCTCACCCTCTATAGCGCCGGGGGGCACCAAACACCTACACCCAACCATTCATCTCGGGGCACTATAGCCCAGGCGCCACCACAGTAACGAGTAGCAATCGCGAAGACCGAGGAAGGATTGGTTAACTGGGGGGCGCTATAGGTTGAAGGGCTTTATCCCACACCCTTCAAGTTAAGGGGAGAGGCCTTAAGCCCCAGTGTGACGTGGCGTTGTTGTGGCGTTGATAAAGCCCCTCCCACACCCTCTAGCCTTAGTGATTTGAGTGTCTGGGGTTAATTGGCTTCCCACCCTAAGTTTAGGGGTATGAATTTCAAACATGACACGAACTTAAAACAACATTCATAGATTTGGGTTTACTCTAAACATGTACGTGTCAATTTCAGGTTAACCCATTTAGCTAAACGGGTCAGGTTCGGGTCAACCCGACTGGTTGACCCGTTTAACCATTTTATGTTAATAGTTTTTTTCAAGTATTTTATGCCATAGTTATAATTTTTTTCAAATATTTTATGTCATAGTTATAATTTAAAAAGAAATTGACGTGACACAAGATGTTTTGTTGTAAATTTTTTATGTTAAAATAATATTATACGCTGAATAATAAAAAATAAAATAATTTTTTTTGGGTTCAAATGGGACTTTTCGGGTCAACCAGTGAATATTTGAGTCGTGTTTGTATTCATATATTTGACACAATTTTCGGGTTTGAATCATGTTTGGGTTCGTATAAAATTCTCAAGATAAGGTCGGGTTGAACCTGACAACCTATGAACATAACCCGTTTAACACCCCAACCTAAGATGCAAAATTAGAGGTCTGTTACTTAGCATTACAACTCATAAGACCATGTGTAGTCGTTGGGGTGAATAATACCACACCCTAGGGCGTTTTGCGCCATGTGGCAGCACAGTCAGCAATGTGGCATTATTGGGCGTTTTTACAAAAGGGGTGTAGTGGGGATGTGGGGCATCATGTTAAATGAGATGTAATATAATTAAATAAAACAAAAACCATAAAAAAATATTATTGGATAAAGAATAGGAAAAATGGAGGATGATTAGACAAACAAATGAGGGGCAAGGCGTGTTTTAAATCACGCTAGAGAGATTTTTTTCGAAAATCATGCCTAAAAACGTCCCTGGGGGTGGGGGTCAGGCGTGTTTGGCTGAAAATTTTGAAAAAACCACGCCTATTACGGATGTTCTAATAAGAAACTTTTTCTTCAAACCCGGTCCCATCACCGAAGCGATCGCTCAACCCCCCAAACTACTCTTACCAATGTAGAAGCGGTTTAAAGCCACTGAACCAAACCGCAGTCCACCTCCCGGTCCGGTGATCCGGTCAGCTTGAAAATACAGGTATCTTTAGCTGACGTTGAGACGTAAGGGCACACATAATGATTACGTGGTATTGTGGCATATTTGTGGTATTTAATGATGCCAGATGGCAACTTTCTAGAAGTTGGATATCACGTTGACCAGGTTTGGAGAGTTGATTATGCCTAACTGTCAGTTTGGCAAGTCAAACAACCTGAATGGAACCGCTTTGACACGTACCTTTTCAATATAAAAATAAACAATAAATACTTCCCTTTTAACGGAAATTTTAAAATCAGTTAATCACACTTAAACTCCCGTGCCAACTTAACAAGACAAGTTAATACGAAAATATCAACTCTGTATGTTTAGGTCAATAGTCGAGGTTTATATAATTTTATAAATCAATGTTGTAAAATAAGGCTTAGAAAGCCAAGTACCCGTGCGAGTAATCGCTACAATATAGGTTGTCGAGCGATTTTCTTCAATTCCGTTTGATTACTCAGAATCGATCAAAACGTGATCACCTATGCTAAATTGTATAACATGCTAAAATGTATAATATGCTAAATTGTATATTGTATAACATGCTACATTGTATAACATGCTAAATGGTATAACATGCTACATTGCATAACATGCTAAATTGTATAACATGCTAAATTGTATAATATGCTACAATGTGTATAACATGCTAAATTGTATAACATGCGACGTTATAAACATGTGAAATTTTATAAATGCGACATTATAAACATGTGAAATTTTATAAATGCGACATTATAAACATGTGAAATTGTATAACATGCGAAATTGTATAACATGCGAAATTGTATGTGATTTGTTTAAATAATAACATGCGAAATTAATTTCTATTGGAATGCTCACTGACGAATTCAACGTCTTCAAAATCAACATCTGTGTTTCGTCCGGTGTTGCTCTGTGGATCCATCGAAAACAACAATCGATTAAACTGATACGATTCATAATTACCGGGATAGTGGTGTAACGAACTCGTGATCTGCTTATTGAAGGAATTGTCTAATTTGCCCTCTGCTGATTGAATGGATTGTCTGATATACCCTTATGTAGGAAAACTGAATCAGGGACACATGTAGGGCTATTATGATCGCGTACGTAATGTACGATTAGGGGATTTGTATTCTACACTTCCTTTATATATATATATATATATAGGGGAAGGATCCACTAAAAAGTGGATTTTGCCTAAGTAGCCTAAGAAGGATTGTGATGATGACATGTGGCACTCCTAATAAGAGCATACGTAGTGGGGCTCCATATACCGCCCAAAGCATGCATAGCGCCCCAAAAACGCCGGGAACACCAAAACCATCGGCGCCATGTTTCAAAAATTTGGGGGAGGCGCGAGATTTTTCGCGGCGCCATGGGGGTGCTTTTCAAACCTTGAATTTTTTTTTTTCTGCTCTGTTTTTGTGTTTGTGTTTGTGTTTTTGTTTGTGTTTGTTTTTGTGTTTTTGTTTGTGTTTGTGTTTGTTTTTGTGTTTTTGTTTGTGTTTGTGTTTGTGTTTGTGTTTTTTTTTTGCAGGTATATCGAAGAAGAAGAAGAAGAAGGAACACAAGGAAGAAAAGAATTTACAGTTTGGTCCCTGCATTTTTTTTTTTTTTTGTTACTGTAATTTTTTTTTAAAGTTTGGTCCCTGCATTTTTTTTTTCTCTTATTTTGTTTTAAAGTTTTACACTTTGGTCCCTGCATTTTTTTTTGTTACTGTAATTTTTTTTTTATGTGTAATGTTTTTTTTTTTTTAGTGTAATGTTTTTTAATTTAATGAAATGAATTTTAATTTTATAAAGTTAGAAAATAATTATAAAAAATTAGAAATTAATAATTGAGTAATGATTAGACGGGGGCTTTATGACTACGGGCTAAAATGCATAAAGCCCCATAACGCCCACACGCTGACGTGGCACGCCACGTGTCGCATAACGCCCACAAAGGGGCGTTATGACTACACATGGCCTAAGTAGGAATGAAGGGCATTTTGATCCTTATAAATAAGAGTGAAAATGACATGTGGCACCCATTTTGTTTTTTAATAATACAAAAAAATCTAGTACAAAAAAATCTAGCACAAAAAAAAAACTAGTACAAAAAAATCTAGCACAAAAAATATAGTACAAAAAATATAGCACAAAAAAATGTAGTACAAAAAAAATATAGCACAAAAAAAACTAGTACAAAAAAAATAGCATGAAAAAATTCAGCAAAAAATGTAGTACAAAAAAATCCAGCACAAAAAATTGAGGAAAAAAAATTTAAGACAAAAATTCAGCACAAAAAAATTAGCACAAAAATATAGTACAAAAATTCAGCACAAAAAATGTTATACAGCATAGAAATACAACACATTTAAGTGGTTTTTTTTAGTCTTCATATTTTATATAGCAATATGATACTCAAATTAAAGATAAAAAGACGCTCGATTTTACGGTGAAATTTTTATGAAAAAATAATGTCGTATAAAAAAGTTATGAACGTTTAAAAAATGGTGGTGGAATATGCATGTGCCTTGCATTTGGAGAGAGAAAGTCCATAAATAGGATTTTCCCAAGATACCCTTGCACTACTCCTTTCTCCTACCCTTTCATCTTAACCATTGATTTGAAAAATGAATGGTTAAGATTACTTCTCATCCTACTTAGAAAAAATTAACTTTTTATTTGATCTTACCCATATATATATAGGGGACCGCTAAAATGAGAACTACCTCGAGTTGTAAGAACCGTGAGAACTACACCGTACGGGGCGAGGTGGACCAAATTTTTTTTCAGAAACGTAGATGCGTGGATTATAAACACATTTGTAAAAAAATTCAAAAAAATGTCGTGTGTGTAGTTTTGAGCACCACAAGTTTGTGTTTACGGGTACCGTAAATTCTATCGGAAAATTTACGATACCCGTAAACACAAACTTGTGGTGCTCAAAACTACACACACGACTTTTTTTTTTTTGAATTTTTTTTTACAAATGTGTTTATAATACACGTATCTACGTTTGTGAAAAAAAAAATTGGTCCACCTAGCCCCGGATTAAAAAGTTCTCACGGTTCTTACAACTCGAGGTGGTTCTCATATATATATATATATATAGGGTAATGATTATTTCAGAACTGTAAATTATTACAAAACTTTTAGGACTCTTAATAAACAATCATTTTGTAGATATATTTTAATATTTAAGATATTTTTATAATTTATTATATGTATTTTTGTGATTATATACGAGTAATTTACATTCGTGTAATAATCAAATTATATATGTTACTAGGAACCTAGATATTTGAAAACATAACATGTTACTATACCCCACTAGACCACTACCTCTAAAGAAGCCCACTGGATCTCATACGTTTTACATGTCCATCAAGCCCAATGGACTATTTTAATATAACATTTATATTTTTATATTAATAAAACTGCATTGACAATTTGCAATGTTGCATGTGAAATTAGTTTTTATATCGGTTTCAGCCAGTTTTAATTGGTTCTCCGCACTAGATTAAAAAACGAAATTTGTAGGGAAGGAAAAAAACTAGAAAAATCGACAACGAAACCGAGTTAAAGCATGACAGTATCGATTCTCTGGTCTCAGTTTGAATTATTGGTGTTAGCGGTTTGATCAAATGTTTTATGTCCAATAAAATCCAAAATTCTAATTGGTTTATTTTCATTAATGTCTGATTATTATTTTTCGGAAAACAATAGTTTGTCCCGCAAAAATGTAAATGTATAAGGGGATGTCTGACTAAGCTTTTCAACACCTCCTTATAATTTATTAACTTTTACAAAAGCTAATAAGAAGAAAAAGTAATTGGCAAACTCATAAACACTTTTTAAAATGACTTTTTGCATAGGGATGAAAAATTAGTTTTGAAAAGTTAGTAATGAGTGACTTTTTGAAGCTGCTTATGACTTTTAGTCATTTTACATGAATACGCTAAGACTAGAGGGTATGGAGAGCGCCATCCTCAAGAGGATGGGCCGCCACGTCACCGCCACGTAGGAAGGGCTTGAGGGTGATGGACCTAGGGGGTGGGGGATGAACCTCTTTATATATATATATATGTATGTATGTATAGGTATATGTGAGAGAAGGAGAGAGGAGAGAGGCCCGTCGACTTCGTCTGTGGGGAGCCGGATACGCCGGAACGGAAGCAGGGGGCGGTGTGGGGGACCGGCGCCGGGCCTAAGCCGGCCCCCATACCGCTTAGTCTAAGCCAAACACTTTTTAAAAAACAACTTATTGACTTATTGGCTTTTCCCACCACATAAGCTAATGCAAACACTTTTTTAAAAACTCCTTATAAAAAAGTCATAAGTCAATAAGTCCTTTTCAAAAAAGTCTTTTTTGAGTTAAATAAGCTTAGCCAAACAAGCCCTAAGTGTGTAGTTGCTACTCTTTATAGGATTTGTAGTCTAATTAACTTGGCTGGAAAAGAGGAGAGCGTCTGATTATGAGTGTGGTCTAGTCCACCCAGAAAATTAATCCTATAGGAGAATGTCTGGTTAAGAGTGCTGCCTAATCCACTCGGCAGAATAACCCTAGAGGAGAACATCTAGTTAAGAATGATGTCTAATACCTATGGCATTATAGCCTAGTGGTATCTTGGTGGTGGGATAAGGCTTATGACCATTGGGTCATGAGTTCGATTCTCACAAGGGGGGTTTTCCCAGATTTATTGGGTTTCCTCCTGAATTGGTGTAGGGCATTATTGCCTAGTGGAGATGGATATGATCGGGTGGGTCCGCTGGTGACACGATGATACTCCAGTGGTCCGTCAGTGGTCCTAATTTGCCGTTCAAAAAAAAAAAAAAAAAAAGAATGATGTCTAATCCTCTAGGCATATTAATCCTATTGGAGAACGTTTTGTTAAGAGTGATGCCTAATCCACTCTAGAGGAGAACGTTTGGTTAAGAGTGATGCCTAATCCACTCAACATAATAACCTAGAGGAGAGCATCTAGTTAAGAGTGTTGCCTAATCCACTCGGTTAAGTAACCCTAGAGTAGAACATCTGGTTAAAAGTGAGGCCTAATCCACTCGGCAGAATAATCCTAGCTAATAACTTCTTGTTAAGAGTGATATATATAGGCATACATATTTTTTGTCAACAATTAATGAGACTTGCATTTTTCGTAATTTATGTTAGTAACAAAACGAATTTGTTGACTATTGTATCTTTACTTTTGAGTAAACTGCAATTTTACACCCTGTGGTTAGCAAGAGACATCAGGTTTACACCTTATTTCTAAAATCGATCAAATTTACACCCTCTCGTTTCCAAAACGAGTCAATGTTGGACCCTGTTGTCTTATAACGTCATATATCTGTTAGTTGTTATGTAAAATGACGTTTATACCCTTTTGTTTTACACCTTGTAGTTTCTAACAACTGACCTTTTTAGTCCTTGCATCAGGTTAATCATTCCTGCCTAATTTGTTTAACCTTTCAAAGTCAAATTACCATTTAAGGTTGACCTTCCAAAGTCAAATGCCAATTCACATAATGAACAATATCTAATTCAAGCCTAATGACCAATTCAAATGCTAATGGACAATTCTGTTATGCATAAACACAAACATTGTTCATAAACAATTTGACTTTTGTACTCAAACACAATCTCCTAACACTAAACTTGTTCACTAACCCTGTTCAGAAATGCAAGCCTTGAATGACATAAGGAACATGATCTTTTTGACCTTGCCAAGTCAAATGGCAAGTTCAAGCCTTGAATCACCACATGAGCATGATCTGTTTGACCTTTCAAGTCAAATAGCGAATGAACATTCTAGTTGACCCTGTAAACGAGCATTTTGTTTAAGCATAATCAAGTTATCCATAATCTTATTTGAAGTGCACAATTAACTATTGCTAGTAGTTATATATTCAACACATTATAAGTGTTTGAATTACAAAGTTTAATTACATAGTCATACCACGATCTTGGTAAAAATTAGTTACCTTTTAACATCAAGATCATAAAAACTCCCTAATACTTATACTTTAGTTATCCTATATATTATAATGCTACGTTCTTGGTGGTGACTAGTCGATCCTCTGATTCCCAAATGGATACTGGAGATTCAAGATTGGGCGACCATTGATCAAAACCACCACGTGGATCACCAACACTGTGACAGAAAAGTTCACCCTCACTTCAACTACAAAAACCAGTACAATAATAGTCTGTGATACACAAATAATAAACCACAGTGACCATTAATGCGCTGCATAAAAAATGACAATCTAAGTGATGTTTATCGTGACCACAATTTAAGTGACAATCTAACTATATTGAGAACACATTTCATTAAGCACTGTATCAAAAAACAAAACACATTTGAATATGCCCCCTCAAACACTTTTCAACTGCAGGGCCCAAAATCGATCAAATTGTATTAACCACGTGTATCAATCTAAGTGACAATCAAAGTTATCACATTTCACTTATGTATCATCGTCAATAACAACCTTGTCTCTTAACTGTGATCAAAGCTCAAACCCTGAACAGTATCAATGTAGTGGCAATCAAACCTCAAATGTCACACCCCCAAAATCCACAAGCGGAGTATCACCGCAGGAGGCGTGACATGATCAGGATCAAGCCACCAATCATATTGAACAATGTATTTAAGTAAATATAAAACCAACCACAATATAATTGGTGCCCAAAACAAATTAACTAAGTTCAAGTTATCAGCGGAAGCATAAAGTTTAAAACCAAAGCAAAAGTTTAAAAGTTCAAATGTTTAACATGGAACTCAACAGTCCATGTCCCACAACGACCTCGACCTCCTGTGCAAGCTCCATCTAAGCACCTAACGACCTTCAAGGCATATAGTAACGAATCAACAACAAAGTTGAGCGAGTTCACAGTTGGGTGTTCGTTTTAAGTTGTTTCAAAAACATAGGTTTCCTTTTTGCTGGCTTACTCGCCGTGGGGGTTACCCCATAGTTGAAAAACATGATTAACCATTTCCTTTTACTCTGGCTCCCAGCCGTGGGGGATACCCCATGAATATCCCACTAGACCCATTACCATATCGACTACTGACTGAGAAAGTTGGGTGCCCTAAGTCAATGTCTATCATCATTGACGTGCCCAAATCCATTAGTCCACTCCCGTCCTCTGCGGCACGGTGTGAGGCTTGTCAAACCTAATAGCGCTATTTAACTAATGACCCGTTTGCCATTGGCCCGGCGATTAAGTCAATATAAGAATGAGGGACTTTATGATAGAGTTTTTGGTCTAGTAATAATGTTCTCACCCTTCAGTTAAGAGGGTGGAGGTACGTGCCCCATATAAGGAGATCACGCAGGTTCCAATGTTGTCACCCTTCAATTAAGAGGGTGGAGGTACGTATTCTACCCAAGAAGAATACGCAGGTTTCCTTTCAATCAATTACTCATTCCCAACCACCGGGAATCCCATGCCTTGTAGAAAGTGTGAACTCACCTTAGGTTAGCTCGGCATATATACAAAAAGGTCACTTGAGCTATTTGTGGTCAACCACGTCCTAACATGGTTACCATACAAGTCAGGTCTAGGTTCAAGTAGTTCACGTAGGTTTACA
Organism: Helianthus tuberosus; assembly: GCA_030545235.1. Taxonomy (NCBI): domain Eukaryota; kingdom Viridiplantae; phylum Streptophyta; class Magnoliopsida; order Asterales; family Asteraceae; genus Helianthus; species Helianthus tuberosus. The sequence continues at coordinate 142,460,374 of CM060441.1, forward strand.
CATATGCTAACAAGTTACGAACACATAATGATCATGGCAAACACGTAGGATCATGGCAACTAGTTAACCCACACTCGACATGTTAAACAGTAGCATACAGTTCACATAAACATAACCCAAACTTGTGTGACTTCAAGTGATTGGGCTGTTATGGTTATACAAGCCCAATCCTCTTGTGCGATCCAAAAGATAAAGCCCAAAGGATGACCGGCCCAACCTGTTATGCGTCCAGCAGAATCTTGTGCGACTCACAACGGGTTGTGCAATTGAAAACAAACCCGGCCCATTACATCCTAAGCCCAACAGCTTGTGCGGCCCAAATAATTAAACAAACACTTAACTTGTGCGATTGGGCTTTGGGCTGCTCGGCCCAACAACATAACACAGCTTAAACATTTGAGTGGCCCAACATCTTGTGCGATCAGCACAACCTTGTGTGATCCACAAGATGTTGTGCGATTGAGCTTAAAGGGGTTATACGTTGTGCTTTAACTATTGTACCCTAACCTACCCTAGCTTGTGCGACTGGTCTTGTGCGACTGGCCTTGTGCGACTGGCCTTGCACGACTGGCCTTGTGCGATCAGTTATAACATTCCATAATTCATGCAAATTAGTTATAATCATTCAAACAATTTCCAATTTCCTATCCATTCGATCAAAACAATACTAACAGTTTCCAACTTTGCCTTAAATCGATTAAATCAAACAATTATCATTTAATTCACATGAACCCTAAACAATTCATCTAATCATAACAACTCATCATCATCATCAAATCAAACCGTAGGGTTAATATCAAAGTCCTTAATTCATCATGCAACAACTCACGCCAAATCATACTAATCATCCGAATCCAAACACATCACAGCCAATTAATATGCATTCGGTTCTAAATCATCATTAACATCATACGATTATCAAACCCTATATTGATCTAAACATACTACACATGTGAGCCGATACACAAGAACACCAAACCTCATCAATTGACATTACAATCAATCACAAAACATCTCTAATTCATTATGTAGAAACATATAAGCCACAACATCATCTAACATACAATCAATAGTAAGATACTAACCGGTTAGAAAGTAGAACAAAGGTCGATCCGAACAAGAAAGTGTAGAATCGTTTTCTGACCCAAATGAGTCGATCAGAAGAGTTTTTCTCAATACGAATGGCGGAAACAGACGTATCGAGGTCAATTCAGCTAGAATATCACTTTAAACTGTCTTTAGATTGATTTGACAACGAATTACAGCGAGTAGACACTTCGGCAGCACTTTGTGGCTCAAACCGGAATTACAGAACTCACTCAAACGAAATCAGGCAACATCTATATATAGGCAGCTAATTCCGCTTGAACCAGCCTCAAACGAAATCACTTACAAGCGGAATTAATGATTTCGCTTGAACCGGACATGACAATTTCAAACAGAATTACAAGATGTAATTCCGTGTGGAATTACCTCTTGACCTATTTTTACACGTTTCTCGAACAATGTGCCCTGATCTATCTACAAACATACAAGACTCGATACAAGACGAAGTCGACAGACGCATGCACCAACAGACTCCCCCTCGAATGTTGACGAGTCTTCTGTGTCGAGTTTACACATCTTCAGTCTTTATCAGTCCTCTCGACCTCTTCCAAAGTATCTAACAATGTAAGTATTCTTCATCTCTCTCTTCTCTTTATCAACTTATCTCCCCCTCGAATGTTAATCTAATCTTCAATTACAGAATCACACTTTGGCTCTTGCCTATCTATCATCCCAAGATCTGTAACTGGCTCTTACAATCTATTGATCAGATCTCTTGATTCCTTAAGTTCATCAGCATCATCAGTTCCAGGAACGTAACCTGGCCTACCTGCATAAACTCTACCTCACAATAAATTTCACAAATTTAAAATTTGACAAATTTATACTCTGCTTACCACTTGTAGACACAAATACACTATCATTTGTAAGTATTAATCCAAATGATTTAACATCCAAAAATTTCTGATGACCACTTGTGAATTAGATAACAATAATGATTTTACAATATTAATCTCTGATGAACCACTTGAAGAAATACCATTTTTTTCTTTTCAAACAACACTCTCCCAAACCTGTTCATCATGTTTAGCACTTTGAATTTTGAAAATAAGCTTTTCAACATCAGTTACCGAAAATCTTTTTGAATTTTCAAAAATTTATGCTAAAACACTCCGAAAATCTTTTTTTTAATTTTAAATGAAAGGTAGTCAAGAGATATTTACAGACAATATTTTTGTGAGTTTGTGTAAGAGGATCATATCAGTTTATGAGACAAATCACCAACACCGTTAAGCTTTAAACATTTTAAGTTCTAAACGATTCACTTAGATTGTCACACAATGTTTTAAAGACTGTTTTAAACGATTCACTTAAAGTTCAACTGTTTCGAGATATGAGATTAATGTTTTAAAGACTTAAACTTATTCGCGTGTCCCATCTCAGAACATACTCCCGTATCCAGATCCCAATATTCAGTCTTACAGGTGAGTATACCTAGATGATATCTGTAAAGGGTTAATTGCGAAGACCGTGAGAGCTCAGGTCAGAACTTCCGTTCAGCAGAGAGATGACGGCTTCGACTTTTGGTGGGTTCCCTTTAGAGAATCTTTTCTTCAACAGCACATGATTAGCATTTTTCAATGTTTCATCATTTTTATGCTGAGGGTGGGCTATATTTCAAGCAAGCGTAAAGTATTCTCCGGGGACTAGGCCATTGCTTCCGCAAAATCAGAAGTCCCGGGATAATACCCCAGATATCACTAAGCATAAAGACCTAGTATCTCAGAAAAAGGGACCTTTCAAACAAGATTTCGGGGGTTACCCATATATCCGAGAGATGTTCCCCACGATATAAGTAAGTTTGAAATTTAGGTTTATATCTCGTCACAATCTACTAAATGTGTAAAAACCTACTGGCACATCATCAGTGAGACCGTTTATCACATTTAACTTTCCAATTCTTTAGCATGCTGTGATTGTCCACTGATGTACTATCATTTCCTCTTTTTACAACAAAAACTCATTTTTGATTTTATCATGTTTTTTACTTTTTCAATTTTTCAAATGTTTTTGGATTTTCTGAAATTCTTACTCCCCTAAAATGCAAAATCATTTAAAGGAAATTTGAAAACAAACTGTACAAATAAAATGACAACTGTTGTGAATTGCTTCAATTCGCCATCCACTTAGCATAAACAATCAGAACTCCCCCCCTCAACAAAACATTTTCCCATTGTGATTTCAAAATACTTAAGTTTGTTTTAATCAAATGATTTTTCCGGAAAATTAGATTTGTTGATTTCATAAAACCACTTGTAGGTTAGGGGTTTCATCACCTTGTTCGTTTAACCAATTGAAATATTTAACAATTTTTAGATCAATCAACAAATACCACATGTAGAAAATCAAGTACAACTTAATGTCCTTGATTTACCACTTGTAAGTCGAAATATCACAAACGTGAATTTCTCAAGAAAGATGCCGATTCCTGCTCCACTCTTACCAACCTGGAAGCTCTGGCAAGTCAGAATTTAATCAAAATAATAGGTTCCATCCCAGTCACAAACGTGGGACGACCCATTCTTACCTGGTTTCTTTGTTTTCTTCTCATAAAATTCTTTAACTCCTTTGACCTTCCTATCAACCATTTTTCCAAAAATACGTTTCACTTTGGAGTTAAAGGTTTTTTCAATATCAAATTCTTTCTTTTCAGAGAAAAATTGATTTAAAATTTCAACTTTACCAACTTTTTGCTTAAAAATTTCAGCCCTCAATGGTGGAAAATTTGCATCATCCATTGGAGGTACTGATGGTTCCAATTTTAACTCAACACATGGCTCCTCTGACTTTGTGGAATCAGATTCATCGCCAGAAGATAGCTCCTCTGATTTTGATGAATCAGAATCATTGCTAGAACTACCATCAGATTTCTTAACAACCCATTTTTTATTGTCAAGATTTGCTTTTCTCTTGTAAAACCTTTTTGAACATTCACCAACCTCAAACGTCGAATTTTTGAAAACTTTGAATTGTTTGGTTGGTGGTTCTTTTTCAACAATCTTTCCTTTCAGTTTAATAGAAACTCCCTGTTTTGTTTGAATTGCCTTTGAACAATTCCTGTCAATATGACCAACTGTTTTGCATTGAAAACAAGTTCTTGTTTCCTTTTTCTGGTTAGCAACATTTTTCTCCATTTCCTCTTGCTTCTTTGCAAGGAATTCTTTGTTTGATTGATTTCTGAACAATTTCTCCTTTTCTTCTTCAGTTGATGTTCCTGTAACAAACACAATTTTTGTTTTATAAGTTTTATCATTTTTATAATTTTTCGGTGGAATAAAACCAAGACCTTTTCTTTTGAAATTACCGTTATGGTTTGGTTTCTTTTGAAAACTAGAACCAGAACTGTAACCCTTTTTCTTGTTTAAACGTTGTTGAACTCTTGAGGTGTAAGGATTAGGTTTTTCAGAAAGATTTTCATCTTTTATTTCAGAAATATTAATTTCTGTTAGTTTGAAAACCTTTTTTTTTATCATTTCTGGTTTAACACCTCTTATTGGAAATTCTTCATCAGAATATAATTTGTCAGAATCATTCAAAGTATATGCCACTTTGAATGTCTTGTCATTCAAATTAGATTTTGATAACAAGAATTCTTTATTGTAAACCCTTTTGCCCTGTTTGACTATTGACTTTGACTCTGAGTTTGACTCCGACTTTAACTCCTCGGTTTCATCGTTATCCAACACCTGATCGACCACTTTTTTTATTAATTCGGACTCATGATCAGTGTCAGACGATGTGAAAGTAACATCAATGTTTTCTGGCAAATTTTCTGTAGACTCAGACTCCCACTGTAAGTTTGTTGCCTTTTTGACTCTTTCTGAATTTGGATTTCATGGAGAATATCCATTTTCAAGCGGGGGTGGACACTTTGTATAACTGACACTTTGTTTCTTACCAGAAATCTTCACTTCAGTATCCTTTTTCTCTTCAGAACTTTTGTCTTCAGATATTTCATCTTCATCAAATGCCTTCATGCCTTCAACAGTTGGATAAACCCTGTCAATAACATAAGAAGTACATGAGTAACTTTTTAACAATCTATTAACTCTTTCTGTTTCAATCCTTTGTGTTTCCAGTTTCTGTTCAAGCACAACACATTTTTCAATGTAACTTTTAACACTTTTCTGCTTTGTCATGAAAGCTCCTTGAAGTGTCTTCATAGCTGTTGCTTGTTCACTGCTTTTCAGATTGTACTGATTCATGGCTTTATTAAAAACATCATATGATTCCTTCAATATGTTCATGTTATGAATCAATGTACTATTCTGCTTCACAGTTTTCACATTTCACAACAACCTTTTGTGCATTAGCTTCTTCTTCAACTTTGAACTCTGGAATGTTTTTCACCTTTTTCCTTATCACAGGAACATTTTCATCATCACTGCTGACTGGTTTCTTAGCTTTCTTCTTTTTCTTATAGCTTTTTCATCATCACTATCACTTTCTTCCATCATTTTTAAATGAGCTGCCATTCTTTTCGCATAATAATCATCATCATTATCACTATCTTCAGCAACTCGAGCAACAAAAGCTTTATTAATTGACTTCTTGTTAGGATCATAATCATCCCAACTGAAATTATTCCAATTAAACCCTTCTGGTAATTTTTCATCATCTTGGTTTATCAGACATGCTTTATTATCAGCTGAAATATATTTATCCCAACTGAACTCTTTTGTTGACTTTTTATCATCCTGATTCACCATACATGCTCTCTTTGATGATTCTTCAATCTCCTTCCTGGCATGAGCAGTTTGTGGTTGTTGTTGAGCAACTTGATGATAAATTGCTTTCCGATAATAATCATTGTTGTTGAAAGGATTTTGAGCTCCACTTGCTTCGCGGTTTTTGCACTCCCTCTTGAAGTGTCCTTTTTCCCTGCAACGAAAACAAGTAACTTTAGATTTATCAAATCCTAACGTAGAAACATTTGCATCACGGAAATCATCTCTTCCCGTAATTTGTTTAAACTTCTCAGCTCTTCTTAACACACTCGCCAAACACCATTTTATATCCATCAATTCCAGCTCTTCAGCATCAATCTAATCGTAATCCTCTTTTGTCAACATTGGATTCCCGATCCGACCTGCAACTAAACTCTCATATGATTCCAAAACGGTTCCCAACAACGACATGTGACCTTTAGCAACCTCTTCTGAGAAATTTTCATCATTCTCAATATTCAGAACAATGTTGCATTGTAATCTCTTTCCTTTCTTGGTTGTTGAAAAATTTAGATCAAATGATGAGTATGGAGAAAATCCTGTTTTTATGTTTGATCCTTGAAATGATCCACCAGATGAACCTTTAGCATTGAATGCAGTTTCGATCTTTGGTGACATATTGGTTTTATCACTGCTTCCTCCTTTGTAATACAATTCAATATCTTGTTCACCATCAAAATCTTTCATTCTTGAGATTTTTCTTTGTTCCATCTCCTGAGCTTCAATATTTTCAATAAACTTGCTAAGTGTTAAACTGCTAAAACCTTTCTTGTTCCTTAACATCATAAGATATGTACCCCAAGTCTCATGTGGCAATGCATCAGCCAATTTTTCAATCAACTCTTCATTATCTTTTGTGATACTCAACCTCTTCATGTTTGCTAAAAGATTGCAATACCTTTCTATGATCTGTTTTGTGTTTGCATTTTTTAAACCTCGAAATAAATCGAATTCCTTCTTTAAAAGCGATTTTTTGTTCTTTACCATCTCTTGACTTCCAACAAACTTCGATCTTAATGCTTTCCATATTGAGTATGCACTTCCACTGTGTTGCAATAAGATCAAGATGTCTTCTTTAACTGCTTGATGCAATAGACTAATCATCAATTTCTCATTTTTGTATTTCTTTCTATCATCAGCACTTAAATCTTTAATAGCAATCTCCTCTTCATCATCATTCGTCGGTCTAACATACTTTGTTTCAACGCATTCCCAAGCATCCAAATAATTTGCTTGCACCCAATTTTCGAAACGTTCCTCCCAACCCTTATACTCTTCAATGTTCATAAGCTTTGGTGGTTTTTGCATAGTGCCCGTTTCATTTTCCATGGTCAAATTCTGAGTGACACTAGCCGGAGTAGTCGGGGTAGTAGCAAATGCATTATAAAATTCCTCTTCCATGATTCGGTTTTCAAGAAATTCACAAACACTGTTTTCAAGCGAAATTAGTTTCCAAGCGGAATTACACTCTCAAACGAAATTACTATTGGTGTGAAATAACCCTGTTCAAACGGAATCAACAGTTTCAAATGGAATCTCTTTACAAGCGGAATACCTTTTCAAACGGAATACCTTTTCTCGTGTGAAATAACACACTTTCAAACGGAATTACTGATTTCGTGTGAGGTACTTCAAGCGGAATCACAGATTGGAGCGGAATAACAAGTTCAAACGGAATCACTCAAGCGGAATTACCTATTTCAAACGAAATCAACCAACTTCTCAAGCGAAATACCAGTTTCAAGCGGAATTAACCATCTAATTCCGTGTGAAATGCTGCTGATGTCATCATCTCGAGCTGATTTTCAAGCGAAATTACAATTATTACCAATTTTAGATTGAATTTGAGTCCAATTCTTTCAAGGATTCATTAAAACACAATTGCGCACATACTGTGAGAAAATTAACCGTGAAAACTTGTTTAATTTTGAAAACAAGGTGTAGAAATCAGAAATTGCAACTGAATTGGTAAGAACTCTTCTTCCTGAGCTCTGATACCACTTGTAGAATCGTTTTCTGACGCAAATGAGTCGATCAGAAGAGTTTTTCTCAATACGAATGGCGGAAACAGACGTATCGAGGTCAATTCAGCTAGAATATCACTTTAAACTATCTTTAGATTGATTTGACAAAGAATTACAGCGAGTAGACACTTCGGCAGCACTTCGTGGCTCAAACCGGAATTACAGAACTCACTCAAATGAAATCAGGCAACATCTATATATAGGCAACTAATTCCGCTTGAACCAGCCTCAAACGAAATCACTTACAAGCGGAATTAATGATTTCGCTTGAACCGGACATGACAATTTCAAACGGAATTACAAGGTGTAATTCCGTGTGGAATTACCTAATGACCTATTTTTTACACTTTTCTCGAACAACGTGCCCTGATCTATCTACAAACATACAAGACTCGATACAAGACGAAGTCGACAGACGCATGCACCAACAGAAAGCTTCGAGAGGAGAGGAGATGTTGCTGCCGTCGAGTTCGAGAGAGAGGGGGAGAGAGATTTAGGGTTTGGTGTGTTTGAGTGTTTTGCAAACAATGAGAAACAAAACCCCACAATAGGTGCTTGTAAGCGTATAAAAAGAGTGGGCCAAACCCATACACGGGCTGCCCTTGGTTTCTAGTATAAGGAGTGTGGCCCAACAGGGCTTGTGCGATTCAACTTAGATAATATACATACACATTTACAATACAATTACATACACATAACATTCAAATTCATAATATCTCATTAGAATTAATATATCAAGTAATCACATAACGTTCAAAACAAGTTACATCCAACACAAAGATAGGTTCTGAAATGCGAGTTGTCACATCATCCCCAAGTTGAAAGAAATTTCGTCCCGAAATTTAGCACGTAGTTACTGAGGAAGCTAGTTAAGTTGTGTGGTTTCCTGGTTTTCCTGGGGTGTCACATCCTTCCCCCGTTGGTTTGCAATTTCGTCCCGAAATTCCGCAGTAGCTTCAGCCTCAGTAGTGGATTCACTTTTCTCGAACAACTGGGGATACTTGTGTTTCATTTGGTCTTCTCGTTCACAGGTAAACTCTGGGCCACGACGGGAGTTCCAACGAACTCGAACAATGGGTATTCTGGTACGTTTAAGAACCTTAACTTCTTGGTCCGTAATCTCTACTGGTTCCTCGACGAATCGCAACTGATCGTCGATAGTGAGTTCCTTGAGAGGAACTATGAGGGTCTCATCTGACAGGCACTTCATCAGATTTGACACATGGAATATGTTGTGAACTCCACTGAGTTCTTCAGGTAGATTCAATCTATAGGCCACTTTGCCAATTCTCTCAGTGATTTCGAAAGGTCCAACATAACGTGGATTCAGCTTGCCTCGCTTGCCAAAGCGAATCACACCTTTCCAAGGTGAAACTTTAAGTAGCACTCGATCCCCAATCTGGAACTCGAGCAGTTTCCTACGCTTATCAGCGTAGCTTTTCTGACGGTCACGAGTTGCCACCATTCGTTGTCGTATTTGGGCAATCTTTTCCTTCGTGTTGATGACGAGTTCTGGGCCAGTGTTACCAAAGTTGATTACACATGCTCGAAGCATGTCTTCAAGAGTTTGGATGGTGCGTTCAGACTGCCAATCCGTCTGTGGATGATATGCTGTGCTCATGTCTAGACGCGAGCCAAAGGATTTGTGCATCGCCTGCCACAAATCAGAGGTAAAACGTGGATCACAATCAGAAATGATGGAGGTTGGCACCCCGTTCCTCGAGACTACTTCCTTCAAGTAGATGTCTGCTAGAGTAGAGAACTTATCCGTTTCTTTGATAGCCAGGAAGTGTGCAGACTTGGTTAGTCGATCCACTATCACCCAAATGGTATTGTTTTCTCGTTGAGATCTAGGTAAGCCAGTGATGAAGTCCATGGAAATTTGCTCCCATTTCCATGTCGGGATATCTGGTTGCTGAAGTAGGCCTGATGGCTTCTGGTATTCGACCTTGACCCTAGCACAGGTCAAACATTTACTGACATAGGTCACTATGTTAGCCTTCATGTGGGGCCACCAGTACGTAGCTTTGAGATCGTGGTACATCTTATCAGGACCAGGATGTACTGAGTAACAAGACTTGTGCGCTTCATCCATCACAAGCTCACGTAGATTACCATAGAATGGAACCCAGATGCGCCCCGCCAAGTAGTAAGCACCGTCTTCCTTTAGTTCTAACCGTTTCTTCAATCCTCGCAGAGACTCAGCCTTGATGTTCTCTTCTTTTAATGCTTCGACCTGAGCATTACGAATTTAGGCAGGAAGACTAGAGTGAATGGTAAGCTGTAACGCACGTACACGCTTAGGTTTGGTTTCTTTACGACTGAGGGCGTCAGCCACCACATTGGCTTTGCCTGGATGGTACTTGATTGCGCATTCGTAGTCGTTAAGGAGTTCGACCCACCAATGTTGTCGCATGTTCAACTCCTTCTAATCAAATATATGTTGGACTCTTGTGATCGGTGTAAATGGTGCACTTGGTACCGTACAAGTAATGTCTCCATAGTTCATTTCATGAACTTTAAGTTGGCGTGATGCATAAGCAATGACTTTCTCACGTTGCATCAATACACAACCAAGTCCTTGGATTGACGCGTCACAATAAACCACAAAATTGTCTGTGCCCTCAGGTAATGAGAGAATAGGTGCGCTACAAAGCTTCAACTTCAACTGTTGAAATGCGGATTCCTGAGCATCACCCCAATGGTAGGTGACACCCTTCTGAGTAAGGACAGTAAGAGGCTGCGCAATCCTTAATAAACCTGTAGGTCCGTTTTTCTCGGAGGATCCGATACGAAAACCTATTCCCTGTTTATCACAAACACGATCGCGGGTGCGGAATCCCCGTGACGGTGCAAACCGAACAAAGTAGATAAATAACAACAGCAAGTAACCAAAGATTAACTTCGATTAAATGGATGAGAACATTCACAAACATATACACACAATGCTTGTACAATAAACTCTCATAAGTCTCTCAGCTCTCGTGGAGTCTCACAATAATCTCATAACTAAACTGATAGCAACTTAGCTATTTATACTGTCCAGCGACGAAAACCATGTGTGACGAAATCAGGGATTTCGCCACACACACATATTGACGAAATCTAGGAGTTCGCCATGCCTGGATTATGACGAACATTGGGAGTTCGTCAATCATTAATCTTCGTCACTTAGATCGTTGCATACACAGGCCCAACTAAGTCAATTGGCCCAATATGTATGGATCCAACGTATACATGCATGGTAATATCTTCAACAAATACTACTTTCATGCATTTGGTCACAAGACATCATCATGGTGATGTCATGGTGATGTGTCGGCGGGAAACGGTTCGCGGTTCACCGTGCTTCGCGTGTCAAACTCTGGGGCGCACGGCGAAGGAATGTCGCGACGCAGGACTTGAGCCGGACCTAACCGTGTCGAACCGAACCAAGTCGAACCGAACCGAGTCGCGTCCACATAAAGTGTACCAACAAACTCCCCCTTGGACGCTACTCGTGATGGTTCGTTCTTCACATTGTCGGATCTTTAAAAGGTCTTCACGTCTCACAGGCAGGGAGTGTATCAACAAACTCCCCCTTGAATGATGCTCGTGAATCTTTTGATCTTCAATACTTTAGATCCTTGTGGTGTTGAAAAGTGGTCAGTTGCAATTTGATCATCTTGATCTTCAGATTGCATCACTGTTATGTCTTCACTTTACGGCTTGTCATCTGACACGTTCTCTTCGCTATTAGCTGGTTCAAATGCACCATCTGCACATACAACAGAGCTAAAAACGTAATGAGAACAACCGAGAAGAATAAAATCAATCTAAGAAAGTCTTCAAATGAAAACCTTACTAAGAATTGACATCAAACAATATAAGCGCATGACACATATGAGACCAACTCTCATTTAAACACCGACTGACAATAGTTTGAAAGTTTAAAAATTGATCAATTTTAACCCTTTAACTTTCAAAACTTGTTAACTTCGACTGTTTATGAAGATGCAATTGTTTTCCGGCTTACAATCAGGATTTTGGGTAGGATAGACTCGAGTTCCAACATCGGTCAATCAAAAATAAACTAGAAGCAAAATCTTTTTGGCTTTTATAAAATTTAGATTAAAACACACCTAAAATCTTTTTGGAATTTTTCATTTTTCAAATGTAAAGACGGAAAGCAATAAATAAATATATACAAAGATGCAGAAACGAAAGCAGTAAACAAATATTTACAGACATTCTTTTTGCGAATTTCAAGGGTAAGAGAATCATATCAGTGTACGGTCACGCCAAAACGCTCTTTTTGTTCAATTAGTTAACATTTAGATAAGCATCCTATAACAATTATCGATATTGTTGTCCACATAAGCTCAACTTATCAGATGTAATTATGGCGAGGGGATACGATTAGTGTATGATTTATACTTACCGATCGGTGTTCATCCACACACGACACATTCCCGTATCAAGGTATGCACGAGAATTCATCTTACCGGTGAGTATACCGTTTATCATCCGTTTGACCGTATAAAATATGTGAGAAACTCACTTATTTTGATTTGAAAACAAGTCCTATGTGATAGAATCACTTATTGATGAGGAACTTGATTTTCATATGCATGAGGGCACAGGAGCAAGTTCGTGAACAGGTCAGTACAAACGTACAGCAAAGAGACGAACTTGACTCCCGCAAGAAAGTTGTGATAATTTATCACTTATTTTGTTTGGACATGTGATTGTTTATCACTTATTGAGGTCGTATGCAATATGTACACGTATGTATAGTATCATGGAAGATCTAGACTTCGTCTCTGTTTTGTTTCGGTAAAAGAAACAACCATGATACCCAGATGATAAAACAGCATAAAGACCGAATATCTCAGAACCTCGGCAATCAATCAAACGAAATTTCGGTACTAAGACCATATGCCAATGAGCGGTTCCCACCTGGTCTTCAGTCGATTTATGTTTATATCCCCTGCACACTTTAAAATGATTGTGAGCCTACCGATACATCTTATATAGAGCTGCTTAACATATTTTTCATTTTCAAGTTCATTTTAAAAGAGGTTTAGACAGACCACTGATGTACTATCATTTTCTCTTTTTCTCGCCAGGAAACTCATTTTTGATTTTCTATTGTTTTTGCGTTTTGAAATTTTTTGATGTTTTTGAATTTTCAAATTTTGGATTTACTCCCCCTAAAAGTCAACAAACTCAGATAAATTTTAAAAACACGATGCCGTTTACTCATGTTTTACCTCAATGCCGTTTACCAAAATTAATTTAATCAGAAATGATTTATCGAATTTTGAAAAAAATGAGTTGGCACTTCGGTAAGCGGTGTGGACCATGACAACATTGACGAGTTTCATATTAAAAACAATCACGTGTGAGGTGATATTCGAGATCAACGTGTCTGGCCAAAGTGTGTTGTACGAGATGATAATAATTCATAAAGCAGCTTAAATATCGACAAGTATAGGAGAGATATGAAATTTAAAACCGTATCCTGCAACAGCTTCATGCATTGCAAGGAATCTGAGTGGTCTCCCAAACTGGATATCCACCCGGTGTGGATTTCAAAGTCGATTTTGTAGCTACTGAGAAATCTCTTCACAGCAACAAGATCATAAACCTTTGGGTCCGGCTGGTCTTCCATATTGCACCAGCGAAGGTCTTTGACTTTTTCTTTGAGAAGTAGTGTGCGGTTGTTTAATCCATGCCAAGGCATCCGCACACCAAGGTTGGTTTGTTCAACAAACACATTTTCTTCAATCACACTGCGAAGAAATGTACACTGCATGTTCATCTTGTTGATTTTGAACTTCAGACGTGCTGCAGGTGCGTACATTTTGATTGAATCTATCCCGGGGACCCGATCAAAGGTTTGAACAATCAAACTTTGGTATGATTTTCATTTTGTCGAAGGTTTTTAATTTCTTTCGACAGACAATTCTGTCTTCTTTTCTTTTTCTCTCCATCAAAGGCAACAATTTCTTTGTCGCCGATCTTGTGCATGGACACTCCACTATCAACAATCCACTGACTATCGATAGTTCCTCCTGGAACATACTGCACACTCACTCAGAGATTAGTTGGAGAGGGGGACCCAAGCCTTCATAGACTTGGGTTGCCCTTGAGAATCAAGAAATGTAATTTCAATTTCTTGAAGGTCCTTAAATTGCAAGCCTCCCCCTGAATCCTCACCTGTTTTCGGTATCCAAGCCTGTTTCCTTTTACCGGATTGTGTATTATTTACAGATTTAGAAATCTTCGGTTTTAACGATTGTGACAAAATTGGTTTCCTTTTAACAGTTTCTGGTTTTAAAGCCTTTTCGATCACCTTCACATTTTTACGTCGTTGTTTTGTTTCCTGTTCTTTAACAGTGCGTTTGTCAGTTTTTGGTGACACAGAACGACGTTGTTAGTGACCTTGTTCAGAAGGGGCTCTTTCAACAAAATTTGCTTTTGGAGAGTTTGTGCAGTTTTTGATAATGTGTCCAAACTCCCCACATTTGAAACACGATCTCCTTTCAACAAACTTAAGAGATTCTGTTCGATGGTCTGACGTTGAAGTTGTAGATCCAGAGGTACTAGCTTCACACCCGTTTGTGTGTTCGGTGTAATTGTTTTGAGCGTTACGCTTTAAAATTCTGACTTTTTGAACAAAATCGGTGTTTGATTTATTTTCAAAAGTCTCCACCTTGTCAGTACCCTTGGATGCTACAAATTTAACATTATTGTTTTTCTTCTTGAAACGAGCTCCTTTCGTCTCAACCTTCGGTTGTGAACCTTTAGAATTTTGAGCTCGCTGATGTTGCTGTTTACCCTTAAAAGCGACAGGTTGTTGCTTAGTCGGTAATTTCTGATTTCCATGCTGTTTTCTAATTTCAGCTTTAGGAATAGGATCACATTGAGTTACAGAAACTATTGGGATCGCTTTACCCAAAAACTTAGTTGTATTATCTTCAAACACTTTATCAATCAAGGATTGATTGACGTTTTTGATTGGAAAATCTTTGTCTGAATAAATTTTACTATCACCGACCAAAGTATACAACACGTTATCACTTTTAATGGTAGACACTGTCTCAGTGATAGGATATATCTCTTGTTTAGCACCAGTTGATTGCACAGAAGGAGTAGGAGGATCACACAGAATGTGATTCTCAAAAGGCACTTCTACTCCTTTTCTATCATCAAGAGATTTATCCTCATCACTCACATCTGATTCATCATCCGAAGAATCATAGTCCTCAACGGTTGGAGGACTTTGATTTGAAGCACATGATGACTTTTCCTTGCTATCAGATGAGCCCTCCGATAAATTATCCATTTTGAACCCTAAGCCAGTTGTAACTTCCTCATAATCAAGAGGTACAGTTGGCTCAAAACGCGGCATATCCTCCTCATCGGGCATCTTGGTATAGTTGTGTCTCAAAGGAGGTGGACACGACTTATAC
Source organism: Helianthus tuberosus (assembly GCA_030545235.1). Lineage (NCBI taxonomy): Eukaryota > Viridiplantae > Streptophyta > Magnoliopsida > Asterales > Asteraceae > Helianthus > Helianthus tuberosus. The sequence continues at coordinate 142,475,689 of CM060441.1, forward strand.
CCAACACCTTTAACATTACCCTTTAGTTGTTGAACGTCAATGATGTGATCAAGCACATATCGGGAGTTTGAGTAACTCTCCAATTTGAGTTTGATCGCTTCATGCTCACATTTCGCCTCGGCCAGCTCTTTCTTAGTTGCCTCAATGATATTAATGTAATTATTAATACCAGTTTGCTTATTAAAAACCGTTTTTGATAACTCAGAAACACTTTTCTTGAGTGTTTCAATTACCGATTTAAAATCTTTTTCGTTGCGAGCTAATGCCATGTTTGCCTCTTTGCACTTTGACAGTTCAATAACCAAACTCTGATTGTGACTGTGAATCTTTTCAGATTCTTGTTTCATATCAGCACATTCATGTCTCGTATCAGCACAATCACTACATATGCTAGGAGTTTCAGATTTTACCTGACTTGTAGAAGCTGAGACATTAGCCATAAAGGCAGTCTGAGAAGAGAAAGATCCATCTTCAGTGAGAATCTTCTCCATTTTTTCTGATGTAGCATCAGCTTTCTTGATCAAGACATATTTCTGACACTTGACCTCCTCAGCATCATTCAACAAACTATCACCTTCAGAACCAGTTCTCTCATTCACATCCGATTCTTCATCCGAACTGCCACTGTAGCCCGAATTGTCATCGGATTCAGAAAATTCTTCCTTGTGCACATGCTTGATGTGACCGATGATCTTCGCATAGCACGCAGTTCCCCCTTGATTTCCATCTCCAAATTGTACGGACCAATCACACACTTCATCAGCTTGAACTATCAATGCTCGGTTGGGGTTTGAAGGTCCCGACTGGTTTGTGTTGTTGGTAGCTACTATCCCTCTTTCATTGTTAGCTTGATTTTGGAAGGGATTTTGGTTGCCTTGTTGGTTGCTAGGGCGTTTGCACTCACGCTTGAAATGACCCTTTTCACCGCACTTAAAGCATGTGACAGCACCCTTGTCAAACCCGTACTTGGTATCCCTTTTGCTTTCCAAGCTGGTTCTCCCCGTTCTGCTCATATAATCCTTTGCCCTTCTCATAGCGCTAGCAAACTCCCACTTAATGTCCATCAACTCCATCTCATCTCTGTCTATCTGCTGATAATCTTCATTGGTCAAATTAATGTTTCCAATTTGACATGCGACTAATCCGCTGTAGGCATTAACCATAGTGGTCAGAATTTCCATGTGATCCCGTGCAGCTTCTACACTCACTTTGGAAAGATTTGAAGTATCAGGTTTGTTACCATAGAAGGCTTGTTGTGGTTGGGCTTGAGGTGGTTTAGGAAAATAGGCAGTTGGATCAAATTGGGGTTGAGGTGTGGCAACTTGAGGTTTCGGAAGATAGGCATTTATATCAAATTGGGGTTGAGGTGTGGCAACTTGAGGTTTCGGAAGATAGGCATTTATATCAAATTGTGGTTGAGGTGGTGCAACTACTCCTCCAAAATAGGAATTTGGGTCGAAAGCATTTGACACAAAAGCTGTTTGTATCTTTGGTTGCTGGCTTGTACTAGCAGCAGGAGCAATCCCTCCAAAGTACATCTCTGGATTTTGAGGGACATGAATTAGTTTAGCTTTTCTGATTTCTTCTGCATCCTTGTTCTCCAGCTTTTGAACAAACTCATAGATACTGACAGTATCCAATACACCTGTATGCTTTAACAACTCAATGAATGGGCTCCACTTTGGTAGTAGAGCATCAGCAAACCGTGCGACTATTTCCTGCGAAGATACAACAACCTTGTAAGAAATCATTTCACTAATTAAATGATAAAAACGAGTTGTCATCTCATTCAGTGTTTCTGTCTACACAAACATAAACCCTTCAAACTCCTTCTTTAGTAAATCATGACGCGTCTTCCGTGTGGCCGCATTTCCTTCTCCTCTTGTAACTAGGATTGTTGGTGCATTCATCTGTCGTCTTCGTCTTATGTCAAGTCTCGGGTTCGTTGCGGATACGATTCAACATGATGTCATCATATACAAAGATGACATCATCAATATGACATCATCATTGCATCATTACATATGAGACAAAATTAGAATTGCATGTGCATGAGAAAGTTGTATTGATCCTGATTTCGCTTATGTGTCCTTGTCTAGGTTCGCTTATATGGTTATCAAGTAGGTTCGCTTATATGTCATGTACATATAAGCGAAACCATGTCACCTATATATAGCTGTAAGAGCGAACCACACAGATAGTTCTAGGTGATTGTCTTCCGGTGAGCCACGAAGTGCTGCCGAAGTGTTGTCAGGTATTTTACAAGGTGGTACAGCTCATTTGAAAATTCGAAACATGGAGAACGAGTTCTACAATGCTTTTGCTAGTCCTATTACAATTACTCAGAGTACATTGCTTGAAAATGAAACGGGAACATCACAGAAACCGCCTAAGCTCTTGGATATTGATGATTACAATGCGTGGTCCGAACGATTTGGAAATTGGGTTGAAGCGTATCATTTGGATGCGTGGGAACACACTGAGGAACCATATGTTAGACCCACAACAAATAATGTGCAGTTAACAATTCGAGAAATGAGTACGGAAGATAAAAAGAAATATCGAGATGAGAAATTGATGGTGAGTCTGCTTCAGCAAGCGATAAAAGAAGATATCTTGATGCTGCTTCAACATGATGGAACTGCTTACTCAATCTGGACATAATTGGAAGCAAAATTTGTTGGAAGTGATGATATGCTCAAAAATTAAATGTCTCTCATGAAGAAAGAATTTGATTTATTCCGTGGTTTGAAATCTGAAAACACCAAGCAAATAATTGATAGATATTGTAACTTGGTGAGAAATATGACAAAACTTGGAATTAAAAAAGATACTGATGAATTGATTGAAAAACTTGCAGATGCACTACCACATGAAACATGGGGAACATTTCTGATGATGCTGAGATCCAACAGAAAAGATTATAAAAATATGACACTGGGAGATTTCATCAAACACCTGAAAGCTCAAGAGATGGAGCAAAGGAAGATTGCCAGGATGAAAAACTATGATGGAGAACAAGATATCAGCTTGTATTACAAAGGTGGTGTCAACGAAAAGTCAAATTTTTCTCCAAAAGTTGAAACTGCTTACAGTGTTAAAGATTCTTCAGAAAAAGAAATCATTTCAGGGATCAAGCAGCACAAGATTTTCATCATTTGATCCAAACATTTCTGCAACAAAGAATGGAAGAAAACTTCAATGCAATATTGTATTAAATCTTGAAAATGATCAAGATTATTCTGAAGAAGTAGCTAAAAATCAAATGTCTTTGTTGGGAATGGTTCTAGAGTCTTATAGTAGTTTTGTGGCCGAAAAGATCGGTAATCCAATGCTCACGAAAGAAGATTACGATCAAATCGATGCTGAGGAAATGGAATTGATGGATATTAAATGGTGCATGGCCAGTGTAATGAGAAGAGCTGAGAAGTTTAAACAAATTACGGGAATAGATGATTTCCGTGATGCAAGTGTTTCAAATTTAGGCTTTGATAAATCTAAAGTTACATGTTTTCGTTGCAGGGAAAATGGGCATTTCAAGAGAGAGTGCAAAAATCGTGAAGCTACTGGAGCCCAGAATCCTTTTGGAAACAATGATTATCACAAAAAGGCGATTTATCATCAAATCACACCACCAGCATCGCATCAGGCACAAACTGCACATGGGAGAGATGTGATTGAAGGTTCAAAAAGAGCGTGTCTAGTCAATCAGGGCAAATATGATAATTTTAGCTGGGATAAATATGTTCCAATAAACAGCAAAGTGTGTCTGGCAGAACAAGACGATGAAAACTGGCTGAAGATTTCAGTTGGGATGATTTTTGCCCAGATCAAGAACTTAATGCCAAAGAGATGTCCAAAGACACTTCAAATGCTAAAGCTTTCATTGCAAATGCCTACGATTTGAAATGTGCTGAAAGGTGCAGAAAAGTAATGGAAGCTGCTGAAGCAAGACGAAGAAAGCTTGAAGAAGAGGAAGAAGAGGAAGAAAGATTAAAAGCTGAAGCTAAAGCTGAGAAAAAGAGAAGAGCTGAATTTTTACAATCAAACCGAACAGTCAAAGAGGTTCCTGAATTTGAAGTCAAAGTTGATGCAGAACCTGTCAAAGTTCCTGAAAAGTGCATGAACTGTGATTCTTTAATCAAGCAAAACAATGAGTTGCTGCATAACATAAACAGATTGAAAGAATCCTATGATACATTGAACAGAGAAATTAACAAGTATACTGATTCAAATGGTGAACAAGTTGTGGCAATGAATACACTGAAGAAAGCGTACCTGAGACAGCTTGATGATGTCAACTTTCACATAAAGAAGTGTGCTGATCTGGAGTTGAAGTTGGCAACACAAAAAATAGAAACTGAAAGAGTCAACAAGTTATTAGAAAGTTACTCATGTTCTACTTTTGTTGTTGACAGGATTTATCCGGTTGTAGAGAATTTGAAGACTTTTGAAGAAGTGAAGACGTCCGAAGAAAAGAAATCTGTGACAAAAGATGAAGATAAAGTGAAGATTTCTGGTAAGAAACCAAGTGTAGTCTACACTAGATGTCCGCCCCCGGTCGAAAATGGATTTTTACCTCGAAATCCAAATTCCGAAAGAGTCGAAAAGGCAATAAACTTACAATGGGAGTCTGGGCCGTTGGATAACTTGCCAGAAAATATTGATGTCACGTACACGTCGTCCGACACTGATCATGAGTCAAAGTTGATAAAAAGTGTGGTCGATCAGGTGTTAGATAAAGATGACATAGAGGAGTCAAAACCGGAGTCCAAATCCGAGTCAAAGTCTGGGTCCGACAAGTCAAAGTCAACAATCCAAAAGGACAAACGGGTTTATGATAAGAAATTTTTGTTATCAAAATCTAATTTGAATGATGAATCATTCAAAGTGGCATATACTTTGAAAGATTCTGACAAATTATATTCTGATGAAGCTTTTCCAATAAGAAGTGTAAGATTTGAAATGATTCAAAAGGTTTTCAAAATTACAGAAATTAATATTTCTGAAATAAAAGATTTAAATCTTATCGGAAAACCTAAACAATACACTTTAAGAGATCAACAAAGATTTAACAAGAAAATGGGTTACAATTGTGGTTATAGTTTCCAAAAGAAACCAAACCATAACTGTAATTTCAAAAAGAAAGGATTAGGATTTAATCAACCGAAAAATTATAAAAATGAAAAATTTTCTAAACCAAAAACTGTGTTTGTTTCAGGGAAAACGACAGAGGCTGAGAAAGAACAAGTATTCAGAAAACAGGCGAATCAGGAATTCCTTGCCAAGAAGCAAGAAGAGTTGAAGAAAAATGCTGTTCCAAAGAAGATAGAAACCAGAACCTGTTTTCAGTGCAAGATTGCTGGTCATGTTGCTAGGAATTGTCCGAAAACATTCAAACCAAAACAGGAAGTTTCTGGTAAAATGAAAGAAAAAGTTGTTGAGAAAACTGAACTAATAACCAAAACATTTACAGGCTTTGAAAATTCAATCTTTGAGAAGGGAGAATGTTCAAAGAGTGTTTTGAAAGGAAAAGAAAATGTAATAAATAAAAAATGGGTTGTGAAAGGTTCAGGTAACAATTCTGGTGATGAATCTGATTCCACAAAATCAGAGGAGCCACGTGTTGAGAAAAAGGTTGAGAAATCAGTTCCAACTATGAACGATGAAAATTTTCCACCTTTGCGTGCTGAAAATTTTATGAAGAAAGTTGGAAAAGTTGAAATTTCAAATCAATTTTATTCTGACAAGAAAAAATTTGATGTTGATAAGGCTTTCAACGGAACTGTGAAACATATTTTTGGCAAAATGGTCAATGGTAAGGCCAAAAGTGTCAAAGAATTTTATGCTTCTAAAAGACGTGTTCACAAGTCTGTTGAAAGAAAAGACGAAGAAGAAGAGGTTGTTTCACCCAAGGAAGGTCAGGCTTGGGTGGATATATTTTTCAAAGAATAAAAACTTGACTTGCCGGAGATCCCAAGTTGGTAATCGTGGATCATGAATCGGCATCATTCATCATTTTTTATCTTGTTTGTATAATGTGTTTTTGATAAGTTTTGCAGGGCTTGCCGGAACTCCCAGGTTTGTAAGCGAGGAGTAGGAATCGGCACTTTGAGAATTCAACCAACAGATGATGATTGGTTGAAAATGCTTGATTGGATTGATATTACAAGTGGTAAATCAGGGACATTAATTTGTATCTGATTTTCTACAAGTGGTTGAAAAACAATGTGATGATTTGATCCCCAATTTTACAAGTGGTAAAATCAACAAAACTTATTTTCTGGAAAAACCATTTGATTAAAACAAACTTGAGTGTTTTGAAATCATTATGGGAAAATAGTTTGTTGTGAGGGGGAGTTCTGATTGTTTATGCCAAGTGGATGGCGAATTGAGGCAATTCGATATCAGTTGTCATGTTGTTGTACAGTTTGTTTTCAAATTTCCTAAAATGTGTTTGTATTTTAGGGGGAGTAAGAAATTTTAGAAAATCCAAAAACATTTGAAAATTTGAAAAAGCCAAAAACATGATAAAATGAAAAATGAGTTTTGTTGCATAAAAGAGGAAATGATAGTACATCAGTGGACTATCACAACATGCTAAAGAAATGTAAAGTAAAAATGTGATAAATGGTCTCACTGATGATGTGCCAGTAGGTTTTTGCACATTTAGTAGATTGTGACAAGATATAAACCTAAATTTTCAAACTTGCTTAAATCGTGGGGAAACATCTCTCGGATATATGGGTAACCCCCGAAATCTCGTTTGAAAGATTCCTTTTTCTGATATACTAGGTCTTTATACTCAGTGATATCTGGGGTATTATTCCTAGACTTCTGCTGAATGGAAGTTCTGACCTAGTCCTCGAATAATACTCTCTGCAATGCTTGAAACATAGCATCACCCTCAGCATATATGATAAGACAATAAAATTGCTTAGCAATGCTGTTGTAAAAAAGATCCTCTAAAGGGGACATACCCAAAAGTTGAGTCATGATCTCTATGCTAAACGGTAGTTCTGACCTGAGCTCTCATGATTCTTCATAATTTATTAACCCCTAGAGATATCATTTGTGTCATAATTACCTGTAAGACTGAATATTGGGATCTGGATACGGGAGTATATTCTGAGGTGGGACACGCGATTGAGTTTAAGTACTTAAAACATTAATATCATATCTCGGATCAGTTGAACTTTGTGTGAAAATTTAAGTGGACAAACATACTGACAATCTAAGTGAATCGTTTAAAACTTAAAATGAAATGAAGCTTAACGGTGTTGGTGATGTGTCTCAAAAACTGATATGATCCTCTTGCACGAACTCACAAAAATATTGTCTGTAAATATTTCTTTATTATATTTCATTTCTGTATTTTCTTGATTCTACAAGTGATGTCAGTTATTTTCTTTCAAAAAATCCAAAAAGATTTTAGTGTGTTTTAGCATAAATTTTGAAAAATCCAAAAATATTTTCGACAACTGATTTTGGAGAGCTGATTTTCAAAATTCCGAGTGCTAAACATGAAGAACAAATGGTTTGGGTGAAAGTGTTTGAAGATTATTGAAATGAAATGAGAAAAGTTTTTGCTATAAAAAGTTATTCCTGCAAGTGGTAAATTAGATTTGAAAATCTTATCCACAAATTATTATCAGAAAATTTATTTTTGGGTAGAGTTTTTGCAGGTTGGCTAGGTTTCGATCCAGAGCAGGATAAAAGCCAGGTTATGTTTTTGTGAATTCTAGACTACGATCCCAGCAGATTGAGAGGGAGAGTCTGAAGACACCATGATATTCAACATCTGAGAGAGAAGAGTTTGTTGATGATGAAGATAGAGAATGAGGATTCTTGCAATGACAAATACTTCAGAGGAAGATCGAAGACTGATAAAGACTGAAGATGCAAAGACTCGACACTTAAGATGTGACAACTCGTGTTTTAGAACTCTTTTGTGCGCTTAGTGTAACGTGTTATGTATGATATGTGTTTTGTGTAATGTATGTATGTATATAAACGAGCCCACTAAACACTATATTTTATCTCGGCCCACTTAACTAATTGATTTCGGCCACTATGTCTTGTGATTTGTTATGGAGTGTTACAAGTTAACCACCGGCCCACTTTGTGTGTTGAGGTTATATTATTACGTGAAACCACAAACTTAATATACAAACCCTACTTGTTGTGCGACGGCAGAGGATAAGACCCCCCCTCGAGGCAGCATCCCACCCATTCAATCTTGCGGTTAGTAATTAATTATTGCTTTGTTGTGAATGTTGGGTTCATCTAGGTAACATGTATGCAACATAATATGGATATTATATGATAAAAAAATTATGAGCATGAGTTGTTGTCATCTTGTCAGATTTGCATGTGAATCGAATTATGAGTTGTGGGTAACAATGTGATTTGATTAGGCATATAGGTAGGATAACATGTTTAGTAGATATGATGTGATAATTGATTAAGTAGATGGCAGCCCATGTGCAATGAGAAATCTTGGTTTCATCAAATCATGTGAACATTCTTTCATGTTGTCAGATTAAGTCAAAGGAATTAAATCCTATCCATTGTTTGTTATTTTAGAAACTACACGATCTTGTGTCTTGTGCATAGTTAATTAGTGGGTAGGAATATGATTATAACTTTTGTGATAATGAGGATTGTTTGATAAACACGAATCTGTCTTGGTATAATGATATTAGAGGGAAAGAACTTGGGGATATGATAAACACAGGATCTAATGTTGATACATTTGTATGATTAGGAATCGAGTATATGCTATTGGAATCATGAGTCGTAAATAGGTGTTACGTGTGTTATTGGAAATCGTCGATTTAATTATATGATTGCTTGGTTGATCAAGTATTGGTTAAGTTTGAAACTGGTTAGTTGTTGATTGATAACCACGAAAATAGGAAACTGTTTGATTGCTTTGACCGATTTAATGTATGATTGGTAACTGTTGATTTCCTATAAATGATATGCATAATATCCGGATAATAAAACTAATCGCACAAGACACCTTGGTCGCACAAGAAGTCCATTCGCACAAGATGATCTGATCGCACAAGATGTCTTCAGTCGCACAAGATGTATTGGATCGCACAAGCTGTTTATTCGTTTACTTGTTTGGGCCGTATGTATGTTGGATCGGCTTGTTATTTGTGCCGGGTGTTTAACTGAATCGCACAACATGTTGTGGATCGCACAAGACTGTGCTGAACGCACAACATGTTGGGCCGCCTGTTATTGGGCTTTATCTTCTGGATCGTACAAGTTAGACATGATGAGTACTTGACTGTTACTGTTCAGGTGTTAACATGTATTATGTGTTTGCCATGATCAATGTGTGTTCTTAATCTGCTAGTTTATGTGAAACTTATGTGCACTACTCGAAACCAAAACCTGACTTATATGGTAACCATGTTAGGACGTGGTTGACCTCTAGCAGCTCGATTGACCTTTCGTTTATCTTCCGAGCTAACCTAAGGTGAGTTCACACTTTCTACAAGGCATGGGGTTCCCGGTGGTTTGGGAATGGGTTAATAAACTAAAACGGAACCTACATATCCTTCTTTGGTAGGATATGTACGGCCATCCTCCTTGGGTAGGATACCACTATAAATCCTGCGTATTCTCCTTGGGTAGAACTACGTACGTTCGTCCTCCTTGGGTAGGACAACAACCTTACAACTTACTAGACAAAACTCTATCATGAAGTCCCTCATTCTTATATCGACTTAATCGCCGAGGCCGATGGCGAGCGAGTCATTAGTTAATAGCGCTATTTAGGTCTGACAAGCCTCACACCGTGCCGCAGAGGACGGGCGTGAACTAATGGATCTGGGCACGTCAATGATGATAGACATTGACAGTTCAGGGCACATAAACATGACTACAGTCAGCAGTCGATATGGTAACGAGTCTAGTAGTATACATGGGGTAGCCCCCACGGCCGAAAAGCCAGATAACTAAACATGGGGTAGCCCCCACGGCTGGATTGCCAGAGTAACCGGGAATAAACAAATCACGTTTTCAACTATGGGGTAACCCCCACGACAGGATGCCAGTTAAAGGAAACTCTTTTCAAAACAACTTAAAACGAACACCCAACTGTGAACTCGCTCAACATTATTGTTGACTCGTTACTACATGCTTTGCAGGTCAATAGGTTTAGCAGGAGCTTGCATGGGGAAGAGTCGTTGTGGGACATGGACAGCTGTGTGCCATGTTAAACTTTGAAACCTTTAAACTTATATTTTGGTTTTGGATTTAATCGTTATGCTTCCGCTTGCAACTTAAACTATGTTTTGTTTGGACACCAATTGTATTGGTTGAACTTTTATAATTACTTACTTGCTTGTTCAATATGATTTGTGGCTGGATCCTGGTCAGTCACGCCTCCAAGCGGTGATACTCCGTAGGTGGATTTTGGGGGTGTGACATAAGACTCGTTAACATCTGAGGGGGAGTCTGTTGGTGCATCCATCTGTCGTCTTCGTCTTATGTCGAGTCTCGGGTTCGTTGCGGATATGAAAGAGGATGATGTCACCATCTTTGATGATGACATCATAATGATAAAGTCATCATTGCATCATTACAATGAGACAAAATAGGATTGCATGCATACAATTCTGATTTCATCCGTAATGTATCAAGTAGGTTCGCTCATGTGACATGTTAGGTTCGCTCATGTGTCATGCTAGGTCCGCTCATGTGTCAAAGTCTAGGTCCGCTTATATGTACAAGTGTGAGGTTCGCTCATATGTGATGTACATATGAGCGAAACCTGCTCTGCTATATAAGGGTCATAAGAGCGAACCACACAGTAAGTTCTAGGTGATTGTCTTCCGGTGAGCCACGAAGTGCTGCCGAAGTGTTGTCAGGTCTGTAATTGATTGTATATCAATAAAAACAACAGTTAAAGGTGAATACTTGCTGAATTACACCGAAACACTTGTTTCCGCCTCTTGTTTTGGTGAAAAACTCTTCTAACCGACTCGTTCAGATCCGAAATCGATCCTACAAGGATGTCCCACAAGGCTTTGGTGCTGGTACAATGGGCGAATTGATGATAGATATCTTTGTGCAATGCTTGCGTAAGAATAGCAAACGCTTTCTTTTCAAGGTCATACGCCTTCTTGTCATTTTCAGCCATGGTCGCCAAAGTCGTAGCATTTGATCCGGCTTCCTCAAGAGCGATGTTATATGCTGTGGTGAAACACGTCCATAACTCGGTGTTTTGACCTAAAACATAATTCTGAAAACGACCTTTCCACGATGGATAGTCGTTCATGTGGTTGAGTTTTGGTGGACGGTCAGTGCTACCCGTTTCATTTTCGCTTATGAGCAGGTTTTGGATACTTTGATTTTTATTTGCCACGCACGCCCATTGACTAGCCGAAATTCTTTCTTGTGGCATCAAAGACTTGACCCATGACATATTAGGGACCGTGCTAATGCTCCAATCTAATGGATTAGAACTCATATTTGATATTAGAACAATTGTACCTGAATAACAACTTGAAAACAGATGGTTAAGTATGATTTGCAAAGGTTCTGTTTAAAAAAAATACAAGTATGTCCGACAAAATCCTTGATGACGAACTTAGAGATTTACGAAATCTGTTTTTGTTTGACGAAAATGGAGGTTGACGAAATCTGTTTTTGTTTGACGAAAATAGAGGTTGACGAAAATGTATGAGTGACGAAGATACTGTGCGACGAAGATGTATATGTGACGAAAATACTGTGCGACGAAGATGTATATGTGACGAAGACAATGGGTGACGAACACTAATGGGTGACGAAATCTGATGGGTGACGAAATCTAATTGGGTGACGAAATCTGATGGGTGTTTGACGAAGATACTATGTGTGACGAACACTGGATGGTGACGAAGACTAAATGTGGTTGACGAATTCTTTCTTGTGACGAACAAGGAGGTTGACGAAGACTGTTGTTGACGAAGATGTATGAATATTTTGACAAAGGAAATCTTATACTTATCCTGACACAAGGTGACACAATTTTCAAACACCTTACTTCTCTGATTTATGAAGCTTCTTTTTCAAAAACCATCATCACACAGTGTACACAAAAGTCAAACAACAGTATTATAATCAACTACACTTTAATTTAAATCATAAACAGATCAAACTCAGACAATATTCAAAAACACTATGATGATATCAAGAACGCGTTGAAGACACTGATGAACTTCTTGAAGATTCTGGCCAAAAATTTCACCGGACAAACTTTCCGAACACGATTTTGCTTAAAAATTTCAACAAAAACCAAATGCTAACATGTAGACATGCAAAATAATAAGGTTTCCACTAAAACTTATAGCAAAACAACACTTCAAACACAGATTTTAAAGCCTTTTTCCATAAAAATAAGAACTTTTTCAAGAACAAGAAACTAAAAAATCACAAACAATCTGATTAAAATCACAACAATGTTTGGTTTTAAACAAGGAAAAGAGCCAAGGCTCTGATACCACTTATAGGTTCGTTTTTCTCGGAGGATCCGATACGAAAACCTATTCCCTGTTTAACACAAACACGATCGCGGGTGCGGAATCCCCGTGACGGTGCAAACCGAACAAAGTAGATAAATAACAATAGCAAGTAACCAAAGATTAACTTCGATTAAATGGATGAGAACATTCGCAAACATATACACACAATGCTTGTACAATAAACTCTCACAAGTCTCTCAGCTCTCGTGGAGTCTCACAATAATCTCATAACTAAACTGATAACAACTTAGCTATTTATACTGTCCAGCGATGAAAACCCATGCGACGAAAACCATGTGTGACGAAATCAGGGATTTCACCACACACACATATTGACGAAATCTAGGAGTTCGCCATGCCTGGATTATGCGAACATTGGGAGTTCGTCAATCATTAATCTTCGTCACTTAGATCGTTGCATACACAGGCCCAACTAAGTCAATTGGCCCAATATGTATGGATCCAACGTATACAGGCATGGTAACATCTTCAACAAATACTACTTTCATGCATTTGGTCACAAGACATCATCATGGCATCATCATGGTGATGTCATGGTGATGTGTCGGCGGGAAACGGTTCGCGGCTCTCCGTGCTTCGCGTGTCGAACTCTGGGGCGCACGGCGGAGGAATGTCGCGACGCAGGACTTAAGCCGGACCTAACCGTGTCGAACTGAACCAAGTCGAACCGAACCGAGTCGCGTCCACATAAAGTGTAACACCCTTATTATTATTTAACGGTTTTCGTATAGTTTATGAAGATAAACGGGTAATTATGATTTCAAATACATTGAAATTACGGGTTCATTAAAACTTTTACAGAATTAAAACTATACAACATAACGTGTGTGAGTTCGTCATTTAATCATAACAACGATACATAGTGCGGAAGCTTATTTCTTAATCGTGTTCGGTTCTTCATTATGCTTGATCGTCCTCCGGTGCTAAAATCATACCTGAAACTCATAAAACATGAGTTGGATTAGTCATATGTAACTTAGAACGTATTTAAACGAGTCCGGGAAGCGAAACTGATTAAAATAATTTTTTTTCGCTAAAACAGGGTTCCGTCGCGTGTCGCGACGGATTCATGTTGTTCCTCCGCGTGTCGGGGGGAAACCAGTTTCCAGCAGGTCTGGAGCTGGGTCCTACATTTTCAGCTATGCCTGTTTTTACGGAAACGGCCATAACTTCTTCGTTATTGATCCGTTTTACCCGATTCTTTTTCCTACGCGACCGTAATTTAATTCTCCATCTAATGGAGTTGAAATCCAACATCCTATATAGTAAAATTTCAGACTTTTAACTCTTCGGCTTGTTACCCTTTTTATAAACTTTTTACCCGTTCGTGATTTCATCATCAAACGTGTTTATTTGACCCTTATATCACATACACTTCTTCAAACTAATGTTATCTACCATATTAGATTCTAATCACCGGTTTATTACACAAATTAAACCCGTTTTCGCTTGTATGCTTATTTTGACCCGTTAAGGGTATTTATGCACTTTCGAGCCTAAAATCGCTTTCAATTGTTTCTAGCATTTCATCACCACATTTCTTATCCTATAATCTCCCACCACAACTGTGTTTATGGCGGGTTTGATGTGGTGATCTATATAAACCAAATTTTACCTCTCGAATCATTATTTTACGGCAAAAACTCAAATAATACCGTTTGACTAATATAATACCTCTTTCAACTTCTATACTTAATCTAAGTATTTACTTAATCATAAAACTTGTTTCCAAACAACCTTTAAAGGTTGTTTGTTCGAATTAGCTAACAAGGGCGTTTTGGTCCTTTTTAGTCTTTCAATTACGACAAGGCCCTTTGAGAGCATGTTTGACCCATAATACTTCTTTTGAATTATGATCTTGTTCGAAAAGTCATTATACTTTTCGAATGCCACGACCCTCTTTTAAAACATTCGGTTTACCCATTAAGTAACCCATTGTCTATCTAAGACTTCATCTAATGCTCATTGAACCTTATGTTCTAAGTGAGTAATTACTCTATTACACATACCTGGCTCGGGTCAATGTATTGACCCGTTTTAATGCCCTGCTATAATATTCGCTAAATAATAGCGATGCAAATATCATTTCTACATTTATTCCTGAAATCATATAATTCGACTAGAATCATTAGTCGCTATTATCAAAGGGTGGTATCTTCACCCTTTGACCCGCTTGGTCTAAATGACCAATTATATTAGCAAGATGACATGTAATTTCATCTCGACTATATGACTCGCTCCGATTTACATCGTGCGGTCGTTTTACTTATAATTCGTTTTTTTAATATATTTCGGCCTATTAAGGCTTACTTCATAAGTGTCTTTTAAAACCAATAGTTATGGTCGACGTGTGACCAATTTACCGTTTTACCATTATGGTTTGTTTCGGTTAACCCTATAAGGTAACCATTTAAAAGTTCATTTTCCATTTGTCATAAAATGATCAAATTACCGATTTAATCCCTTTTAGACCATCAACATGGTTTCTTGTCATGCTCGACTTTCTTGTTCCGTACGTCTACACGCCGAAACATCATACCTCAACTATGTATTTATCTTATTCGTAACTAATACGATAAGAGAATATTCTAAACATAAGACTAGTGTAAGCCATACTTACCTTGCATCCGAATTATGCTTTTTCCTTCATTCTTGATTCGTTTGACCCGCTTTCACTCCAAGCTTCACCTAGCTTGTTTAAGCGCCAACTATTATTCATCATTTCACAAGGTGGTTAGTTTAGTCATAACTTAATACGATCATTCCACCCTACGCATTTTATATTCAAGAATTATCATTCATCGTATTATAGGTCGGTTTGACTGTTTAAAGTCAACGGCCTATTAATCATAAGTGATTACATGATGTAGCTTTACTACTCATTTAACTACTTGGTCAAATACACGGTAGCATCATACTTAGGCTACCGTTTATTCACTTTGTTTACCAAGTTTTATAACCATAATTCATCGAATTAACACTACATTAATCTTTCTTAACACATGATGATATCAAGCTTCATTTTTAACATGAATTTATCATCATTTCCATTCTTTTTACACCAAACCCAATTCATGGTAATTATGATTCATGTACTCAAACACCTAAATGGTTCAAGTAGCATACTTTTATTATCTAATATGAGGATTCTAATCACAATTTAGACACTAACATCATCATATCATAAAAACCCATCTCTATCATGTATGAACAAGTACTCAATCATGTAAATTTGTTCAAGTACTTTGTTTCTACTATCAACTATGATGATTTCTAGCACAATTATATCATCATCTTCATTATCTAGCCATAACCCACTTAGCACATACAAGGGAAATCATCAATTCCCTAGTTTTCAACACTAGTTCATCAAATTGTTAACTAGGGTTGTTCCTACACATAGATTTCTTCACAACTACACTCATGGATTCATCATCCATTCCCAAATTGTGATTTTGAGTGTTCATCATAACTTCAAGACATCACCAAATTACAAAATTTAACATACCTTACGATCCCTTTGACTTGGTGATCATTTATACGCGTTCATGCATTGTTTTGGGGCTTGATTCGAGCTCCAATTTGGTGAATTTGTTGATTCTAGGGTTTGAGCTCTCTTGGTCGCTCCTGATGATCGATCCACACACACAAAGCGTGTGTGTGCGTTTTTTTATTAATAGAACTTGTTCCCTTTTTGACGATTTTGGTCCCTCAAGTTTTGTTAACTAGTAAGTAGGCTACAACCTACTTATTTTCAACAATACTTTGTTTTGTTAACTAGGTTAAACTTTGCTAGTTTAACTTAGTGAGTTCGGGGTAGTCATAACCCGTTTTATTTTAAGTCCCGTTAGCTCGGGCCTTCTATATACTTTGTTTTCCTCAAAGTATTTATCCTCTTTTAATTAACATCAAATTTATTTATTTAAATCCTAATATTAACCGGGTTAATTTTTACCACTAACGGTATTTTACCCGTCGTCACTAGTAACGTGGTTTAATTACCAAACCCATTTTTGGGGTGTTACATAAAGTGTACCAACAAAACCTTCTGTAGTAACCCGCCAAACCCAAGAATTGACGGATTTCAGTTGGAGTACGAGGTGCAGGCCAATTCCTGACTGAGTCAACCTTGGATGGATCGACATGAATCCCATCCTTATTAACAAAGTGGCCTAGGAAATGGACTTCACGAAGCCAAAAGTCGCATTTCGTAAACTTAGCATAAAGTTGTTCTGTTCGAAGAAGTTCCAAAATGAGTCGCAGATGACGCTCGTGTTCCTCCTGACTCTTGGAATAGATTAGGATATCGTCGATGAATACTATAACAACCTTATCCAAGTAAGGTTTGCACACTCGGTTCATAAGATCCATGAAAACCGCAGGTGCGTTTGTTAGCCCAAAAGGCATGACCAGAAACTCGTAGTGGCCGTAACGAGTTCTGAAGGTTGTCTTGGAGATGTCCTTGTCTCGGACTCTTAGCTGATGTTAGCCCGATCTCAGGTCAATCTTAGAGTAGAATCTCGACCCCTGCAACTGGTCGAACAAGTCATCTATACGCGGAAGAGGATAACGATTCTTCACGGTCACCTTGTTTAGTTCGCGATAGTCTATGCACATTCAAAAGGTACCGTCTTTCTTCTTCACAAACAAGACTGGGGCCCCCCAGGGCGAAGAGCAAGGACGAATGAAACCCTTGTCCAAAAGCTCTTGTAGTTGTGCAGACAGTTCTTCTAGTTCTGATGGGGCTAAGCGATAGGGTGCTCGAGCTATAGGTGCTGCCCCAGGAGCTAGTTCGATTTGAAACTCGACATGACGATGGGGCGGAAGACCAGGTAATTCCTTTGGGAATACCTCAAGAAAGTCGCGTACAATCGGGATGCCTTCTATCTTATTTTCCTTTGTCGAGATGTCAGTAACAAGAGCTAGAATAGCAGTGTGGCCCTTTCGCAAACACTTCTGAGCCTTAAGGAAAGAGATGATTCCCACAACAGCACCACTCTTTTCACCACAAATGACGAGAGGTTCCTTACCAGAACGAGGAATGCGGACGATTTTCTCCTTGCAAAGGATCTCTGCTCGATGTTGGGATAACCAGTCCATCCCAATGACGACGTCGAAGCTACCAAGGATGATGGGGATAAGGTCGATAGAGAAGGTCTGACCAGCTAAAGCGAGATTACAACCCTTAACTATGTGCGTGGCCTCAAGACTTTTACCGTTTGCTAGTTCTACAACATGCTTGGTGTTTAAGGGAATTGGGGTACGCTTAAGCATCTGACTAACTTTTAAGGACACATAACTAGTATCGGCACCGAATCGTATAATACAGAAACAAAGAAATCATCCAGTAGGAACTTACCCGTCACAACGTTGGGATCGTTCCTCGCATCACCCTGACCAATCACAATTGCACGTCCCCTGGGACCATTGCCATAATGGTTATCCCTGTTGTTGTTTCCATTTCCCTGGTTGTTCTGGTTCTGGTTCAGCTGGGGGTAGTCTCTTTTGAAGTGGCCCTCAGCACCACACTAAAAACACCCTTTATTGTTACCCTGATGCTGTTTCTACTGCTGGCGCTGGTTCTGTAGAGGCTGCTGCTGCTGTCGCCTCTGATTTGCAGGATACAGACTCCTACAATCTTTGGCTGCATGACCTGGTTTGTTGCATCTCTGACAGTTTCCCTTGCTACATGGCCCGCTATGGTGCAAGTTACATCGATTGCACTTAGGGTGGTTTCCCCTGTACCCACTCTGACCTTGATTACCAGGGGATTGTTGACTAGGGCTCTTGTAGTCATCAGTCCTTCGCTGCTAAGACTGAGACTAAACAGAAGTTGAACCCTTGCTTGAGTTCCCATCCCACTTGCGCTTCTTGTCGCTAGGAGCATCAGAAGTAGTGGTAGCACTAATACGCTTTGGCAGCCTGTTCTGCTCAACTGCCTAATCAGTGAGACGGTGGGATAGTCGTATGACCTGCTGAATCGTGAGAAGGTTAGCTGAAGTCACCATACTTTGAATCTCTGGCACTAAACCCTTGATGTAAAGATCGATACGTTTGCAGGGAGGATCCACCATGGTAGGACACAAAGCCGCTAATTCATTCGATCTCTTCGTATACGCCTCGATTTCAGACCCCGCCATCTTCAAATTGTAAAGCTCCACCTCTAGCTTGTGAATGTTATCACGATGACAATACTCTTCTTTGATCAGATCTTTAAAGTCATTCCATGGGGTGGCATTAGCAGCTGCCAACCCTAGCATTTGAACCTATGTGTTCCACCAATTGAGCACACCACCTTCAAGAGTTCCCATAGCAAATTTCACCCTACTAGCAACAGGGCATTCACACATTTCGAAAACAGATTCAATCTTCTCGAACCAGTGGAGAAGACCTACAGCTCCTTCTGTACCACTGAAGGTACTAGGTCGATAGTCCATAAAGGTCTTGAACGTACACACGGGAGGTTGAGCATGCTGACCTGTCATGCGAGAAAGAAAAGACAAGGTTAAGCACGAGAGTGGGTTCGCGAGAGTAGGATCTAAACATCCTAGGAATGGTCGAAATGGCAGGTTATACCTCCTGCTGGAGCCACTACGAGTGCCTCAGCAACTCGTTCGTTGATTAGTGACGTCAGCTGGGCTTGAGTCAAGTTAAGACGTCCACTCATGATCTTCACACCGAAGTAAACACAAGTGAGAAAGGTGTCGCGAAAGTGCGTAAGTATGGGATGACAGAAGAGAGCAAGCACACAGGGTGTTAAGCAATAATTGTTACGCTAACTAAGCATACCATGATCAATGCCCTACGTAAACTAACAGGCAGGCAATACAAACACAAACCATATTACCTATAGTGTTGAGTCTTGCACGTGGAGCGAAGTGTCATTGTGGATCGTTGAGCACTGTACAGGTTATAGTCTGGTTTTGTCAAAAAGCTTTTCCTTTTTTAAAACCAAGTTCACTATAACCAATGGCTCTGATAACAATCTGTCACACCCCCAAAATCCACAAGCGGAGTATCACCGCAGGAGGCGTGACATGACCAGGATCAAGCCACCAATCATATTGAACAATGTATTTAAGTAAATATAAAACCAACCACAATATAATTGGTGTCCAAAACAAATTAACTAAGTTCAAGTTATCAGCGGAAGCATAAAGTTTAAAACCAAAGCATAAGTTTAAAAGTTCAAATGTTTAACATGGAACTCAACAGTCCATGTCCCACAACGACCCCGACCTCCTGTGCAAGCTCCATCTAAGCACCTAACGACCTGCAAGGCATATAGTAACGAATCAACAACAAAGTTGAGCGAGTTCACAGTTGGGTGTTCGTTTTAAGTTGTTTCAAAAACATAGTTTTCCTTTTTGCTGGCTTACTTGCCGTGGGGGTTACCCCATAGTTGAAAAATATGATTAACCATTTCCTTTTACTCTGGCTCCCAGCCGTGGGGTGTAACGCCCCGCGTTTTCATACTTTCTATATTTAGAAACCATCGTTTATAAAACTATTTTTGGAAACTTCGTAGTCTTGTAATCACTCTTTCATTAAAAGCGATGTAAAATCCAAGACTTGGATTATGAATAAAACTCGTATTTTGTTAATTACATGATACATATACTTTATATAGGCTCATGCATTCAATTTCGTGGAACAATTGATACTTATTCGTAATTCTTGGAAACAATGTGCTAAACTTGTAAATACATGAAACTTACGCATAAAACGGGTTTTGAACGTAAACGGCACTTGATTTTGATGCTTATACGCTTAATTATACTTGGTTTATATTCCTCATACTTAAATTTATCTTAAACTATGTTTTTGTGGCATTTATAGTCCTTAAAAGACCTAAAAGCATCAAATAAACAACTCTAGGGGCCAAATTGTAATATTTTGAAACTTGTTTCTGAATCAGTAAGTCCGGGCGGCCCGCGTGGACTTACCTTGATCCCTCACGTGGCCCGCATGGGCATCAGATTCGCAGAAAACTCATTCAGCTGCATTTTGACGTGAATTTGGCACAAAATCCCAACATCTAAACTCACCCAATCACCTCCAATCCACCTCTAATCACCTCCAATCACCTCTAACCTCTTCCACTATAAATACAACTCTTCTCCAAGCATTTCTACACTTTCACAACCCTCAAATCTCTCTCAAACACTCTCAAGTTCTTGCAAATTCCAGAAATTCGGACAGATTCATACACCTTTACAAAAGTGAGCATAACTTGCTCATTTCTCAACGAAATTACTTGATTCTTCTTCCTACTTGCTTGGATAATCATGGAGTTTGATTCCTTGACTTCTCCTGGGAGAAATCAGACCTGGAATTGCTCCGAAATTGTCCACAAACTTTCTGTTTTGTTTCAAGTTCTTCAAAAAGTTGTTTAAACTCATCCAACTTGTGTCTAACACATCTCACACCTATGTCCTAATGCTTACAACCTCTCTTATGGTTGGTTAAGCTTAAAAACAAGGTTGAGACACTATAAATCAGAGGTTAAAACCTCAAATACTTTCTGTTTTGTTAGGGTATTTAACCCACAAATCATGTCAAGCTTAGACCTTGATGAATGAGTGATTATGGAACAACTTGGGTTGTCCTACATACAATCCTCACATGATTTGATGATTTCTCTTTAGTTAGGTTGTTTATATTATTGTGTTAATCCTAGTTCGTGACCCTCCTTGGTTGTTTTTACATCAAGTGAAGTGGTGAACATTCAAGGGGTTCCTAAATGGAAGCATGTTCTTCCTACCCCATACATGACATCTATGATAACTCGAGGTGCCTAAATGAAGATCCTAGTCTTCTACCTCCTACTTGAATTATTGGACTAAATAATATGTAATACCTAGCCTAAATATATATATACACTCATTCGAACCTTTAATGTTGAACTTGTGTTTATATGTTAAAGTAGTAGAAGATCCTCTAAGACCTAAACCTTGTTGTGATTCTTATGGGTGTTCAACTCATGAAAACATTATCATAACCCTTGAGGTTACCAAGTGTCATACAAGTGTTATGTGTTGAAAGTGATCATTTTCACATGTTATTCTCATAATTTATTTTTATGTTGTTTTAAATACCGAATCTCGACTCTAAGCATACTTGAACTTTAACCCTTACACATTCAACCTTTTAACCTCATCAACTCGTCAATAATTGGATAATTGGAAAGCATATGCAAACTTTGTGAGTATACTCGTATTCCCCTTTTTACTTTTACCACTTTTGGGGTGTAACATGTTTACTTATCAAAAACTTACACATGAATTATAAACTTATGGACTTTTCATAGCAACGAAATGATGACATGTGCTATGAAGAGGGCCTTTTGCGTAAACACATGAACATTCCTATAACATGCTTGTATACGTGATTGCTTGATACTTTAAACTTGGGTGAAACTTATGTGTTGAACTTATCATTAACTTCGTACGAGCCTAACCGTGACATATGTAGCGCTATAGGATTGACGCCCCGCCCATAGACTTGTGGTTATGTCATGCAGCATCTCGCGTCTCTTTTGGGTTGATTTGTTAGACACATGCCAAATTTATTGTTTATCTTGAATCACATGCTTGCTATGAGGAATTGTTTAAAACTTATCTTTTGTTATGTACGTACCAAACTTGTATACTCGCCTTTGCTTTTGCATTGAACTTTATTTTAAACATGTTACAGGTTGAGGATGATGATGCCATGAAATGAAGTAGCGTTGATACCTAGATACACATATAGACGTTTAGATTAAATACGTTGTATAAATGTCATATTTGTTGTCGTATTGTTCTTTTTGTATTTAACATGTTGTATTTCAAATTTCATGTATTGTAACATTTATTTATGAAGGAAATCAATTTATCTTTAATTCTATTGTCACAATTTAGCGTTATGTGTGATGAGCAATCTTTCTTCGTCTCACTCCGATGTTTCCGCCATCGGTTGGGGTGTGACAGATTGGTATCAGAGCCATAACTATAGGGAATTAGGAAAAGTAGGAATGCTTTTACCACCGGGAATCCCATGCCTTGTAGAAAGTGTGAACTCACCTTAGGTTAGCTTGGCAGATATACAAAAAGGTCACTTGAGCTATTTGTGGTCAACCACGTCCTAACATGGTTACCATACAAGTCAGGTCTAGGTTCAAGTAGTTCATGTAGGTTTACACATAAGCTAACAAGTTACGAACACATAATGATCATGGCAAACACGTAGGATCATGGCAACTAGTTATCCCACACTCGACATGTTAAACAGTAGCATACAGTTCACATAAACATAACCCAAACTTGTGTGACTTCGAGTGATTGGGCTGTTATGGTTGTGCAAGCCCAATCCTCTTGTGCGATCCAAAAGAAAAAGCCCAAAGAATGACCGGCCCAACCTGTTGTGCGTCCAGCACAATCTTGTGCGACTCACAACGGGTTGTGCGATTGAAAACAAACCCGGCCCATTACATCCTAAGCCCAACAGCTTGTGCGGCCCAAATAATTAAACAAACACTTAACTTGTGCGATCCAAATATACTTGTGTGATTGGGCTTTGGGCTGCTCGGCCCAACAACATAACACAGCTTAAACATTTGAGTGGCCCAACATCTTATACGATCAGCACAACCTTGTGCGATCCACAAGATGTTGTGCGATTGAGTTTAAAGGGGTTATACGTTGTGCTTTAACTGTTGTACCCTAACCTACCCTAGCTTGTGCGACTGGTCTTGTGCGACTGGCCTTGTGCGACAGGCCTTGCGCGACTGGCCTTGTGCGATCGGTTATAACATTCCATAATTCATGCAAATTAGTTACAATCATTTAAATAGTTTCCAATTTCCTATCCATTCGATCAAAACAATACTAACAGTTTCCAACTTTGCCTTAAATCGATTAAATCAAGCAATTATCATTTAATTCACATGAACCCTAAATAATTCATCTAATCATAACAACTCATCATCATCAAATCAAACCGTAGGGTTAATATCAAAGTCCTTAATTCATCATGCAACAACTCACGCCAAATCATACTAATCATCCGAATCCAAACACATCACAGCCGATTAACATGCATTCGGTTCTAAATCATCATTAACATCATACGATTATCAAACCCTATATTGATCTAAACATACTACACATGTGAGCCGATACACAAGAACACCAAACCTCATCAATTGACATTACAATCAATCACAAAACATCTCTAATTCATTATGTAGAAACATATAAGCCACAACATCATCTAACATACAATCAATAGTAAGATACTAACCGGTTAGAAAGTAGAACAAAGGTCGATTCGAACAAGAAAGCTTCGAGAGGAGAGGAGATGTTGCTGCCGTCGAGTTCGAGAGAGAGGGGGAGAGAGATTTAGGGTTTGGTGTGTTTGAGTGTTTTGCAAATAATGAGAAACAAAACCCCACAATAGGTGCTTGTATGCGTATAAAAGGAGTGGGCCGAACCCATACACGGGCTGCCCTTGGTTTTGAGTACAAGGAGTGTGGCCCAAAAGGGCTTATGCGATTCAACTTAGATAATATACATACACATTTACAATACAATTACATACACATAACATTCAAAATCATAATATCTCATTAGAATCAATATATCAAGTAATCACATAACGTTCAAAACAAGTTACATCCAACACAAAGATAGGTTCTGAAATGCGAGTTGTCACATCAAACCCTGAACACTAAACCCTGAATAGTAAACCCTGATACTCTTCATACGACAATCACCCAAATTCAGTATACCAAGCTAATACTAGATCCTCAATCATCACATTTATCCATAATTATATGAAAATTTGTTAACCGTAATGATCCGTAGTCGTACGACATTGTTGGAAGTAAAAATATACCTGTACTCACTATGATTAGATTCATTATCATCGTTCTTATTAGCATCCTTTCTATTTTGATGGGGACGATTTGATGGAGCTCCGGTCGCCAGAATTGATCACCGGAGAAGAGGGTGTGAGGTTTCTCGATGGGGTGTGAGTAAAACAAAAAGTGTTAAGAAAAGGGGGGTGGTTATTGATTGGGTTAAGTAAAAATATGTGAAAAGACATTCTTTCCCTTTGATCGTAAGTGTTAAACGTTGACAGTCAACAACGTTAAGGTGCAGGGTCCAACATTGACTCATTTTGGAAACGAGAGGGTGTAAATTTGATAGATTTTAGAAATAAGGTGTAAACCTGATCACGCTTGCTAACCACATAGTGTAAAATTACAATTTACTTTTACCTTTTATTGTGTCGGTTAGACGAGAACTTACTGGCTTTATAGCTAACACATATTTTTAAGCATGTAATTTTAGGTGCACATTGGAAGCAAACTGAGGAGATTTGAATTAGGTGGGTTGAGTTTGATTGAAGTCTGATACCTTTATTTGAAGACTTATTTTTAAGCATTGTTACTTATGGAAGTTGTAGACTTGTAGTGTTCGGATTTGATTTCTAAATCAAATAGTACATCTAAAAGTTTCCTTTGTTCAAAGATACATACATTATTGTAGTATTTAGATGTGATTTAGACATCATGGTGGTCGGGGCGGGTTCAATGAAGCTGTGCGGTGAGGGGTTCACCGTGCGGGCACGGTGGTGCCGACATCCTTGCGGCGTTCGGTAAGTTGTTTCCATGGTGACTACTCACTAGGGCTATAAACGAACCGGACGTGCAGCGAACAGTTCGTGAACCGTTCGGCTGGAAGTTCATTTATGTTCGTCCGATTAGCTTAACGAAAGAACACGAACAAAACATTTCGTTCGGTTAGTTTAGTGAACGAACACAAACATAGGTCTTGTTCGTTCGATTGCGTTCGTTAATGTTCGGTAATATGTTCGGTTACGTTCATTCATTTATTTTCATTCGTCTTCTTTTGATTTTATTAAAAAATAATAAATAATAAACATTTTATCTAAACATATTGAAAAATTGAAACCCTATTTATTTCTAAGTTAGCTAAAATTTGGACATTCTAAGTGTTACACCCTGCTAGTAGCGGAAGCGTATTGTGTGTGACGTAAGAAAGGTAATCATTGCATCCAAATATGTAAACATAATAAACAACAAAGATGCCATAAATATATTGTTTTCCAAGAAAAGTTTACAAGTTTCCAACATAGTTTCAAGTTCACCAACGTTCACAACGTTAAACATGACATAGTTTAAGTTATGTTACACTACACGGTAGTTTGTTTTTAACATAAACATAGTGAGGTTTTGTCCCCTATATACCCATACGAAGTTGGGATAGAAAAGACAAACCCTCCAAAAGCGGTTATCGTTGTCATTCACGTTCCCGTTTCCCGTAGTGTATCACCGGCTCAAGACTTGTTTCCTGAAATACATGTAGTTTTAAAAAGTCCTCAAAAGTTGAGCAAGTTCATGCAGTTATTGTTATCATATGAAATCTTTGTATTCTTGTAATGAAATCATGGTATGTTATTAGCATTCATGGAGTTTAAGGATCTATCAGTGGGTAGCGAGCCCCCTGACATAATGTACCATAAGTACGCAACCAACCCGAGACAACTTTGACATTTCTGGGTTCACAAAAGCACTCCAGGGTATACCAACCAGGAGTGGAGCGTGTCTCAAGCTCAATAGATCTACACCTTTTACACCTTGGTCACTAAGTGATTAATGGTTACTATGTCATCATCCTACTTACGTACATTGATCGTGTTATCATCTAAACCCATAGCTAACATACCCGTAGTTTTAACATGTATTTCCCCTCGATTGTTTTAAAACAAAACATTGAAATCATTGAAAGGAAGGACATGAACTCACAATTTTGCATTCTGTGTATTGTGATATCGTAGTGAGCGTCCGTACGTGTGATTAACCTACACGTGTACTAACTTTATTAGACCCTAGGTCTTATCGGACCTCGTACAAGTTGTTTATCTTGAATTCTTATTGTGTTTTCACTTGTCATTTTGGAACAACTTTGTATTTTAGAGTGTTGGTAGTTTGTTCGTTCACTTGTTATGTATATAGATTTCATAGGTGCATACATATATTTTATATGTATTGAATTATATGTGAACGGCTTCGCCCTGCATATGTCCTCGTGCTTCGTACGCGTATCATTGGGCCGAACCTATGTCATTGGGACTAAACCCTGTCTTTGGGTTTATCCCACGTTTCTATGTCATTAGGCTTTAACCCACGTTTCTATAGTAATTTAGGTACTAGCCCATATATTTTATCATTGGGCCCAAGCCCATGCATCTTAGCAATTTGTGCCTAGCCCAAATATTTTATCATTGGGCCCCGCCCATGTGTCTTAGCAATTTGGGCCTAGCCCAAATATTTTATCATTGGGCCCCAGCCCATGTATCTTAGCAATTTGGGTCTAGCCCAAATATTTTATCATTGGGCTCCAGCCCATGTATCTTAACAATTTGGGCCTAGCCCAAATATTTTATCATTGGGGCATAGCCCATGTATCTTAGCAATTTGGGCCTAGCTCAAATATTTTATTATTGGGCCCTAGCCCATGTATTTTAGTAATTTGGGCCTAGCCCAACTTGATTTTTAGGAGTCCATATATTTAACAATCTTGCATTTTGTAAAAAAAAATTACTAAACATGTAAATTTTTATAATTTTCGTTCTTTTATTAAAGAATACTTAGAAATTTTGTATTTTTCTTTCAACTTTCCGGAATTGTTATCGGTGATATATATATTCGTACATTCGCCCGGTTGTCCAAAATATATTGTTAGACACGTCGTTGTGATTGCTTAATATATATTTCTTGTGAGCTCGTCCGTTGTCCGTTTTATTAATTCGTCCGTTTATTCGCTTATGGACACAATATGTTTAGGATTTATTTATGTCCGTTTTCGTTGCATTTCTTTGGGAAACATGTATACGTATTTTTGTGTCTTTTTGTACTTGCTTCTTACAAATATTTCTTGGTATCATGGGTGTATTATTTTGATCACCCTAAATATATCTAAGTACATACACATAGCACAAAATACACGTACTTGATGAGTTTCCAAAATATATAATTTTTGTCAAAAATTATTATTAGATATGGTTATTATTTTCACCCATTTATTTTTGTGAAAATATATATATTCAAGTTCATAAGAACTCTTGAATATTTAGGACTTAACCATTTTCATCAAAGCTTCCATAATGACGTTTAAGACCACTAATCATGTTTAACTTTGTTAATCCCCCATTAATCACACTTTAATCGCGATTAGATTTTTAGAAAATTTCGCCATAGTTTCCCCTAAACTATGACGTTTCCCACATTTTCAAAACGCGTTTAAATCACTAAATCAATTTCCAAATCATCATTAAATCATTAAGTTTTCCAAAATCATTTTTCAAGCATTAATCACAAAATTTTACCTTCAAATTCTTATGAGCATATTACTTGCACAATCTATCCAAGACTTTAAAAATAACCATTTTTCAAGTTCATCGTTATATAAACTTGATTCTCGTCATTTTTCATTCTTAAAAGTTTCCATGTTTTTGTAAAAAATATCCTTAAGACTGTTTTATGCTTCACTTTGTAAGTAAACATTTTCATAAGCTTGCTTTATGTGATAATTAAGTTCATTAGAGTTTTTAAGACTTGGTCACATGGTTATTCTTGGTTTAAATTTTTACTTAATCATGTTTACATACACATGCTCATAATATTTGAAATTGATGATCTTGTGTGATTTAAACTTTCATACGTTTAAATCATATTTTTAGGTTTAACATGACTAGATTAACACTAATCTAAAATACTACATAATGTTAATCACAAGATCATCATAAATGTAAACTTTAAACCACTAATCTCTACAAAATTAACATAATCATCAAGATTACATCAACTAACTATACTAATCTACACAAATAATCGTATAAACAATCATGATTAGTAGATTATTAAGTTTAGGATTAGGGTTTTTGGTTATGTTTTTCTTGATTTTTAAGATGATCAACTTGTACATCTAGTAAATACTAGTAATAAGAAGCTTAAATATGGTTAGAAAAAGCTTACAACTTTGCACAAGGTGATTAAGAAGATTAAGAGAAGATTAGGCCTCCAAGAACACCCTTAAATGCTCCTTATGCCTAACCCATGTGTACATAACCTTGTAATGGCTAGATTATGTGAAAAATAAAATGTTTAATGAAGGATTTATGGGGGGTCTATGGGGATTCTATGGGTGCCGATTTTGGAGGTGAAAAAGGGGGTTTCTTTTTGTTGAAAATGTGTTAAAAGAATGATAGAATGATATGTTTAAAAGTGATGGTTTTATGATTATTTTCAACAACCATAACACTCACCATACTTCATATCTCCACAAATTCAAGCAAGATCAAGGGGTGGGGTCCACCCTTAAATTTGGCTCACATGGGGGGTATTTTATTATTATTCTTTTTAAAAAATTGTTAAAAATAAAGATATTTTGGTCATTAGCCAAAGTACGGTGATTAGGTGTTTAAGTGCACCTTTAGGAGGTAATTAATGAACTAGGATGATAATTATTATTAACTACTTCACTAAACTAGTAGAAATTGCATTTTGATGCTTTAGATGCTTTTCGTTTGGTCGTCGGCTATTTTACGACACTTTTGCATCGTACCGACGAAACTTCGTCGCAAGTTGTTATCTCGCCGTCAAGCGATGCATGAAGTGATTCCGAGTCCAAAAATAGGCTTAACTAGTTCACTAGCTTTTTTGTTTGGTTGTTTTGTGACGAGAATACCGCTTACTAGTCTTTCGGGTCGATAACGGACTAGTTAGGTGTAGAGAGATATAATACCGGAAGCTTGTTATTTTGGACACTACAATGATATTCCCAAAGTGTTCTAGCGTTTATGTCATCAATTGTCATAATTCCGAAGTCCCAGAAATGATAAATTTTAGTTTCGGACGAGTTACAATTGTCATATTTTTAGCGAAACGGACGTTTTAGTATTTAGGGCGTTGTTCCGGAAAGTCTTATATTTTTGCAAGATATGTTTTCATATTAGTGTTTTCTTATGTATATGGACTCAGTCATGTTGTTCGTGTGTCGTTTTTCATTGTTTCGTTTTGTTTTCACGGTTTGCTGGCATGAATAGTGTAACCGTGAATAGTGCGCGCAACACTTTCTACCAACACTTTTAGGACATTGTTTGATTGGTTTCGAAATACGACAAAAATCAACATATGTTTTAGCATTGTTTTCTTGTCCTAACAATTTTTATCTAATAACCGACACAGTTACGTAATTAAATTACGCTAAATGCATGAGATTATGTAAATAAAATAGTGATTAGCTTGTACGGAATCACCGGTTATTTGCCATTTGTCACACTAAGACATTTTTTGGGATAACTACGTCTAAGTTAGTTAAACTTGATTCATCGTTTGGTAGTGTAGTAGACGTCTTGTGTTTTGATTTATCATTTGATTGTTTGTATTTAACTACTTATATCCAATGTTTAAAGATAACAATGTTTTTTTTTTCAAATTAAATGTTCGTTTATATTTGTTTTTATTTGCTTGCGTTCATTTGTGTTCAAGACCAGTGTTCATGAACTGTTTGTGAACAACT
Organism: Helianthus tuberosus; assembly: GCA_030545235.1. Lineage (NCBI taxonomy): Eukaryota > Viridiplantae > Streptophyta > Magnoliopsida > Asterales > Asteraceae > Helianthus > Helianthus tuberosus. Next base: position 142,505,828 of record CM060441.1, read on the forward strand.
GAATTTCCTTAACGAACGAACACGAACATAAACTTATGTTTGGTATTCGTTCGTGAATAATTTGCGAACATGCTAATTTCCTTAACGAACGAACACGAACATGACCTTGTTCGTGTTCGTTCGGTTCGTTTACAGCCCTACCACTCACCGATGAGAGAGAGAGGAGAGAGATGGGGTTAATGGTGGGCCTCACTCTCTTCCAACCAATCACATTTTTTTTTATTTTTTTAAAGAAAAAATTATTTGGGTGAAACACCCCTAGTGATTGAGTGCAAAATGAGAGTGAAGAGAGGAGTTGACATGACATGAGGAGATTGGATAGGTGAAGAGTTTACCGTTCCCCATGTGTTTGATCACCCTTCCACCCTTATATAGTACATTTGAAAGTTTTATTTGTACTAAAATATATACATTATAGAGGCCGGTTAACGTACAAAATGACTTAACGTACATTGCGTACGCGATGCATTATCAACATGTGAATACGTGTTATAACATGCGAATTTGGTTCCAAAATACCACATGCGAATTTGTAATTTCATGTGTACGTGCGATTTCCCTTTAATAAATATAACATGCGATTTCATTTACCATCCATTCACTTTCATATATAACATGCGACTTCATACATATACACACATGCGATTTCCAGTTTTTTTATAATATAACGTGCGATTTTGCCATCGCGTACTTAATGTACGTTAAGGCCAATTGTACGATATATTTTTTCTACATTATATAAAATTTTAAATTCCACTGCATAATATTTGATACGATCAGTCACAATTAAGGTCTATTTTAGAGTCTTTAGACAGGGTGTAAGAGGCTTGTATCAGATTAAAAAGCTTAAAAATTGTCATCTTATTCTCACAACCCAATATATTATTCTTATACTTTTTTTCCACTCGATCTATTTGTATATATCTATCTAAAGGAAGGTTCATTGGGGAACACTAAAAATGTGGGGAACAGCGGGGAACCGACTCAAACGAACTCCGATTGGACTCACTCCAGCGGCGTTGGAACCGGCTCGTCGAACCCTAACTAAGATCTCTTAACCCTAAACCCTAAATCCTAACTCCTAAACTCTAAACCCTAAAGCTAAAAAATAAGGCTAAAACCTAAGCTAAACCGTAAAATCTAAACTATAAACCCTAAAAGCTATACCCTAAAGGCTAAACCTAAAGGTAAACCCTAAAGCTAAACTCTAAAGCTAAACCCTAAAACTAAACCCTAAAACTAAACCTAAAAGCCAAACCCTAATATATTTAGGGTTTAGGAGTTATGATTTAGGGTTTAGGGTTAAGAGATTCTAGTTTGGGTTTGACGAGCCGGTTCCAACGCCGCTTGAATGAGTCCAATCGGAGTTCGTTTGAGTCGGTTCCCCACTGTTCCCTACTTTTTTAGTGTTCCCCAATGAACCTCACACTATATATATATATATATATATATATTGTTCTTAAACTTTTTTTCACTCAATCTCTCTCTCTCTCTATATATATATAGGGGTCCGCTAAAATGAGAACCACCTCGAGTTGTAAGAACCATGAGAACTACACCGTACGGGGCGAGGTGGACCAAATTTTTTTTTTTCACAAACGTAGATGCGTGTATTATAAACACATTTGTAAAAAAAATTCAAAAAAAAAAAAAGATTTTGAGCACCACAAACTTGTAAATTTTTTTTTTTTTGATTTTTTTTTTTTACAAATGTGTTTATAATACACGCATCTACGTTTATGAAAAAAAAATTTGGTCCACCTCGCCCCGTACGGTGTAGTTCTCACGGTTCTTACAACTCGAGGTGGTTCTCATTTTAGCGGTCCCCTATATATATATATATATATATATATATATAAGAGTTAAATGTCATTTTAGTCCTTGTGGTTTGGGATATTTTGCCAGTTTAGTCCAAAAGTTTTATTATTCGCCTGTAGGTCCAAAAATGTTTCCCTATTGCCATTTTAGTACTCTGGGTTAACTTCATCCATTTTTTCTGTTAACAATAAGGGCAATTCGGTCATTTTATATGTAATTTTGTTAGCTAGATGGGCAATTCAGTCATATAAAATGACCGACTTGTTCTTCTCGTTAACAGAAAAAATGGATGAAGTTAACCGAGTGGACTAAAATAGCAATGGTAAAACCTTTTTAGAACAACATGCAAAAAAATAAAACTTTTAGACTAAACTGAAAAAATAACTCAAACCATATAAATTAAAATGATATTTAACTCTATATAAAAACAGAGATAGAGACTCTTAAAAAATAATAAAAATCATACACACAACAGGACGAATACAATAAATTTTCTATGAGTAAATTGCTATTTTAGTCCCTGAGTTTTGTCCAAATTTGCCACTTTGATCCAAATAGTTTTTTTTGTGCCTCTGGGTCCCTGACTTTTACATTTTGTTGCCATTTTGATCATTTTGTCTAACTCCATCCAAAAACCCAGTTTGTACTTAATCACTAATGTTTTCAGTTGCCATTTTGATCCAATTCCAAAAAATCAAAAAAATTCCAAAAAAATCTAAAAATAAAAAAAATTCTAAAAAATCATAAAAATTCTAAAAAATTCAAAAAAAATCTAAAAATCAAAAAAATTCTAAAAAATCATAAAAATTCTAAAAAATCCAAAAATCATTAAATGTTTCGGCACGAACCGTTTCGACCCGTACCGTTTCGAACCGAACCGTTTCGACCCGTACCGTATCGAACCGAACCGTTTCGACCCGTACCGTATCGAACCGAACCGTTTCGACGCGAACCGTTTCGAACCCGTACCGTATCGAACCGTACCGTTTCGACCCGTACCGTTTCTAACCCGAACCGTTTCGATACGGTACGGTTCGAAACGGTTCGCGTCGAAACGGTTCGCGTCGAAACGATACGGTTCGAAACGGTACGGTTCGAAACGGTTCGCGTCGAAACGGTACGGTTCGAACCGTTTCGATACGGTTCGGTTCGAAACGGTTCGCGTCGAAACGGTACGGTTCGAAACGGTACGGATCGAAACGCTTCGCGTCGAAACGGTTCGGGTTCGAAACGGTACGGGTCGAAACGGTTCGTGTCGAAACGCTTCGGCTCGAAACGGTTCGCGTCGAAACGGTACGGTTCGAAACGGTACCGGTCGAAACGCTTCGCGTCGCAACGGTTCGCGTCGAAACGGTTCGGCTCGAAACGGTTCGGCTCGAAACGGTTCGGGTTCGAAACGGTACGGGTCGAAACGGTTCGCGTCGAAACGGTTCGGCTCGAAACGGTTCGCGTCGAAACGGTTCGGCTCGAAACGGTTCGCGTCGAAACGGTTCGGCTCGAAACGGTTCGCGTCGAAACGGTTCGGCTCGAAACGGTTCGCGTCGAAACGGTTCGGCTCGAAACGGTTCGCGTCGAAACGGTACGGGTCGAAACGGTTCGTGCCGAAACATTTAATGATTTTTGGATTTTTTAGAATTTTTATGATTTTTTAGAATTTTTTAGATTTTTAGATTTTTTTGAATTTTTTAGATTTTTTTTTATTTTTAGATTTTTTTGGAATTTTTTTGATTTTTTGGAATTGGATCAAAATGGCAACTGAAAACATTTTTTAAGGAAATCCCCAAAATACCCCTGTTACAAACTGGATTTTTGGATGAAGTTAGACAAAATGATCAAAATGGCAACAAAATGTAAAAGTCAGGGACCCAGAGGCACAAAAAAATACTATTTGGATCAAAGTGGCAAATTTGGACAAAACTCAGGGACTAAAATGGCAATTTACTCATTTTCTATATTTGGTTTCGATTCGGTATAATTATTGTTGGCTCCGTGTTAATAAAAAAAGGGCGAATAAATTTGAGGTCGGTAAAAAAGGTATTTGTTTGGTAGCAAAACGACAAAGTAGATGCACTAAAGTTTGTATATTCAAAACACGCACATAATTTGTTTGATTAGACCGGATGGTATGGAGAGCCTCATCCCCAAGGGGATGGGTCGTCACGTCACCGCCACATAGGAAAGGCTTCAAGGGGATGGAACTAGGGGGTGGGGGATGAGCCCCTTTATGTATATGTATGTATGTATGTATGTATAGGTTATTGTGAGAGAAAGTGGCCCGTCCGCTCCGTCTGTGGGGAGCCGAAGTTGCCGAGCCGGAACCAGGGGGCGATGTGGGGGACCGGCGCCGGGCCAAGCTGAGCCTCAGCCGGCCCCCATACCGCTTAGTCTTAAGGGGTGTGATAAATACACCCAATACAAGGATAAATCTACCCATTAGTCAAACTTTGTAATGATTAAACACTTTATTACATTATTTTACTAGTATTAAGCCCCTACATTGCAGCGTTTGCCATAAAACTGTGTTAAGTAGTAGCAATACTATACAGTTGTCAGCGACCACCAACACCGGCTGGCTCGTATAAACTAAATAAATAAAATCGGAAAAAAATAACGCCGAGCGAAAAGCAGACGTAAAGTTTTTGAATCACGCACGCTCGTTGTTGAGAAATTAAACCAAAACGTAAAACATAGAAAAAATAACTAAGTCCATCTAGGACCCGCGTGTTGGACGGACTTGTGAAACGCAGAAAAATAGATGTGACACAACGGGCCAGTCAAACGGAAAAACAATATACGAAAAAATGTTGAACCCCACACGCACGTTGCGATGCGTTAACTCACCAAATTTAGAACGAAAAAAACAAAGGGTTTAGATTAAATTGCAAAAAATGAAAAACTTTGGGTTAAAAGAAAAAAAACAAAGGGTCTAAATTTCAAAGTTGAAGATATTTATTAATTTTAGATAAAAATAAGGATAAAAATAAATGATATTTATATATTGGTTATTAATTAATATTAATATTAAAAGAAATTTATTAAATAAATATAAATAAAATTTAAGTGGTTGAAGGAGAGAATGTCATGTGGCATTATTTGGAGTCTTTTATTATAAGTTAGATTATAAAAGTCAAAAGTAATAATTATGTTTTTATGTTATTTACTTTATTACATTATTTTATTATAAAAGTCAAAAGTAATAATTATATTTTTTATGTTATTTTATTTTATAATACTTTTGTTACTTTTTTATATTTTGTTTTTACTAACAAAAAAGAAATACATATATACAGTTAACCATTACAATTTTATATATTACTATATTAATTATTTATTTAGAAAATGGTCGTTTCCCGTCGGATTCTAATCACCATTTGTTATATATCCCCATTTTATATATCATTAATGAGTTTATATATAGTAAGGGGGCCCAAAGTTTTTGTCTCGCACAGAGCCTAATTAATCAAAAAATAGAAAGGTGTGTTAATCTTGCGTATTAACATTTTCCATTAAAAAACAAAATCAGGCAAAAAACTAAAACATTTATATGATAAACTGTTGTCTTTTAATATTTTTACACATTTCAGACCACTTTTTATTCAACTTAATCGGTTTAAAAGTTGAATAATTTATTCAAAAAACATTTGTCAAGTCTGTGTGTTATAACAAAGATTAAGAAAACTCATTACATTAAAGTTTGATTGTATAAAAAAATACTTTATGATCATTTAAAAAATAATATAAAAGGTAAAAACTAAGGAGGTTTGAACTTTCAATACACCCATTCTTTAACATTAGAAAATAAAAAAAAAAAGAAATATTGATGACATTTATATGTAATTTGACAAAATTTGGGCATGACTCGTCCATATAACGAGCGAATCCCTGTCTTAACCATCATCATTACAACCAGTGTTGTAAAAATCGCGACTAGGCGGCGACTAGTCGCCGATTAATCGCTAATCGGCCAGTAACTGAGTAATTTTTTGTTACTCAGTCCATTAATCGCTAGTCGCGCCTAGTCGGACCTAGTAGGTCGGCCAAAATCGGCAATTCCGGCCAGATTCTGGCAAAAAAACTGTATATTCCGGCCAAAACCTCTAAATTCCGGCCAGTATCTAACCAAACCATGTGAATTCCAACAATTAATCTTGTATACTTAAAAAAAATGGGTTGAGTAAGAGTTAAAACCTAGCTACTTAAAATATTTACCTATAAAAAATGTGTATATGTATAGATAAAACTAAAAATTACATATAAAAACCCAATTCGATTAATCCCGGTTAATCACGAGTAATCCCGAGTAGTCGCTAGTCCCCACCTCACCGACCGACTAGCGAGTTCTCCAACCTTGATTACAACTAGTTCTACGACCCATTTAAAGACACGACCAAAAACCATAACATTATGTTTTAAAAGTCTAACTACTAACAAAGTTATTAACAACAAAATATTTTTGACCCATAACTTTGATACAAAATAGCGGAAGCGCATAATGGTCATAATATGTGCGTGTGTTCGCTCTAAGTCGCCAAGCCAACTAAGTTGAGGATTTACCTACATCAACATAAACTAAATTTCATTAGTTACAATATATTTGCTAATTCAACTGAACCGATTCATACTTCATTTCATACATACGCTTTCTTTCCCCGATGAAACGGGTCAAATCATACTATCTCGCAATTGAGATAAAACATGCCATTCCTTGACCCGTCGTAACGGGCACTTGCAAGCATACATAATCATCCATTGGGTACGTTTATAACGAACCAAATACATCCATTGTATCACCATTTCATTCATTTCTATTTATCCGTTTACAACGGACTTAATTCAAGACTTTCCGCAACATCATACATTTTCTTGGTTTGTTATAAACAAGCCGACTATACTATTATCCATTTATAAACATTCATTCTCAATAACCCGTTTGCACGGGTTAGGCTATCTACTTCTTTTTCTTTTTACACTAATCATAATAAAGCCTAACCTTTAAACAAACACATTGAACAATTAGATAAATTAATGCCGGAATACAACATACCTCGATCTTGTGCGTTTTCCGTTTTCCGAGCACTTGAGCTTTCTTCCTTCACGCCTACATTATCATATTCATTCTATCATTTAGTTCATCCGAACATTATTTCATTATTTACATGTTCTATCATAAAGCAACAATATCAAATTTTCTGAATTTCACATATATATATATATATATATATATATATTATCTTAAGCATTTCATCGAACACTTGGCGGGTTTCGCATTAGTAGGACACTAAACACAATTATCCTAGGACATAATTTTAACTAGTCCTTCTAGAAATTCATCAACAATCAATCAAATTCATGACTATCTTTCATCCTACACCATATTGTCTAAGAATTCTAGTATCGCAAGAACATCATAGTTCAAATTTTCACATAATTATATCAACATTATTCACCCTATTCATAACACATTCTCATGAGGTGAAACTATATTAAAATCTTTCAATTGACCTAAAATCAAACATGGTTTCTGTTCTAGAAAGTGGTTCTAACATCCAATTTACACAAATCATATCAAGACTCATGATTGGGATGAAACCCATTTCTTGAAATTCATCAAATCACGAAATTGAACTTACCACTTTAATGAACAAGGGTTGATGTTCGAGATAGGGGTTCATGCATTCGATTTTTCCTTGAATTTCCTACTCAATTGGATGGATTTCGTAAAACTAGGGTTTCACCCTTGTCTCCTGCTTGTACGTTCGACCAGACACACACACACTAGGTGTGTGTGTTTTGATTTTTATTCTTTTATGTATCTAAGTTTGACACCTTACACCTTTGGTCCCTTAAGTTTGTTCACCTATTTAATTTAAACACTACACATCTTATAACTTGTAGTTATAACATTTTTTCCATTAACTAAGTTAGGTTTTTATTTATTTTTCACTTATTTTCATATTAGACATTTTTGGGGGTGTTACATTTGAGGTTTTGAGCTACTTACATACTCAACAACTTAAACCAAACAAATCTTAAAAGTAGAAGAAGAAGCAACCGAACAAATTTTAAAAATACAAAAAGAAGTAACTGTGTGCCACTGCGCCCCTTAGACGACAAAGTCCTACACAAACGTCGACCCAACAAAGTAAAAGTAAAGTTTGATATAACGTTTTTGCGCTCATTGTTTTGATTTGTCTGACTCGAAAGCCCCTAGGTAGATTTGGGATTTGTGGAGTTTTGAATATTTTCTTTTATATATTAGGCTTAGAGCATTCACATTGGAGGCTCCAACTCAATTTGTATAATTCAACAAAACACACACTGTCCTCTGTATTTTGTTTATTATTCAAAAACCTTTCACATCCAACTCTCTATCCTTATCTCTATCATACTCACAAAGACTTATTTTATTACTTATTTCTCTTTTCTACATACTCACAACAAAAATATAGATGGTTAATATATGCCTCTAAATATAGAGGTTGTACTTTGTATTCTATAAATCTTTTTCTACTATATAGACTCTAATGTAGGAGTATTTTGATGTTTTCTTTATTTTTTACTCTATGTTATATAAAATACATGAGTAAAGAGTCTCCAATGTGAATGCTCTTAGCGAATATCAATACACGTTTATGACCAAAAAACCCCAATTTCTATTTTTCATAAAGAGGAATTGACGGTGGACGTGAGTTTTTCATCAATTATGATATTTTTCTGTTAGCTTACTTCTAACAATGAGTCATTTGTTTCTTGTATACGATGCAATATATAATTTGTTGATCGACATTGAATGAGCATTACAAGACAATCAGTCCACATATTGTTCTAATGATGTTAAATCTCGATCACCTTGCAAAAGAAACATCATCCAAAAAGTGAAAATATTTTTTGCAGGTTTGTGATTCGTTTGTTTCGATTTTAAAATTTTAGTGGTCTTCTTTTACAAATTGTAGCAGCTAGGGTCTTGAGATATAACTTGTTTCGTTTGTTTTCAACATAGTATTATTTTGTGGTATTAATCAAAGATCTTGGATTTTTGACCAATATGATTTGGTTAATGTGCGTGATTGATACACTCTTGGAAGAGAGGTTTTATTTTGTACATAGCTTGCTAACTTCGTCATTTGGGTTCTCTTTGTTACTAAAATTTTAACATCGACATTGTCATTTCAATTGAAATAAAAGAATACGATGATCTCATAACTTGTAAGATCTTTTCTACATTTTTGTAAGTACTTCAATATAACGTCTAAACTTTGATCCTTCTTTTGTAAATTTTAGTTAAGTCATCTACATGTCTCAAATATAATTGTGTTGAATATGTTTTAGGATGATCCATTTTGACCCGTACCCATTTTTAGTTAAAATCCCTTATGACCTCAGCCAAAATGACCATTTAAAAACGACTTTTCTAAACCAAATCTGGTATGATCCGTTACACCGTCAGACCAAACCCATATGTTTTGCCAGGTCTACCATGGTCGCACGACTATCTTAGAGTATGTAATAGTGTTAGAGATGGGCATAATACCCGGTTCCAAACCCAACCCGGTAGAACCTACCTGGAACCGGTTCCAGTTCCTACCCGATGTATAGAAGAACCGATTCCGGGTTAAAAAAACACGTAGGTTCGTACCCGGTTCCACAATTTGTAAAAAAAAAATAGGGTCCAACCCGGAACCGGTTCCGCTATATTAAAAATTGATACATAAACACACGAGTAAATTGCCATTTTAGTCCCTGAGTTTTGTCCAAATTTGCCATTTTGATCCAAATAGTTTTTTTTTTTTGCATCTGGGTCCCTGACTTTTCCCTTTTGTTGCCATTTTGATCACTTTGCCTAACTCCATCCAAAAACTCCATCTTTAACCAGGGGTATTTTGGGGATTTTCATTTTAAATGTTTTCAATTGCCATTTTGATCCAATTCCAAAAAATCAAAAAAATTCCAAAAAATTCTAAAAAATATTAAAAATTCTAAAAAATCATAAAAATTCTAAAAAATCCAAAAAATTCTAAAAAATCCAAAAAATCCGTTTCGGCGCGAACCGTTTCGAACCCGAACCGTTTCGAGCTGAACCGTTTCGACGCGAACCGTTTCGACCCGTACCGTTTTGACCCGAACCGTTTCGACCTGAACCGTTTCGACGCGAACCGTTTCGACCCGTACCGTTTCGAGCCGAACCGTTTGACCCGAACCGTTTGACCCGAACCGTTTCGAGCTGAACCGTTTCGACGCGAACCGTTTCGACCCGTACCGTTTCGAGCCGAACCGTTTCGACCCGTACGGGTCGAAACGGTACGGGTCGAAACGGTACGGGTCGAAACGGCACGGTTCGATACGGCACGGTTCGGTTCGAAACGGTACGGGTCGAAACGGCTCGGTTCGATACGGCACGGTTCGGTTCGAAACGGTACGGGTCGAAACGGTTCGGCTTGAAACGGTTCGGCTTCGAAACGGTACGGGTCGAAACGGTTCGCGTCGAAACGGTTCGGGTCGAAACGGTTCGGGTCGAAACGGTACGGGTCGAAACGGTTCGGCTTCGAAACGGTACGGGTCAAAACGGTTCGCGTCGAAATGGTTCAGCTCGAAACGGTTAAGCTCGAAACGGTTCGGTTCGATACGGTACGGGTCGAAACGGTTCGGCTTGAAACAGTTCGGCTTGAAACGGTTCAGCTTCGAAATGGTACGGGTCGAAACGGTTCGCGTCGAAACGGTTCAGCTTCGAAACGGTACGGGTCGAAACGGTTCGCGCCGAAACGGATTTTTTGGATTTTTTAGAATTTTTTGGATTTTTTAGAATTTTTATGGTTTTTTTGAATTTTTATTATTTTTTGGAATTTTTTTGATTTTTTGGAATTTTTTTGATTTTTTGGAATTGGATCAAAATGGCAATTAAAAACATTTAAAATGAAAATCCCCAAAATACCCCTGGTTAAAGATGGAGTTTTTGGATGGAGTTGGTCAAAGTGATCAAAATGGAAAAAAAGGGAAAAGTCAGGGACCCAGATGCAAAAAAAAAAAACTATTTGGATCAAAATGGTAAATTTGAACAAAACTCAGGGACTAAAATGGCAATTTACTCTAAACACACATTATATCACCATTATGCATTAATTCACATACTAAACCTAGGTGATAGACTTGAGTTTAGACTTAACTTTTTTTTTTTTTTTGGAAGGTGACTTTCTATGTACTGGACCAGTGGTCACCGGGTTTATGTCAAAGACATTCCCCCGTCAGCCCCGCGTCTGCGGACGCGATGTTCGATTGGGCCCCGGCCGCCGCGTAAGCTGACTTCCGCCCGGAAACCATAGTGTCCCCACACGGAGACTCGCTGGGGTAACAGCTGGGTAAAACCGGGTTGCCCCCAAGACCACACCATGCCTCGGTAGGATACGATCCATCATTGAGACAACCCAACCCCCAAGCCGTAGATGCCCTTTAGGGTAGTTTATAAATCTTTTTCTACATGTATTGTAGTATTCGAGTAGGACTTACCTGATTTATGCTTTAAAGATGTATGCCTTACACAATATATTCAGGTGAGTTTTCGAGGCCCATTTTCAGTGTTTTTTTGTGAGGTGGGGGAATAGGCTTTTAGGTGGTGTTTGTTTTTTCTGCAGGAAAAGGTCTGCAGTCTGCGGACCACATCTGCAGGAGAAGAGGTGGACCAAAGGTCTGCAGTCTGCAAGGAGAACAGTGTTTGTTTTATAAAAACAAAAACCTCTTCACACACACACAAACCTCTTCTCAGACACTCTTCTCTCTCTCCCTTCATCTACCACCACCACCACAACCATCCGCCACCACCTCAAGAACCACCGTCCACCTGCCACCACCACAACCAACAACCACCGTCAAGCACCACCGCCCCCTGTCTCCTGCCGCGAAGCCAAGAACCACCGCAAACCCTAGCCCCCACTCCAAGAACCCACCTCTGCTCTCTCTCAAAATCAGGCCACCGGAGACGTCGGAGAGAGAGATCGACAGAGAGAGGGAGACGTCGGAGAGAGAGAGAGATCGACAGAGAGAGGGAGACGTCGGAGAGAGAGAGAAACATAGCCTTATGTCGACGATTGCGGCACCGGCGGAGGTCGATGGTTCAGGTGGTGTGTCGGAGGAGATGACGGCTAGGGTGGGTTTTCGAGGGGCTGGATTGGATCGCGAGGGGCTGGGGTGGGTTGTCGAGTGGCTGGTTGGGTCGTCGAGGGGCTAGTTGGGTCGTCGAGGTAGTGTGGCGGCGCCGGAGCTAATGGCGGAGGTGGAGTTGGTGGAGAGGAGATGCACAGCGGCTGCTTGTTCCTTGGGGTGTTTCTTTTTAGGGTTTATTTTGGAGGAGAAATGTTTTGAAGAGGCCAGCAGACTTGTGTCTATGTCTGTGCGAAAAGAGGCCAAGAAGAGGGTTTTTTAATGAAAAGACTTCTAAAAAATAAACAAGCTGCAGACCTTTATGTCTGTGCGTGATCTGCGTGGGGAAGAGAAAAGAGGTTCAGAAGTACTTTTCTAAAAAAACAAACACCTCCTTAAAATTGCACATGTTCATGAATATTGATGTAAATTAAATGACTTAAACAAAATAACATACTTAAGTACCCATTTACACAACCATTTAACTTCAAACGAAGCCGTTGGACACGTGGGCTACACTACTTGGGTTGATACCCCCGTTCATGGTTGGTCGCTCCCACTAGACATTGTTGAGTCAATTGTATGCATATTTATCCATTCTTTTGATGTTTTGTGTTATGACATCGGTTTGGCATGTACTATGTAGTCAAGCTTAGATTGTGGGTTCATTGTAATTACATCATTGTGTGTGCAAAAACTTGCTATGTATTTGAATACAATTTCAAATTAAATTGTTTTCTCGTGCCTTAAACCTGCAAAATCAACCAACTATTTTGTAGTTGACCGTTTTAAGCATGTTTTCCAGAAAATACAAATTGAGGATTATCACTTAGGCATGCTTGTCGAGACATTTTGTGTTCGTTATTTTATTTTAAGTATTGTTTGTTATTGTTAAGACAATTTGCAGCAGTACTCTAAACTCAAAGAATGTAGTGTACTACTTTTGTAAGCTTAATGCATAGCAAGTCCTTTGTTTCTCTTGTAAACAATATGTTCAAAGCTAGTTATTGTGACTTCTTGTGTTTCCACTTTAGTGGGGTATGACATGTGATGAAGATGCATGACACTTATTTTTTATTAAATACATTGTTTTTGTTCCGGTGTCTATTCAATTTTTCCCGTTGACTATAACATAAATCAATGTTAGAACTTCATACTCATGAAATTAAAATATTATGTGTGATAAATCTTCAAACACATAACTTCTATCATGTGTCCATTACATATAAGTAGGAACATTTATTAGAAGTAAGTTGATTAAATAACATGTTTATAAGTTAGTTACATTTTGATAAATTACCAGAATATAACTTATAACAAGATTCAGTTAATTTAAGATTAATAAAGTTTATCCAAGAATAAAAAAGTGTGAAGAGGCAAAGCAACATTCTCTCTTTCCAGCTGCCGCGATCTCCATTTTGTAGTAATTAAAAAAATCGGCAGCAGATCCAAAGCATTCCGATCTCAAAACACCATAAACCACGTGCATCCACTCCTTCTCTTTGTTCCCCCTTAACATTATTCTTTATTCATAAAACTTTATTTGTATTTTCAGTTTTGATATGTAAACTAAATATATGTATATATATGGGGAGGGTTAAATGAAAACACTAAATATCGCGAGAACCGTGAGAACGAATGAAAAAACTACGAGAACTTGGTCAAAAACAATTCAAATTCAAAATTTCTTTTTACACTTATAATTATTGTTCGAATACAATGTTAGAAATTAAATTTACACGTTTAAATTTACGTGAATTCGTAAATAAAGAAAATGTACACATGTGTAAGTTTGTCATTAACACATGTGTAAATTTGTTATATTTACACATGCGTAAAAAATCTAGTAAGAGTGATTTTGAGAAGAGAAATGAATTATTTGATGTTGTAAATTCTTTTTTGATGTTGTAATTTAATTACAATGAAGTTTGTATTAAAAAAAAATTGGTTTTGATTGGTTTTTTCATTCGTTTTCACGGTTCTCGTAATATTTAGCGTTCTCAAGACAACCCTCCCCTATATATATATTTAACGATTGAGAAAACCAATACCAATTTTTTTAGTACAAACCTCAATTTAATTAAAATACAACATCAAAAAAAGAATTTACAACATTAAATAATTCATTTCTTCTCTTAAAATCACTCTTATTAAAATTTTTACACATGTGTAAATGTGTTAAATACAACAAATTTACACATGTGTAAATGAGAAACTTACACATGTGTAAATTTTTAATATTTACGGATACATATATATATTTAAACGTGTAAATTTGATTTTTAACATTGTATTCGAATAATAATGATAAGTGTAAAAACAATTTTTGAATTTGAATTGTTTGTTTACCAGGTTCTCGCGGTTTTTCATTCGTTCTCACGGTTCTCACAATATTTAGCGTTCTCATTTAAACCTTCCACTATATATATATGATCAAGATCAAGGGAAAACCCTTCCGAGTTTTGAGAATTTAGAGAACTCGATCTTCCGGTGCGAGTTTTGTGCCTATTTTTTTCACACCCCTATATTAAAATGTTACAAAACACTGCCGTAAAAAATAAAAATTCGAATTCATGTTTTTCGGCCCCTTACAGCAGCTGTAAAAAGCTGATGACATAATTATGACATCACTCTTTACAGTATTTACGGCTGCCGTTAATGGAAAAAAATAGGGTTTTTTTTTTTAAAGTTGATTTTTTAGGATTTTTGGTAAAAAAGTTTTTTTAAAAAACCTTTCGTAAGGACGAGTTCTTTATGTTCTCACAACTCGTATAAGTTTTTATTTTATCCTAACCCTATATATATTTGTTGAATGAGTACCTGACAATTTAAATATAACTTGATTTTATAAGGAAATAAGATTTAATGTCTAATATGGTATCAAACAAATAAATAGAACCATGTTTATAAAATACAAACAAACACTATATGTAATTTTAATAAAATAAGTTTTTTTAAATGTTATTGTCTAAAAGAGCCTATTTTAGGGAAAAAAAAAAAAACCTATATTTAAAAGATTTGTCTTTGCCAATGATCACGACCCCAAGGAGATGGTAAATAAATGTATTATTATAATTGTTTCATTTTTGTTTTTTTTGGTTTTTTGTGTGCTTTTCGGTTTTGAAACTTAACTAATTTCTATAAGACTTGGGATCCATACACAACGCCATTCCTCTTCTTCTTTACGTGTATCTTTGCAAGACTAGAGATTGATCAATACTTTTGCACATTATATATACAGAAATACAATTATACAAATAGACGAGGCTTATAAACTCTACTTTGACATACGTTGCAAACTTGCCATCCATAATCATCTAATTGCTTTTCTCGTGTTTTTTTGTTAATCATCTAACTGTTCGTTACAATTTTTTTGCACCAACTAAAGGTTTTCGCCTCTATAAGCTTATAAGGTTAATTTATTTAAGATGAATTGAAAATGTATCCTTACTATTAAATAAATAAGAGTTAAATGCCATTTTAGTCCATGTGGTTTGAACCATTTTGCCAGTTTAGTCCAAAGGTTTCATTTTTAACCTGTGGGTCCAAAATGGTTTCACAGTTGCCATTTTAGTCCACTGGGTTAACTTCATTCATTTTTTCTGTTAACGAGAATGCCAATTTGGTCATTTTGTATGTAATTCTGTTAACTAAAAGGGCAATTCAGCCATATAAAATGACCGAATTGGCCTTCTCGTTAACAGAAAAAACGGATGAAGTTAACCCAGTGGACTAAAATGGCAACTGTGAAACCTTTTTGGACCCACAGGTTAAAAATGAAACCTTTGGACTAAACTGGCAAAATGGCCCAAACCACATGGACTAAAATGGCATTTAACTCAATAAATAAATAGGGTCTAGAATTTAAATGTACAAACATGTTAAAGATATTAACAACTTAGGTGAGTTATATATGTTTTTAACCCCTTAACCAACTTTTTTAATCATTTCCCTAATACATAATGTTATTTTTTTACTCGTTTAACATGACGTTAATAAAATTTAAACCCGAATATAATACCTGCTAAAACAAAGTTAATACTTGCATATCTTTATATTTAGTAATTCTTTTATTATTATTATTATTACTATTATTATTATTATTACTATTTTATTATTATTATTATTATTATTATTATTATTATTATTATTATTATTATTATTAATAATCAAGTTACATATAATCTAATCGATACCGACAATAATACTTGAAAGTTGAAACTTTGGAGACTTCCACAACCAATTTGTACTGAAAAGTACCATTCTAGACTTTAAAAAGAGGATTAACCCACTCAAAATGCCAAAAATGTGATCTTAAAATTACAAAAATGCCCCTTTCTCCATTCATCACACCAAATTGACGAATTCAATATGCACTCATATAACTTTGACCCACAATATACATGATGCATCTGGTTCATCTTGAACTCAAAACCATAAAATTATTTACATTCATCACACTTTTTATACATATAACACACATGCATAAGACCGGTGGGTGTGAGTGTTGGAGTGTGGGCGTTTTGGCCCTTAAAGCCGGGTGCTCCACCCCAGGTTGACGTTTTGGTTGGTGTTGCCCGCTTGGAGTGGAGATTTTGCCTGGCGTGGGCGGGGGGCTGGGTGACATGGCGGGTTAGTTGACTGGTTCAATGTAGGGTTTTTTTTTTTTTTTTTTTTTCTTTGTAGTTTTTTAAAAAATTTCACATGGCTGGTCACGCCCAGGCCCAGCTAATCGACGCCCCATCACACCTCTAGTTTTTTAGTATTGGCTTGTGGATCCCACTCTCACCGCTTGTCGAGTAATGCCCTCAACCCAAGCCCCTCCACCCCCATAGTCTAACAAAACAAAATATGTACGTACATTAACATGCCCAATGTATGAGTAACATCCAAAAGTACGAACCCTTAATTCCCTAAAATGGAATGATGTTGTGGGTTAACCAATAATTAATTAAATTGAAACAAAGTTGATAGAAAAAGAACAAATAAAAATATATAGGATGCATTTGTTGTATTTTCTCTATATGATATTGTGGGTACAAAACTTCAAATTCCTACCCCACAAAAGTTACTGACACACCTTGATGGACCAGATAAGATAAGTAGGGATGAATACGGAGTTGCTGCAGCAGAAGCTTCTAAACTGATGCAGTAAGTTCAATTTAAGCTAATGAGCTACTCAATGTTCACCTGTTTGATCAGGCAGTTATGGCTTTAATCCAACCCACTGGTACCTCCCATCCATTGGTACATCATTCACAACATCAAAGTTGTACCTGATAAAATTAACAACATAATTAGTGTAAAAAATATTGTTCTAATTAGATGTATAGCACATAATGGTGTTTAATGCTACTTACTTGTCTGAGAACCGTTTTTGTTCTTTCTTTTCCGCTACTGCAAAAAACTCCTCGATCTCCACCGCTGTAGGAAGTTTGGCTGCCTTCGCCAGTGGTTTACGAAGGCAAGTAACCGACCGTGGTGGTGGCTTCTTCTTCATCCTTGAAAATGTCTCAATATTGTCTGAATCTAAACAAACCTCACTTGATGAACTTGTTACTCCGCTGTAAATCATATAAATAAGAATTTTAACTGATACAGATCGACATATAAATTAGTAGCATTTAAAAGAAACATTCATAATTTTACCTTAAACCATCATCAATGGACATAAAGGATTCAGCTTCTATATGAACCTCTTCCTGCAATGTAGAGAATTTTGAATATGTGTATATCCACACTAAGCATATGTAGAGAATTTTGAATTTTACCTTCAGATCTAATCGTAAACAATTCGAGAAGCATGAAGACGACAAAACATGATCACAGCTACCGAATTCTGCTGAAGAAACGTCGAGTTTTCTTCTCTTGCCAGAACCCGAGCTTGTAACGTCTGTATCTCTGCACCGTTGAACACCGCGGTGCGATTTTGAACCGATAGTCACTGAAGTTTCATCAATCGTTATGCATCTGTGGTTATCCATCTCTCACGGTTCTCTCTCTAGGACCAAGTGAGGAGAGAGAGTGGAAATGAGTTGAGTTTGTTATTTCTGTTCGAATTTGCTGGCAGGGAGCGTTTAATATGTTTACATGAAATTTAAAAGTATATAATGTTATATTAATAGTAAATTGAAGTTATGGAATTTATATATATATATATATACTAAAAACAAGTTACTGGTTAGATTTATTAAATGGCACAAGTGCACAAGAGTGGGCGTTGTATAAAAATATACAGCCAATTGCGGTTATCATATTTTATTTTTAAAGTGGTTATGTGTTAAACTTAAACATGAATTATGTTGGATTTAGTTAGAACGTTTTAAAACATGTATTTATGTTGGATTTAGTTAGGACGTTTTTAAACTATGATATTTTGTAGCAAAGGATTACATTTCTTCACGTTATACTATTCTTATATATATTTGTGTAGAGTTAAAGATCATGTTAATCGTAAAAAACGGTGAAAAACATATCTGAGTCGTCTATATATTTAAGGGTAAATTGCACTTCTCGTTCTTTATGTTTGTACCGGATTGCAACGGATAGCCTTTAACTTCAATAATTACAGTCACAATCCTTTATTTGCAAAATCCATTACACTCTACGTCCTTTAGCACTAACCTGGTTAAAAAATTTTGTTAAGTGTATTCACTTAATGGTATTATGGTTAATTCATGCTTTTATTTAAATGTTTAATAAATAAAACAAAACAAAAAATTTGCATATGCACATCATCTTCCCCAAATTCCTAAACCTAAAACCCTAACGACCACATCTTGCCACCACCACCTCATCCTGCCGCTCAACCTCTATAACTCCCTCTCCCTTTATATATATTTATATATATACGTTTTCTCCACCACCACCACCAAATACTGTTACGCCGTTAAAATCGAGCTAACGCCGTTAAACGTCGCTCCACTCTGGTGTGCCGGAGAAGTGTTGGAGATGACAGAAGAATACAGTGAGGATAATCTTATTTCCAAAACTGAACGGTTTTTTTTTTTATCACAAACAGTGTTTAAAAGTTTGAAAAATCAATCAAAACGTTGAAGTCATGTGAAGATCTGTTACGTTTGGCGGATTCGCTTGGCATTGTGCAAAGGTGCATCGATTCCATTGTTTCCAAAGCTTCGTCTTTGGATCCACCGTTGTTCGGTTGGCCTGTTAATGATGCTATTAGTTTCGATGGTGCTGCATCTTCATGCGAAACTAGTTCCAGAAGAAATGGAACTGGTGGAGATAAGTAGTTCGATGAACTTAAAAACCTCAGTCCTGAATTATTCAAGCGGTTTTTTACTAATCGGTTTCCGCTTAGCCATGTACCACATTGATGAAGATTAGGATGTTTTTTACTAATCGGGTTTCCGCTTAGTGTGTACGGTTATGATGCCTAATATGATCTTGAAGATCATGATATTTAGAGAAAGAGTGAGGTGAATAATGGTGATGGTGTTATGGTGGTGAACAACCTTAAACCTTCTCTAATAAGCTCTATATATACAACCAAGGGGAAATCATATTCTTCTAGTAAGGGTAAACACGTCCATCCAATATTTACCAATTTAGTGATCTGGGGCAACAAGGTCAATGATAAATTGTAATATATATGATAGTAATGGTCAAATAAATAAATATATTCTTACATTCTCCCACTTGGCCAAGTTATCATTTATTATGAGTATTAGATAAGCATGATCATGTGTTAATACTCATTTTAGTTTTAGATCAAAATCGTAGCAGAGAGATATAGTTATTGAAATGATATTCAACTCAACACCCCCAATAATCATACTATAATCCCAAATTTTAAACCTAAGTAGTTAGGATCAATTGACAAATAAGCCCTTAACGTTGATTTGTATAATAATAATTGTCTAGATGTCATTTAGGCTAGCATGAACATATATTTAGAGACAAATAAATCTAAACGGAAGAGGAAACTTAATTAATTAATAATTCATAGTAAGATATACAGTTGTATATGGTTATCAGTAAACCCATCATTATTATAAGCGCTTATATAATACTTATGAGTGATTGACCTGCATATCATAAATGTATTCGATACACATATTTAGTTTCCTATACTTGTTCATAAACGAACAATACTTTCGTATTGAAATTTAATGTCGCACCTCTCGAACTATTATTGTCACACCCCCAAAATACCACATGCAGATGTCACCGCGAGGCGTGTGACGTACCAGGATCTAACCACTAATCAAGTCGAACTAATAGTAAATAACAGTAATTACAAACATCATGTTTAACATGATTAGTGCATTTCAAAAGCTGACGATTCAACAAAACAATGTATTTAGCGGAAGCAATATAATCGTTTAAACATGACTAAAAATCAAATTGTTTTAAAATGAGAAGTGTTTAATGTTCCCTCAAATAATACGCCCCATGAAACCTTCCACTCTCCAGATAGCAAGTTCTAGCGTATGATATATCAAACGACCTGCAAGAATGTAGAAAAAGTGTGTCAACAAAAAGTTGGCGAGCTCACAGTTTTGTTTAACGAAAATCATGTAAGTATTTAATTTAAAGACATGTTACGAATAATAAACTCTGTATCGATTGACTGTTCGTTTTTGGTGCCCTCATCAATGTCTATCATCATTGATCAAACTGTTTAAGGTCATTAGTTCACGCCCGTCCTCCCAGGTACGGTGTGAGGTTTGCCAGGCCTAATAACGCTATCAACTAATACCCCGTTGCCTCCCAGGCAACTAGCTCGGTACGTAAGTAGGGACTTTCGTGATAGAGTTGAGTTTATTAACTAACATCGAAATTAAACCAAGACATTTAAAAGTATTCCTCACAGGAATATTAGTTTATTTGTCCCCCCGGGACGCATGCTTGTGAAAGAGTAGTGAACTCACCTTAGTTTTCTCGGTAAATGATAACATGCTTCTACGCGTTAAATACAAGTTAGGTTTTACCAAAAAAAAATACAAGTTAGGTCCGTTATACGCGACCTAATATACATTCAGTGTTGATAAGTATACGAGTAGCGTTTGTAATACCCTTAGTGTCCAAACAATTCAGTGTTTTAGTGATCAAGTTAATATATTTATTATATAGCATCACACAACTTACCTATACCTAATACAGAACAGTTAAACACATACATGTATTCACACAACTTGGACAAGTACATCAGCATATTTGTGAACTAAACTCGGACCATTTTAAAGTTAACAAGTGCGGACCACAACCTAAGAGGTCACAAGTGCGGACAACTAAAGATCATAGGTTCGGATCATTTTAAATATCACAAGTGCGGACTTGTATACAAGTCATAGGTGTAGACACTCACACAAATATATATATATATATATATATATATCAATGAGGACATATGAGCTAAGGGCGCATACATACGTTAAGTACGGACATTTAAGTTGAGTGCGCATATATATATATATATATGTTAAGTATGGGCATGTATACATACATTCACTATGTTTGGACCTTTTAAACTTTATTAAGTTCGGACCTTTTAATCTTATTAAGTTCGGACCTCATATAACATGTGCAGACCCCTTTGAAACTCAACATGTGCGGACATGTTGAATGATGATAAGTGCGGACATGTTGAATGGTTATAAGTGCGGACCATGTATTTTTTTAATAAATGCGGACTATATAACTCACTAAGTGCGGACATTTATTTAACAAATGCGGACACTGGGTTATTTAACAAATGCGGACAGACTTTGTGACTTCACAAAGTCTGACAAATCAGAAATTCCATTCTTCAAGGTTTCCTACGAACCAAAAACCCCAGTCGCATAGAAATCAACAATGTCAGGAATCAAATCAATCAATCTAACAGTTCTATCATGTCCATAATACCACTAACATCAAACAATCACTACACATTCATTCCATATTCATCTAGCATGATCAACTACATGCAATCAATTGTTTGGATCATCATTGTTTGGATCATCTAGGGTTTATATGAATCAAAAGAAAAAGTTATCAATAAAGTATAACACAAGCAGATAACTTTGATGGATATAGAGATTGTTTTAAGAGGATTGGAAAGATCAAGATTGAGGATGGAGAGTTGTGTTACAAAGCTAAAATGATTGGAGAGAAATGAATTGTTGTATAGTGATTATGAGAGGTTTTAGGGTTTGAAGTAGCCTATTAAAGTTTCACAAATATACTAAACACCCCCTTAATTATATAATTTTCATACAAAGAGCACATAATATCATTCAGTTTATAATAAAGCACATACAATTGTCATACAACATATAAGTTTCATATAGACCGTTCGTATAAAATTATCATTCGTGTTAATCATTAACGTTTAGAGAATTAATCTAGTGTGTTCCGGTAATTCCCCGATTTACCGAAGTAGACTCATTTAACTAACCCTAGTTAAATGTGATGCTATGATTGTACATCTAAATTAACTATGGTTAAGTTAAAGTAGTAACCTGAAGTTACGGGTTGTCACATCATCCCCAACTTGAAAGAAATTTCGTCCTGAAATTTGATAAGCAATCACGGAGAAGTGAAATGGTAAGTTAAGATGACTATGGGTTTTCCTCGGGTACCACATCATCCCCAACTGGAAAGGAATTTGAGCTTGAGCCAAGCACTCCTATTTATAGGCTGAACAGGGATGGTTTGAGCTTGAGCCAAGCACTCCTATTTATAGGCTGAACAGAAGCTCGGGCATGGCCCCGTGTCCACATCCTTCTCTTTCTTCATTAATTGCTCTTGTCTTTATTAGTTGACCACGGCCCCGTGTCCGTTGGGCGCGACCCCGTGTGCAGAAGCATATCTGTACTATCAAGATTTGCCTGGATTCTGCGAATCTTATAGTTGACCACGACCCCGTGTCCGCTGAGCATGGCCCCGTGGTGGGCGATGGAAGCTTCTACAACTTTGTCTTTTATGCTGACACTTGGGCACGCCCCCGTGCTCACTGAGCACGGGGCGTGTTCAGCCCCCTGTCTTCTTGTTTTGCTTGGGAAGATGCTGTCGTGGGGTCGGGCATGTCACGTTTGTTTCCTTTCTTGTATTTATGTTAAATTTTGATGTCTTTTTGCTTCTTTTATTAATTTGAGCTCATTTAATCCTGAAAATACAAAAGGAAGACAAAAGCACACTTTTTCTAACATTAGTATTAAAAAGGGTTAGTTTTATGCCACAATTGATGTAATTTATATGTTTCATTTTGCACACATTACATAACCTTGTGACATCATATGTGAATTGAGTATTGAAAGACCTATACTTGTGTATCTAAGCTTACAACGATTGAACACTGATGTAATTAGGCTATCACAAAATGATCACCATCAAATATAAACATGTTAACATAACCTTCAATCATATATCTTGACATACAATGATTAAACACCAATTAACTCAAAATACATGAAGTGATTCAAGAAAACAATGTTTAGGAACAATCAACACATGAAATAACACATAAAAACTTAGCAAATGTCATAGATCTCTAACAAACACCATGAATTCATGTCCAACATGGATAAACAACTCAAATTGAACTAAATGGCATACAAACCCTAGCCCTTGGTTATGATCACAAGGGTTTTGCCTCTTTGGCTTCCCATTCTTGTCCCGTATGTTTCCGCTTCGTTCCATGATGCTATATCAATCCAAAATGCATCCAATCATCATCTAAAACTTTCACAAATAACTTGACAAAGTAACTTGTTTTTATGTGCATTTAATGATAAAAATGGGATTTAACATGCAAAAACATTATACATCGGAAACATATATCAGTACCGTACAAGCAATGCCTCCAAATTTTAAGTGCAAAGACCACGGCTCCCAACTTATAACAACCCTCCTGAAATTTTTCTGACATACTAATATATTTTAAATTACCCTTATATGTCTCTAAATACACCCCGTATATAAAAACCGAGCCCAAAATATGAATGTCATTAAAAATAATTAAAAAACAAAATTTCATAGGCGCTCGCGGGCCGCGTAGCCTTTGGCTACTGCTTACGCGGGCCGCGACAGCAAGGAACCCAGGCCGCACCCGGTGATGCCACGTGTCGTGTAGTGTAGTGTGTCGAGGCTAGGGCTGACTCGGACAAGCTAGGGCCTACCCTAGGGAGCCTCGCGGGCCACGTAACCCAAGGACTCACCTTACGCGGGCCGTGTGAAAACGAAAATCAAGCCCTATATAAGAGGGCATCGGGCTTTCAGTTTTCGTCGCACACATTTCTTTTCTTTCTCTCAATTTTCACATAGTAGGCATAATACTCGGGTATAATATCCCCCTAAATAACGAAGTTCTGATCCGTTGTAAGTATTATAACCCCAGTTACGTATTAGATATGCTGCCCCGTTAATCCAGGGTTCCGTAACGACTGTCGTGGTTCTGCCCGACGTAGTCGTTGGAATGCCATCTTGGGGAGGGTATCGTTAATATAAATAAAAGGGTTATTATACTAACATATGTACATTTGTGTAAATTATAGATAAATCACCAGGAAACCTTAGAAGAAATCTAAGACAGCAATGTGAGTTTATCCTCTTTTTCTAAACCTTTTTGTAACTGTTTTTACAAAACCTTAAATGTTTTACAATGTGATTAAGCAGTGATTGAGCCTTTGTAGTTCTTCAATTACTGCCGGTATGTTGGGGTTTTGTATACAAAATGTGGAACACGTTACCATCGGACAAAGAGTTAGTCAATGAGTAATATGACCCACCAGTCAGGATTGAAAATACTGAATGAGTAATTGTGTAGAAATAAACATTGTGATCGCTCTCAATACTGTGTTAATTGATAAAATTCTTCTTGATTAAACTGGGATTCACTCACCAGTATTTCCTACTGACAAATGTTTTTAAAAGGCGTTTCAGGTAACAAAATGTAAAAGCCAAATTAGAAGAAAGCCAGCTGGAGAGCACTGACGGCTTGGAAAAATGTGGTTATAAAAGTTACCTAAAAGAAGATGTTTTAAATTCAATAAAATAGGGTTTATCGCTATGAACATGTTGTAATACGAAACTTGGGTTTTACCCATGTGGTTATTAATATAAAATATGGTGGTTTTACTCTGATAAACATTTCCTAACTACGGTCCTGATGAAATTTCCGCTGCCAAAATGATAAACAAATGATACCACCGACACTGGTGTTCGCGGCCGTCCGTTCCCGGGACAGATAAGGGGGCGGGGGTTGCGACAGAAGGTGGTATCAGAGCTAAGCCACTGATTCAGCCACAGAAGTGTTCTGCTGACATCAATATATTATCCAAATTGTTAGGAAATAAATTATGAAAATACGTGCGTATCTGTATTTTATTGTTATGTGTTATTTGACTATTTGTTAGTTTACAGTATGAGTGATCAAGGACCCTCGGACGTGTATCGTCAGTTGTCTGATTCACCTAGGAGTGAAGGTACTTCTTCCCAGCCTACCCTCTCTGGGTATTCTGCTGATCAGGAAGAAGGGATGTTTGTCTTTAAGGCTCAGTCTGAAGAGCCATTCCCACAGAAAAAGAGAGGATGGTTCGGTAAGGGAGCATTTGAGCGTAGGAAAAGAATGCGAAAGTTACAACAGCAAAGAGTCCTAGCAGCCGCTAAGCAAGAGTCAGATGCCCATACACAGGATATGCTTAATATGAGCTTATCCAATTTTCATATCCTAGCAACAACTGCTTCCGACCCAAATCTGGAACAACTAATAGCCCCACAACCCTTACCTTTGTTCCCCACTGAGCCGATGGAGATAGAAATGCATGATTTCAACCCTGAGGAGATACCTAGGATACCAACTCCTAATCCCTTAGATCCAAATTATGATCCATGGTTCGGTGATCATAGGGATTATGTGCCACGCTATCACCTAAACGACAAAACCATGCCGAATTTAGCAGCATATCCAGGTCTGGATCCTCTAGATCCCTACTATGACAACGATGAATACATTAGGGAGATCTTAGAGAATCCTACCCTCAGGAGAATCCCATGCCCCAGTACCCAGACCCAGTACCAGCACCTGCACCCCCAATGAGTGCAGAAAATGTGCATGAGCTTCGAACTTTCGGAGAAGAAATCTTAGAGAGTAGTGAGAGGATGAGGCAGGTAGGAGAGCGACTCGTCTGGAAATATGACGAGCGCAATATGGATTACTGGATGAATCCAGACCAGTAAAGATGATGGTGGAGTTGGTAATAATAATAATAATATAATAATAATAATATATAATACGTTTTTATGAAAAAAAATTATATAATAATAATATGCGTAATAATAATATATGTTGTAGTATAGACCACTTTGTGGTTAGCGATGCATAGTAGTATTGTAATTTTCAAATTTCAGTATTAGCTTGTAGTAGATGTATAATAGATAAGAAAGAGTAAAGTCGCAATGCTCGACATTTTTGGATCAAAATGCATGTCATGTGATTGATCATATTAAGATATTATCTTGTGATATTAATATGTGGTAAATGTTTAAAATTCAGATGGCCGACGAAGTGAATCAGGGAAATCTGAATAACGATAACCAGAGTAACAATAACCCGGATAACGGAAACCCAAACAACAACAATAATGGAAACCAAGTGGATAACAGTGTCATCCAACACGTAGTGGCACAAGGAATAATAGATGCAATGTCATATATTATTCAAACGGTTAGAGAAGCTGATAATAAAAGTAAGCATAACAGTAAACGACCCTCTGAACCTGCAAACATCGTAAACAATGGACCCGTACTTCAAGTGCCCATTCCCAAAAGAAGAAGAACCATGCCTTATGGTTGTTCTTATAAATAATTCTGGTCTTGTAAACCAATGGAATTCTCGGGCAATGAAGGGGCCGTTGCATCTCTACGCTGGATAGAAAAGACTGAGGCAGTCTTAAGAATAAGAAAATGTGCGGAAGAGGATAAGATAATGTTTGCTTCCAATTTGTTTAAGAATTCAGCACTAGAATGGTGGAATACTATCCTCCAGACTAGAGGAAGTGATAGAACTTACAATATGGAATGGGAGGAATTTAAAAACATGGTAGAAATGAAATTCTGCCCTCCTAATGAAAAAGAACAGATAGCAAACAAGTTCTTAAACCTTAGAATGACTGGTGTGGATAGTAAGGGGTACACTAAGTTATTCTTTGAATATGCTAGAATAGTGCCAACCCTTGCTTCGCCTGAATCAATATTAATCTCCCGTTACATCTGGGGATTAATTGGAGAGATAAGACATGTAGTCAAGGCAGCTAGACCCCAAACCATAGAAGAAGCTGTAGAACTAGCAAATACCCTGACAGATGAATTAGTTCATACACGAGAAGAGGATCAAATGAGGAACCTAACCCAAAAGCTTACACAAGAATTTCGTTCTAGAAATTCTAATCGTGGGAAAAATGTAGGTTCTACCTCTTCACCCTACTGTAAGTATTGCAAAAGGAAGCATTCAGGAAGATGATCCATATACTGTAACTTTTGCAAAATATCGGGACACAAGGAGGAAGATTGCAGGAAAAAGGTTAGTAACAGGATATGCTATAATTGCGGAGAACAAGGTCATATAAATCCTAACTGTCCAAAGCTAGCTCCAGCTACGAACACCAAGAACACCAAAAATGCTAGAGCATTTGTTCTCACTGCAGAAGAAGCAAAGATGATCCCGGATGTGATCACCAGTACGTTTTTAGTTAATGATGTTTTTGCTAAAGTATTATTTGACTCTGGTGCAAACCAAAGTTTTATTAATACTTCATTTTGCAAATTACTCAATCAACCATTAACTAAACTCTTACAAGAATGTCTAGTAGAGACAACAAATGGGGAAACCATTAAGATTTCTGAGATCTTGCAGGGAGCAAGAATAGAAATTCTAAATCAGAAATTTATTGCAAACCTTTACCCCATGAATCTGGCAGGATTTGATGTTGTGTTAGGAATGGATTAGTTAATAGCCAATAAAGCCAGTATTTATGTGATCAAAAGTCAATTCAAGTAAATTCACCAAGGGGTGAAAAGATCACAATTAAAGGAAATAAAACCTCTAGATCCACTAAATTCATCTCTGCGATGAAAACAGCAAGTTATATAAGAAAAGGATCATTAGTGTATTTGATTTCTATAATCAATTACACTAAAGGAAAAGAATTAAAGGATATTCCAGTAGTATCCCAGTTTTCAGATGTATTTCCAGAGAGCTACCAGGGCAACCTCCAGACAGAGAAGTTGAATTCAAAATCCACCTAATACCAGGGACAACACCAATTGCCAAAGCACCTTACCGTTTGGCACCCGTAAAAATGCAGGAACTAAAGAAACAATTAGATGAATTGTTAGAGAAAGGATTCATACAGCCAAGTTCATCACCCTGGGGAGCACCGATCCTATTTGTTAAAAAGAAGGACGGATCAATGCGTATGTGCATTGACTACCGTGAAGTGAACAAGGTCACAATTAAGAATCGGTATCCATTACTAAGAATTGATGATCTGTTTGATCAGTTGCAAGGAGCACGATTTTTCTCTAAAATCGATTTAAGGTCAGGATATCATCAATTAAATGTACAGGAAGAGGACATTCCTAATACCGCTTTCAGAACAAGGTATGGCCATTATGAATTTACAGTCATACCATTTGGTTTAACCAATGCCCCAGCTGCATTCATGGACATGATGAACCGAATATGTAAGCCATATTTGGATAAATTCATAATTGTCTTTATAGATGATATTCTCATTTACTCTAAGAGTAAAGAGGAACATGCAAAGCATTTCCATGCACTTCTAAGTTTATTAAGAAAATAGAAGCTTTATGCTAAGTTTTCGAAGTGTGAGTTTTGGTTAGAACAGGTACAATTTCTTGGACATCTAGTTGATCATGAAGGAATTCATGTAGATCCCACCAAGATCGAGGCGATAACCAAATGGAAAACCCTTGAATCACCAACCGAGGTTAGAAGTTTCTTAGGATTGGCCTGTTATTATAGAATATTTATTCGAGATTTTTCTAGAATAGCCATTCCCTTAACTAAGTTGACCTGTAAATCCGTTAAGTTTGAATGGAGACCAAAACAAGAAGAAGCCTTTAGAATCCTTAATCAAAGATTAACCCATGCACCCATACTAGCGTTACCAGAAGGAACTGAAGATTCTGTAATCTATTATGACACATCTAAGTTAGGTTATGGATGTGTATTGATGCAACGTCAAAAAGTCATAGCTTACGCTTCTAGACAGCTTAAGAATCATGAAGAGAATTATTCAACCCATGATCTAGAGTTAGGAGCTATAGTTTTCGCCCTTAAGATTTGGAGACATTACCTATATGGTAGTAAGTTTACCATTTTCACAGACCATAAGAGTTTAAGGTATGTCTTCGGGCAAAAGGAGTTGAATATGAGACAAAGACGCTGGATGGAATTACTTAGTGATTATGATTGTGATATCCAGTATCATGCAGGAAATGCAAATGTAGTTGCTGATGCTTTAAGCCGAAAGTATCATGAAAAGTTAAAAAGAGTACGTTCACTTAAATTAAATCTGCAAGTAGATTTAAATGAACAGATTAGAATGGCACAAGAATCAGTAATCAAGAATGATACTGAGAAGTTAAAAGGAATGATTAAGGAATTAGAACGAGAAACATATGGAATTTGGAGATTCCACAAGAAAAGGATGTGGATACCTAAATTAGGACACCTACGCCACCGTATATTAGAAGAAGCCCATAGGTCTAAGTATACGATGCATCCTTGAAGTGATAAGATGTATCAGGATTTAAGAAAGAATTTTTGGTGGATAGGAATGAAAAAAGGATATAGCAGCATATGTTGCCAAGTGTTTAACCTGTTCACAAGTCAAAGCTGAACATCAGAAACCTTCAGGTTTATTGCAACAGCTAGAAATGTCTGTTTGGAAATGGGAATTAATAACAATGGATTTTGTTACTAAATTACCCAAAACAAGAAAAGGTAATGATACAATCTAGGTGATTGTAGACAGGCTAACTAAGTGTAACAATCCTCAATAAACCGACACCCTCATAATATTTTCAACACCCTAGTATATTTTAAAATGTCCCAATATGTCTTTAAACACACCCCATATGTTAAAACCGAGCCCGAAATACATTAAATAGTATTTAAAATAAATAAAAACCTGATTTTTAAGCCGAGGCGGGCCGCGTAGGACCCACCCCAACACTTACGCGGGCGGTATCAAGGCTGAAACTGATTTCGTTGATTTATTTAGTTTAGGCGGGCCGCGTAAGATCCCTCTTAAGCTTACGCGGGCCGCGTAAGATCAACAACGCAGAGACACCCTAGGCCGCCACGTGTCGACATCGTGGCGGACCTACCTGATGAGCCGGACAAGCTAGTCTGTTGACTAGCTTTGATGCGGGCCGCGTAGACCTTCGTCTACTCTTACGCGGGCCGCGTGAGACCCAGTTTCAGCACCTATAAATAGAACGCATCAGATTTCAATTCAGTTCGTCCCGTTTTCATTTCTCAATCACAATTTCTGAATATAGGCTTTATAAAGCTGGTATTATACCCCCCTAATTAGCGAGGTTCTGCTCCGTTGTAAGTATTATAACCCCAGTTTCGTAATAGATACGCTGCCCGATTGATTTAGGGTTCCGTAAAGACTGTCGTGGTTCTGCCCGACAGATGTGTGTAAAATGCAACATATAAATTACATCAAATAAGGCATAAAACTAACCCTTTTTTAGTACTAATGTTGGAAAAAGTGTGTTTTTGTCTTCCTTTTGAATTTACAGGGTCAAATGAGCTTAAACGAACAAAAGGAACAAATATACAGCCAAAACCAACATAAATACAAAGAAAAGGAAGAAACGTGGCATGCCTGACCCCTCGACAACAACTCCCAAAGCAAAAACAAGAAAAAAGCTGAGCATGGGGCTGTGCCCAGCTCAGCACGGGGCCGTGTCCAGGATGGTCAGCCCTGGCACAAAAGACAAACCTGTAGAAGCTTCCAATTCCCAACACGGGGGCGTGTCCAGCGGACACGGGGCCGTGGTCAACGCAAAGATTCGCAGAATCTGAGCAAATCTTGATAGTACAGATACGCTTCTGCACACGGGGCAGTGCCCAGCGGACACGGGGGCGTGTGGAGCTAATGCAGACAAATTGTATTAATGAAGAAAGAGAAAAGGGTGGACACGGGGCCGTGTCCAGGCTTCTGTACAGGCTATAAATAGGGATGCTTGGTTCACTTCAAAGGCATCCCTTGGCACACCACCTCTCTCAAACTTCACCCACCACCCACCACCACCATAACACCATCATCCACCACCATCATCCATTGTCCATCATAGAGTGTGTGAGTCGTCTCGGGATCCAAGATTGATCGTAAGAGTTCTTGACAATCAAGGCCATGTTTGCCTAAGTCTCTTACATCACTTGGTGAAGACAAAGTGTCTAGTGTAATACTTTTTTATTTTTAATGTTTTCGCACTTTTTAATTGGTTATGTATTAATGACTTTAATAACTAGTTTCTTATGTTGAAGGTGATTCTTCCTTATCGTTTGTCCGTGGTGTCTTGGCATTATTTTACTGTCTATATAAAATAAAAGATTTTCACCAATCATATCTCCACGGTCTATATGGAGGTATGTTGGCTACCTGGTCGGGGGGTTAAGGGAACGGTTTGGTAAGAGTCTTGCCATTGTTCAGTGTATAGATCCTGCAAAGGACCTGGGTCAAATTTAGTAGGACCTCCTTCAATACTTAACGGTATTGGATGGCGGGGGTTCAAACTCTTTGATCCCCTCATAAGTTAAACTACTATTAATATTTTAACCTGGCTACTTAGGACTGTATCCCTGCTGACTCAGACTACTTAGCCGAGGGTAACGTCACCTTCAAAAGAGGGGCCTACCGCATTATGCATTAATAACTTAATTAATTATCTTTCAATAATCCGACCCTTTAGGATTGTATCCTTGCTGACTCAAACTACTGGGTTGAGGGTAACGTCACCTCCAAAAGAGGGGCCTACTACAATAACTAAGATAATCTCTTAAATAGTGCAAAAGTGCGGAAATAATCAAAGGTTACACTAAACACGAGTCGGAACCAAGTGAATCATCTTGTCTATCTGTTTTTATTTTTATTTTTATTTTCAGCATTTTAGTTAGTTTTTATTTTTCTTAGTTTAAAAACATTTTTCTAAACTTTTGATTTGATTAGACGTTGAGGATAAACCGGTACTAAAAGCTCTTGTGTCCTTGGACGACCTCGGTATCTTACCAACACTATACTACGCTCACGATGGGTGCACTTGCCCATATGTGTGTTTAGTGTCAGTAAATATCGTGTTTTATAAATTTAAAACTTGGCTAAAAAGTGTTAAAAAGGGCGTAACATATATATTAAAAACTAACGACACTTCACACGCATCAAGTTTTTGGCGCCGTTGTCAGGGACACAAGGATTTTAAGAAAGCTTAAAATCGACGGCCTAATCAGTTTTTCAAAACCTTTTTAAAACGCGCGCACATTTTTCTGCATTTTAGTTTAGTTTTGCATTTACAGTAACCTGAACACGGGCCGTGCTCACTGAACACGGGGCCGTGCTGCACATTTTTCATAAAACACCCAGTAACAGTAGCTTGAACACGGACCGTGCTCACTGAACATGCCCCGTGCTCAACGAAATCAATAAATTTAATTAAAACGCCCAGATACAGATTCTGTACACGGGGCCCTGTCCACTGAACACGGGGTCGTATCCAGCCTCTGTTTCCGTTTTTATTTTTGTTTTCTGATCTCGAGACTTGGTTGTGGTCTGCTGAGTGATTCTTATGGTTCAATACTCATGAGGTTACAACTACACCTATGAGGAGGATGATTATAGGAGTAATTATTGCACTAATTGTAGTAACCCACACTCGGTTCAATATTGTCACTCATATCAACCATCCAATTCATACACCTACTATGAGGAATCCAGGTACGAGCCATCAACTTTATACGCATCATATGAAGACCAAAGGTATGAACCTCCTCCCTCATACTCATATTTTGATGAACCAAGGTATGAGCCTTCGTACTCATACTTTGAGGAACCAAGATATGAGCCACCACCTTCGTATGCTTATTATGAGAAACCATGGCGTGAAAAACCCACCTCATATGAGTATTATGAAGAACAAAATTACGAACCTTATCCATCATATGCTTACAATGAAGAACAATGGTGTGAACCATCTACTTCATATGGGTATTATGAGGAACAAAGGATCGAACAACCGGATTCAAGCTTTGAAAATCCCGATCCTTTTTCTATAACCGAAGTGACCGATAGGATACTAGAACACCATAGAGTTATCGATCGCTATATCAAAGAATCTCACGCAAGGGAAGAGGAGTCCCGCGCAAGAGAAGAATTAAATAAAGAAAAGATAACTGAAAGTGTAAAAATGGAAGAACAAATAAGTAAAAAACCGACACATGAGTTAAACAACGAAAAAGGTGAGTTCGTCAACGTTAAAATTCAAGAAGAGTCTAATTTTGAAGAAATTAATCTCTTGTCACCTTCTTTTGAAAATCATTGTTTAGTCCCAACTCATGCTAAGTTTTTAAAAGAGTTAAACACTAACACTAAAATTGACGAAACGGTAAGTGTTAAGTTAACTAAAGATCAAACCTCGCTAATAAAAGAAGACCCATTTGAAATCAACATTACACCGGTTCCATGTTTCTTTCAAAATTCATTTATTAGTAATGTCACAATCGATAAAGATCTTTGTGTTAACATAATGCCTAACTACATTTTCGAAAAATTAAGTATTAGTGATTTTTCTCCACTTCAAATACCCATTTTTCTATCCAATCGGAAGGTAATAAAATCAATCGGTGTAGTTGAGGATGCCTGGGTTCAAACAAATCAAATGGTAGTCCCCACCGACTTTGTCATCCTCGATGACGCCCCTCTAGTGTTGGGACGACCATTTGTAAAAACTCACGAAGCTTTGAAAAACCGGAAGTACAACAATCTATCTATTCAATTAGGGGCATTTAAAAAGTGCGTCGATCTTGAGCGATCAATGAAATATCCAATCGGCAATGACGACCCCCTAATTGAAGATGAGCCAGAACCACCCGATAAGGTGGGTCTAGCCAAGGACCCTTATAAACGTGGCGCACCACGGAGGCATTCCACGGAACTATCCGTAGTTTAGTTTAGATTAACCTTTATGTTTTCTAGTTTAGTTTTTAATTTTCAGGAATAAAACACACTCGGGATGGTGAAGGATGCTAAGGGAATCTTGAACCAACACCCCATACATAAAAACAGAGCCTCCCGACGATTTTTCTTCATTACAGCAAGTTCAGCACGGGGCCGTGCTCACCCCAACACGCCCCGTGCCCGAGGTTCTGTAGAAAATGCCCAGTTCAGGTACCTGGACACGAGGCCGTGCTCACTGAACACGCCCCCGTGCCCAGCCTTCTGTTTACTTTTGGTACCGGCAGTTTGGACACTGGGCCGTGCTCAGCCAACACCACCCCGTGTTCAGCTACCCAGTAACATAAAATCTTGTTTTTAGCCCACTTTTACACATTTTAATCAACCGAAAAACTTATTTTTGGGACACATTGAGGACAATGTGTAGTTTAAGTGTGGGGGGATGCTAAAACCTTGAATCTTGCAAGTCCTAATTACAAGCCTTACACAAAACTCTATTGGAACCGCTAATCACCCCAATTTTTTTCAAAAAAATTTCATTTTTTTTTACTTGTCTAAGTTTAACTTGGGAATTTCAAGTTCTAAAAATGTTATATTTTTACAAATTTACAACCGATAGCGTCGTGATAAAAAGAACCAACATAAGTAAATTATGAAACGGCATGACAAGCTTAGTTAAAATTTGATTATATATACTTGATCACATAAAAAACCCATTCCCACAAAAAGTGAGTTTTGAGCCTTATTGAGCATACAAATACATATCTTTAAACTAAATGCTCATTTTTCGTTTCTTGTGTGAATAGCCGCTTGGTTCTTACGACTCTAGAACTTGCCACGACGATACATTCCCGGTCCTTACCAACTTAAACCCGAGTAAGTAAATGATTGAGGCATTAGGACTAACCCTTTTTATTTCTACACCATTATTTTTCTTTTTTACCACATACCCAAAATCCCCCTAGTTAACCCCTTTGAGCCTAAACCTTTTCATTTCTTAACCCAAAAACAAACACCATTTCACCCACTAAACCCTTTTTATTTTTAACCCTTTGTTTTAGTAACAAGCTCGGTTTTTCTTACGACATCCTTAAAAAAATGATGATGATGAAGCAAAAAGGAATAAACAAACAAGTTTACCAAAAATAACTTTGTTTGAATAATGGCTTCATCAAAATAAAAATTAAAAAAAAAAGAAGAAGTCTTACGAAAACCGACGCTTTTTACGCCTTTCGCCCTTTTACTAACCACTAACCCAACCACCTACCTTTAACCCAAGCCTAACCCTTCACCCAAAAGTCCTCTTGATATTTACAAAGGTATACAGTTAAAAAGGAGAAGGATTGATTGATTGGCAAGCCTATGGTAGGAGTAAGTTCCATGCCGCTCTCGAGTGATTCACTAAAATACATCTTCGGCCGAGTGTTGAGTGATCCCCCGTGAGGTATGTGAACTTGTATATAAATGGAATTTTAAAGAGGCATGATATGCCCTAATAAGTAATTTATCTTATGAAAAGTTTTAAATAAATCATGACGAATAGGATTGTAAATAAATAAAAATAAAACTTAATAAAGAATCTTGGAAACCCCGACACTCTATGACAAGCCGAAAAACCTTCTCTTCTACCAATTCCATTTGGGAGTGTAAATCCACATTATAAAGAGTTTTGATTGAGGACAAGCAAAGATTCAAGTGTGGGGGTATTTGATGTGTGTAAAATGCAACATATAAATTACATCAAATAAGGCATAAAACTAACCCTTTTTTAGTACTAATGTTGGAAAAAGTGTGTTTTTGTCTTCCTTTTGAATTTACAGGGTCAAATGAGCTTAAACGAACAAAAGGAACAAATATACAGCCAAAACCAACATAAATACAAAGAAAAGGAAGAAACGTGGCATGCCCGACCCCTCGACAACAACTCCCAAAGCAAAAACAAGAAGAAAGCTGAGCATGGGGCTGTGCACAGCTGAGCATGGGGTTGTGCCCAGCTCAGCACGGGGCGTGCCCAGCTCAGCACGGGGCGTGCCCAGCTCAGCACGGGGCCGTGCTCAGTGAGCACGGGGCCGTGTCTAGGATGGTCAGCCCTGGCACAAAAGACAAACCTGTAGAAGCTTCTATTTCCCAACACGGGGGCGTGTCCAGCGGACACGGGGCCGTGGTCAACGCAAAGATTCGCAGAATCTGAGCAAATCTTGATAGTACAGATACGCTTCTGCACACGGGGCAGTGCCCAGTGGACACGGGGGCGTGTGGAGCTAATGCAGACAAATTGTATTAATGAAGAAAGAGAAAAGGGTGGACACGGGGCCGTGTCCAGGCTTCTGTACAGGCTATAAATAGGGATGCTTGGTTCACTTCAAAGGCATCCCTTGGCACACCACCTCTCTCACACTTCACCCACCACCCACCACCACCATAACACCATCATCCACCACCATCATCCATTGTCCATCATAGAGTGTGTGAGTCGTCTCGGGATCCAAGATTGATCGTAAGAGTTCTTGACAATCAAGGCCATGTTTGCCTAAGTCTCTTACATCACTTGGTGAAGACAAAGTGTCTAGTGTAATACTTTTTTATTTTTAATCTTTTCGCACTTTTTAATTGGTTATGTATTAATGACTTTAATAACTAGTTTCTTATGTTGAAGGTGATTCTTCCTTATCGTTTGTCCATGGTGTCTTGGCATTATTTTACTGTCTATATAAAATTAAAGATTTTCACCATTCATATCTCCACGGTCTATATGGAGGTATGTTGGCTACCTGGTCGGGGGTTAAGGGAACGGTTTGGTAAGAGTCTTGCCATTGTTCAGTGTATAGATCCTGCAAAGGACCTGGGTCAAATTTAGTAGGACCTCCTTCAATACTTAACGGTATTGGATGGCGGGGGTCCAAACTCTTTGATCCGCTCATAAGTTAAACTACTATTAATATTTTAACCCGGCTACTTAGGACTGTATCCCTGCTGACTCAGACTACTTAGCCGAGGGTAACGTCACCTTCAAAAGAGGGGCCTACCACATTATGCATTAATAACTTAATTAATTATCTTTCAATAATCCGACCCTTTAGGATTGTATCCTTGCTGACTCAAACTACTGGGTTGAGGGTAACGTCACCTCCAAAAGAGGGGCCTACTACAATAACTAAGATAATCTCTTAAATAGTGCAAAAGTGCGGAAATAATCAAAGGTTACACTAAACACGAGTCGGAACCAAGTGATTCATCTTGTCTATCTGTTTTTATTTTTATTTTTATTTTCAGCATTTTAGTTAGTTTTTATTTTTCTTAGTTTAAAAACATTTTTCTAAACTTTTGATTTGATTAGACGTTGAGGATAAACCGGTACTAAAAGCTCTTGTGTCCTTGGACGACCTCGGTATCTTACCAACACTATACTACGCTCACTATGGGTGCACTTGCCCATATGTGTGTTTAGTGTTAGTAAATATCGTGGTTTATAAATTTAAAACTTGGCTAAAAAGTGTTAAAAAGGGCGTAACATATATATTAAAAACTAACGACACTTCACACGCATCAAGTTTTTGGCGCCGTTGCCGAGGACACAAGGATTTTAAGAAAGCTTAAAATCGACGGCCTAATCAGTTTTTCAAAACCTTTTTAAAACGCGCGCACATTTTTCTGCATTTTAGTTTAGTTTAGCATTTACAGTAACCTGAACACGGGTCGTGCTCACTGAACACGGGGCCGTGCTGCACATTTTTCATAAAACACCCAGTAACAGTAGCTTGAACACGGACCGTGCTCACTGAACACGCCCCGTGCTCAACAAAATCAGTAAATTTAATTAAAACGCCCAGATACAGATTCTGTACATGGGGCCCTGTCCACTGAACACGGGGCCGTGTCCAGCCTCTGTTTCCGTTTTTATTTTTGTTTTCTGATCTCGAGACTTGGTTGTGGTATGCTGAGTGATTCTTATGGATCAATACTCATGAGGTTACAACTACACCTATGAGGAGGATGATTATAGGAGTAATTATTGCACTAATTGTAGTAACCCACACTCGGTTCAACATTGTCACTCATATCAACCATCCAATTCATACACCTACTATGAGGAACCCAGGTATGAGCCATCAACTTCATACGCATCCTATGAAGACCAAAGGTATGAACCTCCTCCCTCATACTCATATTTTGATGAACCAACGTATGAGCCTTCTTACTCATACTTTGAGGAACCAAGATATGAGCCACCACCTTCGTATGCTTATTATGAGGAACCATGCTTAGAGCTTGTGTAATTGATTTCGGAGGTAATTGGGACGATTACTTACCATTGATAGAATTTCTTATAATAATAGTTATCACACAAGTATCAATGCTGCACCATTTGAAGCACTTTATGGACGAAAGTGCCGAACCCCAGTCTGTTGGGCCGAAATTGGAGAAAAGCAACTATCTGGACCTGAGATAGTACAAGAAACAACAGACAAAATCATTCAAGTCAAGGAACGACTGAAAGCAGCACGTGATCGACAAACGAGTTATGCTGATAACAGACGAAAGCCGTTGGAATTTCAAGTAGGAGATAAAGTATTATTAAAAGTCTCTCCTTGGAAAGGAGTGGTAAGATTCATCAAGAGGGGAAAGCTAAGCCCCAGGTATGTTGGACCTTTTGAGATTATTAGAAGAATAGGATTTGTAGCCTATCAGCTACAACTGCCCAAGGAAATGGCAGGAATACATGATCTATTTCATGTATCTAATCTCAAAAAGTGTTTAGCTGATGAATCGCTGATAGTACCTCTTAAGGATATAGAGGTAAATGAACAATTAAAATTTGTAGAAAGACCTCTACAAATTGAAGACAAGAAAGTCAAGAACCTCAAGCACAGGAGATTAGTTTTGGTCAAAGTAAAGTGGAACTCCAAAAGAGGACCAGAATACACATGGGAGCTTGAATCAGAAATGCAAAGGAAATATCCACACTTGTTTCAGTAGACCTCGAGGACGAGTTCTAAAACAAGGTGGGGAGGATATAACAACCCTCCTGAAATTTTTCTGACATCCTAATATATTTTAAATTACCCTTATATGTCTCTAAATACACCCCGTATGTGAAAACCGAGCCCAAAATATGAAATGTCATTAAAAATAATTAAAAAACAAAATTTTATAGGCGCTCGCGGGCCGCGTAGCCTTTGGCTACTGCTTACGCGGGTCGCGACAGCAAGGAACCCAGGCCGCACCCGGTGATGCCACGTGCCGTGCCGTGCAGCGTGTCGAGGCTAGGGCTGACTCGGACAAGCTAGGGCCTACCCTAGGGAGCCTCGCGGGCCGCGTAACCCGAGGACTCACCTTACGCGGGCCGCGTGAAAACGAAAATCAGGCCCTATATAAGAGGGCATCGGGCTTTCAGTTTTCATCGCTCACATTTCTTTTCTTTCTCTCAATTTTCACATAGTAGGCCTAATACTCGGGTATAATATCCCCCTAAATAACGAAGTTCTGCTCCGTTGTAAGTATTATAACCCCAGTTACATATTAGATACGATGCCCGATTATCCAGGGTTCCGTAACGACTGTCGTGGTTCTGCCCGACGTAGTCGTTGGAATGCCGTCTCGGAGAGGGTATCGTTAATATAAATAAAAGGGTTATTATACTAACATATGTACATTTGTGTAAATTATAGATAAATCACCAGGAAACCTTAGAAGAAATCTAAGACAGCAATGTGAGTTTATCCTCTTTTTGTAAACCTTTTTGTAACTGTTTTTACAAAACCTTAAATATTTTACAATGTGATTAAGCAGTAATTGAGTCTTTGTAGTTCTTCAATTACTGCCGGTATATTGGGGTTTTGTATACAAAATGTGGAACACGTTACCATTGGACAACGAGTTAGTCAATGAGTAATATGACCCACCAGTCAGGATTGATAATACTGAATGAGTAATTGTGTAGAAATAAACATTGTGATCGCTCTCAATACTGTGTTAATTGATAAAATTCTTCTTGATTAAACTGGGATTCACTCACCAGTATTTCCCACTGACAAATGTTTTTAAAACGCGTTGCAAGTAACAAAATGTAAAAGCCAAATTAGAAGAAAGCCAGCTGGAGAGCACTGACGGCTTGGAAAAATGTGGCTATAAAAGTTACCTAAAAGACGATGTTTTAAATTCAATAAAATAGGGTTTATCCCTATAAACATGTTGTAATAAGAAACTTGGGTTTTACCCATGTGGTTATTAAAATAAAATATGGTGGTTTTACTCTGATAAACATTTCCTAACTACGGTCCTGATGAAATTTCCGCTGCCAAAATGATAAACAAATGATACCACCGACACTGGTGTTCGCGGCCGCCTGTTCCCGGGACAGATAAGGGGGCGGGGGTTGCGACACAACTCTAAGTCGTGAGTCATGTAATTCTTCTCGTGAACCTTCAACTGTCGAGAAGCGTAGGCTATCACTTTCTCACGTTGCATCAAAACACAACCGAGACCTTGAAAAGAGGCATCACAGTATACCACGAAGTCATCCGTACCATCGGGTAGGGACAATATCAGAGCACTGCAATGCTTGTATTTCAAAAGTTGAAAGGCTCTCTATTGATTCGCTCCCCACGAATAAGCAACACCCTTCTGAGTTAAAGCGGTAAAAGGTTGAGCGATTTTCAAAAATCCTTTGATAAATCTGCGATAGTACCCCGCGAGGCAAAGAAATTGTCGCACCTCCGTAGGAGTCTTAGGTGCCGCCCAATTCCTGATAGAATCGATTTTCGTTGGATCAACATTTATTCCTGACTCGTTGACCACGTGACCAAGGAAGTGTACTTCTCGAATCTAGAAATCACACTTTGAAGAATTTCGCGTAAAGCTGCTCCTTCCTCAAGAGTTCCAAGATAAGACGCAAGCGCTGCTCATGATCCTCCTTGCTCTTAGAATAGATCATAATGTCATCTATAAAGACAATGACGAAGTCATTAAGGTACGACTTGCACACACGATTCATGAAGATTAGGATGAAGATTAGGATGTTCTTTAGATGAAAATTAGGATGTTCTTTAGATGAAAATTAGATACAAGTCACTAAGATCAATTCTTTAGATAAACATGATAGAAACAAGAAGTTAGAACATGTATACCAGATTTAGCCAGTCTACCGCATTAATGAAGATTGGGATGTTCTTGACTGACCGGGTTCTCATTTAGGGTGTACGGTTATAATGTTTAATATGATCTAGAAGATCATGATATTTAGAGATAGAGGGAGGTGAATAATGATGATGGTGTTATGTTGGTGACCAATCTTAAACCCTATCTAATAAGCTCTATATCTACACCTAATGGGAAACACTTAGTAAGGTAAATACGTTTATTGGATATTTTCCAATAAGTCAACGATTTATTATAATATAAATGATAAATTGATAATAATGACCATACGAATGTATATATTAGATATATTCTTACATCATTGAATGTCAATGTTTAACTAGCTTTTGGTTAAAAAAAATATCGAAACTTTGTTTATACGGGTTTAGTGTTTTTACCTTTTATTGAAATCATATTAGCTATCTAACGTAAATATAAATATTGGTTGTAAGAGTAAGGAATTAATCACTTAAATCAAACACCTAACACATACAACGAACACACATATAGAATACAAAAAAGGACTGGACAGTTGGGTTTTTACAGCATATGTTGTTCCGTTCTATAATCATAGAATTCCGTTGTTAAAAATATATATAGAATACGAAACCGACTATCTAATAGGTGTTTGATTTAATATTTTAATTATATTTATGGGGTATAATGTTTGCAGTAATTTGAGTTAATAGCGCGCACATTCAGACAAATTAGTGCTTATTATGATGTTAAATTGGTACTTAAGAACCTGAAAATATATATTGATACTGTCAGGCTAAAGAGTGTGGGGGTATGGTTGGGTCATCAATCGTCATTTAGGATCATTAATAAAGTGCTACACCACCCCCTTGTCTCATCCACCATGGTTGGCATGGATTAAACCATGGCAACCATGGGCCTCCTGTGACAACCCTCACCAAACCAGGTATCCGTACGAACTAATTAATATTTAATTACTGCTTAATTACTGTGCTTGCTTACAACTGTGATTAAACTGCTTACTGATTTATGATACATACATACTCATGCATCACATTTTATATTGTCACTCTATTATTTATACACAACCGTCAGTGACAACCTTGATGCACAAAAGCACAGTGAGCACACTATACGGGATACCCAGTAAACATGCTGACATAACCAGCATCAGACAGACACTGTCTCTAAGGCCAGTATGAGCCGGGAATAAATTACTACACCTGTAGAGAGTGTAGGGAAATGAGGGTTGTAGAACTGCGTCACTAGGTGATAATTATAGTGACCGGATGTGCCTAAAACGTACTTCGAGTACAAAATTCAGCACTTTAAATAAAAAACCAGCATTAAGCTAACTAGTAAAGTGCCATAACATGAGAAAAATATTACTAGACACTTTCCAAAGTGTCGGGAATAAACTGTCACTAAAAATAATATTATCGACACTTTAAATACCTATTTAACACCTTAACGGAGTGAAATCCGACCGAACAACCGGACTTAACCCGGGACATAAAAATATTGACATCAACATTGTTACACTTTTCCTGAGCTAGTTATGGTCCCTGAGCACTATAACACCTTACATAATACCCGGTACCCGTTAAACACTAGACATAACATTAAACCCCCCACTAATTAACTTAATTACCCTCAAATGATACACTTAACCCCCTCCCATGTAATTTTCAGTTCAACATGGTCCCACCCTACTAGATCTACTTAATCTTCAATAAAAAATAAAAAATAAATATTCCCATAATCCATTCTTGGAAATTACAAGATTTTGTTTGGACTTTGTTTGTACTCATGAAGACATGAGGGCCACTGGATAAAAGGGGTAGTGTATTTGAATACACTAAGTTCACCATCTTTACCACTACAAAAAAAAAAAACTCCTTCTCCCTCTCCATTACGGCTTCGGCCGAACTCCCAAGTCCACACATCACCCACTTTCTTGTTTCAAGTTCCATTATTTCAAGCATACCACAAGTTGCACAAGGGTGTTTTAGGAGGCGTGGAGCACACGGAAGTTGAAGGACCACTCTCATTTTCTTTTACCCATCTCGTTTCCGTCTTAGTTCTTCCCTAGCCTCGAGCTAGTAGTAAGTGACTCTAAACGCCTTTTTGATCTTGTCTAGAGTGGTTAATAAGAATTTTGTCGGTTGAAATTTATGAACATGTAAGACCAAAAATTAAAAGTCTACTAAAGGTGATGAACTTGGTGGTTAATAAGTAAATGTTGGTGTAAAACTTATAAAACTAGTTTTGTTATGATTATTTAGTGTTGATTTATGCTAGTGTTAGTTCGGATCGTCATCTAACCCGACTAAGTCATGTTCATAGAACATGACCTAGTGTATGTTAAAGTGTGAAAAGTTATTAGATGACGAACCCTTTCACTCACAAACATGAACTTGTGTAAAAACAATTTTTCTTATGAAATGGAGTTCTAAACTAGTAGATCTACGGATCTACAAGTGGTATTTTCAAAGGACCGAGTGTAAAATGAAATCATATTTTTAAAGCTGGGTCTTTCCTAAACAAAGGTGATTTTTGTAAACACACAAGTGTGTAGACACTTGTGTGACAAAAAGTTTTAACAAAGAATTGTTTTTGTAATATTTGACAAGAAAATGTACAAATGCATTTTCTGAAAGAACAAGATTCGTGAGAAACCGATTTTTTTATAGAAAGATCTACTAAAGATATGGGGAAAGTTACTATATATTTTGCACAAACCACAAGTTCATGTGTTTTGCGATTTATATTTATTTTGACTATTTTGATGATGAAACTTTGTTGATTGATGTTAGGAACATTGTTGAATTGAAATTTTAAAAGAAAATGATACGTTAGAAAGCGTGGCCACCTCCAGTTACAGGGGAAACTCTGGCGAAATTTTTCCAAAAATCTAACACTTGGAAATATTTTTATCACGAGTGTTACGAATATATTTTCAACTTGTTTTCCCAATTACCTTTCGCCAAAATTTTTTATTACAAAACAACCAAGTGTCGGAGGTGGAATTTTTATAAATAAAATTTGCTAAAATATATATTTAGAATATATATTTTCATAACAACACTTGTGTAAATTTTTATGATTATTTTGGTGAACTACGTAAATATTATTTTTAGGGTAAAAATAATATTACTAAATATTAACGGCTCCAAAATAACGCGAACGCCTTCACAATAAATATTTAAGTTACACCGGTATTATTTATACCACCCGAACCTTACAACGTAACTTACGTATTTTCAGAAAATACTCATAAGGGTGTATTTTGACAAGGATAATATTTTGGAAAATTATATGGAATAAAATATAATATTTTTGGGAAAAATAATTATATTTTGGAAGTAAAGTATTTTGGACAAATGAAATACAATATATTACATTAAGTGGGACTTAATAATATATTTCGAAGTTATACGAACGCACATGTATTAAAACCCCCATCCTTGGGAAGGAATATATTTACAATATAATTACGAAATAGTTGCCTAACTATTTCCCGAAGACATTAAACCTTGAGCTAAGGCACGGCCGTCCGTCTAATAGAAGTTAGTACGTGTAGGTCGTCACGCAGCATGTTATTTTGGGACGGACTATTTTGA
Source organism: Helianthus tuberosus (assembly GCA_030545235.1). Taxonomy (NCBI): domain Eukaryota; kingdom Viridiplantae; phylum Streptophyta; class Magnoliopsida; order Asterales; family Asteraceae; genus Helianthus; species Helianthus tuberosus. The sequence goes on from CM060441.1 coordinate 142,550,727, forward strand.
GACGCACTTCTGTGAGTTCATGTCCCCCTTTTCTCTTAACTGTTTTCAGCTTTCTAAACTGCGGGGGTGAAATACATGTTACTATGATTACGAGTACTTTTTACATGGTATGGTTAGCGTAAGGAGGGTTACTACTTAGATCATGTGAGTGGGTAGGCGCAACTTGAGGCCATTAATCCTCATTGTAGGACCGAGGGACGTAAGCGGTAGATCTATCTAGGTGTAGCGAGCCCAACCCCTGAGCCCGCCTAATGGACCAGGTGGTGACTTTGTACCCAACGCAAAATCTGCTAGGTTTGAGTCTTCCTACGGCACTTCACACATATCATTGGCTTTGCAACCCAATGGTGATCTCTTTTTCCTTATTGCTACATACCAGGGACATTTTTACATCAGGACGTACTTAAACCTTTTTACATTGGGACGTACTTTAAAGGTTTTACATACTCACTTTCACATGAACTCGCTCAACTTTATGTTGATTTTTCAACTTATATGTATTTCAGGGAACTAAGGATCTGGCACGGCATGCTACGTTTTCACGCTGCGTAGAGTTATGGGATCATCCGAGTTTAGGGGTTGTGGCTTTTACCTGGACGAGTCACAGTTCTTAAACTACGTCTATTTTAAGTTTGTGGTTGTGAATTTCAAACAATGTTTTCATGTTATTAGGTTGTAATTTCCGTTGTATGTGTCAACGCCTTAAGACAATGATGTGGTATTTTACTTTTCAAACTTAAATCAATGGATGATCTGCATGGTTTTATTTTCATATAGCTTTGTTGTGATTAAGCTATGGTATTAAGAAGTCACACCAAACAAACCCACGCTTCCGCAAAGCCAGGGTGTGACAGCTTGGTATCAGAGCCAGGTTCATAGCAAACTAGGATTCCTTCTCGAGTCTAGACTATGATCACTAGGGCTCTCACGAAAACGTTTTTACACTGCATACCACTTAAGTCCAGATCCAAAACGTTTTTACAAACAAAAGTTGAGCACATTTTATTTATTAGTTATGGCTCAGTCTGGGAGGCTGAGGCTCGGTCTGGGAGGCTGAGGCTCAGTCTGAGAGGCTAAGGAAGTAGGCTAGTGGGACTAGGAAGAACAGTCCGAGAGGCTGGGAAGGTAGTTTGAGAGACTAGGAGAGTCAGTCTGGGAGGCTGGGAGGCTAGTGGGACTAGGAGAACTATTTGATTGCTTGTTGGTGACTAATATGTTTATATGATTATATGATTGATTGTTATACGTATGTGTGTTTGTGTTACAAACGTCATGCCTTCATCATGTACTAGAAAGATGGACACTACGAATCCCATGGCCATAGTATCAGACGACATAGTTTCATCAGAACACGAGGTGTACATTTCCGATACTACCGGCACGGACGATGACGACTTTCAGCCCTTTGCGCTGCCTGATGTCGTAGCAGAGACTGCTGATGGCCATCTTGTTGGGAATTTGCCACTCGCGGTGGTCCCTGCTCCTGTTCCCCTTGCCGCTTATCCCGTTGTTGATATGCCCCCCGACGTTGTCCCTGTCGACCCTATGTTTGTTGATCCGGAGCCGGCTGTGGCCCCTGAGCTAGGCGTTGCTCCTAACCCCGCATTGGAGCATGACCCTGTTCATGCCGATGCACCTGTTGTTGCTCCTTGATTGATCATCGGCTTGGACGAGAGAAAATTGGGGTAACTGTACAAGACAATTTATTATTACGGGGGCCCACGTAATAACGACTTGTAGTGCACAGAAATCCTGGTGGACTCTGCGGGTCAAGCTAATGAAAACCAATATAGCAGGAAATAACTAAAACACGAATGACCAAGGCGATGTAGCCTCGAGTTCATTCTATTACAAGCAATAAGCCAATTTGGCAAGCCTATGTGAAGACGCAGAAATTATTTCCTCGCTCATACATTGAGTATATATTCGTGTGAAATTGGGTGATTACATGATGGCTTATGGTGCTGTGTATCTCATAGACAATTGAAATGTTGTCTAACCCACTTCATACCACTTCGACAGAAGAGAATGTCACCCAGACGTGGCACAGACACCAGTACGTTGCCAAGGACAGAAGCCGAGCTGCAATAACGCATCTCACAGGCAATTGCACGACATGAAGCCCTCCGCTCTAAGCACAGCAATGGCACTACTGGAGATAACCCTCCAACTGGCTGCACCTATAAGCAGTTCCTGAACTGCAAGCCTTTGAACTTTGACGAAACAGGAGGCACCGTGGCATTTGTTCGTTGGTCCGAAAAGACTGGCTCCGTTCTAAGAATGAGTAACTGTTCGCCCCAACAGAGTGTTACCTATATCTCGGGGTTATTTCTAGATGGCACACTCTCATGGTGGGACCTTCAGGTTCAGACCCTTGGTACAGATGCTGCTTATGCATTGAGCTGGGACGAGCTCAAAGAAATGATGGAGAAGAAATACTGTTCTAGGGCCGGAATCCAGAAGCTTGAGGTGGAGTTCTGGAATTGAAAATGGACGGACCAGAGATTCCTGAATACGTCCGGCAATCTCACGACTTGTCTAGGGTCGTCCCCTACTTAGTCAAACCGGAGTTCAAAGGATTGAACGATTCATTTGGGGACTTGCACCCCGGATCAGGGGCATGGTTACTACCTCGAAGCCCTCAACCATTACAGAGGCTATCGATACGGGTGATTTATTTATAACATGAGATGTTATGTGTTGATATTACATACGTACACTTTACTTACTATCACCTGACCAACGTGAACCATCTTTTAGAAGATGCCACCAAAACGCGATCCGCGCATGCCTGCCAACGAGGCAGGAATTCAACAAATCATTGCTGCCGCCATTGCACAGTACGCAGCCTCACAAGGAGGAACTAGCGGAAGTAATTCAAACAATAACGGCAACAACAACCCACCTCATGGTAATGAAAAGTCGTTTGAGACATATTACCATACACTTGGATAATTATAGCACGTCCGCTAACACCATTCGTAAATATTAACGTATGTGCAGGGTGCACCTACAAGCAGTTCCTAGACTGCAAACCTGTAAACTTTGATGGTACCGGAGGTGCTGTTGCTTTTGTTCGTTGGGCCGAAAAGACAGAATCAGTTCTCCGCATGAGCAAATGCGCTCCAGATCAGCAAGTTACTTACATCTCTGGGCTATTCTTGGACGGAGCCCTGTCATGGTGGAATTTACAAGTCCAAACACTTGGTGAAGCCGCAGCCTACGCAATGACATGGAACGAGCTGAAAGAGCTCATGCGTAAAAAGTATTGCTCTCGCGCTGAGATCCAGAGGTTGGAAACTGGGTTTTGGCATTTGAAAATGGAAGGTCCGAAAATTGCGGAATACGTTCAGAGGTTCCCCGACTTATTTCATGTGGTTCCTTACATGGTTACACCGGAATTCAAGCGAATCGAGCGCTTCATTTAGGGTTTAGCTCCTCAAATCATAAGTATGGTGACCTCTTCCAAGCCTGCAACTATCACTGAGGCAATTGATCTGAGCGTGGCTCTCACTGAGGAGGCTATTCGCCTAAACAAGTTTTCTGATGTTGAGCCAAAGAAGAAGGAGACTCACGTTGAGTCGTCCGGGGGTAACAAAAGAAAATTTTCGAACTTCCAACAAGGCACAAGCGGTGATGGCAGGAAAGGAGAACCAAGCGCACCAGTCCAAGCTACAACTAGTACTGGAAGGAAAGGAAAGGGATATATGGGTACACATCCCAAGTGCAACACCTGCCAGCGTCACCACTCAGGCCGGTGTGGTTTAAAAGTATGTGAAGCTTGTGGAAAGACTGGTCACTCGAAGGATTCTTGTTGGGCTACGGCTGGCCGGGGAGGCCAAGGAAGTTTTGGAAATAGAAACAAAACCGGGGTGGAAATGGAAATCGTGCACAAGGAAACAATGGAGGAAATGGGAATCGAGGCAACAATGTGAATCAAGCTGGTAATGTGAACTGAAACAACAACAATCAAGATGGAAATGGTGGAGGAAACGGGCAAAGACCAGGTTGTTTTAACTGTGGTGAGATTGGGCACTATAAGAGGAACTGCCCAGAATTGAACCAAGCACGGGGAAGGGTTTTCAATATCGAAGCGAGGGAAGCGCGCCAGGATCCCAATGTTGTTACTGGTACGTTCCCTATAAACCAACGCTTTGCATCCGTTTTATTTGATACTGGTGCCGATTATAGCTTCGTATCGTTAGAGTTTAAGAATATGCTTGGTTTAGCCGCTAGTAAACTAGATATCCCGTACTCAATCGAATTGGCGAATGGAAAGTTAATAGAAGCTAATGAAGTGGTCAGAGGTTGTGTAATCGAGTTGGGAGAGCGTGAGCTTACTTTGGATCTACTACCAGTCCAGCTGGGGAGCTTCGACGTGGTAGTAGGAATGGATTGGTTATCAAGCAACAAGACTGAGATTGTTTGTCACGAAAAGGTCGTTCGTATACCAACCGAAGATGGAGAAACAATTGTGGTTCATGGGGAGAAGTGGGATACGCCTTTAAGAATTATCAGTTGCCTGAAAGCTCGTAAGTGTTTACAAAAGGGATGTGCTGCCTTCCTGGCACACATCGTGGATAAGAAAGCTGCTGAGCCGAAAATCGAAGACATCCCTATCGTGAGGGAATATCCTGAAGTCTTTCCAGAGGACTTGCCAGGATTGCCACCACAAAGGCAAGTGGAATTTCACATTGACTTAGTTTCAGGCGCCGCACCTGTAGCTAGGGCACCTTATAGACTTGCACCGTCAGAGATGCAGGAGTTGTCGACACAACTCCAGGAGTTACTTGACAAAGGATTCATCCGACCAAGCTTCTCACCTTGGGGAGCTCCAGTTTTATTTGTCAAAAAGAAAGACGGTAGTTTTCGTATGTGTATTGACTACCGGGAGTTGAATAAGCTGACGATCAAGAATAGATATCCTCTGCCAAGAATCGATGATTTATTCGATCAACTCCAAGGTTCAAGCTTTTATTCAAAGATCGATCTTCGATCTGGATACCATCAGCTAAGGATACAAGAGGAGAGTATCCCGAAAACAGCCTTCAGAACTCGTTATGGACATTACGAGTTCCTAGTTATGCCGTTTGGGTTGACAAACGCGCCTGCTGTTTTTATGGACCTAATGAACAGAGTTTGCAAGCCATATTTGGATAAGTTCGTGATTGTGTTTATCGATGACATCTTAATATACTCGAAGTCGAAGGACGAGCATGAACAGCATTTAAGAGCCATTCTGGAGTTGCTGAAAAAGGAATAGTTGTATGCCAAATTCTCTAAGTGCGAGTGTTGGCTACACGAAGTCCAGTTTCTTGGACACGTGGTTAATAGAAATGGAATCCATGTTGATCCCACAAAGATCGAGGCGATAAAGAGCTGGGAGACTCCAAAGACGCCGACCGAGATTCGCCAGTTCTTAGGTTTGGCTGGCTATTATCGAAGATTCATTGAGGATTTTTCTAAAATCGCTCAACCCCTTACCGCGCTCACACAGAAGGATAAGAAGTTTGATTGGGGAATCAAACAGGAAGAAGCATTTCAGTTATTGAAGAACAAACTTTGTGATGCGCCGATCTTATCACTACCATAGGGAACTGATGATTTCGTGGTATACTGTGACGCCTCACGTCAAGGATTGGGTTGCGTGTTGATGCAACGCCAGAAAGTTATAGCTTACGCATCACGCCAGTTGAAAGTTCATGAAAAGAAGTATACCACGCATGATTTGGAGCTAGGCGCAGTGGTATTTGCATTAAAGATCAGGAGACACTACCTATATGGTACAAAGTGTACAATCTTTACGGATCATAAAAGTCTGCAGCACATATTCGACCAGAAAGAGCTGAATATGAGACAAAGACGTTGGGTCGAATTGTTGAATGATTACGACTGCGAGATTAAGTACCATCCTGGGAAGGCGAATGTGGTCGCCGATGCCCTAAGTCGTAAAGAAAGGATCAAGCCCATAAGGGTTAGGGCTTTGGAGATGATTATCCAGACAGATCTTTCCCTGCGCATTCGTGCCGCGCAAAAAGAAGCTATTAAGGAAAGAAACCTTGAAGAAGAATATCTCCGTGGGATGGAGAAGCAATTAGTGCCAAACGAGGAAGGAACATTATGTTTTATGAAAAGAATTTGGGTTCCTCTGTTTGGTGGTTTGAGAAAAGTTATTTTTGATGAAGCACACAAATCACGGTACTCTATTCATCCCGGTGCGGATAAGATGTACCAGGATCTTAAGGATTATTATTGGTGGCCTAGGATGAAAGGCGACGTTGTTGTTTATGTTAGCAAATGTTTGACGTGTGCCAAGGTGAAAGCTGAATACCAGAAGCCTTCGGGACTTCTGCAACAGCCTGAAATTCCCAAGTGGAAATGGGAACAGATTTCAATGGATTTTATAACGAAGTTGCCAAGGACGCCCAGGGGTCACGATACTATTTGGGTGATAGTTGACCGCCTAACAAAGTCCGCACACTTTCTGCCAATCGAAGAGAAGGATAACACCAGCAAACTGGCAGAAATATTCATGAGAGAAATCGTTGCACGTCATGGAGTGACTCTCTCGATTATCTCAGATAGAGATGGGAGATTTGTATCAAGGATTTGGCAATCCTTCCAAGAAGCTTTTGGCTCGCAATTGAACCTAAGTACTGCATTTCATCCGCAAACTGATGGCCAAAGTGAAAGAACTATTCAGACATTGGAGGATATGCTGAGAGCATGTGTAATGGATCTTGGTGGTAGCTGGGATAAGCATTTACCACTGGCCGAATTCTCATACAACAACAGCTACCACACCAGTATTGGAGCCGCGCCATTTGAAGCTCTGTACGGACACAAGTGTCGATCACCCCTATGCTGGGCTGATGCAGGTGATAGGCAGCTTGTTGGTCCCGAAATCGTCCAAGAGACGACATACAAGATTGCGCAGATTCAAAAACGCATCGAAGCGGCTCACGACAGACAGAAAGCCTATGCAGATCCAAACCGAAAACATTTGGAATTCCAAGTTGGAGATATGGTTTTATTGAAAGTTTCACCCTGGAAGAGTGTGGCACGCTTCGGAAAGCGTGGGAAGTTGAATCCGCGTTACATTGGCCCTTTTAGAATTCTGCAAAGGATTGGGCTTGTAGCCTACAAGTTGGACCTACCTGCTGAACTCCATGGTGTTCACGATACATTCCATGTATCCAATTTGAGAAAAAGTCCAACACAAGATACAGTGATCATTCCTGCTGACGAAGTTCATATCGACGACACGCTCCACTTCACTGAAGAACCTGTTGAGGTCACGGATTGGAAAGTTAACAAAACTCGCAGGAGCAGTGTCAAACTCGTCAAAGTTCGTTGGAATGCAAGACATGGGCCTGAATTCACGTGGGAATGTGAGGATCGAATGAAGGAGAAGTACCCCCATTTATTTCCAAAGACCCCTGCAAATAGAAGCAGAACTTAAATTTCGGGACGAAATTTCTTTAACGGGGGGAGAATGTGACAACCCTCACCAAACCAGGTATCCGTACGAACTAATTAATATTTAATTACTGCTTAATTACTGTGCTTGCTTACAACTGTGATTAAACTGCTTACTGATTTATGATACATACATACTCATGCATCACATTTCATACTGTCACTCTATTATTTATACACAACCGTCAGTGACAACCTTGATGCACAAAAGCACAGTGAGCACACTATACGGGATACCCAGTAAACATGCTGACATAACCAGCATCAGACAGACACTGTCTCTAAGGCCAGTATGAGCCGGGAATAAATTACTACACATGTAGAGAGTGTAGGGAAATGAGGGTTGTAGAACTGCGTCACTAGGTGATAATTATAGTGACCGGATGTGCCTAAAACGTACTTCGAGTACAAAATTCAGCACTTTAAATAAAAATCCAGCATTAAGCTAACTAGTAAAGTGCCATAACATGAGAAAAATATTACTAGACACTTTCCAAAGTGCCGGGAATAAACTGTGTCACTAAAAATAATATTATCGACACTTTAAATACCTATTTAACACCTTAACGGAGTGAAATCCGACCGAACAACCGGACTTAACCCGTGACATAAAAATATTGACATCAACATTGTTACACTTTTTCTGAGCTAGTTATGGTCCCTGAGCACTATAACACCTTACATAATACCCGGTACCCGCTAAACACTAGACATAACATTAAACCCCCCACTAATTAACTTAATTACCCTCAAATGATACACTTAACCCCCTCCCATGTAATTTTCGGTTCAACATGGTCCCACCCCACTAGATCTACTTAATCTTCAATAAAAAATAAAAAAAAATAAAAAATATTCCCATAATCCATTCTTGGAAATTACAAGATTTTGTTTGGACTTTGTTTGTACTCATGAAGACATGAGGTCCACTGGATAAAAGGGGTAGTGTATTTAAATACACTAAGTTCACCATCTTTACCACTACAAAAAAAAAAAAAAAAAAAAAAAAAAAAAAAAAAAAAAACTCCTTCTCCCTCTCCATTAAGGCTTCGGCCGAACTCCCAAGTCCACACATCACCCACTTTCTTGTTTCAAGTTCCATTATTTCAAGCATACCACAAGTTGCACAAGGGTGTTTTAGGAGGCGTGGAGCACACGAAAGTTGAAGGACCACTCTCATTTTCTTTTACCCATCTCGTTTATGTCTTAGTTCTTCCCTAGCCTCGAGCTAGTAGTAAGTGACTCTAAACGCCTTTTTGATCTTGTCTAGAGTGGTTAATAAGAATTTTGTCGGTTGAAATTTATGAACATGTAAGAACAAAAATTAAAAGTCTACTAAAGGTGATGAACTTGGTGGTTAATAAGTAAATGTTGGTGTAAAACTTATAAAACTAGTTTTGTTATGATTATTTAGTGCTGATTTATGCTAGTGTTAGTTCGGATCGTCATCTAACCCGACTAAGTCATGTTCATAGAACATGACCTAGTGTATGTTAAAATGTGAAAAGTTATTAGATGACGAACCCTTTCACTCACAAACATGAACTTGTGTAAAAACATTTTTTCTTATGAAATGGAGTTCTAAACTAGTAGATCTACGGATCTACAAGTGGTATTTTCAAAGGACCAAGTGTAAAATGAAATCATATTTTTAAAGCCGGGTTTTTCCTAAACAAAGGTGATTTTTGTAAACACACAAGTGTGTAGACACTTGTGTGACAAAAAGTTTTAACAAAGAATTGTTTTTGTAATATTTGACAAGAAGATGTACAAATGCATTTTCTGAAAGAACAAGATTCGTGAGAAACCGATTTTTTTATAGAAAGATCTACTAAAGATATAGGGAAAGTTACTATATATTTTACACAAACCACAAGTTCATGTGTTTTGCGATTTATATTTATTTTGACTATTTTGATGATGAAACTTTGTTGATTGATGTTGGGAACATTGTTGAATTGAAATTTTAAAAGAAAATGATACGCTACAAAGCGTGGCCACCTCCAGTTACAGGGGAAACTCTGGCGAAATTTATCCAAAAATCTAACACTTGGAAATATTTTTATCACGAGTGTTACAAATATATTTTCAACTTGTTTTCCCAATTACCTTTCGCCACAATTTTTTATTACAAAACAACCAAGTGTCGGAGGTGGAATTTTTATAAATAAAACTTGCTAAAATATATATTTAGAATATATATTTTCATAACAACACTTGTGTAAATTTTTATGATTATTTTGGTGAACTACGTAAATATTATTTTTAGGGTAAAAATAATATTACTAAATATTAACGACTCCAAAATAACGCGAACGCCTTCACAATAAATATTTAAGTTACACCGGTATTATTTATACCACCCGAACCTTACAACGTAACTTACGTATTTTCAGAAAATACTCATAAGGGTGTATTTTGACAAGGATAATATTTTGGAAAATTATATGGAATAAAATATAATATTTTTGGGAAAAATAATTATATTTTGGAAGTAAAGTATTTTGGACAAATGAAATAAAATATATTACATTAAGTGAGACTTAATAATATATTTCGAAGTTATACGAACGCACATGTATTAAAACCCCCATCCTTGGGAAGGAATATATTTACAATATAATTACGAAATAGTTGCCTAACTATTTCCCGAAGACATTAAACCTTGAGCTAAGGCACGGCCGTCCGTCTAATAGAAGTTAGTACGTGTAGGTCGTCACGCAGCAGGTTATTTTGGGACGGACTATTTCGAGACGCACTTCTGTGAGTTCATGTCCCCCTTTTCTCTTAACTGTTTTCAGTTTTCTAAACTGCGGGGGTGAAATACATGTTACTATGATTACGAGTACTTTTTACATGGTATGGTTAGCGTAAGGAGGGTTACTACTTAGATCATGTGAGTGGGTAGGCGCAACTTGAGGCCATTAATCCTCATTGTAGGACCGAGGGACGTAAGCGGTAGATCTATCTGGGTGTAGCGAGCCCAACCCCTGAGCCCGCCTAATGGACCAGGTGGTGACTTTGTACCCAACGCAAAATCTGCTAGGTTTGAGTCTTCCTACGGCACTTCACACATATCATTGGCTTTGCAACCCAATGGTGATCTCTTTTTCCTTATTGCTACATACCAGGGACATTTTTACATCAGGGCGTACTTAAACCTTTTTACATTGGGGCGTACTTTAAAGGTTTTACATACTCACTTTCACATGAACTCGCTCAACTTTATGTTGATTTTTCAACTTACATGTATTTCAGGGAACTAAGGATCTGGCACGGTATGCTACGTTTTCACGCTGCGTAGAGTTATGGGATCATCCGAGTTTAGGGGTTGTGACTTTTACCTGGACGAGTCACAGTTCTTAAACTACGTCTATTTTAAGTTTGTGGTTGTGAATTTCAAACAATGTTTTCATGTTATTAGGTTGTAATTTCCGTTGTATGTGTCAACGCCTTAAGACAATGATGTGGTATTTTACTTTTCAAACTTAAATCAATGGATGATCTGCATGGTTTTATTTTCATATAGCTTTGTTGTGATTAAGCTATGGTATTAAGAAGTCACACCAAACAAACCCACGCTTCCATAAAGCCAGGGTGTGACACCTCCTTTCCTTTTTCAATATTTTCTTTTCCTTTTTCACAAAAATAAATTAAAATAAGAGAATAGTGGTTTGGGTCATGGCCACACCCTTTGGGTAGTGGTTTTGAATGATGGATTAGAAGTGAGTGACATGGTGTTGATGTGGAGGGTCATGAAGACCATGAGGGTTATGACCACACCCTATAGCCTCATGATCGATCATTTAGTATCGTTTTAAAACCTTACTAAGAAAGCATACAAGACAAATAGTTTAATCAAGGAAAATAGAGTATAGTGGGTGTTTACACTTCCATCAAATTAATTCATGTCTTTTGGATATGAGTAAATTACAAAACTTGTCCTTTATGTGTGTATATTATTGCAAATCATGTCCTTTGTCTTCAATAATTACATTAAGCATGCATACCTAATGTTTAAAAATTCTAACATGTTATATCATTTACCTCAAACCCAGTTAATTTTCTCAGTTATTTATTGTCACGTGAGGCCCACGTGAGGGCACTAATGTCTTTTAACCTATCCATCTGTTTCCCCCGTTTAAAACCCCAAATAACCCTAACCAATATTTCTTCAAGTATGAAGAACAGGATTTCTTCAAGTATGTCACAATCAAGAAAATGATAACAAGAATCTTGAAATCAGTGTAAACAATAGGTTTTCTTCAAGTATGTATATGAAGTATACAATATTACAATAGACAACCGAAACAGAGTCGCTGCTAACTTGCCGGAAAACTGATTGTTTTGCAAATTAAGTCGCTGGAGATCAGAGCATGAATCGATGTCTGCCGGGATCGAACTAGAGAGACGGTTGTTACGGAGAATGAGTATCTGAAGTGCGGTTAAGTTTCCGATGGTGTTCACCGGAATATTTCTGGCAAGTCCGTCGCCGGGGAGTCGGGGCTCCGTGACACGGTTGGTGACCGTTTCTTGCGTTATTTGGGATTTTTGTATATGTGCTTTTGAATTTATAGACACCGACAACACCAAAGTTTGAGAGAAGAAGAATTGATCCAAAAAATGTGGCGGCGATAATACTCGGTGGTGGTGCAGGAACTCAACTCTTCCCTCTCACAAGCAAAGCGGCTACTTAGGCTGTAAGTATATGTCATTATCGATTTGTACGAGTATATATAAATTTCAAAATTCTTGCTATTGTAATATTGTATACTTGATATACATACTTGAAGAAATCTTGTTGTTTACACTGATTTCAAGATTCTTGTTATCATTTTCTTGATTGTGACATACTTGAAGAAATCCTCTTCTTCATACTTGAAGAAATCTTGATCAGGGTTATTTGGGATTAAACAGGGGAAACAGATGGATAGGTTAAAAGACATTAGTGCCCTCACGTGGGCCCCACGTGATTATAATTAATTGAGAAAATTAACTGGGTTTGGTGTAAAGGATATAACATGTTAGAATTTGTAAACATTAGGTATGATTAATGTAATTATTGAAGACAAAGACATGATTTGCAATAACATACATACATAAAGGACGAGTTTTGTAATTTACTCTTTAGCCAATGAGGTAGCGGTGGAGTGATTGGGGAAAGAATTAATGTTCTTTGTGACCCAGGTTCGACTTGGATGGGAGGCGAGATTTTACCAATTATTCCACTGTCGTGCCTTCAAGCGGCTTCCGCGCATCTAGGGAGAGCCATGGGACTGACGGGTATCGAGTAGTCGACCTTGGCCACAGTGCCCGGTGTCACGGTGGTTGGCACGTAGTTCCTTGCCTTTAAAAAAAATCATGTCTTTTAGTATGCGGTCGTTACCTAAATTTGAAGGAGAACATCGCTTATGTAGTTGAAACTAGGTGTTGCCCCGTCCGCGTTGCGGGGCGATGACCGAATAATTTTTAACCAATTAAAAAAACAGTACCATAGTTTTGCTAGAAAGAAAAAGTAAAAATAGTATTAGGCAGCTCATTAACACAATTTTTAGTTGGGGACAAAATCATATTTTCATTTTTACTTGGGAGAAAAATCAAATTTTTTTTCCCGAGGGTAAAATCCTAATTTTTAGCTAGGGGAAAACCGTATTTTTATTTTGCACTGGGGCAAAAAACGTAATTTTGAATTGAGGGTGATATCGTAATTTTGAACCGAGGGGAAAATCGTAAATTTTAGCTAGGGGCAAAAGCATAATTTTATTTTGAACTAGGGGTAAAGACGTAAATTTAAACCGGGGGAAAAACCGTAATTTTAAAGTGGATATAAAATAATAAACTAGTGTAAAATCGTAATTTTTAGCCGGGGGAAAACAAAATTTTATTTTGAACTGGGGCGAAAATGTAATTTTGGCTGAGGGTAAAATCATAATTTTGAGCTGATGGCAAAATCGTATTTTTAAGGGAAAAAAACTAATGGCAAAACTGTAAATTGAAATGGGGCAAAATCGTAATTTTGAACCGGGGGCAAAATCGAAATATTTAGCTGGGAGCAAAAGGGCAAATTTATTTTTAATTGGAGGCAAAGACATATTTTTGAACTGATGGCAAAATCGTAATTTTAAAGCGGGATAAAACCGTAAATTTGTTAGGCCAATAGGGAAGTGTCAGGCAGCTGCCTGACACTATTCCCCCTTGCCGACCATTTCCTCCAATAGACGGTAGGCACTATGCCCGCCGACACCTCCTTTTGTTGTTAGTTGAAAATTGGTGGAAGAAGATAAAACTCTTCGCTGATGATACGTTCATTTAGATCTTGCCCATTTCGATCTATATTGGTGTAATTTAATAACATTAGGGTATACCTATTGACACACCCAATAAGTTATTTGCACACCAAAAAGACATTTTTTGTCTTATATGCACACCCTGCAGTGTCGAGCTGTGACCAAAGAGCGGCAGTTTGGTCCGGCCAACCAGACAAAAGACTGACGGGTGTCTGACGGGTCTGTTGACTGGACCAAAACGCCAAGCTTTGGCCGCGTTTTGGTCCTGTCAAACAGACAAAAGACTGACCGGGTGTCAGTCTTTTGTCTGGTTAACGCGGCCAAATCTCGGCGTTTTGGTCCGGTCAACAGACCCGTCAGACACCCGTCAGTCTTTTGTCTTGTTGACCGGACCAAAACGCCGCACTTTGGCCACAGCTCAACACTGTAGGGTGTGCATATAAGACAAAAACCCCCTTTTGTTCAATTTGGTGTGTAGATAGTTTGTGCCTAACATTATTGTTCAATTTGATATAAAAAAAAAAGAGTTGATAAATATATATTTTTTTTGTCTGGTTATTACATCTTTTCATATTTGTATAAAAAAATTAATATTTGTACCAATTTTAATGGAAAGTAATTTGTTTAATATGTTTATAGGTGTTGGTTGGTAAGTCTACTTCGAAGTTAATTATTAACATGTGAGGTCTTGGGTCCTATCGATGTTGATTCTAATCCGTATTTCATAACACACTCATGGCTATAATTAGCTAGAAAGAGTAATGAGGTGGTAGTTCATTGGCAAAAATAAATTATTTAAACATCTTGACAGAGGGCACAAAGTCAAATGTTCAAACTAATGTCCGTTTGATAGAATGATGCATAATGTTACATTTTAGAAACATGAGGGCACAAAGTACCCAAAAAAAAAAAAACCTTTCAGGGGGCAACTTGCTTCTGCCAACAAACATCAGGAAGACAAATTGCACTTAACTCTAACTTTTTTTATATTCTGTTTTTAAGCTTCAATATCACTCCAATATCATAGGATTAATTTCATATATACCCTTACAAACTTTTAAAATTTTCATATGAGAAAAATGGCCGGATTGTCCCTGTGATTTGCCCATTTTCACCTTTAGTTCCCAACTTTCTAAAATTACAACTATAGTCTCCAACTTTTGCAATTTCGTTCCCGGATAGCCCCTGACGCGGTTGGGGGTTAATTTTTGGTATTAGGTGGATGTGAAATTACTAAAATACCCTTACTATTAAACATAAAAATTAAAACAATAAAAAAGAAATTTAATTATATTGTGTGCTCCACCTATATTATAAAAACACTACTAAAAATCAACAATCCCTTCCTTGTAAAGCTATAGAAGCTTTCTTTCTCTCAATCTCAGCAAACCCATAAGCCTAATTCAACCGATGATGGTTCAAACACATAAATGCAATTAGAATTTATAAAACTGAACCAATAATCAGCAAATCAAACCCATTGAGCTTCAATTCAAACAGTGCGAACAGAGTAACATAAACAGGGCACACTAATAGCAAATTAGTAATAAAAAATC
This sequence comes from Helianthus tuberosus, assembly GCA_030545235.1. Classification (NCBI taxonomy): domain Eukaryota; kingdom Viridiplantae; phylum Streptophyta; class Magnoliopsida; order Asterales; family Asteraceae; genus Helianthus; species Helianthus tuberosus. The sequence goes on from CM060441.1 coordinate 142,566,049, forward strand.
GGATTTCCAACAAACCGAAAAGCCCAATTGAATATTAATCAGAATTTGAACCCACCATAAACAAACGCGATTAAATTTGATAAAATTGAGGGGATACTTACAGGATGCGTGTGTGGATGAGGGCAGATGAGGAAGTGGAAGAGAGACGAGGTTGAATGGAGAATTGAATTGTACAAAAGTTTCAAGTGTTCGAGATCGTGAAGAGAGTCTGGTAGACAGCGAATCAATTCGAATAGTGAAGCTCGGGTGCTTAGGGCTTCGATGTATAGACCGACTTCTAGGGCGGCGATTGCGGCGGTTTTACGGCGGTGAAGGTGTCGCTAAAGGTTGTGATGGTGGGTTAAAGGTGACGGTGGAGGTGGTGGTGGGTTTAAGGTGCAGGTGGAGGTGGATTTTAGAGAGAGAGAAAGAGTGTGTGTGTGTGTGTGTGTGTGAGGGAGTGTGGAAGAAGATGAGGGGGCAATCTTGTCATTTCACACCCACTTAACACCAAAAAAAAAACTAACCTCCATCCGCTTCAGGGATTACCGGGAACGAAATTGCAAAAGTTGAGGACTATAGCTATAATTTTAGAAAGTTAGGGACTAAAGGTGAAAAATGAACAAACCACACGGACTATCCGGGCATTTTTCTCTTTTCATATATACCCAACTAGGGATGAGCAAATCCCGTCCCGATACCGAATTTCGCCAAAATTGGGTACCGATACCGAAATATGTCGGTACAGTATCGGTACGGTAGCGGTATTTGAAGGTAAAAGTCGGTATTTTACTGGTACCGATCCCGAAAATACCGATACCGAAAATGCCAAAAAGTGGATACCGTTTCCGGTACCAAAAAAATTCGGTACGGTATTTTTGGGATCGGGATCGGTACGGGACGAGATCGGTATTTGATACCAAATGCTCATCCCTATACCCAACCAGAACTAAAAGTATCATATATGCCTTTATAAAGTAGTTAAGATATCAAATATACCTACTTTGTTAAAAACAATCTACTTAATTATCATTTTACCCTTATTTTTTAACTTCAAGTTTTCGTATATGTTCATTTCTTAACTTCGTATTTTATATAACACATTTTTAGCTTAAATTTATTTTTACCCTTTTTTTATTTTTACCCATCAACAATAGTATACTCCATATATAATTTTTAGGCTAAATAAATGATGCTAGAAATGCGTAAATATAACATTTGAAGTTAAATGTCATATATGAGATTTCAAAGTTTTAAAAAAATAAAGGTAAAATTGTCATTTATTAAATTGTTTCTAAAAAAATCAGATATATATATATGATATTTCAACTACTTTGTAAGTGTATATATGATATTTATACTTTTGCATGGGTATATATATATGATACTTTGCAAGTTTTTAGGGTATATATGAAATTACCCCAATATTGTAAATATGCTCTTTTGACCTATTACTTTTCTTATAGTTTTGTTTTTCTCTGATAACTTGCGTCTATTAATTTTTCTAAAAAAAAAGAAACTAAAAACGCAGTTTAATAATTTTTTTCTTAAAATAAGCATTCTTTTATTGAAAAACTAAGGGGGTGTTTGGTGTTGCGTTATCAAAATAGATTATGTGTTTTCAAAATAGATTTTGCGTTTTGGAGGCAGATAATCAGTTTTTAATCCAAACACTTTTTAGATTATTCATGTTTTACAAACGCAATAATCAAATAATCACTTCAAAACGTAATCCCAAACACCCTCCAAGTTCTATTTAAAATAAAGTATTTTTTGGTATAATAAATTATCGGGAGTACCGATACTGTAACAAACCGATCTAATACCAACTAAACAACATCGGTACCAATATCACTATTATCATATTATCAGAGGCAGTACAGGCATTCGTTTTATTTTTAATTGATGTATTGTAAAACACGTGTCTATATCTTTTTAACATATCAAGAATTTATTTTTTGATTATACGACAGAGACAAATGTGTAATTAAATAAGTATACATTTTCCTCGAGGGCTAGTGGAACTTACTAGTTAATTACAAATAAAAACACTGTGAGCACGTAGTGCGTTTGCAATTCAAATTCAAATTATGCCAAAAATAATTTGATATTTCCCTTTATAATTTGCGTTCGGTTATATTTAGCAAAAACAAAATATGCAATTGTGTTTTTTTTTCTTTTGTCAACATTTGAATATAAATTATTTTGAAAACAGAGTTCTAAGCTATGACAGGCAATTACCTAACAACCATTATTTGTACACAAAGATATAATGTTACAATAAAACTCATTAAATGTTTATAAACTGATCTGATTATATGTATTTAACAGTATATAATATATAGTTTTAAACATAATAAATTCACTAGAGAATACAAATGTTCAATGATTTCACATTTAGTAAATTCACTATATATGCATTTAGGACTGAATTTTAATTATAAACATTTAGTTATGAGTTAAATGTTATTTTAGTCTCTGTGTTTTGGGCCATTTTGCCAGTTTTGTCCAAAGGTTTTATTTTTCGCCTATGGTCCAAAAAGGTTTCATCGTTGCCATTTTAGTCCACTAGATTAACTTCATCCAATTTTTCTGTTAACGAGAAGGGCAATTTAGTCATTTTATATGTAATTCTGTGAACTACAAGGGCAATTCGGCCATATAAAATGACCGAATTGTCTTTCTCATTAACAGGATTAATGGATGAAGTTAACCCAGTAGACTAAAATGGTAACGGTGAAACATTTTTGGGCCCACAGATGAAAAATGAAACATTTGGACTAAACTGGCAAAATGACCCAAATCACAGGGACTAAAATGACATTTAACTCTTTTAGTTATTCAATATTTTTGAATCTTATACATATACACAAACAAAAAAATTGAAGTTCCATTTTAGACTTTTAGTTTTCACATTAGTTATGATTCTATATCAAACCCCTCAGTAATACGGATGTATGTCATATGTGTTTTATAGAATAAAAAAAAATACTATTGTAGGGAATTTAAAAAAAAAATGCTTTAAAAATGATATATACTGTTAGCATATGTTAGTCATGATTCAACACTTGAGGGTTTCAACTTTCAATTTTGATTTGGTAATGCCTAACTCTTCATACATACATTCATTATATTTTTCACATTTTTTGTATTACATAATTGTTTTTTCAATGTATAAATTAAACCAAAATATATATCTATTTCGATGTATAAATTCTATAAAGTCGACTTTAGAAGTATTAACTGAATTACTGAAAGCTGTCTAAAAGCTTGAATTACCTCATTAGTTATCATTATAAATATGTTCGTATAAATGGGATTCATAAATATGTTAGTATGAGTTTTATTGATTTGACTTTTTTAGGTTGAGCGTACGACATGCATTACTTGTTTCTAAAATAATCTTTTTGAATGATACAATTATTATATACATGGTTATAGATAATAGAACACCTATTATAAAATTAAATAGATATAGTATATGAACACTTATATGTATTAATGTATGTATATGTGAAAGGGTTGATAGATTGGACCCAAGTAGATGAGGACCATGTTATTTGGGGAAAAACTTTTGATCATGTGATTCTTCCCCCATCATTTATGTTACTCAAATTGTTTGTATTCACCAAAAGCAAAGAAGTTTAAATACAAAATTATGGCAACCTTAGCTTAGATAATAGAATTAAAAAATTAGATTAACTAAATAAAATAATAAAACTATTTTGAGCCGAACGAATATAACAATTATTTAAAGTATATTTTGTAGGAATCCGTTCGTGTAAAATAAATAAATTCCTTTTTATTAACTTGAATTACAGAAATAACAGAATGAAACTGAAATAAATTACAATTACAACAAAAAGTACAGAAATACAAACAAGAAAAACTAGGACAAAAATCCGAACAGAAACACTGTTCGCAGCTGAGGATCGTGTTAGACACGGGTCACTTAAAACAAATTTCGAGTCTCCCAGGAGAACTCGTTTGTTTCCAGGATACAACAGCTAAAGCAGTTGCACTGCCGGTATTGACTCCAACCCGAATGAGTACCTTGAATGCTTGAAAGAAAAGAAAGAAATCTGCAGTTGAGAAGTTTGTAAGATCAGTGAATTCGGTGTGTTTGATTCTGCAGCTGGGTTCTCTATTTATACTGCAGATGTAAGGTCGAAACTGAAAAACGAATTTAATGGGTGAATTAAACGTCTTCAATGCATTTTAATTCGCCATTAAATTCTCAGTCAAACGCATTGACTCGTCAGTTTCAAATGCTGAAGTGTAACTGCACTGGCATTAACCGCTGAAAGCTTCTGCGCGCGCGCGTGCGCCATTTTGGCTCACTTCCATGCGCACCTGCGCCACGTCACCTGAGAGCCTCTACGAGCACGCCACACAGTCGCGCCGTTTTGGCTCACTTTGGTGCGCCGCACACGTCACTTCAGTGCACATGCTCCATGCGCGGGTGCGCGCCACAATGCCACGTGTACTCGTGCTTGACTGCCATGTCATGCGCCACTGCCCCATCTAGGCCATGCGCCTGCATGCCACGTCACTAACCACCTGGTTCTTGCAACCCTTGTGCTCCACCACGCGCACGTGGTCAAAAATACAAAGGCGGCTCTCAAGCGGCGATGCGAAGTGCAAAGTGCGCCATCAAAGCGCCACATTGCGCCTCATCGCCCACGCCACGCGCGTGTGCGAGTGCGAGTTAGGGTGCTCCGCACCCTTCGCGAGTACACTTAGTGATTGCTTCCATGAAACAATAAGGATGGAGAGTTCCCACTTAAATACCCCTTTAAGTTTCATCTCTCCTCCTATGTGGGACAAGGTGGCACTTTCCCACATTTTCAGCATTCAAGTTTCAAACACCAAACTTTGAGCATCGATATCTCATTCATCTTAGCTCCGTGTTGGACGTGGTTTAGTTCGTTGCGAAGCTCTTCCAACATAGAACACAAATCCATAAATAAATACCTAAAACCCGCTCATTTTATCATATTTATTTCCAATCCAAAATAGGAAAAAAATCATTTTCCTATATTTGTGAAAAATGTTATTTTCACAAATTTCCAACAATCCCCCACATGAATAGAAATTGATCTATCAAGTTTCAACGATACACGTTCAACAGTTGAGTATTGCAAGATAGGTAGGTGTAACCTTTGAACCTTCTTTTATGAAGCATACTTAGCCTCCTAGGGTCTTGTAGACGCGGTGTCTTTGAACAATCCCCCATTTATGTGGGCGAAAATATACATTCACACACTACTCTCCCTAGTTGAGTCAAGTCCTCATGGTTGTGTCCGTTTATGGTCATGGAACACTTTCCTGGTTCTGCGAGAGCTCTAGGATTTGCGCCTCCCCACAAATCCATTCGAAGCAACCCCGCTTCTCTCTAACATAGGTGATTCCTCTGAATCATTAAAAGCATCATGGTTAAATTTGGATTTCCTCAAAATCCTTAACCTCAACATGCTTAACCTTTCCTTCATGTCACTGATTGGAATGGACTAGGAAGTACATAACTCCCTTTATGAATTTTGGGGCACCCCCCCCCCCCCCACAGTGACTCCCTTTGGGTTTATGATTAAGTTTGCCTATTGAACCTAGATCTTGGGATCTCCAGTCAACTAGGTTAGGTTTCCCTCATATTCCCTTCATTTATGGGCTTTAGTCCCATTCCTCTTGACGACTTATACACCTTATCTTTGCTTAAGCCTTTTGTTAACGGGTCTGCAATGTTCTCTTTTGACCTAACATAGTCAACTGAGATAACACCCGTTGAGATAAGTTGTCGTACCGTGTTGTGTCTACGTCGAATGTGCCTTGATCTGCCATTGTACATCGCGCTTTGTACTCTAACAAGCGCTGATTGATTGTCACAATGTATGCAGATTGCCGTCAACGGCTTTGGCCATCTTGGAATATCTTCCACAAATTGACGTAGCCACTCCGCCTCTTCCCCGCTTTTATGTAAAGCGACGAATTCGGATTCCATCGTGGATCTAGCTATAACCGTTTGCTTGGAAGACTTCTAAGCTATAGCTGCTCCCACAAGTGTAAACACATATCCACTTGTCGATCTATGATCTTTTATATCCGATATCCAGTTCGCGTCAGTGTATCCTTCGATCACTGCTGGATCACAGGTATAATGCAATCCATAGTCTCTTGTGTATCTTATGTACCTAAGCACCCTCGTGATAGCTTTCCAATGTTCCGCACACGAATTACTGGTGTATCTACTCAGCCTGCTCACAGCGTATGCTAAGTCGGGTCTAGTACATGTCATTAGATACATGAGACTACCAATGATCCTTGAGTACTCTAACTGAGCAACACTCTCACCTCTATTCTTCCTTAGGCGTTGGGTATTATCAATTGGAGTTCGAGTTATACTCATATCGTCCAAATTGAATCTCCCTAGGATCTTGTCCACGTAGTGAGATTGACTCAACACAAGACCATTTTGGGTTCTAGTGATTTTTACTCCAAGAATCACATCCGCGAGACCCATGTCTTTCATGTCAAACCTCGCTTTCAACATGTCTTTCGTTGAGTTGATCATGTTATCATTACTCCCAATGATAAGCATATCATCTACATAAAGACATAAAATTACATAACCTCTTGGTGTGTCTTTAAAATAAACAAACTTGTCGCACTCATTTATTTTGAAACCATTGTCAATCATGACATGATCAAACTTTTGGTGCCATTGTTTTGGAGCTTGCTTCAAGCCATACAAAGACTTGACCAATTTACATACTTTACCCTCGTTTCCTATGGCGGAAAAACCCTCAGGTTGTTCCATGTAAATTTCTTCTTCTAAATCGCCATTTAGAAATGCGGTCTTTACATCCATTTGGTGAACTTCCAAATTTCTTAGAGCCGCAATTGCAAGAACCAATCGTATAGAGGTTATTCGCGTTACAGGCGAGTAAGTATCAAAGTAGTCTAGAGCCTCCTTTTGTCTAAATCCTTTGATCACTAACCTTGCCTTGTATTTATCAATACTTCCGTCAGCTTTCATATTCCTTTTGAATATCCAACGATATCCAAGTGGTTTACAACCAGGTGGAAGATCTACTAACTCCCAAGTATGATTTTGCAATATAGAATCAATTTCATTCTTAATTGCTTCTTGCCATTGGGTCCTTCTGTGGAGGTAACCGCCTCGCGGTAGGTATTGGGCTCACCCTCAACCATATAGCTCATGAAGTCTGGACCAAAGGATTTTTCAACCCTTTGTCATTTGCTTTGTCTAAGCTCACCCTCCTCGACCTTAGGTCGTTCATGTCTTTCATCTAACCGCGTAGATGAACTTGGTACTGCTTCATCTAACCATGTAGATGAACTTGGACCTGCTTCATCAACCGCTCTTGATGAAGGCGCATGTGTTTGTCCTAACATAGGAAACACATTATCAAAATATGAGACGATATTATAATTTCCTCTATGATAGTGTGTTTATGTACATCGGGATTCTTGGACTCATGTACAAGAAAACGATGTGCACTACTTTGATGTGCATATCCTATGAAAATGCAATCAACAGTTTTGGGTCCTATCCTAAGAGCCTTAGGAGGTGGTACAATCACCTTAGCTAGGCACCCCCACACTTTCAAGTATTTGTACGAAGGCTTCCTTTTTCTCCATAACTCATATGGAGTTTCGTCCCTATTTTTCAAAGGTATCTTGTTCAAAAGATAGTTTGCTGAGAGAATGGTGCCCCCTACATTTCTCAGTTCACTCCCGAACTGATCAACATGGCGTTCATCATCTATTTCAATGTGCGGTTCTTTCGTTCCGCAACGCCATTTGATTGTGTAGAATAAGGAGGTGTACACTCATGTACAATACCACTTTTTGCGCATAAATCCGCAAATGGTGCAACATATTCACCTCCTCGATCGCTTCTCACAGCTTTTATCTTCTTTTTAAGTTGATTCTCAACTTCATTTTTGTACAAGATAAACTTATCTATTGCTTCGTCTTTACTTTTAAGTAAATACACATAGCAATCTTTAGTACAATCATCAATAAACGTGATGAAGTACTTATTTCCTCCACGTGTAGGAACCGCTTTTAAATCACACACATCGGTATGAATTAAATCAAGGGGTTCGGTTATTCGTTCAACCAATTAAAACGGTGATCTCGTAAGTTTGGATTCTACACATGTCTCGCATTTGTAATTGGACTCGATATGGAATGTTGGTATCAAATTTAATTTAATTAAATGTCTTAATGAATTAAAATTTACATGTCCTAGTCTACCATGCCAAACATTAGAAGACTCAATCATGTAAGTTGAAGAAGAAGTTTCATTCATTTTCTTGTCTTGGTTTACAACCATTACATTCATTTTAAACATTCCATTAAGGGCATAGCCCTTTCCAACAAACATTCCACGTCTAGACAAGACAAAATTGTCCGATTCAAACACTAGACGAAATCCAAACTTGTTGAGCATCCATCCCGACACGAGATTCTTCCGTATCTCTAGGACATAAAGCACATTTGTCAAGTTAAGCTCCTTGCCCGAAGTCATCTTCAAGACGACCGTGCATTCCCCCTTGATGCTTGCGGTAGCTTTATTTCCCATATTAAGCTTTTCTTCACCCAAAGCTTCCTTGAATGTAGAGAAAAGAGCCTTATCTCCATAAACATGGCGGGTTGCACCCGTGTCAACGAACCATCCTTTTGGGTTTTCACCCATCGCGTTGACTTCTTCAATCATAGCCGCTTCCTCGGTTATCATTGCAATAAGAGGCATACCATCCTCATCCACCATGTGCGCACGCTCACGCTTCGGTTTCTTGCATTGGTTAGCACGGTGCCCCGTCTCGTTACAATTATAACAAGTACCTTGGAAAGGCGCAAGCTTCTTTTTCACAGCCCCCTTTTTCGGTCCAAGGTTGTTAACCTTTGCTTTCCCTTTGTTGTTGTTTTTACCCGTGCCTTTCTTTCCCTTTGAGGATTCCCCAACTTCCACCATGTTTGCCTTAGCCGAAACTTGCAAAATGGTGCCTTTTTAGGCCACCCTTTTGTCCTCTTCTACACGAAGACGGACGACAAGTTCCTCAATTGTCATTTCCTTTCGCTTGTGCTTAAGGTAGTTTTTAAATTCTAGCCACGAAGGAGGCAATTTTTCGATCATGGCTGCCACTTGAAATGTCTCGCTAAGTACCATTCCCTCAGCGTGGATGTCATGAAGTATAATCTGTAACTCTTGGACTTGGTTCGTAACAGTCTTGTTATCAACCATTTTGTAGTCCAAGAAACGGGCGATAACAAATTTCTTTGTCCCCGCATCCTCCATTTTGTACTTTTTATCCAAAGACTCCCATAATTCTTTGGAAGTCTTGATATTATAGTACACATTATACAGTGCATCCGAGAGACCGTTGAGTACATAGCCTCGACAAATGAAATCCGAGTGCTTCCAAGCCTCTACCGCGCTCAGAGCCTGAGCGTCGGTCTCCCCTTCCTCAGTTTGGGGAGAGGTTTCAGTCAAGAACCACGCAAGGTTCATGGTGGTTAAGTAGAAGAACATCTTCTGTTGCCACCTTTTGAAGTGGAGACCCGAGAAATTCTCGGGTCGTTCAGCATGATTTGCCACTGTGGACGCTACCACAGTGCTGGCAGGGGTGCCGACAACAACATTGGTGTTGCTGGTGTTCACGTTTTCAGTCGTCATTCTGAAAAATTCCAATGAAACAAGTTAAAAATTCTGTTTAGAAATAATAAATGTGCTAATTTATTATTGTCCCAAACTAAACAGAAGAAAGAGTTTTTGAAACAACTGCGCAGCTTCTAAGTCCAACTTTGAAGACTACAACCGTAGGTTTTAAGAACTCAGTTTAAAGAAAGGAGTAGAAGCAGATTCTGTTTTGACAAAGTCGCTACTTTGAATCAAAACAGGAAAAAACCTTTTTAAAACACAACCTGCTGTGAGAAAAAAATTTGAATCACAGCAGAATTGTTTGGGTCTTAAACGAATGGTGTTTTAAAATTTGTTTTAAGATTGTAGGAATCTGTTCGTGCAAAATAAATAAATTCCTTTTTATTAACTTCATTTACAGAAATAACAGAATGAAACGGAAATAAATTACAATTACAATAGAAAGTACAGAAATACAAACAAGAAAAACTAGGACAAAAATCCAAACAAAAACACTGTTCGCAGCTGAGGATCGTGTTAGACACAGGTCCCTTAAAACAAATTTCGAGTATCCCAGGAGAACTCGTTTGTTCCAGGATACAACAGCTAAAGCAGTTGCACTGCCGGTCTTGACTCCAACCCAAATGAGTACCTTGAATGCTTGAAAGAAAAGAAAGAAATCTGCAGTGGAGAAGTTTGTAAGAGGAGTGAATTCGGTGTGTTTGATTCTGCAGCTGGGTTCTCTATTTATACTGCAGATGTAAGGTCGAAACTGAAAAACGAATTTAATGGGTGAATTAAACGTCTTCAATGCATTTTAATTCGCCATTAAATTCTCAGTCAAACGCATTGACTCGTCAGTTTCAAATGCTGAAGTGTAACTGCACTGGCATTAACTGCTGAAAGCTTCTGCGCGCGCGCAAGCCTGCACGCTCATGCGCGCGTGCGCCATTTTGGCTCACTTCCATGCGCGTATGCGCCACTTTGGCTCAGACCCATGCGCACCAGCGCGCGTGCGCCACGTCACCTGAGAGCCTCTACGAGCACGGCACACAGTCGCGTCGTTTTGGCTCACTTTGGTGCGCCTCGCACGTCACTTCAGTGCCTATGCTCCATGCGCGGGTGCGCGCCACAATGCCACGTGTACTCGCGCGCGTACGCGCTTGACTGCCATGTCATGCGCTAGCATGCCACGTCACTAACCACCTGGTCCTTGCAACCCTTGTGCTCTACCACGCACACGTGGTCAAAAATACAAAGGCGGCTCGCGGCGTGCAAAGGGCGACGTGCGCCTCATCGACCATGCCACGCGCGCGCGCGTGTGCGATTGCAAGTTAGGGCGAGTACACTTAGTGAGTGCTTCCATGAAACAATAAGGATGGAGAGTTCCCACTTAAATACCCCTTTAAGTTTCATCTCTCCTCCTATGTGGGACAAGGTGCCACTTTCCCACATTTTCAGCATTCAAGTTTCAAACACCAAACTTTGAGCATCGATATCTCATTCATCTTAGCTCCGTTTTGGACGTGGTTTAGTTCGTTGCGAAGCTCTTCCAACATAGAACACAAACCCACAAATAAATACATAAAACCCGCTCATTTTATTATATTTATTTCCAATCTAAAATAGGAAAAAATAATTTTCCTACATTTGTGAAAAATGCTATTTTCACAAATTTCCAACATATTTTGGAAACATTATAATTTTAAAAACTTAGAAACTTTTTTAAACTATAGCCTTGGTAATCGGATTTGGAAGCAGATGAGCAAAATAGAAGGACATCCCGGCCAACACGATTCAACATTTTCATAGTGCAACGACTAGTGAAGGTATATGTAACAACTTAATTGTCGCAACCCTCGTCCCCTAATAACCCGGAAACGGGCGGCCGCGGCCAGTTTTGGTGGTATATGGGTTTGTCATTTTGGCAGCGGAATTTACATCAGGACCGTAGTTAGAAAATATTTTATCAGAGAAAATACCACGCTTTTAATATATCAAATACATGGGAAAAACCCAGGTTTCAAGTACACACATTTTTATAGGGATAAACCCTATTTTATTTAATAAAACAACTCTATATTTTAGGTAACTTTATTGCCACTTTTCCAAGCCTTCAGTGCTGTCCAGCTGGCTTCTATTTGGCTTTCACATTTTGTTACCTGAAACGCGTTCTAAAAACATTTTGTCAGTGAGAAATACTTGTGAGTGAATCCCAGTTTAATCAAGTTTAATAAAAACCATTGTACAGTATTGAGGGCGGTCGCGGAATTACATTTGTTTCCATCTATTCAATTACCACCCACGGTACTGTCAACCCGACTTGTGGTCATGTTACTCCTCGCAAGGTAGTAACAAATTTTGTATACAAGACCCCAACATACCAACGATAATTGTAGAATACAAATACTCAATTACTGTTTAATATATCATTAATTAAGTGAGGTTTTGTAATAACAGTTAACAAAAAGGAGGTTATCTATAAATTACACAAATGCACACGTGTTAGTATAGTAACCCAATATTTACATTAGCAATACCCTCCCCGAGACGGCATTCCAACGACTACATCGGGCAGAACCACGACAGCCGTTACGGAACCCTGGATCAATCAGGCAGCGTATCTAATACGTAACCAGGGTTATAATACTTACAACGGAGCAGAACTTCGTTATTTAAGGGGGTATTATGCCTGAGAATAGTTATTGCTATGTGAGAATTCGAGATAAAAAAAAGATTGTGAGCGAGTCGACGGAACAGCCGATGCCCGCTTTATATAGGGCCTGAATTCAAGTCCCTGGCGGCCCGCGTAAGACGTACCCAAAGACTACGCGGCCTGCGTAGTAGGTCGCCTAGGGTTTAGCCTTGGCCAGTCACGAGTATAGGTCCAACACGTTGCTGCCACGTGGCAGCTCAGGGTTGCGTCTCGACGACTGGCTGTCGTGCCCCGCGTAGGAAGTAGCTAAGGGCTACGCGCCCCGTGACAGCCCCTTAAATTTCGTTTTTATTTAATTTTAATAATAGTAAGGGTATTCGGGGCCCGTTTTCGCATACGGGGTGTATTTTAACATATTTTGGGACATTCTAATTATATTAGGGGTGTCGGAAAATATTTTGGAGGGTTGTTATATCCTCCTCACCTTGTTTTAGAGCTTGTCCTCGAGATCTACTGGAACAGGTGCGGGTATTTCTTTTGCATTTCTGATTCAAGCTCCCATGTGTATTCTGGTCCTCTTTTGGACTTTGACCATAATTAATCTCTTGTGCTTAAGGTTCTTGACTTTACTGTCTTCAATTTGTAGAGGCCTCTCTACAAACTTTAACTGTTCATTTACCTCTATATCCTTTAGAGGTACTACAAGTGATTCATCAGCTAAGCATTTCTTGAGATTAGATACATGAAATACATCATGTATTCCTGCCATTTCTTCTGGCAGTTGTAGCGGATAGGCTACAGATCCTATTTTTCTAATAATCTCAAAAGGTCCAACATACCTGGGACTTAGCTTTCCCCTCTTGATGAATCTTACCACTCCTTTCCAAGGAGAGACTTTCAATAACAGTTTATCTCCTACTTGAAATTCCAATGGCTTGTGTCTGTTATCAGCATAACTCTTTTGTCGATCACGTGCTACTTTCAATCGTTCCTTGACTTGAATGATCTTGTCAGTTGTTTCTTGCACTATCTCGGGTCCAGATAGTTTTTTTTCTCCAATTTCTGCCCAACAGACTGGAGTTCGGCACTTTCGTCCATAAAGTGCTTCGAAGGGTGCAGCATTGATACTTATATGATAACTGTTATTATAAGAGAATTCTATTAATGGTAAGTGATCATCCCAATTACCTCCAAAATCAATTACACAGGCTCTAAGCATGTCCTCCATTGTCTGAATTGTCCTTTCGCTTTGTCCGTCTGTTTGAGGATGATATGCTGTGCTTAGATTCAGCTTAGTTCCCATGCCTTTTTGGAAACTTATCCAAAAATGAGAGGTAAAATGGCTATCTCTGTCAGAAACAATTGATAAAGGTATTCCATGTAATGAAACTATTTTATTTACATACAATTTAGCTAATTGTTCCATACTGAAAGTTTCCTTCATTGGTAGGAAATGAGCTGACTTAGTTAGTCTGTCTACAATCACCCAGATTGTATCATTACCCTTCCTTGTTTTGGGTAATTTGGTAACAAAATCCATTGTTATTAATTCCCATTTCCAAACTGGCATTTCTAACTGTTGCAATAAACCTAAAGGTTTCTGATGTTCAGCTTTAACTTGTGAACAGGTTAAACACTTTGTAACATATGCTGCTATATCCTTTTTCATTCCTATCCACCAAAAATTCTTTCTTAAGTCCTGATATATCTTATCATTTTCAGGACGCATCGTATACTTAGACTTATGGGCTTCTTCTAATATACGGCGGCGTAGGTTTTCTAATTTAGGTATCCACATTCTTTTCTTATGGAATCTCCAAATTCCATCTATTCCTTGTTCTAATTCCTTAATCATACCTTTCAACTTTTCAGTATCATCCTTGATTACTGATTCTTGTTCCGTTTTAATCTGTTCATTTAAATCTACTTGTAGATTTAATTTAAGAGAACGTATTCTTCTTGGTTTTTCATGATACTTTCGACTTAAAGCATCAGCAACTACATTCGCTTTTCCTACATGATACTGGATAATACAATCAAAATCACTAAGTATTTCCATCCAGCGTCTCTGCCTCATATTCAACTCCTTTTGCCCGAAAACATACCTTAAACTCTTATGATATGTGAAAATGGTAAACTTACTACCGTAAAGGTAATGTCTCCAAATTTTCAGGGCAAAGATTATTGCTCCTAATTCTAGATCATGGGTTGAATAATTCTCTTCATGATTCTTAAGTTGTCTAGATACGTAAACTATAACCTTTTGACGTTGCATCAACACACATCCATAACCTATCTTAGAAGCGTCACAATAGACTACAAAGTCTTCAGTTCCTTCTGGTAACGCTAGTATGGGTGCATTGGTTAACCTTTGCTTAAGAATTCTAAAGGCCTCTTCTGGTTTTGGTCCCCATTCAAACTTAACAGATTTACAGGTTAGCTTAGTCAAGGGAATGGCTATTCTAGAAAAATCTCGAATAAATCTTCTAAAATAACCGGCCAATCCTAAGAAACTTCTAACCTCAGTTGGTGACTCAGGGGTTTTCCAATTGGTAATTTCCTCGATCTTGGTAGGATCTACATGAATTCCTTCATGATTAACTAAATGTCCAAGAAACTGTACATGTTCTAACCAAAACTCACACTTCGAAAACTTTTCATAAAGCTTTTCTTTCCTCAATAAACTTAGAAGTGAGTGCAAATGCTTTGCATGTTCCTCTTTACTCTTAGAGTAAATGAGAATATCATCTATAAAGACAATTATGAATTTATCCAAATACGGCTTACATATTCGGTTCATCATGTCCATAAATGCAGCTGGGGCATTGGTTAAACCAAATGGCATGACAGTAAATTCATAATGGCCATACCTTTTCCTGAAAGCGGTCTTAGGAATATCCTCTTCCTGTACCTTTAATTGATGATATCCTGATCGTAAATCGATTTTAGAGAAAAATCGAGCTCCTTGCAATTGATCGAACAGATCATCGATTCTCGGTAATGGATACCGATTCTTAATCGTGACTTTGTTCAATTCACGGTAGTCAATGCACATACGCATTGATCCGTCTTTCTTTTTGACGAATAAAATCGGCGCTCCCCATGGTGATGAGCTTGGCTGTATGAATCCTTTCTCCAACAATTCATCTAACTGTTTCTTCAGTTCCTGCATTTCTGCTGGTGCCAAACGGTAAGGTGCTATGGCAATCGGTGCTGTCCCTGGTAGCAGATGGATTCTGAATTCCATTTCTCTATCTGGCGGTAGTCCTGGTAATTCTTCTGGAAATACGTCTGAAAATTGAGATACTACTGGTATATGTTTTAGTTCTTTTCCTTTAGTGTTAGTGATTATAGAAATCAAATACACTAATGATCCTTTTCTTATATAACTTGCTGTTTTCATCACAAAGATGAATTTTGTGGATCTAGACGGCTTATCTTCTTTAATTGTGATCTTTTCACCTTTTGGTGAATTTACTTGGATTGACTTTTGATCATATAAAATACTGGCTTTATTGGCTATTAACCAATCCATTCCTAATACAACATCAAATCCTGCCAGATTCATTGGATAAAGGTTTGCAACAAACTCTTGATTTAAAAATTCTATTCTTGGTCCCTGCAAGAATTCAGAAATCTTAATGTTTTCTCCATTTGCTGTCTCTACTAGACATTCTTGTGGGAGTTTAGTTAATGGTTGATTAAGAATTTTGCAAAATGAAGTATTAATAAAACTTTGGTTCGCACCAGAGTCAAATAATACTTTAGCAAAAACATCATTAACTAGAAACGTACCGGCTATCACATCCGGAATCATCTTGGCTTCATCTGCCGTCAGAACAAATGCTCTAGCATTTTTAGTGTTCTTGTTGCCCATGGCTGGAACTAGTTTCGGACAGTTTGGCTTGATGTGACCTTTTTCTCCATAGTTGAAACACATTCCATTATTAGGTTTCCTCCTGCAATCTTCTTCCTTGTGCCCTGGTATCTTGCAGAAATTGCAGTAAGTGGAGCATTTTCCCGAATGCTTTTTCTTGCAAGCCTTGCAATAGGGTGCCGAGGTAGAACCTACATTTCTCCCACGGTTGGAATTACCGTAACGGAATTCCTGGGTAAGTTTCTGAGCTAGGTTTCTCCTCTGGTCTTCTTCTCGAGTATGCACTAACTCATCTGTCAAGGTATTTGCTAGTTCTACTGCTTCTTCTATGGTTTGAGGTCTAGCTGCCTTGACTACATGTCTAATTTCAATGATTAATCCCCAGATGTAACGGGAGATTAATATTGGTTCAGGTGATGCAAGGGTTGGCACTATTCTAGCATATTCAAAGAATAATGTAGTGTATCCCTTACTATCTACTCCAGTCATCCTAAGGTTTAGGGATTTATTTGCTATTTGTTCCTTTTCATTGGGAGGGCAGAATTTCCTTTCTACCATGCTTTTGAATTCCTCTCATTCCATATTATAAACCCTATTACTTTCCCTAGACTGGAGGATAGTGTTCCACCATTCTAAGGCTTAGTTTTTAAACAGATTGGAAGCAAACATTATCTTATCTTCTTCCGCGCACTTGCTTATCTTTAAGACTGCTTCAGTCTTTTCTATCCAGCGTAAAACCGCAACGGCCCCTTCATTGCCAGAGAATTCAATTGGTTTACAAGACCAGAATTCTTTATAAGAACAACCATAAGGCATGGTTCTTCTTCTTTTGGGAATGGGCGCTTGAAGTATGGGTCCATTGTTTACGCTGTGTTCAGGTTCAGTGGGTCGTTTACTGCTATGATTACTTTTATTATCCGCTTCCCTAACTGTTTGGATAATAAATGGCTTTGCGTCAATTATCCCTTGTGCCACTATGTGCTGGATGTCACTGTTATCCACTTGATTCTCATTGTTATTCGGGTTATCATTATTCGGGTTATTGTCATTCTGGTTGTTATCGTTATTCTAGTTTTCCTGGTTCACTTCGTTGTCCATCTGAATTTTAAACATTTATCAATTATCAATATCACAAAATAATGTTTAATACCATTAATCACATAATACGCATGTTAATAAAAAACGTCGATCATTGTGACTTACTCTTTTTATAATATGCATCTAATACAAACCGATACTGGAATTTTAAAATTACAATACAGCTGAAATTAAAATTACACTACTAGTAGGCATCCATAGTTATGATTTAGGTTTTTTTTCAAACATACACGCATATTATATATTATTATATTATATTATTATTATTACTACCTCCACCATCACTTTCACTGATATGGGTTCATCCAGAACTCCATATTGTGCTCGTCGTACTTCCAGACGAGTCGCTCTCCGACCTGCCTCATTCTCTCACTACTCTCTAAAATCTCTTCTCTGAAAGTTCGGAGTTCTTGCACATTTTCTGCACTCATTGGGGGTGCAGGTGCTGGGACTGGGTTTGGAAACTGGGGTGCGGGTTCCTGATATGGGTAAGGATTCTCTAAAATTTCCCTAATGTATTCATCATTATCATAGTAGGGATCTAGAGGGTCCAGACCTGGGTAAGCTGCTAGGTTCGGCATGGGTGTGTCTTCTGGTGTTGGGTAACGTTGCACATAATCCCTATGGTCGTTTAACCACGGGTCGTAGTCTGGGTCTAAGGGATTGGGTGCTGGTACCCTAGGTATTTCTTCTGGGTTAAAATCATGCATTTCGACTTGATTTTCTTGGTTGTTTCTATTTCCATTGGCTGAGCGGGGAATAATGGTAATGGTTGGGGTGCTATCAGTTGTTCCAGGTTAGGGTCGGCGGATGTGGTTGCTAGGATACGGAAGTTTGCTAAACTCCTATTAAGCATGTCTTGGGTGTGGGCATCGGTTTCTCTTTTAGCGGCTGCTAGAACGCGCTATTGTTGTAACTTTTTCATTCTTTTCCTACGTTCGTGTGCCCCCTACTGAACCATCCTCTCTTTTTCTGAGGGAATGACTCTTCAGACTGAGCCTTTAATACGAATATCCCGTCTTCATTATCAGCTGAATACCCTGAGAGGGCAGGCTGTGAAGAGGTGCCTTCGCTTCTAGGTGAGCTGGACAACTGACGATACGCGTCAGAAGGTCCTTGGTCGCTCATACTGTAAACTAACAAATAGTCAAATAACACACAACAATAAAATACAGATATGCACGTATTTTCGTAATCAATTTCCTAACATATTGAATAATATCTGGGTGTCAGCAGAACACTTCTGTGGCTGAATCAGTGGCTTAGCTCTGATACCACCTTCTGTCGCAACCCTCATCCCCTAATAACCCGGGAACGGGCGGCCGCGGCCAGTTTTGGTGGTATCTGGGTTTGTCATTTTGGCAGCGGAATTTACATCAGGACCGTAGTTAGAAAATCTTTTATCAGAGTAAAATACGACGCTTTTAATATATCAAATACATGGGAAAAACCCAAGTTTCAAGTACACACATTTTTATAGGGATAAACCCTATTTTATTTAATAAAACAACTCTATATTTTAGGTAACTTTATTGCCACTTTTCTAAGTCTTCGGTGCTGTCAAGCTGGCTTCTATTTGGCTTTCACATTTTGTTACCTGAAACGCGTTTTAAAAACATTTGTCAGTGGGAAATACTGGTGAGTGAATCCCAGTTTAATCAAGTTTAATAAAAACCATTGTACAGTATTGAGGGCGGTCGCGCAATTACATTTGTTTCCATCTATTCAATTACCACCCACGGTACTGTCAACCCGACTTGTGGTCATGTTACTCCTCGCAAGGTAGTAACAAATTTTGTATACAAAACCCCAACATACCGACAATAATTGTAGAATACAAATACTCAATTACTGTTTAATATATCATTAATTAAGTGAGGTTTTGTAAAAACAGTTAACAAAAAGGATATAACTCACATTGATGTCTTAGGTTTTCTTTAAGGATTTCCTGGTGATTATCTATAAATTACACAAATGCACACGTGTTAGTATAATAACTCAATATTTACATTAGCAATACCCTCCCCGAGACGGCATTCCAACGACTACATCGGGCATAACCACGACAGCCGTTACGGAACCCTGGATCAATCGGGCAGCGTATCGAATACGTAACCGGGGTTATAATACTTACAACGGAGTAGAACTTCGTTATTTAAGGGGGTATTATGCCCGAGAATAGTTATTGCTATGTGAGAATTCGAGATAAAGAAAATATTGTGAGCGAGTCGACTGAACAGCCGATGCCCGCTTTATATAGGGCCTGAATTCAAGTCCCTAGCATCCCGCGTAAGACGTTGCCAAAGGCTACGCGGCCCGCGTAGTAGGTCGCCTAGGGTTTAGCCTTGGCCAGTCACGAGTATAGGTCCAACACGTTGCTACCACGTGGCAGCTCAGGGCTGCGTCTCGACGACTGGCTGTCGCGCCCCGCGTAGGAAGTAGCTGAGGGCTACGCGCCCCGCGACAGCCCCTTAAATTTCGTGTTTATTTAATAATAGTAAGGGTATTCGGGGCCCGTTTTCGCTTACGGGGTGTATTTTATGACATTTTGGGACATTCTAATTATATTAGGGGTGTCGGAAAATATTTTGGAGGGTTGTTATATTAATTGATAACAACAACTGATTTTCTTAAGTTTAAGAAGAAAGTTGTCATGTCTTAAAACTATGAGGGCCAAACTTGTCATATTTGCAATCTATTGAAAGGATATAACTTATAATGAGACAAAGTAAGGCCTATGTTAGTACTAGTGTTATGTTGGTGATAAAATATTTCAAGTCAATTGGCCCCATCAACCTCCCTCACTAAGTAGGTGATATTCCAATCTCATTTAGTTTGTTGAACACAAAGCCCTAGAGAATTGTTTGAAGGAGAAAGCTTTTGTCACATGGTGCATTACACCCATGTCTAAAGTCACCTTCTTGTGTCCCCATCAAAGAGCGTAGTTGGTAAAGTAGTGGCGAGTATGCACCGGTGTCATGAAATAATACCTAACACGTTGATATGTGTCATCTTTTGACCTTCAACGTGTCCCATCCACAACATTCCTTTTATAGATTTACACCTTGATAATAAAAAAGAGGTTATAGATCCGGTAAGTGTTCTTGAAATATCATTTCACACTTGATTTTTTGTTGAAATGGTTATTAATATGTTTTTGTGTGCTGAAAATGTTTTAGTAATGGTTGTTAATATGATTTTGTATTTTAAATAAATCAAAAACTTTAGGATGAGATTTTGAACGGGTTTTTTTGTTGGTTTGGTTGCTTGTTAGGGGCTTTTGATCTTAACAGTAGCTGTTTTTTTTGTTGGTTTGGGTTGCTTGTTTGGGCTTTTGATCTGAACAGTAGCTGTTTGGTTGCTTGATTCACAAACTCAGGCCCATAACATGTGTTAAGCCCCCCTGTTAGAATGTTATATAACGTGTGTTGATTTACAGAAACAAACCCATAAAGATATTCAATTGACAAGATGGATAGATGTAGGCGAAGTTAATGCGTGTTCTAGTAATGGTTAATGTTCATGTATTTTAAATAAATCCAAAACTTTAGGATGAGATTTTGAACGGGTTTTTTTGTTGGTTTGGTTGCTTGTTTGGGGCTTTTGATCTTAACAATAATTGTTTTTTTGTTGGGTTGCTTGATTTACAGAGACAGACCCATAACATGTGTTAAGCACCTGTTAGAATGATATATAACGTGTGTTGATTTACAGAAACAGATCCATAAAAGATATTCAATTGACAAGCTGGATGGATGTAGGCGACGTTAATGCGAGGACATTGAATAAGTCACATCCTTTGGAAAAGAAGTCTTCGTTCATTTATAACATGTGTTGGTGGTTCATGCTGTAATAGAACACCATGATGTAACCTGACATGTGTTCATGTATAACATGTGTTAAGCCCCTGTTAGAATGATATATAACGTGTGTTAACCTTTTGTTAATTAAAAAAAACAAGTAATATCTATTTTATTTTTGTTGATGTTTAAAATATCCGATAATGTGGATACTGAGCGTAAAACTTGTATAAGTAATAAATGTACAAGTTAGTATGTAACGTGTAATATGAAACGAGCCATTTATGGTAACACATGTACCGGTAATTTTGGAATATATAATATGAAACGGGTCATTTGTTTTGTACATTTTGGAATGTATAACAAGTGTTAAGCATCGGTTATAATCTTTTTGTAACCTGACATGTAATCATGTATAAGCTAGTGGTTTACAAAACACCATGATGTGTATATACTGATCTAACATGTGTTACACAATTTGTCTGTTCGGAACATGTAATTTCTTAACAGTCGACGGGGGCGATGAGTTTAATGGTGAGCTTAGTTAATATCGTAATCTTGTTGTAACCCCACTTGTACAATATCGTAATCTTGTTGTAACCCCACTTGTATACATATGATAACATGTAAGCATCCATTATAACCCGACTTGTATTCATGTATATGAAATTGGTTTGCAAAACACCATGATGTGCATATACTGATCGTAACACGTGTACAAGTTAATATGGAACATACAAGTTAATATTGTAACACCGTATACCTTGGATAACATGTGTTAAGCCTCTGTTATAATCTTGGTTTAACCCAACATGGTGTCATGTATAAGCTAGTGGTTTCCAAAACACCATGATTTGTATATACATACTGTAACATGTGTAACGTGTGTTAAGCCTCTATTATAACGTGTGTTAAGACTTCCAGAATGGATGCATAAACTCCAATAGTAACTTAATAACAACATAGTATACCTGATATAACGTGTGTTAAGCCTCTTTTATAACGTGTGTTAAGACTTCCAGAATGTGTTAAGTCCATACCGTTTTAACATCATGTACTAGACAAAACAATAAGAGTCTCACATTACATATTACTAGTAAACGAAGATACATAGCACTAAGAAAATGGTGGAGCTTCCTTTGACAGTCTGCCTCAAATTACATATTACTAGTAAACGAAAATATATAGCACTAAAAACCTGCAATTAATTCGTCATACCCTAATACATGTCTCTAATACATCGTCATACCCAAATACATGTCTCTATAACATGTTACTCTGGTTTAGCCGTGAAACAGGAGTTCAGACTATAACACGTGTTACGTTATTTGTGTTGTAAGACAAACTTGGCTTAGCTGTGAAACAGGAGTTTAGACTATAACACGTGTTACGTTGGTTGTGCTGTAAGACAAACTTGGCTTTTCATTTCTAAAACAGATGTCCATAAGTTCAAACTATAACAAGTGTTAGTTGTGTTGTGCTGTAACATAAACATGGTCATGATCCTTAAGCATCTGATCCACGTTTGACGAAACCAATGGTCCCGAGAATTGGATCTTGTTTCCCTTGTATCCATCACCATCCTAATAACAAAAAGATAAGATAACATTAAGTCGTTAACCAGACATAACTATTAACACATTCATAACCATGGTTTTTTCATTCAGCAAGTGTAACGGTTGAAAATGAGAAAACAACATCAAATAAGGACACAAATGAAGATAATGACATAAACATTAAAGATCTAAAATACGAAACATTAACGGTCTATAATTTGTAATCTATACGAACATTAACGGTTATTCGTGTTTCACAATAACGGTTGGAATTATACAAACTGTAATTTGTAATCTATAAGACACATTAACGGTCTAATTACGAACATTAACTATTATACTTGGTGTTCGTGTTTCAAAACCCATATTCTATAATCGGCTGAAAAGAAAAAAAACTACTGAAGCAAACAAGCAAGATAAAAACGTGAGCATTAATAGACTTGTTGTTCGTGTTTCACATTAACGAGATCCCCCTAAATCATCATATCCAAACAACAAACAAAAACCCACAATGCAATAATCAAATCAAGAAACTAAATCAAGATTACCTCATCGCAAATATCACCACAAATATCGTACCCAAATCGAACCAAATAATAAAAAAGGAAGAAACTTTATTCACACCCCTGTTCACCACAAGATTTGGACGAACATTGGAAGGTGAGAGAAGAAGAAGAAGAAAAGCGAACCAAAGCCCACTAGCCCAGATCATAGTAAAGATCTTGTTTAGGAAGATGAATACTCCATAGTACATTAATGGTGCTCCATAGATCTACCATTGTTGATGGATGCTCCATAGTTCATTAATGGTGGATCTAGTTTGAAATAAGTGGTTTAAGAAGATGAAGAAATTATGAAAAAACAACCTTTCTAATTTGAATTTGGTTCATCGAAAATGGAGGAGGATGGAAGAGAATGATGTGATGTTAGATATTAATGAGGGTGTCAAATCACTTTGGGCAAGATAACTTTTTGAGTGGGCTAAGAATATGTAGAATTACCAATGTGCCCTCAAGATTAAAAAAGGATATTATGGAAGCTGGGACATGTGGCCAAATGTAGGCCATTAGATGGGTTTCCAAGGTTTTCAAAAAATTCAAGGTTTCCTATATAGCATTATCCTATATATATATATAGGCAAATTGGAAATAAATAATCTCACCTAACTCAATTTGGCCTATAATAATCGCAAGTCAGTTACTGGCCGATAATAATCCGAACTGGTCAATTTTTTTTTTGTAAAATAGTCCGCCGTTAAAATAGCTTAACGGAGTTAAGTTTTTTTTTTAATTACAAACCAATGTTTTAGGGCTTTTGATCAAAACGAGGATACGAGTCGATTGATGTAAAACTTACCTCGAAATACTTCCTTAACCCACGAAAACGGTGCTTCAATTTGGGTGTTTAAACTTCCAATTAACAAAAATCAAGCCATTTCAAGCATAATTTCGAGGTAAGTTTAACATCAATCGACTCGTATCCTCGTTCTGATCAAAAGCCCTAAAACATCGTTTGTAATTCGGAAAAAACTTAACTCCGTTAAGCTATTTTAACGGCGAACTATTTTAAAAAGAGTTGACAAGTTCGGACTATTATCGGCCAATAACTGACTTGGGATTATTATCGGCCAAATTGAGTTAGGTGGGATTATTTATTTCCAATTCGCCATATATATATAGAGAGGAGGGGTTGGGTAGAAAGTGGGTTTTTCCTAAAAAGTCTAGGAAGCAATAAGAATGTGACACGTGGCATGGAGGGATTTTAACTAAAAGGGCACTTGTGTAATTTGACATTTTATTTTATTTTTGGAATTTTATCTCTCATTAACTAACAATGTCTAAAATTATGGAAACTGTTTCTCCAATATTTTCTGAATGCCGCAACCTTTTCCTTCTTCATCTTCGTCAGCATCAAACACTTCTCCATCTCCACCATCTTCGAGTTCATTATCACCATCTGAACTCGATCTGAAATGCGTCTTGTTCATCATTAATTAACCTCCATCTTTCAGTCACCACCCATAACCATCACCATCAACTTCAATCTGACAATCGCCTCCGACAATCACGTCCGACAAGTTCCGGCACTTGTTCTCCGTCATCCGATTCAAATACTGTTCATATCATCTCCGTTTTTTGACGATGTGTTTTAACAGCAAGCAGATTAATACAGTTGTGTTTTAGCATTCATGTTTCTAATGCTGGAGGATTTCTTGACGCTGTGATTTACCATTCATGCTGGTAATGCTGGAGGATTTCTTGACATTGTGTTTTAACAGCAAGCAGATTAATACAGTTGTGTTTTAGCATTCATGTTGGTAATGCTGGAGGATTTATTGACGCTGTGTTTTACCATCCATGCTGGTAATGCTGGAGGATTTCTTGACATTGTGTTTTAACAGCAAGCAGATTAATACAGTTGTGTTTTAGCAGTCATGTTTGTAATGCTGGAGGATTTCTTGACGCTGTGTTTTACCATCCATGCTGGTAATGCTGGAGGATTTCTTGACATTGTGTTTTAACAGCAAGCAGTTTGATACAGTTATGTTTTAGCATTCATGTTTGTAATGCTGGAGGATTTCTTGACGCTGTGTTTTACCATCCATGTTGGTAATGCTGGAGGATTTCTTAACATTGTGTTTTAACAGCAAGCAGTTTGATACCGTTGTGTTTTAGCATTCATGCTGGTAATGTTGAATGATTTCTTGATGTTGTGTTTTACCATTCATGCTGGTAATGCTGGAGGATTTCTTGACATTGTGTTTTAATAGCAAGCAGTTTGATACAGTTGTGTTTTAGCATTCATGCTGGTAATGCTGGAGGATTTCTTGACGTTGTGTTTTACCATTCATGTTGTTACAATGTGTGACATTTTTTATGATGTGTTTTCTTGATTTTGTGTTTCTTCATGAATGATAGAAGGAAGAGAGAGAGACGAGAGAAAGGGAGAGAGAGAGAGAGGGAGAGAGAGAAAATCGCAAGAAATGTGTGGTGGTTTATGGAATGACAGCTATTTCCATATTTAAAACAAGCTAAATGACATATCTACCCCTGATTAATTAAATAATCCTATTTTTAAGACACACATATTACCAAAATGCCACCAAGATGATCTCAACCATTAAACACACCCATTGGATGACCCAGATCGCTTGCTAGACTTTCTAGGAAAAACACACTTTTCGCATGAACCCACTATATATATATATATATATACACACACACGATATTATAAAGCAATTCCAAAGGATACCTGCAAAAAGTAAGTAATTACAATTTATAGTGCTTATAGTACAACACTTAATTACCTTAACAAGGGGGCATAATGGTCCTTCTCCAATTAATAAAGAAAATGATTTAGTAATCGTTTTTCTCATTTAACGGCCATGCATAATTGTCCTTCTCCAATTAATAAAGAAAATGATTTATTATTCGTCTTTCTCATTCAAGGGCCATAAATCCAACTAATAAAGAACATAAATGATTTTAAATTACATTAAACCATTTAATTAAATTAGTGAATATTCAATATAAAGTGTTCCGTCTATTTGAATTCTTATTACAAGTAACCAATATGTTTGATTAGTGAATGAATATAAAGTGTTCCGTCTATTTGAATTCTTACTGCAAGTAACCAATATGTTTTAATTAGATAAAGGAGCAACTCACCAACATTTAAACCACATTAATTCAGATACTCCGAACAATCATCGTCGCATGAAACCGTTAACATTTATTGAAGAAACTTCAATGGCCAAGATTGGATTAGCCAACTAAACATTTCTTAAACACCTGAAATGAGCCACAAATGTTGGATCACTACTTCATTTCTCCCTCTCGCACTCTCTGTTCCCGCATATCGTAGCCGGATTCAACAACACCATTGTCGTCGTACGCCGGCAACCCGAGTTTTGTTACCGTCAATTTTTCATACACAACAGAGGTAAGTCACCGGCTTCAGCTCGCTTATTTTCTTTATTTTTCCCTTTCGCATACTAAGGCAGTTGTGCACCACCAACCAGCCACCGTAGCCGACGTACGCCAACCTTAGCCGATGATAAGCAACCCAAGCTTTGTTGCCGTCACTTTTTCACAGAGGTAACTCACCAACTTCAGTTCGCTTATTTTCTTTTATACATAAATCCAACTTTGAGTGTTTCATACAATTGTGCACCACCACCCACCAACCGTAACCCAATTCAACAACACGGTTGCCGACGTACGCCAAAGTTGGCCGATAATAAGCAACCCAAGTTTTGTTGCCGTCACTTTTTCATACGCGACAGAGGTAAGTCACCAACTTCAATTCCCTTATTTTATTTTATAGATGAATCCAATTTTGAGTATTTCATACAGTTAGTGGATTATATGATTTTAAGTTAGGATCATTTCATCTGTTACTTTATATACAGTTAGTGCATTATATGATTTTAAGTTAGGATCATTTCATCTGTTACTTTATATATATGATGATGAGGTATATAAAAAATACAATCTCAAAATAGAAAATAAAAAGAAAATGTTAAAGGTAAAATTCACCATCTAAATAATAATAAAGAGCAAAAAACATGAACTTTCAAATGAGAAATAATAAAGAACAAAAAATATAAACTTTCAGATGACAAAAAACACAAAACTAAAAATTCATCAGTATTAATACAGTATAAAGAACAAAAAATATAAACTTTCAGATGACAAAAAACACAAAACTAAAAATTCATCAGTATTAATACAGTATATGATCATATAACAGAGTGAATATTATTTAACTTAAAATTATTAGAAACTTAAATTTATTAAAAACTTTGAATTAGTGTAATTGATCAGTATATGATAAATCAACATATAGGTAATAAGAATTTCAGGTTGTAACCATGTAAGTTTTTAAACGAGCATATTCGAAATGAACATGATGACGCTGAATATAAGATGAGTGTAGGTTTAAGATCATAATAGAGTATTAAACTTGGATTATCAGTCCTTGTTACGTACAATTCGTTGCATATAGGCAAAACCATGTGAAATGCAGTCTCCTTATGAGTTTTGGCCCATAACATTATAATTTATTTGACATATGTAAGACTACGATTTAAGTAAACCTTCGAAACCGGTTAAATCTCCCCTCCAGCTATGAAAATATTGCCTAAGTTTTTTGTTCCCGCTACAACGTGCGGGCTCCCCACTAGTATATATATATATATATATATATATATATATATATATATATATATATATATATATATATATATATATATATTCTCATAATCTTGGTTATTCGAATCAACCGAAGTTTCAAACGGAATTCAAAATTTTGAATTTGAATAAGCTTTTCAAATTTTAAATTCAAACCGGTTGAAGTTAAATATATATATATATATATATATATATGAGAGGGTTTAAATGAGAACGCTAAATATTGTGAGAACTGTGAGAACGAATGAAAAAAACCGCGAGAACTTGGTCAAATTCAGTTTTTTTACACTTATCATTATTATTCAAATACAATGTTAGAAATTTAATTTACTCATTTAAATTTACGTGAATTCGTAAATAAAAAAAATTTAAACATGTGTAAGTTCGTCATTTACACGTGTAAATTTACACATGTGTAAAAAAATCTAATAAAAGTGATTTTGAGAGGAAAAATGAATTATTTGATATTGTAAATTCTTTTTTAGATGTTGTATCTTAATTACAATGAGACTTTTATTAAATAAATTGGTTTTGATTGGTTTTTTCATTTGTTCTCACAGTTCTTGCAATATTTAGTGTTCTCAAGATAACTTATATATGTGTGTATGTGTGTGTGTGACTCTAGGATCCGGCGAGTTTGACGGAGTTTCGGTCCCGAAACGACGTGTTCGGTGCGTTTATTACGACTAAGAAAGGAGTAGAAGATAGATACGACACCGAGCAGTCACTTATAATATGGTCTCTATTAATTATTCAACGATTACAACACCATGAGACCAGTTGGACAGCATGTCCCTTCTAGGAACCAAAAGCTTGTCCAAATGGGAACCCCAAGTCCCTATTTATAGACATCACCTACACTATGTGTCCATCCGATCGGATTGCCATCCGACCGGATGGTCATCCGTCCGGATGGACCTTGACATTTACAAAACTTGTCCAACTTCTCTATTCTATACAATATTCAACACACGCTCTATCTAAATATTCACACAGTGGCAGACGTACGAAATATGCACAAACAGATTCCCCCATCGGATGTCACTGTCGAATCGTCTTTAAAACTTTGAGAACCTTTAGCCATGTTTGAATATTCTACAATCTTCAACTTTTCTGCAACTTCAATTAGGTATCTTGAAATCTGACTATCCAAATTCCCCATCGATTGATGATTAGGGTTTGCTTTTTCCAAAGTAAAGCACAAATTCCCCCTGGAATGAATCTTCAGGTCTTTTGCACAGTTTACGACTCTCATCTGATTTGCTAAACTGCAACCTTCACGAACAATCACCAACTTGAAACTAACCAATGCAGCATCCTCTGTTTCAACTTTAACCGCATCCGAGCTCAGTTTTTTATATCATAAGTTAGCACCACGATATTTGCATTCCGCCTGCTCGATCTAAGAATGTACAAAAACTCAACCGGCAATTGATAGAAACTTCAAATACTCCACTGGTTAACTTCAAATCCGTGATTCCCCCTGAAGATCTGATATCCCGTTTACCGTGATCCACGTTAACGTACCGTAAGAATGACAGATCCGTGTAAACAATATTCTCCACAATCAGCAAATCTTCATCGGAAAACAAATCATCTGGTAATGCAATCTGATCTCTGAAGCATTCGTCCACAATCAGATTCATCTCCTCGGATAATCTAAATCTTAGAAGCTATCATCCACGATCACTCTCAGATATCTGATGCTTTCATCCACGATTAGATATCAACACCTCAGATCCTCTTGATCTCGGAAGCTTACACTCACGATTAGATTCACATTCCCCCTGAAAATATGAAGTCGAAAACTACCCGAATACTGTTGCATTGTCACGAATTTCAAAAATGCCGGAATTTCAACATACGACAGTGAAATTTTTATTTCCCCTCATTTTTGCAAATTCTGACGTCTCTATTACTGAATTCCCCCTCAAACTGAATTCAGTTTCTAATTCTCTTCTCCGAAAAACTTGACCAAACTAGAATATCACAATATTCGCCACAATTGTCAGTTTTTCGCCTTTGCGGATTTACGTTTTGGCCCATAAATAGTCCGATACCCTGAAAGATAAACTTTATGCACCAATATCATGACTACCCCACTAACTTTCACAATCCGTGATCGCATCATCAAATCTGTACATTAAAGCCCCAGACGGTGTCTCCCGAACAACCCAGCTTGGTCGTTAAAGACCCGAAAAAAATTGTCAATCACCAATTTTTTCCTGGAGACTATCCTCTTCGTTGCGATCAAAAATGCCTTTTTTAGGCATTTGATCATCTAGTCGAATGGCATGTGACGGATGGTCACTTGTAGGATCGGATTTTGACTCCCGAACGATTGTGTATGACACGTGTGACGTGCGGAATCCGTACACGTGCGTGGACCGAACACAAGACCGTACTAAAACCTGTGGTTCGATTAAAAGATCTAAAAAGTTACAAGTCACGTGAATCACCTTTTGCACTCTCTCTCTCTCTACTTTCTCTCTCTAGGATCCAAGCTCTCCAAATCTCCAAATGTGCAAAAGTTCTAAACTAAAGCCCTAAAGGATCTATTTATAGGCCAAGGCTTTAATGAGAGTTCTTATTAATTACATAAATGCTACCTTGCCATTTCCCTAAATATTACAATATAAGGCTATGTTTTATTCTAACTTCTGCTACGGACAGATTGACGGAGGCGATAGACATTACCGCACTAACAATATAGGGTCCTGTTAACGTACAAAATGGCTTATCATACATTACGTACGCGATAACCCCAGCTGACAGATCCTCATCCCCCATGCGATTTCATCCCCCCCCCCCAATGCGATTTCACCCCATAAAACACAACATGCAATTTCATCCCCACATGCGATTTCCCAGATTCATGAATGCGCGTTTTTTATAACATGTGATTTATACTCGCGTACGTAATGTACGTTAAGGCCAATTGTACGATACACTTTCTCTCTCTCTCTCTCTCTATATATATATATGATAAATAAATAATCTCTTATTTATAAAAGTTGTATAAATCGATATAAAAAATCAGCTCGAGTCGATTAATGTTTGTATCAAAAAAACGAATTTGAAATTTGGTTTGAATGAGAACCAGATTCGAATATTCGAATCCCGAATTCAAACTCAGTTCGAATCCATTATTCAAATTTGGTTCGAATTGTATTTAGAGGTTTTCATGTCCGACTCGAATAATGAACACTGCTACACCTACATATTTTCTTGATGTCCAAACATCTATAAATAAATTCGAACCAAATAAAAGTTCTAAGTTACATGTGTGTTACGTAACTCATCTCACCTGTCTATTCTGACACATAGCAAATAAATGAACCAAAGCCCCTATGGCAACTTAGAGCATCACCGATAAGGGGTGTCTTTTGATGTTTTTATTGTGGCAAGGTGGCATTACCCCGCCAATAACACACATTCTCTCTTGCCCCATATTATCATCTAAGGCTAGACGGTATGGGGACCGTCCCCCACCTGTCCAGGACCGGCGACGACGCCAACACCACGCCGCCCCCATTCGTCCTCGTCCTCTCTGTCGAGAGGAAGACGTTTGAGACGGGCAAAAAAGATAAAAATGTGTGGGGACCGAGGATTTATGACCGTTCAAATAAAAAAATTCAAATTTCCATTGATTTGTTAAATGGAAATAGAGAAAGAAAGAAGCTTATTGCTGTTGACGTTTGATTTCGAAGAGAGAGAGAAGAACAGTACTGGCGGCTGTTTAAATTTTTAGGGTTGTTGGCTTGAGTAAGTTGGAGAAGATGAGGATGAGATAGAGAGAGAGAGAAGCACAGTTGGTGGTTTTGTCTCATAGCAACAAAGAAAAAGTCATAAAATTCAATTTAATAAAATTCTTGAAGTCCGAATGGTTATTCAATTTGCAAATTGAATTAATTAATTTCTTTGAAACTTAAAATGGAAGATTTAAAAAATAAAAAAGTGGAAGATTTAAAAAATAAAAAAAGTGGTGGGGTATGATCATCTAGGATCATCCTCCCATTTACACTAAATTTGTGGGATGGACCATCCTCCCAATGATGGTGATGTGGCGATGACGTGGCGGATCATCCTCCCTTGGAGGATCATCCCCATACCATATAGCCTAAAAACAACACTCTCACTTCTCTCTCCTCTTTCCTCCTTCCCTCTCACAACATCTTTCTCTCTCCTCAAATACATGTTTTTCCCTACATACACCACCACACATTCTCTCCTCCACCTCAAACCCTCTCTCATCCACCTCACCTTTCTCTCTCCTTAAAAACATCAACATACATTCTATTGTGGATGCTCTTACAATTTTCTTGC
Organism: Helianthus tuberosus; assembly: GCA_030545235.1. Taxonomy (NCBI): domain Eukaryota; kingdom Viridiplantae; phylum Streptophyta; class Magnoliopsida; order Asterales; family Asteraceae; genus Helianthus; species Helianthus tuberosus. The sequence continues at coordinate 142,598,200 of CM060441.1, forward strand.
TAAGCAACAAAAATTATTACCAACTTTGTACCTGCAAGCTTTATGTACTTGTACAGTACAATTACAAGATGCCAATGGAAAGTGATGTGGGTAACTCAAGGTGTAATTTACTATTGAGAATTTAGTTCTACAATAAGATATACAGGTAGTTTAGGCTATGGGGTGTGGAGGAGGATGTAAGTCTTTGGAGAATGTCTTTTCACGTCATTGTTACGTCAACTTCCAAAAAGGATGCCCCTCTAATGATGGACCAAGGGGGATGGAGGATGGCCTCCCCATTATTTTTTTTTTTAAATTCAACATGTTTTTTAACATTTAATAAGTTATAAAATAAAATCATTAATATTAAAAAACAGACATTACATAACTTGAAAGAAAAACATAACTTAAAAAATACTAGATTGGTCAAAATTAAAAATTCTAAGAATTGCATTTTTAGCGATCTTTTTTTTTAATTTTACGAAAAACTGGACGGTATTTTTCCGGATACGAGTTGATATCAGCTGTCATTATCTCTCATTCCTTTAGTTCTACCGTATCTTGCTTCAACCGAACCCGTTCGTCCACTTCACGTTGCTTCGCTTGTGCTTTGGGCTGTGACCTCAGAGTATGCTTTGAATTGGGCCATCAAGTCGTCCATTTTCGAACTGCCCCTCGATGAGGCTTGTTATTTTGCAGCCGCTGCCTTTTTGGCTTTGTCCCTACCCAGCGGACGTGCCTCCTCTCGAACCACATGCTCTTCGTCGTCAAATTCCGGCTCGTCGTTTATATTTATTTGACCTCGTGCGTCCGAGCCCCAGCACTATAACTTCCGGTCTCCGAGTTTTTTGTTCGTTTAGCGCTTGCAACGTCGTTCGGAACCGGCGCCCACTTCTTATTGGTTCGCAAAACCTCCCATGCCCGGACATGTGGGAAAACGACCCGATGCTCATCTTCGTATCTACGCATCGCCTCTTTAAAAACGTCTTCGTCACTCGACCCACTTGGATGATTAACATATAAATTATTATAATACCCGCAAAATCGGTTCACGACCGAATGCATCTTTCGCCACTTCGAAGCGATGGAATCGAGATCATGATACGGACCTTGTTCCGTAATCGCGAGGAATTTTGCTAGTATTTCTTTCCAAAAACCATCGCCGGTTTGGTTGTTACCTATATTTTTAAATGTAACAAAAGTTATATATTAAAAAATTTAAAGTTTATATATTTAAAAAGTTTAAAATTTATATATTTTTACATACCAACAATGGGGCATTTTGACGTGCTAATCCACGCCTTAGCTAACGCCTCCTCCTCGAACTTTGCTCAAGGTTGTGGCTTCACTCTCGATGGTTGATCACCGACTAGACACGCCACTTGTTTCTTTTTTTTCCGTTTCGAGGTTTGGGGTTGCGTCTTCGGAACATATTCTTCAACTTCATCTTCTATGGGTTGAGACGATTCTACCGGTAGTGGTGAAGGTTGTGGTTGGGATTGAATTTGTGAGTTGAACGAGTTTCACATTAGCATTTGTTGCATGGATTGCATTTGGTTCATTTGAGCAAAAGCGTTGGGGGTTTGTTGGAAACCCGAGAAAGAAAATTGTGATGCCGACCAACTCGGATCCATCGTTGGATAGTAGCCGGGTACCGAGAAAACTTTTGGGTTTGGGTTTGGGTTTGGGTTTGGGTTTGGGTTTGGGTTCGGGTTTGGGTTTGTGTTCGCGTTTGGGCTCGGGTTGTTTGGATTGTTTGGATCCATGGCAAAATTTATAAAAAGATGAAGAATTTTATAAAGTTGAGAGAGAGTTTGGGTTGGAATGGTTAAAAAATGGGGTGAAAGATGTGTATTTAAAGAAAAAATAATTAATTAATTATTTTTAAATTATAGTTGTTTGGGGCATTTTATTCAAAATTTATTTTTTTATAAACAAATAGCTGTTAAACGGAAAATGTTTGAAAGTGGAGGCACGGCATCAACGTCATGGGGCCGAAGGGGAAGATGAGGCCAGTCCTAGTGGGCGGTGTTCAGGCCCGTCACCGGCCCTCGTCGACCCTAGGCCGGACCCCATACCGAATAGCCTTATATATCGTCACTGGGAAAGAAGGTATTATAAGATTGGGGATGGACCAGAAAGTACAAATGTAGCAGGGATTAACCTACTAGAGACAAGGGGACTACTTGTGTTGACCCAGTTAAGGTTAAGTGGCCCAACTCTAAGGTCCAAAAAGTACTCTTCTTAAATCATGGTAAAGACAGTTTATGCCACTATGGCAAGACACTCGTCACATTGTGTAATATTTATCACACTTCAATTTTGTAGTGTAATATTTATTATGCTATCTTTAAAGCAACGTAGTAATTATTACACTTCAAATTTAATTATTGTGTAATTATTTGTTAAGTAGTGTGATTACCTATTTACAAAACTCTCACCATGCGTATTTTGTCTTAGAGCCAAAAAAGGTTTTGTGTTTTAACTTAACGTTTTTTTTTCTTATATACACAAACACTTACTTATGATAAAATAACAAAATAATATATATTATGTTATAAGGGAAATAATTTAATAATATTATTTAATTGCAAGTACTGAATATTACTCCAATGGGGAGGTTTACAACTGTGTAACAAGATCATAATATAGTGTAGATGTATAAAAAACATACACATAATATACGAGGAAGCTAGAGGTGCACAAAATAACCGGTTAATTAACCATAACCAGTTATTAATTGAAACCGTAACGGTTAATAACCGCTTGAGGAATAACCGGTTAGTTATTATTTACCGTAGGTTAGTAACCGGTTATAAATATTTAGTATAATAACCTGTTGAAGAGGTATGGTCCCAAGTCCATGCACACATGGTAGAGACCACACCACTTTTATCCAGAACGGCGCCTACATCAGCAGATCACGTCCAGGAGCTTCTAGAAGGTTCTGGAAGAAATCGCAGGTGACACCAAAGATGCTCTCCCAGACAAAAACGACAACACGTGTCACCAGTAGATGGACGCCAGCTGGACCTGCAAGATATTCCTAGGACAGGCCGACAAGCACTGCTAGAATTCCCCTAACTGGATGAATAGAGATGCGCCACGTCATCCACTACTCTAGAATGACAGAGGAGACCAAGAGGATATTCCTCTTGGTCGGACAGCTGGCACTCAGCGGCAGCTGGCAAGGCCCTCATTCCCTCCTTCATCCTTCGGCTATAAATAGAGGACTCCTCCTTCAGGTTTAACATGTTGCTCTCTCTCTCTATTTCACCTACAACACACACTATTCTCCTCAAAACGGTACTTATTCTCACGCCAGAGGGTGGTTACAAGGAGAACCCCCCTATTCCCCTCCTTGTGGCGAGTCACCGGTGTTTTGTTTTGCAGGAATCCAGCAGTTAGCGAGTGGAGGAAGAAATTGAACCCTTATTCACGAGACGACCCAACTGGATAACCTAGTGTTAACCAGTGCTTCATCATTGGCGCCCACCGCATCTTTTGCAACCATTTTCATCTCTTTTCTCTTCAAAAACACTCTCTGGATGGCTGAACAAAACCCTTCTCTTTACGTAGACGGAGAAAGCTCTTTTTTTGTGCTGCCTACGGACACCGTTCATGTCCAAGGCACCAAAGGAACGGGACCGTCAGAGAAGAACCAATGAACAATGAAATTCCTGATTTCTTTGGAAGTTCTTCCAGAGTTATCAACCAAGCCACACCTGGAGCTATCAACCAAACAGCCCCTGGAGCTATCAACCAAACAACTCCAGGAGTTCAAACGCCAAACCATGGTGCAGGTCCTTCCGCACCATCGGCTCAGGCTCAGCTAAACTTCTTAGCTATATTTGGGCTACCTGAAGGAGAAACTCTGGCCTCCTGGTACGCCAAATAGACAGCATCACTAAACATGGTCTATGCGCAGTTAAGCGAACAACAAGCATTGCTCCAGGCACAAGCTGCTCCATCCGCTTTTGTTACTCCACCTCAAAGGCCACCAAACACCCAAATTCCGCAACAGGCGCATGCACATGTTCACGCGCGGAACCAACAACATGAAAAATCATCCACCATCTGGAGAAAAAGTGTGCACGACACGCGCGACACCTATGGTGAGACAGAAAGCAATTATGAGCAATACACTCACCAACAGAGGAAACCTCCATTGCACAGTTGTTTAGGCCCGTGCAACATCAATAACGAATGGGAGAGTTATAATGAAGAAGATGACTCAACTTGTAGGCAAGAAGAAAGCTCTGTTTTTAGCAGACTACTGCCAAACCACGAAGCATACAGGCCCCGCGCACGCACAGGATACAATCCAAACGCTGAGCATGACTACACCTTAAACTATCGTCCTGAGGGCATAGCTGAGAAATCGAAGTTCATCAGAGAAATTGCCACGACCCCAATAGACAAGACAAAGTTGCCGCACAATGTGGAAAAGTATAATGGCCTTACAGATCCCGACGATCACCTTCAAGTCTTCACTGGTGTAGGAGTAGTAGGTTGTTGGTCATTGCCCACTTGGTGCCATTTGTTTGTACAAACCTTCATCGACACAGCACGCGCATGGTTTGATAGCTTGCCAGAGGGAAGGATCAAGTCCTGGATGGACTTTCAGAACAAGTTTCTAGCACACTTCTCCCAACACCGCAGACATACCAGAGACCCTGCAGACTGTTTAAATATCTGGAGAAAAGATCACGAAAGCATTGAAGACTTTATCACCAGATACAACAAAGAATGTCTGGAAATAGGAGATGTTGGGGAAAAAACGATGCATGCACATTTCATGAGAGCTTTCAAGTGTGACGACTTAATCAAGAGAGTCAAGGGCAGAGATGGAGGTCCCAAAGACTGGGATACCTTCATCGAAGCAGCAAAAACCATTTCCAGAACCGACAAACAGCTGACCGACGATGACAGCCGTCAATATAGTTATAGCCAGCATACTAACGATAGACGCAACAAGAAGGGGAAGAGTCAAACCTGGAAGCCATCTGGCTATAAAGAAAGAAGCCCGCCAGTCGAGGACGCGTGCGCGACTATCAACCAAATCAGCTATCGCAAAGAGGTTAAGAAAGAAAATAGAGAAAAACAATGGACACCTCTCACAAAAACCCCTTCTGAAGTATTGTCAACTAAAAAACCATCAATTCAAAGCCCCGTTGCAGATGCGCAACAAAAGAGGGCAAGACCCAAACCTTTTTTGTGAATTTCACAAAGATACAGGCCATCTAACAGATGATTGTATTAGCTTAAGACAAGAGATAGAGCGAGCATTAAAAGGCAGTAAGCTCACCCATTTGATCAAAGGGGGGAAAAAAGAGATAATTGTCAAATCCAAAGAAGAGAGGAGGGTCCAGACAACAAGAAACTTCAAAAGCTGGAAACACATATGATTCAAGGGGGTCAGAGAAGAACTAAAAAAAATTACAACACGCGCGCCCAGGATGACTCCTGGCACGAGAGGCAAGTCGTTTTCCCGGTAGTACGAGGTGGTCCAAGAGAAAGAAGGCCCATTGTCATTTCTAGTGTGTTTGGCCACTACCAAACAGACTACATTTTTATCGACCCAGGGAGCACTGCGGACATCATATACGAGCAATGTTTCAACCAACTGGACCAAGGGATAAGGCGCGCTTGGAGCCAGTTGACTACCCACTCACTGTTTTCTACAACGAAACCGTTTTCCCCTTGGCCATATATCTTTCCCGGTGCTATTTTCTGATGGGAAGAATTCCAGAACTGAAGAAGTTATGTTCATGGTCTTACCGGCGAACTCGCGGCATGATATTCTCTTGGGGAGAGGGTCCCAAGGAGACTTCCGCATGATATGTTCAGGGCCACACACAGCGGTAGGGTTTCCAACAGAGACTGGAGTGGCTATAATTTACGCAAGCAAAGAAGTGCTCATAACTGATGAAGTGCGACTTTCGAAGACAAGTAAGCCAACCCCACGCGCAGAACCTGAGAAGTGGATCCTAAACAAAAAGTATCCAGAACAAACAATCACTCTAGGCCCAGCAATGTCAGAATCAACACGCGCATACTCAAGAAGTTGTTATTCAAGAACATGGATGTTTTCGCCTGGACACTAGCCGATATGGTCGGTGTTCCCAGGCACATTGCAGAACACAGGCTTAATGTTGCTGAAAATTCCAAACCTGTCGTACACACCAAGCGCCATTTAGGAGAAGTAAAACACGAAGCCATGCAAGAACAAATCATAGAGTTGCTTAATGCCAGCATCATCAGAGAAGTACGATACCAGACCTGGGTTGCCAGCCCGGTAATTGTGCCAAAAGGAAATGGCGGTTGGAGAATGTGTGTAGACTACAAGGATTTGAATAAAGCTTGCCCGAGAGATTGTTACTCTTTACCTGAGATTGATGTAAAAATCGATTCGTGGGCATCTTTCCGATGGAAATGTTTTCTCGATTCTTACAAGGGATACCATCAAATGCAGATGGCAATCCAAGACGAAGACAAGACGGCATTTCGCACGCCAACAGGGTTGTATTGTTACACGAAAATGCCCTTCGGGCTAAAGAATGCAGGAGCAACGTACCAAAGGCTATTGAAAGAAGTATTTAGCAACGCTATAGGCAAGTATATTGAAGTCTACATGGATGATTTAGTCATCATGAGCATAGAGGAAGATATGATGTTGGAAAACATTCAGAAGACGTTTGACACATTACGAGGGGTAAACATCAAACTGAACCCAGCCAAATGCTCCTTTGGAATGGAAGAAGGAAAATTTATGGGCTTCATCGTTACAAAAGATGGGTTCAAGGTCAATCCCGAAAAGGTGCAAGCAATAGAACGAATGCCTTCCCCATCCACAATAAAGGAAATGCAAAAACTAGCAAGACGTTTAGCAGCGCTGAACTGCTTCCTCTCTAACCATGCAGCAAAGTCTTTCCCGTTTATCAAAACCCTCCGTAACTATGTGAAGAAAAATCAATTCTTGTGGACTCCGGAAGCGGAACTTGCATTCAGAGAAATGAAGGACTGCTTGATACGCTTGCCCACATTAACAGCCCCAATGAAAGATGAGTCATTGGTCATGTATTTGTCAGCATCAGAGAAGGCAGTTGGTGCAGTTCTTTTGGTCGACCGACAGGGTGTGCAGACACCAGTATACTACGTCAGTCGCACTTTGAACGATCCAGAAACCAGATATTCTATCATGGAAAAGCTAGTTCTAGCACTCATCCATGCATCTAGAAGACTACGTAGATATTTCGCCAATCGTGTCATCCACGTTCTGACGAACTACAATATTGGCAATATCCTAGCTTGACCAGAAATCACAGGCAGGCTGGCGAAGTGGGCCATCAAACTAGGAGGTCATAATGTAGTTTTTAGACCTCGACCAGCAATTAAGGGACAGGTACTAGCTGACTTCCTTACAGAAATACCTGACGACAAGGATCGAGAATGCAAAGCAATGGAGAAAGCAGAGAAGCAATTTTCTGAGGAGTCGTGGTTGTTATACACAGACGGCGCATCCAACGAGGATGGAGCAGGGGCAGGCTTAAGGTTAGTAAGCCCAGAAAAGCATGAATTCACGTATGCTATTCGCTTGGACTTCAAAAGTACAAACAACGAAGCAGAATACGAAGCTTTTCTTGTTGGGCTACGCCTAGCAATCAAAATGGGGTTCAAACACCTAGAAGGGAATGTTGACTCGCTGCTCGTTGCAGGACAGATCAACGGTCAATATGACGCCTAGGGGGATGTCATGGCATTTTATCTTGAACAAGCAAAAACCTTGTTACAAAGCTTCGAGTCTTTCAAAGTTCACCATATTAATAGAAGCGAAAACAAGCCCGCGGATGCCCTGAGCAAACTTGCATCGACCAGTTTTCAACACTTAGCCAAGGATGTGCGCATCAAAGTGTTGAGCAACCCGTCAGTCCCATTGAGGCAAGTCAGCGTTATCCAACTGGGATCGACATCCTGGATGACTCCCATCATCATGTACCTCCAGTCAGGAATCTTACCTGAGAGGCAAGAAAGATACGATACAAGGCGGAGCATTACCAGATGTCTGGCAACATTCTATATAGAAAATCATACCTTGGACCACTACTCCGTTGTGTAGACCCCGAAGATGCCAATTATTTGATTCGTGAAGTGCACGAGGGGATTTGTGGCATCCACATGGTTCCAAGGATGGTAGTTTCAAAAGTGATGAATGCAGGCTATTACTGTCTAGGAATGCATTTAGACGCCGTAAAAGTGTTAAGGGAATGCCCCGGATGTCAGAGGCACGCGCCAAAAACCCTGCGCCCTAAGAACGAACCGGTCCCTGTCACAACGGCATGGTCGTTTCAACAGTGGGGAATCGACATGGTTGGCCCTTTTCCAGAAGCCCCAGGAGCAGTAAAATTCATCATAGTCGTTGTTGACTATTTTACCAAATGGGTGGAAGCGAAAGCGCTAGCATCAACCACGTCCATGGTGGTTTGAAGGTTCATATGGGAGCAGATAATCTATTGTTTTGGCTTACCTTTGAGGATCATTATAGACAACGGGACAAACTTTGCTGCCGAATACCTCTAGAACTGGTTTAAAGAGCTGAACATTGAGCATACGTTCTCCTCAGTGGCACACCCACAGGGAAACGGTCAAGTTGAGGCAGTAAACAAGAGCATTATTGATGGCATCAAGGCGGGGCTTGGTACTCAACGAAAGGGATGGGTCGATGAGTTACCCAGTATCTTATGGGCTCACAGAACAATGCCAAAGACGAGCAATGGTGAAACCCCGTTCAGTCTGGTGTACGGGTCAGAAGCAGTGATACCGGCAGAGATCGGCTTGCTGTCACCAAGAATGTTGTCAATGAATGCCATAGACAATGAAGAATAGCGAAGGATAGATCTGGACCTCCTGGAAGAAAGGAGAAAAATGGCGGCAATAAACGAAGCAAAGTACAAGACCAAGTTAGAAAAGTACTACAACAGCAAAGTGCGGATCTACACTTTCAACCCTGGTGACTACGTCCTGAGAGACAATGAAGCGTCCAACGCTGAAAGACCAAGCAAATTGGCTCTAAAATGGGAAGGACCTTATATCATCGATAGGGTCCTAGGAAAAGGAGCATACAAGCTGCGCACGCTGGATAACAAAGAAGTCCCCAGGACTTGGAACACTCAACAATTACGGAAGTGTTACATGTAATTGCCAGATGTCATTTTTCCTTTTAATGTAAGGCCACGGGACAAACACAAACATCTTTTAGTACAAGAAGTGTTGATTATCTTATATTCTGTGAATTTTTGTTACAACTGCGTACATTCCTTTGGGTGCACAATGAAAACATTGTTGGCTTAACGACAGAAAACATTGTAGACCTCCAAGGCTCGTCACGACCAAGTGCACAGCTGGGTCAAGTACACACAATAAAACCTTGTCAGCCAACTATTACTTCGTACCCACTTATATACGAAAACATCGTATACAAGGTAACAAAAACATTGTAGACCTCCAAGGCTAGTCACCACCAAGTGCACAGCCGGGTCAATAAAACACAATATCTTGTCAACGATCACTTCGTAACATTTCAGGCACGTGAAAAAACAATTGGCATAATGACAAAAGAAAAAAAAAACACTTGGGCTTGTCACAATGAAGTGCACAACCAAGCTGATCCAAAACAATAATCTGTCATGACCATCATTCATTCGCAGCACCTAAATCAAAGCAATTAACGTATGCACAAATTGTAACTTAAACAAAATTCACACAAATGATTTAACAAACAAAAAAAGAAAAAGTTAGCATATATGTTAGCAAAATTGTGGCAGTGTATCAACAAGCACGGAACCATAAGGACATATTGTTTACAAACACTAAATAAGTACCAAATTGTTTGGGATTACAAGGTCAACAGACCCATACACGGCATGCAAGCCGGAGAATTAATATAATCAGACTTGGTGACTCATACCAGCACCACCAGTCTCCGCATCCCCATCTTCAAGCGCCTTTTTGAGGGTTTCCACTGCGATGCCTTTCCTGGTCAACTTCTCGGTGGCTTTGACAATTCCAAACTCAAGAAATTCGTATTCTTGGCGCTTGGAAGCATAGTTAGCCGTGCAATCAACTTTGTAAAGATCAAAGTGATAATATTTTTCATTAGCAATGGCAGCTGCTCTACCTTCGTCGTACCCATCCTTACGCCCGCTATCATATGCAGCTCCACCCAATTCAAACATATATTTAGCAAGTTCATCTGATTTCACTAATCGGTCAACAATCGCAAAGGGGCAAAAGAATAAATATAACACATAAGAAGGGATATAAGGAAAATTGAAAGGACAACGAAACATACCAAGGGAATGCCACGAGCAAGCAGCCACTTGTGGTCGGTACTGAGATCCTCAGCCAAGATTTCTAATGCCTTATTTTGAGTTTTTTTTTCTTCAACAGCTTTTTCAAAGGCAATAATCCGTGCTTGGGACTCGGCTTCTTTCTCTTTATGAGCAGCAACCGCATGCTCATATTCAACGCTTCTGTTAGCCTTCTCAGCCTTCAACCTCACAACTTCATCATGGGCAAATTTCAAATCCCGTTAGTTCTTTCACATGCTGCCTCCCACTCTTTCCGATGGTTGGCATTAAACTGCTTCTCTTTCGCAATTTTTTCCTCATTTTCAGCAACCCTCCACAACAACCCCTTCTTCTCAGCGTTAAAAGCTTCTCGTTCAGCAATAAACTCCTTCCTAGTAGCTTCAAACTCAAGAGTGTCCTCCCCCATCAACTGCCACCCCCTTACAATCTCTTGAGTACCGGAGAAATAGTTAACACCAGCATGGATATGATCATCTAAGAGATCCATACGATGACGGTTCTTCTGGAATAGTCTCTCAGCCAGGGGGAGCGACAATGAGTAGAATTCACGATAGTTGGGAAGGTTATCCATCCTAGATCCTTGAGTCAGACCCCAACAAGGAACACGTGGAAGGTCATCACAGGCTGGATTATGATTTGTCCAGGATCCACCACCTTCAACCCTATGAATCTCCAGACCATACCGGCTACCAGAAGCACCACCACCCCCGAAGTATGTACACATTTGGTGTATACGGTGCCTTGGGGAGTAGCTTCACTCGATTCCCATTCAGTCTCAGCACCGTCAACGTGCGCGACACCCTCTTGACATTCTACCCCAGCAACAACATTCTCCACCATTTTCTCTGTTTTATCCCCCTCAACATCACCTTCCTTACCCTTTCCTTTCGAGTCAGGGTTAGGAGGGGACAAATCAAACGGCCTGGAGGGAGGAGACGTGGGTGGCGTAATCTTGGAAATATCAATCTTAGGGCCAGAGTGGCCAGACTTGGAAGACGCTGCAGTAGAAACAAACAGTCATCCTAAAAAGAAAAAGAAAAATAGACGAGACTTAAAACCAAAGGGTCAAAGCAAATCATACATCGAGGGGCAGACGAAGCCTCGAATATCTTCTGTAAAAGATTACCAGTTTTTTTGCCAAAAACACCCAAGTCAACCTCAGACTCAGATGGTGCAGCAGTCTCACCCATAAACTTTAATTTCTTCTCGGAAAGCATAGCAGCAGCCTGTGCATCTAGCCACGCTTTTTGTCTTCAAGCATCTTTTGTTTCTTGATCATTTCCGTCAAAGTGACATCATCATCTGGGTCATGAGATGATCGTTTGACCCGTGCGTCTAAACCAGGTAATGTGTAAGAAACGACAACATAGTCCAAAACTGGGACGTTAGAAGAGCGCTTACTAGTTGGTTCAGCGACAGGCTTCTCGGTAGTCTTTTCTTCTGTCCTCTCTTCTCTCTTCTTCATCCTCGTTTCTTTTTGTTTAGCAGCGGCAGCTTTTGGATCCACAACAGGAGGAGTAGACACACCCTCACCAGTAGGCTCTTGAGTAGGTCCCGTTGTGGACCTGCATACGACGAACGGTGAATTAGGTCGTGTGATGAACCACTAGACTCCTCACTCGAAAGGAGAATAAGCTCCTCTCGAGTAGGATTGGCATCAATATCAGTTTCATCATCATCATCATCACCTAAAATAGTATTGGCATAAGTAGCCATGCTCTCTTTCGAGGGATGCAAGAAGTTGTCTCTTATCCGTGCAACCCATCCCGACTCACCCTCCGGCAGCGCCGCCACAGCCATCCTACCAGCAACCTTGGGATCAAATACATTAATCAAACTATACCCTGTTGAAAAACATAAAAGTATGTGAGATAATAAACAGAGAAAATAAATAGCAAGGCAAATAGCAAGGAGATAATACCTTTTCCCTTGTGCCCATAGACTGGTAAGCCCTAGGATTTTGGGGCACCCACAACATGCTCATCCCGGCAGCAACTAAAGCCCTCTCCTCCAACTGAATCATGGGAGTAGCTTTTCGGGTCAAAGTAACATACCAATCTTGGTCAGCAAAAGATATTGAAACATTAACTCGAGGAACACCTTCACTTTCTGCCCGGTAGTGCATGTCAATCGGAATAACCCCGCGACGTATATAAAAGAACTTCTGTTTCCAGTCATGAAGGCTCTTGGGGAGATCCCGACTACATGGCAACACACCACCGGTACGAGAGTTGAAAGAATAAAAACCCCCGGTGTAAGTCACATAGTAAAAGACGTTGAACTTCATAAAGGTTGGCTCTATCTTCTGGGCCCGACAAATAAATTCAAAGTGTGTAACCCTAGGTAAGCCCAAAGCGTTTACTTGAGAGATATGTAAACCATACCCAGTCAATACTTCACCAACGAACTTCGACATTAGAAGATGGAAGTTTCCCTCCCGGAAGAAATTTGCATACAGAGTCATAAAACTAGGGGGAGCATCCAAGGCGGTGCAGTTGGCCGTCGGAAACTGCACACCCCAGTCGGAGGAAAAACCAAAATTCTGGATCAAGTTGTTCAACTCTTCTTATCTCCAATTAATAACCGCCTGATTTGGGCCGGGAGGATTTTTCGGCTTGGACTTCATTTTCCTTATAGTAGCAGGCTTAGCACCAGTAGACATTTTGTCAAGAAAAAGATGAAGATCAAAGGAGATTTAAAAGGAAGAAGAAAGGATTTAAAATTTGAAATCTGAAAGAAGTTGGAGAGAAAATGGATGTTTGGTGGAATCCGTCATGTATTTATACCCATCGCATTTAATGCGATGGGGTAGTGGACCGACGGAAGGCAGAAGGTCAACCAACCAGGTGATGACACGTCAGGAGAGAGGAAACGAGATGCCGCCTCTTTAGGGCGCGTGGCCGCCACGCGCCTGAAACTCGACGAAAAACGTGCCTGACACACTGAAAAAGTAACTGTGCACACCTCCGACAAGACAGCCACCTTAGATGGAACATCAATCACACATCAGACGTCATCATCTTTACAAGGACGAAAATCAAAACTTTTCTTCAAAGAAAACTCTAAGTGAAAAAAACCACACGCCATGCGCTATTTTGGCTCAAATACGCATGCCATCACCATGCGCCATACGCCGTTTTGGCTCAAGTTTGCACGCCATCACCATGTGCTATTATGGCTCAAACTTCCATGCCATCACCATGCGCTGTTTTGGCTCAAGTTTGCACGCCATCACCATGCGCTATTTTGGCTCAATTTTGTGAAGCTTCACCATGCGCTATGCGCTGTTTTGGCTCAAGTTTGCCCGCCATCACCACGCGCCATGCGCTGTTTTGGCTCAAGTTTGCACGCCATTACCACGTGTCATGCGCTGTTTTGGCTCAACTTTGCACGCTACCTACGGGCCATACGCGATACGCCCTAGTGCTCAAACAAAAACAACCAACAATACTTCCACCCTTATGAGTCCAGAATCCCTCCGAGATGATAAACTCAACTAGAAGGCACACTGGACTTGGGGGGGGGGGACTTGAAGAGGTATGGTCCCAAGTCCATGCACACATGGCAGGGACCACACCGCTTTTATCCAGCATGGCGCCTACATTAGCAAATCACGTCCAGGAGCTTCTAGAAGGTTCTGGAAGAAATCGCAGGTGACACCAAAAATGCTCCCCCAGACAAAAAGGACAACACGTGTCACCAGTAGATGGACGCCAGCTGGACCTGCAAGATATTCCTAGGACAGACCGACAACCACTGCTAGAATTCCCCTAACTGGACTAATAGAGATGCGCCACATCATCCACTACTCTGGGAATAACAGAGGAGACCAAGAGGATATTCCTCTTGGTCGGACAGCTGGCACTCAACGGTAGCTGGCAAGGCCCTCCTTCCCTCCTTCATCCTTCAACTATAAATAGAGGACTCCTCCTTCAGGTTTAACATGCCGCTCTCTCTCTCTATTTCACCTACAACACACACTATTCTCCTGAGAACAGTACTTATTCTCACGGCAGAGGTTGGTCACAAGGAGAACCCCCGTATTCCCCTCCTTGTGGCGAGTCACCGGTGTTCTGTTTTGCAGGAATCCAGCAGTTAGCGAGTGGGGGAAGAGATTGAACCCTTATTCACAAGACGACCCAACTGGTTAACCAGTGTTTCATCACCGGTAGACCGGTTAACCAAAAAAATCAAAGAAAAGTGCAAAAAAACCTTTTTATTAACCGAAAATAACTGGTTAATTGACCGAACCGGATAAAGTAATTAACCGTACCAGTTAAAAAAATAACATGTTGAAGTATTAACCGGTTAAAGTCAAAAAGTCAACTTAACAGGTATAACCGGAACCGGTTATTGAAATTAACCGGTTTCTGCACAGGATGCTAGGGACTTGAGAGAAAAGCCAGGTGATGATATAGTTGGGTTGGGCATATTCGTAATGGGTCAAAACTAAACAGGTTTGTGTTAGTGGGTCTCTAGTCAGGGTCAAGTTGATCCGCAAATACTTTCCAGTCCATTCTTTTAACTTCTTTCATGCTAACCCCAATTTTAGCTGAAATATTTAACTTGACTCATTTAACCTGCTTGAGATGCCAAATCGAGCCATTCTTAAGTAAACGGGTGGAAACTGCAACATCCAGAAAAACAACTTCGAAATGACCATTCATTTGTTCCGAGATCCACCCTGCATCGTTTAGCTTTGCGTCCATCCGTGTAGTCGCAATACCATGACCACTGCCCCTAATTGTTTCTAAAAAGAAAAAAATAGAGTTGACCTAAAATAGCAGAGTTATTAGCTTATTGAAAAAAAAAAAAACCCTTTATAAAATGTTGTGTCTGAAAAGCCAGTAGCTAATCTCTGAGAATGTGTGCTGAAACATAGAAAAGATAGAACGTATGACCAATTGTTATGTACAGGCAGTGGCGGACCTAAGAATTTTTTCATGGGGGTGCGGAACATTTTTAAAATTTTTAGGCCCCAAGGTATATAAGTAAAAAAAATTGGTTCGTATCGGGTCGGTTCGAGTCGGGTCGGGTCATGTAAAACAAAAGAACTTCAAACTAAATTTACCTCGTTAAAACGGTTCCCAAATTCTTGATTTTGAAAATCCACATCAACGAATTCGGAAGATGTATCAACTTTCCTCTTAAGAAATCGCGCCATAACGTCCCTACTCATGGTTCTTATCGGCTTTCACAAACAAATTGATCTATAAGTTCATGGCTCCATAACATATTACATAATGTATCAAGTATTCAAGCCCTAGAAATCATAATGTAAATCACACTAAAAATCATCTAAACATCATATACAACATTAAAAAAAATAAAAAACCCCAAACATCAGGTCTGATCGTATATAATCCACCACAAAGAAGACAAAATATCATCATCATCACTAACAAAATATAAATATATAACCCACCACAAAATCAAATATCATCACTAACAACAACAAGAAGCACATGTCTCCTACCATCGAAAAATCACTTCCGGTGGCTACCGGTTCCGTCCCACCCCACCAAAAATCAACCAAAAATCATCAAAAAAATTAACCAAAAATCATCAAAATAACAAAGAAACTTACCCGTGTTCAATCGGCAGTGATATGATGACTGATTACGGTGGTATGCGGCTGCTGTTGTCGCTGATGTTCTGATCGCTGGCGTGCGTGCAGGGAGGATAGAGAGCGGGAGAGAATATGTAAGGGTTTTGGGCTTGTTTATTTTATGTTAGTTTGAAATATTGTTGATTTGTTGGGTTTGTTTATTGGGCTAAGACTTAGTAGTGAGCTAGTTAAATGTATTGGGTATTTGGGTTTAGTTATTTAGGTATTAAAAGGTATATAATTTAGGTAGTGTTTTTTTTTTAAATAAGAGTTTACTAAAAAAATTTTAAAATATAAATTGATAACACTTTTTACCTAAGGGGTGCGGACGAAAAATTCCAAGGGGTGCGGACAGAAAATTCCATGGGGTGCGGACAAAAAAATTCAAAGGGTGCGGACGGGATTTTCGACAGAACTTAGCACTAATTTTTTTTTCCCGGGGGTGCGCCCGCCCACCTTGGGCCAAGCTTAAGTCCGCCCAGGTTTCCTAATAGCATGCACAATTTAAATAGAGACGTAAAAATGGGTGGGTTGAGTAACAGGTCAAAAGGGGTCGTGTTACCCTCTTAGCACTTTTTGGTTCCTTTTTTGAATTACGAAACTATTTAAACTTTCTAAATGCAACAATTCAAATCCTGGCAAACGTTTTTTTTTTTTTGGGTAAAGAATCCTGGCAAACGTTTGAATTCATGTTTAGCGACTTTATAAACCCATTTGACCCAATCCATCCCATAACATAACGCGAGGGGTCCATCAAGCCGCACATGCACACAAAAAATCCGAAAAAGCCAAATTCTTAAAAAAAAAAAAAAAAACCAGCTAAAACTGGTCTCAGACCAGCCTAGATCATTACCAAGACAGCTAAAAATTGCTTGTTTACACTCTGTCTTGCTTGTCTTGAGCCCTCACTTTTTTAAAGCACCTTGCGCCTAGGCGACATGCTCACCCTTTGTGCCTTGAGTCTTAAGACTTCAGATTAAGATAGTAACATACAAAATTAAATCAATTCAAAGATCTCGGTATTACAAACATATAGTAGGAAACATAAAGAATCCATTACAAGACATGATAACAATAACACAGATAAGGGATATATCGTACGAACTTTATAAGTTATTTCTTCTTAATGTCCTCTAGGCATTTGGGAAAGAACACAGCATTTAAAGTTGGATGGATGGAGTGATAGTATAGCATTGTAATACCATATATAACTTTGTACTCATTAGTTCTATTGCATATATTCAATCCTAGTGTATGAATAATGATAATATGAGATGCATTTGATGATGTTCCTGTGCAGTCACGTACATATACTCATCAAGTTTATATAAAACACATACACATTCGGGTATGGGCGGACCTAGAGTGATAGAAGGGGTAACCTCCGTTGCCCCTTGACGCTCCGACGGTAGTGTAAATTTTGGAAAAAATTGACGTTTTTTCGATTTCGTTAACCCTTTTTATTGAAACGTTATCCCTATGCAGATTTTCTAGATCCGCCACTGCATTCGGGGGCGGACCATGCATTTTTTTCGTACAATGTATACAATCGAAACCCGAGCCACACTCACAGATTTTTTGACACTGACACCCATGAATTTTTTTAGCAGCCAACAACAACATAAAAAATAATTTAAGTTTTCTAAAATTTACAAAATTTTAGGTTATTAAAAATAAAATGAACAAAATATTAACACATATCGGTTATGTTCATTTGTGAACCTCTCCCTTATCCCTTATTTGTGAACTTAAATAAATATAAGGGTAGGATTGTCATTAGCCATTTAAACTTAATTTGTTATTTAATTTTAATCTACTGTCCTACAATCTTGCTATCCAAAGATTTATTCCTCATCTCCCGATCTCCTTCAAGCTCTCTCCACAAATTAAAATTCAAGAAATCCCCTTTACTTTTTTCTTACTTTCTTCACTCACATACATAGAACAATCACCAGACAATTGGTGATGAAGAACATAGACCTAATTCATAAGACCAAGACACGTACGATCTTATATTAAGTCGAATATGTTTTATATGATTTTTAAGTACCCAATTTAAGTACACTACATTGGGTCTTCTACATCAATTTTTTTTTATATCTAAGATATTACAATCATTGACTGGCATGTGGTGAAGAAAGAAAGGAATCATTATTTTAATTTTCATCACGGTTTCGTTAATATACACATATGTACAATGCTGAACACTCATCTCACACATGTACAATGCCAAACAACCATCTCGGATACTTGTTATTGATGTGGTTCCAACCGAGAATCGATTGGCCTAAGAAAATAGAAAGAAACTTGATAGAATTTTAGAGAGATATTTAGGGTATGTTTGGCAAAAGTAGCTGGTGCCTGGTAGCTGAAAGCTGGAAGCTGGTGGCTGGAAGCTGGTAGCTAGTAGCTGTAGCTTTTTAGATATATTTGGTGTTTGGTAGAGTAGCTGGAGCTTTTAATAAAATGTATAAAATTACCAAAATGGACATAACTAAAAATTTAGAAAGTTGGTGCATTAAAAAGTTCCTTATTTTGAGAGGTTAAAATAGTCATTTTTCCCTAAAAGCTTGTAGCTCCTTCTAAACGCTACTACTAGTAGCATTCAACCAAAAGCTTCAAGCTCCTAACCTAAAAGCTTAAAGCTCCTTCAACCAAACAAGACTTTTTATTAAGTAGGAGCTTTTTCTTAAAAGCTTAAAGCTAGAAGCTTCTAAAAGCTCCTAAAAGCTCCATGCCAAACATACCCTTAGACTAATTTTCATTCATAATTCATCTCATAGAAGTTTGAGGCTTATAAATAGCCTTATGATGAAACACATGACAAATAAAAAACTACCCACTATTAACCTATCCACTACTAGTTTACTAAAAAGTAGGAAATACATAAACAACTACTAAAAGAAATAAAAGGAATTGCAAATTAGAGATGCACGTTTACTGCTTGCATGCATACTTCATGCGTTTCGTGGGTTAACATCGTGGGTTAACAGAAGGCACACATCAGTTATACACATATCTACAATCCGAACAACCATCTCATATACTTGTCATACACATACACATATGTACAATGTCGAACAACCAACTCGGATACTTATTATACACATACGTACGATGTTGAACAACCATATCATTAACTTTTGAGGTATACTATCAATGTACATCTGTGTACATCATCATCATCATCATCTGTGTACATACGTTTCTAAATTGTGAATACGTATAATACATATATGTACATTCAATTTGCAGCAATTTTAATCGTATTCTATATGGAACAGTATTTGACAATGGTGTACATTTTTAAATTAACAATTTGATAATGATAGAATATTTTTAAATTAACAATTTGCTAATGATAGAATATTTTTAAATTAACAAATTAGTTAATTGGTGAGAGAATTGAAAAGAAACAATGTAATTCAATCTTGAATTGGAGAGAAAATTAATTAACAATTACCATTATACACTTTTCATTTATTTTTTAATCTTAAATAATTACAAAACTGTCATTATTATATATCTCAAGATCTCCTAAATTATTGAACAAGATTTGTTCATTCCATTCACAAAAACAATATGGTTCACTTATAAACAACTTACTATTTATATTCTATTTTTAAATTAATAAATATAAACTCATTACCTTTTTAAGGGGAAATATGCAAAAAAACCCTACATAAAAAGAAAAATTAGTCTATCGCACTATTAGTGGCGAATCTAACTTGTAACAAGGGGTAACCCCCGTTGCTCCTTGACGCTCCGCTGATGGTGTAAATTTTGGGAAAAAACTGACGCTTTTTCGATTTCGTTACCCTTTTTTTGAAACATTGCCCCTATAAGGATTTTCTAGATCCGTCACTGCGCATTATGCCATCACTGTGACACTAGCAAGACCGCCACCTTGATACAATCTCCCACAATACACAACACATCCTACTCATAAACAAAGAGACACATCCAACCTATAAAACCAAACGTTATATGCTAGGGGTATTTGAATAAATACAAGTACCATTAACTCTAATTTAAACTGAGCCGGTTTAACCTTTTTTGAGGCGAAAAGTTAAATAAAATTTCCAACCCTTTTTTGATTTTCATGTATGTCCAAATTTTGCTAAATATTGTAACTTAAAACTGTATTAATTTTTTGTCCATCACTAAAATTGTATTAGGCTATACGTTATGGGTCATGGAGGGGGTCAGCAAGGTGAAGGGTAAAATAGTCTTTCTATAATTTAATTTTAATAAAATAAATCAAAATGGGTAAATTTGCAATTTTATTAGTTAATAGAGGGGAAATATGCAATTTAATTTTTGGCTCGGGTATATGTGCAATTTCAAAGTTTTTTAAGGGGAAATATGCAAAAAACCCTACATAAAAAGAAAAATTAGTCCATCGCACTATTAGTGGCGAATCTAACTTGTAACAAGGGGTAACCCCCGTTGCTCCTTGACGCTCCGCTGATGGTGTAAATTTTGGAAAAAAACTGACGCTTTTTCGATTTCGTTACCCTTTTTTTGAAACATTGCCCCTATAAGGATTTTCTAGATCCGCAACTGCGCACTATGCCATCACTGTGACACCAGCAAGACCGCCACCTTGATACAATCTCCCACAATACACAACACATCCTACTCATAAACAAAGAGACACATCCAACCTATAAAACCAAACGTTATATGCTAGGGGTATTTGAATAAATACAAGTACCATTAACTCTAATTTAAACTGAGCCGGTTTAACCTTTTTTGAGGCGAAAAGTTAAATAAAATTTCCAACCCTTTTTTGATTTTCATGTATGTCCAAATTTTGCTAAATATTGTAACTTAAAACTGTATTAATTTTTTGTCCATCACTAAAATTGTATTAGGCTATACGTTATGGGTCATGGAGGGGGTCAGCAAGGTGAAGTGGCATTATGGGCACTAGTGAACCCCCCCCCCCCCCCCCCCCCCCCCCAAATTAATGAAGCGTGAAGATAGTAGAAATCTCCATGATGCTCAAGAGTACATTAACATACAATTTAAAAGTGGATAATTTAGAGAAAATGATTAAAAAAATAGGATGGGATAGTGAAACACATCCATGGACATTGGAGGAGAGAGATGGTGATACTGAATGTTGACATGGCGCTGAAGTGAAGGATGGTGATGAGTGTTTACTAATGAACCACACCCATCAGCCTTAGCTTTTTATCGGATAGCATTCATTCACTCCTTTAATGTATATTTTATGCCTTCCCTTGTTATTCAGGTTTTGAATCCCTTTTAGTTAATAAGATAAGATGCATAAAACATGAGTAATCAAATGGTAGACAATCTAAATGATTCAAAAGCTTCAAACCCTAAAGAATTATTGAAAAATTTATCCTTCAACAAAAAAAAACACCATGTAAGATAAACAATTACCATATATAAATAGTCTCAATCCCAACAAAGTAGGAAAAGATATGGCTTCAAATTGGGTGTTTATAATACTTGTTTCTATTAACTTCTTCTATCATGTATATTTGTAGTCTTTAACAACGTTGAGGTTCATAAACATATAAAGAAACCCTCGAAGACTTATGATCATTTCCATACTTTTCTTCCATTTGTTTGTCAATAGGATTAGTAATCCCGCCAAAAACGTTTTGCACAAACATGCATTCTTTCTTATTGGGTTTAATCCCGTTATCGTCGATGTAACAACCCGACTTTTTTAAATCAAAGTACAAGTCAAAGTCAAAGTAAAAGGAATGAAAGATTGCCAATTGCGATCTGTCACTCCTTGCTTAATTATTGATTGTACTCTTGACTCGTAATCGATACGCTATTTTATTTTCGCTTTAGTTGTATTATGTGGAGTACTTATTAATGAATCGCTATTTAATCGCAGTTTAATCGCTAATCGACTTATCACTAATCGCATCGCTACAGCATCGCAACTCGAATTATAGGATATGGATATTGTTTTACGTGTGTGTGCTATTATGTGTTAGTTGTGCATGTTATGTTATGTTGAGCTGATTAATCGCAATCGCAATCGCAACCCTATAACAACGCAATCTCATCGCAAACTCGAGATTTAAGGTTTATATTTAAGGTATTTAGTAGTTAGGTTATTTGTGTAATTAATGGGTAATACTATCGCATCGCTCACTCGAAACGCAACGCTCAACGCGCAAAACAAAAACACGAAAACCAACTCGTGGCAACCAGTCGATCGAATGGTCATCCGTTCGGATGACCATCCGATCGGATGGCCATCCGATCGGGTTGCCATCCGATCCGTTGCTTGTGCACCACTTTCCTCTTTTGGAATCCTATAAATACCCATATCACATCACAAACAGTGATATGACAGCTCTCTCTGTGACTCTTCGACTTCTCAGCTCTCTTTCTCTCGATTTCTCGCGATTCTTGTAAGTTTTCAACTCAAATCTTGTACATCTATCATCCACACACACTTTTTCATCATTTTCACCTTTGAGTCTTCACTTTTAACCGTGAAATCAGCGGATTTGAGGTGTTCTAGGATGATGTCATCATGGGGTTTTCATGAACTTCAAGATTTGGCCACATTCCACCAAGAACAACTCAGATCTACATGATTTCCACATGTTTTAACAATATTTTCGCATAGATCTAAACATTTTCATGGGTAGAAGGATTGAAAGATGGTTACACAACTTTCTTTCAACTCTTTTACACTAAATGCACTTAAACCGATAGAATCGGAACTCGTTCAGGCCTTCTACTCGTTTACTAGTGAAGTGTCGGTCTGAGATCTGATTCCTATCAAAGGGACAACCGATTCCGGATTGAACACGAACAAACCGTCACGAACAGTTAACCAATCGGACTGGGGTGATTCCCATCCGATCAGATAGACTAGACTTGGTGGGGTTCCTGTTGTTCAATACGTTGTCATACCGTCTCGATCAAACCGCAAACTTTTCAACTTAACCAAATATTCAAAACGACCAGATTGTTGGACGCATCCGATCGGATGGCAATCCGATCGGATTGCATATGGTCTTCAAGACTTAAACTTTTTATCAAATTTTCAAAGATCATCAGTTTCTAACGGATTGCCATCAGATCGGAAGACCATTATATCGAATGACAATCCTGCTGTGAACTTGTTCTCTAAAGTGTCTCACCGGAAGGATCGCTCTCCGATCGAACGACCGTTCGATCGAACGACCTGAAAGGTAGAGATACTTCTCTGATTTTAAAATACTACAACGAAAACTTCAAAGTCACATCATACACAAACGCATCCATCCCAAACGAATGTCAATCCGACCGAATGGCCATCCGATCGGATGGCCATCCGTTTGGATTGTCATCCGATCGGATGACCATTCGTCACTTGGTTCACTCTTCACCTTTTAGCGTGCCATTCATTCGCCTACGCTATTGTTAACTGTTCAGGCTAATCTCTCAGCGCTCCCTTCAATCCAAGAGAGTGTTTATTTACTAAACACGATCTGTGAGTATACTCGATCCCTTTTTGCTTTAAGCACTTTTGGGTGTTACATATGTTACTTATATCAAATCGCATCGATCACACAACGCAAACACTTTTATACGCTAACCGTTACTGCATGTTATACGTGTTACTCGATGAATGCTTGTATGTTATTGTTATAGCTCATTTTCTAAGCATACATATCTTGAACTATATCCTGCTTTTTATTGTTTATCTATGATCAGGATACTGGACGGGGACATTGCTGACATCCTGGGTGATATCCTGAGGTATATCGAATTAATCACGTGCAGGTTAAAGACTGGGACTTGCCAACGGTCAAGTGAACTCCATTTCCTCAAGACTCGGGCGTATTTGTTAAAGGAGAGACGTTGAGCCAGAAAGACCAGGTCTACAACGTTCAACTAAGGAATATTCGTTGGATCCCGGTTATGTAGGATAGTTAGTTACATTTGTTTTACTATAAATAGATGGGGGCGGATCAGATTAAGGCACTCAACTTACACGTTTTCGAACACTTTCTCTCTAGCTCATCACAAACACTACACACAACACTTGTATTCGAATTACATTGTAACACATAGCCGATCCGCACCACATCCTGCACTGTATCCTGATATTTGAAGCAATAGAAGAACAAGGCAGCTGCGATTGTCAGCTCCCGAGGTTTTATGCCGGCGATCTAGATTGATCAAGGGCTTTCCTCGTACATCACGTGTCCACCTTTACATTTTCGCTCATTGTTTGATCATAGATACAGCTCTATATCCCGAGCCGTATCCTGAAACTGTTTTCATATCAAATTTGGTTAACACATTTTTTTCACACATATTTCTAGCACACTACCTCACTTAACTAATTTGATCACTTAATTGCTTCGGTAATTTTTTACCAAAACAATTTGGCGCCCACCGTGGGGCAAGTGGTGCTACTTTTACTAAAAATCTCTGTAAAATCGTTAATCGGTTTTCTATTTTCAAAACTTTTTGCCACATTGTTTACAATGGCCTCAAGATCAAACATGAGCTCCTCTACTATGTCTGCTACAACCTCTGCTACTACTGGTTCGGTGCTTCCACCACCTCCTCCAAGGATGTCGTTTTCTTCACAATCTCAAGATGTTATCCCTACTCGGAGTGTCTAGGGATCTGCTCCCGTTTTAGCCTCTAATGATGAAATTCTGACTTTATTTGGAAGTGTGCAGGAACAAATGAGGCAGCAACAGGAAACTAACCAAATGCTGTTAAGAGAAATACAACTCTTAAAAGCTAGCTCGAGCAGACCTGTTGAAGAAACTGTCACTCCTATACAGCCCAGGGCTTTGAACTTCAGTTCCGCAGTTTACACTGAGGTTAATAGGGGGAATATCGTCCCAAGCCATTCTCAGAATCATACCCCTGAGATACCCTCTTCGGTCAGGATATCGACTGCGAGAAGTTCAGGATATGCTTCAGGATATGGCCAAAATCCTCAGACCGGTAATGTGTCAAATAATAATATTCTTGCTACTAACAACAATGGCTCTTTACAGGATGCAGGTATGACGTCAACATTTACCCAGGAGCTCCAAAAATTGAAGGACATGATATCCAGTGTACCTGGAGTGGTCCAGCCAATTCCGGAAGTATCCCAAGACAGCCACAGGATATCCCGCTTTGCGTATCCTATCTGTGATGCTGAAATCCCAAAAAGATTCCAGACTCCCAACATGAAACTGTATGACGGGACTACGGATCCTGAAGAACATATTGCCCAGTATAGGGAACGGATGGAAATCAATCCAATCCCTCCAGATCTCAAGGAAGCATGCCTATGCAAGGGATTCGGCTCTACCCTGACAGGATCAGCCTTAAAATGGCTGTTAAACGTCCCTCCTCACTCAATTACTTCGTTTGCTCATTTGGTTAATTTATTTAACAGTCAATTTTCTTGTAGTCGCAGTTTTGAGAAACTAACCAGTGATCTTTACATGATAACTCAAGGGCCTCAGGAATCCTTGAGGGATTATGTGAACAAATTCAGTCGAGAATCCTTGGATATCCCGCATCTTGATGTTGCAACAGCTGTGCAAGCTTTTAAGATGGGGTTACAAAAGGATTCTCAGTTTTATCAGGATCTTGTAATGAATCCCTGCAGGAATCTCGACGAAGCTCGTAACAGGGCTTTGAGATATATCCGTTTGGAAGATGACAAGAAGATGCAGGAGAGGATGAATTCTACCTCAACCTATGAATCAACTAACAGGAAATCAGAAACCTCATATAAGCCATATCGCTCCAGGACATATGGCATAAATGATAACAAGAAAGTGAATGCTGTTGAAGACGAGGATCCTGAAGAATATCCTGACTTATCTGAATACTGCTTTTCTGTTAATATACCTGAGTTAATGTATGCTATGCAGGGTTTAGGGGACAAAGCCAGGTGGCCTCGAAAGAACCAGCAGAAAGCTGATTGGAAGGATAAATCCAAATGGTGTGCCTTCCACGAAGACTTCGGACATATGACCGAGGATTGCATTGCTTTAAGGAAAGAAATAAGTTACCTGTTAAGCAAAGGGTATCTGAAGGACTTGCTGGGAAAAAAGAAGAATAAAGGTCAGGATCCCGAGAAGGATCCTGAACGAGCAGCATCACCCCCAACAGATGCCAAGATAATTAACTTTATTTCAGGAGGATCCGATATTTGTGAAACTTCGTATTCGGCGGCCAAGAGACATGCAAAGGAAGCTAAGAGTGAGAGGGGAGACAGACCAGTCAGGATGACTACCCTCACAACTGATAAAGTGATCACTTTCGATAGTGATGACAGGGATACTGTTCAGGATCCTCACCATGATGCTTTGGTAATAACATTATATGTGGCTAACCATTTTGTACGCAGGATACTGGTAGACAACGGTAGTTCTGTCAATATAATTCAGCTGGAAACATTGAAGAGGATGAATGTATCTCCGATGGACATTACTTCGAAGTCCACTGTGCTCGTTGGTTTCAGTGGAGAGGCTAGGAATACCGTAGGGGAGATAAAGTTACCGGTATATGTTGAAGGGGTCAACTCGATACAACGTTTCTGTGTGATGGACTCCTTATCCTGTTATAACATCATACTAGGGAGACCATGGATTCACGACATGAAGGCTGTGCCATCAACATATCACCAATGCATCAAGATCCCTACCCCTTGGGGAGTTGTCAAGGTTGAAAGTGATCAACAGGAAGCGAAAGAATGCTACTCATCCTCAATGAAATCCTCAACTAAGCCTAGTACAGCATAGCAATTAAAGATGCGGGCCCAGGATATCGTGGAGGATTCGGAGCAGGATTTGAAGAAAATTATCCTGGATCAGGATAATCCTGATATCTCGGTGCTCGTAGGAACCAATATCCCTTAGGATATTGAAGAGCAGTTAACTAACTTTTTGAAATGCAGGATGTCAACGTTTGCATGGAAGCATGAAGATATGACAGGCATATCCAAAGACATTATCACTCAC
Source organism: Helianthus tuberosus (assembly GCA_030545235.1). Lineage (NCBI taxonomy): Eukaryota > Viridiplantae > Streptophyta > Magnoliopsida > Asterales > Asteraceae > Helianthus > Helianthus tuberosus. The sequence continues at coordinate 142,625,136 of CM060441.1, forward strand.
AAGCTTGGAATTGACAAATCATTCAAGCCTGTTCAGCAAAAAAGAAGAAAATTTGCTCTTGAGCGGAATAAGATTATCCAAGAGGAAGTTGAAAGATTGTTGAAGTCCAGGATGATCAGAGAAGTCAAGTTTCCAAGATGGCTAGCAAACGTAGTTGTGGTACAGAAGAAAAACGGGAAATGGAGAGTCTGTGTAGACTACACGGACTTGAACAAGGCTTGTCCTAAAGATCCATTTCCTCTCCCTCATATCGATGCAATGGCAGATGCTACTGCTGGACATGAAATGTTAACATTCATGGACGCATCCTCAGGATTTCAGCAGATTCAGATGGAGCCTTCGGATCAGGAGGATACTGCTTTCATGACACCAACAGGTATATATTGCTATACTGCTATGCCTTTCGGTTTGAAAAATGCAGGTGCAACGTACCAGAGATTGGTAAACATGATGTTCAAAGATAAGCTGGGGGACACCATGGAGGTATATATTGACGATATGGTGGTAAAATCTAAAAAAGCTGAGGATCACCTCCAGGATATCAAGGGAGCATTTGATATCCTGGATCAATACAACATGAAGCTGAATCCTGCTAAGTGCCATTTCGGAGTGGGGGCAGGAAAGTTTCTAGGATATATGGTGACAAAAAGGGGGATAGAGGCAAGCCCGGAGCAGATTAAAGCTATCATGGATATAAAATCACCCTCGAATATGAAGGACGTACAACGGTTAACAGGCCGAGTAGCAGCTTTGAATAGATTTATTTCTAGATCCTCGGAAAAATGCAGGGAATTCTATGATATCCTCAAGAAGAATAAGAAGTTTGAATGGGGAGCAAAGCATGAAGCAGCCTTGCAGGATTTGAAGCGATATCTCTAAACCGCACCTCTATTGATGAAGCCTGAAAATGGTGAACCACTATCCCTATACCTCGTTGTATCAGGGAATGCTGTAAGTGCCGTTCTTATAAAAGACCATGAAGGTCAGCAATATCCTGTTTATTACGTTAGTAAAAGTTTGTTAGATGCTGAAACTAGGTATTCTCATTTAGAAAAATTGATATTAGCTCTAGTCATGGCATCGACAAAGCTTAGACATTATTTTGAGACACATAGGATCCATGTTAAAACGAATTATCCTATCAAAAATGTGCTTAGGAAACCAGAGATGTCAGGCAGGATGGCCAAGTGGTCAGTAAAGTTAAGTGCTTATGATTTAGTATATGAACCTAGAAATGCCATAAAGTCTCAGGCTTTAGCTGACTTTGTGGCTGATTTCAGTAGTGATATTCAGGATGAGGTAGACCTAGAAGTTCAACAGTTAGGAGAATCTTCAGGATCCTGGACATTATATACTGATGGTGCATCCAATATAAGAGGTGTAGGTTTAGGTATACTACTAAAATCGCCACAGGGGGACATATTACCCCAGGCTATTAGATGTGAATTTCCTGCTACTAATAATGAGGTAGAATATGAAGCTTTAATTGCAGGATTAGAATTGGCTAAGAGTATGAGTATCAAGAATTTGCAAGTATATGTTGACTCCTTGTTAATTACTAACCATTTTAATGGATCCTATGCAGTTAAGGGTGAGAAATTAATTGAATACCTCGATATTCTCAAAAAATTAGCAGGATATTTCGATGTTTTTACACTTGAACAGGTACCAAGAGAGGATAATGCTGAAGCAGATGCCTTAGCAAATCTGGGATCATCGATCAGGATACCAGAAGGAACCCAAATACCAATATTACATGTCTTATATCCTGCAACGAATCCTCGGGATAAAGAAGTAGCGGGTATTCAAGATCCTGGAGCAGAGTATCCTGAAGAGGATCCTAATTCTTGGACGGCTCCAATCATGAGATATCTCAAGGAAGGACACATCCCCGAAAATGAAAATCCTAAGGCATTTAGGATGAAGGTATCATGATTCACTATTATAAATAATGTTTTATACAAGAAATCTCTTGCAGGACCGTATTTGAGGTGTTTGGAGGATCCTGAAGCCAAAGAAGTACTTCAGGATATACATGAAGGGGATTGTGGTAACCATACTGGGGGCAGGTCATTATTCTCAAAAGTATTAAGGACAGGATATTATTGGCCGACAATGAGAAAAGATGCCGCAGAATATGCTCGAAGATGTGACGCATGTCAAAGACATAGTAACATATTACATCAGCCTGCTGAACCGCTGTATCCTATTGTTTCCCCTTGGCCGTTTATGAAGTGGGGTGTGGATATAGTGGGAAAGCTTCCAAAAGCTCCAGGAGGAAAGGTTTTCATGTTGGCAATGACGGATTATTTCTCCAAGTGGGTTGAAGCAGAAGCATTTGTTCAAGTTAGAGACCAAGAAGTAGTATCCTTCATAAAGAGAAATATCCTGACCAGATTTGGAGTACCAGCCGAGGTAATCTGTGACAATGGTTCTCAGTTTATAAGCAAGAGAACTACTGACTTTTGCAAAAGTTGGGGAATCAAAATGATAACATCTACTCCGGTACATCCTCAAGCGAATGGACAAGCAGAATCCTCAAACAAAATAATTGTCAATAACTTAAAGAAGAGGCTTGGAGCCAAAAAAGGAAGATGGGCAGAAGAATTACCCTTTGTTTTGTGGGCTGATAGGACAACGGTAAAGAACGCAACAGGCCAAACCCCATTTTCCTTGGTATTTGGAGCAGAAGCAATGATTCCAACGGAAATGGCAATACCTACTGCAAGATCTACCCTAAGTGATCCTGAACAGAATCCTGAAGCCTTGAGTCAGGATTTGGATACTATAGAAGAAAAGAGAGATGCAGCAAGGCTAAGGATGGCAGCATATCAACAAAGAATATCTAGAGCATATAACAAGAATATTAGGACCAGAAGATTTAAGGTTGGAGATTGGGTGTTAAGAAAGGCTTTTCAGAATACCACTAATCCTGCCGATGGCAAGCTAGCTCCAAAATGGGAAGGACCATATGAAGTTGAATTAGAAGCAGGAAAAGGAGCATATAGACTCAAGAATATGAAAGGGGATATGCTACCGAGATCTTGGAATGCTATACACCTTAAGCTTTATTTCAAGTGAGTTTAGAATTTAATTTCTAACTCAGGATGGTATGAATTCTATCTTTTTTAAATATGTTTGGTTTAATTTGTTCTTTGTAACCCAATACTAACTTAAGCATCGGAGGGGTGTTAGCTAAGCTAACACCCACCTTAGTGTAAGGATGTTTTGCAGAATATGCTTCGGGATATAGCTCCAGGATGTTCACTCAGGATACTTCAGAAGATTAGAGGATTGGCCCCCTCTCTCACGTACAAGGGATCCCGATCCCTTCACAGGTTTAAAGGTATTCACCTTTCTTCCGAATTGGGTTTAAACACTCCGCCTGGAGCGCAAGTTATTCAGGAATAGTTCAAGGTGGCGGGACCAGTCCATGTAAAAGTGGCTGACAATTTCGTTACTGTTGGCTATATCCTGAATCCTAAAGGTATATGAGGATTGATCACCCTCTCTCACGAAAGGGTATTTTCATACTCTCTAAGGTTTAAAGGTTTTCACCTTTCTAAGTCTTGGAGTTTATACACTCCCGCCTGCAGCGCACGAAAATTTGGGATTTTCCCCAGGATACAAGGAATTTATTTCCAAAACATTTTTGGGTTTTACCCCTGTGACATGAAAAATTGCCTATGCAATGGAAACTGATATCCAGAAGATTTCTGAGTATTTGAAGACATTGTACACAGGGGACATCCCCAAAACAATAATGTAAAGCTCAAAGGATAAGGCTCGGAACTAATGCACAAAGTGTCTCAGACAGGGGACATCTTCATTGGAAAAGTTGCAAAGGGATTGAGGTTTGATGATAGGGTTATACCCTATTCCTGGTATGATCTTTCCTTTATAAACAATGTTTAAATTTTTGATAATACTATGTTGGGTAAAAGGTTAAATATCCTGATATATTCTCAAAATATGTTTTTAAATACTTCTCAGAATATTTGATTAAAATATGTGAAATTAATACTAGTTTGAAACTTTGATCATTTAGGTATTATCAAAACAGGTTTTGGAAAAGTGGACTGTTTTTCACTCTTTAAAAAGCTTTCTACAAAGTTGAAGGAATATTTAGAAGTCTTATCTAATAACAGTTTTTATAATATATTGCTGAGCATATTGATCAGGATATTTTTGAAAGATAGTTGTACGAAATTTTGCAAAGCTAAGATCTATGCTAAGAAAGATGGAAGATAATAACAAGAAAAAGAAAGATGAAATTATTTTTGAAACAATCAGTACTGGTTGATAACCGAAGGTTTCATCCTGAAACCCAGGACCCATCCACCTTCGGCTATCAAATTGTTTTAATGCAGAAATAAAAATTGTTCATAGGACATAAAATTGTTCAAACAATTTAAAGGAAATAAACTTTAGGGGGTAGTGCCTTCTTCGTCCATAGTGATTTCAGCAGCATCCGTCTTGGGATCCGCCTCAGCATCCTTCTTAGCATCGGTTGCTTTTTCAACTGCTTTGGAAGATTCTTCGACAGCTGGTTTGGAAGAAGTGCCGCCGAGGTTCTTTAGCTTGGTCTCCCAGGCACCAACATCCCAAGAAGGGCATTCAAAACCTAATGTTTTGGCTTCATGGGCCATCTTCAACCTGGCTTGGAGGAGAGAAATGACGACGGAACTCTTGAGGCTTTCCCGGTAGCTGACCATATCCCGTTCATGTTTCATATGGGCAGCTTCAAGATCGGCCTGGGCTTGAAGAGTAGCTTTGTTGAGAGCAGTCTGGTGTTCTTGAATCATAGCTTTGAATTTCTCCTCGTAATGATGAGATTTGGCGGCTGCAATCATGCCTTGATCGGAGATTGTGATTTCTGCTTCCTTTAGCTTGGATTCAAGCGTCTTGTTAAGCCTGCAGGATTCTTGATATAGGTGAACCAGACGCTCAAGACCCTACGAAGGTAAGAGGACAGGTATTAATATTGATAAATCTTTGTAAATGATGTAAGCCGCAGGATGTAATATGAGAATACTAACCTGGTTAAGAAAGGAAGTCATAAACCCGCTAGCTTCAATGAACCCGTGCTTCTCATAAGGAAATGTGTCAGAAATGACAGGGGAATCAGGCTCTTTCCTTTTGCGGGAACTTGAACTCCGGGGCTTGGTAGCCGATGAAGGTTTGGGAATAATGATGGCTTTGGAACTGTTGGGTTTGGATGAGGCTGTGGCCTTGGGATTAGGTTCCTTCTTGAGCTGAATCTGATCAGAATAACTGTCCAACTCATCGAGGTCAAAGACTTCAGGGATCTTGGCCGGTGCTGCATAAAGGGAAAAGTTTCACATCATTATTACTCTTTATTTTATTATTATACTGTGTTAGCTAATTATTTTAAAAAGAAATCCTTACCAGACATTTCAGATGACGAGTATTGACTGGAACTCGGGACGTGTGTGGTGAAAGTCCTGTCTATTGAAGCTAATTGGTAAACAGTGTTGATTCTTTCTTCTGATTCAGCGGTAGGGGGAGCTACTTCCTTGAAATTCACTGCATAAGGATCAAAAAGAAGGATATTAGTAGAAGATAAAAATCAAACGGTCCATGAGAATATTTATGACCCTACCGGTGGTTAACCACTCCACCGGAAGGTTGGCACCCTCAGTAATGGAGTCTCGTTTGACAAAGAAAAACTTGCGTTGCCATCCGTCTTCGTTTTTGGTGGCTTTAAGAATCAGGGGTTTGCTAGAGGTCGAGAAAAGCAAGAACCGGCTAGAGCCATGGGATCGGAGGCGATAAGCAATAGGCAAATCCTCGATGCGGAGATCGGGGCAATGAAGGTTTTTGATTTGATTAAGTACAATTAATACTCTCCAAACCATGGGCATGGTTTGAGCAAAAGAGATGCCGGTGGTTCGGAAGAATTGCATCATGAATTCGGGAAAAGGGTATCGAAGACCTAGCGAAAAAGGATATGCTGGAAAGCAAACCCAATCAGTGGAAGAAACATCCGATCGAATTGACCGATTGAATGGTCTAAAGACCGTGTTATCAGGGAAAGCGCCGGAAGCTCTCAAAGCCGCAATGTCTGCGTTGTCAAAAGCACAGACCTCCTTTTCGGGATTTTTGAGGAGATTCTGCTGGGTGAAGGTCCCGGCATCCATTACGAATAAGGCAAGGAAAATTGATAGGAAGTAAATGAGAAATGGAGAATTACCTGAAGGGTCTGTTGAAGATATCTGCTTTTCAAACAAGAAGAGAGAAGATATAGGGGCATTATGGATCTCCATTGAGCAAAAAGCGTGTTGGAGGTTACGATGTGATCTCGACCGTCGCTTCGTTTTAAATGCCTTGAATTATGGGATAAGACTTTTGAAATATATCCGTTGGATTGGTATACCAACCGATATATTTGGGGACAATTGTTATGGCTCATTTTCTAAGCATACATATCTTGAACTATATCCTGCTTTTTATTGTTTATCTATGATCAGGATACTGGACGGGGACATTGCTGACATCCTGGGTGATATCCTGAGGTATATCGAATTAATCACGTGCAGGTTAAAGACTGGGACTTGCCAACGGTCAAGTGGACTCCATTTCCTCAAGACTCGGGCGTATTTGTTAAAGGAGAGACGTTGAGCCCGAAAGACCAGGTCTACAACGTTCAACTAAGGAATATTCGTTGGATCCCGGTTATGTAGGATAGTTAGTTACATTTGTTTTACTATAAATAGATGGGGGCGGATCAGATTAAGGCACTCAACTTACACGTTTTCGAACACTTTCTCTTTAGCTCATCACAAACACTACACACAACACTTGTATTCGAATTACATTGTAACACATAGCCGATCCGCACCACATCCTGCACTGTATCCTGATATTTGAAGCAATAGAAGAACAAGGCAGCTGCGATTGTCAGCTCCCGAGGTTTTATGCCGGCGATCTAGATTGATCAAGGGCTTTCCTCGTACATCACGTGTCCACCTTTACATTTTCGCTCATTGTTTGATCATAGATACAGCTCTATATCTCGAGCCGTATCCTGAAACTGTTTTCATATCAAATTTGGTTAACACATTTTTTCACACATATTTCTAGCACACTACCTCACTTAACTAATTTGATCACTTAATTGCTTCGGTAATTTTTTACCAAAACAGTTATGTTTACACAGTGATTGTTGCCTGACACCTTAGCAACGATAGTACTATAGTTTGGACTCAGCACCTGTCGTGGACAGGGGTTGTTAAGGGCTTTTCTCGCATGTCACAGTGGTGATATGTGTTGCGCATTCTACAACTCGCAGTCACGTCTGTGCATATTTCATTGTCGATAACCTACTTGCTTCACATTATACATGTTACATGCTGGTTATGCGTAAACTTGCTTTCGCTACTATTACTATTAAACTTGTATGCTCACCTTTACACTATGTGTATTGACCTCTATTTTAACGTATGTGACAGGTGTTTGAGATGCTAGGATGCTTGCTATGTGGAATCAATGTAGGAAGAGTCTAGAAACGAACAATCTATAAATCTGAGTCGTCGGAACATTTATTTGTTTAAGAGACATCTGTGTCTGTAATAACTACTTTATTGTGATGAGTTATGGTATGGGACATAATATTAATTATCTGATAAATTAGTTGTTATGGATTTCTCCTGGACAATCTGTTTCGCTCAGTGTCGCGCCCCGATGTTTCCGCCATCGGTTGGGGTATGACAGATTGGTATCAGAGCCACAACTATAGGGAATTAGGCAAGACTCGACCTAGTCCGGGTCGATGTCTTAGAAACGACCTAGTCTATAGTCTAAGTACCAACAGACCGACTTGTGCATACCCGGTATGGGTTTTTGCACAAGCTCACTTGCTATTTCTCGCTCGAACTCGCTGTATGCTACACTCTTGCGCGAACATCGCATACTACAGTTCCGAGCAAGATCAGCCTTTCCTAAGGCTGGCAACACACAAAAACGGATGATCTGGTTGAGATTAGGTGTGAAAGCCGCAAACTCTCGACCAAATCACTCGTTCGACACACTATTTTTACTATAAACAAGAAAATTTGCGTTGAATTAGGAGTGAAATACATACTTCGACGCAATTCTCTTTATCTATCTCGTGATTCTATCACACAAGTAGGAATGCAGTCGTTAAGTCAGGGGTGAAACCCGAACCTTGATGACTCGTTCTACTCCTTATTTTGGTTTTTGCAAAACTCTCACCAAAGTCTCGATGAGTTCCAACGACTAGGGTCACGTAATGGCCCAATGGATGCGTGCCAATCACCCGGATTGAGGCAAGAGCACAGTCTACTAAGCCAAAATGTGCACCCAAGGTCCTTGAGAACAGTCGAATCACTTTGGGTAGTCGACGTCTATCAAGCCGAGACAAACCCTTCTCGATTTTATGTGTCTCGATTCTGGTTTTCACCGCCGCTAACTCTGTGAGTTATCGCTTTCATGATCGATTTTATGTGTTTTTACATGGCTTTGTATGCTTATTTGTTAGCGTTTTGAGATAAACAGTACGGTGGTACTGATGGTTTTGATTCCACGTTTCTCGCTCCGCCAAGCCGCACACAACTCGCACCACGCTAACCAATCGCTTGTGTTAATCGCAATCGTTGCTCGCTAATCGCACTCGCAATACTCGATCGTTGTACGACGCTGCGAAGGATAGGTGAATATGTACAATATAGGAAGGTGAATACGTGTAAAATATAGTGTGTCCTCGTGATTGCTGTGTTCTATGTGCCCTATGTGCTTTCTGTGCTTATGTGATTACGTGCTTCTGTGAATTATGTGCCTACGTGATTCTGTAAATTGATGTGTTCATGTGCTTTATATAAAGTAGTTTTTGGGGAATCGCTAGACTATACTAGGGTTAACCGAAATTGTGTCTGAGTCCTGTGACGATGTCTGTTGCAGACAATGTCATCATTTGGATCACACACTGCTCGCTCAGCTCGCCGCAATCATGAAGACAAACGCATTGCTGCACTAGTCGCCAAGAAAATGGCGAAAGTCATCCCGCAAATTGTTAGCGAGCTGAACGAGAACGCTAGCAAGTCCTCGGAGGAGCCCAGGACTGATACTCCTAAAGCAGCTTTTAGCTTCAAGCAGTTCAAAGCATGCGGACCCAAAGAATTTACCGGCGAAGATGGGCCTACGACCATGTTCCAATGGTTTGATTCGGTCGAAGTCACCCTGTACCAGAGTGGCTGTCCGAAAAACCTATGCACTATTAACGCCACCGGCGTCTTCCAATCCAGGGCTCTGGATTGGTGGACAGCCGAGAGAAACAAACGAGAGAATGATGCAGCATTTGGACTGACGTGGGACGAGTTGAAGGACATCATGATGCAAGAGTTATGCCCTCCCCATGAACTCCAAAAGCTGGAGGACGAGTTCTGGCATATCAAGCAGGATGGTGGAGATAACGCTGGTTTAACTGCTCGCTTCAAGCAGCTGAGTATCACCTGCCCAGGTCAAGTTACTACCCCTGATATTACGATCAAGAAGTACATCCGCGCTCTGCCGGATTGTGTTACAGACTTTGTGCAGGCCGCCAAAACGACAACTATTGAGGAAACCTACCTGCTCGCTGCTGAGATCAACGACAAGCGAGTCAGGGCTGGTTACTTTGATAAGACCTCCAATAATCTGCACCAAGTCACCGCTGCTCCCACCGCTGAAACCGCCGCATCGCAAACTTCAAAGTCCTCCCGCCGCAAGAGAAAGAACAACAACTCCAGCAACAGGAACTGTGCAGTAACTGCCGCTCCATTCCAAGTTGTGCCTGCCCAACCGCAACCGCAACACCGCCAAGTAGCAGCGCCTGTGGTCAATACACCGCTAGACAAGCGTGCATACACTGGACCACACCCGCTCTGCCCTACTTGTACTTATCATCACCCGGTTGGAATCGCATGCCGGTTTTGTGTTCACTGCAACTTGTACGGCCACTTCACCGCTATCTGTCGTACCGGTCCTCGCCAAGCCCCAGTTCAAGCTCAAGCTCCTGCTCTACCAGCTCCGCAAGGACAACAAGCAGCTCCTGCTCTCGCTGCTCACGCAGGAGCTTGCTTTGCGTGTGGTGATCCCAACCACTTTGCAAACGTCTGCCTCAACAGAGTGGTTAAGCAAGAGCCACAGCAGCAGCAGCCAGCACCGCAACAGCACCAACAGCAGCAGCAGGAGCCAGCTCAGCAAGCAGCCAGCGAGCGAGTCTTCAACATCAACAACCGTCAGGCTCAGGCAGACAACAACGTTGTTAATGGTACGTTTCTCGTAAATGGTATATATGCTTCGTGTTTATTTGATACTAGAGCCGATAACTGTTTTATACCGTTCGAATTCGAAAGGCTCCTTAACTGTAAACGCGTTAACCTCCCATCAACATTCGACGTAGAAGTTGCCACTGGAAAAACCGTCACTGTTAGTTCCGTTCTGCGTGACTGTACTCTTGAACTCAACGGTCATGTTTTCCCGATCAACCATATCCCGATGCAACTTGGTAGCTTTGATGTCATAGTAGGTATGGATTTCCTTCAGGAGAATCATGCTGAAATTGTTTGCTTCGATAAAATGATTCGTTTTTCTCTCGCAAATGGTGATCACTTGTGTGTTTATGGCGAAGTCGCTTCGAAGAAGTTACAACTCATGTCATGTGTCCAAGCTAGTAAGTATCTCCGCAAGGAATACCAAGCTTTCTTGGCATACATCGTAGTAGCGGAGGAAAAGGAAGTTAAGGCAATAGACAAGGTGCCCGTGGTTCGTATTTTCCTAGGGTCTTTCCTGACGATCTACCTGGTTTACCTCCCGCCCGTGATATCGATTTCCGAATCGACCTCATTCCTGGAGCAAATCCTGTTGCTAGAGCGCCTTATCGTCTCGCTCCTTCCAATATGCCCGAACTCTCGAGTCAGCTCCAGGAACTGCTTGATAAAGGCTTTATTCGCCTTAGCACCTCTCCTTGGGGCGCGCCTGTCCTTTTCATCAAAAAGAAGGACGGATCGTTCCGGATGTGCATCGACTACAGGGAGTTGAATAAGCTGACTATCAAGAATCGCTACCCTCTGCCCCGAATCGATGATTTGTTTGACCAATTACAAGGTGCTACGTGTTTCTCGAAGATTGACTTACGCTCAGGCTATCACCAACTACGAATCCAGGAGGAAGATATACCTAAAACCGCTTTTTGAACCCGATATGGTCACTTCGAATTTGTTGTTATGCCTTTTGGTTTGACTAATGCTCCCACGGTCTTTATGGATCTAATGAATCGCGTGTGTAAACCCTTTCTCGACCGCTTCGTCATCGTGTTCATCGATGATATCCTGATCTATTCCAAGTCAAAAACCACTCGCAACATATCTGTTTGGTTCTTGAGCTACTCCAGGGAAACCGTCTCTATGCCAAGTTCTCCAAGTGTGAATTCTAGCTTGAGGAGGTTCAATTCCTCGGTCACATCATCAATAGTCAAGGAATTCATGTCGATCCTGTGAAGATCGAAGCTGTTAAGAGTTGGGTTACACCAAGGAACCCGTCCAAAGTTCGTTCTTTTCTCGGATTGGCGGGTTACCATCACCGATTCATCGCTGACTTTTTGAAAATCGTTGTGCCGCTTACCTCGCTTACGCATAAGGACAAACCTTTTGTTTGGGGAACTGAACAAGAGGAGGCCTTTCAAACTCTCAAAGCTATGCTTTGCAATGCTCCCGTGCTCTCACTGCCCGACGGAAACGACGATTTCGTAGTCTTCTGCGATGCCTCTAACCTCGGTCTTGGTTGTGTTCTTATGCAACGGGACAAGGTTATCGCGTACGCCTCTCGACAGCTCAAGATCCACGAGAAGAATTATACAACCCATGACCTCGCACTAGGTGCAGTTATTTTTGCGTTAAAGATTTGGCGACATTACCTTTACGGTACCAAGTGTACGGTCTTCACCGACCACAAGAGCCTACAACGCATCTTTAAACTGAAAGAGCTGAATATGCGCCAACGCTGGTGGGTTGAACTCCTAAACGATTACGTCTGTGAGATTCGTTACCATCTAGGCAAAGCAAACGTCGTTGCCGATGCTCTCAGTCGACGAAGCTACTTGCATAGCGCTTGTAACTCTTAAGCCCAGCACAATCTCGAAGCTCTTATCCCCGACGCCCAACATGCTTGTTTTACCGAACGCACTTTGAAGAAGGAAAGGATCATCAATAATGGCGAACAATTGGTGAATAAATCGAATGGTATATTCCATTATCTAGACCGAATTTGGATTCCCAAGCGTACTAATTTGCAACAAATTTTGCTAGACGAAGCCCACAAATCTCGGTATTCTATTCATCCCGGTGCTGACAAAATGTACCAGGACATGCGCTACAAGTACCGGTGGCCGGGCATGAAGAAGGATATTGCTATCTATGTTTCGAAGTGCCTGACTTGTTCCAAAGTCAAGGCTGAGCATCAACGCCCCTCTGGCTTACTCGTACAACCCGAGATCCCTATGTGGAAATGGGAGAGTATAGCTATGGACTTTATAACTAAACTTCCGCGCACGCCATCAGGTCACGACAACATCTGGGTTATTATTGACCGTCTTTCTAAACCGCTCACTTCCTGCCGATACGGGAAGACTATAAGGTAGAACGATTAGCTCGAATCTATACCAACGAAGTTATCTGTCGACACGGGACACCTCGTGATATCATCTTTGACCGTGATGGTCAGTTCACCTCGCGTCTTTGAGAAACGTTTCAATCTGCTCTCGCTACTACTCTCAATCTTAGTACTGCTTTCCATCCCCAGACCGATGGTCAGACTGAACGCACGATTCGTACCCTCGAAGACATGCTTCGCTCGTGTGTTATAGATTTTGGTGGTAATTGGGATTCGCATTTACCTTTAGTCGAATTCTCGTACAATAACAGTTATCATACTAGCATCCAAATGGCACCATTTGAGGCATTATACGGAAGAAAATGTCGATCGCCTATTGTATGGCACGAGATCGGGGACGCGCAATGTGACAACCCGAACTTGAAAGGTCTTTCCTTACGCGTCACCTGTTTCACGGATCCTGTTTCACAATTCTTTTATGTTGTATCCGGTGCTTGTTTAGATGTTTAAGTATTGTTAAGTTTGGTGTTACATGTTATCTATGTATTGTGTTGTCTAAGTTTAGTGTTACATGTTATCTAGGTATTGTGTTGTTTTATATGTTCATGATTAACTTTGGTATTAACTTGGCTTACACAACACATCAATTGAAACACATCACTCTCCCGACGAAGATTAGATCTTCGCCACCCCAACCTTCACCGTTATCAACCTTCGACGAAGGTTAATCTTCATCGAGAGAGAGAGAGAGTTCGCCGTATAGGGCCTTTGGACCAGGTGGTTGAGGCCCAGAATAGTATGAGTATAATCTCCTATGTATCAAACGTAACCGCATAAATCACAAAAGAAACCCTAAAGTCTCTCACCCTACTCCTTGTGTGACGGCAGTTTAAGGGATTACGAAGCCTTTCATTCCGATTCAACTAAACACGTCGGCATCACGGTTAGTATAATAACACGTCTGGATTCGATTGGCTGTGCTCTTGTTAAATGGTTTGATTGTTATCGTATATGTGTACAAACTAAATTGGCCATGGACTTGTACGTGTATGTGTACTGATATGTTTTGTGATGATCTAGTGTTGTTTATATGTGAACCTTTAATAGCTTTTGAATATAAACGAGTTGTCACTGTGTTGATACTACATAAGAAATTAGGGTTTGCATGTTAAAGTTGTAATCATGGTGTAAATGATTTGGTCAGAATGTTTAGATGATGAATGGTCAGGTTGACTGTTGTTTAGGAAGTTGATTTCGTGTATGAATGTAACTGTTATTAAAGATGATTGATTGATTCGATAACCATGCTAATGTTTTGTTAACTGCTACAAGATTATGGTAACCGTCTGATGTTGACGATGACGAAGGAGACCCCTAACGAAGGATCAGTGGGCGACGAAGAATGATTCTTCGTCGGCTCACCCTTGACGAACCATCAGCCATACTTTGCCATGATTCATCCTCGACGAAGAATGAATCTTCGCCGAGGGATTCTTCGTCACACGTATCCACGATGAAGGATTAATCCTTCGTCACACTGGATTCTTCGTCGGAGAATGTTAGTAGGGTTACTGCTTATGTGTAAATCAACAGTGATGTTTATGGTACAATGTTGATAACTGTCAATTGTTATTAGGAATATTTGTTACTTATGATGAGAAATCTGGTTTCACTCATGGGAGTACTAGACCCAACTGTTATGTATTGCTACGTATACAAACTGAGTACTTGATTCATGTGATGTAGTAAACTTGGTGATGAATACAGTCTGTATGAAATACGTGATTTAGTCTGTTACGAAACTGATATTATTGATAACCACGATAGGGTCTGGTTGACTAACGGGAACGGGTAACATTATATACCGGGGAGGGATATCTGGTAAACGTTCCGGGGAGGAATGTCGGGTAATTAGTTGATACACTCATTTCTATCATTAAGTCCCCACTACAAAAAAAATGCCATTTAATGACATACAAAAAGTGACACAAAACAACAAAAAAGTGCCTCTAAAAACACCTGTAGGAATGAGCGGCACACAAAAAAGTGCCACTAGAAGCGCTGACGCTAAAGCCTTTTAGTGGCACTTTTTCAATCTGCCGCACAAAGTATATAGGCTTTTAGTGGCACTTTTTTTCTGCCACTACAAACTATTGGGCTTTTAGTGGCACATATTTTTTGCCACAAAAATCACATCAAATTATTTATCATATTAATTTTATTGATTACAATTATTATTTACTTACATTAAAAAATAAAAATAAAATTGTAAAAGGTAGAAATCATAATAATATAATTGATGTGCTAAAAGTGGTTAAATAAAAACTACTAAAACTAACCTAAATCTAGACACTCTAAGCTTTAAATTTATAAACTTAGACTCGATCTAAAACTAAAACCACACAACCGGCAAGTGTACCGATCAATGTAGTATAGCTACAGTAAGTCCGAGTATCGAACCCATGAGACTCTAAGAATTACGCTAAGACTCTATCTAGACTACGACTGATACGACTTAACTAATTTGTGTATTGGTTGGGGGGGTTTCTAAAAATCCTAAATAAATTATTAAAATAATGCTAAATAACTAGACACGAACTTGGACGAAGACTAGAACCAGTGGCGATGAAGACTACCTAGGCTAGACGCAAGTTTAATTCAGAATGGATTTCTATTCGATAGTTTTGTGGTATGGAACCGGGATCTTTAAATGCTAAACCTATTAAGATACCAACTAAGCCCCTCAATCCCTCTCAAGGTGATTCTTGTGGCACTACCTAGGCTGTTATGATTACCGGTTTTCTAGATTTCCTCACAGTCCTCTAGTTTCTTGAAAGTGCCTAAATAAGACAATCTACCTCACATCGCGAAAGTCTAAGGCAACTATGGATTTTATTCTTGGTTTAATAGACACGAGAATGTTTAAGGACTAGACCGATTTCTTAGACCTAGCTATAAACCAAACTGAGACCTATTAATAACCTCGAGCCTCACAGCGACAAGATTAGTAGAACACTTGATTTTATTAAATTACCGAATATTACTTCTAAGGTTAGTTACGTAATTTCACCTTAAAGAGTTAAAGATTTATTATGTGATAAAGACCGTCACCTAAATCAAGAACCCTAGCACAACCCTATTATGTGATATAGACCGTCACCAAGGATTATACGAAGCAATAAACGGTGATATAAAACAACATCAAGCATGCATATACACCAAGTTAAAATTCCATAGCCTTTACAATACATGAAAATCCATAAACCACGCAAAAACCGAATAAAAATCCAAACTTTATTTAAACTATTGTCATGCCTAGGTAGTTTAAGAGTTTTAGCCGGAAAACATAGTCTTAAAAATAATAAACCAAGGTTCAAATATTGAATTCATTGACATAAAAAAAAATAAAGAACTAAGCAAACAAGAAAGAATCGAGTAGATAGAACCCGTTAAATTCTTGATCTCCAAGCCTTCAACTTTAATCCCAATGATTCTCTAGTCTTGAACCCTTTGCAAATTATCTTCTTTAAAATTCGTTCCTGATTGATGATCTCCGTGCAACGCCTGATGTTCCCGTCCAATTATCCCCTCTGATGTCGATGTGCCTCCCTTTAAATATATTTGCCGCCTCTTGAAGTTTTTGCGTGCCCTCCAAAAGTTGTGCCTTCTGTCCCAAGTTAATAAAGATGGCCACCAAAATCCTCTCTGGATATGGACTATCTTTTTGTTATAGGCCATTAGGAATTTTTGGGTTTAACAATATCTATAATTATTTCAAGGCCCACATCCCCAAAATCACGATCTGCTGGGTTGTTTATCTTTGGCTGCCTATCACCCATGTGATCCTCCTTATTTTCGATGTCCACTCCATAATTATATGCATTTTCCAAATATTACAATTTGATCGATCATACTTACTGATGTCCACTTTTCCAAATATAGGCATCCAAGACTTTAACCAAAAAATGGTGGCAAGTGGTGTAATTAAAGGGAATTGGCATGGGCTTTTCCTTTTCTGATGTGTAGATATGCAGCTCAAAAGAAAATAGCTGCAATTTTACTTGGATCACTGACACCTTACTCTGCCCAACTGGCTGATCATTTTCATATTACTCGTTTTTGCTCCATTTGCACCAGGACCTGACAAAACACAAAAGAATATAATATAATACTAAAAACTAAAAAGAATAAATAAAAACTAAACTAAAACTATACAATTTACAAGGGACAAATATGTGTATTTTACCCCACATCAAATATCCCCACACTTAACTTTTTTCGTCCCCGAAAAAGAATTATGCAAAACGGAATCATAGTCGGAATAGTCGTTCGGGACAAAAAGCTTAAGTTACTTTATTAAAACCGAAACTCGTGTTAGCCACGATTGCAAGTATATTGATCCTCTTAAACCCAACCCGGTTCCAAGCCCTTATCATGCGATTTTATTCAAGTGCGGTCAATCTACCTAGGGTCTCACGCTAAGAATCGCAAGTCCACCTAATCCCCCCTCAAGCTTATAGAACAAAAGGAACAACCACTGGGTTATTTCCTAACCGCCTTATACCAAAATCAAGAGAGTTTAGAATCAAATCTATAATTTTTTTTTCATCACTTTTTCATTCATTTTTCCATTTTTCGAGCGTAGACGTTGCTTTCCCTAACCCAGAGGCATTCCGGCTGTAGAGTCGCTATCCCCAACCCAGACTACATAGAAGTGGCTACTTTCATTCAGTTTCTAGCTCGTTTATTTTTATTATTTCATTTTTTTTTTTTTTCATTTTTTTCCTTTTTCAACGAGATATGACAAGAAACTCTAACGATCTTAACTTATAACGACATCCCTTATACTATTATTGGCGGTTTCAATTTCCCCACTTTCACTAGATGAGAACCCACTAGTAGACCGACAATTAGGTATATTTTAGATCAAAGGAACCCATAACCGAATCGAGCCTACCCGCACATCCCAAACTAGACACAAGCTCAATTATATTAATCTCATATTATTATTATTTGAACCCGAACAAAAACCCGACTTTTCTATCATTTTCCGCTTTTTAGTTTACAAACTTCTTATTACAAAAGACATTTTCTAATTTTTTTTTTTTTTTTTTTTGGATTTTTTGAAAAAAAATTTAATTTTTTTTAATTTTTCGACTTTTTATGACTCGACTAACTATACTAACGTCACTAAACGATAGTTTCCCATCCCCACACTTAAACTCTACATTGCCCTCAATGTAGGATGGAAACCGACTCAAAAGACTAAAAATAAATAAGAAATAATAAGACTAAGGGCGAATTGGAAAGGACTTAGCTGGTTTTATAACGCGTAAGCTCCAAAAGTCTTGTCCAATCCAGCTCGATCGTATAGCATTTCATTCGCGATCGGCTTTGACTCTGACTGACATGCTTAGTAAATGCCTGATATCTGAAAAGCAGCTCCAAAATCACCCGAATGGAGATTGAGTACGGGTGGTACATATTCAAACCTGCATAAACAAAAACAAGCAAACACCAAAGCAATACCGACTCTAAAAAAAACCGACTCAAAACTACTAATTTAGACTCATGGTACAAAATAAATGACTCAATAACCAAGTAAACACCAAAACACAAAACACGAAAAAGAACTAAAACTACGATAAAGACTCAAAATCTACAAACTCTACAAGTGTGCTATCCACTTTTCTAATACTCACGGAGGATCATATAGACGTGGCTCACCTCCGTACCAAAACTCACGGGCCGTAGCACCATTATACCTATTATTATCCGAATCTATCCGAACACCCGCATACCTGTCACAACCTCTCAAACCATCATCGGGTGGTTTAAACTTATACTTTTCAAATCGAAATCTATCCCCACACTGAGCCTTGCTCAGCATTTCTATCTTAAATTCTAATCTCAGCAATCTCTTCTCTAACTCCTCTACTCTCCTATCAGGTGGATCCCTACACTTGGGTTCTATCACCTTCTCTAGACTTGGATCAAACACCACCTCTTCTTTATCACTCTCAACCCTCTCACTCTCCCCCACTAACGCTACCGCCTCGACTCTATCACTCGACCCTCTTGCATTCGTCACCTTGAAAACTACCGATTCGTCGCCCACTCTAAGTGTGATTGTGCCTAAGAAGACATCTATAAGTGCTTTAGCAGTGTTCAAGAACGGGCGCCCTAAAATCAACGGCACGTTTTCATCGGCCTCCATATCTAGCACTACAAAATCCGCCGGGAAGATAAACTTGTCCACTTTCACTAACAAATTCTCTACAATCCCCCTAGGGTACTTAACTGTCTTATCTGCTAACGAGAGGGTCATACAAGTTGGATTCAAATCACCAAGGCCTAGTTTTTCATAAAATGAATATGGCATCAAATTAATACTAGCACCAAGGTCTGCCAACGCGTGGTTTTTAACATCACCACCAAACAAACATGGGATCGTAAATATGCCCGGATCAGTGAGTTTCTCAGGAAGTTTGTTTAAGATCACCGCAGAACAATCTCCATTCAATGGAGTATTAGAACACTCACCTAACCTATCCTTACACTTGAGAAAATCCTTAAGGAACCTGGCGTATTTGGGTATGGACCGCAGGGCCTCTATGCACGGAAGATTTACTTTTAACTGGGTGAACATCTCAAGAAATCTCTCGTACTCCCTAACATATTGTTGTTGCTTAAAGCGGGCGGGAAAGGGAAGACGGGAGGGATCAAATAAGGGCGGTGGCCTAACCCTAACCGGTTGCTTCTCTACTCTCTTCTCAACCTGGGGCTCCTCGGTATGTGCGGTACTTGTTGGGCCTAGCCTATGTTGCACTTTACCGGGATTTTCCATCTCTATCTCTTCATCTACCTCATCATCACTCCCTAACTCAACATTCTCTCTCACGACCTCCCCTAGACTCTTCCCACTACAAGTAGTGATTGCTTTCACAGAATGGTCAGCCGGGTGAGTGGTACCTGAAAACTGACCAAGAGGGGATTCTCTCAACTGCCTAGCTATATCAGTCACTGTTCTCTTAAGATCTAAAATGGTAGACTCTTGATTTTTAAGCTGAATATCGTGACTCTTATTAATTTGATCTTGAGTTTTAACAAAATCAGTTAGGGATTTCTGCGTCGCCTGATTTTGTGTCATTATCTGAGCGTTTTGTGTCATCATCTGAGAGAACATCTCCTCCATCCTACTCAAACTCCCCTCGAAAGCCTTGCCACTGCCTTGACTCTCTTGATTCGACCCCCCACTAGCAAACTGACCTCCTGAGCCACTAAACTGACCACTCTGACCCGAACCACTACTCGTGTAAAGACCCGGTCCCCTATTTTGATACTGGCCAGATGGGAAACCAGGGGGATTGCCAGAAGAACAAAAACCACTATTGTTTCCACTACCGCGCCAGTTGGAGTTGTAATTGGAATTATTGAACGGATTCGTGGGACCCCTAGACTGACCGGCTATGTACTCTACCTGCTCGAGAGTAAGTGTGGGACAATCGAGCGTGTCGTGACCTCCCCTACAAACCTCACATCTATCAACTTTCTTCTTAATCTCATTCAACTCTTGCCTCATACTCTCGACTACAGCAGCTAACGATGGATCCAAGCTAACTTGGTTTACCCCTCGACCGGCCGAGGTGGTATGAACAGGAATGGAAGTCCTGCGGGTAGAGCTGTAGTCCATATCAGAATGTGCGAAACTCTCAAACAAATCATTGCACTCATTCACCGTCTTTTTACCCATAAGCTGTCCTCCTGCTGAAGTATCGAAACGAGCTTTGATTTCAGGGGTGAGACCATTGTAGAACTTTTCAACTAACGCCCAATCAGACAAGCCATGCTGCGAACAACGAGAGAGAAGCGTCTGAAAACGCTCCCATGCCAGGTGGTACGGCTCATCAGGCTCCATGCGGAATTAGTGAATCTGATCACGAAGGCGAGACGCCTTGGCTGGTGGGAAGTACTTGGCTAACAAAGCATCACGAAGACCTGCCCAAGTGGTGAAAGTGCCTGCGGGCTGAGAATCGAACCAGACGGCCGCGCGTCCAGCGAGAGAGAATGGGAAAACCTGAAGGTACCTGGTCTCTAAATTAACACCCTCAATGGAGAAGGTGCTGCAAAGGCGAGTGATGCGATTGATGTGAGCGGGAGCATCCTCGTCGTCACGACCATGGAACTGGCATGAATTGGTGATGGCTGTCATGATGTAAGATGGAATATGCCAAGACCTCTCATTCGTAATGTCGGGAAGGGTGATGGGTGAAGTAGCGTCGGTGAAACCAGTGGTAGCTTGCTCGTAAACGGTGCGATTAGCCATTTGAACTGCGGGTGTAGGACTCTGAGGACGGGTGGGTGGTGGGGAATTGTGTGGTGACGGCTTCGGTGTGAAGTCGAAAGATGGGGTGGAATGCGAAGACGAAGAAAAGCTAGACGAACTTACCTTGGACGCAGAAGACGAGAAGGAAGACTTTAACAAATGACTCACTAAACTAGAAAAGACACTAAAACAAATATTTTTTTTTTATTTTTATAATTTTTAGACTCCTACGACTCAACGAACACACAAATAGCACGTAATATGTCAACTAAGTCCAAACAAAGTAATCAACGCAATCGCCAAAGAGTCCCCGGCAACGGCGCCAAAAACTTGATGTGCTAAAAGTGGTTAAATAAAAACTACTAAAACTAACTTAAATCTAGACACTCTAAGCTTTAAATTTATAAACTTAGACTCGATCTAAAACTAAAACCACACAACCGGCAAGTGTACCGATCAATGTAGTATAGCTACAGTAAGTCCGAGTATCGAACTCATGAGACTCTAAGAATTACGCTAAGACTCTATCTAGACTACGACTGATACGACTTAACTAATTTGTGTATTGGTTGGGGGGTTTCTAAAAATCCTAAATAAATTATTAAAATAATGCTAAATAACTAGACACGAACTTGGACGAAGACTAGAACCAGTGGCGATGAAGACTACCTAGGCTAGACGCAAGTTTAATTCAGAATGGATTTCTATTCGATAGTTTTGTGGTATGGAACCGGGATCTTTAAATGCTAAACCTATTAAGATACCAACTAAGCCCCTCAATCCCTCTCAAGGTGATTCTTGTGGCACTACCTAGGCTGTTATGATTACCGGTTTTCTAGATTTCCTCACAGTCCTCTAGTTTCTTGAAAGTGCCTAAATAAGACAATCTACCTCACAGCGCGAAAGTCTAAGGCAACTATGGATTTTATTCTTGGTTTAATAGACACGAGAATGTTTAAGGACTAGACCGATTTCTTAGACCTAGCTATAAACCAAACTGAGACCTATTAATAACCTCGAGCCTCACAGCGACAAGATTAGTAGAACACTTGATTTTATTAAATTACCGAATATTACTTCTAAGGTTAGTTACGTAATTTCACCTTAAAGAGTTAAAGATTTATTATGTGATAAAGACCGTCACCTAAATCAAGAACCCTAGCACAACCCTATTATGTGATATAGACCGTCACCAAGGATTATACGAAGCAATAAACGGTGATATAAAACAACATCAAGCATGCATATACACCAAGTTAAAATTCCATAGCCTTTACAATACATGAAAATCCATAAACCACGCAAAAACCGAATAAAAATCCAAACTTTATTTAAACTATTGTCATGCCTAGGTAGTTTAAGAGTTTTAGCCGGAAAACATAGTCTTAAAAATAATAAACCAAGGTTCAAATATTGAATTCATTGACATAAAAAAAAATAAAGAACTAAGCAAACAAGAAAGAATCGAGTAGATAGAACCCGTTAAATTCTTGATCTCCAAGCCTTCAACTTTAATCCCAATGATTCTCTAGTCTTGAACCCTTTGCAAATTATCTTCTTTAAAATTCGTTCCTGATTGATGATCTCCGTGCAACGCCTGATGTTCCCGTCCAATTATCCCCTCTGATGTCGATGTGCCTCCCTTTAAATATATTTGCCGCCTCTTGAAGTTTGCGTGCCCTCCAAAAGTTGTGCCTTCTGTCCCAAGTTAATAAAGATGGCCACCAAAATCCTCTCTGGATATGGACTATCTTTTTGTTATAGGCCATTAGGAATTTTTGGGTTTAACAATATCTATAATTATTTCAAGGCCCACATCCCCAAAATCACGATCTGCTGGGTTGTTTATCTTTGGCTGCCTATCACCCATGTGATCCTCCTTATTTTCGATGTCCACTCCATAATTATATGCATTTTCCAAATATTACAATTTGATCGATCATACTTACTGATGTCCACTTTTCCAAATATAGGCATCCAAGACTTTAACCAAAAAATGGTGGCAAGTGGTGTAATTAAAGGGAATTGGCATGGGCTTTTCCTTTTCTGATGTGTAGATATGCAGCTCAAAAGAAAATAGCTGCAATTTTACTTGGATCACTGGCACCTTACTCTGCCCAACTGGCTGGTCATTTCCATATTACTCGTTTTTGCTCCATTTGCACCAGGACCTGGCAAAACACAAAAGAATATAATATAATACTAAAAACTAAAAAGAATAAATAAAAACTAAACTAAAACTATACAATTTACAAGGGACAAATATGTGTATTTTACCCCACATCAATAATCAATTCAATTAAAAAGTTCAATCAATCATCTTCCAAAGATTCCAAATGTTTGCAAATAAATAACTAATATGTGTCAACCTAAGTCTAAATATCGAACATACAAAACAAATATTTAAAAAATGTTTGACCAAAAACTCAAAACTCCAATGCGTTCATGAATCTCTTTCACAATCTTCATGTGAGTAAAATATTCATCGTGTTAACTCTTTCTTAGCGATCGTATTTTCCACTTCATAGTTGTTTCCTGCACTTGCTCCTTGTTGTCGCCGCATCAGCCAATTCACTATATTCAACCTGAAATTTCACAATTCATGTTCAAATGATTAGATCTCATAACCATAGCCATTAAAGATGTAAGAGCAATTAATAAAAGACGAATTTACTTCTTTTGACATCACTTTAAGCTCTCTTCAGCCAAAGATTGGGTGGTTCTTTCAATACATCTAGTTATCTATATTGCCATCACCTAACGAAAAGAGGGTTCACGATAAGAATCTTTCCCATTAGTTTATAATGGGTCAAAATGAGTTATCTTCTATCTTAAACGGGTCAATTGGTAAACTAAAACAATTGATTTAATAAATTCTTAGCACAACTTTCGCTTGTTCTATTGCTTCACAAAACGGATTATCTAAAGATCACCCAGACATCTAATTGTCTGATTATTACAACTTTAAGCAAGCACACCCCATACCCCACGCATCTAGTGAAGTTATTTTAAACATATAACATGCATGACCAATATAAATATTAAATATTACAAGAAAAAAATGAAATTAATACCTAAAGAAGCCTCCATGGAAAATTCGGATGAAAAGAAGAAACAGTCCCCATGAACTAACTTTAATAAGACGAATATTTTGTTTCTGAAGCCATCTTGAACGTCTTATTGTCTCCCTGAAACATTCAAAATAATAAGCATTATCTATTAAAAAACAATAAATAATAGAATGTGGCTAAAGAAGCCATCTTACCTGCTAGCCTTGCCATGCTAACCTTTTTTTATACGAGTTATTAAAGTGTACGCAAATGATTCCAAAGCATCCCTTCTACTACCGTTACGACATGGATATTCATGTACACCTGCATATCTTATTGTAAGTTAAAGCAATAAATAACTGGTCTTTATAATTTTAAAATCCACAAACCTGTTCCACTTTTGCTGGATCTAGCTTCAATCCTGTGGATGCTCCCGAAACCAGGCCGACAAAATCCCATCAACATCAACACATAGTACATCGTAGAGGTCTTCAGGTGACCACTCAAGATATTTTTCATATATAGCTTCCGACAATGATCATTGTTACCAAGCCGCAACATAATCTTAGTGTACTTCTTGAAAATCAGTATGTCTGATACCCTCTTGTGAAGTTTTTTTTTCTAACCGTTCATATTTCAAACTGGTCAAACCAGCCGACTTGCTTCAGTTAGACAGTTGAATAGTATTAATTAGACCTCGCAAACGGGTTGGGTCATGGGTCAAAACAGGTTTGGGTCAAACGAGTCAATTAAGAAAAGGGTCGAAACGCGTACGGGTCAATTAAGAAAAAAGAATAAAAGAGAAGCAACTTAGAAGTCCACTTTGACCCGTCCTCTACTTTTGCTAGACCCAAAGGAACTCGTAAATGACAGTTCGGGTTATGATTGCCAGCTCTAGTATTAATGGTTTAGTAAGACCTTTACAAGCTACTGTTTTAAAAACTAAATTGTGTAAAACAAAATTTAGTATGACCTAATATCTTTAGCAATGACACTATCTCCATCTTCAGCCCCAAGATGACGCAAAACAACTTCTTCTAAACGACCATCTTTATGTTTGAACCTAATAAATAATAACGTAGTTTAGGCCAAAATTGTAAATTTTATTGCACACCACAATAGCTGCCCTGGGTAGTTTAGGCATTTAACATCTAGTCAAAGAGTTGTGTTAAATAAGAGTGAAGTCAAACATCTTATTTAAGAGTTGCAAAAAAACGATACCACAAATTTAGGCAGTTCTTCTGTTCTGTTATTCTTGTGGATGTGCCTCAGCTTAATATCAACAAACTTGTCGGTAACTCTGCTTTCATTTACATGCTTATAGCCTGCTCTTCCCTTTAGCTTCTCTTCTTTCAAATTTAAAAATCATACATAAACAAAAATAAAATTTAAGAAACAAATTCCAATTTCATAAATGCAATAAACCTCAACAGTATAAAATTACTTGTTCTTGATCCTTAATCGGCCCTTTTCCTCTTCTATACACCTGTCAGCCTGTTGTACCCTCGACCCATTTTAGCGAATTGCCTCTAGGACCAAGAAGCCTTCCAACAAAAGTAAACTAATATCCAAACAGATCAATATTGAACTCGTAAGATTGATGAAGTTAAAATAAACATTACATACAAATTAAGAGCACATACATTTGGCGTGATGGTGTTTCCGTGGTTTCTTGATGCCAGTGAACCTTGCACAACTGGTTGCACGCCGTATGGTTCTTTGCCATCTATGTTCTTCAAAAGCAACAATACCATCAATTTCAAATCATAACAAAAATAATAATTCAAACATATCATACAATTCATTGACCAAAAGCTGTGATAGAAATCCAGAACAACCTTTTTAATACTTTGCAAACTGTCTCATTTAACTATGTATCAAATACACATATACCTGTCCTTTTTTGCATTTTCTGCGAGTGCTTTATAGAGTGGAGCATTTTGAAGAGCAACTTGCTTTTTCTCCTGCATTCGTCTCTGAAGTGTCTCCCCGAGGGGACTGTTGGCGATGGCCTTAACAGCAGTGAAAGGAATAGCTGAGAAAACTACTACTCCAGCAAGCTATAATATCACAAAACAAACAAGACATTTATCATCTAAAACTGACAACAGTAAAAGCTGATTCCTGTACATTAGCAATGGACTAACAGGAGCCATCTTTCCTTACAAACTAACACTTGATCGTTGTATAAGGGGAAGGGAGAATATTCATCCTCGTAAGTAATGAAAGCAGTTGAACCCTAATAAATGTAAAAAACCGATAACATGGATTGCAGATCACAAACTCTTCATCCTTTAAGCAAAGATTTCAAATCACAGAGATTACCAAAATACCCCTATGGCTCAAATATTTAGCAACCGTGATGCGATCTTGAGTTAATCTCCACATGAAACAAGCTACTGTTAAAGGCACCCATTTGACCCAACAAAATTTTTAACCTGATATGACCCATTCAACACATCATTTCCACTTTAAGCACAAACAAAGGTGTATAGCAGTAACAAAAAAGAAGTATTCTACACCCTTTTTTTTAACTATTTCTTATATAAACATGAACTTACAACAACATTGTGTATTTATATATGTGGTATTGCACCCAAAAAACTAATATGCACTTCTTATAATCACCATATTAATGCACAGGGTACATATCTTATATGCACATTTTATGCCATGTCTAGTTTTATTTGTAATTTAATTCATCTTTAATGTAGCTATCAGTCTCATTAAATGAGAAAAGGGGCAATATCAAACCTTCTGTCTACACCAGATTGATAAAATGATAGTCCTCTAAACGGGTATTTTAATAAATCTAAGTTAAAATAGTGTGGCAAAAACCCTTGGTACCTCCTATCCGTTGCCATGGTGAATGTTAGATGAAAAGCAAACATAACTGAAGAAGCTACAATCAACCCAACTGAGACCCAATTCATACAAGTAATCTAAAAACAGAAATGCAAATACAGAAAACACCATACCTCAAATTGTAAAGATTTACCCAAAGTAATTAAATAGGAGCCCTAATTTTAGAAGCAAAACTGAAGACTTGGCCCAAAACATACCTGTAGAGCCCTAATTTTTTTGACGACATGCATCAAACGTGGATTCCGACGTAGAGTTCGCTGGAATCGATATTGAATGGAGCGACAAAGACAAGAGGGAGGAACAAGCTGCAGTTGAGGAGAGTCTTTCGGTTTACTGCAAACCTGTTGAATTATACAACATTCTCCAACGGCGCGCTGTTAGAAATGTGACCTTCTTGATCTGTTCTCTTATCCACTTTTTCATTTGGTTATATAATTGTTTATATTTTTATCTACGATTGATATATATTACTGGGAAATTTATATCTGTTGGTTCTGAATTAACATACATGCATAAATCTGCATGTATTATATAACAATATAACATAACTATGGAGTTTTGAAGGCATCGACACAATGATATCTATAAAAAGTGTTTTTTATATGTGTCTTTCTAACCCGTGTATGGTTTTTTGCAGCCATTATTTCTTCAAAGATGTTTGCATTACAAGTTACAAGCGAAGCAGAAAAAAGGCAAGAATCGCAACATCAAACTCACAACTATTTGCACCGATGACTAGATTTTGTTTCTTTAATGAATATACTGTCTAGATCCGTTCTCATATTTATGGTCCGGTGCTTTTAATATAAATTAAGGTTTTATAACGATATGATTATATGGTTTTAAAAGATACCAGTTTCGCTTCTGTGTATTATAGGATACAAAAATCACAAACTTACTCCTATAAATTAAACAATCAACATTTCCATCACAAACAATGTAAAATTCATCAATCACAGTTCAAACACCACCTCATATTACATTCACATACTCACATTCTACAAAACAAGCAGAGAAATACCAGATACTCCTAATTACAGGCATAATCACATTCCTAATAGCACAGTCATCTCATAATCTTACCAAACCAATCAATTACTACACTAAAACTATTCTAAATATGTCTTGATCATAACAGGGCATATCAACAAGAATATTCTAGCGTAACGGTAATCAAACTATCATATCAATACAAATCAGACAAAATCAAACCACATAACATCAAATAGTGACGGATCTTACACCAGGGGACATCTAGGGCTCCAAAATCCGAATTGAGGTCGTCCAAACTGAAGAACCGACTGCAAGAGAGCCGATCGAACGAAGAAATCGATGAAACGCAGAGCAGATCATGAGACTTAACGAAATAGGAGGTAATTAGGAGGATTATTATAGCGGTTGTGGAGATAGGGCAAGCAACTACCTCTCCTTCAACTGAGAATCGATCCTTAATCAATGGAGATGGAGATGAATCCTAATAATCGGCTGTACGAGAATCGATCTATGGTTATTATGAAGATATGTACCCATTATTCTAGTAGTGATTACATACCAAATTGATGTCGGGATTTAAACAGGAGCACAATCATCTTTGGAATGAACGAGAGTTTGGAGAGAGAAAAATTAGAGCGGGGGAAATTGATTTTTTTAGTGAGAGTGAGAGGGAAATCAATGAGGGGTTAGGGGAATGAGCGGGAATATGAAATGATTTGGGAAGGAAAATTGATTTTTGTAAGAGAGAAGAAGAAATTTGTTGGGAAATTTTTAGGTTTCAAAGAAAGAAATGGTGAAAATTTTAAACTGAGTTGTTTAAAAATTTGTGTGGCACAGGCAAAGTGGCATTAAAACATATAGAAAATTTTGGTGGCATATGCAAAATGCCACTAAAAGCCTTAATTCGTGACAAATAAGTTAAATGTCGCTGAATGTATGTGTTAAATACCTAAAGTGCCGTTAAAAACAAAAATTAGTGGCACAAAACCTATATGCCATTAAAAATGTGTGCCACTAAATGGCTTTTTTTTGTAGTGCCCATCATATACCGATTGGTTGTCGGGGAGGCAACGGGGTTATTAGTTGATAGCGCTATTAGGTTTGGCACCCTCACACCGTACCGGGGAGGACGGTCGTGAACTAATTAACTTAACCACTTGACCAATGTTTGATAGAGCATTGGGGAAGGGAAAATAATCTGGAGCCATCTGCGGTAATCGAGTTATTAACAACATCAATCTTTTAAATGTTTTATACTTATATCTAGTAACTAAAACGTGTTAACAAACTTTGAACTCACCAGCGTCGTCTGGCACACTTGTCTGCATGCTTGCAGTCGTTAGATTCATGAATGGAACTTGCTATCTGGGAGTGATGGAGTGGTTATGGGTCGTAGCTCTTGGATACTTGTTTAATGATCTTGCACATTTGTTTTGAAATGCTTGAATAACTTATTACATTATGCTTCCGCTGAACGAATTTGGTTTAAGTTGTGTTTTGGAATTACTTTATGAAATAAATGGAAATTTTATGTAATGCTATGTTGTGGTTCAATGAGATTGGTGGCTGGATCCTGGTACGTCACACGACCAGCGGTGATTCCACATGTGGTATTTTGGGGGTGTGACAGTTTGGTATCAGAGCCACTGGTTATAGTGAACTAGGTTTTAAAACGTTTTCATAAAACCAGACTATAACCGAATAGCTTCGAAAATCGACCATGACACTCAGCTCCGGATCGCAAGGTTCGTACCTCGTTTACTCATTATATAGCATATTTAGTGTACACTAGTGATGTTGCATGTGATTATACACTTAGCACTACAGACTGAATTCATGGTGTTACTTGCCTATGTTAGGTGGTTGATAGAGTCACCGTATAATATTTCGTTAGACCTTCATGATTCATGTTTTGCGATGCCATCTGTCTTGCTATTCGAATTTGAGGAACCTTTTAGCACGAGTTGGGAGGAGCTGAGATAAACATGCAAATTGCATTGTTATTATGGGTGCATGTTAGTGCATTTATGTCTATCGCCTCCGTCAATACAGACCGTAGCGAGAAACTGATCTAACCATGCTTTATAGTGTTATATTTTGTGAAAAGGCAAGGTGACATTTCTGTAATTAATGAGAAGTCTCATTTAGCCCCTTGGCCTATAAATAGAAACCTTAGGGTTAGAGATTAGAACTTTTGCACATTTGGAGACTTGGAGAGCTTGGATCCTAGAGAGAGAAAGTGCAAAAGGTGATTCACGTGATTGTACGATTTCATATCTTTGAATAGAATCACAAATTGAGTACGGTTCTTGTGTTCGGACACGTTCGTGTATGGATTCCGCACGTTACACGAGTCGGTTCGCAATCGTTTCGGAGTCAAAAACCGGTCCTACAAGTGGTATCAGAGCAGGAGCTCGATTGCACGGATCAAACACACAAATTCTCACACGAATTCAGCAGATTCAGATCGAATTTCATCCAGATTTGTCAAAATTTCTTCATTTTTCATCTCTTTCACGTTCTTGACTGAAAATCAACAAATTAAACAAGTTTTTACGGATAAAAATTGCTGATTTTTGGATATGTTGTGCGAAAACACTTGATCTACAAACCTACAAAATTTCAGAATTTAATTCTAAGCGGTTTGTGAGATATTGAAGATTTTTGGTTCGAAAAAGTTGAAAAATGTTTGTTGTTACTGTTGTTGTTCTATCTGATGTTCACCAATCGGATGGCCACCCGATCGGGTGACCATCCGATCCATAGCACAATTGTGTCTTTGTTACTCGATTCATTTCATATTAAAGTCAAAGTTCACGTGAGACTGAAGTCAATGAAATTAAAGATAAGCTGTCCAAATTAAACGGTCCAATTAGATATTGTTTGATTTGATTGTTTTCGGCCAAAAATAAATTGAATATGTTGACTGTTGTTGTTAAACCTCAAAGTGGTGTTCACCGATCGGATGGCAATCCGATCGGATGACCACCCGATCTGTTGTACATTGATTAGTTAAGCACATAAGTGTCAAGTCTCGGATTGTCACCCGATCGGGTGACCATCCGATCCAAAGTCCTCACTCGATCGGGCCACTTGGTCAAACCTGTTTTAAATGCTTTTGTCAGTCAACTGTTGATAGCCCTTTAACACATTGTGACCCAATCATTATCATTTTGATTACAGAGGGTATCGACCATTACTTGAAATCCCATGTGAACATCAATTGATAATACAATCTTTCTCTGTCTAATCAAGTTCATAATATTAAAGCAGTATTATTACATGATATGTTGTCGGCCATTTTGCATGTGATTTGATTTTAAAGGTGTAGTTTATTTTCAAAGTGTGTCAGGTGCTTTAACTCTCAGCTCAATATATGAAGTGTTTGTGATCATAGTTTTTCATCGGCCGAATCATATTACAACAATTAATTCATTTCAAATGCATAATCACGTGATTGCTATTGATAATTGAGTTGACAGATTGCTTTGGTCCAATAACTAAATGATTGTTTCAGTTTATCACATGAATTGATACTGGCAAGCACATGTGTTCTTTAAAACGATTAGTTTGCATGTGATATTGTATTGAAAGTCAAAGTTCATTGTTGTGGTCAAATCGTAGAATCACTACTCGATCGGATCACCGTCCGATCCGTTGTACTTTGTTTGTCTTGTAGTCCTATCATCGAGTGGTGACTCGATCGGATCACCACCCGATTCATTACATTTCATTAAAAGTTTGACTTTGTAGACCCACCCGATCGGATCACAATCCGATTCAAGGGACTTTGTTTGTTCAAAAGTTTAAAGTGCAAAGAATCGAGTGGCAATCCGAACGAATTGCCACCTGATCCTAATCATTCTATTGTGTTTTTGTGTCTCAGGTCAAGTATCGGATACCCGCTCGATCGAGTAGCCACCCGATCCAAGGAACATTGTCACTCGATCGACTAGCCACTCGTTCCAAAGTCAAAGTATCAGCATCCCACCCAATCGGACAACATCCCACCCGATCGGACAACATCCCACCCGATCGGATAACATCCCACCCGATCAGACAGCATCTCACCCGATCGGACAGCCCCTCACCCGATCGGACAACATCTCACCCGATCGGACAGCCCCTCACCCGATCGAACAGCATCTCACCCGATCGGACAGCCCCTCACCCGATCGGACACCATCTCACCCGATCGGACAGCCTCTCACTCGATCGAGTAGCCACCCGATCCAAGGCATACAGTCACTCGATCGAGTAGCCACCCGATCCAAGGAACTTTGTCACTCGATCGGATCACCACCCGATCCGCTGTCACCCGATCATTGTTACTCTGTTGACTTATGTTGACCCACTCGATCGGATACCCGTCCGATCCAGGTGTTTGATATATTTTAAACTAATTGTGTTTGTTCGTTTGTAGGTGATTCGAAGTGATAAACAAGAAACGTCATGGCAGAAGAGTTCTACAACACGTTCTACAAAGCCTTCACATCAGAATCTTCGGAAATTTCAACCGTTACACCGAAATCTATAACAAAAACAATCAATGATAACATAAAACATGATAATTTCTATGGGACGTATTCAAAACCACCTAAACTCGAAAATATTGAAGATTATACATGGTGGAAAGAGAGATTTCTGAACTGGACCAAGGCATACGCTCACGAGAGCTAGTTCTGCTTAGAGTTTGGATATAGCCGACCGATCAATGACAAGCATGAAGAGATTCATCTCAATGATCTTTCCTATGAAGACAAACGGAAATTCTCATATGAGCAGAAGATGATCGCATTGATTCAACAGTCTATTCGAGATGATATATTTTCATTGTTAAATCATGATGGGTCATCAAAATCGGTTTGGGAAGCGTTAAGGGTTAAAGTCGAGGGTGGCAAACAAATTAAAAAGAACAAAATTGCTTTACTAAAAAAGGAGTTTGATTTGTTTGATAGTTAAAGGGAGAGACAGTGAGGCAAATGATTGAACGTTTTTGCCAATTAAAAATTGAGTTAGACAGATTTGGGAATGTGAAAACGAGAGAAGAAGTAATTGACAAAATAATTGAAGCGTTACCACAAGCTGATCAGTGGTAAACGTTTGTTTTTATTTTGAAAAATGATGTTTTATATGATACGATTACTCTCGATGTGTTAATTGAAAAGATTGAAACTCATGAGCTTGAATTGCAGAAACAGAGCAAGATGAGCAGTTCTTCACATAAACAGAATGTTGGTCTTTATTACAAAGGTAGCACACCTTCGGTGAACGTTGGTGAATCACCAAAGACAACATTTAGTGTTGAAAAATCAAAAGATTCACAGAAAGGATCATCAAGCTACAATCCAGGATATCATTCATCTTCCTCAAAAGCAAATCCTGAAGAAATTCTCTGCAACATTGCTTTGAAACTGAAGAATTCTCCGGCTATGAGCATCAATGCAGCTAAACAACAAATGAGTTTTCTGGTATCTGTGTTAGAGTCATATGAAGGTCTAGTATCTGGAAAATTGGAAACTCAGAGCTGACAAAGGAAGACTACGACCAGATCGACCCAGCAGAAATGGAACTCATTGACATACGCTGGTGTTTAGCAAGTTGCATTCGAAGAGATCAGAGGTATATGGAGATTACTGGGAAGCAGTCAATAGGTGGTCCGTCAACAAAGCTGGGATTCGATAAATCCAAAGTGACCTGCTTCAAATGTAAGCAAAAAGGTTATTTCAAAAAAGAATGCAAAAATTCTGAAGTTGACAAAACTGAGAAACCTTTCAATGATGATTATTACCGAAAGGTGATTTACCACCGTAGCAAAGAAGAGCCGAAACTGATTGAAAATAATCCCAAAGAGAAGCCAAGAGCATGTGCAGTTATTCAAGATGACGAAGGGTTTGACTGGAGCGAATTCCTTCTAGAAGATGATCTTGTTGATGATCGTTTCACAGCTCATGGCAGAACTATATCATCAAAGAATAAACATCGTGCTTTGGTTGCTGAAATCAAGGAGAAATCTCGAGAAGAAATACTGAAAGAGAAAACCGAAAGAGAAAGATTATTTGCTTGTTGCAGGATTGAGAAAATGCACGAAGAATATGAAGATGCAAAATACTGTGGAAGATACGACAAGAAGAGAGATTGCTATATCAACAAAAATGGTGATCCTGACGTTCACAGAAAAGATGTGGTTTTCAATGATGTTCTTGCAGTAATTCCTCTGTCTGGCGAATACTACTCAAATGTACCAAAAGATAAGACTTATCTGAAAAGGCTGGACAAGATAATTCGTGATGTGATGACCGCGAGTTTGAAAAAGAGGGATGAAGAGAGAATGAAGAAGAATGTTGAAGATTTGGTTGATGATCTGAAGAAGGTTGCTGAGGAAGTCAAAGTTGAAGCTGTGAAAGTTGAGGATATGAAGATAGAAGAGGAAGAGAAAAGAAATGAAAAAGTTGTTGAAAAGAAAGCTGTTAGCGAA
Organism: Helianthus tuberosus; assembly: GCA_030545235.1. NCBI lineage: Eukaryota > Viridiplantae > Streptophyta > Magnoliopsida > Asterales > Asteraceae > Helianthus > Helianthus tuberosus. The sequence goes on from CM060441.1 coordinate 142,659,478, forward strand.
GAACAGTCGACAGAAGAAGAAATGAAGAAGAAAGAAGAAGAAGAAGATGTGAAAATTGAAAGCTCGTTTGAAGTGGATGATGATGCTGGTGTTGGTGTTGGTGTTGGTGAGGAACAAAAGAAGAGTGAAGCTGATCAGACATGGATGGAAGTGAAAGCCGAAGTGTCAATCACTGAGGTAAAAATCCATACTGACGTCTTAAACAAAAATGTTGAACAGTGCAAGAAATGCATGGAAATATGCAGTGCTTGTACTGAAAAGGACGAAAAGTTCAGAACAAGAAATTTAGAATTTACTAAAATCGAAAATGTTTTCAAAGAAAAATGCAAAGAAATGCTAGAAAATGAAAAAGTTTTAAAAGAAAATGATGAAAAACTTTCTCAAAAATGTAAAAATTTAAAAGAAAAGGTTTCGAAAATAACAGAAGAGTGTTTACAAAAAGAAAGTGCATTTCAAGAAATGAAAAAGGAATACGATTCAATAAAATTGGCTTACCACATTACAAAACAATCATATGAAGATGTGAAGAGTCAAATGAAACTTGTTCAATCTAGATTGAGATACTGTTCTGAAACAACTGATACGCTAAAGTGACAATATTCAATAGAGCAACAAGTTGTTAATTCTTATATTGAGGATGTTGCTAAGTTGAAGCGTCAAATAGCCGATTTAGAACAGGATAACAACAAGTTAAAAAGTTATCATGCGTCATCATATGTGCTTGAAATAATTTTCAACATAAAACCGGGTGATGATGATTCTGAGAAAAACAAAAAGGGTATTGGTTCTGAGTATCATCAAGTTCCTCCACCGGAAAAGTTTGCATTTTATGATGATGAGAAAGTCGAAAAAGCTTTCAACATGGTCGATCAATTGCCTGATAGCATTGACGTAACCTATTCCAAATATGATGATTCAAGTGATTCAGAGGTGGTAGGTAAGGTCGTTGAAAGTGTTTTGAAAGAAGAGTCGGTTGAAACAGGTAAATCTGAATCATAAGATGAAAATGAAGGCAGTTTTCATGAAGAATATCTGAAAACTCAAAATCTGAGAAAAATTTGAATGATGATTCAAAAGGATTGGTTTATACCATGATTGGATCAGACAAATTATTCTTAGATATTGTATTCCCGATTCATAATGTGATTTCAGAAAAGATTGATAAAGTTTTCAAAATGGTTGAAATTGAAAAATCTGAAATTCCAAAGTTTGCTGGAAAAATTCACAAAACTTTTTATAATAAACCTGGTTACAAAACGAAAAACATGAAGGCTGGGTTGGGTTATAAGAAGAAACAAAGTTGGAATAAAAATGAAAAATCAAATTATCAGAAAAAGACGAACTTTGTTCACGGAACAAGTTCAAAAGAAGAGAAGGAACTCAAATTTAGACGACAGTCTAATGAAGAGTTCTATGCTCAGAAAAAGCAACAACAACAGGTCAAAGATGTGTGAAAGAGAACATGTTTCAAATGTGATCAAACTGGACATCTTGCACGCAAGTGTCCAAATCTGAAACCTGTTGGTGTTGAAATGAAAAAGAAGTCTGATGATGTTGAGAAACAGAAATATGAGGATGTGAAACAAAGGTCAACCAGATTTGATTCAAAACAAACTTGGAGGTACAACACAAACAAGTTTGCTTTGAATCAAACTTGGAAATCAAACTGGAACAGGCTTGATTCTAGACAGACCTGGAATTCTCACACACCCAGATTTAGAACAACACATAGTTGGAGAACAAATATCGATGCAACAAAACCACAACAGTTTTGGAAACTAACTGTTGTTCAGAATCAAAATGTTCAAAAAGATTCACATTTTTACAAAAGAGGTACTCCAAAAGGTCAAACATGGTCTGTTAAGAAACAAACCACTTCGGTAAATGATGAAAAAGTTGAAGTCAAAATTGACAAAGTCTTTGTACAAAATGACAGATTTTCCGAAGTTAAATGATGCATTATGTGTTGAAATGCCTACGGTCAAATAGACCTGGGCTAACTTGTTCAAGTGATTGAATTAGTTGAATGTTCAGGTGCTCAAGACAATTGAATGTCAACCAGAGGAGTGTCGGAGCAGCCTGGCATAAGGAGAGGAGGCTGCTGGACCCTGCAACTAAAACAGTGAGTTTGTTTGATTTCTGTACATAAATAAACCATATTTCTAAAACACTAAAAACTGAAAAATTTAAACACCAAAAAATATGTTTTTATTTTGTCAAAATTTTGAAAAATCAAAAATATGTTTATTTTTAAAAATTTTTGTCAAAAATCAAAAATTCCAAAAATATGTTGAGTGAATATGCCGAAACCCTCACGGTGGAACAAACATGGTTAATTTCACAAGAATGAAAAACGGTTTTCAAACTGTAAAATATCAATGCATTGTAAATCATGGGGGTACATTATATTTTCTGCAAAACAGAGCATGAAAAGCAGAAAATGGATGGCGAGACAAAGCTATCAGTATCGGGTTGTCAAATTTTCTTTAAATGTTTTGAATTTTAGGGGGAGTAAAAATTGTCAGAAAATCCAAAAACATTAGAAAATTGAAAAAGCCAAAAACATGATAAAACTAAAAAAGAGTTGTGTGTAAAAAGAGGAAATGATAGTACACCAGTAGACAGTCACAGTACGCTAAAGAAATGGAAAGTTAAATGTGATAAACGGTCTCACTAATGATATGCCAGTAGGTTTTTACACGCTTAGTAGAATTTTTTCAAGATATAAACCTAAATATTAATACTTACTTATCTCGTGGGGAACATCTCTCGGATATATGGGTAACCCCCGAAATCTTGTTTGAGAGACTGCCTGATTCTGAGATAGTAGGTCTTTATACTATTTGATATCTGGGGTATTATACCTGGTCTTCTGATATTGCGGAAGCAATGGCCTAGACCTCGTATAATACTTTACGCGCTTTTAAAGCTTACCATCTGCATAAAAATTGAAAAAAATATCGAAAGATATGAATCAATTGCAGTTGAAGAAAAGATTCCCTAAAGGGAACGCACCTAAAGTCGAGCCTTCATCTCTTTGACTGAATGGAAGTTCATACCTGTGCTCTCAAGATCTCGCACTAACCCATATACAGATATCAGATTGGTATACTCACCTGTAAGACTGAATCTAGGGAATTTTGATACGAGAGTATATTCTGAGGTGGGACACGCGAATAAGTTAAGTCCTTAAAACACTAATCTGTATCTCGAAACAGTTGAACTTTGTGTGAAAATTTAAGTGGATCAGTATACTGACAATCTAAGTGAATCGTTTAGAACTTAAAGTGTTTAAAGCTCAACGGTGCTAGTGATTTGTCATAAACTGATATGATCCTCTAACGCGAACTCAAACAAAAATATTGTTTGTAAATATGTTTGTAAATATTTCTTTACTGCTTTATGTTTCAGAAAATCACAAAAAGATTTTGATTTCACTTTATTTTCGACAACCGATTTCTGAGAGTTGAGTTTCAAAATCTAAGTATGCTGATCGTGTTTCTGAAAATAAAACAAGTTCATTAATTTGAAACTTGTAGTTTTAAAATCTAAAAAATCAAAAACAGTTTGTGATATCTTCAAGGTCATTAAGTTGGACTTGGATGATTAACTGTGAGGGATTTGGATGCTTAAATTGTTAAAATCTGTTTTAAAAGAGCTAGTTTTTTTTATTTTGGATACTTAAATACTGCCAAATCTATGAAGATTGTTGATAGGGGGAGAGAATCAACTATTCCTGGATATATTCATATTATTATATTTTAAAGCCAGGATCTTGATTTAAAAGTTTTAAGAGCCAGGTCACAATTCCTGGACAACCGAAAATGCTTTCACTGTAAAAATATTTCAGATTATGCTGAGAAAGCCAGGTTTTTCAACCCTGGACGTTCAAAAAGTTGTTACTTATAAATGTTTGAGAATTGCAGATGTTATGCCAGACTACGATCCCGATAGCCGAGTCTAAGGGGGAGTCTGAAGACGAGCTCAACGCAAGGGGAAGCATGCATTCAAGGAGCCAGGTAACTATCCTGAAGGAGCTTGTATTCGGAAATCCAGGTGCCGATCCCAAAAGCACGGAAGCTTGACGAAAGGAGGAGCCTGAAGGAAGAGTCTACCGAAAGGGGGATCTGAAGCTGAAGACAGATCCATGGGAATTTTGTTCAAGCAAGAGGGAGTCTATGTTGCTGTAGATGATAAAGCTTCAAGAAGACTCAAGAGAGAGAGAAAGACAAGACGCTATGAGATTGACTACGACAATATCCAAGGGGGGAGTCTGTTAGTGCATTTATGTCTATCGCCTCCATCAATACAGACCGTAGCGAGAAACTGATCTAACCATGCTTTATAGTGTTATATTTAGTGAAAAGGCAAGGTGGCATTTCTGTAATTAATGAGAAGTCTCATTAAGCCCCTTGGCCTATAAATAGAAACCTTAGGGTTAGAGATTAGAACTTTTGCACATTTGGAGACTTGGAGAGCTTGGATCCTAGAGAGAGAAAGTGCAAAAGGTGATTCACGTGATTGTACGATTTCATATCTTTGAATAGAATCACAAATTGAGTACGGTTCTTATGTTCGGTCACGTTCGTGTACGGATTCTGCACGTTACACGAGTCGGTTCGCAATCATTTTGGAGTAAAAAACCGGTCCTACAGTGCACACATAATAATAAAGGTGGGGCGCATGTGAGTCCCAGTGAGGCTTAACAAGTGTGAAGGGGGTTCCGCTTTTAGTCTGATGTTAACCTTGTAGTCTGTAGGAGTCATTGTGAGGTTTGAATCCAACCTTATCTCGACCTTAACCTTTTCCCTTTTTTTATATAGAATCATGAGCGGACGAGGCCATGGACGTGGTCACATCGCGATGACTCAGGCTGAGTTGACAAACTTGATTAACACACATGGGCTAAGGCTTTGGCAGCCTACCAAGCTGGTACGAAATGTGCTAAATACTCTTATTTCTTGTGCCGCGTACACAATTCTTACCCTTGTGTTGTATTTTCTTTCGTCCATTAGGTCAGCAAGCGAATCAGAATCAAAACAATCCACCTGCTTGCACATTCAAGACGTTCATGGATTGTAAGCCCCAGACATTCAGTGGGACTAAGGGGGATGTGGGGCTGCTTCATTGGTTCGAGAAAGCTGAGTCAGTCTTTGTTATGTGTAACTGTCCCGTGGGGGACCGAGTGAAGTATGCTACAGGCACCTTAGAGGATGGTGCCTTAACCTGGTGGAATGCCCAAGTGCAGATGTTGGGCATCGAGATGGCTAATGCAACTACTTGGGATGATTTCAAGGAGTTGATGCGGGAGGAGTACCGTCCTCGTGACGAGATGCAGAAGCTCGAGAACGAGTACTACAATCTGAAGATGGAGGGGTCCGAGATTGAGGCTTACACGAAACGATCTCATGAGCTAGCAAATATGTGCCCTAACTTGTCTCGACTTCCTCCCCGAAGAATTGAGTTGTACATCAAGGGCCTAGCACCATCAGTAAAGAGTTTGGTCACTGCTGCAAACCTTAACAATCTGCCTCAGATCATCCGTTTAGCACACAAGATTACCGATCAAGAGGTCGAGCGTGGATCGTTACCGCCCCGTGTTTCTGCTACTACCCCTGCTGCTACAGCTACCACATCTGCTAGTGATAACAAGCGTAAATGGAACGATGCTGACAAAGCAACCAGTGCAAGCCAATCGCTGAAAAGGCCTGACAATAGCAATAATCGTAGTTTCAGTCAGTCGTCCTCAGTTAACCAAGGCCAGGGCAGCAATCAGAGTCAAGGCTCCTACGTTGGTAGGAAGCCAAAGTGCAATAAGTGTGGGTATCATCATCATGGATCGTGTGTCCGGGCTTGCCATAGGTGTGATAAGGTGGGCCATATGGCAAAAGATTGTAGAGCTCCGTACCCAAAGCAGCAGCAGCAAAATCAGCAGCAGCAGCAGCAGTAAAATCAGCAGCAGAATCAGCAGCATCAGCAACAACAAAGGCAGCAGCCCCATCAGAACCAAGGCTTTAGGAAGGGGTGTTTCCAGTGTGGGGATGAGGGTCACATTAAACGGGATTGCCCTCAGCTGAATCAGAATGCCAACGATAACAACAACCGTCAGAATAACAATAGCAATGTTGGGAACAACAATAATGGCAACAATGGGGGCAATGGAGCTCTTGGAAGGGTATTTACGATTGGTGCTGGTGATGCTAGGAACGACGGCAATGTCGTGACTGGTACGTTTTCTGTAAACGACCTCTTTGCTTCTGTATTATTTGATTCCGGTGCCGATTGGAGTTATGTGTCTCTAGAGTTCAGTCAACGATTAGGGTTAGCTCCAACACCTCTAGAAGCTAAGCATGTAGTAGAATTAGCCGATGGTAAAACGATTGAAGCCTCACACGTTCTTATTGGATGTAAACTAGATCTTGTGGGTCAAGTGTTTGACATTGACCTCCTTCCTGTTACCCTCGATAGTTTTGACGTAGTGGTTGGTATGGACTGGTTGTCCAAGCACCGTGCTGACATCCTTTGTAAGGAGAAAATCGTACGTATTCCCCTCCCCAGTGGAGAATCTTTATTAGTTCAAGGGCATCGCAGTGGGACGATGGTGGGTATCATCTCAGCTATGCAAGCTCAGAAGTGTCTACGAAAGGGGTATCCTGCTATTTTAGCACTTGTTTCTGAACCTCAACCTGAAGAGAGGAAGATCGAAGACCTGCCAGTTGTTCGTGAATTTTCTTACGTATTTCCTGAGGAACTTCCTGGTTTACCTCCTCACCGTCAAGTGGAATTTCAGATTGATCTGGCGCCAGGAGCGACCCCAATTGCTCGAGCTCCTTATCGTCTTGCACCTGGGGAGTTGCAAGAGCAATCTAATCAACTTCAAGAACTATTGGATATAGGTTTTATCCGACCCAGTTCTTCGCCTTGGGGAGCCCCAGTTTTATTTGTAAAGAAGAAAGACGGGTTCTTTCGTATGTGTATTGATTATCGAGAACTCAACAAGGTGACTGTCAAGAACCGTTATCCTTTGCCATGCATCGACGATCTGTTTGACCAGTTGCAAGGGTCAAGTTTTTACTTGAAAATAGACTTAAGATCGGGCTATCATCAGATGAGAGTCCGAGAGGAGGATGTTCCTAAAATGGCTTTTTGAACGCGATATGGGCATTATGAGTTTCTGGTTATGTCGTTTGGGTTGACGAATGCACCAGCGGTCTTCATGGACCTCATGAACCACGTGTGCAAACCGTATCTAGACGATTTCGTCATCGTGTTTATCGTTGACATTCTGATCTACTTGAAGAGCAAGGAGGACCACGAGCGACACTTGCGTCTTATTTTGGAGCTCTTGAGGAAAGAGCAACTCTACGCGAAATTCTCTAAGTGTGACTTCTGGATTCGAGAGGTGCACTTCCTTGGCCACATTGTGAATGAATCTGGGATACACGTGGATCCTGCTAAGATTGATGCTATCAGAAATTGGGTGGCACCGAAGACTCCTTCAGAGGTGCGACAATTTCTTGGTCTCGCTGGGTACTATCGCAGATTTATTAAAGACTTTTTGAAGATCGCCCAACCTCTTACCTCGTTAACACAGAAAGGCGTTGTATACTCGTGGGGAATGAAACAAGAAGATGCTTTCCAGTTGTTGAAACAAAAACTCTGCAGTGCACCAATTTTATCTTTACCTGAGGGTACCGAAGATTTTGTGGTGTACTGTGATGCTTCTATTCAGGGTCTAAGTTGCGTGCTGATGCAATGCGAGAAGGTGATAGCCTACGCCTCTCGACAGTTGAAGGTTCGCGAGAGAAATTACACGACTCACGACTTAGAGTTGGGAGCCGTAGTGTTTGCGCTCAAAATCTGGAGGCATTACCTGTACGGTACTAAATGCACTATTTATACCGACCACAGGAGCCTCCAGCATATTTTCGACCAGAAGGAATTGAATATGCGACAGCGTCGCTGGGTAGAACTCTTAAACGATTACGACTGTGCCATCAAGTATCACCCAGGTAAAGCTAACGATGTTGCTGATGCCCTTAGTCGGAAGGAAACGAAACCCAAGCGTGTCCGTGTTTTGCAGCTCACTATCCCATCTAATCTACCTGATCAGATCCGCGCGGCTCAGATTGAAGCGTTGAAGGAAGAAAACATAAAAGCAGAGTACTTAAGGGGGATGGAAAAACGACTTGCAGAGAGATCGGATGGTATTCTCTATTTCATGGAACGAATATGGATCCCTTTGTTTGGAAATCTTAGAGAACTTGTGATGGACGAAGCGCATAAGTCTCGATACTCTGTTCATCCGGGTTCGGATAAGATGTATCAGGATCTCAAGGTTATGTATTGGTGGCCGAAGATGAAAGCTCATATTGCGACGTTCGTGAGTAAATGCTTGACTTGTGCGAAGGTTAAGGTGGGGTATCAGAAACCGTCGAGTCTACTTCAATAACCAGAGATACCCATGTGGAAATGGGAACAAATCGCAATGGATTTCGTCACGGGTTTGCCGAGAACTCAAAACGGAAGCGATACCATCTGGGTAATCGTTGATCGTCTCACGAAGTCAGCACATTTTCTAGCAATCAGGGAAATGGATAAGTTCTCACAACTTGCAGCTGTTTATCTGAAGGAAGTGGTTTCTAGGCACGGGGTGCCGACCTCAATCATCTCTGATCGTGACCCACGTTTCATTTCGGATTTATGGCAGTCGATGCACAAATCGTTCGGCGCGCGTCTCGACATGAGCACTGCTTATCACCCATAGATGGATGGTCAAAGAGAACGAACCATCCAGACACTTGAAGACATGCTGCGAGCTTGCGTGATTGATTTTGGCAAAGGTTGGGAGAAACACTTGCCTTTGATAGAGTTTTCTTATAACAATAGTCACCATACGAGTATCCAGGCAGCTCCATTCGAAGCGTTGTACGGACGAAAATGTCATTCACCTCTTTGTTGGGCTGAGGTGGGTGACATCCAGATCACAGGCCCGGAGCTTGTACTTGAAACTTCAGAAAAGATTGTCCAGATTAGAAATCGTATGGCGGCAGCGCGCGACCATCAGAAAAGCTACGCTGACAAGCGTAGGAAACCCTTGGAATTCGTTGTAGGCGATCGTGTTAAGTTGAAGGTCTCACCCTGGAAGGGTGTGGTACGGTTTGGGAAACGTGGCAAGCTTAATCCGCGTTATGTAGGGCCATTCAAAATTCAGGAGCGAATCGGCAAGGTGGCCTACAAGCTCGAGTTACCTGCTGAGTTGGGTAATGTCCATGATGTCTTTCATGTCTCTCAGCTAAAGAAGTGTTTGTCCGATGAAACGCTTGTGGTACCGTTTCAATAGCTGAATATCAATGACAAGTTGCAGTTCTTCGTAGAACCAATAGAGATTATGGACCGGGAGGTCAAGGTCCGTAAGCATAGTCGAATTCTGATCGTGAGGGTTCGTTGGAACTCAAGACGTGGACCGGAGTTCACATGGGAACGCAAGGATCAGATGAAGCTCAAGTACCCTCACTTATTCCCAACTGATAAATCTAAATCTGATGCAACTGAGGAATTCCAGGATGAAATTCCCTTTCAAGTTGGGGATGATGTGGCACCCGCGGAAAACCCATAGTCATCCTGACATAGCATCTTACCGTTTGGACTGTTTATCAAATTTCGGGACGAAATTTCTTTCAAGTTGGGGATGATGTGACAACCCAAACTTGAAAGGTATTTCCTTACCCGTCACTTTATGAAATAAACGGAAACTTTTATTTAATGCTATTTTGTGGTTCAATGAGATTGGTGGCTGGATCCTGGTACGTCACACGACCCGCGGTGTTTCCGCATGTGGTATTTTGGGGGTGTGACACGCAAATTACCGGTCCTGAGCTGTTGCAAGAAACGACTGACAAAATCCTCCAACTTCGAGACAATCTCCTGAAAGCTCGGAGTCGTCAGAAAAGTTACGCCGATAGACGCCGCAAGCCCCTTGAATTTGACGTTGGCAATCACGTACTCCTAAAGGTTGCACCTTGGAAGGGGGTGATCAGATTCGGCAAGAAAGGAAAGCTCGCGCCCCGATATGTGGGACCCTTTAAAATTCTGGAAAGGATTGGCAAAGTGGCCTACAGACTCGAACTGCCAGAGGAACTGAGTAACGTCCACCCGACTTTCCACGTTTCGAACCTCAAAAAGTGTCTAGCCGACCAGGAATTTCATGTCCCTCTTGAGGATTTACAAGTGGACGAAACATTACACTTCGTGGGGAAGCCTGTCGAGATCATGGGCCGAGAAACCAAGGTACTCCGACGCTCACGCATTCCCATTGTGAAGGTTCGCTGGTAAGGCAAACGCGTCGCCGAGTTCACCTGGGAACTCGAAAGTGACATGAAGGCAAAGTATCCGCAACTGTTTGTTATGCCTGCTTCTTAAATTTCGGGACGAAATTTCCTAAAGTAGGGGAGGCTGTAACAACCCGACTTTTTGAAGTCAAAGTCAAAGTCAAAGGAATGAAAGATTGCTAATTGCGATCTGTCACTCCTTGCTTAATTATTGATTGTACTCTTGACTCATAATCGATACTCTATTTTATTTTCGCTTTAGTTGTATTATGTGGAGTACTTATTAATGAATCGCTATTTAATCGCTAATCAACTTATCACTAATCGCATCGCTATCACATCGCAACTCGAATTATAGGATATGGATATTGTTTTACGTGTGTGTGTGCTATTATGTGTTACTTGTGCATGTTATGTTATGTTGAGGTGATTAATCGCAATCGCAACCCTATCACAACGCAATCTCATCGCAAACTCGAGATTTAAGGTTTATATTTAAGGTATTTAGTAGTTAGGTTATTTGTGTAACTAATGGGTAATACTATCGCATCGCTCACTTGAAACGCATCGCAACGCTCAACGTGCAAAACGAAAACATGAAAACCAACTCGCGGCAACCAGTCGATCGAATGACCATTCGATTGAATGGTCATCCGAACGGATGACCATCCGATCGAATGGCCATCCGATCGGGTTGCCATCCAATCCGTTGCTTGTGCACCACTTTCCTCTTTTGGAATCCTATAAATACCCCTGTCACATCACAAACAGTGATGTGACAGCTCTCTTTGCGACTTTTCGACTTCTCAGCTCTCTTTCTCTCGATTTCTCGCGATTCTTGTAAGTTTTCAACTCAAATCTTGTACATCTATCATCCACACACACTTCTTCATCATTTTCACCTTTGAATCTTCACTTTTAACCGTGAAATCAGCGGATTTGAGGTGTTCTAGGATGATGTCATCATGGGGTTTTCATGAACTTCAATATTTGGCCTCATTCCACCAAGAACAACTCAGAACTACATGATTTCCACATGTTTTAACACTATTTTCGCGTAGATCTAAACATTTTCATGGGTAAAAGGATTGAAAGATGGTTACACAACTTTCTTTCAACTCTTTTACACTCAATGCACTCAAACCGATAGAATCGGAACTCGTTCAGGCATTCTCCTCGTTTACTAGTGAAGTGTCGGTCTGAGATCTGATTCCTATCGAAGGGACAACCGATTCTGGATTGAACACGAATAAACCGTCACGAACAGTTAACCAATCGGACTGGGGTGATTCCCATCCGATCAGATAGACTGGACTTGGTGGGGTTCCTGTTGTTTAATACGTTGTCATATCGTCTCGATTAAACCGCAAACTTTTCAACTTAACCAAATATTCAAAATGACCAGATTGTTGGACGGATTGCCGTCCGATCGGATTACCATCCGATCAGATTGTCATCTGATCGAACGGCAATCCAATTGGATTGCATATGGTCTTCAACACTTAAACTTTTTTATCAAATTTTCAAAGATCATCAGTTTCTAACGGATTGCCATCAGATCGGAAGACCATCCGATCGAATGACAATCCTGCTATGAACTTGTTCTCTGAAGTGTCTCACCGGAAGGATCGCTCTCTGATCGAACGACCTAAAAGGTAGAGATACTTCTCTAATTTTAAAATGCTACAACGAAAACTTCAAAGTCACATCATACACAAACGCATCTATCCCAAACGAATGTCAATCCGACCGAATGGCCATCCGAATGGATGACCATCCGAACGGATTGTCATTCGATCGAATGACCATTCGTTCGGATTGTCATCCGATCGGATGACCATTCGTCACTTGGTTCACTCTTCACCTTTTAGCGCGCCGTTCATTCGCTTACGCTATCGTTAACTGTTCAGGCTAATCTCTCAGTGCTCCCTTCAATCCAAGAGAGTGTTTATTTACTAAACATGATCTGTGAGTATACTCGATCCCTTTTTATTTTAAGCACTTTTGGGTGTTACATACGTTACTTATATCAAATCGCATCGATGACACAATGCAAACACTTTATACGCTAACCGTTACTAAATGTTATACGTGTTACTCGATGAATGCTTGTATGTTTTGTTTACACAGTGATTGGTGCCTGACACCTTAGCAACGATAGTACTATAGTTTGGACTCAGCACCTGTCGTGGATAGGGGTTGTTAAGGGCTTTTCTCGCATGTCACAGTGGTGATATGTGTTGCACATTCTACAACTCGCAGTCACATCTGTGCATATTTCATTGTCGATAACCTACTTGCTTCTTATACATGTTACATGCTGGTTATGTGTAAACTCGCTTTTGCTACTATTACTATTAAACTTGTATGCTCACCTTTACACTTTGTGTATTGACCTCTATTTTAACGTATGTGACAGGTGTTTGAGATGCTAGGATGCTTGCTATGTGGAATCAATGTAGGAAGAGTCTAGAAACGAACAATCTATAAATCTGAGTCGTCGGAACATTTATTTGTTTAAGAGATATCTATGTCTGTAATAACTACTTTATTGTGATGAGTTATGGTATGGGACATAATATTAATTATCTGATAAATTAGTTGTTATGGATTTCTCCTGGACAATCTGTTTCGCTCAGTGTCGCGCCCCGATGTTTTCGCCATCGGTTGGGGTGTGACAGTTGAATCTGAGTCATCTTTCAACAAACACTAATAATAGATCGATTCGTATAACTGTGGTGGTTCACGACCGAACAGATGCTCCTCTTCATCATCACCTTCGTCCCACATAACAATATTCAACTCAGCTTCCGCGTTACACATCCCTTGTTGCAAGACAAGATCTAAGATCTTGAATCTTTGTCGAAGTTTTTTTTTATCATAATACCCCATTAAAGATCTCAAATCCTTTGTTAGAACCGCTTGATCTTAAGATCCCATGGGTCGAGATCAACTCCATCGCTACCTCGGTCGGTGGTTCTACGAGTATGGTGTTGATCTCTTTCATGGGTAACCATTTAATACAACCAATAGCTCTGATACCAAATGATATAGAATTTGTGAGCATTAAAATGCGATGATTCAAAAGCTTCAACCCTAAAGGGGTATCGATAGAATTATCCTTTATAAAAATACATGGTTTAGAAGAACAATCACCAAATATAAATAAAGTCTCAATCCCAACAAAGTATGGGACCAATTATTTAAAAAATAGAAAAGTTAATCGGGCCTATTGCTCATGCATCATGATAACACTTTAACGCAACATTGTTAAAGTGTAAAAAGGGACCACTTGTTTTAAAAATGGAATTAAATATGTCAATTGTGTCGGGTTGGCGGGTTGGTGAGTTGAATTGCGCAACTTGAGAATGAGCCATACTATTATTCATGTCAAATATTTCAACTCTAACCGACACACACATAAATTTAGGTCATCAGGAATATCAATTTTTTTTTCGGGAACGCTCTAGTATAAAGAGAATTTTGTGCCCGTAATTCCGATTTGGGTGTTGTTTATAGTCATTTTTGGAGCACGAGTAGGACGACTCAATAACAAATTGTGGTAGATAGTTTTTAGGTATATATTCTTATTAAGTTTATGTCTAGTTAATTAATTGTTGTTGTTTTTGTTATGCTTTAGGGTTATTGTCCGGGGAGGGTATTGGGCAGCCTAACCTTAGTCAGACATAAACTAATCACCCATGCTTAAACAAAGCAATGTTAAATCGTATCACGACTTAGAGATACTATTTGATTGTGCTAAAAACTATTAAACAGACGAGTCATCATACTTATCAAGTAAAATGTGATAGTATGCTCATCTAAACATGTAACAATGAGAATGCTGCAATATGCATGTGTCGGTAGGGGTGTATGGGATCCTATTGGGTTTCATGGGGCGTGTTGCTCTAGGAATGGTAATAATGTGTTGTACACACATGTACTTCATGGTTATATGGTCCAACAACACTCACCTATACGCTATACATATGTGACATCTATACATGGGACATAATTGGAGAACCAATATGTTCTTTATATGGTGGTTTGTGACAAGTCAAACGTCACATATCAGCTTTAATGAGGCCCAACCTGAATTATTGTAAAAGTAGCATAATGTTATAGAAATGTTATAAGTTTAAATAAAGTTATGTGTTTCTTCCATTGTGTAACGATCCGTATTTTGTACTTTCTATTTTTAGTATACTTGTATGCGTATTTCGTTTAAATCCTTGTAACATCGAGACTTTGATCATAATGGAAATAAATTTCAAATTGTACTTGTTGATTCATACATACATGATACATATACATGTTTTATAAACGAACCGAATCATACTCAAAGTTTATTTATTTCCGGAATCATACTCGTATACATTCATGTTATTCACATACTCATACTCACCTTAAAAATGCCTTAAAACACTTAACGTATCAAAGAAATGGCATACATGAACAAACCACCAAATATCAAGGGCCAAAACTAATTTTTTTTATTTCAAGAAGCCCTTACGGACCGCGACCAAGGGCTTACGGGTCTGTAAGCCCTGTCTGGGCGGGTAGAATGGTGCAAAACACGGGATTGGACCTCCTTTTCACCTCCTTTCTTCTCCAATCACCTTCCAACCTTCTTTTAACCCAAACCCTAATCCACAACTATATATACATGTCTTCCACAACTCCTCCACCCTTTACAAACTCTTAATCTTCCTCAAACACTCAAATTCTTTCACGAAAATTATGTTTTAGGCTAAATACTCTCTAGTGTTCAAAGTGAGTTCTAACTTACTTCTCCAACTTTTTCTTTATATTTTCTTGCTTCAAAACCCTTGGACAACATCAAAGGTTGTTACCCAATGTTCACCAAGGTGGTACAGCTCCATATTTGTAGTCTAAAGCGGGTTATAAATTCTGCTTTCATAAAACTTTTACAAACTTACATTTTGCATTGTTCATCTCATGGAATCTTGCATCAAACCTTGTTCCCAATTAAACTAATGTTAAGGGACTTGTGTTATGATAAATTTCCATAAGATTAGAGGTTCAAAAACCTCAAAACTTTCTGCCCTAAAGGTTCCTAAGTGACCTACAAGTGTTGAAACCATCCAAGCCCTAAAACCTTCAATGTTGTGAAGCTTGTGTTTTGGTAAAGTGTGAACAATGGAGCCTTGGCTTTCCAAATATGATTCCACTTCCTCACTTAGTTAGTTACTCCATTTTCTTTACCTAAGTCATCAAGTAAAGTTTCTAGTAACAAAGTGTCCAAACTACACCAAGTCTCCAAACATTTGCCATGATTGGAATGCACTCGTCTAGTTTGAGCACACTTAGTTACTTGGTGATTTAGATGATGCACATTCTAAGTAGCTTTCAAGAAATCAAAGTAAGCCAACCCCACCTAATCTTCAACATTTGCCATGTTGGGTATGTACACGTCCGGGTTGTCCTTATTTGGCTACTTAGCAAAATAGTTATTTGTACATTTTTATCTTATTCATGACTAACCAAAATCATCAACTAAGTTTATGATTTTCTGCTTTGGTGAATCCATATAATAAGGTTAAATGGATGGAATTCATCCTACTTCATTGCATGACCATTCATGGTACCTTATAACACATATGGCTATAATATATATTTTTCCATCATTTTAATTTCGAACACATTCCATCAACCGAATCCATAAACTCATACACCTTCCTTTTCCTGTCGTAGGGCAACTTCGGTGTTCCAATCTCAAGACGAAACCACTCATGACTTCTTTGGAAGCTTTGCAAATTGTTAGTTTACATGATCCCATTCTTACCTTTTTCACACTTTTGGGTGCAATATATACAATCTTATCAAAATCACAAACACGATATCAATCACATTATTCACATCAATCAATCCGTTTATACATACTTAAATGATATTCTTAGGGCACATCATGCTAGAAGCCTTTCTTGCACAATATTTGTCACTAACATCGTGAGCCAACCTTAACATGTATAGCGTTATAGTAGTAGCACACCGCCCTTAGGAAGGGCCTGTGTTAAATTATTCAATCACGGTTTTGTTCGCCTCGGTGACAAAATACGCAACTTTGTGGACACAATTGGTTTGACCTATATTTGATACATGCTAGTATTGTTATGTTTTCACGCCTTAGTATATTTTTATGTCATGTAGGATTGATGACGCCTTTTCTATCTATGCCAGTAACTAAAACTTGTATGCTCACCAATGCTTTATGTGATGACATCTATTTTAATATATATTATAGGAAATTGATGCTATGACGTTTTGAGAATCTAGTAGGATGGATTTAGAAATACATTTTAATTTTATGTACTTCTCTCTTTGTCGTATTTGAACTTCTATGTTGTATTTTCATTTAAAAACATTGTATCACTTAGTTTATCAATGAAATTTGAGTTTAATTAAATATTGTCACATTTAGCAAGTTATGATGTCTCGAGCAATCAATTTCGTCTCGCCCCGATGTTTCTGCCACCGGTTGGGGTATGATAGGTTGGTATCAGAGCCATAACTATAGGGAATTAGGAAAAATTGCATGATTTGACCTAGTCTATAGCTAAGTACCTTATTCGACCATTCTTGGTTATCATCCTTGAAATTTACCAAAATCATACGCCTTCCTTTAGGCAAATTTACACTATGACACAAACCGAGATAATCATTTTTAAAGCGACTCGTTCTGACCTAAATGAGATCGGAGTCATCTCACCACACACGATTGTAGGGGACGAGGATGGGGATGAGTGTTCCCAACCTCCCCACGATGATATGGCAACTTACCATATACTTCCCTAAAACAATAACAAATGGCCTTATCCGGAACTCTTATTTTACATACATTCATTGTTATATCAATTATTACAAGTCTTTTTATATCAATTATTACAAGTCTTTTCTTATCAATTTTGTTTCCAACTTCAACTAAGTGTAAAGAAGACGCGTCCATTCAACTTTGACTAACAAATTTTACAAATGATATGTCTTGTGCAATTTTTTAATTTAAATTTCAAACAGCATATTTGACTTTCAACACGTTTAATTACTCTAATCTACCATTCACCCCTGATTTTAGTTTTAAATACTTAACAAAAAACAAATTTTAAATCAATCCACTTTTAGTTAAACTTATAACAAATACAAAAGATATAATCACTAAAAACAAATTATTAGGAATCCAATCCAAACAAAGTTCCAAACACCTTTGAAATTTAAAAGCTCAAAAGTTTGTTTTTATTTTTTAAACCGCCTTTGACGAAGCCACACCCACACCTCTAATCTTGATCACATGCGACGCGGTGACCTTATTTAATATTCCCCTTGATCTATCTCCTAGCCGTCGATGTATCAATCAACGGTCATGATTCCTGTTTCAGGATTATTAAAAGTGTAATTATATTATATTCAGATCAAAGATCTATGAGCCTGGGCCCCACAACACGTAGCTGTCGGCTAATCAGACATAAGTCCTTCAATAGGTACGGTTGATTGCCAAAAATCACCGATCGTTTAATCCAACGGCTGCAATTAATCCTCGTGAAAAACAATGCAGCAGGAAAACACTAGGGCAATTTCCCAGATCCAACAACCCATTTTCTTGTATTCATATTTACATTTTCACCCCTTGTGTTATCTTACTTTGACAAGCTTTGCCCTTGTACTTTTGTAAAGTTGATTCGGGAGCTTTTTATCTGTTTGACATAAGCTTTTTGAAAGTAAAATAAGCATTGATTGAAAAACAAGAAAGATTGTGTGAATTTTGGAGGTTTAACTTCTATTTTGGAGTTTGGGTAGTTTCTAAAGTTAAAGCTTGTTAGGGCTTTTGAAAACAATATGAAATAACTACCTTTTTTTATGATAGTTATGTGTTTAATGTATTAAATGTTCTTTTAGTTTTAGTTGTATCTACTTTTTTTAATAAGACTTAATATACTAGGCACTTCATCTCATAACTCTAGTTAGTGCTCTAGCTCATATTTTTAATTACATAGAATAACATAACTATTATTATTTAAAACATGAAACTTGGATTTTAACCGAGAATTGTGGTTTGTTGACATGTAAAATTCATATAAGTTCGTAGATATGATGATTTATATGACACATATAAGTGAAGTTACAATGATTTATACAACACGTCTTTTTGATCTTGTTAATTGGGTGCGCTTGTGCTCATTATATAGTTTAGCAATTAATGATCAATTTAGATCGACAATAGTGAAGTTGCAGGTTACGTGGTTTTAATTTTGTTGATTTGGTCTTACACGCCAAGAACCTCAAATAGCTTATAATTATATGTTGTAACAATATTGATTTGAATGCTTATTCCTTATTTCCTCATATAAAATATCGATCATATATTGTCTGTCAATTAAATTAAATCACATAGACGTTGCGTCATCATTTTTAACATGTTAAAATAAAAGATGATATCTCTACTTTCAAAAGTAAACTACATAAATTACATAATCAATTTGATCACCAAGGAACACTTTTTGGTTGTGAAACGAGATATACTTAGAATAGTATTGAGATGATCGTATGTACATTAACTTAACTATAAGCGAAGTTTGTGGAAGGTACGCTATATCAATAACCTCAATAAAACTAATTAAGGAAAACTTCAAAATTCGTAGTAACCACAGTGTTAGAAATATTATTTCGTAAGTCTCACTTCATCAAAGGAGTAAGTCTCACTTCATCAAAGGAATACCACAAAACAGTGTTATGTTTGTCACAATAAGATCAACCAAAATTTTATAAATGTAACTTTTTTTAACACACATTATTAAAAACAAATAGTGTTTTCTTCCATTTTTTTTAAAGAATAAAAAGGTGAGAAAACCAAAGGGTTAAAGTAATGAGATTGAAAATCCTTTTCGAATAAAGTATCTAAATTTAAGATAACATTAAAAGAACATGTTACATTAAAAGTAGAGTATTAAAAAGGATAGATTTTATACAATTTAGGTTATGATTACATTTTTATAAAACTATAAGGACTTAAAATCCACATACAAAAATAAACAAAGGTCTAAAAAATACAACCTTTCACATACTATTTCACCATTCGTAAGCCGTCTTTCATCTCTCTTTCTCGTTATCCATCCCTTCACAAACCCCTCCGTCGTCTCCTCCTCTCTCCGGCCACCCTCCGCCGTCTCCCTCCTCCCTCACCACCATCACCTAATCCCATAACAACAATAACCGCAACACCACATACAAAAGAACCAATCTCAACAAACAAAACATCACAAGATGCAACCAACAAACGGCAACAACAACAACAACAACGAGTTAACACCCCAACAGCAACAACTTCAACAACAACAATGGTTAGCGATGCAGCAATACCAACAACAACAATGGCTAGCGATGCAGCAGTATCCTGCAATGATGTACCAACAACCACCGCCACACTACATGCCGTATTACCAGCAGCAGTATCAACAACAATTGCAACACACGCAACAGAAAGGTGGTCATCTTCAACCCACGAGTGAAGATAATAAGACGGTTTGGGTTGGTGATCTGCAACACTGGATGGATGAGAGTTATTTGCAGTCGTGTTTTGCTCAAACTGGCGAGGTTAGGGTTTTGACTTTTTGACTTTTGATTGTTGTTGTTGTTGTTTCTATTATTGTGAATATATGTACTTTTGTTGTTATATGTGGAATATTTCGTTTGTTGTAAATTGAGAAATAACAGTACAGTTTTTCAGTCTTGTTTAGGGGATGTTTTCATTATGCCAAAATTAGTATTTTAGTTTATTCAACCTTTTAATTTATCTGTAGCACTTGTAATTTGATTTTATATGTAACACATAGTTTGTATGTATTTTGATGTTATTTAGTTCATTTAATGCTGTTTCGAATCTTCGATTTTATATGTAACACATGTAATTATTATTTGGTTTATTCGAATCTTCGATTTTATATGTAACACATAGTTTCTATGTATTTTGATGTTATTTAGTTAATTTAATGCTGTTTCGAATCTTCGATTTTATATGTAAATTATTTGGTTTATTCGAATTGGGTAATGCGGTTTTGACATTTTTGAAACGGAATACGAATTCGGTTTGGATAAGGACCCGATTGGTGTTTCATTTCGGGCAAGGATCGGATTTGGATATTCGAAATTCTAATTTGTTATTCGAATCGGATCGGATTTTGGGTTTTCATGTTTGATTTGAATAATGAACATCCTTGCCTGTAACTATAAATTTACTTTAATAATTGTAATGTTTTTGTTTGAATTTAAGTTTTGATATCATGAAATTAGCAGGTGGCATCTATAAAGCTGATACGGAACAAGCAAACGGGCCAATCAGAGCGTTATGGTTTCATCGAGTTCCATACACATGAAGCTGCTGAGAAAGTTCTTCAAACCTACAACGGGAGCATGATGCCAAACACAGATCAAGTTTTTCGGTTGAACTGGGCAAGTTTTAGTTCGGGTGAAAAACGTGCAGACACTGGTTCAGATTTATCTATATTTATAGGAGATTTGGCGCCAGATGTGACAGATGCAATGTTGTATGAGACATTTGCTGGTAGATATCCATCTGTTAAAGGTGCGAAAGTTGTTTTTGATTCGAATACTGGGTGTTCAAAAGGTTATGGGTTTGTTAGATTTGGTGATGAGAGTGAGAGAACACGGGCTATGAGTGAGATGAACGGACAATATTGTTCAAGCAGGCCCATGCGTGTTGGTGTTGCAACACCGAAGAAGCCACCTATGCAACAACAGTATGGTCAGCAACAATATCCGTCTCAAGGTATGTCTTTCTGGTCCCCTTTTTTTGGTTTTGTTTTCAACCTATTTACTTATGAATCGGTCGATTCATCATTCAGATTACGCTATGTCTCTTAACAGCTTAAATAGGTAATGTAATAAAAATAGGTTAATGGATAGAATGTTTTTTCCAATGCATAAAACCTCCTAAGCTGTTTATTCAAAAGATTAGATTATAATTGCAATATAAATTGCACTATTTATTCATAAGAGTCCTTATTTTTTATATATAAAGTGTTTCTCACCAACTCAAGATTTGACCTGCATTAGGCTTCACTTTTTGACCTGTTTGAGCCACCTATTTTGGCACCTATACTTGTGACTAATTTTGTGCTCCATAGCCTCTATATACGCAAATGTGTATTATTTACTTGGAAGATTGCGACATTGTGCAATGTATTGAGTAATGGCAAAAAATTGGTGGGTTGGGTAATGAGTGTAAAAGTGTTCAGGTCAAAAAGGGTACAGGTCCAAAGGGTTTTCTAAAAGTTGGATGAAACGGGTCAGGGGTTGGGCGTTTTTGACTCGTTGGGTCAAGAAGTTGTTTCTCTGTTGTTTATTGACTTACTGCAAAGAGAAAACAACCGGCAGGCATGAACTATAAATATATCATAGGTTTAAAAAGTTATTGATATTTGAATGTTTGTATAATACACATTGGACCCGCTCCAATTTACTAAATTCTCTTATATAAACAATTGAACTTACATTTACCATGAGTTCTGTCCAAATAACCTTAACACAAAACAACTATTTACTCAAGCTTTATCCATGTTATCTGCTTAGGCCTTCGAGTCATGAATCATGATTGCCACGTGTAAGTCATGTTTATTTATTTTCTCCCATATTATGGACTGCCATAATTTTTTGTTGGATATGATGAATACTAGTTTCTTGAAAATCATGTAAAAATCTAGGATTTGGCTGCTGATCTATATTCCATGCTAACATAGTTGTTTAAACGATAGATAGACATAAAAGAATGTGGATTAGGATGTTTGGTTTTGTGCATTTTTTGGATAGCTCAACTTTTACCTCTAGTTTTATTTAGTTTGTATGTTTACTCTATTGTTTTTCGTATTGTGCTTGTCTTTTGTAAACGTTATTTGGAATTTTTCTTCATACAATCCCCAAATGACTTTGTAATATTATTGGGAAAATTTTGGTTAGGTTCCATTTCCAACGGGTCAAATGGATAAATTTAAAAAAGCGTACGTAAAAGGAATGGATCAAATCGGTCGAAGAAAGTTGTGCAAAATACAACAACAACAACCATACCCAGTATAATCCCACATATAGCGAAGCTATTGATAGGGTCTGGGGAGGGTAGGATGTAGGCACGCCTTACCTATATCCCAGAGGATAGAGAGGCTGCTTCCAGTGAGACCCCCGGCTCCAAAAACCATAACCAAGACATAAGCTTCTAAAAAAACATATATAAGCACGCCACTACTACAAAAGATAGAAATAAAAATAATAATAAACGGATAAATAAGTAAGTGCTTGTTAGTAAAACTACGACATCGATAATAGGTGAAAACATATATATATATATATATATATAAATATAACTATATGACACCTCAAAGAAACTGAAAAAATAAACTCATAAGATAGGAACCTAAGCTAAAAAACCAGGCCAAACTCCTAAAAATCTTTAACCTTAATCCTACGTCTCCACGAAGATCTGTCCTCGACCGTCTCCACGAAGATTTTGTCTGTGCAAAATGTATTTGTAAATTTCACTGCGTACAACTGCCAAATGACTTTATGAAAAATTTGAATAATATTGTGATAAACTAATAATATGGTTTTTGTTATCATGTAGCTTGTTAGTTAAATATTATAAGAAAATAGACAAAGAAGGTGGTAGGCGCAGACCAAACCTATTTGACCAGTTTTGGCACACGTTTGACCCGTTAATTAACCCAATCAACCACTCATTTTGCTACTTTTGGCTTTGAATTTCACACACCTTCTCATCTTTTTCATTGTTAAGAGGATAGCGAAGTTTGTTGATGACAGGGACCAAACTAATAGTTTCTTCTGCAATATCTTTTTTTTTGGATTAGTCATATGCATCTTTTTATATCCTTATAAATGTAATCTTTGTCTTATGTTGTAGCTGTTCTATTGACCGGGGGACATGATTCATTCGGTGCTGTTCAGTCTGATGGAGATTCTTCAAACACAACAGTGAGTTACTGGTTTTTCGTTATATAACTAGAACCGCTAACAGCTTTACTAACACGTCTTATTGTTGCATAGATTTTTGTGGGAGGACTCGACTCTGAAGTCACCGATGACGACCTGAGGCAAACTTTTTCCCAATGTGGTGAGATTTTGTCTGTTAAAATACCAGTTGGAAAAGGATGTGGTTTCGTGCAATTTGCAAGCAGGTACAGTCTTTACAGTGTCCACAATATATGTTATCTGTTTTTTTTTTCATATTTTGAAGTATTGATTTTGTTAAAAATGCGCTCATTTATCGTTCGAATTTTGATATTATAGAAGCAGCGCCGAGGATGCAATTCAGAACATGCATGGCACGGTGATTGGGAAACAGACGGTTCGTATATCATGGGGTAAAACTCCTGCTAACAGACAGGTAATTTCCTCGCTTTTGTTGACTCAGTTTTGACTTTTCAGTTGACTGTCATTTGAAGGGGTTTGCACGATTCGGTTCGGTTTTGTTTTTTTTTTTGGTTTTAGCAGTGGTTCGGTTTTTTGGTTTTTGACAATTAAGTTATTATATTTAACATTTTTAATTAATATTGTTCACATAAACCTAACCTTCTAATCTATTTTTATGTTTCTCCGAAGTTTTTTAAGACATTTTCTTTTATAATGCTTTGGAAATCATTTAGCTTTTATGTTAAATTTTGTTATTTTGTGTAGGCAATGGATAAATCATTTCGAAGATAAATAAACATGTTAATTTCTTATTTTAAATACGTAACATTCAAGAATAAAATTAAGAGTAAATTACTTTTTGGGTCCCTGTGTTTTAGTGGTTTTAACTACTTGAGTCCAAAATCAAAAAGTTTAACGCCCCGAGTCCCTAGACGCTTTTTTATAACTTTTTGAGTCCTTTTGAGTCCAGCTTTTAACCTTTTGAGTCCAATTTTTTTAATAAAATTGGACTCAAAACATAATTCCTAAATCAATATTTAACAAACATTAAAAAATGATTTTTTTGATTATTTGGTTCGGTTCGGTTCGGTTTTCATAAAATGCAAAACCGTAACTGAACCGTAAATTTCGGTTCAGTTTATTATTTTTTTCATTTTTTTGTGTGGTTCAGTTAAATTGTTTTTTTTGGTTTTCTGCCAACCTTACAGTTGATGCTGATTAACTTGCAAGATATATCAAGATAATTATTTTACTTCATTTGATCGTGTTTATATGCTTGTGTATTGTTTATGACAGAGGATGGGCGGGAACGGAAACTACTATGCGAAGCAAGGTTATGGCGGCGGTTATGGTGGTGGTGGTTATGGTGGCGGTGGGCAACAGAACCAGGATGGAGGTATGTATGGAGCTGCAGATGGATCAGCTTATGGATCAAATGGGTATGACAACCATCAGCAGTCTGTTAGCTGATCTTACTACTGGTATTTAAATTGAATCTGAACACCATATGATGAGATTTTAAAGACATATTATGTTTCTTTATGGGATATAAATATCTATGAATGCAACTGGAATTTTGAAGGGTCCTTTCTCTACATATACTTACTACTGATATACATATGAACATACATATACATAGATGTGTTTATATGCTACTACACACTCTGCGTAATTTGCTGTGTATGTTTGTTTATACTAGGGGTGGATACGGTGGAGAACACACATGTTAATTTTTTTTTTATAATTAAAAAGAAAAACTATAGCAATACTATACTCAAATTAAAAAGAATAAAATGCTCGTTTTTATAGCTAGTTTTTTTAATCAATGTATGAGAAAGTTATGGTTTAATAATTGTGGGAGAAGTTGGTTTAAAAGTAAAAAAATAGTGATTACTTAAGCTCTTAGACCATGCGTAGTGGTAAAAAAAAGTGGGCGTTTTTTCCCAATAATGCACAACCACGTCTGACATCGGCCCCCCCGGGGCATTTTTTTTTGGCAAAATTTGGTTTAGGCGTGTTATTTTCCACGCCCAGCTTCATTTCCTGTGTCCAATCACCGTCATTTTTCTTTTTGTAAAACCAATCAGATTTTTTGATGTTTTTTTTATTTAATTTTATTACAAACATAATGCCCCACAATGCCCGCATCCCCACTACACCCATTTTAGAAAACGTCTCATAATGCCTCATTGCTGACTGGGCTGCCACATGACGCAAAACGCCCAAGGGTGGGGTGTTAACCACTACACATGGTCTTAAAACTATGTAAAGTTATCTTTTTGTTCCCTTCATAAATATTTAAGAATTTGGTTGGTAGCATGTTTTGGTTTGAAGTCAGGTCGGGTTCAGATCAACCGAACGCATAAAGTACGACTAGATACATGTAATATTTGTGAAACCGAGCTAGATAGATCTATAGTTTTGGTTCATAGACAAGTATTTGGAGATGTGATTGGTTTTGAGTGGTTTAAAATTGAAAGTAGAGATGGTCAAAAGGAATAAGTTGGTGTTCACTAAAGGAACAACAATTGTGGACCGTTGGTTGCATGGTAGGCCATCTTTTTGACCGTTTAGATCGGTTAAAGTTTGTGATTGCTTTAAACCAAAAATAGGCTTAACACTTAAAAAATGTGTTTTCAACTTAGATCTAGTTAACACTTACTAAAAGTAAAAGGAGCACCCAATTTTTAAGGTTTAATACAAATTAAAGTATGAAAATCGTTGGGTTATGGCATGGAACTCTTTCTTAATTAGCTTTTCCTTTTGACATTAACAACTTGGTGGTATGAACATTCGAGCAAATGACAACTTGCTTGTTGACTTAGTCACATAAATTTTCATACTTGGCTTAACTTGTAGTGTTGATTTATTATTTAAGGATTGTACCTTAAAACAAAGTCATCAAAATATAAAATAATGAAACTCATCGAAACACGAGTTTATATAATAAAATAAGTTTCTATGTGGTTTTAAAAGACAAGAAAATCCTTCTAATGTGTTTTAAGTAACAATCGTCACAATATTATCATAAATAACATATCAATTTTCACACTTAACAAAAAAATTATATAATAAAATGTTCATTATCAAGTATAGATATATTTGTGACAATCAATTCTACCCTTTCCTCGTACATGATAAAATAAGATGCAACAAATTAATATATATAAATAAAATTCCATTTTTTTTATTATCAATATATATATATATATATATATATATATAGGTAGAGGTTCAACTAAGAATTTAATCTTCCCTAAGTTTCCTAAGAAGCAATCTTGAGCTTACATGTGGCAATCTCATTAATTTAGGTGAAAGGGTAATATTGGAAAATGCAAATTTCAAACAGATCTGTACTTAGTTTTAATCACACGATTTTCATTCCTTCTTTCATATTTTTCATTCATTCATTCATTGAGCTTCATCATCTGACCACATCTAATTCAATCGCAAATCTCAATCTCAATCCTGCTGAATCGTTCATCGTTTCATCGATTTGCCGGTACCTGCGAGATTGAGATCAATCCTGCTGAATCGTTCATCGTTTTCATCGATTTGCTGGAACCCTAGCTCCTCTGTTCATTCATTGATTTGCTGATTTATCCTCCTCTATTTTAATGATGTCTACTACTGTCCATGGTAAAATACCTTCTAGTTTTAATTTCATCTACTTTTTAGGTTTTTAGTTTTGATCTAAGTTGTGCTGGTTTTTATTTAAAAGTGTAGTTCTGATGTTGTGCTGGTTTTTTGAAGTTGTGCTGGTTTTTTTATATTACATCATATTTTAAAGTGTAGTTTTGTAAAGTTGTGCTGATATCTTTATTTTGTGCTAGTTTGCCTGGTAAAGTTGTGCTGGTTTTTATTTAAAAGTGTAGTTCTGAAGTTGTGCTGGTTTTTTGAAGTTGTGCTGGTTTTTTTATATTACATCATATTTTAAAGTGTAGTTTTGTAAAGTTGTGTTGATATCTTTATTTTGTGCTAGTTTGCCTGGTAAAGTTGTGCTGGTTTTTATTTAAAAGTGTAGTTCTGAAGTTGTGCTGGTTTTTTGAAGTTGTGCTGGTTTTTTTTATATTACATCATATTTTAAAGTGTAGTTTTGTAAAGTTGTGCTGATATCTTTATTTTGTGCTAGTTTGCCTGGTAAAGTTGTGCTTGTTTTTTGTGCTGGTTATTGTTAAGTTTGTGCTGATATCTTTTATTTGTTCTGGTTTTTTGATTTGTTCAGGAGTTCGTATCTGTCCAACTACTGGTAATCAGTATTATACTCCTATTGTTCCAGATTCTTCCAAACCTGTAGTTGGTATGCATTTCCAGTCAATTGATTCTGCCTTTAATTTCTATAAGAAGTATGCTAAGTTATCTGGGTTTGAGGGTCGAAAGCATACTCAATCTTCAAAAAATGGTGTTGTGATTAGAAAGTACTTTGTTTGTGCGAAAGAGGGTTCAGCGACATCCTGTGCTGTTGACACGGTAAATGATAGTGTTGGTGCTGATAAAAAGTTAAATGACCGAAGGAGGAGACCTTCTAAACGTACCGGATGTAAGGCACACATCCGTTTGTCTTTAACTCCAAAAAATACTTATAGAATTTCTCATGTATTTGAGGAGCATAATCATTCTTTTGTTGATGAAGAAGATTATCATCTTTTAGCTTCGTCTAGAAAGTTGACATTCACTGAAGAGCAACTGCTTTCTGATTTTTCTGAGATGAATATTGGTCCAGTTAGGGCATTCAACCTTATGAGAAAGATTCGTGGTGGATTTGATAAGGTTGGAATGACGTCTACTGATTGTAAAAATTTTAAAAGAGATATTAATTTGTTCATTGGATAGTTTGATGTGGACATGGCTGTCCAACGTCTTATGAAGAAGAAGCTGTATTTGTCGAATTTTTCTTGTGAATTTTATTGTGATGAAAAAGGTTCTCTTGCTGGATTATTTTGGGCTGATGAAGAAATGAAACTGAATTATGAGGTCTTTGGGGATGTTATGTCTTTTGATGCTACGTTCCGTACGAACATGTATTTTATTCATTTTTTGTAGATCATTTGTTCATATTTTTATTAAACTAGCACAATTCAGCAAGCAGTTGTAATATAATCAATTCAATTTTTAGGTATGACTTGGTATTTGTTCCGTTCACTGGAATCGATAATCATCATCACAATGTCACGTTTGCTGGTTCTTTGTTAGCATCTGAAACTGCTGAATCATATAAATGGCTTCTTCAAAGTTTTTTGAAGGCTTTTGGTGTTGCACCTAAGGTGGTTGTGACTGATCAGGACGCTGCAATGAAAATTGCCATCCGAGATGTTTTCCCAGATACCAGACATCGTTTGTGTATGTGGCATATAATGATCAAAGTTTCTGAAAAGGTAACTTTCTTAAAACCAGCACAGTTTTACAATGTTATAATTTTTTAAACCATCATAAATTAAACCAGCACACTTTTAGCATATAAACCAGCACACTTTAAACAATCCATTTAAACCAGCACACTTTAGCATATAAATCAGCACACTTTTAAACCAGCACACTTTGGCATATAACTCAGCACACTTTTAAACCAGCACACTTTCTTTAAACCATCACAGTTTAAGCATCATAGTTTAAGTTTATACATCAACTAGCACACTTTAACATATAAACCAGCACATTTTAGGATTTTTTTGCTGTTTTAATATACTAATTATTTTTTTTGTTATAGGTTGGTACTGAGCTATCACAAGATGAGGTTTTTAAAGATGATATATGTGCTGTTGTATGGACTGATGCTCTTGAACCAGCACAGTTTGAGACACAATGGTGTGATTTAATGATTAAGTACAACCTTACTAGTAACAGCTGGCTGTCTGATATGTACAACCTCAGATCAGATTGGATTCCTGCATACTATCGTCATGAACATATGTCCGGTCTTATGCGTACAACATCTAGGTCTGAGAGTGAAAATCATTTTTTTGGTCAATTAACCAACACAAAATTGTCATTAGTTGAGTTTTTGAGCCATTTTGATACTGCAATGGAATCTCAGAGGTTTAAGCGCAGCAAACGTGATCATGATACCAGATACACAGAACCTGCCATGAAAACCAATTATGAATTGGAACGGGAAGCTGTAAAGATTTATACTCGGGGGATATTTTTTGATGTTCAAGAAGAAATTCGACTTGCTTGCAAGAATTGTATGTGCAGGCGTGAAGAAGAAGTTGGTGATTCAATTAAGTTTTATATTCTACAGGTCAATCTTCCCGGCCTTCATGAGGTATTTATTTATACCTTTAGTAGCACAAACATGTTCTGCTTTTTACAATACATTTTAAGTAGCACAATGATTTATATTTACAATTAGAATTTTACATATATAAACCAGCACACTTTGTTATAAACTAGCACAATATAAAGCATTTGTTATTTGTGTAGGTTCTTTTTACTCCTAAGGATATGGTAATTAAATGCAGCTGCAACCGATATGAGCAGTATGGTTTGCTATGTAGGCATGCCTTTTGTGTTCTTCGTCTTTGTGGTATAAAGGAGTTCCCTAAAAAATATGTTATGGGGCGTTGGACAAGAGATGTTGTTCCAAAAAAGACAAAAGTTTCGAGTTTTGATCAAAATGCTGCTGGTAATCAAGTTGAACGTGCTTCCAGCATTGTGCGTGAGATAATGACTGCAACTGAACATATTGTTAACCGTCTTGTTACAAATATTGACCTGTTATCGTTGTTTAGAGACCAAGTGATCGAGTCGAAGTTGAAGGTTGATTCTGCTGACCTTCCTGCAGAATCACTTGACAAGAATGCAAGATTAGCTAATATTCTTCGTACTGATCAGCCATGTTCATCGTCTTCTGCTACCATTCTTCCACCTAGTGGTATTAGAAACAAGGGGTGTGGTTCAAACAAACGCTTAAAGTCTTTTCGTGAGGTATCATCTTCAAGAATATCAAAGAAACCTAAAACTAGAGGTTGTTTGATATGTGGAGGTCATGGACATAATAGTCGGACTTGTAAGATGAAGACTACTGTTGCTGATTCCCAGAAGAGCAGTTAGTCGTGTGTCTTTGGAAATCATGATATTTGGATTTGTTATTTTTTTCATTTCAGTTTGGATTTCTTGTATTCTTATTATGTTTACAACATTCAACCAGCACATTATTAGTTTTTGTTGATTTTTAAATGCAATTGTCAAGAATTTGATTTTTCAACTTTCAATATACCGTTTAAAACCAGCACAATTATAAAACCAGCACAATTTTAAACTTCTTCTATGAAACCATCACATATTGTCATAGTGAAACCAGCACAATATTAATTGTAAAACCAGCATAAAATTAACTTTCCTAATATAACTGTTAAAGCAGTACAATGTAATTGTTAAACCAGCACCATATTAATTGTTAAACCAGCACAAAATATTACAGACAACTACCAAACTAATAATTTTAAACTTTGTTCTTTAAAACCAGCACAATTATAAAACCAGCACAATTTTAAACTTCTTCTATGAAACCATCACATATTGTCATAGTGAAACCAGCACAATATTAATTGTAAAACCAGCATAAAATTAACTTTCCTAATATAACTGTTAAAGCAGTACAATGTAATTGTTAAACCAGCACCATATTAATTGTTAAACCAGCACAAAATATTACAGACAACTACCAAACTAATGTTATATTGTTCAACCAACACAATCAATATTTGTTGTTCAATCTGTCATTGATTTTCGTTTCCGCATTTTTCTTGCATTCCTCTTTCTTTTCAGGCTCCATCTTCTCATACTTCTCTAACATTTCCATCATTTCACCTTTCGCTACGTTGATGTCGGATAAAAGTATTTTGCTTAAATACTTGTATCTCAGTTCAACCAACTCTTTGTCTTGTTCCGGTGACTCTTTCGACAGCCCACTATCCCATTCCTTTTTGCTCACATGCTTCCCTGTGTATGTCTCCATGTGTCTCATTGCAAAGACACCACAATCTACAAAGTTCTTTTCCGTTTGCCACGACATTTTCATTATTTCTGGTTCCAAGGGCGACATCTTTGGGTGCATTGTTGGGTATTCAACTTCAAGGTAATCACATACAATTTCTTTCTGTAATTTGAAAATTTTCAAAATCAAAATCCCTAAGCATCACAAATATAATTAAAATAAACAGCACAGAATTAATGGGCATCAATATATTACCACTCTTTTAGCACGTGTCATTTTTTGTGCTTTTGCTTTCCCTTTCATGTTGTCTATAATCTTGATGTCTTCTCCCTTGAAATCAAAACATACAATGTAGTAGTGCTTGTTTTGTAGTATTGGAATGAACAACATGTCCACTTTCCTAATACTTTCATACCCAGTAGTCATCAATGTCGCGGCAATGTTTTCTCTGAAATTTTGTGTGCAGGTCTTTTTGTTCAGTTTTGGTTTGAAATTGTTTTCTCCCTGCACAGAAACCAGCACAATGTGTTATAAACCAGCACCAGCACAATGTGTTATGAACCAGCACAATAATAGCATTTCATATATTAGACTAACCAGCTATTAATAAAACATTAATATTTCAAAACCAGCACAATGTGTAATAATCCAGCACATTTTGTTAAATGTGCTTTTTCTAATCTGTTATTAAAACCAGCACATATTCGAAAACATACCAGCATGTTGCATGGGCAGAAAACTCTTGCCGGTGAACCTTTGCTTTTGTAGACCTCTTCACTGTTTAGTACCAATGACCAAGCTGTTAGGACTTGGACATGTATGTATAAGTTCGGGTGAAGCGACTCCAGAAATACCCTTGAAAGGTTTGTGCTAAATGCTGTCTCAAATATAAACACCCTGCATTGTTGTAATACACATTAGTTTAAATACTTATTTTTATCCAATTAAGATTTTGTTGGTTTTTATACTTACCAGGGGTCGTCAACTGTCGAGAACATCCATTCGGCTATCCTTTGTTCAATTTTTTCAGTT
The DNA here is from genome assembly GCA_030545235.1 of Helianthus tuberosus. Lineage (NCBI taxonomy): Eukaryota > Viridiplantae > Streptophyta > Magnoliopsida > Asterales > Asteraceae > Helianthus > Helianthus tuberosus. Next base: position 142,691,728 of record CM060441.1, read on the forward strand.
TTTGTTTTTATTTGTACAACTCGCTGCATATATGGTGAACATAAAGGTTCGGCAGGTTGAGTTGTACGTTTGCTTTGTCTTTTTTTCTTCTGGTCTCCGGCGTTTAGGTCTTCACCTATGAATTCTTGTTTTTCACTGTCTTTTTTGGTTTCCTTTTCTGGTGTTTTAAAAACCTCTCCTTGCTGTGCTGGTTGACCAGCAGCCTCATTTCCTTCTTTCTTTGCTGGTTGACCAGCAGTGTCACTTTCTCCCTTTGGTGGTTCATTAGCATCTTCACCTCCTTTCTTTGTTGTTTCCCCATCAGGTTTACCATCTTTAGCCTTTTCTCCACCTGCATCCTTTTCTTCTTCACCACCAACTCCATGATCAGCACCATCTTTTTTGCTGCTTGCTGCTTGTTCTGCCTTTTCTATTTTTTTTATAATCTCTGGCCACATTGAACTGGTGATTCTGAAAGGAGTTGAATCAAATTGTGAGACCACCATTTTTTTTTGTGATTGGGTAAGTTTAACTTCATTCCCTTCTTCCTTTTCATTCCCTCCTTCTGTCTTCTCTCCACTTCCTCCTTTTTTCTTTTCTTCATTCCCTGCTTCTGATTCTTGCTTCTCGAAATTGTACTTTTCACCATATACTACCAATCTTTTTCTCCACTCATCCACAGCATCCACAACCTCCTCACCTCTGTACTTTGTTAAACATTTTGCAATCATTTCGTGTGTTTCTTTGACATGCATGTCCAGCTCTTTTGTTTTGGATTTTATCAGACAAATCCATTCCTGAAAAGATAACCAGCACATTCTTTTTATAAAGTAGCACAAATTGTAAAAGTAGCACATTCTTTTTATAAAGTAGCACAAATTGTAAAAGTAGCACATTTTCCATTTTTATTTTTACATGCACATGATAAAAGTTTACAATAAAGGTAGCACATTTCAAACTAGCACAGTTTTACAATCCATTTAAACCAGCACACTTTAGCATATAAATCAGCACAATTTCACATTCCAAATTCTAACATTAAACTAACATATACTAGGTATAAACTAGCACAATTTAACATCCCAAACACTAAATGTCAACAAATGTCATAAAAGTAGCACATTTTTTCAATAACCATCTAAACCAGCACTTTTTTCAGTAATACTACAGATAAACACAATAAAATAGAAATTACCACTCCACTTGTTGGATTTGTAGGTGGAATTTGTGCGAGTTTTTCCTGGGATTGTGGAATGTCCAAACTTTGTGTAATGTCTAGAGATTCTGGGAAGTCACTAAAGTAATGATTTCTAGCTTCATCAGTTTCCTTTGAGATTTTTTGATATGTGGATAGAGGTTGTTCAGCTGGTGCTTTTTTCTTCATCTTCAGTTTTACCTTCAAATTCTTTCGTTTTTCATTTTGTTCAGTTGTTGCTGCTTTCAAACTTGTTTTCTTCTTACTCTTCACCACCTTTTGAGTAGGTGTTTGTGTTGTCAAGGTGAGTTTCTGTGCTGGTTTCCCATCTTTTTTACTTCTCTTTCTTTTATTGCTTTCCACCACCGGACCAAGCTTTTTAATTGTAACATTTTTATGATACATTACAGCTGGTATCATCTTCTGTGTTGGATTTGTTCTTTGGTATGTATCATGAGCATAAACCAACTGATTGATTTACAAGTTAGTTTTTGTTATTATGTTTGATAAAAAACAATAAATATAGATCATTTTTAGATAACTACAACATACCACTAGAAATGTTATCGGTCCGATGTAGTGTGCTGCTTTAGATTGGAACCAGCTTGTTGTCTTTCTGTTCAAGCAGTCGATCACGTAGCTGCACCAGTCAACATCCTTAATATCTACATCAGGTTGCAATGTTGGAAGGAATTTCATGTTGACGCTGCCACCGTGTGTGAGCTCTGCCATTATTGAGTTGAACATTACAAAAAAGTTCAGTTGAAATAGCCTTCCACTCTCCTTCTGTTCTTTCACAACATGAATAATATGATGCATTTTTGGCAGTTCATCATCAATTTCAAATTGATTTCTAAACTCTGCAACAACTGGATCACTCATTGATGGTTTAGTCTCCGTAACCTTCACTTTACCCATTGGTATGCCAAGAACTTCTTGTACTAGGTTAGGTGTTATCACTACATTATGTGTACCTAGATTCAGTGTGTTGATTGTAGGTTCATAATTGTTAGTGAGCCAGTATCCCAGATTAGTTGGTATTTTTGTTATATCAAAGTTCTTCATGCTTTCAAATCCCATGTTATCTACTTCTGCTTTCTGTTCGTCAGATAACACTTGCATGAATTGAGCAAGGTTTTTTGGGCTGTTCCTGATTCTAATTCTTTTTTTCTTATCAAATTCCTTGAAAATTGTTGATCGTATAGGTTCAAGGTTTGTGGCAACAACTTTTAGTGCTGTTTTTTGTTTCTTTTCCGGTTGTTCGAAGTCACTGTCTGATGAGCCTGCAAGTAATTTCAGAAGAAACATAGTAACCAGCACAAGTTATAAAGTGTACTATATATTAAAAAAACAATAACCAGTACCATTTTGATCATTTAATACATAATAAACCATGATTTTTATAATTCAAAACATCATTGTTACATAAGGTTCAGAAAAACATGATCATAATACATAACAGCATTGATAACATTAGAAAACTAAAACAAACAACATAAACATGATGATCATAGCAGGAGCTGGCTAGATTGCTACTTCCTTCCAAAATTCTTGACTGAGATTATAGGTTTTTCCTAATCTTCTTCATGTTTAGGTTGTAGGATGGGGATCTTTTGTTTTTCATCATCTTCTTCTTTTTTGGGTTGTACAACTGAGATTTCAGGTTTCTCATCAATCTCTTCTTTTATGGGATCTGAAGGTTCACCACCAGAAGTAGGATGATTGGTATAGCTTGGCCCCCAGATTGCTACTTCATTCCAAAATTTCGGACTCATATAATATTCCTTTTTTGTTGGTCTTACAACTTTGAGTGGAATGGGATGCAAAGGTTCATTATCAAAAGTAGGGATTGGTTCTCCTGGTTGTACAATTTCTAGTGGTTTGGGATTGTACAGCTCTGTTTTCACACACAAAAAAGCAACTGAAACTTATATTACTTATCTCCTGAATTTAAAAGTAGCACAGTCGGTAAACCAGCACAGATTTGGAACCCAAAAAACCACTTGTGCTAGTTTCTTCTAAAACACTAAAGTAGCACAGACGGTAAACCAACTAGAATTTGTGCTAGTTTACTAGAAAACACTAAACCCTTTGTGCTAGTTTCTTCTAAAACAATAAACTAGCACAGATAGTAAACCAACACATATTTGGAACCCAAAAAACCAACTAGCACATAGGTTAAACCAGCACAGATAACCAACTAGCACATATTTGTATCAAAACCAGAAAACCAACCACAACTTTGTGCTAGATATTTCTAAAACACTAAACTAGCACATAGGTTAAACCAGCACAGAAAATAAACCAGCACAAAAAATAAACCAGCACTATTTCATTAAAACACAACGATCGATCTGTTTTATAAAATGCAAAACATGAATCAGTTTAGGCATATTAAAACCCTAGAAATCTGTTCGTTTACAGATCCTTAACAAACCTTCGAAATCGTCATCAGGTTTTGTTTCTTTATGCTTCTTGCTTCTTGTAGATCTCTTAGAACCTGTGTAATCGATTTGATTTCGAAGAAACTTAGAAAAACCGTACAAAATTGAAACGAATACACCAAAATGCAAAAAAAAAAATGGAACGTACTCTCTGAATCCATCGTTGATGCTGTTTTTGTTGTTGTTTGTTCGATTTTCGTCTGTCTGATTGTCGATTTTAGGGGACGTTTGTTAGCGATTGGGAAGTTTTGAGAGAGAGTGAAGAAGAACTGTTTTTGAATCGTAACTGCTTTGCTTTTTGTCCAGTACTATTTTTTTGTTTATGACGAAAATACCCTCGCGCGTTTTATTTTGTTTACTTATCTAGTTTAATATTAGGGATCTAATCTGGTCCATTGGTTGTTTAAAAAAATGGTGTAGATTGCTTCTTAGGCAACTTAGGCAAAATAGGCTTCTTAGGGGAACCGCCCCCTATATATATATATATATAAATAATGTGCACACATTCATAAATACGTGAGTAAATTACAAAAGTCGTTCTTTATGTATGTATGTTATTGCAAAGTGTGTTTTTTATCTTTAATAAATACAAAAAACATACTTAATATTTACAAACCCTAACATGTTATATCATTTCCCCCCAAATTATGTTTATTTTTTCAGTTAACTCGTGTCACGTGTGGCCCATGTGAGGTTATTAAAGTCATTTAACCTACCCACTTGTCTTCCCTCTATTAAAGCCCTAATCCTTCAATTTAATGCCCTCGAGTCCCACGTGACATGAGTTAACTGAAAAAATAAATAAAGTTTAGGGTAAAGGATATAATATGTTAGGGTTTGCAAACATTAAGTATATAGTCTGGACTTATTAAAAACAAATAACATACTTTATAATAACATACATACATAAAGGATGATTTTTGTAATTTACTCTAAATACTTAAATTTTTGTACAAAATACCAAAAAGTTATCCTAATAATTTACAACATCGACACACGAATATTCAAATATATTTGAAGTTTGGAATAACCACTCATGACAAATTTGTGCATAGGCTCCCTTCCAAAAGGTCTCCATGTGAATGATAAATCAACCCCACCAATAAATAATGTTCACCACTTTTTACACTAAATTTATTTGTAATTTTATTAAAACCTTATCATCATTGGAATATGCAACCAAACCCTTCTATGCATCCATGTATGTCGTGTATCAAGACATAAAAAGCACGACTCTTTTGCACACTACAAAAACAAAACGACATCGTTTCCATTAGGAAACAAAATATACAAAATTTTGTCAATAAATACATGTATCTACCTCTCATTTGTCACTTGAGAAATGGAGAGGGGACACACATTGTTGGTTACAAGACTTGAACTTCTTCTTCTTATTCTTGTAACGGTCACAACATGCGAGTGTCACATCCATGGCTCGCGGGCCAACCAAGCGGAAACGCTTATGGCATTCCGTCGTTCAAGAAACCGGGCCCAAGTTAATATAGTTAATGATGAGGATAAGATGAGTGAAATGGGCTTCAGTGAGATGAAAACTCACAATGGTGGGAGGAAAATGGAAGATGATTACATACATGGAGGGCTTCCGGGGCAGCCATTATCGAAAGCGTCGAAATTCAAACAATATGCGGGATATATCAATGTTGATAGCTTGAATGGTAGAAGCCTTTTCTACTATTTTGTTGAAGCTCTTGATGAACCATCTTCTAAACCACTTGTGCTTTGGCTTAATGGAGGTACGTACTTTTGCAATTCTTCGCATTTCCTTTGGTTTAACGAGATAATTAAAGTAGTAAATTTTTTAAAAGAGCGTTTTTAACGAGTCAAAAGTTGATGTTACTGTATACTTACAACATCCTAAATCGTTTTACCACAAAACTAAACTTGTTTTTTAGTTTTATAATTATATATGTAACGCATTACTTATTAATACATTTGCATATCGAGACAGGACCCGGTTGTTCCTCTCTCGGGGTTGGTGCCATGCTCGAGATTGGACCGTTTGGTGTTAACCCTGATGGCAAAACACTTTATTCACGAAGATTCTCATGGAACAAAGGTTTGTTTCTTTGTATCGACCGACCATTCTACATAAATGAACGATTTACTTATATCTGTTTTGACCTGTTACCCAGTCGCGAATATATTATTCTTGGAATCACCGGCGGGAGTTGGATTCTCTTACTCCAACACAAGCACTGATTATGACTTGTCAGGGGATAAAAGGACTGGTTGGCTCCCTTTTCATTATTACATACACATATATCTTTCCCTTTTTATAAAGAAATAGAAAAAGTTAATCATGGTTTTCTATCTATTGCTTCATTAGTAAGGCAATACATTTGAACCAACTTTTTTTTTTTGTTTTTTTTTTTTTTCATTTTTAGTTAGTAAATGAGTTGAAATTGACACTTTTACCATAGATTATAATCTTGTTTTTGGTTTATCATATGGTTCTTTTTAACAAAACCGCAGCGGAGGACTCATACGCTTTCTTGGTGAATTGGTTCATACGATTCCCGCGTTACAAGAATCACGACTTGTACATAATAGGTGAAAGCTATGCAGGTATAGATTACTGTTTAGAACAAGCAACTTCAAACGGTTATTTAAAATGTATTTGTAACATTTTATTGTCATAAAATATGAAATATAAAAAGTACATTTATGTTGCAGGATTTTATATCCCAGAGCTAGCTGATGTGATTACCAAGAAAAACATGAAGGGTCACTCTAGTTCAATCATTAACCTCAAGGGTATTATGGTAAATAGCATCATTTATACAACAACTATGGTTTGAAAAATATGAAATAATTGCTTTAGTATCAAAATGGACATGTTTAATATGTTAATATTTCCATTGTGGTTATATAGATTGGCAATGGAATAATGAATGAGGATACGGATAACAAAGGGTTCAATGATTATCTATGGAGTCATGCCTTAATTTCAGATGAAATTTATACCAAATTAAGTCAAAACTGCAGTAGTAACGCCGTTAACAGCGACTACTGCAACAACTTAGAGGAAGAACTCGGAGAGGACATTGGGGATATTGATTTCTACAACATCTACGGCCCAACTTGCACACCATTGCCTGCTGGATTAACGACTAGGAGGAAGCGCCATAGTGTAGTTGATCCATGTGAAGGAGAATACGTCGAAAAATATCTCAATCTTGCCGATGTTCAAAACGCTTTCCATGCTAACATCACCAAGTTATCTTATCCATGGTCAACTTGCAGGTACCATCATTCGTATTTGACCCGTATTTAAAAGGTTATAATTCCTTTTACCACCAAGGCACCAAACATTAAAAAAAGTACATTTTGGGTTAAATGGGTCGTATAAGTGTCAACCAGTGACAATCACGTTGTGTTGGGGACATGTGGCTAATTCGATTTTGGGTTTGACCCATCAACCTGTGTACACGACCTGTTTCTCACCTCTATGGGTGGTTTGCTTGGGTCTGGGTCAAAACATTATTTGGGCCGTCGGGTCAGCCCATTTTCTTGGACAAAATCATTTAGTCTTGGTTAAGAAGTTGATTTAAAAGTTGTTTTGTTGCAGCAAACTCATTGCCAAGTGGAAGGATAGCCCGTCAACTATGTTTCCGATATACAAAAGGCTAATTGCTTCGGGTCTTCGAATACTTCTTTATAGGTACATTCAAGCCATACTCTTTAACAATTAAATGACCAAAAAAAGTTAATTATAATCATGTGTCACAATGACAGAACCAAAACCGCTCGCTCAGAGAGTGAATATCGATTCTCTATAGAGAAAGAAAACTCGTGTCCCCTTCATAAAAACTGTAGCAAACAATAAACCGTGAAAGCACTACCCCCTAAGCCCACAAGCGGGGAAACCCCTGTTAGATCCACACAGGCATGTTTTCCTCCTACCCATCCAAAGACCAGAATGTCAGCTGGTCGAAGGGTAGATCTCTCTTCCTTCCAACGGGTCAGTTAAGAAATTAACGGGTGCTGTGGTTACATTAAAAAATATCCCTCACTTTACAGATAGCTAATTCTACAACCAGAGGGTCCAATGACCTTGTCACCCCTTGGTTACGTCAATAATCTAACATGACACATTTTTTTTACAGTGGAGATGTGGACGCGGTTGTTCCGGTCTCGGGCACACGATATTCTATCGATGCCATGAATCTTAAAGTGGTCAAACCGTGGCGATTCTGGACAGACTCTACCAAACAAGTAATGTTTCTCGCCTAAAAACACCGTTCGCACAATACTTTAGATTTAAATTTAATAATATACATTAAAAGATTATCAAACACGTTAAGATTTTGAGTTTTGGTTGTTTCAGGTAGCGGGGTACAAGGTAGTTTATGATGGTTTATCGTTTGCTACAGTTCGAGGCGCGGGTCATGAAGTACCTCGTTTTCAACCACGTCAAGCCTTTGCTTTGTTAAAGATGTTCTTGGCAAATCGCGACTAAAACAGTTCTTGGCAAATCGCGACTAAAAACAATCGTCATGAAGGAACAAGTAATAGATTTTTTTACTGTTGCAAATTCAATGTTTCAATCCATGAACTAAAGCTATTTATTGTTTTGAAGTAAAAGTATAGCATCAATAGGGCACTTTTGTTAAGGTAACCAAATAATAACAAGGGAAACTACTTTTTTTCCATCGACATATTATCAAAGCAACTCTACGATCCAATATTCCGAAACTTTATCCAACAATTCGAACATATGAATTATGTAAAAGAGTGGGGTAGGATTCAAAATATATTTGAACTAGGTTATAACCCCGTGTATTACACGGGTTGAATAAATGAATTTTATATATTAAATAATAAAACAATATATCTTTAAAAACCTCGTTTATTGCACGGGTTGAATAGATGTAATTTTATATATAAATAATAAAAAGTTATATCTACAGGAACTACATTGTACGGGTTGAATAAATGTAATTTTATATACCAAATAATAAAATGGTTATATCGTTAAAAACACGTGTATTACACGGGTTGAATAAATGTAATATTGTTTACCAAATAATTAAAAAAGTTATATCTTTAAAAACCCCCGTGTATTACACGACTTGAATAAATATGATTTTATATACCAAATAATAAGAAAAATATATTTAAAAAAAGTAATGGATATACTCGGTACGCGATAGATATGGTGATTGCGGAGATGATTATTGAAAAGAAGATACAGTGGTCAAACATGTTATTCAAGAAGCAAATACGCAACTATTTGAGTGATAAAATATATATTATATTAAAAAAACCCGTAATAAATCTAATTTAAAAAATTAAGACTTTGGTATTATTAGTAAAAACAATGATTTTATATTTGTAATTTTGTTTGTTATTATTTTATTAAAAAGTGCATATTATACATATAATTATATTCTGTCTTAAGTTGCCATTCAAAATATTTTTGATTTATGTCTAGCATTATATATACTATGGTAAAAGTTTATTAGAGATTACATCATCGAAAAGAATAAAAGTAAATTTGTATATTACAAATAAAAAGTAGGTATCTGTCGAATAATATAGAAAATCAAATAAATAATATTATAATTGAGAAGTATACATTAAATTTAAACTAAATAATTATTATCTATAGTTAAGTAGAAGAGATTAAACTAAATAATATTTAGTAGGAGAGTTATTTATAATTAAATAGAAGAGAATAAACTAAATAATAATTATCCATAAGATATTAAACTAAATAATATTTAGTAGAATGATTATCTATTATTAATTATAATAGATTAAACTAAAATAACAATTATTCATAAGACATGGCCTCATATGATGACAAGTGTCCAAAAAATGGTTTCTTTTATTATATAGTATATATATTAGATATGACAATTTAGAACCCCTTTAAGAAACTTCCGCTACTAATCTACGTGCATGTAATCCGAGTAACAAAGATATTAAGTCTTACTGGTCATAACCCCCTCTCCTATCTGGTATCAGAGCCATAGCGCTCATGTTATCCCTTTCTAAGGTTCGGATTAGTATGTTGTGTGACTGCCGACTTTGCGCGGATCGTTGACATCAGAAAACCAACCTTACAAGGTCTTGATGGACTGGTCCGACGCACTGACTTTCTTATTGAGTCTAAAAGTAGCTTGTTGTGTGAGTGGCAAGTCGACAAGGGGTCGTGATAAAGTCTCAATTGTACGAGCTTGAAGAGATAAGAGTCGTAAGAAGTCTAAACCCAATTATGAACCCGGATCACAGTCTTTCTTATCCTAATTCCAATAGAAAAATGTCTTCCACGTCCAAAATCGACCAGTTATATGAGATCTATTATTTATGTGATGATTCTAAAATCCCTTCACTAGTATGCCCATAATTAATCCTTATAGTGTCTTTTCAAAACCCTAAAAATCATTCTTTAAAAAAAGTAAAACAATTAGTAGGTTCTGTGTCTAACCCAGCAGTTAAAGAGTTCGTGCAAACCTCCAAGTTTGATTCATACCGACTCCTCATCACAACCTCCGAACACCTCGTCCCCCCCCCCTCTCTCCCCTCAGATCTTCCAAGGAACCCATATACACTTCGGTGCCATAAGATTAGCCCTAACCTTCTATGAAAGAAAAGGACTAACATTGTTCTCTTGTATCGCCCTCATCGATACTAGATTTATGGAGTACCAATACGCCTGTATCGGTACGATTCAAACCACGTTAAACGCCAGAACCATCTTTGTCACCTTCTTCTCTAACTTCAATATGCCCCTCAATGATCCTTCACTATTAACAACCCTGAAAGCCCAAATCTAGATCAGAGGTACCCCTTAGGTTAACACTTTTCAGGCTACCTTTCATTACCAGATGGCATATCGTGTCTTAAATCACTCTTTGGACATCAAGGTCTACGAATCACAGGACAACACTGGTGACGTGTTGCTCATTGATGTCGATGAAAACGCTACACCAACATGCACATATATTCCTAAACAGTTATCCATAGATGAACTCATAAAGCTTTTCCTTAAAAAATGGAAAGCCAACTATGAACAGATCCACCAATAACTGGACTCCCGACTTTGTCCGCTACCAAGACGGACTTGTTGAGGCCAGGTTTGGAAGACAAGTCGACGAGAAGTTTTCTCTAAGATCAACATGATTTAACCAGTAGAAGATCCGACCCACTGCCCGTTTGACGTATACAATTGTCAGGTATGCCTAGACGATGCATATCTGGTAGAGTATGACGTTGATATACATGATTCAATATTGGTCTTTTTGTGAACCATCAGGAAAGTTTGACTACTATTCCCGTATGGTGACTCACCACCAAAGACAGAACCAATACATTGTAAACCCTTTCCACCAAAACACCCTCCTACCTAACTAGATGGTTGCTTTACCTTCACCCCAGCTACTATTTCCCAAGAATACCAAACTGAATTCCCTCCATTAACTATCTGCGAACACACCCAACAAACAACCAAACACAACTGGAAAATCAAAAACCCTACCACCATTGGTCCTAATGGTGCTACAAGTCCAGTTACAATTGTTGAAGACACACTAAACTGGCAAAATGAAAATGTTGTCGCTCAGAACAAAGCGCTCAAGACTATCATAGCTCAGCAAAAGAGTATCACGAAGGCTTATGAAGTCCTAGCAAGTAGAGTACATGCCTTAGAAGGTTTCATCAATGAAGATAAAACTAAAATCATTGAACTTCATAATGAACAAATCTAACTATTACATAACACTCTGGTTCACAAATTCCACAAGGCCTGCCACAAAAAAGTTGAGATGAAATTTATTAAAGCGCAACTTGTAGACCTAGAAAGACGGCACCAACAAGAAATGGTCCCCACCTTTGTTGATGATCCATGGAGATTGTCACCTGCACCGTTTGTAAGAACAAACTTTGATTCCCAACTTTTACCCACTACACCGTTCCTACAGACCTTTCCATCCTTAAGTTGGGTAAAAAAAAAAGAACAAGCTAAAATCAAAGCATGTAGACAAAAAAAAAAAAAAAAAAAAAAAACCTTTGGACATGAAATGAAGATAATGCTTAACGGGGATGGAAAGTGGGTCGATTGAAGATCATGGTTGGTGGCGGCGTTATCAATCTCAATGTTGAAGGAGATGACGAACATGAGCACAGAGTTTCTATGCCACCATGGAGATGTGAGATAAGCCAATCTCTTGCTTCCTTCCGGCTCTCAGCATCCCGTTTGTAGGTTTAGGGTGGGATGGAATGAGCCTATCTCTATCTAAAAAGCTTCACAGGTGAGGACACCAACATGGCATTTATGGATCTATCGAACTGATTTATGAGATGTCTAAGCGAAAAAGTCTTGGAAATGAAACCCATGGATTTGTGAATTTTTTGTACCTAGTAGCAGGAATTTTCCATGAGAATTTGATCCTAAGAACGTGTGTTTGACTGTGCAAGTTGGGAATAGCTGTAAGTGTATTAGGACACTTATTTTGTTTATCATAAAAGTTTTGCATCGACTGTAAAAAACCGTTGGCTATGGGCCCTCCAGTATTCTTTTGGGAGAATAGATGGGTTTAGGATGGAGGTTACTGACCCTGTATCAAAAAATGCAATGTCCAGGATATGTTTTGCATTGTGCTTGTGAGAAGGTGAACTTTGGAAACTGGTAGAGGTGCTTTCTTGTGTCTTCTATCTCGTACAGGAGGTGGACCTTACCATGCATATTTGCTTTGTCTTGGCTTGTAGGTTTGGTATTTTTGTTTTCTTCTTCAAAGTTCTTGGGAGGCAAACCTTTTCCTTTTGTATTTTTTTCGACCCTATATCGCCTTCGTTTTCCAAGAATTGATTCCTGATCAATTTCTGGATTAGCCAACTGGCTGGGGATTCTTTCTTTATTTGTATTGGCTTTGTTTCCTTGGGTTAAGAATTTCAAGAAAGAGGAGGTGTGGTTTTCTTCCTTGATTGGCAATATTTCTAGAGCTCTTGAGGAAGCCATCAAGAGACTATCATCAGGGTTTGGCTTGTTTTCAGAACGTCTTCTTTCTCTACATAAGGAAAATATCTTGTTGATAATTTCAGAGGATGTGTTTCTTGTAGGAGAAGCTTTTCTTGCTTTTGCTTTGATTTTTTCTTGTTCTTTTTACCAAAGACTTAAGGATGGAGAGATTTGTAGGAACAGTGAGGTTGGTAATGGTTGAGGATCAAAGGACGCTTGTACAAACGGAGCTGATGGCAATCACCAAGGGTCATCGACAATGGTGGAGGCCCTTTGCTGTTTATGTTGTCTCTCTACTCTTGTAAGCTGTGCTTTGAGGAATTTCATCTCAACTTCTTTTTGTTGAAGGCCTTGTGGGCTTTGCGGCCCTAGAGAGTTGTGTACTAGCTGGAGAAGTTCATTATGTTGTTCAAGGATTTTGGCCTTGATCTCATAGATGATCTCTTCTAGACCTTGTACTCTGCTTGTTAGGTCTTCATGGGCTTTCTTGATATTGTTCTGTTGGGTTATGATGGTGTTGAGAGCTTTGTTTTGTGCAACAACATTTTCACTTTGCCAGTTTAGAGTGGTTTTATCAGCTGTCATTGATTCTGGAACATCATTTACACCAATGGTGGTTGGATTTCTGATTTACCAGTTGTGGTTGGTTTTTTGTTGTGTATGTTCAAAAGAGGTTAAGGCCGGGAATTCAACTTGGTATTCTGGGGAGCTGGGGGTTGGGGGTTGGAGGTGTTGTTCCAAGAATAAAGCATCCGTCTAACTAGGTAGATGAATGCTTTGGTGGGGATGGTTTCAGCTATTTAGGTTTTGGTTTTAAGCCACCATACAGGACATAGTAGTCAAACTTTTCTGATGGTTCTCCGAGAATACCAACTTTTGCATCTCCGGCTTTGTATCTTTTCTTTAGGGCGTTTTAGGATCCTTTCTTCCATTTGTTTTCTGGTCTCTTCTTCATACTCAAGTTGATATGCGCCATCCATGCATTCCTGGCAGTCGCATACATCGAACAGGAGAAAACTTATCTTCGATCTTCTTTTCCAAACCGAACCGTAAGTAGTCCATCCTGATGGCAGACAAAGAAAAGGGTTGTTGTTGTCTAATCGGTGCGTGGTGGATTTGTTCGTAGTTGGTTATCCATTTTATAGGTAAAAGTTTTGTATGCTATTCTCTAGATAACTTTTTGGGAACATAGGTGCAAGTTGGTGTGGCGTTGGAGTCGATGTCTATGAGTGGAACCTCGCTAGAGATATCCTGAGATATGGGAACCATGATGTCCAAATAATGATTTTGGACACAATATTCCATCTGGTAGTGAAAAGTAGCCTGAAAAGTGTTGACTTGTGGTGTACCACTATCTCGATTTGGGCTTTTAGGGCTGTTAACAGTGAAGGATAATTGAGGGGCATACTGAAGTTGGGATAGAAGGTGACAAAGAAGGTTCTGGTGTTTAATGTGGTTTGGATAGTACCGATGTAAGCGTGCTGGTACTCTACGATTCTAGTATCGACGAGGGTGATACGAGAGAGCGTTGGTAGTCTTTTTCTTCCGTGGAAGGTTAGGGCTAGTCGTATAGCACCAAAATGGATATGGGTATATCCTTGGGATAGACAGATCCTTGGAAGATTTGAGGGAAGGGTGAGAAGGACAAGGTGTTCGAAGGTTGTTGTTGGGGGTTGGTGTGAATCAAACTTGGAAGTTTGCATAAAATCTTTGACAACATGGTTTGACGCAGAATTGACTAGCTATTTTACTTTTTTTGGAGAGGGAATTTTGGGGTATTTTTAAGAAACTATAAGTCTTACTGCCGACTTTTCGCGGATCTCTCACATCAGAATACTAACCTTACAAGGTCTTGTCAGTCTGGTCCGACATGCTGAGTTTCTTATCCTGAGTCTAAAAGTAGCTTGTTAGGTGAGTCGTAAGTCGGAAGGGTCCGCAGTAATTTCCTCAAAGTACGAGCTTGAAGATTAAGATAAGACTCGTTAGAAGTCTAAACGCAGATATGAATCCAAATCACAGTCTCTCCCGTTCAAATTCTAGTTTCCGTCGGTCGTTTGCGTCAAAGATTGATCAGTTATATGAGATATCTTATATATCTGATGATTCTAAAATAAAATCCCTATTACTAGTATGCCTTTAGTTAACCCTTATAGTGTCCTTAGAAAACCCCAAAATTCCCTCTCTAAAAAAGTAAAACAACTAGTCAGTTCTGCGTCAAACCCAGTTGTTAAAGAGTTTGTGCAAACCTCCAAGTTTGATTCACACCAAGTCCCAGCAACAACCTCTGAACACCTCGTCCCTCTCACTCTTCTCTCAGATCCTCCAAGGATCTGCCTATCCTAAGGATATACCCATATCCACTTTGGTGCCATAAGACTAGCCCTAACCTTCCATAGAAGAAAATGACTACCTGCGTTCTCTCAAATCGCCCTAGTCGATACTAGATTTGTGGAGTACCAGCACGCCTGCATTGGTACCATCCAAACCACATTAAACGCTGGAACCGTCTTCGTCACCTTTTACCCCAACTTCAATATGCCTCTCAATGATCCTTCATTGTTGACAGCCTTGAAAGCCCAGATCCAGATCGGTGGCACGCCACAGGTCAACACCTTACAGGCTACTTTTAACTACCATATGGCATATCGTGTCGAAAATCACTCTTTGGACATCATGGTTCCCGGATCGCAGGATAACTCTGGCGATGCACTACTCATAGACATCGACTCCAACGCCACACCAACCTGCACATATGTTCCCAAATAGTTCTCTAGAGAATAACTTACAAATCTTTTACCTGAAAAATGGATAACCAATTACGAACAGATCCACCATGCACCGGTTTAGAAAACGACAACCCCTGACTTTTTCCGCCATCAGGATGGACAAGTTGAGGTTCGGTATGTAAAACAAGACCGAAGAGAAATTTTCTCTACGATAAGCATGATCCAACTGGTAGAAGAACCACATTTCCCGTTCGATGTCTATGACTGCTAGGAATGCCTGGACGACGCATAAGAACTTGAGTACAAGGAGGAAACCAAAAACAAAAAGAAAAAAAGATCCCAATATTCCCTAAAGAAAAGATATGAAGCCGGAGATCCAGATGTTGGCCTGCTTGGAGAACCATCGGGAAAGTTTGGCTACTATGTTCTGTATGGTGATTCAAAATCAAAACCCAAAAGGACAAAACCATCCAGACCAAGATGTCCACCTACCCAGTTAGATGGATGCTTTATGCTAGGAATAACACCTCCAGCCCCCACCTCCCTAGAATTCCAAGTTGAATTTCCACCCTTAACCTCTTTCGAACATACCCAACAAAAAACCAAACATAGCTAGAAAATCAAAAAAACGCAACAACCATTAGTGCAACCGGTGTTCTTGAATTAATAATAGCTGCTGAAGCCACTCTGAACTGGCAAAGTGAAAATGCTGTTGCCCAAAACAGGGCCCTCAACACCATCCTAGCTCAACAAGACAATATCACAAAAGCTCATGAAGATCTAACAAGTAGAGTTCAAGACCTAGAGGATATCATCTATGAAATCAAGGCCAATATCCTTGAGCTACATCATGAACTTCTCTAGCTAGTACACAACTCCACAGATCCACAAAGTCCACAAGGTCTTCAGCAAAAGGAAGCTAAAATGAAATTCGTCAAAGCACAACTTATAGACCTTAAGAGACAACACAAGCATCAAAGAGTCTCCACCTATGCTGATGACCCATGGAGACTGCCAACAACACCATTTGTGCAAACATCCTTTGATCCCCAACCGATACCGGCATCACCATTCCTACATAACTCCCCAACCTTAAGCCTCTGGTCAAAAGAACAAGCAAAGATCAAGGCTAGAAAAGCTTCGCCAACAAGAAGTACATCCTCTGAAAGTATTAATAAAGCGGCATCCTCAAGCACAGGAAAAGGGCCATCAGGGAGCAAACAGAACATGAGTGATAGCGTCATGATGATGACCTCCACGAACGCTCCTGATAAATTGCCTACAAGAGAAATGGCATCTCCTCGTTCTTGCAAGCTTTGACTAAAAAATGCAGCAAAGAAGGCATACCAACGATTGCTCCAGCAATAGCCCCTCAATCACACGATGATACATCATCGGGTTCTGAAAGAAGCTCCACCTCCCAATTTTATGAAGAATTGGCCCCAACAGATGAATTTGAACATTTGTTCATGAACGAAGATGCTACTGAGAAGGCTTATGTTTCTGACATTATGATGAGGCATCCCAAACATCACCACATATAAGTGAAATGGCTCCTCCAAACACAGATTCGAAGCAACAGTTCACCTTTGACAATATTCCCCCCCAGCAAAATGACGTGACCGAAGCATTGAAATGTTAACCTGGTGCACGGCTGAATTCCAATACTATAACATCGACATGGTTATCAAACGTTTCTTGGCAAGATGTCAAGGACGACTTCGGGATTGATACATAAGTCTTGGCGAATACAGGCAAACAAACATTCTAAAAAGCAAAAACCCCAGAAGAATTCATAAACACAATCTATTATGAATTCATTGGAAACCCCCTAGATCATACAATCTGAGCCCAAGAAGAGTTCTAAAAAATGAAATGTTGTTCCTTTCATCCAAAACATCTCGAAAAGAATTACAACAGAATGTCTGAAAGATTTGACTGTCTTCAGGGCATTGATGATGTAAATCTTAAACAAGTGTTCCTGAACTCCTTCCCAAAGTCCCTCTCAAATGAGGCTTACAGAGCCTTAGAAACTAAAAATATGACGGTTGCAAGCTTCCCTTGGTGGTCTTTATCAACTAGTCATGAATGCCTTGATAAAGCTATGCAACCAAAAACAGTTTTTGGTTGAGCTTGAAAAAACCGGAAGATGACTCGAGTCTGCGTGCAATGACAAACACTTAAAAAAATAAAGTGCAAAGTTAATTCATCATGTAGTTGTTCGAAGCCCAACAGAAAATCCAGAGTTGTCCAGTTTAAAAGATTTGGTGATTACTACTCAAAGACGGGGAAACATAACCCTCAAAGAAGGTGGAAGTTCCTGAACAAAAAAATCAAGGAGAGGTCGGAACACAAATCGATGCTATGTCTGTAACAAGGAAGGTCACTTTGCAAAAGACTGTAAAGATAAAAGAAAGACCCAAGCTCTTCTTGAAGCCATCAATAAGGTCGAACCAGTAGACGTTTCTGATATCGAATCTCTATACTCCCTAGACGATGAACCAGGGAAAAGAATGATATGCACCATATCCTATAGCTCCAGTGAGGAATCAGAAACAAGTGAAACGTCTGAATCTGAAGAAGAGCCACTACAGATCTACATGATGGAAGAAGTTCCTCAAGATACTCACGACGACCAGTCACTAACGCCGACAACGTTCCAGAAAATCCAAAAATGTCAAAAACACAAACAGTATCCTAGCCTGAAAGATCACGTGGAAGATTCTCTGTCAGAACAATTTAAAGAAAAAGGAACCCTATCACCTAAAAAGAATCCCCCATCTCAGCCTAAAAAAGCAAAAGATGTCACAAAGCAAAAGAAAAATGGTGATATGACTCCCTGTCTGCAGATTCCTGCCATAACGGATAAAAGATTCAGTCAGACAAGTGAGAATGGAAAGCTAGGCCCGCATGGGGTCAGAATAACGAATGGCCACAAATGAAGCTTACTCCGAAAGAAAGGCAAAAGGACAAATAATGGCTTATGGGTAAAAAAAGAAGTAGAAAACCCTCCAGAACGTCAAGCAAAAGCACAAGAAGCCAGCAAAGAAAAAACAGAAGAAGCTACCCAAGAACCCATCATTACATGAGATGGCCCAATCTTCAAGAATCCCGCACAACTGTTCAACAAAATAAAGAAAAGATCCTTAAAGATCCCTGTCGGGTGGCATTGCCTATTTAAAGGCAAACAAGAATGAGAACCACCACAACCCAAACACCTCCATTCCAAAAAAAGCATTCATGAGTACCTCAAACCCCCCAAACACTACCACTCTCATCCAAAAGCTAAAAAAGAAAGATGTCCCTGCAGAAATCATCGAGGTGGTTACCAAACACGCCATCACAGATGAATCCCTCTTGAACTACAAAAACCTCCTCACTCTCTCCTTTAAAACATAAGGCCCGTTAATGGACGGAGATAAATTCTTCCCGAATTATCCCTTCCTAAACGTTTTTAGACTCAAAAACTTGCATAGGCTATCAAAAGAAGGCCTGGCCTTCCTATGGTACCTGACAGAGTCTTTTGTCATAGCCATGGCCTTTAACTCTAACAAGCTGTTAGCCTATCTCTTACACTACCAGTTGGAAGGACTGCCATAGGAAAAGAAGAACCTTTCCAAGTTCCTCGAATGGTTTCTCCCAGCCTCTGACTGGGACTATCTCATGAGGGAGTCCCCTAGAAAACATTGCATGGTTCTGCTCCACAAACCCAATATTTTAGAAAAAAATGGACTTGACCTGCATTCTACAAGACCACCCACCTTCATACACTCTTGGTATGATTTAAACCAAGATGCCTGGATAGACACTCGTGTTAATCTCGCGAAGGCAAACCAGATAAAGATTGAAGACCTGCCACCAAGAATCCTAAACGGAGAACACCCAAGGAGAGAAGAAGACCCTCAAACGATTGAATGGGAAAAACTATCATAGAATATTTCTATAATATTCGCGCATTAACACACCCTATCATGATCGTTCTTCCAAAAGAACCCATGAGAAACTCGGTATTTGATCCCGCCCAAGATGATGAACCGTTTAAGAAGAATCTGCCCCCGTTTACTATCGAAATTTGTGACTTCGCAAAACCAAATTAAAAGCGGACTATGAATGTTTTATTTATGTGTGATAATGGTGGGCTTAGGATTAAAATAAACCTTTAATCACTCTTAAAGTGATGTAAGAACTTATGTCATGTATTTTGTTATTTTCCTAGATATTTTCTATGTATTTTAAGTGTGATGTCATGGATGATGTAATCAAGCCTTTTCTTGGCCTATAAAAGGAAGGCTCCCCTTCATTTATAGATCATCCATGGAAAGAAATCAAATCTTCTTCTATATTTCTCTCTATCTTATCTCTACTTTCTCACTCTAAATTCTAGAGTCTAGAGTCAGAGTCTTGACTCCTTCTGAGTCCAAACCTTTGAGTCTTTTATGTTTATCACCCTAGTCACCCCCTAAAGTCTTACTGGTCTTATATAGATCAGCTATACACTCCCCCACATCTGGAAGATCTGAGGGAAGAGTGAGAGGGATGAGATGTTCAGAGGTGGTTGCTAAGAGTTGATGTGAATAAAACTTGGAGGTTTGCACAAACTCTTTAACAACTGGGTTTGACCCAGAACTGACTAGTTGTTTTACTTTTTTGGAGAGGGAATTTTGGGGTTTTCTAAAGACACTACAAGAGTTAACTAAAGGCATACTAGTAATAGGGATTTTAGACTCATCAGATATATAAGATATCTCATATAACTGCTCAATCTTTGATGCAGACGATCGACGGTAACTAGAATTTGAATGGGAGAGACTGTGATCTGGATTCATATCTAGGTTTAGACTTCTAACGATTCTTATGTTAATCATCAAGCTCGTACTTTGAGGAAATTACCACGGACCCTTCCGACTTACGACTCTCCTAACAAGCTACTTTTAGACTCAGGATAAGAAACTCAGCGTGTCGGACCAGACTTACAAGACCTTGTAAGGTTAGTGTTCTGATGTGAGAGATCCACGCAAAGTCTGCAGTCACAGAGCATACTATACAGACCTTAGAAAGGGATGGCAGGAACGCTATGGCTCTGATACCAGATGTGGGGGAATGTATGGCTGATCTATATAAGACTAGTAAGACTTTGGGGGTGACTAGGGTGATAAACATAAAAGACTCAAAGGTTTAGACTCAGAAGGACTCAAGACTCTGACTCTAGACTCTAGACTCTAGAATTTAGAGTGAGAAAGTAGAGAGAAGATAGAGATAAATATAGAAGAAGATTTAATTTCTTTCAAAGGATGATCTATAAATGAGGGGGAGCCTTCCTTTTACAGACCAAGGAAAGGCTTGATTACATCATCTATGACATCACGCCTAATAATACATAGAAAATATCTAGGAAAGTAACATAATAAACGACAAAAGTGCTTACATCACTTAAGAGTGATTAAAGCTTTATTTTAATCCTAAGCACACCATTAGAAAACTAAATGACGAAATAGATCGTCTTTGTTTATTCTAAATCCGGATCCACTGCTGGTTCTAAACCTGATTCTTTGTCATAATCCTATACAGCTAGTTCGTTATTTGTGACCATGGTGACAACTTTGGTAATATGCGTCTAGATATATTCTCTGTGAGCAGCATCCCATATTTTCGAGTGCGGGTCTTCATTTTTCCACGCATTTACGCCTTCTAGTATGTCTTTGGGCATATCTTTTGGTTTGAAACCATCTGTAGCAGCTAAACATTTTTGGATGTTCTTCCATTCTTGTTCATGAAAAAGTTTGAAGAAAATGGTTGAGGGTTTATAACTGACCCAGGTATAGATGAAGCAAAAAAGGGGCATGATAAATGGCTACTTTTCCATCTTTGGGAATTGATGTAGGCGTAATGTAACATCTAGGTCTTCTAAACATAACGACGTAATAGATTTTGCTAGCTGCAACCATCTGTCCGGTCCATTGGTGGGGTGGGAGAAACCATTGGAGTAGGGTGAGCGTATGCTTTTGTTCTTTGGATAATTGACCAAATTGGCAGTCAACCAAGTATTGTTGTAATTTGGCGGTATTGAAAGACATGGCAATGGTAAAAGCTTCAAAGAGGTACCAGAAGAAACATAGTGCTTCTTTTGGTAGATTGTATAAATCTCGTATATGAAAGACATTCATGAAATGATAGTTTGGGTTAAAGACTAAACCTTTCATAAATAAGACATGGTGTCTCAAAGTGATAATGAGGAAAGTCTTGTAGTTCAAGACTGACCGGTTTTTCAGAGCTTGATCCGCTATTACTTTAATGATTCTTCTGGGATCTCATTTTCTTTAAATTCTTAATCAAGTGGAATGGCTTCATCTGGGGTTTGGGAGCTAGCGGCTTCCATCATGAAAACTGCTGGTAAGATGTCTTTGTGGTGAGAGTGGTAATGCGGAACCATGTTAGAGCCTTTGCATTTATAGGCCTTTGGTCTGCACAAAAAATCTGCAAGGATATTGTCCTTGCCTTTGATATGCTTAACGGTAAATGTCCATTGAGAGAACCAATCCACCCATCGTAATAGTTGTGGTTCTGGCAGCATCTTTCTTTTGAATTCAAGCATTTTTTGAAAAGAGGACATGTCCATTTCTATCAAGAAACTGTAGCCGACTAGATGGAATTGAAATTTTTCGATTCCTTTCTTTACAGCTAAGATTTCTTTGTACGTGGAGTGATAATGTTTTTCTGATTCTTTGAGCGTGCCTCTTTTGTATCCGCTTATTTTCTGACACCTTCATCATCTTCTGTAATTAGTACTGCTGCCCAATGTTCATCGCTGGCATCTGTCTGTCAGATTCGTTTGTCGGTTGTTGCAGGAATCTTTAAAGGAGGCATCACATTAGCAAGTTGCTTTATTTCTTTTACAGCTTGCATTTGCTTTTCTGACCATGCTGGCAGATTCTTTTTCAACATGGGGAACATGTGTATTGTGTGATTAGACAATCTTGGCAGAAAATCAGCCATATAAATGACTAAGCCAAGAAATTGTTGCACCTCCTTTTGTGACGTCAGCTTATTAGGGAAATGGTGGAGTTCTTGGGAGATGTGTGGTTGTGGTTGGTACATGCCATCGGTGATTTTCATGCCTAAAAAAATAATGGATGTAACTCCTAATTCCATTTTCTTTTCTGAAAGCATGATTCCATATTGTTTTACTATAGCGTGAAATTTTTCGAGTAACTCTATATGCGAGTCTTCATCTTTAGAAAACAAGAGGATATCATCGATGTATATTAGGGCATTATCAAGGATTGGTGCAAAGATTCGCACCATTGCCTTTTGGAAAACAGACGGAACGTTTTTGAACCAAAGGGCATCACCTTCCATTGATAATGGTGGTTTGGGATGCAGAAGGCCGTTTTTGGCCTGTCTTCTGGTTTGATCCCTAGTTGCCAAAAACCTGCCTTTAGATCAAATTCTCAGTTAGATGGATGCTTTATTCTCGGAACAACACCTCCAGCCCCCACCTCCCCAGAATACCAAGTTGAATTTCCACCCTTAACCTCTTTCAAACATACCCAACAAAAAACCAAACATAGCTGGAAAATCAAAAACCCAACAACCATTAGTGCAACCGGTGTTCCTGAATCAATAACAGCTGCTGAAGCCACACTGAACTTGCATAGTGAAA
Organism: Helianthus tuberosus; assembly: GCA_030545235.1. Lineage (NCBI taxonomy): Eukaryota > Viridiplantae > Streptophyta > Magnoliopsida > Asterales > Asteraceae > Helianthus > Helianthus tuberosus. The sequence goes on from CM060441.1 coordinate 142,714,715, forward strand.
ATGTTGTTGCCCAAACCAGGGCCCTTAACACCATCCTAGCCCAACAAGACAATATCACGAAAGCTCATGAAGATCTAACAAGCAGAGTTCAAGGCCTAGAAGGTATTATCGATGAGATCAAGGCCAAAATCCTTGAGCTACATCATGAACTACTCCAGCTAGTACACAACTCCTGAGGGCCACAGAGTCCACAAGGTCTTCAGCAAAAGGAGGCTGAAATGAAATTCCACAAAGCACAACTTACAGATCTTGAGAGACAACATAAGCAACAACGAGTCTCCGCCTATGTTGATGACCCATGGAGGTTTCAAACAGCACCATTTGTACGAATGTCATTTGATCCCCAACCATTACCGGCATCACCGTTCCTACAAACCTCCACATCCTTAAAACTCTGGTCAAAATAACAAGTAGAAATTAAAGCCAAAAAGGTTTCGAGAAGCATTACCTTGGATGGTGTTAGAAGAATACCTTACCTGAACAGAGAAACAAAAGAGATTAAACATAAACAAAACCTTGATGATCGCCCCATCATGGCTTCATCAAAGGCTCCAGAAGTTCTTCCAACTAAGGAAGAAAATTACACCCCCTCTTTTTTAAAACACTTGGGCCAAGAAAACAAAGCTGAGACAAATGAAGAGAAAATTCTAGATAATCTGGTAAATCCAGAAGCAAACCAAGAGACAGTTCTGGAGAAAAGAAAACGGCGTGATACGGAAGAAACACAAAAGAAAAGGGTTCGCCACCTAGGAGCTCTGAAAAGAAAAATAAAAATACCCAGTCTGTGAGCCAAGACTAAGCAACTCTGCATGATAAAAGCCTCCTCTTGTCGACGAAGGCGCAAGAAGGCACCCACACCAATTGCAAAGGTTCATCTCCTCACAAGCACATATGCAAAACCCATCCCGGTTATTGCATTTTTTTGATACAGGATCAACAACCTCCTTGTGAACCCCGCTATTCTCCCAAAAGAATACTGGAGGCCTAATAGCAAGAAATTTTATACAGCCAATGGAAAATCCTTCAAGATAAAGAAAATAAGTGTGCCGTTATACTTAAGGCTATTCCCATCATGCACACCCAAACACAGATTCTTAGGATCAGACTCTCATGGAAAAGACCTACTACTCGGATTTGATATCCTCTATCGTCTAAGGGACTTGAGATACGGAGAAGAATGTCTTAGGTACAAAAAATTCACAAACCCATTGGTTTTTTTCTCGAGGCTCTACATGGTCTCTCCCATTTCACTTGACACCGTAAAGGTGCAAATAATCGAATCATCCTGTGCCTCAAGCCATACAGAATTTCTCACAAAACATAAATCACCATTATGGCTAAATCCATCTTTCTTTGTCTCATTACCGTTTAAACAAAATGAAGACATAAACCCGACAAAAGCCAGTCACCCAGGAATGAACCCCGATTATACCCAACTCGCCATTCAAGAATGCCAAGAGTTGATAAACCAAGACTTAATTGAGCCAACGATGTCTCGATGGGCTTGTGAAGCATTTTATATAAACAAAAGGAGTGAACAGGTCCGGGGAAAACTACGGCTGGTGATAAACTATCAATCGCTAAACCATTTTTAGCTGATGATAAATTTTCCCTACCTCAAAAGAAATCCTTTTTCCAATCACTGGTAAACACAAAAACTTTATCAAAATTTGATCTGAAGTCAGGTTTTTGGCAACTAGGGATCAAACCAGAAGACAGGACAAAAACGGCTTTCTGCATCCCAAACCACCATTATCAATGGAAGGTGATGCCCTTTGGTTTAAAAAACACTCTGTCCCTTTTCCAAAAGGCAATGGTGCGAATCTTTGCAACAACCCTTGATAATGCCCTAATATACATCGATGATATCCTTTTGTTTTCTGAAGACGAAGACTCATATATAAAGTTACTCGAAAAATTTCACGCTATAGTAAAACAATATGGAATCATGCTTTCAGAAAAGAAAATGGAAATAGGAGTCACATCCATTGATTTTTTAGGCATGAAAATCACCGATGGCATGTACCAACCACAACCACACATCTCCCAGGAACTCCATTGTTTCCCAGATAAGCTGACGTCACAAAAGGAGGTCAACAGTTTCTTGGCTTAGTCAATTATATGGCTGATTTTTCTGCCAAGATTGTCTAATCACAAGTACACCTATTCCCCATGTTAAAAAAGAATCCACCAGCATGGCCAGAAAAGCTAACGCAAGCTGTAAAAGAAATAAAGCAACTTGCTGATGTGATGCCCCCTTACAGATTCCTGCAACAATCGACAAACGAATCTTACAGACAGATGCCAGTGATGAACATTGGGCAGCATTACTAATTACAGAAGATGATGAAGGTGTCAGAAAAATAAGTGGATACACAAGAGGCACGTTCAAAGAATTAGAAAAACATTATCACTCCACGTACAAAGAAATCTTAGTTGTAAAGAAAGGAATCGAAAAATTTCAATTCCATCTACTCGGCTACAGTTTCTTGATTGAAATGGACATGTCCTCCTTTCCAAAAATGCTTGAATTCAAAAGAAAGATGCTGCTAGAACCACAATTATTACAATGGGCGAATTGGTTCTCCCAATGGACATTTACTGTTAAGCATATCAAAGGCAAGGACAATATCCTTGCAGATTTCTTGTCCAGACCAAAGGTCTATAAATGCAAAGGCTCTAACATGATTCAGCATTACCACTCTCACCACAAAGACATCTTACCAACAGTTTTCATGATGGAAGCAGCTAGCTCCCAAACCCCAGATGAAGCCATTCCACTTGATCAAGAATTTAAAGAAAAAGAGATCCCAGAAGAAATCATTGAAGTAATTGCGGATTAAGCTCTGAAAGATCGGCCAGTCTTGAACTACAAGACTTTCCTCATCATCACTTTGAGGCACCATGGCTTGTTTAAGAAAGGTCTAGTCTTTCACCTAAACTATCCTTTCATGAATGTCTTTCATATACGAGATTTATACAAACTACCAAAAGAAGCAATATGTTTCTTCTGGTACCTCTTTGAAGCTTTTACCATTGCCATGTCTTTCAACACCGCCAAATTACTGCAATACCTGATTGACTGCTAGTCTGGTCAATTATCCAAAGAACAAAAGCATACGCTCACCCTACTCCAATGGTTTCTCCAACCCCACCAATGGACTGGACAGATGGCTGCAGCTAGCAAAAAGTATTGCGTCGTTATGTTTAGAAGACCCAGATGTTACATTACGCCTACATCAATTCCCCAAGACGGAAAAGCAGCCATTTTTCATGCCCCTTTTTACTTCATCCATACCTCAGTTATAAACCCTCAACCTTTTTCTTCAAACTCTTTCACGAACAAGAATGTATGAACGTCCGAAAATTCTTAGCTACTGCAAATGGTTTCAAACCAGAAGATACGCCCAAAGACGTCCTAGAAGGTGTAAATGCATGGAAAAATGAAGACCCACACTCGAAAATATGGGATGATGCTCATAGAGAATATGTCCGAACGCATATTACCAAAGGTGTCACCATACTCACAAATGACGAACTAGCTGTATGGGATTATGACAAAGAATTAGGTTTAGACCCAGCAGTGGATCCGAATTCAGAAAAAACGAAGAAGATCTATTTTGTCCTTTAGTTTTCTAATGGTGTGCTTAGGGTTAAAATAAAGCTATAATCACTCTTAAAGTGATGTAAGCACTTATGTCATGTATTTTGTTATTTTCCTAGATATTTTCTATGTATTATTAGGTGTGATGTCATTGATGATGTAATCAAGCTTTTCCTTGGTCTATAAAATGCAGGGTCCCCCTCATTTGTAGATCACCCTTAGAAAGAAATTAATTCTTCTTCTATATTTATCTCTATATTCTCTCTACTTTCTCACTCTAAATTCTAAAGTCTAGAGTCAGAGTCTTGAGTCCTTCTAAGTCCAAACCTTTGAGTCTTTTATGTTCATCACCCTAGTCATCCCCAAAGTCTTACTGGTCTTATATAGATCAGCCATACACTCCCTCCACATCGGGTATCAGAGCCACAACGCTCCTGCCATCCCTTTCTAAGGGTTGTTTATTATGCTCTATGACTTTTGAATTTGCGCGGATCTCTCATATCAAAACACTAACCTTACAAGGTCTTGTAAGTCTGGTCCGACACACTGAGTTTCTTATCCTGAGTCTAAAAGTAGCTTGTTAGGAGAGTCGTAAGTCGGAAGGGTCTGCGGTAATTTTCTCAAAGTACAAGCATGAAGATTAAGATAAGAGTCGTTAGAAGTCTAAACCCAGATATGAATCCAGATCACAGTATCTCCTGTTCAAATTCTAGTTACCGTCGGTCGTCTGCGTCAAAGATTGATCAGTTATATGAGATATCTTATATATTCGATGAGTCTAAAATCCCTATTACTAGTATGCCTTTAGTTAACCCTTATAGTGTCTTTAGAAAACCCCAAAATTCCCTCTCCAAAAAAGTAAAACAACTAGTCAGTTTTGCGTCAAACCCAGTTATGAAAGAGTTTGTGCAAACCTCCAAGTTTGATTCACACCATCTCCCAGCAACAACCTCTGAACACCTCATCCCTCTCACTCTTCCCTCAGATCTTCCAGATGTGAGGGGAGTGTATGGCTGATCTATATAAGAACAATAAGACTTTGGGGGGTGACTAGGGTGATAAACATAAAAGACTCAAAGGTTTGGACACAGAAGGACTTAAAAGGACTCAAGACTCTGACTCTAGACTCTAAAATTTAAAGTGAGAAAGTAGAGAGAAGATAGAGAGAAATATAGAAGAAGATTTTATTTCTTTCCAAGGATGATCTACAAATGAGGGGGAGCCTTCCTTTTATAGGCCAAGAAAAGGCTTGATTACATCATCCATGATATCACACTTAAAATACATAGAAAATATCTAGGAAAATAACAAAATACATGATATAAGTGATTACATCACTTTAAGAGTGATTAAAGCTTTATTTTAATCCTAAGCACACCATTATCACACTTAAATAAAACATTCATAGTCCGCTTTTAATTTGGTTTTGCGAAGTCGCGAATTTCAATAGTAAACGGGGGCGGATTCTTCTTAAACGGTTCATCATCTTGGGCGGGATCAAATACTGAGTTTCTCCTGGGTTCTATTGGGAGAACGATCATGGTAGCTTGTGTAAATGCACAAATATTATTGAAATATTCTATGATAGTATTTTCCTATTCAATCGTTGGAGGGTCTTCTTCTCTCCATGGGTGTTCTCCGTTTAGGATTCTTTATGGCATGTCTTCAATCTTTATCTGGTTTACCTTCGTGAGATTAACACAAGTGTCCATCCAGGCATCTTGGTAGTTGACTTTGTAGTAGAATCCTACGGGGTTTAAATCATACCAATAGTGTATGAAGGTGGGTGGTCTTGAATGCAGGTCAAGTCCATTTTTTTCTAAAATACTGGGTTTGTGGAGCAAAACCAAGCAATGTTTTCTAGGGGAGTCCCTAATGAGATAGTCCCAGTCAGAGGCTGGGAGAAACCATTCGAGGAACTTGGAAAGGTTCTTCTTTTCCTGTGGCAGTCCTTCCAACTAGTAGTCTAAGAGATATGCTAACAAATTGTTGGAGTTAAAGGCCATGAATTTGACAAAAGACTTTATCAGGTACCATTGGAAGGCCAGGCCTTCTTTTGATAGCCTGTGCAAGTTTTTGAGTCTAAAAACGTTTAGGAAGGGATAATCCAGGAAGAATTTATGTCCGTCCATTAACGGGCCTTATGTTTTAAAGGTGAGAGTGAGGAGGTTTTTGTAGTTCAAGAGGGATTCATCTGTGATGGCGTGTTTGGTAACCACCTCGTTGATTTATGTAGGGACATCTTTCTCTTTTAGCTTTTGGATGAGAGTGGTAGTGTTTGGGGGGTTTGAGGTACTCATGAATGCTTCTTTTGCAATGGAGGCGTTTGGGTTGTGGTGATTCTCATTCTTGCTTGCCTTTAAATAGGCAATGCCACCCGACATGGATCTTTAAGGATCTTTTCTTTTTTTTGTTGAACAGTTGTGCTGGATTCTTGAAGATTGGCCATCTCTTGTAATGATGGGTTCTTGGGTAGCTTCTTCTATTTGTTCTTTGCTGCTTCTTATGTTTGGCTTGACGTTCTGGAGGGTTTTCTGTTTCTTTTTTTTTTTACCCATAAGCCATTATTTTTCCTTTTGCCTTTCTTTTGGAGTAAGCTTCGTTTGTGGCCATTCGTTATTCTGACCCCATGCGGGCCTAGCTTTCCATTCTCATTTGTCTGTCAGATTCTTTTGTCCATTATGGCAGGAATCTGCAGAAAGGGAGTCATATCACCATTTTTCTTTTGCTTTGCGACATATTTTGCCTTTTTAAGCTGAGATGGGGGATTCTTTTTAGGTGATAGGGTTCCTTTTTCTTTAAATTGTTCTGACAGGGAATCTTCCACGTGATCCTTCATGCTAGGATACTGTTTGTGTTTTTGACATTTTTGGATTTTCTGGAACATTGTCGGCGTTAGTGACTGGTCGTCGTGAGTATCTTAGGGAACTTCTTCCATCATGTAGATCTGTAGTGGCTCTTCTTCAGATTCAAACGTTTCACTTGTTTCTAATTCCTCACTGGAGCTATACGATATTGTGCATATCATTCTTTTCCCCGGTTCATCGTCTAGTGTGTATGGAGATTCGATATTAGAAACGTCTACTGGTTCGACCTTGTTGACGGCTTCAAGAAGAGCTTGGGTCTTTCTTTTATCTTTATAGTCTTTTGCAAAGTGACCTTCCTTGTTACAGACATAGCATCGATTTGTGTTCCGACCTCTCCTTGATTTTTGGTCAGGAACTTCCACCTTCTTTGAGGGTTATGTTTGCCCGTCTTTGAGTAGTAATCACCAGATCTTTTAAACTGGACAACTCTGGATTTTCTGTCGGGCTTCGAACAACTACATGATGAATCATCTTTGCACTTTATTTTTAAGTGTTTGTCATTGCACGTAGACCCGAGGCGTCTTCCGGTTTTTTCAAACTCAAACAAAAACTGTTTTTGGTTGCATAGCTTTGTCAAGGCATTCATGACTAGTTGATAAAGACCACCAATGGAAGCTTGAGCAACTGTCATATTTTTGGTTTCTAAGGCTCTGTACGTCTCATTTGAGAGGGACTTTTGGAAGGAGTTCAGGAACACTTGTTTAAGATTTACATCATCAATGCCCTGAAGACAGTCAAATCTTTAAGATTTACATCAATAATGACCTCCATGAACGCTCCTGATAAAAGCATTACAACAGAATGTATGAAAGATTTTACTGTCTTCAGGGCATTGATAATGTAAATCTTAAACAAGTGTTCTTGAACTCCTTCTCAGAGTCCCTCTCAAATGAGGCTTACAGAGCCTTAGAAACCAAAAATATGATGATTGCTCAAGCTTCCCTTGGTGGCCTTTATCAACTAATCATGAATGCATTGACAAAGCTATGCAACGAAAAACAATTTTTGGTTGAGTTTGAAAAAACTGGAAGACGACTCAGGTCTGTGTGCAATGACAAACACTTAAGAATAAAGTGCAAAGATGATTCATCATGTAGTTGTTCGAAACCCACCGAAAATCCAGAGTTGTCCAGTTTAAAAGATCTGGTGATTACTACTCAAAGATGGGCAAACATAACCCTCAAAGAAGGTGGAAGTTCCTGAACAAAAAAAACAAGGAGAGGTCAGAACACAAATCGATGCTATGTATGTAACAAGGAAGGTCACTTTGCAAAAGACTGTAAAGACAAAAGAAAGACCCTAGCACTTCTTGAAGCCATCAACAAGGTCGAACCAGGAGATGTTTCTGATATCGAATCTCTATACTCCCTAGACGATGAACCAGGGAAAAGAATGATATGCACCATATCATATAGCTCCAGTGAGGAATCAGAAACAAGTGAAACGTCTGAATCTGAAGAAGACCCACTACAGATCTACATGATGGAATAAGTTCCTCAAGATACTCACGACGACCAGTCACTAACGCCGGCAATGTTCCAGAAAATCCAAAAATCTCAAAAACACAAACAGTATCCTAGCCTGAAGGATCACGTGGAAGATTCCCTGCCAGAACAATTTAAAGAAAAAGGAACCCTATCACCTAAAAAATTCCCCTTCTCAGCCTAAAAAAGCAAAAGATGTCACAAAGCAAAAGCAAAATGGTGATATGACTCCCTCTCTGTAAATTCCTGCCATAATGGACAAAAGAATCAGTCAGACAAATGAGAATGGAAAGCTAGGCCCGCATGGGGTCAGAATAACGAATGGCCACAAACGAAGCTTACTCCGAAAGAAAGGCAAAAGGACAAATAATGGCTTATGGATAAAAAAAAAGAAGCAGAAAACCCTCCAGAACGTCAAGCCAAACACAAGAAGCCAGCAAAGAACAAACAGAAGAAGTTACCCAAGAACCCATAATTACAAGAGATGGCCAATCTTCAAGAATTCCGCACAACAGTTCAACAAAATAATGAAAAGATCCTTAAAGATCCCTGTCGGGTGGCATCGCCTATTTAAAGGCAAGCAATAATGAGAACCACCACAACCCAAACACCTCCATTGCAAAAGAAGCATTCATGAGTACCTCAAACCCCCCAAACACTACCACTCTCATCAAAAAGATAAAAGAGAAAGATGTCCCTGCAAAAATCATCGAGGTGGTTACCAAACACGGCATCACAGATGAATCCCTCTTGAACTACATAAACCTCCTCACTCTCACCTTTAAACCATAAGGCCAGTTAATGGACGGAGATAAATTCTTCCCGGATTATCCTTTCCTAAACGTTTTCAGACTCAAAAACTTGCACAGGCTATCAAAAAAGGCCTGGCCTTCCTATGGTACTTGACAGAGACTTTTGTCATAGCCATGGCCTTTAACTCCAACAAGCTGTTAGCCTATCTCTTAGACTACCAGTTGGAAGAACTGCCACAGGAAAAGAAGAACCTTTCCAAGTTCCTCGATTGGTTTCTCCCAGCCTCTGACTAGGACTATCTCATGAGGGACTCCCCTAGAAAACATTGCATGGTTCTGCTCAACAAACCTAGGATTTTAGAAAAAAATGGACTTGATATGCATTCTACAAGACCACCCACCTTCATACACTCTTGGTATGATTTAAACCCCGCGGGATTCTACTACAAAGTCAACTACTAAGATGCCTGGATGGACACTCGTGTTAATCTCGCGAAGGCAAACCAGATAAAGATTGAAGACGTGCCACCAAGAATCCTAAACGGAGAACCCCCATGGAGGGAAGAAGACCCTTAAATGATTGAATCGGAAAAAACTATCATAGAATATTTCAATAATATTCGCGCATTTACACACCCTCCCATGATCGTTCTACCAACAGACCCCAGGAGAAACTCGGTATTTGATCCCGCCCAAGATAATGAACTGGTTCAGAAGAATCCACCCCCGTTTACTATTGAAATTCGCAACTTCGCAAAACCAAATTAAAAACGGACTATGAATGTTTTATTTAAGTGTGATAATAGTGTGCTTAGGATTAAAATAAAGCTTTAATTACTCTTTAAGTGATGTAGTCACTTATGTCATGTATTTTGTTATTTTTCTAGATATTTTCTATGTATTTTAAGTGTGATGTCATGGATGATGTAATCAAGCCTTTTCTTGGCCTATAAAAGGAAGGCTCCCCCTCATTTGTAAATCATCCTTGGAAAGAAAATAAAATCTTCTTCTGTATTTCTCTCTATCTTCTCTCTACTTTCTCACTCTAAATTCTAGAGTCTAGAGTCAGAGTCTTGGGCCTTTTGAGTCCAGACCTTTGAGTCTTTTATGTTTATCACCCTAGTCACCCTCCAAAGTCTTAGTGGTCTTATATAGATCAGCCATACACTCCCCCACATCCAGAGTCTTGAGTCCTTCTGTGTCCAAACCTTTGAGTCTTTTATGTTTATCACCCTAGTCACCCCCAAAGTCTTACTGGTCTTATATACATCAGCTATACACTCCCCCACATCTACTAAAGGCATACTAGTAATGGGGAATTTTGAATCATCGGATACATAAGAGAACTCATATAACTGATCAATTTTTAATGTAAACAACCTACGAAAACTAGAATTTGAACGAGAGAGACTGAGATCTGAATTCATAACTGGGTTTAGACTTCCATCGACTCTTATCTTAATCTTCAGGCTCGTACTTTGAGGATATTACCATGGACCCTTCTGATTTACAACTCACATAACAAGCTACTTTTAGACTCGATAAGAAACTCAGCGTGTTGGAATAATCTGTCAAGACCTTGTAAGGTTAGTGTTCTGATGTGATAGTTCCGCACAAAGTCCATAGTCACAGAGCATACTAAACAAACCTTAGAAAAGGATACCAGATATGGGGGGAGTCTATGGCTGATCTATAAACGACCAGTAAGACTCGGGGGTGACTGGACTCAAAGGGTATAGACCCAGAAGGACTAAGAAGGACTCCGAGATGGACTCAAGACTATTTACTAGACTATGGAATCTAGAGTGAGAAAGTAGAGAGAAGGTAGAAAGAAATATAGAAGAAGCTTTTATTTCTTTCCAATGATGATTTTAAGTCTGAAATTATATATCCGAATTTAACAAAAAAAATCAGGATTTTAACTCACAAGTTCGGACAATTTTTTTTATTATTTTTTTACACCTACTAGTCCGAATTTGACCATATAAGTCCGAATTTAACAATATAAAGTCCGAATTTAGCAACTTTATTCTGAATTTAACCTATTTATTCTGAACTTAACATATGTTTTCCGAATTTACCTTATATATTCTGAACAAATCACAAACTCGGACACACTATGTGATCTAACAAGTTCGGACAAAGTAGAATCACAAATTCGGATACAATCAAATACCCAAATTCGGATAGGTTAAAACTTCAAATTCGGACAGGTTAAAACCTCAAATTGGGATAGATCAACTATGTCTCTCAAATTTGGACAAGGTTAACAGGAACAAATCCGGACACTATACCACTTCACAAATTCGGAACAGTTTGTAAATTCCCAAACTCGGACACATTCCAAAGTCACAAATCCGAAACTTGTATACTCGAAAATTAAATCCGGAGTTCCTCAAACCCATATAGATAAACTTGGAACACTTTTTCCGGATTATTTCCCATGCGTGACTTCACACAAGGTCATAAACAAATGCAGAAGGAACAAGTTCGGACAGAATAAATTCAGACCTTCTAACAAAATTCATAAACTCGGAAGAGGTAATTTTAGATCAAACCTCAGATCTGCAGCAACTTAGAAAACAGGAAGACCATCTCAGTCGACGAACAACTTCAATTTCTTCAAATTTTCTGCAGAATCTTCACGTCTTCATGATGTTTGGAGGAAACAAACATCAAATCAAGAGCAATGGTGATTCGGAAGGCGGTTAGACCGTTCCGAATTGGTAACCATTCTCTGATGCCACCTGAGAGTCCCCGGGACCCCCTGGATCGATGACGAACAACATCCATTGCCCTCAAATAAGACGTAAAACCATAAACACAAACAAAATAGAAAGATGAAGAAGATGAATCTCTTTATTATTGAAACAATCATCACAGATTTACAAACCGAAAGAGTATACATCATCTATAAGCTGGTTTAGATCACTAAGATCTAAACCTAGCTTTCTCTCACTATTACATAGTCTCCCCTTTCGAGAGGGGTGTGTAGCCCAGACAATGTGTGTGTGTGTGTGTGTGTAGCCCAGACAATGTGTTTTGTCCGGGTTTGGTTCCTATTTTATAACAAGACATTTGAAAGTAGTTGACCCGACTAGCTTGTGATCACAACTTTTGGTCCTACACTCTTTCTTCTACATATTTAGAAACATTTCTCCAAATACCCATCCATTATCTCCTTAAATGAAACCACAGCTGAAATCGCCATCGGCGTCGCCATCGTTGGCCGTCGACTTCAATTACGATAGCACCACGACTTCCCCATACGCCACCGCACCTTCAAGTCCTCAGTCCACCATCCCTTTCTTTTGGGAACACAAACCAGGAATCCCCAAACAAAACCACCATGACACTTTCACTTTCCCATTAGAATATGAGACAAATTTCGCATTCGGCTACCTTAAACGCCATTCCATATCCGCAGCAGACGACCTCTTCGACTGCGGCAAGATTAAGCCATTGAAACCATCCCAACGTCTGCATTGCTCCAACACTTCACCCACACCATCCAAACCACCAAAACTAATGTTAGACAATTGCACTTTCATTTACACTACCATTCATAATACACTACTTTTTACATTAACAATATTATAAATGCACATGTGCATCTATATGTA